>OZ012679.1:48796481-51196481 GCA_963942445.1 Argyra leucocephala | reverse complement strand
AGCAAAAAAGATTCGTCAATTCCACAAATTTTTATTCAATTCAAACTAGGCCGTTAGAAAATTATTCTACGGTCACTTCGTTATTTTGACGAAAATATTTTCATTTAAAATATTTTTTTGTTGAATTGAAAAAACTGAGTTAGTCTTTTTCGTTCATATGAAAAAATTAGTTTTCCAAAAGTATTGTTTTTGGATACTAAATTTGGTTGTCATATTAAAAAACTTTTAGTTGATATGATTTTTTTTATTTAGTTAGAAAAAACTTATTGTCAAATTAAAAAAGTTCATCGTAAAAAATTTGAAAAAATTTTTTTGTCAATAGTATCTCTAATAATTTTTTCAGTGTGCTGTATACTCCTGTAGAAATTCAAGACGAGGTGGTGGTGCTTGTATGTCCATTCACTCGAAGTTAAAATATATAACTAAGGAGAATTATTGTGATGAATATAATAGTATAATAAACATAACCATAAATTTGAACAATAAAAATTATGAAATAACAGCAATTTATAGGCGTCCTGAAAATTCTACTACTATGATTGAAAGATTCTTCTGTAAAATGAACGACCATCTAGAAAACCAAAAAAATAAAAAAGCACTAATTATTGGTGATTTCAATTTTAACACATAATCACAATGATGTTAATATTAAAAATTATAGAACTATAGTTGAGGCAAATGGCTATTATTTTTGTCACAAAGAAATAACCAGACCTGAATCGAACAGCTGCTTAGATCATGTGATATCAAATGATACTCAATCAGAAATGCACATCTCAATTTTCCATCATGATTTATCGGATCATCTTGGTATAGTTGCAGAATTGGAAAGTGTAAATATAATAAAAAAATATCAAAAATTAGTAAACAATAACAAAAAAATTAATTACTCAATTGTCAAACAGCAGCTGAGTAACTTAAATGTCATTGAAACAGATGTAAATAAAGTATCTCCTGAACTGACATCTACGTTTCAAGAGATCAGGGCTACCGTTGTGAAAAAATAAATAAAATACATCAAAAATACCCTTCATCGTGGATTGACCAAGAATGTGTTGAGATGTTAAATCTAAAAAACTATTGGTTAGAAACTCATAAAAAAATAGAAGATCTGAATAACTTAAATCTACTTATAAGTACTGGTTAAATAGAGTTACATCATTGAAAAGATAAAAGCGGGAAGAATATGATAACAAACAATTTACTAATGCAGGGAATGATTCAAAGAAAAATTGGAATTATGTGAAAAAATTAATGGATAGTACGAACATAAGAAACAATCCATTTTTTCAAAATGATGACTTAACTGAAAAAGACAAATATTATAAAGTAGAAAAATTTAACCAATTTTATTGCGACGTAGTGTTGAACAAGGCTAAACAATTTAAGCCTAGAATATATTATCCTAGATTTAGAACCACGAACAAATTTAACTTTAAACTGATTGACAAATATGAAACTTCACGGCTGATAGATAAACGAAATACTCACTGAATTCTTAAAAATTGCTAATATAACCAATAGATGCCAATATGGGTTTAAGGAGAATTCAAGTACTCAAGCTGCTCTTTTCGACTTTGTGTCTGAAGTTCAATATGGAGTTGATAAACAATGTAAAGTTGCTGCTGTATTTTTTTATGTATCTAAAGTTTTTGATTCTGTAGACAGGAACATAATGTTAAGAATCCTATACGAATGTGGTGTCATGGGAAAGGAGCTCAATTGGTTTAAAAACTACCTCTCCGACAGAATGCAATTTACTGAGGGCGTAGGTGTAACAAGCAATCTACGAAATAATAAGTGTGGGGTAATACAAAGTAGCTCTCTGCGACCAACGTTATTCTCACTATATGTTAGTAGTTTGCTAAATCTAAATTTGCATGGCAATATTCATATTTGTTAATAATATTAAATTTATGTATAATATGAAATAGAGATTGTCGTTAAAACTTTATTTTGAAAAATATTATCTTAAAAGAATATTAAGTTTTTAAAGCAATATCTTTTAGTGTTGCTACAAGCGAAATAACTTTGGAATTCAAACAATCGTAACGGGTTTGAAGTTCATAAAAAAATCTTTGTAAAAATAACCAAACATTCTTACATTCAAATGGGAATTCTAAATTAAGTACAAAAAATAGCTTAAAACAAATATCTACGCAATTCAAAATACTTTTTTGTTCATATAAAATGTTATCAAACACAACCGCAAATTTTCTGATTTCTGCATTGAAAATTACAACCATTGGCTGTAATGTGAATCCATAATCCTTGTATATTTTACGCTTTTCTTCAATTTTGGGTTGTAAGTCATTAGCAGAATTTATTTCTAAAAAAATCGCACTTATTGAATCCTCAATTGATGGCTTCAAAATTTTTTTTTTGTCCCCGGGTTTGGTAACTCTGCTTACTGGAGGTAACGCCGAATGAAGCAGTAAAAATACTTCGTAGTCTTTTGATTCTAAAAAATAAATAATTTGTAGGTTAATATTTTTTATTACTTTCAATATCTATTTTTTTTTAAAAATACGATAAAAAGTATGAAAGTACCTTTGAATGTAGAAAAACTTGTAGAGTCTTGTTTACTTTCTTTTGTTTTAGAAATTTTCCCAAAACCTTTTGATTTTCGACTATGTTTAGAAAACCTTCTCAATTTGAAATCAAATATAAACTTTTATTTTGGTGGATACTTTTAAAATCGATGTCAACCTATAAAACATAAAATGAAAAAATATAATAGTTAAATGAAATAAAAAATATATAAACGAAAAATAAGCTTAATTGAAATTAGTAGTATAACCTATAAGAGTTCTAGATATTGAAAATGTACATCTGGCAACCCTAAAATGGAAAATGTTCCCACATATTTTTCAAGTTTAGGGTATATGGCAACCCTAATTCGGTATATCTAAAGGTAGAGAGGCACTTTTTGATCCTAAATGTATGCAAATTCGGTATATCTCAAGGTAGAAAGGCACTTTTTGATCCTAAACGTATGCAAATTCGGTATATCTCAAGGTAGAGAGGCACTTTTTGATCCTAAAGGTATGCAAATTCGGTATATCTCAAGTTAGAGAGGCACTTTTTGATCCTAAAGGTATGCAAATTCGGGGTAGAGATGTACTTTTGACGTGGTAGACGTCAGAATGAATTTTGACAGTTCAAATATCTCAAGGTAGAGATGCACTTTTAACGTGGTATTATGGAATATAAATTTTTGAGAGTGGTATTATGGAATAGAAATTTGGTTCGATTAATCTGAAGCTATCAACCCCGTCGAAGTTGTCCACCCCGCCGAAGCTGTTAACCTCGCCGAGGTAAAATTTTAGGTGGTAATGTGAAGCTGTCAGGTGGCCGAAACCCCGCCGAAGTTCCAAAGTTGCGCGCCGAAGCCTGTCAGATGTCGTCAGAATGAATTTTGACAGTCTGATGATGATCCTAAAGGTATACAAATTCGGTTGAATAAATCTGTAAGTTTTGATGGGATATCGTGCATATATTTAGGCTGAATTATTTAGTAGATGATCCTAAAGGTATGCAAATTCGGTTGAATAAGTCTGTCAGTTTTGATGAGATATCGTGCATATATTTAGGCTCAATTATTTAGAAGATGATCCCAAACGTATGCAATTTCGTTTGAATAAGTTTGTCAGTTTTTGATGGGGATATCGTGCATATATTTAGGTTGAAAATCTCAAGGTAGAGAAGCACTTTTGATGGAGTATTATGGAATTGAAAATTTATTTAGAATGTAATGAATGTCATGCTGGTCAAAGGTCCGAGGGTGCCAAACGTGAAAATTGCTCCAAGAACCATATGCCAAAGTTCGGAAGTTGTTAACAGCAGCGAAGTTATCAACCCTGAAAAACTTTGAATTTTGAATATCATATAAAATATGTATATTGTTATGAAATTGTTAAAGTATCCTACAGTAGTAGTAAATGTGTGTGGTTTTGTGATAAGAGAATAAAATTAAAATTTTTGTTTTGCTGTTTTTATTGTTTTAATGTTGAATAATTAGAGTTTGTAATGTATGTTCAAGCAACATAATAGAAATTTTGAGCGCTTCTCATCCATTTTGCAATCAGTTTTAGTTGTTACTAACTGAACTGGTATCGGATCGGTTGGTGTTGTTAACTGAACTGGCGACCCATACAAAAATATGCTCTTATGCTATCTTGTTTCTCGCAAGCAACATCATCAAATATAAATATTGAATTTTTTTGAGCTTCTGATGGAGCAATTATTTCAGAATTATTTGGAAATTCATTGTATCCCATACCTTTAACGGAATTTATTACTTTTCTCAAATATTCATATTTCGGCTGATGTAATGACTTTGAGTAAGTGTATATGTTTTCGAAATTAAGACCTTTAGAGTCTAAGAGCATGCTTAGCATAACATTAGTTTTTCCACAATTTGACGGTCCAACAATCAATCCCCGGATACTATCGGGTAATAATGCACCATGTTTTCTTTTCTTTTTAAAGCTTCCTCGATCAAAATTTTTTACTTTAATCGGGTCATCTACTTTAACAAACTTCATTTTGACAACTGATTAAAATCTATATAAATTCAAGTTTATATAAGTAATAGGCAGTCAGTTTATATCGATAGTTAATTGAAGACATAAATATGATTGATCACAATAAAAAATTAATCAGAGGTAAAAGGGTGTTTAAAGGGAGAGGAGGAGTAATCAATACTCTTATAAATAAATTACCATTTGAAGCACATTTACCAGGATATAATTACTGTGGACCTGGAACTAAACTTCAAAAAAGATTATATCGAGGTGATAAAGGTATTAATCAATTGGATGAGGCTTGTCTTGAACACGATATTGCATATTCACAAAATCGAGATACAAACGAACGTCATAAGGTAGACCAAATATTAGCTGAAAAGGCTTGGCAAAGAGTCAAAGCAACAGATTCAAGCATAGGTGAAAGAGTTAATGCACTTCTAGTTTCTGGTGCAATGAAAGCTAAAGTTAAACTTGGAATGGGCTGTTTAACTAAAACAAAAACCAAGCAAAAATTATTAAAAAATATTATTCAAGAAGCCAAGGTAGCTGTTAAGGGCAGTAAACCAACAAGTCAAAAAGATACAATCAAAATTGCTTTGAAAGCAGCAAGAAATGTGACTAAAAAGAGAAAACAAATAAAATTACCAAGAGTTCTTCCAGTGCCTAAAGTTGGTGGAATTTTACCTTTAATTCCAATTTTGGCAGGTCTGTCAGCTGTGGGAGCTCTCTCAGGAGGAGCTGCTGGTATAGCTAAAGCTGTCAATGATGCTAAAAGCGCTAAGAAACAGTTAAATGAAAGTGAACGACATAATAAAACAATGGAGGCTATTGCTTTAAGAGGTAAAGGTCTATATTTAAAACCATATAAGAAAGGACTAGGATTATACTTGAAACCAAAAAATTTTTAAATATGCTACCCAAAAGAGCTCTAACCAACATTGATTTAAACAATTTTGGAAAGAAATATCTAAAACATTTTCGTGGAGTTTTCATGAAAGATGATTTACCTAAAAGCAAACCTTGGAAATATGAATGTGGAATTATAAATTTAGATAATTCTATTGGATTTGGTACTCATTGGGTAGCATATTATAAAAATGAAGATAATATACAATATTTTGATAGTTTTGGGAATTTACAACCACCAGCTGAAGTTGTGAAATACTTGGGAGATAAGCTCACATATAATTATGACACATATCAAAAATTTAATACATACCATTGCGGTCATTTATGTTTAGCTTTCTTATCAAATTATAATTCTATAAACAAAAAAAAAAAAAACAAATTTTAAGCGAATAAAGAATAACAAATAAAAAAGATAAAAACTGATTTTTTAATTTAAATTTTAATTTATAGTAAAAACTGACCTACATTAATATCAGCTGATCAAAAGTTCAAGGTTTATTTTGCATTACTCAGATAAAATTAAATAAATTATTCTTCTGATTTTAATGTTTTGCCGTCGGCAATTTGATATTATTTCTATGTATGAGATATATTAGGATGGTATCAATAATAAAAGTATCTACAACTTCCAAATTATCTTATTCATACAGTGCAAGTCATGTCGCTAACACTTACATTAAGCGGTAACTCATCTATTTTAGCAGCAGAGTATTTCCCACCTATAGAATTACAGCATAAAGACTATGTATGTGGTTTAGTCGATTTTCAAACATACAATTCAATACCAAATATCGACGAGGAAAATAATAAATTTATTATTGATGATAATAGCATCACTATTCCGACTGGATCCTATGAAATAGAGGACATTGAGGAATTTCTTAAAGGAAAATTGGAAACTAATGCTAAAGGGGAACAGGAGAAGCTTCACATTAGAAAAAAATTTTGCAAATAAAAAAAATGTTTAGTTTTAATAAAAGTTAAATTTTTATCTTTTATTTATTTATTTAAAACATTTAAATCATAATATTATTCGGATTGTAATAGATTTAAAACCATTTATAATAATGTTAAATAAGCGTAATTAAAAACAAATTTGTTTTAAGGGAAAATATAAGTTTAATTAAATTTTTCGTTAGAAATTGAAATATAAAAACCAGTTTTTTTTATTCAAAATATTTATAGATTAAACAGATTGTAGATTGTAGATTAGACAGATTGCTCAGATTGTAGAAGATAATGTCCCCACGGTAAAGTATCTGTTGAATCAAGCAAAATTTTTCGTTTATCATCATTTGCTGAAAGAGCAACTTTTTTTTGTCTTAAAGAATATACGTTATGCTTGTTGGAAATGATATTATTTTGATAACAATTTTTCACTGTATTTGATGTTAAGCATTCTAAGTAGTCTTCAAAAGTTATACTGTTTTTTACTACAGAAGTTTTAATTCCCTTAGCTTTTTTACATGTATTTACTCCATTTACTTTAATTGCGTACATTTTTGCTCTTAGACCAATAAATTCTGTCATTATTTTACCATTGTTCTCATCTTTCATTAAACCAGGAACTTTTTTGTTCACTAAAGGTATATTGTAAATATTTTCAGGTTCAAAATCACTAGTATCAAATTTATGAATATTAGACTTCATGATTTCATAAATATCACCACATTGTATTTCATATATAAGCGAATCTGTATCTGTATACATTAACTTACACTTTAAACCAAACGTTTTTATCATAAATTCGAAATGGAAATCATATATCTTAGTTTTTGAAATATCTAAAATAGTTAAACCTAAAATAATAGGTTTATTCATAACAATTTGTGTTTTTTTCAATTCAATTGCTACTAAATTTTCATTAAATATTCTTGAACTATGAAACTGAGGTTGAGCAATGAATGCATTTGCTCCATATCTTCCTCCCCATTTTGATATTAATTTAATACTTCGATGTTTTCTAACATTTTCCATTAATTTACCGAATATGGCATTGATTATTAATTTATATAAATCTTTTTCAAAATTATTTTTTGCTAAAGTTCGTAATCTAGTATTAAGATCAATATATGGCTTTAACCATTGTGATTGTTTAAACTTTAATATGTTATGAATCTTTTTTAACTTCAAACCATAATTTAAGACTTGTTTTAGATTCTTATAGTGTATAATATACTTATCCTTGTTACATAAGGTCGCTAAGAGCTTTTCATTTTTACCTCCAGTTGGTATTATATGTTCTGAACAAAATGGTAAGTCCTTATGAATATCATGTAATTCTAAAGGATATTCTAAATCAACTTCTAGTATATATCCTGCAGACGAGTTATCTGAAACATTTTCAATATCGAATATTGAAATTTCCTCAGCACTAACCCATTCAAAATTGCTTAAAGGAAGATTTTGAGACATAGCCCATCCATATAAATTATTGACATCGTAGTACATTAAAAAGGTAGAATCTTCATCTTCAATATAATTACTCATATATTTATTGTTAGCTTTACTATAGCGATTTGAGCATTGGCTTAAACCCCCACGAATTCCTCTTTCTGCAGATAAAATCATATCAATATCTTCTAATAATTATATTCTAACTTTTGTAAACAGCAGCATGCAATCCCATGTAAAGCCTGGTGTAGTGTAATAGTGAGCAGGATCTAATTTATAAATATTCATAGAATTTTTCCTAAAAGAAAAGTTTTTCAAAAACATCTGCAAGTAAGAGAACATCTGTCTTTAAATAAATATCTGAGTACTCGCCTAATGTTTTTACTGAAAATATATTCCAAATGTTTTGCGCATGTTTATAATCTTCATCTGATATGTTAGTGTCATTTAATGCATTATAAAATTCTTCTTTTCTTGGAAGAGTTCTCAATTCTAATTTAATAAAAGAATCTATAAAGCTGTAAGGAAAAAATCCTTTTTTTGTTATTAATTGAAATTCATTATCATTCAAGTTCTTCCATTCCTGTTTAGTTATATATTTTTGATCATTTGGTAAATTAAAAGCTAGTTTTTCTAATGATGCTGGTAAAAACCTATATGAGTCAATAAATTTAAATTTTATACATGTGTTGTTCACATGTTTTGTAAAAGATATATATTTTTCCATGCTAGTGGGAATCAACGCTAATTTACCTTCAAATTCGAGAGCAATATCTTTTATTATTAAATGTGAATCATATCCAGAAAGATTATGAAAAACAACTGGTACTTCCATAATGTGACTATATTCAAGGTTGCAAGAAACGTGAGCAACACCTCTATACTTTCCTGGTAAATGACAGTGATCTTTCACCCGAATCTCACCATCTTCAAATTTTTTCTCGCATATATGACACAAATTACATTTTTTAAAAGAATTAATATCATCCTTGCTAAGTTTTATAGACAGAGGGTTGGCATATATTGATATTATTTCGGTAGCAACTGCTTCTAATTCTCGCGAAAACCATTTTGAACTGTCATTACCTCTGAAGGATTTATAATATGATTTTTTATTATCATAAGAACATTGAAAATAGTAGCCAATGCTATATACTTCATGATGTTCATAATAAACAGAATCAACTGTTTTTTGTTGCGATATTTTTTTAAGCATTGCTTCTAGGTCTGCATATATAATGAATGGAACTTTCTGTTTTCTCTTAAAATTTTTAAAAAAAATTGTTTTTTCCTTTGGCAGTAAAATGCAACAATCATTTTGCTTTTGACAATTTTCTTCATGCCTAAGTAGTTTTTCCTGAGAATAAAAAAAGTGTAGGCATCCATCACATATGAATTTTTTCCCATTATATTTAGATACTTGTGAAGATATAAGTCTAGATAAATTTTTAATCCAACAAAAATGATATTTTGATATCTGATCGTAATAGTTTTGATCATCATCATCATTGCCATTATCATCTTCGAAATCATTTTTTTCTATTATATACATTCCTGTTATTAATAAAAGGTTTATATGTCTGTCAAGAATTTTTTGCTTTGTTAATTTTATAGGCAAAACATGAAAATTCATAAATTTAGTTTTTTTCAAAATAAAAACATTAATAGACACATTATTCATTTTTTCGAATTTATTAATATCTACAATTTTTACCGGTTTTTCTATTCCATCAGTTGTTAAGATATTATTGTAATGATGATATGAGCTAGTTGAACAAACATTTGCATTTACAGAATATAAAGCGGAAACAACACTCCAAAAAAAGCAGGCATCATCATTATTTTTTATATTAATACAAGCTTTTTTTTTATATTTGTTGGGGTAGTTCTATATAGCTTGAGCCAATCATAGAATCAAATGCATTAATATAAATGCTCAAACTAATAATAATTTTCAAACTCCATCCACTATCTCGTTCTTGAAATTCTTCCAATTTTGTTAATAATTTTTGGTTTACTTTGTCTTCAAACCATTGTTGGAAATTATTATATTGAAATAAAAGTTCGTTTGGTGTATTGATATATTTCTTTTCCATCAGAATTTCCTCATCAATTCCTTGTTTTTGAAATTCTCCACATAAATTTGTGTTAATTTTAAAAGAATGGAATTTTATTTTAAATTCTCTCATTTTTTGTGCAAACAAAAAAGAACATTGATCCAAAAATGTTTTCGGATCAATATGATCTATATTAATAATAATAGCACTTCTAATGCGATTAGCAAACGCTGACTCTGTATCAATCCCTTCAATTTTATTTTTATTATTATTGTTAGAATTCAATGATCCACCACTAATTTCTTTACATTTATTTAGTTTTCTCAATAGAATATTTCTGGAATACAGAAGCCTTTCCAAATTAGTTTCAATTTTCCTTTTCTCTCCAGTTCCTGTAGCTAATTTAAGTCCCTCTTCTAAAATTTTTTTTGTTTCATCAATTTTTATTAATTTTACTTCAATTTCAGTGTTTTCGAAAAAAGTTTCATTCAAATACTTATTACTCCACCGTAATATTTCATTAGAGTCCATTTTTTTTTTTCACTACTGTTTAGCTGAAACATTTAATACAAACTGAAAAAACTCTGCAAAACTTGACTCTTTTTCTTCTCTAAGTTTTTCAATCCTAAATTCTTGCCCTAATTTTAGCTTATTTAGAGGAGAGTACTGCTTCATTTTTTTAAGCTTGACAAGTGTTTACATCTTTTAAGAAGTCTTTGATGTTAAAGCCTCCCCCCTTCTCCTCCTCTTCATACTCTTCTTCACCCGCAATCATTAGTGGATCTTCTTCTTCTTTTCCATTAATTTTTGTAAGTAGTTGAATTGTTACTAATGTTTTAACAGAAATTGTTTTATCCTTTTATAGTACTTGATTCTAAAGACTTTTTTAAAATTCTTATGAAATTATTACTTGGAAATTTGTGGCTTTGCTGTACTATTTTATTTTTAGTTTTTGTTTTTTTAATTTATAATTATTGAGAATTAATCTCAACTTTGTTTATTTTGCATTATAGCTTTTCTATTAATGTTTTAGTTTTAAACAAGTAAAGATTAAGTCATTTGGATTCTTTGCTCTTTTGGGCATATTAAAACCACATACATCCTAATTGAAATTTAAATTGAATTAAAAACTTTTTTTTGTTTAAGGAATTTCTAAGAAATTTCATTTATTTTCAACATATTTTTACAATTTTTATCTAACAATAATGATTTAAATTAGAATGCATAAATAAAAAAATTGGATGATTATTTTATTGTTAGAAAATGTTATGCCAAAAAGTTATTGCTGCAAAATGTTTGATGATAAGTAGGTAACATAAATTTTTAAGATTTTATACCCTCTTCAGGATGTATGTGGTTCTATAGTGCTCAAAACTATTTATTTAAATTTGAATCTAAGAAATACTAAAACATAAATAAAACGTTTTCCAACATATATTTTGTTTTTTCTTTTTATATAATTTAAAAGGAATCCCCCATGACGTCATTTCAGATTATTATTTTTACAATTTAATAAAAAAAATGTTGAATAATTTATTTGATTCCATTTTACTATAATATTTTTTCTTTTCATAATTTTAAGTTCAAGAAACCTCAAAAAAATTAAAAAATTTAGAATGTGTTATACAGATAAGAACTTATTATATTGTTTCACTATTACTTAATATTCATTTCTTATCTTTTATAAAACAAAAATTTCATACAACAAAACCACAAAAATATTTCTTAAATTTTTCTTATCTCTAAACTGAACAAAAATTTTTCTTAAATTTTTCTTATCTCTAAACTGAACTCTATTCATATAACTATAGGATATTCTCAAAACTATAAAAAGAAAAAACTTAACCTCAACAGTAACAGCTACCTCACTATAAAATACCACAATACCACTAATACCACCATCCTCACTTACTAAATTAACACATACATACATAGGATACATTTTGTTTTGTTTTTGTTTTTTCTTTTTCTTTGTAGCCTACAACAAGCTATTCCGCCAAAGTTCTCCAAGTTCAAGAGTTTGGTCTCTCCCAACTTCTTTATAACTTATTTTTAATGTTATTACATACCAACATTCAAATTCATAACACCCCGTACACTATCTACTAATACACGAAATTCCCCTGACGTCATTTTAACTTCTATGCTAAATTAACACATACATACATACATATATACATACATACTAAATTTTTATTATCAACATTTTTTTATCATTAATTTATAATTAGGGTTGCCATATACCCTAAACTTGAAAAATATGTGGGAACATTTTCCATTTTAGGGTTGCCAGATGTACATTGTTACTCATATTATCTGGAAATAAAATATCACCCTTTATAGCTATATCCCCACCATTTACTTAAAGTTTTATGTGCTGCCAATCTAAAACATATATTTTATTATTCGAAATATTTGTAATTGCTTCACCATTTCTTATCCTAAGTAGTAGAACCTTTTCACCACCTTCAGGAGTCAGAAACACCTCTATACTATCATGAAATATTTTATAGTTTATTACAGAAAATGATTTCCATTTTCTCGTACAAGTACAATATTTATATCCGTGTTGAATATTCTCCACCCAAAACATTATGTATTTATAAACATGTGCAATATGAGTTATAAATTTGTAATGTATTTCTTTTTAACCTCACACAGACTTTTATAGTCTTTTTTTAAAAAAAAATCTTCTGCAAACGAATCAGACTAGATTCGATACTTAACCTATTTTGAGTATTACCAGAGATAGAAGCAGCTTAACCAATTCATCTACAGAAGAATTTATTTATTATATGCTAAATTTATATTTTCTTAATTTTTATTATTCTTCCCAAACAATAATTATATGTTAACCGACAGATGGTGGGACGGATGGACGAATTTTAACTTTACACTACAATTCCGCTTACGCATACATATTTCATATAAGAATATTATTCTAACTGATAAGAACCTTTAAAATTTTTAAAACCGCAAGTTTTCATTTTTTCAATTTTTAAAATCGTACAATTTGGTAGGGTACTCTGCTCAAAATTTCTATTATGTTGCGTGAACATACATTACAAACTCTAATTATTCAACATTAAAACAATAAAAACAGCAAAACAAAAATTTTAAATTCTAATTTTATTCTCTTATCACAAAACCGCACACATTTACTACTATTATAGGATACTTTAGCAATTTCATAACAATATACATATTTTATGTGATATTCAAAATTCAAGGTTTTTCAAGGTTGATAAGTTCACTGCTGTTAACAACTTCCGAACTTTGGCATATGGTTCTTGGAGCAATTTTCACGTTTGGCACCCTCGGACCTTTGAGCAGCATGACATTCATTACATTCTAAATAAATTTTCAATTCCATAATACTCCATCAAAAGTGCTTCTCTACCTTGAGATTTTCAACCTAAATATATGCACGATATCCCCATCAAAAACTGACAAACTTATTCAAAACGAAATTGCATACGTTTGGGATCATCTTCTAAATAATTGAGCCTAAATATATGCACGATATCTCATCAAAACTGACAGACTTATTCAACCGAATTTGCATACCTTTAGGATCATCTTATTTATAATTAGGGTTGCCATATGCCCTAAAATTGAAAAATATGTGGGAACATTTTCCATTTTAGGGTTGCCAGATGTACATTTTCAATATCTAGAACTCTTATAGGTTATACTACTGAAATTATATTATTTTGACTGAAAAAAAAAAATTAAATAAAATCGAAATCAACATTAAAAATGATTTTATTTTAGGACTCATGATGCAGTAAATGATAATTTAATTAATTTTTTTTTCGTACCAATCGAAAACCATTTGAATGTTTTAGTAGAGGCCAGTTGTCTAAAATGTTAATAAGCTTATTTTCATTCGACCTTTCTTAAAATATTTCACTCGATCTTAATGTATGTGTTTTTTTCCGCTTCATTTCTACAGTTTCCAAGGTTCTGTATATACCTTAAGCAATCTACGGTCTTCTCCCAATTCAGGACTTTGCATATTTAAATCTATTTCAGAACCACTGTCTAGATTTTAAAGAAAGAAAAAAATGGTAATATGTAGTTTATATTAAAGTTATTTTATACCAGTTTCTGTCGAAGATGTCCTATTTTCTTCATACTGCAAGCGCTGTTTCGATGCCTATTATACAGTTTTCCTGTAGGCCGAATACCACCCTTGTAATAGTAATCCTAAGCAAAATCAAATTTTAATCAAAACTGTATACGCTTTATAAAATGATAGGTTTATAGTTTTTAGTTAAACCTAGTTTGAATGAAAAATATATTTAAAAAATTACAGTTTTTTTCTTACAGTGTCTTCGTTTGGAAACATTGCTTTTAAATCTAATTTTATTTTTTCAAAATCCCTCGGGGTCATGGCTTCACCTGTTTCCATAAAGTGTTGAACTATATTTGATATCATAATTTCTCTTGCTTCTTGGGTAAGTATTTGAGCATTTTCCTTACCACATGTGAAGTATTTTGGCCCCTTTTTCTGTTTGCATAAATTCAGAAAATTCCTTAAAAAAATTGCCCAAAAAAAATGTAAGATTCATTTTTTTCACCAATTCTAAAATTCTTCATAATTAAACGTCGAATAGATGAAATAAGATAAAAATATAGCTCAACTTACAAATTTAGCTTTCGAAAAATATACTGAAGCTCTTTTTGGGCTGCAGCCAAGATAACACTGAATCCCTCATCGATAATGTATCACTGAGCGTCAAAGCAAATAAATAGTTCATAACCCAATTTTAAAATAAATACAAAATTCAATCTTGTATGGTTGTTTAATAAAAAAACACTATATTTTGTCGACGCCATTCAATTAGTTTTGCTTTGAATTCACATTTTAAGCACATTTTATTAAATTATTTATTTTAATATTATCATTAGTTTTTTCATTACACGTTTTTACACGTTGTTTTATCAATATATAAGTTAAGTTTATTCATTATAAACCAATTATTTAACCTATTTAAATCACTATTTGTTTTTTTAATACAATCTTCTACAATCTACAGTATCTGCAATAACATATAATATCGGAAACGGATAAGTGCAAACGTTCGAGTTATAATTCCATTTAACGTGAAATTTAAAAAAAAAACAAATTATTTATTTTTTGAAAAACTTTATTTTTAGTCTATTCAATTTGAGTACAAAACCAATATTAATTTTTATTCAGTCTAATTATTCTTAATCTAAACATTTTTATAATTACAAAAGAACAAATCAGCATTTTTACAATGAAGCGTGTTTTTTAATAATTCAGAAAAACAGAAAATTATGAAATTAGTTAGTGTATTAAACTTTCATAATATTAAATTACAATTTTTAAGTTAATATTAAGAAATGCTTAATTTACAAGTTTAAAGTGTGAGAAATCTAATGTGGGAAAATAATGTAAGTGAATTAATATTTATTATGATGTATGTGGAGGTGATTTCGTAACTTTCGCGACAATTTTTTTTTGCACTTTGCGTTTTTTTTCACTTATTCGTAAGTGCAAATACTTGCACTTATATGTGTGGAAATATTTGCATTTATCTGTAAAATAAAATGTGGTATATAAAATGTGATAATGAAAAATAAAGAATATGTACAACATACAAATGATGTATACTCATTTAATGATTTTTAATATGTAAAACATAAATATTTAAGGACAAACAATAATATAACGAAAAAAAAATATAATCTTAAATATTCAGTCAGAATAATAGATTGGTGCATACTAATATGTTATTAACAAAAACATATAAATTCAATATCACATTACGATTACATTATGACTAAATGTATGTATGTAGATATCGTCAATTTGCTGGAAGAACGACATAACTAATAATCACAATTTTTGAGTTATGTCGTTCTTCCATCAAATGGACAATATGGTTACATCATTTTTAAATTTAATAATTATATTTTTTTAAAGAAAGTTTCGATTTTAGCTTGGGTCAACAAACCCATAGAATTAAAAATCTGGTTTTCAATTTCATCTATAAAATCTGAGAGTTTCATTTAGAATTTAATTCTCCCGAAGCACTTCTAATGTTGATCTATTTCAACTAAATTAAGAAATTTGTTTCTTATATTTGGTGGCACGTCTAAAAGTTCTTCCAAATCATCAGCTAAAAAGAATAAAACTGCACGTCATTGCATATGTATAAATATTTGTATTATGTATATGTATATAATACATACTACCTAGCTAAAATTTTTCTGCAGACTTAGAAAATTCAGCTTTATCAAAACAATTTATTATAATTGTGGGAAAAACTTTTGTGGATACAATCCAAAATTGAAATAGATCTAATAAAATCTTTTAGATCTACGTCTTTTTTTATTGCCAAAACTTGTTTTCTTACTATTGGGTGTCTGTAATGAACCTAAACATACAAATTTTATTATAGTTTTAATATTTGTTATCACTTAAAAAGTACATTACCTTGAACAATTTCATTATTCCCTGATCAAGTGGTTGAATGAGTGCTGTAGTGTTTACTGGTATGAAAATAATTTGTACATGAGGAAGTTGACAATTTTCTGGTAATTTATGGCAAGAAGCTTTATCAACGAAGAGAAGAATTTTCTGTTTTTGTTTCTCCATTTTGCAGTTAAGATCTTTCATAATTTGTACCCATATATCCTGCTTTATCCTGCTATAGGAATTTCTTGTCCTCGAAAGCACCGAGGTTTAACAAATTTTCTATTGCAGTTATATCTTTTTCGGATCCATCCATTTTTACAATAAAAAATAAAGTCATTTTATTGACTTTCTTTATTGATTTTCCTCTCAGATGGTTTTTCGTTTCTACATGCCATCATACTTGTTGATATTTTTACAATTGTATTATTATAAGTAGATAAATACATATCCGTCTGTATTGTACATATTTATATACATAAATAAGAAGTAAATAAATATATAATATACCTGTAGGTGTAGCTTTGTAAAATTGAGCAGACTCGTCGACATTAAATTTATTTTTTGGTTCATATGTCTCAATGAATTTGGGTAAAAAAAAATTTATCCAATATATTGCGGCTGGTTGATCATCTGCATGATTTTTGCCTTGAACTTTAAAAAAACTAATGTTGTTTTTAACTTTCTATCGAGATAGCCAGCCTGTGGCAAAAACGGCAAAAGCCTAGATGTGGCAAAAGTGTTCGACGAAGTCTGGCACGAAGGCCTACTACATGAACTGAGAAAATTTTTGCCAAAAGGATATTACCTAATTATAAAAAAGCTATTTAAGTGATCGTTATTTCTTTGTTAAATACAAGTCTGAATGTTCAAATATTAGTAAAATAGAAGCAGGAGCACCGCAATGAAGTGTTTTGGGGCCAGTTTTATATCTCCTTATGCAGTCGATATTGCAATACCAATAAAACAGAATACATTATTAACAACGTTTGCAGATGATACTGGTTCTACTTGCTTCACATGACTGCTTAAAAACAGCTATTTTTTTAAATATTATTTATATTAATTATTAATAACTATTTTCTAGAAAAATACAGTTTAAACACGTGATATAGAATTTCGGTCCCAATCCCTTGGACCCGGACCTATTGTTTTCATCACTTTTAAAGGCTATTGTACAGATGACAAAAACAAAAACAAAAAAAAGTTTAAAGGTTTTCGGTCCCAACACTTTGGACGCCGGGCATCTTGTTTTTAAAGTCGGGGGCTGCTGCTCCAGGCTGCTATTACAAACCTGTTTTTAACGATTTAAATATGTAATTTTTTTAAATATGAAATTTTGTCCATTTGTAATTTTGTCTTATGAAATTAGTCCTATGTAATCGTTTTTATGTACCTGTGTATATGAAATATAGAGTTTATGCCTCAATATTTTTTTGAATTGATTTTATAGTTTATTTATAACTTAAATTATTTTTAAAATTAAAAAATATCTCAATTAAATAAATCTTAAAAGGGTATCTCGCATTCGCCTGGCTTCCAATAATTGTCCACTATTTATAGAGCTATTTGGTGCCGTTGCTCTTCTTCTTCATCATAAAAAATTCTACTGATAAATACAAAATACCATGGATATAAAAAAAAAATACGGAAAGCCTTTTCGTTTTATATTTGTCTTTTAGTCTTTTTCAAGTTTATGACCAATTTATTTTTCACCAACCACTCATCGATTAAGAATAAAACGTGCAATATTGATGATTTAAGCTCAGTTTCACTAGACGTTGAATATTTTATAGCCAAATCTTCGGCAAACAATTGCACTTTGCCTTTCAGAGACAACCGTGGTATATCATCAATATAAATCCTGAAAAGATCCGGACCCAGAATCTATCTTTGAGGTACTCCCTTTTTGCTTATTTTACAACTACTATAAGTTTTCCCAATTTTGGTTCTTTGTAGACGATCAATTAAGTAGCTTTTAAATAATGCGATTTGAAGTTGTGTAAAATGTAGTTTTTGTAATAAGACCTGATGATCCACACAATCAAATGCCTTTTTATAGATCAATAAATACACAGGCGGTAAGTTTTCCTTGGTCCATGTGAAAGGAAAGCAGAAGTTGTGTTAGAATTTTTCTCGAACCCAAATTGTTCCGAATGTAATATACCATTTTGAATTAGGAATATTGATGGCCTTTTCTAATTATTCTTTCATAGATCAGAATTTATTTTTAATAATGATTGTTTTTAAAAGTGATAAAGTCATTAAAGGGTTTGAATCTGAAAACATCGGTGCCATCATTTTTCCGTTAGTTGATTGAGTTATTTTAAAGCATAGGTATTTAAAGTTGTGTAATAGTTGGATTTGTCTCACTTCATAATAAATCTTTCTTTGTAGCGTTGTACGTTGTTGCTGAAAAAAGATTTTTTTGTTGCCCTCTTGAAGCTTTCAGCATTGAATTCAGTCGTACACAAGTGATGACGTTTTTTTTGTCCTAAAATTTCATTTTTGACTGTTTCAGATTTAAACTTAACGATGAAAAGCTTTCGTTGTAATTTTTGATTATTGTTTATGTTCGAATGTAGTTTTATTGATGAAATCTTTTCGATATCAGCCTTTTTGACGTTTGCATCCATTTTTCCAACCATTTAATAATATTATATTTACCAGTTTTGTGTCCACCCACTGAACATAAGATACATTTTACCTTGTCTTCCAACTATACTCGTCCTTAATTTTTTTATTGCTTGCTGCAAGGAAAGCTATAATAGGAAGACCCTTACGATTTGAGCGAACAGTAGCAGTACAGTAGATCTTCTAGTAGGTCGTTCAAATTATCAAAAGCAATCTGTATTCCACTTTAAAGGTTTAGAAACTTTGTGAATAACAGATGCCCCATGTCCCCTTTCAATAGTGCTTCTACTTTTCACAAAAATACAAATAACCCGTTTTTTACTCGTATCTGCACCAAACTTTGAAACCTCTTTTTATTGGTTTTAGTGGCATATATTGTTTTACGTTTGACCGACCTTTCAATAATAAATATCATGCTTTCGTCAATAGACTGAGATTTGGTGTATATCGCTGCCTTTTCCATATTTTTATTCAATTCGGATAATATTGGTCTTATTTTATATAACCAATCCAAATTTGGGTCACCATATTTAAGCATTTGGGCATTGTCATTTGAATGCAAATTTTGCAATATTTTTTTTAACCTTTTACAAGGCATTACCGAAGCAATGATTTGGTTATAAAAAAAGGATATGTTGATATTCAAATTTTATTAGATCACTATCCATTATAATTTTTTTTAATTTAGTGTTCTTTTACTATTTTTATGTATAACCTTACAAAAACGCCGTTAAGACGCATGGTTAAAGTCTTTTTTTTTTGTAAATGTATATGTATGTATATGTTAGAACTATATTAATACAGTTCAACTAAAATATACATATACTTTCCTTTTATTAGTTTTTTAAAAAATTTATAAAGATTACTATTTAAACTACTAAAGATTTATTCTTCTTATTTTTCAAAAAAAATTCACGCTATAATTTTAATAATTATTCCCACATTACCGAACTAATATTCTATTGAAAAATAAAACTTTACAAAAAAATGTGACTGGAACGCGTCTTTATTTCATTAGAGAATTACAAGAACTGATATTAAATTATATAATGATATTAAAGTACTAACAAAGTAAGCAAACAAGAACTAATATTAAAGTTAGAGCATATACAGTTAGTTTTAAAGTTAAAAAATATAAATACAGGGTGAACTACTTAATATTTAATTAAACTGAAAACAATTTAATTTCAACATATTCAATTAGTCATTATGGTGCATGGGCCATAGATTTTCAAATCTTTTAATTTGAGGCAATGTTCTTATTAGATGTAAAACCAAATTAGGACCAAGACCTAAATTGTGATCCTGAATTTTTGTTTTAGTACCTTGATACATGACAAAGTCAAGAACTAATCCATCAGAAGAAGTTACAACAAAATTTTTCGCTCCAACTGGACGTGGCTTATTAGGAACATAATATTTCATTGGGCAACGACCTGTAAATGGCACCATTTGTTCGTCTATTGAAAATGAATTTGCTTCCCTTGGAATCTACTGACATCGTCTTAGGACTACATCAATTACTGGTTGTATTTTACACAGCAAATTTTCTTTTTCTGGTTTTTCGATATCAACGTAATATAAACAAGTCCTCAGTATTTGAAATCTATTTCTGCTCATAGCTGTTATTGTTTGAAAGGCAATTTCTTTTTTCCAGTACATTGTTATTTGGGAATATTGAAGGCACCCAAACATGAAATGGATTCCGTAAAGTTTTTTAATTTCTATACTATTTGTTTTCAATATTATTCCTTTTTTATTTAATGCGTAAGTATTAGTATGAGATGCGGTGTCTTCACAATGTTTCTCCGAAATATAATCTGAAAAATAGCTCATTCATCAAGAGTTCTTGGAGTAGAATATTGTGATTTTGTAGCTATATTAAATTGTAGTTGATCTGATAAATCTTTAAATTTGTTTTTTTTTTCCAAATTAACCGACGTTTATAATTAACATCATTATGTACATCGGGTAATTTTTCGCGTATTTCCACATTCTCGTAATCTCTTAGGTTTGCGCTGCCACTACTGTTGGGCTTGTTTTTGAGTTTGGTTTCTAATGCAAATCTATCTCGCAAACTTCTCCATATTTTCCTGCAATTTTCTACTAAAATTGAATAAAAATATTCAAAACTTGACCAAATATTTATGTCTTTTTTTCTGTCAATAATAAATTGCCCTAAGTGGTTTTTATTTAAAATATTAACATTAATGTTATTGTTGATAAATAAATGTTGTTCAGTTCTGTTAATACATAATTTTCTAATATTGTTATTAGAGTATGTGTTGCGAAACATTTTTTTTATTTCTAGGAACATATTTTTATTTGATGGAGAAATTTGTTTTATTCTGGTTTTCCAGTAGCTGCTTACTTCTATTTTAATTTGCTGGCTTATAAGGTTGGTGATATTCTTAAGAAGACTTCTTAACAACAAGATAATATCTTGACTGCTAAAATTAAGATTGCGTTTATAGATTCTATGTATGTCATTTAGTATTTGATTTTTTTTCTTTAAGAGTTTTTTAATTTAAAATAATAGTATTTTCGCAGATTACTGGCGTTTTCGATATTTATTTTCTGTATTATTTCATTTACAGTATCTAAAATTACCTTATCTAATGTTTTTAAGTGGTAAACTATGTTTGCTATTGTTATATTTATAGTGTCACTAATTTTATTGGCACTATTATTATATTCAAAATTAAAATTTGTATCCAATTGATTGCGAAATTTATTCCAATCAGCTTTATGGTATAACAATTTATTTTTAATAATACGCTCTCGAAGCAAAGAGTTGTTATTTTCGATTACTACGTTCACACTAATAGCTTTATGGTTGCTATCATATGGTATTGTTAATAATCGGTTGAAGGTCCCAGTATCACCCAATTTTAATCTCACATCTACTATAACCAGATCTAAATATGAATTTGTTCTGCGGTACGTAGGAGAGTCCGGAATTTTTAAGCTACATTTATATAATATTTTGTTACCTTCTAGCCATCTATAGAGATTTAAACCTCTATTGTTATTATTTTCGTTTAGCATGACTGGTGCTTAGCATTAAAATCACCAATTATGACGTATAAATTAGGTATTTAAGTTTCCTAAGTCTAAGGTTTCGAACATTTTATTTAGTTCATTGATAAGTTCATTATCATTTCCATTTACTGCGTATCATTTTTTATTATTTTTTAGTACTACAGAAATAATACATGATTCAATACAAATGAAACTGTTGAGAAAATTTCTTTTTATTACTTTGTATGTATTTAATTTTGTTTTTAATGCAAATTGCTGTACCCCCCCCACCTTGAGTTTCTTTATTACGATCTCTTCTTATGAGAGTGTAATCGTCGAGTTTAATGTAATGCTTATCATTTAAATGTGTTTCGTTTATACACATAATATCAGGTTTGTTGGTGTTCAGAAAATCTATTAGAGAGAATCTCTTGTTATATGAAACGAGAAAATTCACATTGGCTGAAATTATTTTTAATATTCGATCATTCATATTGTTGGTTAGGCAATGCACTTAAATCTAGCATGTAATCGATTCTCTCAGAGTTTATATTTATTTTTTGTTCAACATGTGAGAGCTTTTGTTCCAAGTTGTTTAATTGAGACTTTATCTCTTGCATTATTTGCATTACGGTTGCAATTGTATTATTAATGTTGTTATTAAGATTATTAGTATTAGAGTTAGTATTTTTTTTTACCATGTTTGCATATGATGTTGTTGGTGTGCTAAAGGCCGTAAACATTTTTACACGATTTTTCTCTTACTTTATTTCGGAGATCTTCTCTTTGTTCCAATCTACGTTTATATTCTGTGCAGTTTCTATAGGTTGCCGGATGCCCATTTGTTTTACAGAGTATGCAGTATAGTTGATTCTGGTCATCATTTTTTTTGCTTTCGCACTCACCTGGGTTGTGCGATTTGCCGCATTTTACACAACGGAAATCCATGTTGCAATTGGTGAGTCACGTTTCCCGGATTATAATTGTTCCCGGGAAACGGGAAATTTTAGTTAAATTTTCCGGGAATCTCGGGAAACCCGGGAAAATTAAATAAAACACAATTTTTTTAAAAAAAAAAACAAATTTAATTATTAAAAATTAAATAATAAGAAAAATAAATTTAAATCTTAAAAAACAAACATAACATAAAAAAAATATTTCATTATAAAATTCTTAAATTTAATTCTTATTTAAAAAATGAGTTTTTAAAAAGGAAAGGTAGTTCAGTGAATAGTCGCTCAAATTTGATCTTTTTTTGGTGCAAAAATTGGACGACGCCGAGAATATCCTTTCACTCCCAATTGAAGTGGGCTGTACGTTCATTAACGCATCCAATAACATTTTTAGATTTTTAGTAATGTTCCCTGTATTTTCATATAAATTAAATTCCTTTTGTAAATTTGTCTCATCATGCGGAGAATTTGTCACTTTTTTTTTAATTTGTAGTTGCATTTATAGCACCAGCCAATATATCATTTAGATTAGGATTAGGAACTAAAATTGGTTCTTCCTCAGACGAATCTTCACTTTGGATTTGTATTTCAACTTCAGCGGATTCAATCTCTTTGCCGAACAACCTGTTAAATGTCTCGTTAGCTTAACGTATAATTGTAGCCTTAGATGATGAAGGCATTTCTGTAGTAGCTGTAGATTTTAAATCAAGTGTTTGTAGATACTTTGTTAAAGACACCAGATCTTGGTTTCTTCTGCCTTTAATACGTAGCGACAAAACTTGCAACAATTCTCTTGATAAATCATCATCATCATTTGCACTTAAAGAATCGAATAAAAATTTCAAAATCGCATCGGCTGTAACTAAATTTGCATCACGTCTACCCAATGCTTCAACAGCTACTTTAATTGGGTTAAGTGCGTTTATTATATTCATGCTCATAAAGCTTTCTGATAATATTCTTATATTTATAACCTTTATTTCCTTTAATTTGTTCTAGAGAATCATAATTTTTTCTATGAACATTTGTGGTTTCTAGAACTTTCTGATATGTTTTCAAATCACTCTCTGTATAAACTGAATCATCAGGTTTCTTCTTAAATATAAGCTCAAGCAATCCATCAATACCAATTGAATACATCATTACCAATTATTATGTTATAATTTTGTTCATCAATTCGAAAAGTAGATGCTCCTAGTTTACTTGTATTTGTTTGTAAATCAAAATAAGGTCCATAACTTTTATCAAGTTCTGATTTGTTGTATCCATATGATTTTGATGGTGTTAGTGTATTATTTTCAATATTTAGATTTCTTAATGGTGTCGCTCTCTTAGGTGTTGATGTTTCAAAATTGAATGATGACTCATCATTTAGGAATGTTCTATTCTTATCAGCTTGTGGTTTAACTTCCAGTTTCAACTTAGGCGTTGATGTTTTCTTAAAATTGAAAGATGACTCATCGCTTAAGGAAGTCTTATCATTATCAACATCTGTTTTAATTTCCGGCTTCAAGTTAAAATTGTTTGACTTCTGGTATTGCACAGCATTAGTTAATTCTTTAATTGGATTACTAATAGGCTCATAAGATTTCTCTAAAGCTTCTTCTTGTAAAATTCGTCCTGTTTTCAACGCATGATATTTCCTTTTAAGGCTTTTTTTAACTTTAATCATTTCCTTCATTAGTTTCTCATCCATTTTGTAATCAGTTTTAGTTGTTGTTAACTGAACTGATATCGGATCGGTTAGTGTTGTTAACTGAACTGGTATCGGATCGGTTGGCGTTGTTAACTGAACTGGTATCGGATCGGTTGATGTTGTTAACTGAACTGGTATCGGATCGGTTGGTGCTGTTGATGTTACCATGTAGTACAGTAAACTAAAATAGTTATGATGTAACCATTATCTATTTATAACTTAAGAAATTCTTCAAAATTTTTCCTATAACGTCCATTGTTTAAAGAACTATCCTTATCAACCACTACAAATCCATAGTTATTCTTCCAGCAATGTGAACATAAATTTTTAAATTGATCGAAGTTCATATCAGAATTAACATGATCATTGTAAATATGTTTTAAATTCAAATCATCTTGTTTGAATGCGATTATGAAATTTGCATTGTCTCGTACCAAATGCTTAGGAATACGAGTGTAACTTTGACATAAATAGAAGCTGTCAACATGATTATGACGACCCATACAAAAATATTCTCTTATGATATCTTGTTTCTCGCACACAACATCATCAAATAAAAATATTGAATTTGTTTGAGCTTCTGATGGAGCAATTATTTCAGAACTATTTGGAAATTCATTGTATCTCATGCCTTTAACAGAATTTATAACTTTTCTCAAATATTCATATTTCGGTTGATGTAATGACTTTGAGTAAATGTATATGTTTTCAAAATTAAGACCTTTAGAGTCTAAAAGCATGCTTAGCATAACATTAGTTTTTCCACAATTTGACGGTCCAACAATCAATCCCCGGATACTATCGGGTAATAATGCACCATGTTTTCTTTTCTTTTTAAAGCTTCCTCGATCAAAATTTTTTACTTTAATCGGGTCATCTACTTTAACAAACTTCATTTTGACAAGTGATTAAAATCTATATAAATTCAAGTTTATATAAGTAATAGGCAGTCAGTTTATATCGATAGTTAATTGAAGACATAAATATGATTGATCACAATAAAAAATTAATCAGACGTAAAAGGGTGTTTAAAGGGAGAGGAGGAGTAATCAATACTCTTATAAATAAATTACCATTTGAAGCACATTTACCAGGATATAATTACTGTGGACCTGGAACTAAACTTCAAAAAAGATTATATCGAGGTGATAAAGGTATTAATCAATTGGATGAGGCTTGTCTTGAACACGATATTGCATATTCACAAAATCGAGATACAAACGAACGTCATAAGGTAGACCAAATATTAGCTGAAAAGGCTTGGCAAAGAGTCAAAGCAACAGATTCAAGCATAGGTGAAAGAGTTAATGCACTTCTAGTTTCTGGTGCAATGAAAGCTAAAGTTAAACTTGGAATGGGCTGTTTAACTAAAACAAAAACCAAGCAAAAATTATTAAAAAATATTATTCAAGAAGCCAAGGTAGCTGTTAAGGGCAGTAAACCAACAAGTCAAAAAGATACAATCAAAATTGCTTTGAAAGCAGCAAGAAATGTGACTAAAAAGAGAAAACAAATAAAATTACCAAGAGTTCTTCCAGTGCCTAAAGTTGGTGGAATTTTACCTTTAATTCCAATTTTGGCAGGTCTGTCAGCTGTGGGAGCTCTCTCAGGAGGAGCTGCTGATATAGCTAAAGCTGTCAATGATGCTAAAAGCGCTAAGAAACAGTTAAATGAAAGTGAACGACATAATAAAACAATGGAGGCTATTGCTTTAAGAGGTAAAGGTCTATATTTAAAACCATATAAGAAAGGACTAGGATTATACTTGAAACCAAAAAATTTTTAAATATGCTACCCAAAAGAGCTCTAACCAACATTGATTTAAACAATTTTGGAAAGAAATATCTAAAACATTTTCGTGGAGTTTTCATGAAAGATGATTTACCTAAAAGCAAACCTTGGAAATATGAATGTGGAATTATAAATTTAGATAATTCTATTGGATTTGGTACTCATTGGGTAGCATATTATAAAAATGAAGATAATATACAATATTTTGATAGTTTTGGGAATTTACAACCACCAGCTGAAGTTGTGAAATACTTGGGAGATAAGCTCACATATAATTATGACACATATCAAAAATTTAATACATACAATTGCGGTCATTTATGTTTAGCTTTCTTATCAAATTATAATTCTATAAACAAAAAAAGAAATTTTAAGCGAATAAAGAATAACAAATAAAAAAGATAAAAACTGATTTTTTAATTTAAAATTTAATTTATAGTAAAAACTGACCTATATTAATATCAGCTGACCAAAAATGAAGTTCAAGGTTATTTTGCATTACTCAGATAAAATTAAATAAATTATTTTTCTGATTTTAATGTTTTACCGTCGGTAATTTGATATTATTTCTATGCATGAGATATATTAGGAAGGTATCAATAATAAAGGTATCTACAATTTCCAAATTATCTTATTAATAAAGTGTAAGTCATGTCGCTAACACTTACATTAAGTGGTAACTCATCTATTTTGACAGCTGAGTATTTCCCACCTATAGAATTACAGCATAAAGACTATGTATGTGGTTTAGTCGATTTTCAAACATACAATTCAATACCAAATATCGATGAGGAAAATAATAAATTTATTATTGACAATGATGTCATCACTATTCCGACTGGATCCTATGAAATTGAGGACATTGAAGAATTTCTTAAAGGAAAATTGGAAACTAATACTAAAGGGGAACAGATGAAGCTTCACATAAAAGCTAATAATAACACGTTAAAATGTGAAGTATTTTTCGATAAACGGATTGATTTTGAACGAGGGGATACAATTGGTGGAATATTGGGCTTTAGTAGAAGAAAATTAGAACCAAATGTTTGGCATGAATCAGATTTATATGTGGATATAAATAAAATTAACATTATACGGGTAGAGTGTAATATTGTATATGGAACTTATATTAATGGAATAGAGGCTCATACATTACATGAATTCTGCATTGGTGTCAGCCCAGGCTATAAAATAATTGAAGTTCCTCAAAATGTAATCTATTTACCTGTGAATGTCAAACGAATAAGTTCTCTAACACTCAGATTAGTTGATCAGAACGACAATTTAATAAATTTTCGAGGTGAAACTATAACAATCAGATTGCATTTAAAACCTATCATATAATGATCGTTTATAATACTTCCAATAAATATTCAATAAATGAAGCTTCTCAGCTCATTATTGATAGATCATTGAAGCAACAAGGTCATCAAAGATTACATAATAAACGTGGTGTTATAACGTTGGAAAATCTACAGTTTTTGAAATTAAATTACAAATTAAAAAATCACTAAGATGAATTTATTTGAAAGTCCAGTTTTCGATGAAAGCATCACAAATGCACATTGGCATACATATTCACCATTTTTGAATTCGTTTAACAAAAGCGATATAATTCGTATTCAAATCCAGAATCAGAATTTAAATATATTACCATCAACGAGCCTAATTTACATTGAAGGAACTGTTTCAACTAATGAAGGTATATCAACAACCAAAACAAAATTAGTTAACAATGCAATGGGGTTTCTTTTCGATGAAATACGCTATGAGCTGAATGGAAAGGAGATCGATCATAATCGAAATGTTGGTATAACATCATGTTTAAAAAATTATATTTCGCTGAACGAAAATGAAAGTAAAGCATTACTTAATGCAAGCTGGTCACCCACAACAACTATTGACCCAAAGGGTTTGTTTTTTAATTTTTGTGTTCCATTGAAAAGACTTCTGGGATTCGCTGAAGATCATAAGAATATAATTCCGAATGCAAAACATGAGCTAATTTTAACACGCTCTCGATCAGATTATAATTCTTTACTTTGTGATGTTGTAAATGAAAAACCAAAAATTCAACTGCTTAAAGTACAATGGAGAGTACAGCATATAACTTTAAATGAACCTTTAAAATTTAGTTTATATAAAAATATTGATAACGGAGCAATGATAAAATTAGCTTTTAGAAATTGGGATCTATATGAGTATCCAACACTACCATCTAACACTAAACATCATATTTGGAATGTAAAAACAACATCGCAGCTTGAAAAACCTCGTTTTATTATATTTGCTTTACAAACAAATCGTCAAAACAGTCTGGCTAAAGATCCATCAAAATTTGATCACTGTGATGTTACCGATTTAAAAGTACATTTGAATTCTGAAGCTTACCCATATGAAGATATGAACTTGTTATTTGAGAGAAATTATTATGCTATTGCATATGAGACATATTCAAATTTTCGAAGTAATTATTATAATCATTCAATTTGTGATCCATTAATTTCATGGGAGGACTTTAAAGCAAATTTCACCATTTTTATAATTGACACTCGTTATCAAAACGAGAATCTAAAAGTTGGGGCAATTGATATCAAAATTGAATTGAAAACTTCAAAAGATATTCCTGCTAATACAACTGCTTACTGTCTTATGTTGCATGATCGATTAATTGAATTTAGTCCGTTGACTGGTGAAGTCAACAAAATTTTATAAATCAAATATCAGTTCAGTTAACACCAACACCTACAGTTATTTCATATGATTGAAATTCTTATATTTATAACAGCAATATTTCTTACAATAACTGGATATTTCTTATGTTGTTTAGTCTACCTAGGATATAAATACATAAAATCTATTCGATCATCATCACCATCCCCATCAGACAATTTGAAGATCTAAAAAACATAAATAAAATGGACTTTGTTATAATTGATATACAAGGATTTAAGGATAATAACAACAAATTCATTCTTAAAGAAATTGCTGTTCTTACATCAAATGATGAAATTCACCATTTTATAATAAAACCACCATATAGTTGGCACATTCTGGACTCCAAAACAAAATATACCAATAATTGGTTAACTAAAAATCATCATGGATTCAGATGGTCTGACGGTGCAACTCATTTTTGTGATGTCATAAATTTTTTGAAAATATTTATAAACAATAATGTTCTGATATATGTTAAGGGTAAAGAAAAAAGTATATGGATTGGAACTATTTTAAAACATAGTAATATGATTAATTTGGCTGATGAATATTCCACAACTCTTAAATCATTGAAGAATTATCAAAATAAAACTGAACAAAAATGTGCATTCAATCATGATGGATGCTGTGCTTTAGAAAATGCTTTTTTAATAAAAAAATTAAAAAAACTAATCTGAAATCTGAAAAAATTTATATTTGAAAATCTGAAAATATTGAATAAAAACAAATAAAAATAATAAAAATGTGTTTTCTTTATTTAATTTATTAATAGTACCTTTTACACTTTTTTATTTTTCATTTAAAAAACTAATCTGAAATCCGAAAAATCTGATATAAAAACTTTTTTTTTTTTTAAAATGAAATCAAATTTTATTAATTTACACATTTAAATTCAATATCTATAAATCTATCTTTTTTATCAATTATTTTAAAAAAATATTTAATTTCTTAAAATAAAACTGAACAAAAATGTGCATTCAATCATGATGGATGCTGTGCTTTAGAAAATGCTTTTTTAATAAAAAAATTAAAAAAACTAATCTGAAATCTGAAAAAATTTATATTTGAAAATCTAAAAATATTGAATAAAAACAAATAAAAATAATAAAAATGTGTTTTCTTTATTTAATTTATTAATAGTACCTTTTACACTTTTTTATTTTTCATTTAAAAAACTAATCTGAAATCCGAAAAATCTGATATAAAAACTAATTTTTTTTTTAAAATGAAATCAAATTTTATTAGTTTACACATTTAAATTCAATATCTATAAATCTATCTTTTTTATCAATTATTTTAAAAAAATATTTAATTTCGTTATTATTTAATTTTTTATTTATTATAGCTACAATTGCAGCTGTATGTTTGTTAGCATAAAATTTAGGTAAATAAGTAAAAAAATTTGTAGTATGTAAAACGACACATCGCACTTGCTCCTTTTTATTTTTAACAAACTTCGATTGCGTTTCCCGCAAGTTCATCACCTCGTAGCTTTCATTTAATTTTAATTCCGACATTGGAATAAAAGTTTTTTTCTTGTTAATATCCTCAATAAAATTCTTTAGCAAAAGGTCTTCATCAGTACCACCACCACCACCATGATTCCCGATAATTTGCTCAACAAAATTTTCTAGCATGGTTTCATCATCATCTATATCTTCATACATTATATTATTATGATGATGAACCACGCATTGCTCTAGAATCTGCTCCTCTTGCTTTTCTTGCTGCCTCGAAATTTTTGGTGATGTTGATGTTCCACTCATTTTACTAGCTCTCTTCATTTTTTTTTTTTGTTAATTATTTAATTTTTTAATTAATAATTTAAATTTATAATTTTGTTTTAGCCACTTCAATGGTTTGATCAATAATAAAACTTAAATAAAATTAGTTTATAAGATTTACATAAAAATTCACTTAAGGAAAAATAATAAAGCGATAATGGGAAAGCTTTTCATAAAAAGGGATGTTTGAGGTTTTATAGTACTGCAATTAAACGAATGATTCAAATAATTTTAGAATTATTTTTAAATTTCGAATTGATTTAGAATATTTTTTTAAAATTGCTTAAATTATTAGAGGATGTATGCGGTTTTGCAGTGCTTGAATTTATTTATCAAATCTATTATTATGTTAAATTAATTATTTACAAACCGTATAAAAATATATATTTCTTAGAAACAGTTTTGAGGAATATGAAATTTTAATTTTGAAGATATTATGTGGTTTTTATGAGCTCGAAAAATTATTTTGCTAGTTTTATGTTCCCTAAACATTTTTTCTAAAAAGTAATTTTAAGAAATCAGAATTATTCCTTTAAATATTTGTGGTTTCTCATAATTAGTCTTATCAAATTTTGTTTATTCATTCTTAAAACTATTGTTATTTTATATTTATTATTTTAAATATATTTACAAAATAACAAAAGTCTTACTCAAAATTTTCTTGGATCAACAACATTATAAATTTCTTGGAAAATAACAAGATGAATGGTATCGAACTAATTTTCGAATATTGGGAGTGTTATTTGGGTTTAAGAACAGCACATTGTGAACTCCATAAGGATGAGGGAAATTACGAAATAGAAGATTAGTGAAGTGCTTTACAGGAAATTGCGATACAATTTTATTTAGAAGAAACAGTGAACCAATTCAAATTCCTGAAATTAGCTCTAGTCTGTTAAATAGCTGAAATAAATTGATAAAATAAAACAATTAAAATTCTTTTCATTTTTTTAAATTTTTCAGATTTAACTTTATTAATAAATTTACATTACATAAGAATGAAGAGGCTGCAATTAATTTTTAAAAATATTTCAATTTTGCAATATAAGTAATACAAAAATAGCTATGCTAATTATCATTCAATAATGTATACCCCCAGAATAAGTTCTTACATTATCTGGTAATAAATATCTCTTATCATCTAAATAACTTAAAGCTATTTTATTTATTTCTTGTGTATAAATTGTATGCAATTTAGATTTGAAAACCTGCATATTTCGGTATAATATTTTTTTATTTTGCAAGCAATTTCTATAATCATCTATATATAAATTATCAACTACGAACTTTTTAACTCCTTTTGATTTCTTAATAGTTTCATTTGACATAGTCTGTATTGAATACATTTTAGAGCGTAAACCTACAAATTCTGAAATAATTTTCCCACTCAATTCATCTTTAAACATTCCTAAAACTTTTTTGTTTACTGAAAGAAAATTGTATGGATTATTTATATCATAATCTGAAGTATCAAAATATTTATGTAGATCTGATCTAATAGCTTCATAAAAATCTTCAACCTGTATTGTATACATAAAACTATCAGTATCCATATAATTTAACTGAACATTGTTTTGAAATTTTGGTTTTATATAATGATAATGAAAATTATACATGAGAACTTTTGATAATTCTAATACACAAAATCCTGCATAAATCGGTTTATTATAAAATATTTTAGTTTTGTTCAATTCTATCGCAATCAAGTCATTTGTAAACGATATTGCATTATGAAAATTAGGTCTTGCTATATAAGCTCTCAAACCTAAATGTCTACCGGTACTCTCCCAACTATTTGCAATTTTAATTTCGCGGTATTTTTCAACATTCTCCATAGTCTTTCCGTAAACTGCATTAATTTGCGTTTTATAAAATTTTTTTTCAAAATCATTTTTAGAATTTTTCCTATGGAAAATATTTAGATCAATATACTTTTTAAGCCAATCAGATTGTTTAAATTCTAAAATCCTATGAATTTTACTCAATACTAAACCATTTTGCAGACATTGCTTGAGACTTTTATAATGAATAATATATTTTTTTTTATTTTCTAATGTTGTTAGCAATTTACTCATTTTTCTATTAGGTGGAGGTTCTTTTACAGGACAAAATGGTAAATCATTATGCAATTCATGTAAATTGTGTGGATATTCTAGATCAACCTCTAAAATATAACCAATTGATGAGTTTTCTGAAATGTTATTCACATCGAAATTTGATAACAATGACTCGTCAACCCATTTAAAATCTTTATAAAGCAAATACTGCGACATAGCATAACCGTATAAGTTTACAGCATCTAAATATACAATATATTGAGAAGGGTTCTCACTGTTGAATTTTTCCTTCATATATTTATTATTTGCAATAGAATGTCGTAAAGAACATTGACTTATTCCACCACGCATTCCCTTTTTGATAAAATTATACATATTTATATCTGTGAATACATCTAATTCTATATTTGTATATTTCAACATTGCTTGCCAGGAAAGACCTGGTGCAGTATAAAAATTAGCGGGGTCCAAATCATAAATAATTTTACATATTTCACGAAAACTTTCAAAAACGTCAGCTAAAATTAATACATCAGTTTTTAAATAAATTTTTAAATAATCAAACATATTTTTACATTTAAATGCTTGCCACACTAAAACAGCATGATTATAATCAGCATCTGTACATGATGTTTTTGTTAACTGATTATAAAACGAATTTTGAGGCGGTAAAGATTCATATAATTTCCCCCAATCATCTAAATATTCATAAGGAAATATTCCTTTTTTTGTAATTAAATTAGAATTTTCACCAAAATTTGTTTTCACATGTATTCTTTTCTCATTATTTAAATTACTGAATAAAATATCAAGTGCCTCATTCATAAATCGAAAACTATCAAGAAATCTTATAGTAAAACTTTCATTTTCTTCTAATAACAAAATTCTTTTAGAAAGAGAAATGTATTTTTCTTTATTTAATGGTATAATATTTATATCACCGTAAGTGCAATTGAGAGCTTTAAATAATAAATGGCAGTCATATCCCGAAAATTTATGAAAAAATACTGGAAATATGTTGGTTTTCTAAAATTTAAATTGCATTCAGAATGAGCAGGACCCCTATAACTACCACTAAAGTGACAATGATCTTTTACTCTATTTTCAAAACCTAATTCCTTACCACAAATATGATATCATCCAATGTTAACGCTGTCATGGGTATTGTTTTCAAATAATAAGATTTGTACAAATTTCTGCAAGTCTGAATTAATGACTGAATAAACTCCCTTGCGCAGTTTAATCCTGTACATTCTACATATTTATTTAATTTATCATCAAACGAAAATAAAGTATCCAAATGCAACTGGAATATGCTCCTTAATGTTTGTGGTTGATGAACGATCAGGATCTGGAATGCATGTTGATATTGATTTTAAAATACTCTCACAATCTGCATATATTATAAATGGAGCTTTCATTTGTAATTGATAGTTTGTATATTTTAAAATATTATTATCTTCATCTGGTAGTTTGCTAACAATTTTACCACATTCATCTTTATGAATTGTTAAATTTTCAATCTTGGAGAAATACTGTAAACAACTATTGCAGATAAATATCCGACTACTATGCAACGTTAGCGAGCTTCTAATTAATCTGGATAAATCATTTATATAAACAAAATGATAAACATTGTTTTCTTCTATTAACAATAGATTTATATGATTCTGCTTTTCTTTTTTTGTTAAATAAAACGGTATCAATTCATAATCAATCGTTTCTCTTTTTAAATTGACTCCAAAAACGTTGACGCTTATATCCACATTTATTTCCTCAAATATATGGATGTCATCGACTTTTATTGGAAACAATATATCATCAAATTTCAAAATTTTTCCATTATTTAAATTGATTTCTGATGCTGATATATCATTTATATTATAAGATTCAGGTTTCCAGGGTAAATATGCTACCGGTTTCAAAGCAGAAATTAACGCCCATTTGAAGCAAAATTGATCGAAATTATGTACATTAATACAAGCTTTTTTTTCGTCACATAAATAGACAGCTTAAGATAGCTAGATCCTCTTATTGGTTGATATTTATTTATACTAATTTCTAAACCTACAATTCGAAATAACGCCCATCCACTATCGTTCTCTTGAAACTCTTCACTTTTCTTTGTTAAAACCTCAACCATTTCATCATAAACGGAATTCATATCTCCATCATTTAAAATTATTTTCATTTTTGATTGAAATGATTTGATGCTTAATTCTAATTCCTCATCATCACCAGGAACCATTTTACCATATTCACCGAAAAATTCAACATTCACTTTGAACCCATGATGTTTTAATAAGGCTTGTCGAAGAACGATAACAAAATCTTCTTTGATTTTCTTTAAGAATACATGTGGGTCAATCAACGCCTCATCAAGATTATCAATTAGAAAAGTTTGAATCCTACTTTCAAATGATTCCCTTATTATTCTCACGTGAGGTTGCAACTTTTCAGCCGCATTCGTTTTATGCAAATTCGTCCTCAAATGATTGCTCCAATTTACAGTTAAAATATCACATTTTATGCAATATTTATGAATTTTCATGTGACGTTTCAAATTACATGTATTTACGAACTGTTTTTTACAAACGTAGCAATTGAATTGTTGTTTTATTTTTTTAGACTCCATTTAATTTTTCTATTTTTTATTTTATTGTTCAAAATATTTTGTAATATTTATTGCACGGTTTAAGTTTCAAAAACTTAATGATTATAACTATTTTTTAAAAAAAATATCAGTAAATAATCATACCTAATATTTATATAATATAAATATTCACGATTTATCATAATTAGACTTAGTTCTGAAATTTTTAAAAAAAATTCGGATGTATGTGGTTTTATAGTACCCTATGTTTTTTCAAAGAATTTTTTTCTCCAAAGTAATTTTTAGAAATACATAAGGGGATTCCCTGACGTCATTTTAAAATTTATGTAGGTGTAGTAGATACACTCGCCTTATACAACTTTCAACATAATTACTTTTTGTTTTCTTTTTTGTTTCATTCCAAAGTTAAATTTTTAAATTATTTCCAATACTTTTAGAATGAAAAATTTCATTATTTAAAGCTTAACCTCGTTTCATGAAATCACCACAGCCGCCGCCACGGCCGCCACCACTGTTTCATTCCAAAGTTAAATTTTTTATTTATTTCCAATTCAATCCAACCTCTCAACCCTCACAACCCTCATTCAAATTAGCCTACAATTTTTTCAATACTTTCAGAATTAAATATTTAAAAACACCTTTCTAAACAAAAATTTGCATACATTCAGGATGAAAAAGCCATTATTTTCCATACATCATCTGTTTTTTTTTTTTTTTTTTTTTTATTAACTTTTTTTTATTTTGTTTACGATTTATAATGCCTTAACCTACAAAAAATTTTATAAAACAGGTTTTGATTACTTTTTATGTAATTAACATAAAGTTCGGTTTGCTCTTTGTTTGTTAATTTGTCTTCTTAAGTTTAGTTTAAAAAGGTAACAATTGTTATTTATACATTTCATGTATTGTGTTATTGCAAGTTTTTGGTAAAAATTATTGAAAAAACCAAATTAATTATTATGTTTGAATATAAAACTTAACCTACCTTATTCTAACTTAATCTACAAAAACTATTTACTAGGCTTTGTCTTTTGACAATAAGAGATTCTAGCTGTTGTTTAGCCACCAAAACTCTCGTTTTGTAAATGTATCTTTAAAAGGAATGCACATGTCGTATTTCATTGAGTCTCTGTTAATATTGCCTGGAGTAAATTCTATTTTTTTATTCGTAGCCCGTCTATTATAATGAAATAATATAGGGACGAAATTTTGGCTTTGGATATAGCCTTTGCTATCTAGATAAATAAAATGTTCGGGTGCTATAAAACCCGTTTTTAATGTGCTTTCTATGTATTCCTCGTTATGGTAAAATACATGAGATATTAGACCATTTTCTGAGGTTTGTTGAGCTCTATTGAAATGATTCCTAATCAATTTTATAATAAAATTGTCAATCCTGTTTATTTTAGATTCATTATAAATATATCTATTTGAATAATAATGGATATATCCAGTTTCAGGCTTACGGGATTTATAAGAGACTAACGAATTAACATTCGCTGAAATCAGTTTAAATTTACATAATGTTGAGTTCATCAGGGCTAACCAAATCATAGATAAATTCTATTTTTCTAGAATTCTCATTTAACCTACTTTCTATTTGTTTAAACTTGTCATTAATTGATATAATATTTTTTTTAATATCTTCTAACAATAAATTTATATTACCATTATTTATATTTTGATTCGAGTCATTTGACCTTATATTAGTTTGGCTATTCCTGCTGGCAACACTGGAATATGATACATTAGGTTGGATAAAGTTTCGCATCATGTTATGTTTTAAATAGATTTTTTCTTTTATTTTATTCCTTACATCGTGGAGTTTTTCCAATTTTTCTTTATATTTAGGACAATTCTTGTAAGATGCAGGGTGTCCGGTTTCCTTGCATAGAGCGCACTTAAGGAGCTCTTTAAGATCGCCTTTTTTTATTTTGCATTCATTAGGTGCATGGCTCTCTCCACATTTTACGCACCTATATTCCATGTTACAATTGACTGCCGAGTGGGAGAAACGTTGGCATCTTTTACATTGTAGTATAGGTTCTTTATTAATTTTTTCCCATGTGACTATTTGGTTATCTATCGCATTTATTTTTCTGATGTCAGCGATTAAACTATTTGGTTCTGCTTGAATAATGTAATGTGGTAAAATTCTATTTTCTGCTATTGATTTTTTGGTTTGCAATCTGCTAACTTTTGAGAATTTCATATTTTCATTTTCAAAAGCTTTTAAGCATTCAAGAATTTCTTCGCATGAATAATTATTGTTTAAACCTTTTAACACCATAGTGATCTTTTTCTCTTCTATTGGGGTGTATGTATAAAAATTTGTGTTTGATTGTTTTAAAACATCACAAACCTTTTTAAAATCTTGTATGCTGCTTATATAAATAATGGAGCACGTGTCATTTATTTCTTTAATAAGAAAGTTATTTATTTTTAAATTGATTTTTATTATTTTTTTTAGGTAATTAATGTCAGTGTTATAGACATTAATTGGGGGAACTTTTTTATTTTTTATGTCTGCTGATTTTTGATTATTTATGTTATTGTTGTTATTATTATTATTATTATTATTAATACTAGCAACATTATTATTGTTGTTGTTATTAATTTTATTATTATATATGTTATTTTCATTTATATTTTCTAAGTTATTACGATTAGTATTAGTGTTTTTATTGCTTTGCTCAACAGCATTTGAGTCGATATTCTTTTTTTTTTGTTTTTCTTTATTATTTTTTTTTGATAGCACCAATGAATTCTTCGAATTCTGACTTGTCTGTATTTTCTTTATCGGTATCAATGCTTGTATTTGTGTTGATTTCCGTTATTTCGTCGAGCTCTTCGAGCTCCATGAGAGCTTTAAAGCTATTCTCATTCTCACTAATATTTGTATTTGTATTTGAACTATTAACTGTTATTTGATTAATCAATTTTTTTAATTTTGAGATTTCACATTTAAGTTCATTATTTTCATGTTTCAACACTTCATTCTCACTGCATTTTTTTGTTTTATTTTTATTTTTTGTCATTATGTTTTTTTTTTTGTTCTGCATAGAATTTTTTTTAATTTATAATTTATATGGTTTTTTAATTCATTATCCGATTTTGATTGCATAAGACAATCTCTTTATACGAGGCACTCCTAATTTAATATTTAAATATATTTTTCACAAAAGATATAGTTTTTTTTAATTTAATTTAATGTGTTTTTTTTTTTTTTTTTTTTTTTTGATAAGCCGGATTGATTTACCACGTCCGTTCTCTACGGAAGGTTAAACTCGACATACATACATCATCTGTCCATACATTAGATCCACCATTGAAAATTTTTGCATACATTCAGGATGAAAAAGTTATATTTTCCATACATCATCTTTTCATACATTGATCCCCCATTGAAAATTTTTGCATACATTCAGGATGAAAAAGTTATATTTTCCATACATCATCTTTGCATACATTGATCCCCCATTGAAAATTTTTGCATACATTCAGGATGAAAAAGTTATATTTTCCATACATTGAACCCCCATTGATCATTTCTCCATACATTGAACGCCCACATCTATACTACTATGTTGATTTAAACTTGAATAAAAAAAGATTGTTGATTAAACTTGATGTTGAGACTTTTGGAATATTCCAATATCACCAATGCAATTTGGAATATTCCAAATATCTGCAAAATCTTCCATAATATGTTGATAGTCTTCAAGTTGAAGTTCGCTAACATATATTGGTGACAAACATTTCCATATAATCTCATATGCTTCTAAAATAATTTCTAAAATATATTAAAAAATTTGGCATTTAGGACAATATAATAATAGTTTAATTGAATTTTCATACAAACATATCTCTCCGAGTATAACCTCTAGGATACCGTTGATTACATAGATCGATAGAGCTTAAAAAATTGAGTAAAATGACATTTATAAATAATTTCTTTCCAATTTTGTCATGTACGACATTATAATTGTGGGGTGACGATATATTAACAAAAAATAATTTGATAAATTTTCCCGTGATTCATAAAAGGGTTTCGAAAATTTCAAGGCGTCGCTTCCTTTTATTGTTTCACAATTTAATATACCTTTCCGATGTTTGCATTTTGGAAACTTTGGTAGTTTTTTTTGGGAATATCTGAGAGAATCGCAACCAAGTTATATTGAGTAATTTAACTATAATCTTGTATATGCTAACTAAGTTATCTAGAATATTATAACTTACCTTAATAATTTAGATTTATATCGCTTCGTATTACTTGCATTACGCAATCTTTTTCTTGCTAAAACATTCGCAACTTCTATCGAGTATTCTAGTTGTTCCATAATATATTACTAACTGTATATTTAATGATGAGAAATTTACAATACCTCAATAAAATAAAAAATATTTACCTTGATAACAAAAATTCGTCAGCATTTCATAAAAAGTGGCACTCAACTAACTTATTTGAATTTTGCAATTGCATTTTCGTTTTTTTTTTTCAGTAGTATCATGTTCAGAAAGTGTTCATGGTACTACTGAAAAAATAGTATCATGTTCTAAAACAGACTTTAGCGTAGCACGATTATAAGAAGCATTATGAGAATGAAATTAAAATTTAAATTAATTCAAAATTTTATTCTTATTTGAACTGTAGGTACATCATTATATTTATTTTAGGTACTTCTTATTTTATATTATTTTTTTATACAACTTAAACTTAATCATTATAAATCTATTTAATATTTTTAAAGTAAATTATCATACAAACTAAAATTTTCAATTAAGTTTTTATAAAAGTTAAATTAAATTAGATATTTATACATAACGTATTACTTAATAATTAAATTTTTGTAATATGGCTTTCGTTGGCTTCCAAAGGCAACAATCTGTTTTCGACAAAAATTCTTTGGCTGATAATATTCCATTTAATGTTTTATTGTACAATCTGTTTCTTTTTTCATTCTTTACAAGTTAAATTTGAGAAAATGCACGTTCTGCCGATGCACTGCTATGAGGTAAATTTAACATTGTGGAGATAAATTTTTTGACATTTGGGAACATGGTTCCATCTAATGCATTTTTGCATTTGAAAACTTGGTGCCAGAATTCTTCCAATTCCAGATCCTTCGATGGGAAAGCTCCAAGTCGAATACTTTTCCATTCAAAATCCAACTAATCTTTATGAATTTCAAACAAAATATTTGGAAACTGAATTGTGAGCTTTGTCAGATTTCCACCCAAATTAGAAGGGTTAATTACAGGTAAATTGTTTAAAATTTGATCGTTAAAGTTGATAAGTCTAAATATTTGTTTACACAATTCAATATAATAAAGCTTACAATTTACTCTGATTTCATTTAACTCTTCTGATCCTACTTCCGAAAATATTTCCGAAGTATGTGGCCCACGATATACATATATCAGCAGGGTCTTTAAAGCAATTTAAATCTTCCAATTTTATACTACACAAATTATTTTCATTCATAAAGTCATCTTTTATGAAATTTTGATAAACTATAAAGCCTTGAACTTTCCAACTGAAATTCCAAGTTAATTTTATTTGTCAATTTTAAAATATATGACAAAAACATGAAATAAATATTATTTTTATTATTTAATTGTTTATATATATCCTTAGCTAATTTATCTTTTTTAGGTTCTAAGTAAAAAGAAATAAAACAATGTTGCAACGGGTTCCATTGCTCCAAATTTCGATCTACTACGCTTTGCAAGGTTTTTAAAATTTTGTGCTTTTCAGTTTCTACGTCAAAATATTCTTGAAACTCGATAAAATCATTTTGCCTCTTGGGGCTTTGAACAAAATAGCCATAAATATTTCTGCAAAGATTTTCTAAATCCAGTGGAAGATGTTTAGCTGCTTTATTAGCGCACAAATTTAAAGAATGGCATGTACAAGGAACTACATAAAAATTTGGTATCAATTCTTTAAATAAAGATGCAACTCCTCCACGTTTGCACCGAGGCATTGTCTACAGATAGTCCAGTCAAGTTTTTTAATAGAATATATTTTTCAAAAAAGTTAACAATGGCTTTATATATGCTTTTGGCATCATAGCTTTTCAATTCTATAAACTGATAAAAATAAAATAAACTGAGAAATTTGTCTCGAATTTTTCCAATTTTCAAATCAAAAAAACGCACAATTAATACAAGACATTTGGTGGAGGTTATGTCTGTAGTTTCATCAATAGTTAGTGAGAAATATTGATTTTGTAAATCAGTTTGTAAACTATCAATATGTTCTTCTACCAAAAAATCAGTTATCACTTTAGTAGCTTTGTTTCGGCAGCCCTTTAAATCTTTAAAATTTATTGGATCTGATGTTAGTGTTATTATTAAATTTTTTAGGTCCTATGAGTGATATGGCTAGATCGTGTTGAATAATAAAGAGAATAATTTTTTCTGATTTTAGTTTCGATTCTACACTTTCCATTTCGTTAACTTTTCTTTGATTTTTTAAACTTTCAAATTTTTTTTTTATGTATATCTGATTTTTCATGACGATCTAGATGGGATTTATTATGTATAAGATTTTTTTTACAATATTCACATGGTTGTCTTTTTGATCTAGTCATTTATAAGCATTCTGCCATTCGGGTAAAAATTTTTGATTTTTACGCTTTCGAATTTTGGTGTTGTTATCCTGAAATTCACTAAAAATATGTGTAGATAATTAGCTAGTTTAGTTCATTTCGTAAATTATATTGTTTTTTTAATAATAAGATAATGATCCATTTTTTATATATAAAATCTTATAGCTGTATTTATTATTCTTATTTTGAATTTGAAGTTCATTTCAATCCTACATTTTGCACGCAATTGACGTAACACACTTCAAAACAAAACTTTAAACAACGGGATTAAAAAATATAAAGCTTATTAACTTTTTCTTGTTTCGCAACATTTTCTTTATTTCATATGACGAAACATTCTATTTAGTAAATCAATTTCGTATAGTAGTAGCAGATGGGAGAATAGTTTGTAGTTTGTACAAAAAGTAGTATAATAATAAATAAATGGTGCGGGCGTACTTAAGTAGTGCCGCGACTGAAAATGTATCGGAAAACTACAAATGTAGTACAAAATGTAACACTGGTATATTCTTGTATCAAACAGCTTATTTATTTTTATATTGCTGTTAAATTATAATAATATTCGCTCTTTATCTATAGAAAAAAAGAATTGTACAAAAGAGAAAGATATGAGGGAAATGACTGGTTTGAAAATTTAAAAAAATTTGGCGTGTTTTGCGGTTAATTTATGGAAAAAACTTGCTTTTGAATCTAATGAGGGTTTTCACATCTGTATTCCTTTCGTTAGGAAGGAAAACCAAAAAAAAAAGCTTCGGCCTTTTCTAAGAATACCAAATCGATCCTATTTTTGGTATTTTTTTACAAACACATAGAAACATTCAAGTTGAGAACTTTTTTCACTCTGAGAATTTTTTTATCAGCAGAAGAATTTATTATTATTTTGAATTTTGGTTGGATACGTAGTTCTAAAAGAAATGTATGGAAAAAAAGTAATGATGATAAAAATGAATGAAAAAATATGATCATGAATTTTTTTGAAGGGATTTTAGGTTTATTTGTCATTCTTTTGTTTATTATTTAATATTTATACATTCTTTTGTATAAATATTAAATAATAATAAAATAAATAAAAATTTGAATATGAATTTGTACAGGAACAGGATATATACGATAATTAAATATGTAGGTGTGTTTTCAGCTTAGATTTTTTTGTTTTAGCTGCATACGCATGTACAAATAATAAAGGGTTTAACTTATTTGCATTTATATTATGTAGTAACTAACAGGTAATTTAATTTAACATCTCAGTTACACGTAATCTAAAAAAAACCGGTAATATTTACTATTTAAAAAATTAAAACATGCATATTAATGCATTTAAAATATTTTTTTTAAATTTAAAAAGAAAAGGATGTGAGATACATATTATATATTATGAGTATAGTTATCTAGATTTTGTAAATTTTAAGAATTTAGTCTAACACTCTAATATTAACTATGAATATACGTGATGGAAAAAAGAATGATGATGAAAATGAATGACATATTATTATTGAATTTATTTGAAGGGATTTTAGGCTTATTTTTTTCTTGGACATAACAAATTTTTTTAGCTATTTTAATATTATTACTATTTGTTTATAATTATGTATTTTTTGTACATAAGTAAAAACAATAATAAAACAAATACAATTTTTTTTGAATAAATGAAAATTTTAATTTAATATGATTTCGTACAATAAGATGGTAAGATGTCATATTATTAGCACAAATAAATAACTATATGTTATTTATTTGTGCTATTAGTATATGTAACATTATTAAAAAAAAAACAAAACAAAAACCTTTCTTGTTGTACCATACACCCCTTACACTCAAAAATAATCTCCGTTTATTCAAAAACAAAAACAAAAAAAAAAAAAAAAAAAAATATGGAATTCAACAAAACCTTTTGCGCATAATTTTTATTTTTCATGTTTCCTCTTTGACACATATAAAACCTTTATACGTTTACACAAAAAGAATACTTGATATATGTAAATATAGTGTGAAAGCGAGGATTTCGTTAGGTAGAAACGAAAGGAATACAGATGTGAAAACCCTCAATCTATATTTTCGTTTTGATTTTGTATTGAATTGCGTTGTTTTTATTTAATTGATGTTCCCTTTTTTTTCTTTTTTTTTTTAAGGTTTTCTGTTGTTATTATGTCCCAATATCTTCTTCGAATTTTGAGAATCCTACCGACTGCGCCAGTTTTCTCAATAAAAAATTAATAAATAAAAACACACAAAATAAATCCTCAAAAAACTTTATTTTAGAACAGTAAATTTATAATATTATCCTCATTATTTTTACAATGTTCTTAAAACTTAATTTGTTATATTATTTATGTATATTTACATTTCTCGTGTAGAATGTATGGAATTTATGAGATTGATTGTGGGAAATTAATATGACATTTGTATGGACTTTATAGGGTTGTGGGAATATAATATAATAATATCATAAAAATTATACATAGTAAATTAAATATGTCACCAAGAATAGAGGTATATCAAAACACCAGATTCATGAAAAATAATGAAATAATAACCATTATAAAAAGTTCATATTCCATTGAAAATGTTGATGCAACACACTTGTATATAGCTCGCATGAAATTGTCGAAATAATTTTGATCAATTGGTTCATCTGATATATTTCAATTATTTAATACATTAGTAAAGTACTCATTCATGCACTCAGATATATCATTTCCTTAGTAACTGTCCGATTTTCATATTCGATTATTTTTATTATTTAAAAGTAGCACTTTTTGCAACACCAAAACGATCTGCTACGTCCCGAAAAGTAGCTCTATTAACCAACTTCCAAATGGTAATAAATAAAGCTTTCTCCAATGTAATTAGAGGACCAAACTTGTTTTTCTGCCAAAAAGGTTCAATTTCTTTTTTTAATTTCTAAAATTTTTAATAAAATTAATATTGAACACTGTTGTATAAGTTAAAATCCCGAGTTCTTACTTCAAAAGTTTGCCTCTCCATTCTAAAGTGAGTTTTAAAAATATAATTTGGGTATGACGCTATAACTTTCATATAATTTCGGTTTTTTGGTATTGTTCTTATTTTTTTTTTCTTTTATAATAAGTTTAATAAGTGTACGTCTTTTTTTATTTTTTTTTTAAAACATTTTCATAGAATGTATTTGGATTGTCACTCTCACTCACTAAATCCATTAAAATACTTAATCCGGCATCCATTTTAAATATTAAACTTCTCAAACTAAAAATAAAAATAATGTATCCTTCAAATCTTTAAAAATGTCTTCTTCAATCTACGCTAAATATAAACTATAAACGAATTGTGCATGTGCTGCCTCTAAGAACAAGAATCATGGCTAAAAAAAATTCTGCGCGCCTGCCCAGGTTTTTTTGTTCATAGTAACAGAGAAAAAAATCTGCAAAACACCGACGCATATTTTACTGTAACTACGAATACGCCTTATTTCTATTAATAATATAAAATTCTGTAAATTAGTATCATAACAGTATGAAAATAAGTAAATAAAGTTGTAAATATATAAGTTATAAATAAATATTTTTTATTTATTATGAATATTTTTTTTATTTACTAAATATATAATATATATTTGTATTTATTATATTAAATACACACGTATATTTTAATTTATTTATTATATAAATTAATCAAACAGGTACTTACTATTAATTCTGCAACTTATCTTTTATTTTTTCCGTCACTAGCTAGTCTAATCACTATCACTTCTAAAATGCAACTATTCATTTCTTTCTAACTTGAAGTTGAACGAATAGTAAGCAAAAGATTTTTTTTCTTACATACTGTATACAATAAAACATCTTTCGAACCAAACATTTTGGAGGCATTTATTTTCTTTTTAATAAATTAGCACTCAAAAATACGAGTTCAACCTTCTTTTTTTGGAAAAACGAAATAAAAATTCTAAATTTTATTTGAATAGTAAATTTAGATTTTGCAAACGAGAATTAATATATTAAAACTCGATTTTAAAATAATTTTTTTATGTAATTTTATAAAAGCTTCTTCAAAAAATGACAGCTATGAAGAAAAATAAATGAAATTTTTTTCTTTTTCATAAATGCCAACACGGCGTCGGTAAAAAATGCTAGGAAAAAGTGATTATTATATTTAATGAAAATAATAGTTAAAATTTCGAGTTGAAATGTGAAATTTCGATACGTTCTAGAAAATACTTCAAATTTTCGTTTTATATAAGTTTCAACATATTTGGAGATATTTTTACTATCTTAAACTTTAAACGAAAATTGGTAAATTTATCTAAAATTTTGCAAAATAAGAAAGAAAAAAAATAAACGTCAAGATCCTCTCTGTTTGAATGTGTTTGTTAATTTCTGTGCAATAAATTCAATGTAAGAAGCGTCCTTATATTTTGTAGTTCCTGCTTAGAAGAGTTGCTTAGATTTATTTTAAACTAAAGTTTTCGTGTGTGTTGAAATAATTGAGAAGAGAATAATAATTAAAAATTACTTTTTTTTTGTTAAAAAATATTTTTTTTTGTTATTATATTATATTATAAAAAGTAATATTATAAATTTTATAATAATATTATAATAACAAAAAAAAATTTTGAATAAAAGAATAATCGAACTAAGAAACCTTGTGATATTAACATGACGCATTAACCAACTGAGCAAACAACCCCTTAAAATTATTTTTCCAAAATACAGATATAAAATAAAAATTTATTTTGACCCCTACATCGCCCAATAAATAAATAACATTGCAAGCTAAAGAAAAAAAAAATAAAAAAATAACAAAAACATCCTTCACTTTACATTCATGTACATACATATATGTATACTTATATCAGATATATGTATGGATATGAATTTGGTAACTAATTTATCAATATAAATGTGCAGTACCCTGACGTAGAGCAAGTAACAGCAATAACATAACAGCAAAAAAAAAACAGCAGAAACAAGTAACAAAGAAAAAACAAACTAAACATGAAAAAACTTGATTATTTTTATTTCTGTTTTCTTTTATTTTGTGCCTTCCTCGTTAAAGTCATTTTGTCAAGCGCATAAGTCTTTGTGGGGCTTTAGACGCAAAACAAGGCACAATATTTCTATCGTCGGATTTTGCGCTTATTAGAATGGCACTTAGTAGACGCAAATTAAGTATAAGCGCCAATTGTTGCTCGGGTCTGTTGTAGATCAGTCAGTTTGTAAGAATTTAATGTCTTCTCTGGTCATATTATCTGCAGTTGTCTGACACTCTGTTTTGAACTGTGCTAACGTCGTGGCTCCCGTAGCTGTTTCTGTTCCTTCTGGTCGTACTTCAAACGATATTTTATAGCAGATGGCAGTTGCAACATGACTCTCGTTAGTTTTGGAAATTTGGAAATTATTATCAAAGGTTCTTAACCCTTTCGATGCAACTTCTGCGTTTTTTGGGGGTAACATTCTGAAATTAGGTGTAGACAAAATTTAGTTATATTTAATGGGAATTAAGTTTTGAAATGTTGCCATATGGCAACAAATACATTCAAAAGTATAAAAATTTACTTCATTTTTATTCGATATTTATTTTTCCTATAATTAATATAAAATAAAGTACGTAACATAACGGAAAATTTGCAAGGGTGCTTTCTTATATTTGGTCCTTTTTATCGGAGCCGGACTTGAACTTGTCGAAGTTGATGGTCGTTCACGTTGCTTAGTATGGGTTAGAATATATTAAATTTTCTGCTCATTTCAAAATTCAAGAATATCTCTAATTGTTTTTGGTGGGAGCCATAATATAATAAGCAATCTCTTTTATATTCTAACCAAAAAATATACAAAGCGAAATCAATTAAATGGTCCCATAACTTTAGCATACATTTTTCACTTATTGATATTTTATATAAAGAAATCATAAAATCAATATTTATATAATGATATTTTATATAATGAAATCAGAAAAAATCATTTTATCAACGCCTCCTCCATATGTGTATTGTACTGTTTTACAACATTAGGCCTGGGAATATAAACTTGGTTTTTACACTAAGTCTTTTAACTGTTTCCAACGGTTCGAGCCCATACAATGTTCAAGCAATAACAACAAAGTCATTATCGCACCATTTTGTAAGGGCAATATCTTCTGATACTCTCATGTCAATGTCGCCTCTACTTTTCATGTCTTTATCTGATTTCAGAGGAGGCTTCCAAGTTCTACTAGGTCTAATTATTCCAGTGCCCTAAATACCTTTATTTCGTAAATATTGTAAAAGTTTCAAAGAGGTGAAATAATAAAAGAAATGAAATGAAAGAAATGTTCCCTTACCAGTGCGTATTTCAAAATCTAAAACCCAAACCCTAAAATCCATCAAACCGACATAAAGTAAAAATTTTGACTCCCAATTTATTTGGTTTTTTCGTCATATATGGTTTAAGTTTAGTACAACCTCCAAAACAAATCATCATATCATCAATTGACATAAATTCCTCTCTTGATATTTCCCGACATCGATTGAGTATACTTTCTATTTTTACTAACGGGCTAACATTAGTTTGTTTTATATTAAAACAAAGATTGTGTCTAATGAAGTGAAATTTTTTAAGCAACATAGTTTCGCTTATTCATGGAATCGCGGTTTCTTTGTTCCAATACACTTTCTATACGAGGAATTTTTAACGAGCTCCAAAATATCTTGTTCATTTAATTTTTTTTTTTTTTAATTTCACTTTTATCTATTTTTTATCCAAATTTCATGGTAAATTTGTTTGATTTAAAATTTGATACATGTACATAATGGCTACAAATTTACCGAAAGGGTTAAATTCCATTTAATTACTTTTTATTGGAGGAAATACAAATTTAGTGGAGGAAATTTAGTTTAAATCCAAGGTTTTAATTTTTTTAACTTATTTGATACTACTAAAAAATGAGTACTACACTCTCTTACATAATATAAAAATCTCTCCATAAAGCAATCAAAAGCTATAGAAGGATTTGATTCATCAACCATCCAGTCGTGTTTAATTCGTTGCGGGGCTAACTCGTTCAATATCTTTAGTGCTAGCTAAATCTATAAATCTGTATAAATAAGCAAAAAATTAAAACTTTTTTATATCGCATCTAACATTTGAACTGTACATTTATTTATTTTAAATTTTTTAACAATTTTGCATATAAATTTGATGTTTGTTATTACACAAAAAAATAAATCCGCAAGGCATGGTTAAGAACGCACTTCGTATAGTCACGTGGAATGCCAATGGTATTCTGAACAAGAAAAATAATTTGGAAATTCTATTGAGAACACAAAATATTGATGTATGTCTCTTGACAGAAAGACATATGACAGATAAGTCATCGCTTAAAATAAATGACTACACATGCTACAGCGCAAACCATCCGAGTAATACACCCAGAGGTGGTAGCTCAATTTTAATAAAGAAAGATATTAAGCACCACGAGGAACTTAGTCTAGAAATAGATGAATTCCAACTAATCGTGCTACGAATTATGTCTGTTAAACAAAGCCTTTGTGTCGGTGCATTATACTGTCCACCCAAATACAACATAAAGAATAACATGTTTGAAGAAATTCTTAAACTACTTGGCGAAAGATTTATCCTGGGAGGTGACTACAACGCCAAGCACATAGATTGGGGGTCTAGAGTAACCTCTACGAGAGGAAGAAAGCTAAGAAAAGCTATAAAAGAAAAAGGCTGCATTTACCAATCTACCGGTAAGCCAACCTATTGGCCAACTGATAGAAATAAAACTCCTGATCTGCTTTATTTTTATATAACAAAAAAAATTTCACCCAATTATATTAAGCTAGAAGATAACCATGATTTGGACTCAGATCACTCTGCAGTCATACTAAGTCTATATGAAAAGGTTATTAAGAAACAGTCAAACCTCTGCTAACGAACAAGACAACTGACTGGGCTAGCTTTAAACAAGAAATAGAAAACAAAATAAACATAAAAATAAAACTAAGATCCAATTGTGATATAGATTCTGAAGTAGAAAATTTTATTAAAATTATTCAAAATGCTGGATGGAATAATACAAAAAATTGTGAATATAAATCGGTAGGATTCAACTAGAGAAATATTAAATATGATAAAAATAAAAAGAAGAGCTAGACGCAGATGGCAACAATCGCGTGATCCGGCAGACAAAACTGTGCTAAATAGGTTAACTCAGAATTAATAATTCAGCTAAAAGAGAAAATAACTACTCGTTGTGGAAAGCAACAAAGAGTACAAAAACCTCGATCTCTCAAATCCCGCCAATCAGAATGAAAAGCGGTGAATGGGCGAAAGATAATAAAAATAAAGCTGAAACATTCGCAGATCATCTTGAAGAAATTTTTTGTCCAGACGAGACAGATTCGGATGATCTCACTGAAGAAAATAATAATTGTCAAGAAAATGTTATATCACCATTTTCAGAGAGTGAAATAGTTGAACAAATTAAAAAACTCAGAGATAAAAAAGCTCCAGGTTTTGATCTAATTACATCGGAAGTCCTGAAAGAACTTCCGAAAAAAGCTATAACAATGCTAACACGCATTATAAACGCTGCTATAAGAATAAGGTATGTGCCGAATATGCGGAAAATAGCAGAGATAATTATGATACCAAAGCCAGGTAAGCCCATAAATGAGGTCAAATCCTACAGACCAATATCATTACTACCAATAGCATCAAAATTATTTGAAAAACTATTATTGATTCGAATGAGACCGATCATAGAAAATAGTAATCTGATTCCATATTATCAATTTGGCTTTAGATCTAAGCACTCGACAATCGATCAAATTCATAGAATAACAGACATAATAGAAAAAGCTTTAGAGGAAGAGAAAGTATGCTCTACCATATTTCTAGATGTAACCCAAGCTTTTGATAAAGTATGGCATCGAGGCTTAATAAATAAACTAAACAATATGTTACCTAAACAATACGTAGATATACTCTCATCATATCTAGAAAACAGACTATTCAGAATAAAACAAGACGAAGAGTATTCTACTATTAGAGATATTAAAACGGGTGTGCCTCAAGGTAGTATTCTGGGTCCCATACTGTATTTGCTCTACACCAATGATTTACCAGAAATGGAAAATATAACTGTAGCTACATTCGCTGACGATACTGCGTTGATGGCAGTAGGATCAAATATTGACGAGGCTACAATTAAATTGCAAAGAGCAAGCGACAAGCTATACCTTTGGACAAAGAAATGGAAAATTAAACTCAATGAGTTAAAATCAGTACATGTAAATTTTACAAATAAAAAATTAGAAAATCAACCACCATTGGTAAATCTGAATGGGGTCAATATACCCCAAGAAAACAATGCTAAATACCTAGGAATGACATTAGATGTCAAACTTAGATGGAAAGAGCACGTTAAAAAGAAAAAATTTGAGCTTGAAAATAAGTATGGAGAAATGTACTGGCTCTTAGGTCGTAATTCTAAATTACCTATACATAACAAGATTTTGTTATATAATCAGATACTCAAACCGATATGGTTGTACGGCATACAAATATGGGGATGTGCCAAACAAACACATGTGCTTTGTATACAAAAATTCCAAAATAAAGTCTTACGCAAAATGGTAAATGCCCCCTGGTATGTTCGCAACAGTGATTTGCACAGAGATCTAAAAATTCCTTGCATAGAAAATTAAATAAAAAGATATGCAACAAAGCATATAGCTCGTCTGGAGGGACATGTTAACGTTTAGAGGCCACTCAATTGCTAGATAATCAAAATGATGTCAGAAGGCTTAAAAGAACTAAGCCACTAGATTTAATACGATAGAATTTCGTAAACTTTTTCTTTAAGAAAATCAAAATAGCAATAAATTAATGGTTAGTCCGTTGGATTAGTATTAATGGGAGGGGTGTGGTTTAGTCAGTAAAAATCTGGCACACAATGGAAGCTACGGGGCTCATTGTGTCTATAAAGATTCCCACCACTCCACGCAAAAAAAAAAAAAAAAAAAAAAAATTACACAAAAAATTGTCGGTGACATCGAAAATGTATCCAAAAAATTCAACCAATACAATGTACTGCACATACAAATACAATATGTCAAATTTTCTGATTAATTTTCTTTACAATTCCGATCTCTCTAAACGCATTGTCTCTGAAATTAACGTCAAATCAAATGTCAAAATATTATATGAATTTGTGGAGTGGATACCTATAATTTTTAAAATATTTGAATTGAATTATTTCAAAAATATCTTTATGAAAAAAAAATTAATATGGACAATTTTGTAAAAAAAAATTTTTAATCATTGTTTGGACTCCTGCGAAGAAATAAAAGTTTCAAACGCAAGTAAAATAATAAAATTATTTCAAAAAAGAAGACAAACACGTCCTGCGGCATTGGTGCAATTAAATAAAAAATATCGGCTTCAATAAATATAAATAAAAATTGCAGAATCAAAACAGATGGAATAATAGCTTTAATTACAAGTTAAGATTAAAACAAATTAAATATTTTTGTATAACAATAAATTTTATTATAAAAACAATCGCCCTTATTATGAACATCGTAGTCGGCCGATAAACGATAATATTTCGTAAAAATATTTGCTTTGTATTATAAACATCGTAAATTTTTAAATTTTATCGTAATCGAAAAAAGCTTTTTTTTAATATTAGTAGTCGTTTAATCTGTATTATGAAAATGATAAATTGTCAGTTTTTTATAATTTTTTAATCGAATTCAATTTTGTTGACGATAAAAAAATGATTTAAAAAATGTAAGTAAATTTTAGATGAATTTTTTTAGGAATTTAAATGTTTATTACAAATATATATATGTAAATACAGGAATAAAGTAGTAAGCAATAAAAGGTAAATTGCTCGAATGGTAGAGGTCCAACTAATTCTTCTAGTTCTGCTTTTGGTCTTGAGGGATCTTATGTAGAAACAAATTTCGCAAAACTAGAAGAAGTTCCTATCGAAAGACATACTGATGTTGAAATGAATGAAAATATTAGTGACGAAAGCCTACAAAATAAGAGAACGTCACGAAAACCTATAGTAGTAGAAACAGAACGAACACAATTACTAAAAAGAGAAGTAGAAGCTAAAATCGAATTTTTTGGTAAAGTAAAAGAATTTTTTGGTTATGATTTGAAATATATAAGAAAAGGTGTAGAGAAAATTCAAGATTATACTAAGAAAATGTACATAATAAAAGATGAAGAGCTACAACTTAAAAAGGAAAAATTCAAATTTCTAAAGAATTATAAAAATAATAAGAGGAAGTACATAGAAAAAACAATTTTTAATTTTTCGTAAATTCATATTTATTTATTCAATTAGTATAAAACTTATTAATTTTAATTTATTAAAAAATGGATTGTGATTTAGTTTACGTTTTGTTTTATCTTAGTAAAAAATGGATTCTGATTTTAATTTTTGTATCTTTTTTATTTTAAATAAAAATTTTGTTAAATGACTGAAAAGTTGTTACACATATTTACATAAGCCTTAACAGGTTATCTCTTATTCTTCTTGCTTCATTTAATCTATTACCTTCATTTTCAACATTGTCATTGATTTCTTCATTTTCAGAAAAGGTATCATCTATTTCTTCATTCTGAATAGGAATATTGTATTTGATACATACATATATTATGTAGCGCCACACAGACATTTACTATTTGTGTAGCTTTTTGAGGACTGTAATGTAATTCTCTGGCACTGAGCAAGCAACGAAATCTGTTTTTTAAAAGCCCAATTGTTCTTTCGATTATATTTCGTCCTTGAGCATGCTTCTTATTAAAATGCGCTTGCAAAGACCCCTCTTCGGTATTTTTATACAGAGTCAATAAGTAAATTGTTAAGGGATATCCTTAGTCTCCTAAAATTAAAGTATTTTCTTTAAAACTGAAATCGAGTACAAAACATTAAACCTACCAAGAAGTCGCAAATAAGTTTCTCTCTTGTAATACTCATTTTCAATATTTGCTTTTAGAGCTGATAAATTCCAAACATGTGAGTCATGATAGCTACCGAGATATTTGGCATTTACGTACCGTATATACATTCTATGACCACATACCTAAAAAAACGACTTTACTTTAATATGCTTAACTAAAATGTTTTAAGACACTTACTATTAAGACATTTAAACTACAATAGCCTTTCCTGTTGTAATACAAGTGTCTAATATCTTCTTTCGGCTTTATAATTTTAATATGGGTACCATCTAAACACCCTACAATGTTAGGGATCTCGGATTTTTCATAAAAATATATTTTAGCACTTCGTTCATCCTGTTCACTGTACTCAAATTTTATCCATTTTGAACACACAAACCGCTCTATTACATTAAAAAATTCAGTAAATATAACTGAAACTGTTGGTTGCGATAAACCTAAATGGAAATCGTTTCCAACACTTAGTTGATAACTTCCCTGTGCACAAAATTTGAGAACAGCAACTTTAATTATATTAGGAACAGCACGTTGAGTTTTCATCACTTTTAATTTATCATCGATTTCTTCTAATAAATCACGAAATGCTTCTTTAGATAACCTAAAGTTTTGTGTGAATCTAAGAAAAATATGTCAAAATTGGAATGATTTCTTTTTCTTTTTAATTTACATTTTTTTTCTAATTCTAAAGGATTAGAAGAATCTCTGATGCTCCTCCGTATATTAATTCCTTCATTTTGTTCATAATTTTCATCTTCATCATCCAAATAAAAAAAATACCTCGACATTTTGTTTATAATTTTATATAGAAATATTTTTAAATTAAAAACAAACATTTATTTTTGACATTTATTACAAATATTTTTTTAAAAAAAAGCTATATAGCTTTTATTTCTATCGTACGTATTCATTTTATCGAATACCTTTTCGTAATATGAAAATAAACGATATCCGATAAATATTTTTAGTCGTTTATCGGCCAACTACGATGTTCATAATAAGGGCGATTATTCGAAGGACTTTTGCTGAGTTGGTAATGTAAATAACTAATTAGAGTTAAAAAAAAAAAATACAGGATCAAGATCAATTATTATATAATATACATGTATGAATGTACGTATATTATCGCCCTTATTATGAACATCGTAGTCGGCCGATAAACGATAATATTTCGTAAAAATATTTGCTTTGTATTATAAACATCGTAAATTTTAAATTTTATCGTAATCGAAAAAAGCTTTTTTTTAATATTAGTAGTCGTTGAATCTGTATTATGAAAATGATAAATTGTCAGTTTTTTATAATTTTTTAATCGAATTCAATTTTGTTGACGATAAAAAAATAATTTAAAAAATGTAAGTAAATTTTAAATGAATTTTTTTAGGAATTTAAATGTTTATTACAAATATATATATGTAAATACAGGAATAAAGTAGTAAGCAATAAAAAACAAATTGCTCGAATGGTAGAGCTTCTCGAAGAAGATATGAATCTGGCCAAAAATATATATTCTAAGGTTATTAGTACCAAAAAATGGAAAACTTTAGCGATAGAATTAAATATTTTAGGACCACCTCAACGAGATTTTGACAAATGGCAAAGGGTAATTAATGTAAAAATTTATTTGTTCAGCCAAATCAAAGGAAAAAATATTGTACGATTGCAGGTTTGGAATGATCTAAAATATAAAATTAAAAAAAAAGTTCTTGAAAATAAAACTGAAGTTTTTGCAACTGGCGGTGGTCCCAATAAGTTCCACAACTTTACGGATGTAGAAGAAGCAGTTATTAAAATAATGAAATTGGATCCTCCAACTAATTCTTCTAGTTCTGCTTTTGGTCTTGAGGGATCTTATGTAGAAACAAATTTTGCAAAACTAGAAGAAGTTCCTATCGAAAGACATACTGATGTTGAAATGAATGAAAATATTAGTGACGAAAGCCAACAAAATAAGAGAACGCCACGAAAACGTATAGTAGTAGAAACAGAACGAACACAATTACTAAAAAGAGAAGTAGAAGCTAAAATCGAATTTTTTAGTAAAGTAAATAATGATTTGAAATATATAAGAAAAGGTGTAGAGAAAATTCAAGATTATACTAAGAAAATGTACATAATAAAAGATGAAGAGCTACAACTTAAAAAGGAAAAATTCAAATTTCTAAAGAATTATAAAAATAATAAGGAAGTACATAGAAAAAACAATTTTTAATTTTTCGTAAATTCATATTTATTTATTCAATTCGTATAAAACTTATTAATTTTAATTTATTAAAAAATGGATTGAGATTTAGTTTACGTTTTGTTTTATCTTAGTAAAAAATGGATTCTGATTTTAATTTTTGTATCTTTTTTATTTTAAATAAAAATTTTGTTAAATGACTGAAAAGTTGTTACACATATTTACATAAACCTTAACAGGTTATCTCTTATTCTTCTTGCTTCATTTAATCTATTACCTTCATTTTCAACATTGTCATTGATTTCTTCATTTTCAGAAAAGGTATCATCTATTTCTTCATTCTGAATAGGAATATTGTATTTGATACATATATTATGTAGCGCCACACAGACATTTACTATTTGTGTAGCTTTTTGAGGACTGTAATGTAATTCTCTGGCACTGAGCAAGCAACGAAATCTGTTTTTTAAAAGCCCAATTGTTCTTTCGATTATATTTCGTCCTTGAGCATGCTTCTTATTAAAATGCGCTTGCAAAGACCCCTCTTCGGTATTTCTATACGGAGTCAATAAGTACATTGTTAAGGGATATCCTGAGTCTCCTAAAATTAAAGTATTTTCTTTAAAACTGAAATCGAGTACAAAACATTAAGCCTACCAAGAAATCGCAAATAAGTTTCTCTATTGCAATACTCATTTTCAAATTTTGCTTTTAGAGCTGATAAATTCCAAACATGTGAGTCATGATAGCTACCGGGATATTTGGCATTTACGTACCGTATATACATTCTATGATCACATACCTAAAAAAACGACTTTACTTTAATATGCTTAACTAAAATGTTTTAATACACTTACTATTAAGACATTTAAACTACAATACCCTTTCCTGTTGTAATACAAGTGTCTAATATCTTCTTTCGGCCTTATAATTTTAATATGGGTACCATCTAAACATCCTACAACGTTAGGGATCCCTGATTTTTCATAAAAATATATTTTAGCACTTCGTTCATCCTGTTCACTGTACTCAAAGTTTATCCATTTTGAACACACAAATCGCTCTATTACATTAAAAACTTCAGTAAATATAACTGAAACTGTTGGTTGCGATAAACCTAAATGGAAATCGTTTCCAACACTTAGTTGATAACTTCCCTGTGCACAAAATTTGAGAACAGCTGCAACTTTAATTATATTAGGAACAGCACGTTGAGTTTTCGTCACTTTTAATTTATCATCGATTTCTTCTAATAAATCACGAAATGCTTCTTTAGATAACCTAAAGTTTTGTGTGAATCTAAGAAAAATATGTCAAAATTGGAATGATTTCTTTTTTTTTTTAATTTACATTTTGTTTTCTAATTCTAAAGGATTAGAAGAATCTCTGATGCTCCTCCGTATATTAATTCCTTCATTTTGTTCATAATTTTCATCTTCATCATCCAAATAAAAAAAATACCTCGACATTTTGTTTATAATTTTATATAGAAAAATTTTTAAATTAAAAACAATTTGACATTTATTACAAATATTTTTTTTAAGAAAAAGCTATATAGCTTTTATTTCTATCGTACGTATTAATTTTATCGAATACCGTTTCGTAATATGAAAATAAACGATAGCCGATAAATATTTTTAGTCGTTTATCGGCCAACTACGATGTTCATAATAAGGGCGAATACAAAGAGTCCTTTTCATGTTATATTAAAAAAATAAAAAAAAATCTTTATTCTCGTATCTAATTTTAAAAATTAAAACTTCATTTTAAACTTAAATCTCATATTATTAAAAAAACAAATCTTGAACTTCATTTTAAACTTAAAGCTAATATTCAATAACATTTGTTTAGCGAGTGCTTAATATTAATTTTTACTTAGTCTTATCTTATATTACATAATTTATGTAAAACACACAAAATACATAGGATTTATCACAAGCTTCCATTTAATTTTAAATATTGTATGATTTACTATTACTGCTGAAATCGCATTCATTATTGTTTATTGATATACTAGGGGAGTTACCCGGCGTTGCCCGAGAAAATTTAAAGTTCCTAGAATTTTTCTTCGTTTTTAGTTTGAACAGAGAAGTGTATTGTGATATTTGTCTGTTAGTAAACTAACTGTTAAATGTTTTTATATGTAATTGTTTTTTTTTTAGTGTAAAGTTTAAAAACCAATACAAAGAATACACGCCGTGCTTGGTTTTTAAAAATGAATGAAAACGACTTCACCCTGTCCCTTTCCTATTAAAATAGTTGCTTCAATTACATTTGCCAGCAGAACACAAAGTCTTGTACCGTTGCATTTAACTACCTCATCAGCATTTACTACGTTATCAATGGACTTGTATTCATTTACTACGGCTGGTAATATGGAACGTATTTGATTATTCATTTCGCTGACATCAGCATTTTTAGCAGCAAGAATTGCCCTCTCTCGAAACCAGTTCAAATTATGATAGTTTTGCTGAATATCCGGATAGACTGTATCTTAGTTCTGCGACGGACGCCATCAAATTACAAAAATCGGATAGCAATTTTATTTTTCCAGATGGCTCAACTGCAAATTTACCATCTCCGATCTTAAGTAGCTTGTTGCTGAAAATGTGGGCACTGCCCAGATGTACTCTCATGTTTTGTTTCAAACTTATCTTTCGTACATGTCTCCACAAAGATGAATATTTTAAACATGCATAAATTTCATCAGCTGGTGTTGACTTTGGGATGACGGGCAAAGTTTGACGGAAGCCTCCACATAGGAGTACCAGAACTCCCCATAAGGTTGTTATTTCCTCTCAGATCTCTCACAGTCATGTCAAGGGCTTGGAGAGCTTTCTTGTGAGCCATGGTACATTCATCCCATACGATATTTTTGCTTATCTTGAGCACTTGTGCCCGAGTACTTGTTTTACTAATGTTGCAGGTAGGATTTTCTTGTCTGGAGATGTCTAGTGGCAACTTAAGTGCAGAATGGGCTATTCTTCCTCCTTCCATTAATGTTCCGCGATTCCTGAAGATGCAATGGCAAGAGCAGCTTCTCCTCGAGCTCTGATTTCGGCTAGAATTAGATTGGTTAAAAAGGTTTTATCTGTGCCCCCCGAAGCATCAAGGAAACGATATCACCTTGTTGTTTCTCTACCTGATCCAAAATAATTTTGTATGATTTTTTCTGATCTTGATTTAGAAGTGGTATTTTTTCCGCGACATACGCTTTCAACTCTTCGAAGTTGTAGTTCTTTTCTCGTATGCAATCTGTATAAAGTTCGTTTTGTTGGTTTCGTACTGGTGAAGATAGGCCGAGTTCCAGTAATGTTTTACCGATCATAGCCACACATTTATCTTCGAGAATAATTAATGCGTTGTTGAATATGTCCGGACCAAATGTGGTTTCTAACATCGGATTTTCCCGCCGGACTTTGGCGAGTATATCTTAACTTAGGGCCTCCTTATATTTTTACCATAATGCAGCTGGATTCGAGCGATTACATGTACTCAATATTATAGCAAATAAGTTTCTGATTTGTTCTGGGAGGGAGATTAAAGTCGGGATCGCGAGAACCAATTTTGAATTGACTTTCAATCAAAATCGACTTAATTCAATCGTCGGTGTCTCGAGAATCAATTATTTGATTTTTTTTTCGATTTTTTTTATTTTCAAAAATCAACTACATTTTTTTAGTTGACTTTTGGTTTCAAAAAGTGAGTTTTTGATATTTTTTTTCAAAAATATTAAAAAAATGCATAATTTACAAATAAGGTAAGAAAAATTATAAATATTTCTGGAACATTTTAATTTATTTGAATATTTTAATATTACTAAAAAAAAAAATGGAAAATTTATGTATGTATAATGAAAACTTTCCTTGATGCATTCCATGTATAATATTGAGGTATCTCAGGATACAACAAAGTCCTTGCAAAAGGATTCTGCTCACACAGTTTAAAAAATGCTGTTAAGGTCGTATTTGGTGGCTGATCAATAACTCTTAATGCACTATTTGATGTGAAATAAACTCTCTGACCATTTTCTAAATGGACGCTGAGATGAACGACATTAGGGTGTCTTTCGTGAATCGGAAATCCCAGGATTCGCCGAACTGCCTCGTTGCTGCTGATGTATCTTCCTAACTGATATCGCATCACTTCATCGTTTGTCCTCTCGTTGGTAATACCGAAAACAGCCATATAACTACCTTTGTTAACATACTTGCATACGTATTTTATTGATTTCACACTGTTGCAGTACTTCACACTGATGTGCGCGTTAAACGTTTTTGATAACAGCGGAAATGTAGTTGTAGTTTGTAGTTTTAGTACGCTTAAATTGAAGGCAAATACAGTAGAAATCGGTTATAACGACCGAGCAAGGGAACGCGTGAATCGGTCGCACTATCCGGTTTTCGTTATATCCGATAATGTTTTTTGTATAAGTAAAAATACAATTTTTTTTCCAAATTATTAGTTCAAATTTCATTAATTTAAATTACATATCTTCTTTAACAAATTTTATTTCAAACTTTTATTAATATGATATACAAAAAACCAAATAATATTACACTTTTTTCCACTTTGGTATTGTCATTATTAATCAAATGTAATTTTAATGTTTCTATGGCTTTAAAAGCTTCTGTTATTGTAGGTAACACTATTTCGTGTTTCATCATTATTATTTTGGTCATCTTTTTCTTTAAGATAGTCTGCTGTGACAACATCTTTATCCACAGAAATAAAATTGTTCCACTCATCTGGTGAACACATCTTTTCAATAATGGTAGTAGATCTCAACCATTCATTTAAAGGTAGATCGTCTTCTTCTTCAAATGTCTCTTGATGATTATTCGTATGTAAATTTTCGAAAATTCCTGTATGCTTACACTTTTCGGACACATGTGTTTCATGATATTTAAAGCACATGTGTCAAGCAATTGTCGACACTCTTCGCACACATGTGTTCCTCATATTTACAGTAAATTTAATCGATAAAATGTCGACACATTTTGGACACATGTGTTTCTTGATATTAACAACACAAGTGTCGAGGAAGTGTCGAGGAAGTGTCGACAAACTTCACACACATGTGCTCCTATTTACGGCAAATTTAGTCGATAAAATGTCGACACATTTCGTATTCTCTTATAATATTTTCCAAAAATTAAACAAAATTCAATTCTTGTGCCAAGTGCATGATTACTGTACCATATTTCCAGCTAGAATAGAGGATAAAAAGATGGAAAAAGTAGAAACAATAACTTTTAACGTATTAATTGTTTTAATTATTTAATTTAAATAATTTATATTATATAATTTTTTGAATATACAATAATAATTTTGGCTTTTTTTGTTTTTGCCTTTCGTGTCTCTGGTTCCAAAGATTTCATAGCTGAACCAAATTCTCTAGATATTGTAGTAATTTCAGATTTTGATATTTTATTGAATATTTTCTTCCTTTAAATTCTTGCACTGATTTTTAATCAAATTGATTTTTAATTTCTGCAAACTGTTTCATAATTTGGGTGCTGAAGGTTTTAAACTATTTTGTTTTAAACTTTTTATTTTCTTTTTTTTTAAATATTTGGTCCTTTATTGATGAGTTGGGAGAATCAAACGTTTTCTAATTCTTTAAAAAAGTAACATAACATTGATTTTTACTAATTTATAAATATTGCTTAAAATTTTAATTTTAACAAACTTTGAATTTTTCTACAAAACTTGATTCAAATTCCGATTTTCTAAGAATCAAAATACAGACACAGTGAAAACACTTTAGGGACACTGCAAAGAAAAGTCGATAAAATAAGTAAAGTTGTAAGAGTAAAAATACGGACCCAACAGAAAAACTTTAGGGACACTGCAAAGAAAAGTTAATACAACTAATTTTTTTAGTCCACATTTACATTAATCTTGACAACATACCTGGTATTTTAAACTTTTATTGCAATTCAATTCACAACTTTTATTTTTTTATTTTAAAAATTATAAGAATAATTCACACTTAGCTTAGTACTTACAAGAAACAATAACAAAAACAAACTAACGAAATAAAAAAATAATTTGTCAACCGAATCCTATTAAACTTTATTGCATTCGGTCGTCATAGTTACCTAGCTATTTGCTATTGCTAGGATTTGAAAATTATGTTCTACATAGATATTTATTGGATAATTATTATAGAAATGAAAAATCAAGTAAAAGAAAAACAAAAAAAAAATATTTTTATTATTTTTCTCTTCTGCTGGGTACACAAATAGGAACACATTGTGTTCCTTCATCTTTCTACGACACATTTTGTTTATCGGGGGTTATTTTGGTGTTTATTCTTGGTGCATATATTTTGGAGACCCTGTGGCCATCCATACGCTGCCAAAGAATATTTGCATCCCTTTTCAGGGTGTTTTCTATTGATAGTTTAATATTACCAATAGATATACCAACTGCTGGTTCCGGGCCATAAATGTTTCCCGCCGATGATCTGGCTAGTTCGTCAGCCTTCTCATTTCCAGTGAAGCCACTATGACCCAGTATCCAGATCAGTTGTACCTTGTTTCGGAGCCCTATGAGGTTTAAGGCTTCCGAACATTCTCCCACCAATCTAGATTTGATGAGGTTACTTTCAAGAGCTTTTAAGGCAGCCTGACTGTCACTAAAGATTCTAATGACTTTGTTAGACCATCTTTGCTCTTTTATTATATTCACTGCTGCGTTTATGGCAAAGACTTCAGCCTGGAAGACTGTGCAGTGTTTGCCAAGAGGAAACTGAAGTTCAAATTGCTCTTTTTCAAAGAACACTCCAGCTCCCGCGCCTAGAGCCGTAAGGGACCCGTCAGTGAAAATGTCCAAGGTATTTGAGGACCTAGCCTGCTCTTCTGAACCACGCCAGGTCTCTTGTCGGGATTTATACTTCATATCTCTTCTTCAAAGATACGTATGTAGTGATGTCATCTGTTGGCATGAAAAACTCTTTTTGCTCCTCTTCTAAGTCCTTCCATAGCCTCTGATGTTTGTGCCTACATCCTCTAGTATTCCCTAGAGTTTGCAACCTTCTTGCAACTTTGAGGGCCTCCATTCTTACATAAAGATATAAGGGCGGAAGCCCAAGAAGTATTTGAATAGCCGCTGTAGGCGTGGTTCTAAAAGCACTTGTTGCACAGAGACGCAAGTCTTTGTACTGCTTCTAGTTTTTTTATGGCATTTGCTGTGAATGTTCTCGGAACCCATGCAATGGACCCATAGCTAACAATGAGCCTGATACACACTTTGTATAGTCTTAAGGCTATTTTCGGTGTTAGGCCCCAATTGTTGCCAAAGGTCCTTCTGCACTACCATAGGAAAGTCTGGCATTTCGTCTCGATATGTTTTGCCCAATTGAGCTTCTTATCAAGTATGATCCCCAGATATTTTACTTCATCTCGAAGTTCTTGGTTATTTCCTCCAATGGAGGGAAGAACATAGTTGTTCAAACGCCTTCTATTGGTAAAGGCCACTAAATGTGTCTTGCTAGGATTTATGGTTAATCCATTCGCCTGACACCATTCGGTGGTTAAGTCAATGGCATTTTGCATTTGTGTGCATAGACGCCTCATATAACCTTAGAAGAATACTAACATCATCGGCAAAGCCGCGTGTGTTGGATCCTTCTTCGTTCAGTATACTTAGGAGTTCGTCTACCAACATGTTCCACAGTAAAGGCGACAGAACACCTCCTTGTGGGCATTCTTTAACCGCCTTCACCTGAACTTTAGTAGTTTCATCTACCTGAATGAACAGATGACGTTGTTCCAACATCTTTTCTATCCATCTCAGTATTGTGTTGTTTACTTCGTGCTTTCTTGCTCCGTCTAGAAGTGACTTAAGGGTTGCCTTGTCAAGGTTGCCCCTTCAATGTCCAAGAATGCACCGAGTGTTATCTCTTTCTTCACGATAGCCTCCTCTATATGGGAGACCACTTCTTGAAGAACTGAGTCAGTAGACTTACCTGCCTGATAGGCATGTTGTTTACGGTGCAGGGGTACCCTGAGCAAACATACATCCCTAATATACCTCTCCACCAGTTTCTCTAGGCATTTTAACAAATACGAAGAGAGACTGATAGGTCTGAAGCTAGTAGGGAGTGCATAGTTTGTTTTCCCTGGTTTGGGGATGAAAGCGACCCTCACTGATCTCCATACTTTTGGAATATATCCAAAGGCTATGCAGACTGTGAAGATTCTTGAGAGCCATTTGCTTATGCTGTTCCTGCATTTTTGAAGCATAATAGGCCGAATTCCATCCGGCCCAGGAGCTTTGTATGGTTCGAAAGAGTTGATAGCTCGGTCTAAGACCTCAGGCCATACTATCTTTCTTGCCACAGACCAATCCGAACGGTTTGGTATGGTAACTTTCTGGATAGTATCTTCTAGAGGCGAATCTTCGAGTCTACTCCCCGGAAAGTGTGTTCGAAAGAGGACTCTATATGTTTCTTCTTTCGATGCTGTGTAGGATCCTTCTGATGTTTGCAGATTGTGTAACTTTGCTACTGGATCCCTTTTCAGGGCCTTAAGCAAAGCCGCTCCATCTATCTAGCAATATCTTCGATTCTTTCACAGAACTTTTGAAAGGACTGTTTCTTTAATTTCCGAATCAGTCCTTTGTATTCTCTTCTAGATTCACTATAGGATTTCCAATCTTCTTCATGAGTTTTTAAGGCTCTATTCAGAAGTTTCTTGGCCTTCCTTTTTAGCTGCTCCAGATCTTTGTTCAACCAGAATTTTTTTGTCTTTCGGTTTTCTGGTGACCGGACAAGATGCTTCGAAAGCGTCCGTTAACAGATTTGTCAGTTTTTCAACTGATTTGTCTATTGCAGAGACCTTCGGGATCCTGATCGAATCCGCATCCGTAACCACCAGATCTTGAATTTCTTGCCAGTTGGTTCTTTTAATATCTCTAAAGACCAAGATCTTATCAGGATCAGCCTTTAAGGAGAAATTAATGTATCTATGATCGTTCATAGAGGGTTCCATAGACAGTTTCCAGTCTTTGATCTCTGAAAGAAATCTAGAGCATAGAGTTATGTCGATGGTTTCTTGTCACCTGGAGTTTACAAATGTATGTATCCCTCCAGTGTTTAGGATTTCCAAGTCAGTAGTAGCAAAGTACTCTAGCAGCGCCTCGCCTCTGGTGTTTAAATTGGTACTTCCACAGTTTTCATGATGAGCATTTGCATCGCAGCCAATTACTATGTCAAAATTGTTGTTTTTGGCATAGTTGACCACTTGCGCGAGCTCATTTGTTGGAGGGGCTTTTGTAGAGTCGTAAGGGAGGTAGCAAGAAACTATACTAAATTTTCGCATTTCTCCCTGACTCTTGTGTTTTATGGCAACTGCCGTCAGATCTTCCGATGACAGTTGTATTAGGAGCTGCGCGTCAACGCTTGAATGCGCGACTATGCATGTTCGAACTTTTCCAAGACCCACATTGTACAGAGTGTTCCAGCCTTTCAGTGAAAAATCGGCCACTCTGTTCTTGATAATGTACGGTTTTTGAACAAGTACTACTTTTGTTTGCAACTTTTTAGTTAGTGAGGCCATAAGAGTGTATTCCCCATACTATGTTGCAAATTAATTTGCTTAACTACTAGACTGGCTATAGCTCGGGATATGAATCTATTGGCCAGTTTAGTTTTCTCCTTTAGCCTTGATAAACTTTACGTTTATCTGACCAAATTTGAAACTTAGTTTGGCGTTTCGATCTTTTATAGCTTTAGCGCTATCGAGATCGATATACACGTATAAAAGAGAACCTGAGCCACTAATATTATTAGCCCCAGTTGCTCTTCTATACGGCTGGATTTTCCACTTCGTAGTATCCATACCATTTTGAATACTGAGCGCCTTCATGACGTCCTTCTCAGATTCGGTATGGCCTGGGATCCAGATTTTAACTAACTTCGTCTTTGGAAGTTCGCTGACCCTCATTGCTGAGAGCCTTGCTCCCTCCCATGGACTGCAGTTAGACGCCGCAGATTTCAACCAGTTTGACGAAGCCTCATCCTGACAGGAAAAATATAATTTTCCCGCCCTCAACGAGACCTCTGCAAAGCTGGGAGATATCTCATTACAAGTGAGCATGAGTTGGAACAACTTTTGCTGAATCAATTCACCTTGCTCGTTAGTAATGCTCCCATCGACTACCTGAATGATTGTATCGAACTCTCTTATAGCCTCCTGCGCGTAGCTGTTTTCGTCTCTCTAGCCTTTGATGGTCCCTTTGGCTTCTGAGCACCCTTTTTCGGGACCCTTCCACCTCCAGGATTCGACGACGTTTTTTGACCTTTCGGTTTCTGGGTAACAGTTTTTGGGACCCTTCTACCTCCAGGATTCGAAGTTGATGATATCGCAGCATGGAGACCAACCTTTTGGTTAGCCTTCCCAAGATCGTCTTTGAGGACAGCCTTCTCTACATCATCTTTCTCTTCTGAAGTTAGCCAGTTTGAGGAACCAGCTTCTTGAAAGCTTTGCGGGGGAGGATTCATAGCCGCATTACGCTTAGCCATCTTCCGCCTTTTCTTTTCAGAACCGCAGAAGTTCTTTTTCTTCCTCTTACCTCCTTCCTGAATGGTCGAATCACAACCAGCAGTCTGTAATTCTACAGACACGCCAGCCATTGGTTCGATGTCCTCAAGAAGAAGGTTTTCCATAGTGACACTTAGTAAATCATTTGCCATGGCATCTGATTTACCAACTGTCTCTGGGGTCGAAGCTACGAAGACCTGTGTTGCCACAGTAGAGGTATGCAATAATTGGCTCTCCCCAGAATCCGTAGAGCCTGCCTCCGTAGAGGGTGGATTTGTCAGATTAACTGACTTACCACCTGGGGTATAACTACTTGTTTTATTCATTGCATGTTTTTGTGATTTTTTGGTCTGCCCCGGAAATCCGGTATTTATCATATCTGACAAACGTCCCCCTATCCGCCACCTGGGGAGGCACCCGATGGAGGAAATCACAGAAAACCGCACACGGGTTTTTTTTTTTTTTGTTTTTTTAGGGAACATTATATTACCACCTTCGAAATCAACCTTTGCTTTACCCTTGGTGAAAATAAATTCGGCTTCTGTTTGTCTAAGAGGTCTACCAATGAAACAGTCACTTTATCCAAAGAACCATCACCACACTCATAACCTATTAAAGATCCATTCACATTTATCAATATAACTACCAAGGAAATTAAAGAAATTATAGCTGAAAAATTCTCCATTATATATTTAAATTGAAAAAATATTTTAAATAACATATAAATATATAGTAGAACTGTATATGGTATTTTTGAATTGTCAAAAAAAATAAAATTTTAAAATAAAATTGAATAAATTTATACGAGTAAATTAATTTGTAACATCTAGTAGCATCTAGTAAGGATATGTTTACTGCTGAATCACTTTGCAACATTTTCAACACAACTGATTTTCGATAAGATACTTTCAGGCTGTTGATAATCCCTTGGTCTATTGAAATTGAGGTAGTATTTGGTGGTAGAAATACTAATTTAATAGAAGAAAGATCATCAATTTTAGGATGGCTTCGACAGTTATATAGCATCCCACTTATTTAAATATTTTGTGAAGATATCAGATGTCATCCAAGCTCTGGAACTATTTTCGTATGTCACTGGTAAAAAACTGATATTTTTGAAACTTATTAATATTTTTGACAAAAAGTCGATTTAAGATCTTTTTACTTTGCAAAAATTCACAAGAAGAAAACTTAGGATATTTTGTTTCAAAGTTTTTTTTTCTCTGGAAATTACCTCATTTTTTGTATGCATATATTTATATTCCTCAATTAAACCATTTGAAGAAGTTTTAATAAAATTTCTGGAAAATATTCCATTAACTCCATTAACGGTTCACTTTTTAAATTTTTTTTTTATCTTTGAACAAAAAATGTTTCTACATCATTTATTAGATAAGTTTGTATTCGAATATTAAACGTACTTTTTATTTTCTGACATTTAACTTTACGTGACTTTTTTAGGGTTTTTTCAGTTTTTCTTCTTGTTTCTTTTTCAAGCTTTTCACGATATCCTTTCACAAGACTAATAAAGTTAATGATTTTAAATTTTTCACCAGTTTTTTTCTTTCTTTTAATAATTGATAAAATTCTTAATATATTTACTAGGTATTTTAATGTTTTTGTATTTTTTTATTTGATTATTTTTACTATTTATACAAATTAGTTTATTAACACTTTTAAATATATCTTCAGCATGATTCATTTTTTTTTCTTATATAAAACAAAAGAAACAGGATTTATGTATTTATTGTATTTGAATATTCGCAACTACTTAATTTATTTGGTTACAATTCGATGCCTCGACACGAATTCTTAATCATCAACAACTTGTTACTATTTTATCTTACATATATATACTAAAATCTTTTTCATTCATAAAATCATGTTTTGCCGAAGGCATTTTTACATTAAATTTTTATATGGAAAAAAAGTGTGTGTGTCAGAGCCATTATATCTACTCAAATCAAAGCATAATACAACAGTATTTTCATCAATGTTTTGTTTATCTTGTAACCTTACAGCCTTTATAATTTGTATTTTCGTTTTATGAGCGTTTTGTTTATTCATATCTTCTTAATTTGGGGGTTTTTTTTTTATTTTTGAATCCACAACACTTGTCGCATTGGTCTTTTTTGGGTTTTTTAAACGAAAAATTAAACGAAGTACTAAATGCTTTCCTATAAGTTTCATATTGAGGAACATTTTCACTAGATTTTTTTTCTATAAAAAATCATACATTTTTTGATTGACAAATTAGATTGCAAATATTCTCTGTTTGTAGAAATTCGACAGTAGTCAGAACTTACTGTTGGAAAACTCGTGATGTGATTTTTTATTTGTTCTATTATGAGAGGATCAACAATTCTTTTAATATTTTTTCTTTAAGTTCTAGACTAGGCCGTTTCAGTTTTTTTATTAAGTAAATTCTTAAAAAAGTTGGAAAATGTAATAAATTTTGTTTATGATAATATTTAACGTATGAAAAACGTTTGCAGACTTAAAAATTATTGAAAATTATAAAGTATTTTTTTTTTTGTTGTTAATTCAATTTTTCTTCTTCTTTCAACAGAAACTTGTGTAACAAATTTTGAATTAAATTAATCCTTATCCATATCAGACATTTCCCAAAAATTCTCGATCTGTGTGCGTAACACAAATATTTTTGATTTTCTGTACACAAATAAAAGCAATTACTATTACAAGACGGTAATAAAACTCTTTCTGACATTATGTATATTATTTTTAATATTTACATATTCTTGCCCTGCTGAACGTAGTAGCTTCCTTACATTTAGTTTCAATAGATGTGACTGAAATTTTGAAGATTAGTTAGTAATTCATTAAAAATAATTAAAATCTCTTCATAAAAGAATAAATTGTTAGTGTTAGTATTTAAATTATTGTTTGCTACAACGCTGGCGTATGAACTAGTAGTTGTGGTTTTGATGATATTCTCAAAACTTTGAAAGTACTAAAATTTAAAAAAAAATAGTTGTAGATAAGCTCTTAAAAGTACTAAATACCTGAAAAAGGTGAAACAGAAGAAATATTGCAATTAAAGAAAGTCAATGAAAATGTAGTCATAATTCATAATTATGTTCAAAATTAATTCAATTTTATTTCAAATTTTTATTATTTTAAATTAAAATAAATTAAAACAAAAATCTTATGACTAATTAATAATAACTAATTGTTTTAATCTAAAGTATGAAAACAAATTTCTATCCATACTTTCGTCTACTATTAAAGAATAATATTGCTTCTTCGTAATTGTTAGCAATATTTTGAGAATTGCTCTTGTAATTAATTTTATAATATTGTATCCCTTTATTCTATTTATATTCATCTTCTTAATAATGGTTAAATGCGTTTTAAGGCAAGAATTCAAATGTTTCAAAGCATTGAAAGATAGATTATGTTCTGCAATGAACCAGATTATCGCAATTTAAAATTTTTTAACCTTGTCAGATAATTGGTGCTCTTCTGAATCTGATTTTGTGAAATTTGTTGTTTGAATTGCTTGTTTTTTCACACTTAACATTCGTTTGTGCCCCTCTGACAATTCATGTCTTTCACTATGAGATTTTCCTCCAAAAATACCTATATTACAAATAACACATTGTTTACCTTGTTTCGAATTTTCTGAAATAAGCCAATCATATTTCATTTTATTTTCCAAGATTCGCGAAACTTTTGGGGATAACATTTGAATTTTTAGTTTTTGGTTCATTGTCAATATTTGATTCATCGCTATTAAAATTAATTATGTACATAAGTATGTGCATATCTATGGATGTACATGTGTATTGCAAACAATTATACTTACGAAAATGAATTTTCATTTTCACTAACAGCTGATTTTTCTTCAATTATGGGTACGGGGCTGGATTTTTCAGGTTGTATAAGCTAAGCCATTTGTGTAAAAATAATTTAAATATTGTTTTAAGATGCAATAATATAATATTGATGTTATTTTAAAGTTACTTATACAACATCTCAAAAAAAACTTAAATTTCAACAATTTCAACAGTCAAATAAATTTTTGACAATTAACAATACCCCGCTAACAAAAATTTATTTTCATTAGAACACGCATTAATTCAGGGAGTATTGAAAAGTATTTTTGAAGAAAAGCAAATTTATAATTATTTTAAAAAAATTAAAAAAATTCTGAATATAGTGAAAGTGCTATAGTATGTTTTTAGATCTGAAAGTACTAAATCTAGTACTATAGTACTAAAGATATCATCCCTGTACTAATATACCTTTTTCTCTACTTTCTATAGTAGAGAAGAAATTTGAAGTGTGTTGTTGTCGCTGCATTGAACTATTACTGTTGGTATTACCATGTCATTTGATTTATTTTGTAGGTTGATATAATTTTGCTTAGCTGTACACCCCGGTAGTTAGCTTTATGTGGTTGGCCACAATTAGCAAATTTCAAAATTTGTTTATTTTTGTCTATGTTTATTTGGTTGCATTTTAAAGTCTTATGATTTCCTGCACAAAAGCCACATTTAGTTTCAAGGTGACATTTGTTAGCCTCATGTCGATATGTTTGGTATCGGTAACATCTAATTTTGTCGTGATTTAAATTTTTAAAGAAAGACCATCTGACTATTGTGTGATTCATTGCTTTTACTTTGGATCTCAGATCTGCAATTTTAATGCTACTCTTTCTTACCGATACAATAAAAGTTTTCTGGTTATGGTATTTCCGAATAGCCGCATTCAATTCTTTAATTTCCAAGCAGTCAAGCTCATGTTGAATCAACTCATCTTTAATGAAATCAGGACTGGTGCAATTGTCCAAAACATGAAGAACAAACTTGTGAGGAATTTGTGCGCCAATCTCGTGACTAAAGAACTTCCAGTGGTCCTTTATATGAGCAAAATTTTTGTTCATATCAACAAGTGAATCAAAAAAATTTATTGTAGGAATGTAGACTCTCGCACAAAATTTTTGTACCAATACTCTTATTTTTCAAAGTCAAATTTTTAATATTTATACTATTAAGTAAGTTGTGTATCTCGGCACAAGTCCGAAAACAAATAGTTATTGGAGGTAAATGATCCCTTTTGGGAACAGTACCATTCGTCATCTGTGTAGATATAATCTTTTCATTGCTTGTAGATTCGTTATCCATTAATTGACTTAATGGAGCAAATCTGTTATTATTGATTATTAATCATATTTATTAAAGGTGAACTTAGTCTAAATTTATTTTTTATATGAAATTCTTCGTCGTCTGACAACGATGGATCCAGACCATTACGCTGTCTTTTAATTTTGGGTTTTTTGTGTTCAATTTGTGTTTTAATATTTAATTTTTTTAAAACAGGTTGTTTTTTTTTTTTTAAATTTAAGGCTAAATTCAATATTTTCATTCGCAGTTCAATATAGGCTGAATTCTTTGATTTTATTTAATTTAATTAGAATTTTTTTTTCTTTAACTTAAAATGCATTTGCTTAATTTAATTATTTTATGTAGTAACTGTATTGAGTTTTCACTCGTTGCCAAATTGTAATATCTTACAAAAGTATTTTATATAAAACCAAGTTCATAAATAAAAGTAACTAAAACTACTAATTTTTCTGTATGTGTAATTAATATACTATATAAATATATCTACTAATATAATAAAAGAATAGGTCTGTATGTTTACTTTTATTTGCAAATGAGAGAACAAATCACATGGTCATAAAATTCTGTCAGAATACTAAAAAAAAGGTCTTTTACAAAAAAAATAAACATATGCAAAATTTGCATAAAATAACTGATTTAGGTTATGAAATTTTTTTAAATTTTAATTAATTAGTAATTTTTTTAAATTTTAATTAATAAGTAATTTTTCTGAAACTTTTTATAGAATTATTGAATGTTTTTGTTGAGAAAAATTAAATTAAATAATTTTTCTTGGTTTTGGTCTTTTTATCAATAAAAACTATACAAATAAGTTTTCAATTTAGGTAGACTACTTTTTATTGCAATGTGAAATATTTGCTGAACATTTAAAACAACAACAAAAATTTAACACAAAATTTTACAAAATTTTTACATATAAAAATTTTATTTGCAAAACTTTATTTACTCTGACGTTTTAAACTCTAAACTCTCTTGAATTTCTCAAAAACTTGTAATTAGCATGCAAATAAAAAACTAAACATACAGGAATTTGTATAAATTTAGGCAAGTTTACATACAGACCTAACATATTAACTGTATCACATATTTCGTTATTCTTATCACTATAGGATCACAACAATAATTTCATTAAATTCTAAAATTAGTTATTACTAAATTTAAATAATTCAATGGGCCTTATTGTGGTAAACGTACGGCAAACGCGACGTGTGATTCTTTGTATTCACTTCACTTTGAATTGCTATTGTGTAAAACGCATGAATATTTTAAATTTGAAAAATTTTCGAAATCAAAGTGATAAACGTCAAAAACATATGTATGTATGTTATTTCAAAGTTAAATTATTCTAAAAATTGTTTTTAGTTGAAAAAATAGTTATTGAATTAGATCAAGGACAAATTAGATCAAGGATCGCTGAATCTTTTTTGTAAATTTGGACAATAATTAAAAATAAAAACACAAATATTTTGAGAAATTCACATATTTATATTATAAAAGAATGTTTTTATTAAATATAAAAAAGTGCCTCCATGGCAAAACAAATTATAAAATTTAAAATGAATTCATAAAAATCTTAAATCTAATATAAAATCACAAATGCCTCCTTGGCTAGAAAATAAAAAGTCGAATTAAATATTTAAATAAAATATCTTTGTTTATTTTAACAAAGATATTTTCTTTGCCACAATTTCTTTTTTTAATTTTAATTTTTCAATTTCTAAGTTATGACGCCTATTTTCAGCCATATTTTCTATTTTGATATCACATATTTTTGACTGCAGTTCATTATTTTTTTCTAGTGCTTTGTAGACTCTTCTCATGCTGCAACATATTTCTTCAAGCAAATTTTGCTGAATATTTATTTGTTTTTCGATTAAAACCGATGGTCTTGTATCTTCTGTTCAAGGTCTCCTTAATGGCGTAATTGATGGTCTGGGAGATGTGAATAATGGTGGTACAGCAGCAGAACTACCAGCAGAACTATCAAGTGTAGCATCAGGTTCAGTTTCATTTAACCCACACGATCTTCCAATTATACCTGTAATGGTCTCATTTAAGTTCAGAACTGATGCTACATCATCTTCTATTGGTGTTAATTTGATCTTTTTATTTGGACCACCACCAGTTGCTGTCTTTCTTATTATTAACTAATTTTTTTTTATAAATGCTTCATAATCGGTCCATACCTAAAACAAATCAATTAGTATACTTGCTACTAATTAATTACTTAAAGTATTACCTTTCGCCATTCTTGTGCATTTCTGGTTGACGGTCCTAAACTATTTAGTTCTCCAGCAGTTTTCTCCCAAAATAATGCTACTTCACTTGGTGGTCCAGCTGTAAGCCCCTGAGCAATTTATTTATTTTGTTTCATTGATCTCACCAGTTGATTGAATTGATCTTGATTCGTAATTCTTCTCCTGTTTTCTCAAAAAATTATTTATGAATTAAATTTTTTAACTCAAATGAACAATAACATAAAAAAATCTATATTTTACTTACATTTTGTTGTTCGAAGTTTTTTAAACGCGAACTAATCTTCACGTTTCAACAATACAATGAAAACTGTCACCATACGTTTTGAACAATACCAAAAATATATTCACTTTTAATTTCGAAAATGGAGTTTGACAATTGTAATAATATAGAAAAAATGCGAATCAAAAAATTAGTACAAAAAACTGTATTTTAAAAATGTACACTATTTAAAGGACAACAAATAATGTAGACTGCAAATCACGACTTCTACCAAAAATTATTTAAAAAAAACTAACGATGATATCCAACATTATCAAAATTAAAATTATAGTAATACAATAGTATGATCCTATTATAATTAAATTAAATTTTACATTTCAAAAATGAGTAACAAAATTATGAATACCAAAATGCGTTTACTCTTTAAATTATTTAACCCTCATCTTAAACCAAATTTTAACAAATAGTTTAATTATTTTTATAAATTTTATAAAAGTATCTATTTCTGCTACACTTCTTGGTGGTACTAAAATATAATTGCTCAATATTGAAGCATTTGAAAATGTTTAGTTACTACAGGTATACAAAAAATGACAAAAAAAGAAATAAAATAAAATTCAAAATTAATAAAAAAAATATTAGAATCATGAATCATTATAATCAGCCTTTATTTTAGAAAAACTTTCTTTTATAAAATAGTTCATAATTTTTATGAAGATAATGAAAACCGAAAAATTTATAAAGTCTAATTAGCTAGAAAGAAAAAGTATCAAATTAATCAGTCCTCGCCAAACTCTATTAATCTCATTAATATAACGGAAAATAGATTACCATAATAACATAACATAGTTAGTAAGTAACTTATATTCGAAATTAAAAAAAAAATGTAGATTAAAAAAACTTTTAAAAAAGCGTCTTAAATTTAATCATTAAAATAAATATATAAATAGATAAACAATAAAAAATTTTAACCAAAAAAAATCATCACAACCATAATATAATGGTTACATGACAAAATTACATAAGACAAAATTACATAAGAAAAAATTTCATAAGACAAAATTACATATGGAGAAAATTAGCCTTAAAACTAAATAATTTAATAAATTTTAAATTACAAAACCATAATAAAATATAAATAATTAAACCATGTTGAAAATAAAAACAAATAATTTTATAAAAAATTAAATATGTAATTTTTTTAAATATGAAATTTTGTCCATATGAATTTTTGTTTCTATGTAATTTTGTCTTATGAAATTTTGTCCTATGTAATTTTTTATTATGTAATTTTGTTTTACGTAATTTTGTCCCAACGACACCCAATAATATAATACCTAACAGAATACAATAATTTGTACAATATTTAACTATAATAATGTTTTCAATTTAGTTCTGAGTAAAACAAAAAATGTTCTAAAACTTTTAAAACCTAAAATAGATGAATGTTTAATGTCAGTAAATTTAAGTTAAATATTTACTGTAATTCAAAATAAAATACAATTAAAGAAGTAAAATAAGTGAACAACACTAAATAATAATTTAAATAAATCTCAAAATATACGTAAATATGACACAAACTTAATAATTTAATTATTTAAAGAATAATGTATTCAAATTTAAAAACTATATATAAAATAATTTTTTAAGAATTTAGTATTTAAGAAGAAATAAAAAAATGTTTATAAGTAAGTAGTTTATATTTTTAAACACTATAAAATATTGTAATAAAACTTAAAGTAATAATAATAATTCCTCTAACTCGCATGCAGTAATGTCTAAATGAGAGGGCAAGAGAGGTGTCAAGTACACGCATGCTTCACATGTATACCTGCACTTGAACACTCCTACATTCAAATTTATATTGAATACTGATTTTAATTTTTTATATAGGATCGATTGTGCAAAAAATATTTTATGATAGCCAAAGCGGTAATCCTAATGATCCTAAATGCTTTTAGTTATTAGTTTATTTGTTGATTTTTAATTTCAGTTTTTATTTTTATTCATTAACATACATTTTTTTGTAAACACATATAATCTTACAAGTATAATTATGCTGGAAGATCTAGAATAATAAGACCAGACAGCGAAAGCTTGGGTCACAAAATACTAATTTTAATTTTAAATTATATATGTAATTAAAATTATAAAAATATAAAGATTGTTAACCATATAGAAAAGAAGACTTTATTAATATTGTTTTTAAAATCGTGATGCTAAGTATTTATTTAAGGTTCAATCACAGGTCGATAAAATCTACGAATAAATGTGAGTTTAGTGAAAATTTAAAATTTAAATATTAGATTTGACATTAGATTTTGTATGTTGGAAAAAATTGAAATTTAACTGATTTTCATTACATTTTTACTCAGGCTTTTGGGCAAAAATATATCTTAGAAACTGAGTTTTTACAATTTTTTAATTGATTTTAATTTGTTTTGCCTATAGTTTATCAATTTTATTTATATTAAGTTATTATTTTAATAAACAGTAATAATCAAAAAAAAAATTATTTTACTAATAAAATTATTATTTTCCAATATACTCTGGTATATTTATAAAATATTTGGCATATTATAATCTGAAATGAAATCTGATATGTACATATTATAAATATTAAATACATAATTTGAAATTTAAACAGACAGCACATCTTATCTTACATTTAATCGTAAATTTTGTCTGAAGTGTAAAAATCCTTATATTTTTTTGTTTTAAGTAATATTTATACTATTTAGTTTTTAATATTATTTTGGATTGTAATTTTTAAGATTTTTATTTAATGTAAATTATAGAGAATTCATAGACCTTTATGTAAAAATAAAATAACTTTTAGATAAAGAATAAACTTGTACAGATTAGGAATATGTGATTCAGATTTAGTCTTAAGTATAAATTGAAACAATAACTACGTCTTAAATTAAATAAATTTTTATTTTTTTTTTTTAAAATAAATATTTTTTGTTTTTTTTTTTTAAATATTTCTTCCCTCAGAAAAAAAAACAACCATTTACGACTCTTACTACACCGGCACGTGAAGACACTGTGACGACGACGTGTTTTTATTTACATTTATACCAATATCGGACATGAAGACAACGTATTTTTTATGAGGTTTCCCTAATTTGTCATTTAATCTAATAAATGGATTTAACGACGTACATTATGTGTACAGTTGTTTATGTACAAAATAATGTACTTTATTGCGTACAAATTTTTTGTTCTTCATTAACAGTGTCTAACTTTTTTACATTAAATTACACTAAATAACATAATAACAAAAATAAAATTATTAATTTTGCCATTTTATTAATTTTGTTATTATTTCATTCGTATACATTATGATTATGCACATAGTGAATATAATAAATAATTATTTATATAATAAGAATATTGTTTATCATGTAAAACATTAAATTGTTTGCAAAATTCTTATGAATAAAAGTTATGGTACGGCGTTGTCACGGTGTCGTCAAGGTGCCGTCAGATGTTCGGTGTAATTGACCTTAAATAATGAAATTTTATTAAGAATAATATTTAGTGGGTAAAGAAATATGACCTACTTGGCTTTTCATTTCTTCAATTTAAATTAACAATATAATCCTTATTAAACAATATAATTTTTATTTTTCTTTTTATTTGAAAAAGATTTCATGTAAACGATAGGCTTTGGTTTTTTTAAATTTGATTCTGGAACACAATTTTCAGACAACTTTTCACATAAAGACTAATTTTCATGAACAGAAATATCTGCGATTTTTTAAAGCATTGACAGAAGATACAAAAACACTAAATGTGTGACAGAGAAAAAACACAAAAATATCGGATGAATTAACTATAAAATTGTAAAAGCGTTCAGAGAATATCCAAGATATGCTATGCCATAAAATCGGCTGAAATTTTGCTTGCTGAAGCTAAACTAGCTATAATTATCTCAAATTTTTTTACCACATATGTAAAAATCTGTATCTTATACAAAAAAAAAACGCATACTACTATATACTTTAATAAAACAAAAGTTTCTACGAATAATCGAAGAGACCGCTCTGGAATATGATGTTGGATAACATTTATTCAACATCATACACTGTGATAAATATTATTATAATTAAATGCATTTTTTATCTTTTCAGATCTCAATCAATTGGTAAGCTACTTATTATTTATAATCCTTTTAATCTAATGTATTTTGCTAATTCTTTTAAACTCTTTTATTCTTTTTCTTTCGGTTTTAATATTCTATTTTTTTGTTTTTTAAAGTCTATAGTATATTTTATTTTTAATATTCTATATTAATTGGTTTTTCAATTCTATATGTAAATATTTTATTATATTATTTGTTTTATTTTTAATATTCTATGAATTGGTTTTTAAATTCTATCAATTATTTTAATAAAAACTTTTTTTATTTAAAATAAACACTATTTTAATTAAAAAAAAAAATTTAAATAAATAAAAACTTTTTTTTAAAATAAACATTATTTTGATTGATAAATGCGTTTGTCATTGCACCAAGCCTTAAATGAATTGATTTCCTACATTTTCTGTTAATCGATATTTTAGATTTGATTGGAGCTAAAGTTTTAATTATTTTTTCCATTTTTTGTGCATATCTTTGATCAGTTTTACAATTAGATTGACTGTTGTTATTATTATTACTTTTGCTCTAATGCTCTAAAAAATGTGCTGATGGTTTTATTTTCTCAACTGATAATTTTCTGTCTTTTAATTCTAAATTTAATTGTTGTTTTCTTTACTTTTATTTCGGAATGTTATGTATTTTTTTTTATTATTATTTTATTCTGTTAATTATTATTGATTCAATTTAAAAATAATTAGTAATAAATATGATATTAATGTAGTTTATTATGTTAAAAAGCGATTGCGATTTTTATTATATTTTATGAGCAACAAAGGTTTTATTAAGTTTTTCTTTTAAATGTGTTACCTATAGATTTTATATATATATATATATATATGGTGTTACCTGAACTATTATTTCCATTTGAACGTTTTTTAACATTCTTTTCTGGCTTAGAACGAATATTTTTATTTATTTATTTTAATTTTAATGCCAAAAGAGAATGAAACTCGTTATAGTATCTCGTTAATATATATACCATATACAAATTTCATTTTATCAAACATTTTTGTAGTTAAAAGATTATAAAATGAAATAAAGATTATAAAAGTTTTAAAAAGTACATAAAAAAATTTAATTAACCATCTTTACTACTGAATTAAATGTAAACTAATTAAATTTATATACATGATATAATTTCTCAATAATTGTTACATTTTTGTATTTTGTAAATATTCTATATATTTTCTTACCATATTTTCTCTTTTTTTGTAATATCATATTGCTATTTATACTTTCTACTTGTTGTTTACTATGATGTATATTTAACATTTAATTTAAAATTTTAGTACTAATAATCACTCTGTATGAGCTAACGCTCTTTTTGAGTATAGAACGAATAAATAAATAAAAAAAAAAAATTATTATTTTCAACAACTTTTTTAATAAAACAAAAATTTCTAACCTTAATTTTTGTATATCAAGAAGTTTGTAAACGTCAAAATCTCGCTATAAATCTTGATCTAAAAAATACTATTGGTATTATTAGGTATACTTACTCTTTCTGAATATCGGATGAAATTTTTCCATGAAAATTAGTCTTAAATCTGTAGTTAATTACACAAATAACACGAATAACTTTGGTTTTAAGGTTATTAAATATTTGTGGCTTATTGGGGTAAACCAATTATTTATCATAATCAAAAAAAAAAGCAATTGAGTGATATCAGAAGATCTTGGTGGAAAGTTCTGATCGAAATTTCATAAAAAAATCTAAAGATTTTTTGGTTGGCACTTGATGAAACATAATTTTTTATAAAATTAATAAAATATCTAATTAAATTAAATAAAACACTTGTTGTTGTTTCACTAATTAAGAAATAATATTTTTTTTTTTTTTAAATAAATTGATTTTATCATGAGATGTACATAGTATGTTGCACCATTTTGTTGAAACCACATTATTGTCATTTATGTAGCGTTTTCCTTTGGCGGTAATTACAATGTCATTTTTATTTCCAAAAACAAAGTACGGTCGAATTGCACCTGCAAATCATAAACTACACAAACTGTTAATATTTGTGGATATAAACATGTTTAATGAACAGCATACAGCATGTGGACTTTCTTCACTTTAAATGTGACAAATGTGGTTATTTACGAAGCCATTTAAGCAGAAATGATCTTGTTCGATGAATAATGATTTTCCATGAAATAATGAATTTGTTTCAAGTTGATCTCAAGTCCAATATGTAAACTTTTTGTTTGATTTATAAATATTGCACAATTTCAAAATATTGCACTTTGTGGCATACAAAAATCCCAGTTCTTGAGAACGACGTCTAATTGACTGTTCTCGATTACTTTGGTTGGATTCTTATCATCACAAAAATCCTAGCATTTGCCCAGAATTTTTTTTTAATTATATTATACCAATATTAAGTTCTATAGATCGATTTTGTTTACTATATATTTGAATTATTGCGAGAAAGGTAGCCCGAATATATTCATTGTTTTTGTTATAAATTTTAACAATTTATGTAATATGCTGTACAACTCTGTTTTCTTCCATGGTGATTTAAAAAATATATTTAGTACTAAATTGCTCACTCTTAATTTACAAATTTGTTCTCTTCTGACTCATATTTATCCCAGACACTGAACGCGGCCGTCGATTAATTAATTTTGTTAAAGCCTCAACAACAAGTAAATTTTACACTCACATTACTATAAAATAATACTAATATTATTTAAAAAAGAATAAATTTTCCGAAAAAAAGTTCTTTTCCATCTTAAAATTTCAGAACTTGTTTCAAATTTTTATACTTTGGGTTAGAAAACGTTTTCTGACACTTGCAATAAAGAATGATAATATTCTGAGCTTTATTTTTTCTTAAAAACTGATGAATATTTTCACTTTTCATTTCGTTTTGAAATATTGCTTTACAAATATTTTAAGCAATAAAAATTTTCAACAAAATCTTTTGTTACTCTATATTTTACTAGAAAAACATATGCAATTAGTCTTTCTTTACTAGAAACAGAACCAACACTAATTATTGTTGTTTTTGATAATCAGATTTGTTTTTAGTGATATGTTTAGATTTATGGAATAAAAGTCGAGTTTCCTTTCACTAATCATTTGTATTTATTTTGCAAATATCGATATTTCGGAAGCAACTTACTTCCTTCATCAGTGCTTTGCGACTAATTAATATTTACACTAATCCTTACATATAATTATATAATTTGAACCCTCAATAATATGCTCATTTTGTTAACAATAGTAATTCCTTAATAGTGCTACCTAATCTATAGTGTTTTATTTATTAAATTTTTTTTTTTTGTATTTTTATTGCATTTAAACTAGTCTTACGCAATAACCCTTATTCTAGTATTTATGATCTTAATTCTACCTGAACCTGATTTTTAATTTTAAAGTAATCTAAATAATGGCGAGAATCCACTACCTACATCATTATTAAGTCTGTTGTTAACAGGTTCTCTAGATATTGCCAGGCTTTCATACATATCTAGTTTATTATTTTTGTTTACCTCTTTTATTAATTTTAAACTATTCTCATTTATATGATGTTCTTCTTCAACTATATGTTGCGCTACAGCTGACCTAAAATTCGTGTAGTTTCTTTTCCTCGCCAATTGTGCTTCCCTCATATGTTCCTGGAATCTAACTGTAATTAACCTCTTGGATTGTCCTATGTAAGTTTTTGTGCAATCTTGGCATGATATTTTGTATATACCACTTACTTCTTCTATGCTTTTCTTATCTTTAGCAGATCCTAACAGATTACATAATTTGAGATTTCTGCTAGTAGTGACTACATTTAAGTTGTATTTCTTAAATATATTGCTAAATTTTTTTTGTGTATGCGGAATGTGCTACACAGATTCGTTTTGGCTTCTCCATATTTTTGTTTTGTTCGAATAAAGTTGAGAGATTTTCCATTTCAGTTCTATGGATCTTCTTCTTTATTATTTTCTCAACATTTTCTTTCATAAATCCATTTACTTCTGCTGTGTCCTCAATATATAATTTTTCCTTTTTGAAGTTTTCTTCTGATAAAGGTGTGGTCAGTAGTCTGTTAATCATTGTATGATATGCTGCCATCTTTTGTCCATGGGGGTGGTTTGAATCGGAAGTGATAGTTCTTTTAGTTGTCGTAATTTTCCTATAGATATCAAAATTTATTTTTCCTTCCCTTCTAATTAATTTGATATCTAGGAACGGAATTTCGCCATTTTTTTCATTTTCCATTGTGAAAGTTATGTTGTTATGGATGTTATTGAGTTTAACAAGTAAACTTTCCATTTTGGTTTTTTCCCCTACTGCGATAATATCATCTACATATCGCATCCAGATCCTGGGCATAATTCCTTCTTCTACTATCCTTTCTTCTATAAAATTCATGAAGATTTCGCTCAATATAGGGGATAGTGGATTTCCCATAGCTGTGCCTTTTGTGGTTTTGTAATACTTCCCTCTAAACATGAAATAGTTTTCATTCATACAAAGGGCTGCCAATTTTATGTAGCATTTGGTTTTTTGTTTCCATTCCCTCGAATCATCCATTTTGTTGAGCCATTCCTCTAGTTTTATAATGGCTTCTTTAACTGGTATGCTAGGGAAAAGTGATTTGACATCAAATGATACTAGCTCTTCACTTTCCCCTATTTCGGTATCCTTTATTGCTTCGATCAGTTCAGCTGTATTTTTTATAGCTCTTGTGCTCATTTCTCTTCCTAGGTTTTTGAACTCTGCTACTAACCATTTTGCTATGTTGTATGTTGGTGAGTTGGAATCTGCAATTATTTCCCTCATTTCATTTCCATCTTTGTGAATTTTTGGTTGGCATCTAATTCTAGGCAATGAAGGGTTCGGCATTCTTAAGTTTGTTATCTTTTCTATGCTACCCTTACATTCTTTTAGAATTTTTTCTACTCTTCTTACTGAATCTGGCAAGGGATTCGTTCTAAGTTCGAAAAAGTTCCCGGATTTAAGTTTTTCTTCTACCAGATTTTCATACTCCTCTTTATCCTTAATGACTATTTTGTTTCCTTTGTCTGCTTTTAAGTAATGAACTGGTTTTTCTTTTAGAGATTTCAATATTTGTTGTTCTTTACAAGTTTTCCTATCTGTTGTTTGACATTCACTTTTGATGATCTTTTTAATTTCTCCCCTAATGTCATTTTTGCATTCTTCATTCAAATATTTTATATTTGATTCAATGTCTACAATTATCTCTTCCCGGGGAACTCTACTTTTTAAAGCGTAGTTTAAACCTTTATTTAAAAGGTGCATTTCTTCTACAGAGAAGACTGCCTTAGATTGATTTACTACAAAGTTCGGTATTATTTTAAATTTTGGTGTTTGTGTTTTGTTCTGGGTATCGTTGATTCCTTTTAGCTTGTTTAGTTTCTTAATTAAAATTTTCCTTTTTCTATCCTTTTCACATTCGTAACCTCTTGCGATTTTAAAAATTGTTGATTCTATGTTACCTCCTTCTTCTGTTATTATTAGTAGCAGAGTTCAAAAACCTAGGAAGAGAAATGAGCACAAGAGCTATAAAAAATACAGCTGAACTGATCGAAGCAATAAAGGATACCGAAATAGGGGAAAGTGAAGAGCTAGTATCATTTGATGTCAAATCACTTTTCCCTAGCATACCAGTTAAAGAAGCCATTATAAAACTAGAGGAATGGCTCAACAAAATGGATGATTCGAGGGAATGGAAACAAAAAACCAAATGCTACATAAAATTGGCAGCCCTTTGTATGAATGAAAACTATTTCATGTTTAGAGGGAAGTATTACAAAACCACAAAAGGCACAGCTATGGGAAATCCACTATCCCCTATATTGAGCGAAATCTTCATGAATTTTATAGAAGAAAGGATAGTAGAAGAAGGAATTATGCCCAGGATCTGGATGCGATATGTAGATGATATTATCGCAGTAGGGGAAAAAACCAAAATGGAAAGTTTACTTGTTAAACTCAATAACATCCATAACAACATAACTTTCACAATGGAAAATGAAAAAAATGGCGAAATTCCGTTCCTAGATATCAAATTAATTAGAAGGGAAGGAAAAATAAATTTTGATATCTATAGGAAAATTACGACAACTAAAAGAACTATCACTTCCGATTCAAACCACCCCCATGGACAAAAGATGGCAGCATATCATACAATGATTAACAGACTACTGACCACACCTTTATCAGAAGAAAACTTCAAAAAGGAAAAATTATATATTGAGGACACAGCAGAAGTAAATGGATTTATGAAAGAAAATGTTGAGAAAATAATAAAGAAGAAGATCCATAGAACTGAAATGGAAAATCTCTCAACTTTATTCAACCAAAATAAAAATATGGAGAAGCCAAAATGAATCTGTGTAGCACATTCCGCATACACAAAAAAAATTTAGCAATATATTTAAGAAATACAACTTAAATGTAGTCACTACTAGCAGAAATCTCAAATTATGTAATCTGTTAGGATCTGCTAAAGATAAGAAAAGCATAGAAGAAGTAAGTGGTATATACAAAATATCATGCCAAGATTGCACAAAAACTTACATAGGACAATCCAAGAGGTTAATTACAGTTAGATTCCAGGAACATATGAGGGAAGCACAATTGGCGAGGAAAAGAAACTACACGAATTTTAGGTCAGCTGTAGCGCAACATATAGTTGAAGAAGAACATCATATAAATAAGAATAGTTTAAAATTAATAAAAGAGGTAAACAAAAATAATAAACTAGATATGTATGAAAGCCTGGCAATATCTAGAGAACCTGTTAACAACAGACTTAATAATGATGTAGGTAGTGGATTCTCGCCATTATTTAGATTACTTTAAAATTAAAAATCAGGTTCAGGTAGAATTAAGATCATAAATACTAGAATAAGGGTTATTGCGTAAGACTAGTTTAAATGCAATAAATATACAAAAAAAAAAAAAAAAAAAAAAAATTTAATAAATAAAGCACTATAGATTAGGTAGCACTATTAAGGAATTACTATTGTTAACAAAATGAGCATATTATTGAGGGTTCAAATTATATAATTATATGTAAGGATTAGTGTAAATATTAATTAGTCGCAAAGCACTGATGAAGGAAGTAAGTTGCTTCCGAAATATCGATATTTGCAAAATAAATACAAATGATTAGTGAAAGGAAACTCGACTTTTATTCCATAAAACTAATTATTGTGTTATAGTGCAATACATTCACATTCACAATTGACCACATATTTACTAGTTAAAATATTTACTTCTTTAAACTCTGAATATGAGATTTGCTCTCCGAGTGGCTCGGTCTGATAATTAATTGGCCATGTCTAGAAACATCTCTATAACTTCAACAAGTCTGATTTTGATTTGATACTGATTACTCAATTTATTTCTGAAGATCAATCGAAAACTAACTTCGGCCAAGTTTTGACGAAATTGCAACAACACTTTACACTTAGTAAGGCTTTTTAATAGAAAAAGAGAAATAAAAATGATGAAACATAATTCTTTTCTACTAGTGTATCCATGATTTTCACAAAGGAAGGATGTAAGTATATTTCTTTTTTTCTGCGTAATTAGGTAACTAGGTAAGTAGGTATGTAAGGTAGGCATAGGTAAGTATAAATAAGAAAGTAAATAGGTAAGTAATTTGTATTTCAAATTGGAATTTTTTACTTGTTTGTAAATAGAAGCTTTATTCAAATAAATAATTTGTGCTCGAAGTCCAGTGTTTTGGCGAAGTTAGATTCTTATATTTTTAGATTGCTTTCAAATATACTGGGTGTTCCAGAGCATGCGTATCAGCTTTTTAAGACGGGAAGGAACCGTTATTTTAAAAAGGTTTCCTATTTTTGGTCTTAGAATCCCATCCCATTCCCTTCCCATTTAAAAATCTCGATTTAGGCCAATTTCGGTGATTTGTAGGGTTAAAAAATCCTTTCCGGCCTTCCCGAAACTTGAAAATATCACCAATCGATAGAGTATCCTCGATTTAGTTAACAAATTTTTTTTAATCCTAAAATAACGGTTCCTTCCTTTCGTAAAAAGCTCATACGCATGATCTGGAATACCCGGCATATTATTTACTTTCATTTTATAGGAAAAACAAAAAACCTTATCTTCAATAAACTTCTAAACTCATCATAACCATTATATTATATACATTTATTTTTTTCCGGTATTCATCCTAGTTTAAATAAGTTTTTTTTTAAATGGAGAACTAGAGACATCAAATATCTACGTCTTTGTTCAGGCTAACATTCATTTTTCTTCTCCATATTTTTCAAATATTTTTCCTTTACGAGATAATAAAAATATGTAAATTAAAAGCTTAAATCGTTCCTATATTACATCTACATCAATACATTATAAAATCACTATCAGTGTTTTATTTCTCTTAATTAATGCCACAGCATTTAATTTAATATAATTTTTAATAAAGAGTATTCAGATTATATTTGCTCTCTAATTGGTCTGCTTATCTGTAATTCCAATAACAAACAAATTTTAATCAAAGTTCTATCGTTCTGTCGAACTTTTCAGTATAGAATTAAATTTTATTTTTTACTCAAAATGAAATATTTTAATTTTGTAATATTTATTCTAATTTTAAATTTTATCGAAATATTATGCTGGGGTAGGTACATTCAAATAAATTAAATATACATATTATTTTAAATAATATATTGCAATAATTACTTAATTATTATTTTATAGGTTATAATCATGTTGTAACACCAAATGAACTTGCTGAGAATAAAAATGCAACTGTGGAATATTTTGATAACGGACTTAAGCTACATACAATGAAAATTGGTATTCGACTTAAAAATTCGCAACACGATGAAGTTGAAATATTCTCATTAATTTCGAATAAAAATAATCTATCTCTTAAATATTTAAAAAATGAACATAAAGTGATTTTTCATATAAATGTGGATATTCAAAATAAAACAAAAATATGGGAAGTACAATATCCGAATGTTAATGTAAATAATTTAAAAATAAAAAATTTAATTTCTAATTTTATTTTCTAATTCTTTAATTTTTTTTCCGGAATTCGATTGATAAATAAAAGCTTGAAGTTGGTGGTTGGCATTATTTAGTTTATCGTTTTGGAAAACTTTATTTTAAACTATGGATTGATTGTGAGCTAAGAAGAACTACAATAAGTGACCTTAAAACTTTATTAAATATGAACGAAAATTTACTCAGTATTTTTGGGCGTAATATTTCATTACGACATGGTGATAATGATGATGTAAGAATAATTTTGATTATTATTATTTTAATTGGTTTTTATTTACAAAGTACTGGTGGATTCCTTGTAAAATATTGCACAGATCGTCTGAAAACTATTTAATTTTTATATTCGTTATTTTGTACAATTTGAGTAAATCGATTTTAAAGGTTTAATATGAAATATTTCAAAAACTAGTTGAATAAATATCAATCTGTTTATTGTGGGAAATCAAATGGAACAATTTTAATTTTGCACTTTATCAAAACTCACATTAAGAAATTAGTTTAGTTTCCGTATAATCAATTTTTAACGAGGAGGTTTTATAAACTAGTAGTTTTGTTTAGTTTTTTTAACTTTCATATGAATTTATTTTAAATCTATATTTGAGTTCTGAAACTAATCAGAATTAACCTAAGTAATCCAAAATTTGCAGTAAAGGTAATACAATCTAAGTTACTGAATAACAGTTTAGAACAACACTGCAGAAAAAAAAATTATATTTTAACTAAAGGAACATAAACTTTTGAAATATGTATTTTTTAGATATGTACTCGTACCTATTCAATAAATATTTCATTTACTTTTTCAAATTTTAAAGATTTTAAAGTTTATTTTTGTAGATTTAGTTAATACGCTTTATAATTTATATTATATTTTACTTCAAAATTTTATTGGATGATGCTTGGTTGAAAAATAAAATCTTGAAAACAAAAATGTTAATTGAAAAAAAAATTAAAAAAAAAATTTCAATTCAGAAATATGGATTAAAAAAGTGATAGCTTCAAACTAAGTTTCTAAAAAAGATATAAAGAAATATTATTTTTGATTTTAGAGCTTTTTGGCCTTTATAGTTTCCCAACTACGAGTCACTAAAACTAATTATGTTTTATTTGGCAAATATTTTCTTTTCTGTATCCAATAGTGTTATTATTTCATATTTTTTTCCCCTTTAGAAAAAGGATATACTTTTTTGTATCCAATAGCGGCTACGTAAAAGAAATATCTTTTCCAAACTCTAAAAAAGCACATATTTTGGGTTTGCAAACAATAAAAAAATAAAACTTTTTTTGTTAAATATTTTTTCTTCAACATTTTTGGTACTCGTCATTTTTCAACAAAGTTGATTGATTTCATTATAAAGTAGAGAATTCAAATGATCTATTTCAGTAAGAGTAAAAGTAAAATTTATAGTGATATTATTCAGAAGGCAACAATATAAAAATGTAACAACTTACTAATGAAAAAAAGTTGAATTTTGGAAATTTTTTGGTCAATCAATAGTCAACCTATACATACTATCCTAACATATTTGAATAATATCAATATTGTGCAGTTGCATATTGGACCTACTTGTATATCAGTATTACCTTATGGATGATCAACACAGTTTAACAATATCAAATATTGTGAAATGTTATTGATTGTTTGTGGGCATCTGAATTCTAAAAAATATTTTTAATAATTTCAGATTGAATATAATCAAAAAATAGAATTTTTTGATCATTTAACATTAGGATATTCATTTAGAGATCAATATACTTGTGATGGCGTTTTTAATTTGACAAATCCACAAATTCGTATTAATAACAATGAAATTGAAGGTATACTACTTATTAACCTATATTTCTATAAACTGTAATATTTTTTGATATGTAAAGTAAAATTATTATCTGTACTTACATAAAAATAGGTACATTCTATCCATTGGATCAATTTCAAGATGTTCTATTAAAATACAACACCCCTGGTGTATATTATGAATTAAAAAAGAGTACTTTACGTGATGTTTCAGATTTTTTTGAGGATGGTATTGATAAAGATCATTCATTTGAAATGACATATCGTATAAAAGAATTTACTCTTTCAAATTATTCATGCAATTTGATATCATTAAAATCAAATACTGAATCAGAGATATCTTTAGCTTTAAACGGTAAACGTAATATTTTAAAATTATATGGTAGCAATAGTATTAATGGTAAATTGAAACGATTTTCTACAGAATATTGGGCGGAACAAGTAACAAATAATAAATATTATTATTTTATTTTATAATTTAATCCCAATTTAATAATTTAGATTTATGACAATGGATGGCATACAATAAAATATATGTTAAAAGATGGTACATTAACTTTATGGATTGATGATGAAATTATGGAAGATTTTCTTGGATTCAAATATATGAAATTAAAATATACAGGTTATGATACACAATATCTTTGGTTTGATACTGCATTATTGATTTCAGAACAACAATCTGGTAGTTGTAAAGAGCCTGTAAGTATATAATAGGAAATTCTAAAGTAATAATTATGTTAAAAATTATATATACATATACGAGTGTGAACTGAACTGAGTATCAAATCATAGAGCCAAAGGTAGAGAAAAGAGTGTTACTCAATCCTTTAAAATCAATCTACAATAACTGTGGTGTCGTCTTGTAACTTTACCGACAAACTATTTTATACATATAGAAACTAATATAACCTTTTACAACGTAAGTGTTGATGGCAAGCGTGAAAATGCTTTAAAGTTTAAGAACGCTAAATTGATTGAATTAAAATTTCTTTTTTAAGTATAGTTTTTCGTTTTTTGTTTTTACTGACATCGAAATTTGAAACTAACATTGAAGATTGAATTTATAAAAATGCAGTTTTTTAAATGTAAAAGCAGTTAAAGTGTTCATCTCATAGACTTGAAATTATATATAAAAAAAAAATAATATTAAATTTGAGTTACCTTTTATCTTATCTAGTTGTTATTTTGTTTTATAGAATGAAAAACAAACCAAGGTATTTAGACAGTGAAAAGGTCAAATTCTTTAAGGTCAAATTCAATCTGCCAACCAAATTGGTTCTATGATTTGATACTCCAGGGTCCCTGTTCACTCTTTATATAAAAATATTTATAACAAGGAAAAATTAAAATACATTATATAGTATTATTTTTTGTAATTTTATTTTAATAACTTTGATTTTGACATATTGAATTGAATGAAACAAAGTCCACTAATTAATTATATAAATAAAAAGGTAGTTTGATTATTATGTATGTACTACCATTGAGTAAATATATTGTATTTACAACAATTTTTGTATTACAAATTATTGCTAAAACAAAAGTATAAACTGATTTAAGCGATCGAATTGTACTTAGAAGAATATGAAAAACAAAACATAAAAATAATAAGAAAAAATTCACCATTCAGAATTATGGTGAAAAATTTTTTCTTAGCAAATTTTATACACACACTTACTTAAAATTTTTTATTTTTGTTTTGTAGGTTTAAAAATGTTATTTGTGCAAAAAAGTATTATATCAATTCCAGTAAATATAATATGACATTATCATACCAAAATATAGTATAATATAGTATAATTGTTTAACGTGTAGAAGTTTATTTTGTATACTGTCAAGGCAAAATGGCTTTCGTATGAGCCAGTTAATTTGGCAACACCGGCTTTCAATTTAGTTCTTTTTTATTTTTTATGTGAGCTCTCCAGCTAAGCTTTAAACTGAACGTCATAACAAAAGTTATGAGACAATGTCTGAATACATCAGTATTTCTTGACCATTTATATATACTGATTTATGGTAAAAAAATTTATTTGTGAAATCCATATGCATTTACTTAACTCTGTTTAACTTTCTGTTAAACTTTCTGTTAAACTCTGTTTAATTTTTACAATCCTTGCATTTTATTTATAGCTATCTATTACAGAATTTATACTTTTATGCAGAATCTTTATTACTTTTACAGCCAAACCTGCTATATCATCAGTAAAAGTTGGAATTGTATTATTTTGTAGCGCAGTGCAGCAAAATGACAAAGTGTACAGTATCGGACTAAATACACTTTCTTGAGCAGATTATTAAGATCATAATTTTCTTTTGCGAAGAATGAGTTCAATATTCAATTTTCAAATTTACCTCTTCACGGTTATACTTCTCTTTATAAAACTTATGACAAAAGAGAATCCATCATAATCGGTCTATCATAACTTAGTTACTACATGGTAACTATACGAAAGATTCTCTCAAACCTAATGAATATCCTTCAAAATGTCCTAAGAAAATAAAACTAGTCGCATCAAATAAATATAATTTTTAGTATCTTAAAGTGTGTCTTAATTTTTCCTTTTTCAATATTTTTTTTTTTTCATTTTATGAGCAAATATGTAACTAATTTTTTATATTATTTTTTTAGGTGTTACACATAACACATATGAAGTATTATGGCAATGCTGTAACAACAAATAATACAGAGTTATCATTAATTCCCGAAGAAACTAAAGAAGAAGGATATTTTAATTCATTTTTAAGAGCAGTGGGTCGTATTTGGTCGAATTAAATGTCGTAATATAATTATTATATTTCTAGTTGTAAAGTCTATTTTTGTTTTAAATATAAGAAAAATAAATTAACTTATGATGAGATTATGATGAGATTAGCTTATATCATCTTATTCATCTTTATATGAGAGGTTGTTTCTTATAAATGAATAAACATTTTCTTATTGAGTAAATTAAGACAATATTTCCGAATAGTAACCGAGTACCTTTATATTACAATTTTATATAAAAGAACATTACGATATTTTGAAATTTTTTGATGATATTTGGCTAAATTTAATGAAATGTGATTTTATAATAGTGCTGTTATATCACATTCTCTTTATTTCAACTATCAAACTTAAAACTACTGTTACATATAGCAATATCTTAAACTATGTTTACATGTAGTAATATACTTAAACTACGTCTACATATAGTAATCTACTTAAACTACGTTTACATATGTAACATCTCCCTTTTATAAAAATTTCAAATTTTAATCTAATCGATATATACATATATTTTAAATATTCATTTTACATAGTTTTTTCATTCAATTAAATTTTACAGTTATTATAATGTATTATCTTGTTTATATATACTAATTTTCAGAACAAACTTTATTTCCTATTCTTCTCGTTTTTTATTTTATTTTTTTTTTTTGTTTAAAACTCAGTTTTTATTCCAATGCTGATAATTTGTACTTTAATTCAATTAGTTTTTGTGATATATTTTTTCTGGTATTTTTTCAATTTGTGGTATATTTTTTCCGGTATTTATTCATTCAAATTACTTTTTCGTATTTATTTGATCGTTTTGAAACGATCAATAAGTGTATTAATTCTATTACAGTTCTAATAACTTGTGCGTTAAGTTAATATTTATTTTTAGTTTTTGTTATTATATTTTGATTAATTTTACGCAAAAAATGTGTACTTCTAAAAATTTTGCCACTCTTTAGAGTTTTAACCCAGTACGACCTAGGTGCCGAATCTTTATCAATTACTATAGCCTCCAACCAAATATTACCATTTCTTAGGTAGCATTTCTCATTTTTCTCAAATTGTTTTTCTTTTTGTACATTTCGATTATAATATTGAGCCGATTTCTTTCTTTTAAATTCAAAATTATCTTTTATATTAGGGAATGTTTTAATATTAAAATGACTCTGTTTTTCAGGTAGCAATGATCTCGTTTTCCTACCAAAGACCATTTGACTTGGCGATAAATCTAAGTGTTTTATTGGTGTATTTCTATACTCTAACAGCGAAAGCCAATAATTTCCCTTGTCAGCCTTTTTTAAAATATTTTTCGCTATTAGCACTGCCCTTTCCGATAAACCATTTGACTGAGGATACAATGGGCTGCTTGTAGTGATCTTAATATCTAATTCAGGAGCAAAACTTCTAAATTCAAAACTTCCGAACGGAAGATTGTCCGAAATTATCTCTTTGGGCAATCCAAATGTTGCAAATATTGGTTTTAACGCCCCAATAGCCGAATTGGCTGTTTTACCATTTAGTTTAATGACTTCAATATATTTTGAAAAATAATCCATTAATACCAAAAAATTTTTTCCTTCAAAGTCTAATATATATCTATGCCAATTTTTTCAAAAGAATTTTGAGGAATTTCATGCGATAGCAAAGGTTTTGGGTTATCTGAAATTTCTGACAAGTGCTACATCGTTCAATCATGTTTTCAATGTCCGTCATTAATCCGGGTAAGTAAATAATTTCTTTAGCACGAAACTTAGTCTTTTTAATACCGAAATGGGGTTTATGTAAGGCTTCTAATATTTCCTTTCTCAAAGAAATTGGTATTAAAATTCGTTCATCAAAAAATATTAAATTATTATCTATAAATAAATTTTCTTTAAATTTCCAATAGTTTTTTATATTATCTGGAACCTGCTTTTTATTTTCAGGCCAGCCCTCTTTTATAATTTTCTTTAAGTTTAACAATATTGGATCTATTTTATTATCTTTTCATCCGACACATTTATCGAGTGAACTAAGCCATCTAAATCATTGACTGTAGGATCATTATTTCCTTTTTTATAAAACCTAGATAGCAAGTCAGCTATTAACATAAATTTTCCCGGTAAGTACTCTAATTTTAATTTATATTTCCATAATTTCATTTTCATCCTTTGCAACCTACCAGAAGGGATCTTATTCACTGCTTTATTCATAATTCCTAACAATGGCTTATGATCAGTTTGAACGGTAAAAGTTCTTCCGTAAACCCAGTTGTGAAATTTTTCGCACGCGAAGCAAATTGCCAACATTTCTTTGTCTATCTGAGAGTATCCTATTTCTGTATCTGATAAACTTTTTGATGCGAACGAAATTGGAAACCCTTGTTGTAATAAGCAACATCCGACTCCACTTTTGCTGGCATCAGTTTGTCTAGTAATATCCAGGTTTGGATTAAATGGTTTTAATTTTGGAGATTCTATAATTAATTTTTTAATCTCATTTAAGCAGTTTGTATGTATTGTGAGCCATTCAAAAACTATATTCTTTCTTAATAATTCTCGTATTGGAGTGGAAATCTCAGCTAAATTCGGTATAGCTTTCCGCAAATAATTTACCATCCCCAACATTTTTTGTACATCTTTTTTGTTTTTAGGAACACTAATATTCTCTATTGCTCGTATTCTGTCAGGATCAAATGAAACCCCCTGTTCTGAAATAATATGCCCTAAAAATTTGACCTGACTTTGACAAAACTGAAATTTTTCTTTGTTAAATTTAACATTATTTTTTTTGCTCTTTCCATTACTTCATTTCTGTCATGCTGCTCAATTGTATCAGCAAATATTAAAATGTCATCAATATAGATAACTATACCCTCTATACCTTCGAAATTTTTCTCATTATATTTTTGGAAAGCCTCCGGAGCTATCTTAACTCCAAATGGTAATCTGCAAAATTTATAACATCCATACGGTGAATTAAATGTACACAGATTACTTGATTTTTCGTCTAATTTAATTTGAAAAAATCCTTCCTTATTATCTAACACACTGAAATATTTTTTTCCAGAGATTTTTACAATTATTTTCTCAAATTTAGGAATTAGAAAACACTCATCACTAATATTTTTATTTAAATTTTGCGGATCTAAGCAAACTCTGATTTTCCCATTCGATTTTTCCACGATAACTAGATTGGAAAGCCAATCCGACGGTTTATCAATTTTCTCTATTATTTTTTGGCTTTGTAATCTATCCAATTCCATTTTTAAAGGCTTTAGTAAACTTAGTGGTACCCGTCTAGGCGGATTCACTACCGGTGTAGCATCCTTTTTCAAATTAATTTTGAAATTGTTCACAAAACAACCTAATCCTATAAAATTATCTTTATATTTAGTTAAAACCTTTTCTTTACTTAACTCTATCTCATCAAGCCTATTAATTAATTTCAGTCTTAAGCAACTATTCAAACCTAAGATTGGTAAGGAATCACCTTTAATTATAACAAATTTTTCAATACTAATTTCATTTTTAATACAGCATTCAAGCTCAATTTCACCCATCAGATCCAATTTGCTACCACCGTAAGCCACTAATCTCAAATCAGTTCTTTTTATTCTTACATCTTTAAAAAATTTCAAAAAAGAAACCGGCAAAACATTAATTGCCGCGCCTGTATCTAATTTAAATTTAATAATATTTTTATTTACTAATATATTTCCAAACCAGGCTCTATTTGATTGGAAAGTAGAATTAATACTGTCTATATAAAAAATTTCTTCCTCACTATTATTTTTCCGTATTTCGTTTACTCTTTTAGACTTACAACAAATTGCAAAATTATTATTCTTGCCACATTTTTTGCATGATTTCCCAAAAGCTGGGCATTTACCATAAGTATGGTTTTGACCACAAAACTTACATCTAATTTGTTTATCTTTATTGTCAAATTTCACATAATTCTTATTATTATTTTTATTATAGCCATATTTATTATTTTCAACATACGATTTACCATCACTTGAATTTCTTTTTTCTATTGCACAAACTCGGATGTTATCATTGACTCACCTTTTCTTAATTGAAGGTTCTTAGATTGTAGATTAGTAATTTCATCAGCACGTGCCATTTCTATCGCCTTTGTAACTGTTAAACCATCCGTCCATCCGTTTTTGTAACTTTTTATTAACTACTCCTAACACAATTCTATCTCTTAGCATCCTATCCTCTAAATCAGCATAACCACATGTTTTTACTAATTTTTTTATATCCATTAAGAACGTATCAAATTTTTCTGCTGGATGCTGCTCTCTGCTCCAAAAGATAAAACTTTCATACATTTGATTTTTCTTTGGAAGACAAAAATCTTCAAAAGCTTTAAACACCTTTTGAAACTCCTTCTTTTCAGCCTCTGTTAGATTTAGTGATGTGTGAAATACATCCGTGGCCTGGACACCTGTCGCATTCAAAAATATTCCAATCTTAGGTCCATTTTCTTTTTTATTAAATTCTATTGCTGCTGCAAATTGCTCCCAGCTTTGTTTAAATACTCGCCAATTTTCCGACAAGTTCCCGTCCAGTTTTATATCCTCAATTTTTTTTAAAAAATCCATTCTTTCATTTTCAACATATATATATTGAATTTTCCTTGGTCGGCCACGTGGTTTTTTATTTTTTTCCAATTTAGTAACACTCACTATCCCCATGTATTTTATGACAAAACTTTATTTATTTTGTTTTCAATTCCATTAAATAGTTAATTGAAATTTTTTTTTTAATTTATTTTATAATTATAACTTTGTAAATTTAGAAGATTATTATTTTTTTCTTTTTTATATTCGTCTCTGCCGCAGCGCCATGTTATATCACATTCTCTTTATTTCAACTATCAAACTTAAAACTACTGTTACATATAGCAATATCTTAAACTATGTTTACATGTAGTAATATACTTAAACTACGTTTACATATAGTAATCTACTTAAACTACGTTTACATATGTAACAAGTGCCTTTTACGATTTAAAATATATAAGCAACGTGTCAGCTACTTTACCCGTTTTCAACAAAGTTTTAAGGTAAATAAAGTTTATGTAACGAAGACAATCTTACATGTGGTCATCCCAAAGGAGGCTATGTGCATGTAGAGCTAACCTCAAAAATTTCTATTTAACACTTTTTATTCTCTGTGTGTATTATATAATGTAGACCAAATCTAATGTAGTATACCATAAACATTAGGTATGCATAGTGTATGTATTATGTATACAATAATATTTAAGAATAATAAATTAAACGACACTGAAAAATAAACATTATGATTCCTAAGTTCAAACAGAACACTTGTGTTTCATCTTCAAAATCTATTTTCAAGAAATATTTTTAAATGAGGTCTAATAGGCAGGTGTAAAGTAATTTTAAAAATATAAAGGTCTTTAAACTACTAGTTTTGTTAATGATATTTCGTAATGGAGGCAATGACAAACTGAGCTTGAGCGACAACTGATCAGTGCGACGGTCTAAAAATTCAGATGTAAGTCTATGAAAAAAATATATGTATATACATATATATGTTGGAAGGGAAGTAATGTGGTGCCCTTTATAATTTAATTTATCCAAAACATTTATAATAAAAATATATGTCAGAAAAATGGTACGAAGCATTTAAGTTCACTTATTATAAAATTTTATAAATCAGCAAGAGCAGTTACGTTAAAGGAATAATTAAGAGATTTTATTTCAAAATGGGTCATCAGTTTAAAACTAATATTATAAGAAAATGCAGCTGATTAATCTGAATTTGATAGTTCTAATAGTGTAATATAATAGTAGATGACTATTATGGACAAGAAATGTGCTGGAAAATTTCTATTGTGCTTAGTTTTAATATTTTAATATGCAGCAACGGCACTTTCCCAGAAACCTGCTTTCTACATCAATCATTTATGAAATTTTTAACAACTGCTTTTATTTTGTACTAACGTAGCAGCATAGAAAAGAATGCAAAGAAAAAAATCAAAAATTGACAATCACTTGCAATAGCAATGAGTATTGGAATTCATGACGCTATCGTCAAAAAGTATTAGAACTCGTGACTCTTGCAAATTGCACGCACATGACGTTCTGGGAAAGTGCCAACATTCATGTTTCAAACAAATTTGTTTTGACATTGTCCAAAATTAAAAATAATCTGAAACCAATTAAAGCTTATTGATTCATGATAATTTCGAAGATTTTATATTGATGTTAATACAAAAAGATATTATGCTAAACTTAAATGTTTATTTTATTTTTTATATTTTTTAATCGGATTTTTATTATTATTTTTAGTGATAATTTACGTTAAATAATTTAATTGTTGTCAGGTTTCTGTTCACTAATAATTTTTAATATTTGATTGCAAATATCGATATTTCGGAAACAACATACTTCCTTCATCACTGCTTGACTAACTTATATATTAATTCATTTTTTTTTTTTTATATCCTATTCTCTCCATACTAGATATCTATTTTACCTGTACTTTTTCAAATTATTTTATTAATTTAAATAGCGGTGAATATCCATTCCCTAAATCATTATTCAATCTGTCATCTACCTGAACCCTCGAAATTGCTAAACTCATATGTGTCTAGTTTGCTTATTTTGTGTACCTCCTTTATTGATGATAAATTGGTTTTATCAATTTTATGGTGTTCCTCAATTATGTGTTTAGCAATTGCTGACCTAAAATTCGTAGTACCTCTTATTCTTGCTAATTGGGCTTCCCTTAAATGTTCTTGGAATTTCACCGTAATTAACCGTTTTGATTGCCCGATTGAGATGCCGTTGACTTCTTCCATCTCCTTTTTATCCTTTGCTGATCCAAGTATACTGCTCATTTTTTGACTTCTGCTAGTTGTTACTGCTAATTTTTTGACTTCTGCTAGTTGTTAATAGTTCCAGATTGTGTTTCTTGAACACTTTCTTAAACTTATCGGTGAATGTTGAGTGCGTTACGCAAATCCTTCTGGTTTTTCGGTATTCTTATTTTGTTGGAACAAGCTCGTCATGTTATTGCGTTCGATGCGGTGCAGTTTCTTCCTTATCATTAGGTCTATGATTTCTTCATTATATCCATTTTTCCTAGCCGTGTCTTTTGTGTAGTGACTTTCCTTTTCAAAGTTAGCCTTTGATAATGGTATAGTTACCAATCTGTTGACCATCGTATGGTATGCTGCCATTTTTTGTCCATGTGGGTGATTTGACTCAGTGGGGATGGTTCGGTGGGTAGTAGTGTCTTATCTGTAGATATCAAATTCTATGGTTCCATCATTATTTATTATTTTTATGTCAAGAAATGGTATTTCCTTGTTTTTTTCCCTCTCCATAGTGAATTTTATTTCACTTTTAGGGGCGAATATTATAAAACTACAAGAGGAACTGCTATTGGTAACCCACTTTCGCCAGTTTTAAGTGAAATATTCATGAGTCATATTGAAGACAGAATAGAGGAAGAGGAACTTATGCCGAGAATTTGGATGAGGTACGTAGATGATATCATCGCAGTAGTCTCAAAGGATAAAATTGAAACTATATTAGATCAACTCAACAAAATACATGGAAATATAAAATAAATATATCTGTCTAATTTATGCCGCTTTTGGATGCAAAATAATGCAAAAAGCAAGATTTTAAAAAAACGAGATTTTAAAAAACTGAGATTTTGAAAAACAAGATTAAAAAAATTTGGGATTTAAAAAAAAATGAGATTTTGAAAAACAAGATTAAAAAAAACGAGATTTCAAAGGACAAGACTACGTTGTGGACCCATTGCCTTGATGTCAATTTAAGAATCAGACAATGTGTATTGCTGGACAAATAGAATATGAGATCAGAATTCCTCTTCTTCTGAGCAAAATCTGCACCTGTTTATGTTCGATCTACCAAACTGAACAGATGCTTGTTAAATGGGTCATGACGTATGACAAACCATGTCAGGTTCTGACATTAAATCTAGTCTCTCTGATTACCTGATTCAATCGTTGGATACTGAGTTTGAAAAGGCTTTAAAGTCCTTAGTAACTATCCCATATGTTGTTGGTTTCTTTTCCCACTTGGAAACAATTCTTTGTAGTTAGGCGTTTGATCGAGCAATACTTGGTGATTATAAACGTAAGTACTTATGTTAATATTGCAGCAAATTATATTAATTTACATTTTACTAATTAAAATTAGATTCTTTACTTTCGTTATATTATTTTATTACACTTGATATGTAAATAAATAAATAAATAAATAATAAATTAATATAAATTAAATTAAATTTAAATTAAACTACATAATATGTATATGTTATAAGTTATAACATACTATAAAACAAAAAAATATATACATACATATATATTTAAAGCCTTAAGTCAAGAGAAATCTCTTTAGGCATTTTATGTTTGAAATAAATAAATAAATAACTACCCTGCCTGAGTAAGTATAGAGATCGCTATAAATTGAAATGAAGAGTGAAATAAAACAGAATAGCTCCATATTAATAAGGTATGAAAGCCAAGATAAATAAGAAAACCATTGATAAGTTTTTTCGTCCTCTTTTAAGTGAGAAAAAGTCTAATTAACATGTCTTGTGAAAACTACTTCTACCAGTAATAACTATTTTATCAAATTAAACTGTTTATTTCAAAATGTAAGAGGTCTACGCGCACAAACTAAAAAAGTTTTTTTTTAAATTCTGCTATATTAGATTTCAATCTATTTGTCTTGTGTGAAAGATGTCTTATTTCATCAATAATAATAACATTGAAATTTTCTCTTCTTCTTATACTATTTATAGAAAAGATAAATATTATTGTTCTTTATATTATAATGTTCCTAGAAGTGGTGGTGTATTTATAGAACTTAAAAATACTTTCTGTTATTCGTAGTTGTTACGTTCTCAACGTAATTCTATTGATATTATAGAAATAATTGCTGTTAAAATTGTAGTACATACAATTAAAAAATGTAATTATTATTAAAATTTATATTCATCCGGGATCTAATGTTGAAGTGTATACTAAATATATATCAGAATCAACATTAGTTAGTATACTTATGCTACAATTCTTTATCTACCTACTACTTAACCTAGGAAACCTACTTAATTTCATATGATTTAGTTAGTAACACAGAGTGTTTTGTAATTGACTCATTTAATTTTATTTAAGTTTCAGCAGGTATCTTCAATTTGTAATAACCGTGGAAGGGTTAGATGTGTTATTTACGACAAGTTGGGTTAATGTTGATATCATTAATTGTCCATTTAAACTGGTTGAAATTGATGATTACCATTCTCCTATTTGTTATTATTTTTGCTTTCTTATATCTCCCAATGTTAATTCAGCACTTTCTTATCATTTCAATTTTCTTAAAGCCAATTTTGACGGTATTAATAACTATCTGAGCTCTTATGATTTTTCATTTTTGACTTCTTCCAATAAAAATTTGTATCGCAAATATCGCAGCTAATCATTTCTATAAAATCATTCCGTCCGTTAGTTGTTGACAAATTCAGTTGAGTAGTTACAAATTCAGTCCGCCGTAGTTTTAAAAATTTTCAAAAATTAAATACTAGAAAAATAAAGCTTGACGTAAATTTCTTAAAAGCAATAATAATTTTGACTTTAATATTTTCCTTAAATTTATTTAAGGAATGATTTTTCTAAAACTATATTGTGATAGTAATATTCACATCGACTATAATTTGGTATTTAATTATTTGTTAAAGCTTGATAATAATCCTTGTCCTGGGACTGACGGCATCCCTTACTTATTCTTAAAAAGATGTTCATCTTCAATATCTGGTCTCCTTCTCTTTACAATTTAATTCTTCTCCATACTCTGGTATATTCCTACTGATGGCTTTCAGTAGCATTTAGTGGTAGAAATATTCTGACGATATAATTTACGTTATTTAGATAGCAATAACACTTATAGCATTGATTATTTTTTAATAAATGCCAATATTTTAGTTACGTAGTTACAATTTTTTTTCTAAATAGTACTAGATAAAAGAAAAATAGGACATAATGTACCGATTATGTATATTTATTTACTAGCGGAGTTACCCGGCGTTGCCCGAGAAAATTTAAAGTTCCTAGAAATTTTTCTTCGTTTTTAGTTTGAAAAGGGAAGTATTATGTGATGCTTGTCTGTTAGTAAACTATCTGTTAAATGTTTTTATATGTAATTGTTTTTTTTTTTTTTGTGGAAAGTTTGAAAACCAATACAAAAAATAATACGCCCGTGCTTTGTAATAGTGTGGGATCCACCCCACTAAAACCACTGCAAGTTTTTAAAAATTTAATAAAAAGCCAATTCATGAAAATTTTAAAAATTATATAGGTAATAGGTACCTACTTAAATGAAATACAAAAAAAAATCAAAAGTGAACGAAAATTAAAATGAGTTTCAGTTTTGTACAAAAATAGTACTTACAGCTTAAAATAGAATGCAAACATAAGTCTTAGGCGTTGTTTATAAATTTCAATTAGAATTTTGGGATTTTAATTAGAAGTATTTTTTGAAAACTATAATTATGGTCCGTTTTTTATGTTAGTATAAAACTTGTTTTAGGTATTAATAATAAACATTTTCATTTTTATAATATTCAAACATTAAGTACTTATTTCTATATGATAGTATAAAACTAATGCTACATAAACTTATGCTAGATGTTAGTAGTTCACATTTTAATTTTTGTTACTATTATTTTAATTAATCAATTCTTATCCATATAGCAGTTTTTTTCCATTGTTCAAAAAAGAAAAGTACAAAATGTTAACAGAAGAAAACAAAACCAAATTTAGAAAAAAAGATAGAAATCTAAAAAAGACAAAGACAATTAGGAAAAACCAAAAGAACAGAAAAAAGGAAAGACGAAAAAATACAAAATACAAAATAATAAAATAATTAAATTGACGGGTGATTAAATAATTTTCTCAAGATAAAACTTGATTATAAACAACGTTTTTAGTTTCTTCTTCACACTTAAATCCACACCGCAGTACTTAATAGACTGTCCCTGTGCCTTGTTTATCGTAATCGAGAACGCAAGTCTAACTGCAAATTGCAACCTCTTAAAGTTAAAAGGGAGATCATTTGGAATAAGTGGTATTTTTGGGATGAAAACGACTTCACCCTGTCCTTTCCCTGTTAAAATAGTCGCTTCAATTACATTTGCCAGCAATTTTTTAACACAAAGTCTTTGAAGTGTCCACATAGAAGTACCAGAACTCCTCCCATAAGGTTGTTATTTCCTTTCAGATCTCTCACAGTCACGTCAAGGGCTTCGAGAGCTTTCTTGTGAGCCATGGTACATTCATCCCATACGATAATTTTGCATGTCTTGAGCACTTGCGCCCGACCACTTGTTTTACTAATGTTGCAGGTAGGATTTTCCTGTCTGGAGATTAGTGGCAACTTAAGTGCAGAATGGGCTGTTCTTCCTCCTTCCATTAATGCTGAAGTGATTCCTGAAGATGCAATGGCAAGAGCTCCTCGAGCTCTGATTTCGGCTAGAATTAGATTGGTTAAAAATGTTTTATCTGTGCCCCCCGAAGCATTAAGAAAAACGGTACCACCTTGTTGGTTCTCTACCTGATCCATGATAATTTTGTATGCTTTTTTCTAATCTTGATTTAGAAGTGGTATTTTTTCCGTGATATTACGCTTTCAGCTCTTCGACGTTGCAGTTGTTTTCTCGTATGTATTCTGTATAAAGTCATTTGGTTGGTTTCATACTGGTGAAGATAGGCCGAGTTGCAGTAATGTTTTACCGGTCATAGCCACATATTTATCTTCAAGAATAATTAATGCATTGTTGAATATGTCCATAATGCACATGTTGAATACGTGATTGCTAACATCGGATTTTCGCGCCGGACTTTGGCAGAACAGTATATACTCGACTCAAGGCGTCACTCTTGAACACATTATATTCGGGGACGAACTGTCCGACTTTTCTTCTGTATTGCTTTGAAAACCTTATATCAAGCTGCGATTCTAAGGTGTTCTTTTGTAGTTTTAGTACGCTTAAATTCAAGGCAAATATTTCTAAAAACAAATTTTTTTCTTTATTTTATTTCATTGAAAGATAGAAATAAATAAAAATGAGAATTTTGTTTTGCTGTTTTCTTCACCCCTATTTCTCTTCCTCTCTAAAAATAATAAAATAAAAAAAAAATTTAAAAAACCGTTAAGGACTTGACATTTTACCTTGGATCCCGATTACGGCAGTTTCTGCCAAATTTGTTGAACCTGCTTTCCGCCAGAGCTCTTTTGAACGAAAATTTATATCTCAGAAACTGGACCGATTTGGTTCCAATTTAATACACAAAAGTCAAAATTTCGAAAAAATGTGAAAGTCATATTTGTTTATTTTTGGAAGAGTACCTGTGTGCAAATTTTCCGCTCTCTAGCACCTTTGGTTTTTGAAATCTTTTTGTCGGGTGCTGGGAGTTGTATGACAGCTACCCGAACCAGTCAAAATTTCGAAAAAATGTGAAAGTCAAATTTGTTTGTTTTTGGAAGAGTACCTGTCTGCAAATTTTCCGCTCTCTAGCACCTTTGGTTTTTGAAATCTTTTTGTCGGGTGCTGGGAATTGTACGACAGCTACCCGAACCATTCAAAATTTCGAAAAAATGTGAAAGTCATATTTATTTATTTTTGAGAGAGTAACTGTGTGCAAATTTTCAACTTTGTAGCACCTTTGGTTTTTGAAATATTTTTGTCAGGTGCTCGGAGTTGTATGACAGGTACACGAACCAGTCAGAATTTTGGATAACAACATATCACGGGTTCGATTCCAAGTAGTAAAAAACCATCCTGTAAATTTTTATTCAAATTGGTCCATGCGTCTAGGAGGAGTTCTGACACAAACATACATACATACATACATATATACATACATACATATATACATACATACATATATACATACATACATACATCCAAACATCCTTCTTTATATATAAGATTTATTTCGAGTTCAGTTTTCTATATACTGTAACTGTAACATACAGAATATAGATAAAATAAATATGTATTTAAATTATATTTAAGGTCATCCCATACAAAAATCATTAATAATGTCTACATTTTAATTTATTATTCTAAATCATTGAACCGATACCACACCCTTACCTACATTTTTATTTCTATATTTTTTTTTGTTTTTTTGCTAAAATACAATAAGACTAATAAGAGGATTTTTTTTTCACTTTTACTATTTTTTGCTATTATTGAGCATATTGCTAGTGTTTTGTTTTCATTGACAATTACAGTACATAAATTAATACCTACCATTATATTGATTTTTTATTTCAAAAATGATTTTAACTTTCATTACTAACAGCTAACTTACAGATAGACCTTTTATCAAATATTTACAATAACTGTAAAGCCAGCAGTTATTACTTTACAACTTAAACACGGTCAATATCACTATATAATAATTTAATCAGATGACATATACCATGACTTCTATTCAGTGAAATGCAGTGAAACCATACTATTTACAATGTATATTAAAAACCTCTTAACTTTGTACATTATTCCAAAATGCTTAAAATACATAGTGGAAACGTAAAATAAGAGCAGAGTGTGTAGCGAAAAAAATTATACTACATTTTATATACATGCCATACATATAAAGTTACCAGAATTAATTAAGTTTTAGATTAGAATATATTTTCGGGGTAAAAATAAGTGTAATATATTGTCAAATTGTAAAAAAATATATTAATAAAGGTTTCATGACAAAATTACATAAGACAAAATTACGTATTTGCAAAATTACACAAGACAAAATTACAAATGGACAAAATTTCACATTTAAAAAAATTACTTTGGCGTATGCGTTTACCTGCCGCCAGCAAAAACAGGGCAGCACGTAATTTGTTACAAACATGTTGTCACGCTATTTTAGAAAAACGGTAGCACGTAAAATTGTTTCACCAATTTTAATTTTGTTTCGCCCCATTTAATTTTATTTTGCTACTTTTGGCCACGTAACATTTGAATGTTTACGTAACATTTGAATTGTTTCGTAAATTTTTTTTCTGTTTCAATCCCAAAGTAGCGTTTCAAAGTACATGCTGCCAAAAAAAATTGGTGACGCTGCGCGAGCTGACGATCTTTAAACGTAATAGTTTTGAATAATATTCTGAATTAATATTTAACTTCATTAACTTCTGAATAATGATTGATTGTTGTTTATAAATATTTTTTTATTCACAATAAAACGTTTTTCTATACTTCTTCTATACTTATTGGCATTCCTAAAAAAAACTCTGAGTAATTTGGAAATTCAAAATAAGCTTCATTCAACCCAAATTGATTGTCTCCCTCAAAAGTTCAACTGGTTTCCAATTAATTTCAGAAATTGTTTTTGTAGTAAATGCGTAGCTTCAACTAAATTCTTCTGATTCTTTACATCAAAAATTTATATAAACCAAATGTTGTGTAAAAACTTGTGATACAACGAAAATATTTTCCTCCTGAGGAGACTCTAGCCAAATTACTCTCATGACTTATGTAGTTGTGAATCATATATACTCAAGTAGTTGAAACTATCTCTTTGAAAGCTTCTTTTAAGCCATCTAAATCTTGGCATGTTAATGAATATATGAACATATTATCATTTTTCAAATCTTACTTATTCCATAGAACACAAAAGTGCTTATTAATGATGTGTCCATAGTAAAATATGTATAAAAGATGATCTGCAAGGTTCTATTCTTGGTCAGATTTATTTAAAATCTGTGTTGATAATATTTTTCACCTCAACTTCAAAGGAACCATTCAACTCTACGCCGAATACGGAGTTTTGGAACATTTAGAAAAAAGTAAGAAAATTTCGATCTTAGAATGTTTATAGAGTGGCTTGAGAAACATACGGTTGTATTAAACTTAAAAAAAAACTAAAATAATGCCTTTAGACATTTATACAAAACACTTTTCTAATTGATACTCGTCGTCACCTAATAATTTGAACAGATTTATGTTCTGGCCAAAATAATTTTAATATGATTGTTAATTTTAATATGATAGTACTTCTTTTAAGCATGAGTAATTTTGAAACAATATCTAGATCACAAGTTATACGCAAGCGGACTTTCATATTTAGATAGTGATAGACATTTTGCTCGGATTGAGAAAGTTATATGAGAAAACATGAAAATATTTATTTGATAAACCTGATCAATAAATTCTGTACCGAAATAATTTAAAATGAAAAATTTTAAAATAAATGCTTTCAAACAAAAAAATTATTTGTAGAATCAAATCAAATGGATAAGAACTCAGAAGAGTATGATTTATATGATGACATTATATTTAATCTGTAAATTGAAAAAACACGGTACATACATTATCTGAACCATTTAACAATCGGTTTTAATTATTATTCTTTTAAATGATAGCATAGATATTTAAAAAGAAACGTAGCGAAAATAAATATTTTTTTTTAAATTTTCATAATTTCCAATTAAAAATTTCAATTTAAAATTCCACCCATGTGTAACATACATCTTAACATACAAAAATTTTAATTTATCAAATTACAGCACTTACCCATGTACCAAGTTTCTTTTTTTTCGCCAGAATTAAATTTCATTTTTTTTTTTTAATAAATTATTACTTATGCGGTTGTTGTCTAAGACAAATCAATAAAAAAAATTATAAACTAAAATGATCGAAAAAAATTCATAATGAAATTAAAGTACGATTTTTTATTAAACTTAATTAAATTTCGAAGAACTAGTTTTTATAAAACTTAATATGATCCAAATACTCCATTTCAGAAAATTCAAAATTGGATTCAAAATGTTTTCAATTTGTTACATAGAAAAAAAATAATAAAATGTTCTAGCGAGGAAAAGATAAAAAATTTAGAAGATTAATTAACAAGATAAAATTTTTTTTTTTGGAACTTAATTTATAGCAGTACAAACAAAGCTCTCAGTTACATTGCATTTTTGTAAAGTACTTCCCATATTATCCAAATTTTTCCTGGTAATTAGAAGCAAGCGAACTAACTATTTATTGTAGTATAAAAAAGAAAGAAAAGAAGAAAATAAGCTTAAAATATATCATTACCCACAACCTCTCATCATTTCATCATATACACACATACAATATTCATATGAAAATTCAAACTCAACTTGTTTAACTTTTTTATTATTATTTTTGTTTCAATCCAACATTGCAAAAAAAAAATAAATGTCAAAAATTCTTCTTTTTCTACATGTAAAAATTAAACTTTCACAAAATTAAATTCAAAAAATAATAATAACAATAATAATAAATGATAATAGTAATCTACTCAATAACAAGCGATAAGCAACTTAAAATAAAAAACAAAAAAAATTGAATTTTTTCTCTTTAAAAGTTCATATAAAATATTTTTTACCTATTTACCTGACGAAAGTCATATATTATGTTCATAATATATATGAAAATAGTAAAATACAATATATATGTATAAAAGTTTTCACTTGGAGTAATGGTAAATAACTTTTAAATCTCATTTACACTGTAATCGTATGTGTAAATTTCCCATGTAACATTTATGCTCCCAATCAAATCGAAATTGTTTAAAGTAATTGTCATACACACTAGATTCCAATTTGATCGAAATTTAATTCATCTGGAAAAATAAACTTATGTTGGAAATGAGTTTGATCGAGCTTAGCGTTATAAATTCCAAACAATACCAGATTGACTTCACTAGACAACTAATTGAATGTCTTAATAACAGTGGTAAGCTCAGCTCGAAAGCCATATTGACTGATTGTCAAATCGGTATTTTAGATATTTCAAAGGCTTAACTATAACAGACATTTCAAAAGATTTTAATTGAGCATGAAATCGAAAATATAATGCTACGTATGTATGTCCAAGTCGAGTTTTCAATAAATGGGTTGCAAATTGTATTTCGAATCGAAATTACTTTTCGAATTCGAGTTTCAGTTGAAGGTAAAATATTATTCCGTCAATCGAGTTTCAGTTGACAGAATAACATATTTCAAACTTTAATCAATGTTAGTGTTCTACAAGACTCTGTCCTTTTTCCAAATATTTTTCTTATTTTGATTAATGAATCCATAGTTTTATGGTAGACAGCACACTGGTAGCATCTTATGATTTCCTGAAAAGATCTAGTATTACGGCTATTTGACTTAACACCATGAAAACAAAAATGGGTGCATGGTAAACGATAACTTAGCAAAAGTAATTACTTAGGGTAAAGTCAGGTTAGCACCACCAAAACTCAAAGCTGTCAAGTTACCTAAAAACTTTTTAACCTTTTATAAGTTTTCAAGATTAAAGCCTACAACGACTAGAAGACATAAATATTCTGGAAATGAGTAAATTAAAATATGCTCTAGAATGATCATATTGATTGTAATACACTTGTAATAAACTCTCTGTAAATTGAACAGTAAACGTCGAAATATTTCATCTACTTCTATTTTTTCTTCCCCTCCTCCACCTCCTTCTGTTAAGATCGTAGTAACAAAACATTTTTTTCTTTCTATAAACTCAAGCTTTTCATGTACTTAGTTTATAGAACTGGCTTGGCTTTTTGGAGGTTCTTCCACTTTAGAAATCGTAGTTGATCTGTAAAACACGTGGGAGATCGACTTCTTGCTTTTTTCTGTTGCGTTCATCTAACAGATTTTCCATTTTTTTTTCGACCGTGGCGTTTGGTAATATACCTGGAATATAACTTGCGAAATATTGTTCATTTAAAATGAAAATATTCGTACGACGTTGCATTCACAAAACTGTCGTTATTCTCCCATAATTTATTTTGTTGTGATCAATAATATTTACACATCTTTTTGATATCATATATTATGGTTTCACTGAGAGTTATTTGACCTCAATGATTGCACTGTTCCAGAATTATTTGGAATCCGAGCTATGTCAAAACCCTATAACAAAAATAAGTTATTATTCTTTGAAATGTTATTAGGGTTTTTGCTACCTATATTGTATGCTATGTTGAACTATAGGTTAAAAAATTACGTATCCGTACGTAAAACAAAAACAATAACAAACACTTCGTACAATAAACAAATATTGTAACGATTTTTTCGTGTGTTGGGCAGTTTTTAATGCAGAAAGTCATACCACAAAAATGTTCTGATGATTTTACGTTTTTTCGATGTTATCAGTTTGAATGACGTTTTCATGTTTGAATTTAGCTAGTTCACATATCATGATAGGTATATTGATAAAAAAAAGCACCAAAAGGTATAATAATAATATTGAATCAATATCACATTATACATAGTACTCTAGTACCCTACTTTATAGACTATCTAAGTGTGTACCTATAACTACTATAATATGTAGAAGGCATGTATGAATATACACAAATAATAATGTACTATGAAAATATCTAAAAATAATTTGAAAACTACGATCAAAAGTTTTTTTTATTTTTAAATTTTTATTATTTTATTTCTATATCAGGAAAATTTATTTTACAAATATGTATACACATTCGTATGTACATTATATAATAAAATAAATGTCAAAAAGACTCAATATTAAATATACGATATTACTAGATACGCAAACATGCTTTGTAACTCTAAAATGATTTTTTTTTCTTTTTAATTTATTTTTCTTTTTCATTTCGCTTTTTTTTATCAATGTCAGGAAAATTATATGGAAATTAAAGTTACTGTAATTTCGATAGGTCGAAAAATATAAAAGTTCACTGTTATAATTTGTTTTCTGTTGTTATTTCGATCGCATTAACAAAATGAACTTTTTTATTAGTTTTGTCCACTTGTAATATCAGTCATACCAGAATCATAAGAACTGTGATGTAAAATTGATGTAAAATTAAAATTTGCTGAAGTAAGAGTGACTTCAAAAATATGCATAAATCAGCTTTAAGATAGTATGAAAACGATGTATTGAGGTGATGCGTTTTATGGTCGTTTTATCCATTATACAACCATTAGTTCTCCCACCTTATTTTCCTACTTTCATCGTCACTTGCTGACCCTTGTTAGCACCCTCATCAAGTAGGAAGGATAAGTAACAGAAAAGAAGCTTGGAGTGTGCTCGACAACGACGGATCATTTAGCTACCAAAGGCGATTCGTGCCTGAACTAAGCAACTTTCCCACACAGAAAAAAAAGATTAGTTATTCCACTTAAATAAATAGTACAATTCACCTAAAAAAAGTGGTTGAATTTCAGCCTACTAATTTAATTAGTTGCTTTTACTATTTTAAATTAGTTGGTTTAATCTTAAAAATTTACCTAAAAGAATTAGAAATTTATCTACTCTTTTAGGTTTTTTTTTTTTTAAAAAAGGATAAAAAAACAACTATTGCATTAGGTAAATTGAATAGCTGTTTACCTAATAGTTTAGGTAAAAAAATTCAAAGTTACTAATTGATTAGGTAATTTCAATGGCTCTGTTACCTAATTATTTAGTTAAAATCGAGTAAAATAGACTACTATATTAGGTAAATTTATTAAATTCTGATTGTCGATTCTAAAATGAAAATTTTGTATAATAAGAACTTCTACATATCATAAACCATAGGTAGTCTATCACATAACCACAATAGTCCATTCCGGCTGCAGTGAAGTGGGTCCTGAGCCCTTTTCCATATATGATTCTAATTTAGCACCATAAATACCATCATCCATTATACCTATATTTAAAAAATTTAAGTGAAATTAATTAAAATTTATTTATAATATTTATTTTATTTAATTATTCAATAGTACATTTAATTACAATTAAATATAAAAATTTTTTGATTGCACACTGCTTATAATATATATACACATTTACGCATAAAGAAATTCAATTTTAATTACTTTCTATTTATTTAACATATCATTTGTTATAGTTTTATCACTAGATATCTTACATTTGAATTTTTACTTAAACAAATTCACAAACATAATATCTACCTATTCTATACAAGAACCTTTTTTAACGCATTCTATATTTTCAAATGCAGATATATCAAAAGATTCAAAAGGCTCATTAACAATTACGTAGTTTATATTTTTTTTTTACTTATATTTATTAAATTTATATATTTGGTTTGAAGTTTAGTACCAGAATCAGTTTTCTTAAGTAGTTGAGATGCAAAATTTAATTGAATCTGAACAGATAAACTGAGATTTTTGTTTTTTCTTGATGTAATAGAAGTAGCATATGATTTTAAATCTTTAGTGAAATTAAATTATGAAATATCCATATTCATTTTTCAAATTTGATTACCTATTATTTTTTAGAAGTTATATAATATATTTTTTTTCAATAAAACAAAAAAAAAGCACTTGTGCCTATAATTTTTTTATATATTTGAAGCCAATTTTATTCATATACCAAACCGATCAACAAAACACGTGCATTGTGCAACTAATGTAACTATAAATTTTAAGAAGAAGCTAATTGGAATTTCTTTCTATGCAGTAACAGAAAGAAATAGATATATTTTCACTTTTTCTAAATATTATATTTAACTTTTCCATTCGACAATTTATCTAATGAAATAGATAAATTTTCACATTTTCTAAATATTATATTTAACTACTTTAAATTAGACGATTTAACTAGAGGTTTAGGTAATTCTCATGTTATAACAATAATTATTATCTAGGTAAAAGTATTGGTAAGATTTATTAAAATTTTTTAACTATTTCATTTGGCAGTTTACCAAAAGGAATAGTTAAATCTTCGAATTTCCTAAATATTATATTCAACTATTTTAAATTAGACATTAATAAAAGTTCAAATTTTTTAGTTAATTACCCTAAAGTGAAATTAACTAATTTGTTTTAGTTGAAAAAAACTATATTAGCAGTTTTCCAGAAGCATTCGATTACGTATTGTCTTTGTAATATAAATGTGCAATTGCAATAAATCTGTAATATTAACTGTCTGTGTTCTTTGAAAACAATTCTTTTGAGAAATATAAGCTCATTAAATTGCAATCAGTTTAAGCAAATCGCAAATTGTTTGATTGCTTTTTTATTAATTTATTTAATTATTTATTTACTCAACAAATTTGTATAGCTTAGTCTTATAAGATTGTATTTTGATAGCTTAGTCTTATAAGATATACAGTGTTAATACAAGCTTCGTTTACAAAATTTATAAAGGAAATAATAAAAAAGAAAAATAAGCCACTTGAAATCCAACAAAATAATGCAATTGTCATGCATGTCATACTGCATTTATGAAAAAGCCTGTTGTTTTGATGCAATAATTTAAACCCTTAAATTAATTAATTAAAAAAATCATCAATTTAATTCCTCATAATTACATAATATCGAATTTGATATTAAATAAAATTTGATATTTTTTCTATAACATATCGAAAATTAAGATTATCAACGCCGAAATTTTAACTTAACTTATTATTAACCCAAAAAATTTGGATACATTTTAATCATATAAAATAAAATTTCATAAAATAAAGGAATGATAGAAATGTAAAAAACTTTTTTTTTAATTCGTGATGAGACTGAAAAAAATGCTATTGCAAAAGTTGTTCTAGGTTAGGTAATGAAGGTTTAGCAAATTACTTAGCAGAAACGGAGATATTTTAGTTTTGCTGTTAATATAAAAGCAGGAGAAATAAGCGAAAATTAGCTCATTTAAACCAACTAAAATGTAGCTCATATTAAGGAAAATAGTGCTGTTCCGGAAAAAAATTAGTAGTAAAGTCATTAAAAAACTAGATGAAATAATATTTAAAAATAAAATAGAAGAAGTTGAAACAACTAAAAGCTGTACTAAGCAATTATATAGAAGCTATGATTAGCTTGGTTGAAGAAAATACATTCCTAAAAAGTGAAAACGAAGTCTTGGAAGCAACATACAATTTGCAAGCTGCCTGATGATAGAAAAGACCAAGCAAATCAAATAAACCAAATTTATCAAAATCACTGGTATTCCTGACAATATAAATAAATAAAACATACACTAAAGCAAGATGTGAAGAAAATTGTGAAGAACTTGGTGTATATTATAAAGCAAATATATAGAAATAAAATTAAATAGCAAATGGAAAAAAATCTAATTTTGACAAAAAAAAATATTTAATTTGCCTAGTTATTCAAAATCAACCGGAACCTACCACCATATATGTATATAAATTATACATATATATATTAAATGTCAATTCCATAACCAGTGGAAAATCAGTTTATTTTTAATTTTTAGTATATCTTTTTGGTTTGTTACTTTTAATATTTTCTAGTCGTTATGACTGGACTCGTCATGAATGTTTGATGATTGTTTAATTTGGTTTCTTAATGTCAATTTTTGTGTGCTGTATTTTACTAGTTGATCTAGATTATTTTTTCAGCTGCTACCGACATTTTGCATTTTTTTGCGACTTTTTAACACCCCAGTCGTATCCTTTTAAATTCACACCTGGTTGTCTTGTTTTTGTTTATATCGTTGACTTTGTTCTGACGTTTGTCTTGTGTAAACGTTTACGTATGAAATAGATTGGCCAAAAAGAAGAGATGTATTTTTTTTATTGGATTACAGTCCTCTATTGAATGCTAAAATCACTATTGAATGCTCTCAATTAATGAGCATTCCTGATCTCTCGATGATAAATTTTCACCATGCATATCTACAAAAAAACTAAAATAAAAAATATTAAAAATTAAATTTTGTACGATTTATTAAGTTATCTTCTAAAATACAATACTGAAATAATTGCGCAATATGATGAAATAAAACTGCAATGAAATGAAATATTACCACAAAAAAATTGAAGTCCTCGCCGCTATTTATTTTTCTTTTGTGGAGCTATTTCATACACCCAAAATTTCTTCATAAAACAGGGGAAGGTTTCTATTAATTAATATAAGCACTACCTATAGCATAACTTTTGTCGATAAGTTTGCTATTAATTTTCAATAAAATAGTTGCTAATACAATTACTCATTAACTTTTTTAGATTGCCACATTATTATGTACCTACATAGTTTCTATATATAGCAAATCATTCATTTGTAATATTGTACTGTTGTATATGTACATTTGTATAATATATGTACTTATATACGTAGTTCAAAACAACAAAAACAACACAACCAGATTTCTTTTTAGCTTTTTATTTTCATTTATAAAGTTTGGTAGATGACTATTAGATCATCATCGCACGCAATATAATGAATGAAATATTTTGAATTGTGACTATAGTGATTGTTGACTGGAGAATATCAGAATTGGTATTTATAAATGTATAATTATTATTATTGTTTATATTGAATTCCAGAAATTGTTGTTTAGTCTTTTATTAAACTTATAACATTCAACATCGTAATTTCATGTTTGTTTAATTTCGGCACTTTTGTTTTAAATATTATACATACCTATATAAATATATAAAAAAAAATTTAAGTGAAATTGAAATTAAAAAAAAATGTAATACCTACTATTGATTGGAAAATGGAAAATATCTTTTAAAACCTGTCAAGAAGTTAAATTTAAAAAAAAAAAGTTTAATTACAGTTACTTAAAGATTCTTTTTTTTTGTTATTTTATTTCGAAAGTCTTTTTCAGACTTTCGGATATTGGGCACAAAGGTACATATTATTATAATGAATGAATCATTAGAAAATTATTTGAAAAAAAAAATATATATAATATATAATATTATTATAAAAAAAATAACGGAAATTAACTAAAAACAAAATGATCTAATCAAATATATGTATATTGTATATACTATGAATTGTTTGCGTGCATACATATGTGTGTTGTCGGTAATAGTTATTTTGTTATTGTAAATAAGTTTGTTTATTATGTAACGTGTAAATCGCGGAAAAATAAAAATATTTAAAAAAAAAACAAAATGTATGTTATAAGAAAATTCATGAAAAATGTAAAAGAAATAACGAAAAAAGAAAGATTGGAATATGGGTGAAATGGAAAACTTAGGTCATTTGAGTTAAAAATATAAAGTTAATATAATATATAAAACGTACTTTAATATAATATTGTATTAACTAACATTTTCGAATATTTCCTGTTACTATTTAACCTTGCGTATATAATTATAATAAAATTTAAACGTTATATATAAGTATAAATTATGTTAATGTGACATGTGATATTAAATAAAACGAAATGGAAATAAAGTGGATAATAAAGGATTTTTAGTTAATTTATACTGTTCTTCTGGATATTTGTACCTCAAAAGCGTACAGTGTCACACCACATATTTTTTTAAATTTTTATATTGTTTGTTAACTCGGAAAAAGAGTCAAACTTCTTGGTTTAGTTGTTTGTCCTTCGTTCTTGTTTAAACTTGTATAAAATGCAGGATCTATGACTTCTTCAAATTATCTGATTTAATCGGTAAATATTTAGTTTGAGAAAGACTTTACTGCAATAGTCTTAGGTTTTAGTTATCACAAAATATATTACACTTGTTTCCATTTGAAACGTAAACCATATTATGGTTAATCTCGCATTGAATCAAATCTTAAAATTACTATCCAAATTGCTATGAACGTTATGAAAACGAGTTTGTGTCATTTACATATTATGTTAATTTTATTTAAGGACTCTAATTTCTACTGATATTTCGCATGTTTTTTTAATTTACTGTTGTTTATATTAAGGTTGTTTGTTGGTGCTATTTGAAATTTTTTTATTATTAAAATTGTGTATTTAATTTACGTCTTTTAAAATATAATAGAATAGAATAAAAAAAAGAAGGTTTTGCGTGGAATATAAGAAATTTTCGTTATTAAACTTTTATTTATTTATTTCATCATATATTGTAATTCAATGATGATCAACTTAGAACAATCTTTACTGGAATGTATTTTTAAAAACCATTATCTACTCCGCAATCTTCTTGGCTTTTTTTGCTTTTCATTTCTATTTTTTTATCGCTAGGATTATTCAAGAACAGCTGTCAGCACAAACTCATACCGTCTACACTCTACCCGATTCATTTTAAATATACTCTAAAAAACATATATCATGTCAGTTAACTGTGAACACGGAATATAAAAATCATATGTAAAAACTTACATATGGATGTAAAACACATAAGTACCTTTACATTAATTCATTCAGTTCTCAATTGATATTAGCACTTGGTCAACTATGTTAAAATAAGAACTTTTTTCTTATTATTTTATAAAAAAATAAACGTGCACTTGGTTTTTTTTTTGTTAAATTTGAAATATTTTTGGTAAGGCATTATAATATGTAATGCATTATTTTTCAACATAATGCATTATTTCAATACATTACTTTTAATAACTAGAAAAATTAATTTTAATCCATTATATGAAAAAATAATGGATTATTTTAATTCATTACAAAATATTATGAATTAAAAACAAATGTTGTAAACGTAAATCATTTTGGATATAATGCATTTATTTCCCATCTCTCAGTAAAAATTTGCACATTTGATAATTCCCCTTATGATAAAAATGCGATAAATAAATTTGCCCTTTGTTGTCATGGGGATGGTTCAAAAATCAACAATAAACCTAAAAACCAAGTGTAACTTTAAATTTTGCCATTTCTGCTTATTACTTGTAAATTAATATTTGTTTTAAATTTTATAAGTTTATTAGTTAAACTCTACGCTTGAAAGGTTTGGCACGGTAGCAAATTTAATATTTCCTGTATTTAGTTTGTAATTTTTTTTTTTTTTTGACAATATTAGGAAGCTTTGAAATTCAAAATTTTAAAGTTATTGTTGAACTTGATTATATATTACAGTTATTAATTCTGATATATTATAACTAGGGTAATCATGTAAAATATTGTATTCTTAAATGTTATTGTTGCGAAATATTATATATTACTATTTACGTTATTATTTATTACCTTTCTTGGTAATTACACAAAAATCGAATTTAAAAAAAAAAGGTAAAAAAATAAAAAAGAGAAAGTACTAAAACTATTTATAAATTAATTAAAAACTTTGATTTAAATAAAGCAAAATATCAAATTTAAGATAACAAAAACAAAAACAAAAATTTGTATAGCCAGTACATAAAAATATGACATTCATTTAAGATTGCGAGCTTTGAAAATACTAACACAAAACAATAACCGGTGTAACCACAATTTTATAATTAATAAAAAAAATTGAAGAAGTTCAAGTTCACACGAGGTGTTTGATTATACAGTGATGCATCATGAACTGGCTATATGATGGGGTTAAAGAACAAATTATATTTAATACAAAGTTTAGTAACAGCCCTTTTTAGAAGTTAAATAATATTTAATGTTGTGAATTTTTAAATGTTTTTCTGAAAATTTATCTTTTTCTTATAACATTAATATGTAATGTACACAAAATAAACAAAACAAACCTCCTACTAATATTAAAACATTATCGATAATACAACCTTAAACAAGATTCTAACCTCCTAGGCAATTCAAAAAACAAACAAATATTATTAGACGTTTTGTTCATTACCGTATTATGTTTTATTATTGAACACTTCCATTTAAGAAATACAAATCACTTTTCATTTCATTTAATTTTTTACGCTACTAGATTTAAAACCTGTGTTTCATGCAAAGTGAACCTTGAATAGGGTGGTAATCCAATTAGTGCACTGCTATATGTTTTTCAGCTTCATTATTATAAGAAGAAGGTTTGTTTCTTCAAAACTAAGAAGGACTCAAAACAACGGGATGCAAAAGGATCGTAGGCACCCTAAATACCTTTGCAAAATTTAAGACATTTAAAAGATTTAAAAAGCAACAAAAAGAAGGATTATAAAGAAATGAATGAACAAAATTATAAAAAAAATAGAAAACTACGTCTCTTGAAAACTTCTAATGTTTATGGGAACAAATAAGATGGTAGGGTGTGATGGTTGGGTGTTCCACTTTTTTGAGGTTCGGTTGATGAAAGAACTTCCATATTTCAAAGTTCTGGCTCGAAGAGACTCTACTACAAATTTGTGGGAAAGGGCTGCCCTGCAAGCATTACGCTGGAATGGGTTGTATTTATAGGCATAATACTTTTTATTTCACCAGAGTAATCACCCAACAGATATTTATAAAACAGGATGGTGGCTTCTACATTACATCGATGACTTAATGTTAGGTGTTGTGTATTATCTCCATCGTTGATAATTTTGATGACTCACTTTCGTATACCTTATTTAATTACTGTTGGTTGCTACTAGGTGTACCACCTAAAATATGCGAGTGATGCTTAAGTCTTGGCCAAATGTATGCATTGCATATTAATAGGAGGTTGGAAGATGTAAAGTATTTCCAACTTCTGCTTAAGAATCCTAAATATTTAGCAGCATCTTTCGTGACAAAAAAAAAAAATTGTGATCGTACCACGAAAGTTTGCTGTTGTATTTTTCCATTCCAAAAAATTTCAAAATTTTGAGGTTTGCTATATTTACATTTTCGAATATTTGATATTGAAGGATTTGGCTTTTTTGGCAAAATTGGATTTTTGAAGTATTTAATTTTACCCTTTTTACACTTCCCCAGTATTGCATTTTTTAAATATTTTGAAAGGTCCCTAAGTGTTTGTTTGAAGGATTTTATGTTTTTTTTTTAAATAAAATTCGTTTTGATTTTTTTTTAACTGAAGATATGAGTCAGTATGTTGACAAAGAAAAAACATTTGATACGTGTTTACAGATTAAACAAAATCTATTTAATTAAAGTGAAATTTTATCCAATTAATTGTTTAATTTTTTTGTTTTCAAAAAATAAGGTGATTTTAAATTCATTTTTCAATCAGATTTTAATAAACAAAAAGTTGATAAAATATTTAGATAGATTTTAAGGGGTTGCTCACGATAGACAATATGGATTTAGATCTCACTAATCCTCCGGTGAACTCGCTCAGCTAAAATTTTTCTAAAAATATACAGTATTGGGCAAAAAATTGTTCCTCCAGAACAACAAAAAAAAATTTTTGTTGCCACAAGTTGAAGTAAACTTTTTTCAGTTTTTTTCAGTTCAGGTGTACATTTTAAATTCAGAAACGATATGAGAATCAAAAGATAGCAACAAGATTCAAATGAATATAAAATTTGTTTAATTTTCAAAAACCTTAATTCTAATCATATGTTCGTTTGAATTGAAGCACCCTGTTATATTTTCAATATTTAAAAAAATTCAATGTTTTTTTTATTTACATAATACTATAAAAACAAATAAATAACCAAACGAAATATTTTTGCATTATTTAATATTAGTATTAAGGTACATAAAACCAATTTTTCAAATTAAAATCTAATTTTTGAAATTAAAATGTGATATAAAATTATAACAAATTAATTTAAAAAAAAATGTCGTAAGCAAATAAGTCTTACAAAAAAAACAAAAAAAAATAAATTGAAAACAATATTTCAATGTAATTATGAAACAACAGAATTTAAGACTATAAGATGTATTAATAAATAATAATCAATAGCAGATACAATTACTATTTTCGCTTGACCAGTGAACACGTCATAATTTTACCCTTCTTCTTGAAAAGATCGGAATGTCGAAGTAGCATTGAATTATGGGCTTGGCAAATCATAATTATTTTATTGATAAAAATTTATATTTGACTTTAGGACCTTTTGCTTTCCAATAAAAAAACCCCAAGATAACATTTATTAATGTGTGATAACAATCTTATAAGATGATGTTATCAACTTTAAGTAACCATACTTACTTAACAGCGGTTTTGTAGTGAAATAACCAGACCAAGGTATTTCGGCATTTCCTATAATCTTTAAGACCACATAACTTCTAAATGATAAAGAACATACCCCCTCTTCCAATATCATTTTTTTAATAAAACAATACCAATACCGCTTGTTTTGATCTCCTCAATCTACTCTTCAATTCGATGCTGACCTTGTTTATGCTTTATTTAATAAAAACATAAGTTTTTACTAATTATTGTAAATAGTCGAATATTGTACTCGAGTACAAAACACTAAAGAAGTTTGCAAGTAGTAGAAGAAATACGCGTATTTGTGTTTTTAGTAAATTGAACATGAAAATATTGAACTATTTTAAGCAATTTTACTTGACTCTTATATTCTAACGTTATAAAGAATACATTTTTCTAAAAAAATAATTTTTATTATGTTTTATTTACTTAAAATTAAATTTTCTATGAAATTCAGCAGATGATCCTAATAATTTAGTAAGGGAACTAATTATTTCATTGCATCTAAAGAGAATTAACCATTACAATTTTCTGTCAACTCAAAGACGATTAGATGCACTGCCGCATTTCTTTCAACTAGTTGGCCAATCAGTTTAACATTCGTCGAAATTGAGTCATAATGACATTCCAGGTTACTGCAAAGCAGATGCACTTGCTAGAAGTGGAATAGCTTTGGAAAGCCTTCCAAAAAGAAGCAATCTGGGCACATCTGTAGCTATCTGTTATCTATTAATTCACAAATAAACTATTACAGTTTCCAATGCAACAGATTTTACTGCAATATAACCAAACTTATCTGGCCCATACTAAACATAAATAGTCCCATAATCAGAGATCTAGTCGCTTTGTTAAAAGTTCAAATTGGTTTTGACAAAAAGGATCCCAACCAACCTATCAATTTTTGTGAATAGTAGAAATGATTAGTCATAACAATAAAAATTTGAATAACCTTGATCCTTTTTTACTAGTAAAATAAAATAAAATTACTTTTAGTTGCTTTTTTTAAATTTAAATTTTTGTTTTTATTTTTCTTTATTTTATTTTGATCATTCATTCATACTATATCTGTCACCTCAACCATAAATTAACTATATACATATTTGCCATTACCTATTTCACAAAAATTTGACAAAATAAAAAAAATAAATTTTACCATTTTTATAAATAAAATTCAACATGACTTTGAAACGATTATGGAAACTATGCCAAATTCATTAAAAATTTTAGGTATTTAAAAAAAAAACGAAAACATTACGTACGTGGATTTTAATTTTATCTTTTTATTTTTTTACCATATATAATAGTATATAAATTGTTTCATTATTTTAATTAACCAAATTATCAATAATAAACACTTAATTTAATATTGTTTATTTTAATATGCAATTATATAATAATAGTTAACTAGAATTTTACTAATTCAGTGTTACTCAATCTTAACTCAAAGAACACTTAATTTATTCTGTAAACATTTATTTATGTTCTTCTTAACAATTCCTTTATAAACATCATAAATATCTTTAAACATACTTATACCCACTTATTATTAAAATTCTTAGCTTTATTTTTCTATTATCTATTTTTTGCAGCTCTAAAGCTACAAAGTGACTCTTTTGAAATTTACTTGGAAATTTCCTTCATTTATGGAGTTTTACGAGACCACAAAATATACCTAAATCACTATGTGCATATTTGCAATATTAATATACGTATATTTATAAATATCCTTAGATTTTATATAAAACAGATAAAATAAAAAATGAGATACTCTGTACCTGATAAAATTCATCTATTTGTCTTAACACATCAATGTCAAGTTGTTAGTCATTTTATTTGATAGCTAATAACAATTGAAACTTTATTACGATACTAAAACGTATACAAGAGTTTGAACAACAATTTTCAATTTAAATTATGACTTTTTGTTAGATTAAAAATAAATTTTATTAGAATTATTAAAGAATACTTTTGGTAGGTGGCCCCTTGTGCAATTGTAAAGATGTGTTTTTATTTTAGATTTCTTTGTTAACGACATGATAATTTAAATAAGATTGCTTGATTTGGGATTTATTTTTTCAGACTTCAAACTTTTTTCTGTCATCATAGCATTTAATTATGAAGGGCGATACCATAATATATATATATGCATGGAATATTAAGAATATAGGTATTAAATTATGAATAATAAAAAACACTTAACAACATAGTTAATAACAAAAATTATAGCAGAAGCTAATGAGACGGTTATATTTGGCAAAAATGTGATTGGTATTTGTTTTATTTATTGATTTTTTGAGACATTGATTGAGTTTATAATTTATGCCATATATATAGCTACATTCTAATACCCAAAGTTCTGTTCCACTAAAGTTTAATCTTGAATTGATTTTATTAAAACAAAAAAAAAATTTTTAGAAAACCAAAAAGGGCTTTGATTTTTCAACAATGGTTCTTAGAAATCCAGCACTGCATGCTGGCGTTAACTTTAAAAGGAAAATAATCACAAAACCATTTTAAATTTTTAATATTAATAATGCTCTCGCTACAGCTTCCCAGAAGTTCATTAAATATTCTGAAGTTTCTTTATGTAAGACAGCGTTTACATATCAGATTTTATTTGACAAAAGTTTGTTTGATGTTTACACATCAAACATTACATCAAATTTTATTTCAAAAGTTTTAATTACGTATGTCAAAGGTATAAATGAAAAAATAAAGTTGCAAAGAAATTCAGTAATTGAAAACAAATACAAAAGTTGTTACTAAACAACAACACTTTCAATTTTAGTTAAAAAATAGAAGTCAATTTCAATTTTAATTAAAAATTTTTAGTTTCCATCATAAATTATGGAAAATGTTATGTTTTTTTTATCAAATAAAGTCTGATGTAAAACTGTGTTGAGCATCTGTTACAAGTTAGAGTTTCATCAAACTTTCATAAGATCAAATAAAATCCACAAATAAAATCTGATGTGTATGCTGCCTTAAATGTTAAGAATATAGAAGTTGTTGAAATCATAGAACGTTTTTTTCTTTTGAATATTTTAGAAATTTTTAACATTTCGTTTAAGTTTTGATGTCTACAAAATTACAATCATAAAGGATATGATTAATATAGTTATGATATCCTTTTAAAGCTTATTTTTATAACATACCATTTTGAAGAATTAGCAACTACTATTGTAGGGCACTTTGATCGTAAATTATAAAGATATAAAATAAAATACTCTTATCTTAATTGCAATCAAAATTGAAATTATCTTAATTTCACTTTACTATCTCCAAAATTCGATCGAAAGTGATTATTATCGAAATAGATAGAATGAATAAAAAAAAAATTTTTAGTGTCTGTGATTTTCAATTTCAATTTCGATCGAATTCCAGATTTAAAGATCGACAGATTATTACATTTTGGAAACAAAATCTTATCTAGATTCTTTTAATTAAAAAACTAATGGTTTGAGTAAATCTTTTTGTTATCTAAAAATTTTAAAAGTTATTTTTTAATGGTGACGTCAACCGAATTGAATTTGAATGAATTCTTAATATTTTAAAATAGGGTTAACAAATGAATACTTCTTTCAATTGATTAGTCAATATTCAAAATGCTTCGAAATAACAGTTTTATTTTAATATTTTTACTTGTTCCTTGTTCCATAGATTTTATAAATGTTATTTTTTAAGAGTTTGCTCGTAGTTTGAAAACCACTGTTTCGTAATTATTAGTTAGCATTCGTGAATAGTAATTAATAAAAAATTGTATATAATGATCTCAATTTTAGGTTTTCAGAAGCTTCTAATTTATTATTATACTACTACTATTATACTACATACTATTTTCCAATTCAATTGATTAAAATTTTAGAATTTCAACAATAAATTGGGAATGATAATTGATTTTCAATTTTAAATTGAATAATTTTGAATGATGTTTTATTGGATTTCATTTTGTTAATTTTACATATTTTTTATTTACTTATTTTCTTTTTAATTTTTATTTTCATGTTATATCTGTCGTAACACAGATGAGTTACAATTTTTTTTTTACAAATTTTATTTATTATTTATTAATTTTTTATATCATATAATTTATATGTTGTCAGGTTTTCGTTCACATTTTTAAAATTTAGTAAAAGACTAGAAAAAACAGCAAAAGCAAAATAGAAAAAAATTGAGTTTTGAAAATACTGGGTGGTCCAGAGCATGCGTTTAGAGTTAAAAAAAAAATATTAACTTACTCGAGGGTGCTCTATCTATTGGTGATATTTTCAATTTCCGAGAAGGAGCGGAAAAGGGTTTTTCAAGCCTAAAGATCGACGAAATTGGCCGAAATCGAGATTTTCAAATGGGAAGGGGTACTTTTTTATGCAAATTTGGATTCCACGTCAAAGCTTTTGTAAAGTAAAATTATTTTTTTTTTGTTTTTGTTTTTTTTTTTTAATTTAAACTTTTTAGGAACCCAAAACTGAGATAAAAAATATGATAACATGAAAAACAAATTTATTTATAAAAATTATTATTCTTAATTTTACCAAAGGAAAATATGATGTTTGTTTTATTTTTATTAATTTTAAGGAGAAATACTGAGAAAACCAAAAAAAATCATTTAACATATTTTTTTTATGTTTTATCGTAGAATCCGAATTTTCTTTGAAAATCTAGATTTCCGCCAATTTCGGCAATTTTGGGCTTAAAAAACACTTTTTCGGTCCTTCCCAGAAGTTGAAAATATCACCAATCGATAGAGTTAATCAAATTTTTTTTAAATTTTAAAATTTAAACAGCTTTTTTCCCTTTTTAAAATCCGATACGCATGCTCTGGAACACCCGGTATATATAAATATATTTAAACTATTTTAATATGTATGTATTACTTACATATTAAAATATATTAAAATTATTGTTTATTTTTATAAAAATATTTATTTTACAATGTTTATATTAATATAAATATATATAATATATATATTATATACACATTTATTTTATTGTAATAATTAATTTTTATATTTTATTTACAAATTTTCTGACTTTTATTAAGTTGTATATAATTTGAAAATTTGTTATATATATTCTCTGCATACTCCCCACTTCAGAACCATATAGTAGTACCGACAGGATCAGTGTTTTATTAGTTGTGACTCGCACCTTTTTTTTATTTATTTATTTCAGATAATAACATGGATTTAATAATAACAATAATATTATGTTCCTTCGCCTATTTGGCATTATAGGAACTTAATGATTCTGGCAATTATAATACAAAATATAATTTAATCTGAATGATATAATAATATAGTGTAAATCTTAAATTTAAATTCTAAGTATTATAATAGTAACAATTCAAAAAATCAAAAATTAATAAAATCCATAAAACTAAAAAACTTATGTAGTACTATTGAATGATTTGATTCAAGTAAAATGGTGATAATAAATACTTCTTTAATTCATTTTTAAAGCTTCTAAAGTTTGTTATTTTTTTTATATTACGTGGAAATTGGTTATACAATCTTGAGCCCATGACAGAAATTCTTTGAGAGGAAAGTAAGCTTCGACCTAAATCAATGCGAACATCATTTCTATACCTAGTGTTAAAATTGTGTGTAAATCTCCCTACTGTTGTGATATTGCTGTAACCTATGTTTTTTAGGATTTTGTATACACCTTGTATTTGTTTAAGTTGATAAATTCATTTGGTGGGTAAAATCTTTCTATTTAAATATAGATTATATGTACTATATTATAATGGTAAATTCAAAATATTTTTTATTATTTTGTTTTGAGAAATCTGCAATTTTTTAGGGTTAGCATTACCCCAAATACCAGTTTCATAGGACAGAACAGAATAAATTAAAGAATAGTAGTCAATTAAAGATAATTGAGAGTTAATCTGGAAACAAATTAAATAAAATGAAACTATTTTATTTAAGAAGGCTTAGTTCCTGCCAATAGTAGTAGTTTTCCACATTTAATGAGTAGATAAGCCAGTAATTTGTTCAAATAAATAATCGAATTATTGTAGATATTGTAGTGTAAAATTGCAGTACCGTACTTAATTAAGCACGAAAAGGTGATTCTACCTAAGTTACTGTCAAGATCATAAAAAAAAAAAAAAAGTACATATTAATTTTAAAAAGGTATTTTATTTTTATACTTATACATAACACCATTAAATACACTTAACTTCGTGTTTATATGTTCTATATGTGGAAGCCAAGTAAGATTTTTGTCAAATTTAGCTTCATCGATTTCCTCTAAATAATTATTACTAGAATAAATACGAATACGGCTTAAATCTCTTTGACGAGGTTTAAGATTTATAACTTTAGTTTTCAGTGTATTCATAGCTATTCTATTTATTTTAAAATATTGTGCTAGAATCAACAAGTCATGCTCTATTTATGGCCTTTAAAACTAGTTGTTTATTATACCTTTAATATTAGTTTGTAAGAGTAATTGTTAATTTTTTTCTACAGCAACGTTATTCTTACGGGTTATATTGGTTCAAAGGTAGACATACTTCTGAACTACCTCCAAGTTATATGAGCCGGCAGTAACGTTGTGAAGGCTGCTTATTTAAGAAGTATATACGTAGTATTTTTCTTGTTTAAAAGAAAACTTCTCTCCTCACCCTTTACCACTTCTTCCTCAATATATATGAAGCCTTCGATGGCTGATCATCATTAAGTTCCAATGAAACCTAAGTCCATAAAACCTAAGAGCTTGTACAGATTTATGAGCACTATATGCTTCAATGTCAGATTGAGACAGAAACAAGACAAATATATATATACATTCGAAATGATTCAGAAATGTGACTCCTAATCACGGCTGCACACGTATGTGTTCTCTTATGTTACTTTTACCAAACGCTTGAACTTGGCTGGCTTTTAGTAGCAAAAGTTGAAAACAAATATAAATTTTCAAAAAGGTAAGAGAACAAACAGGAAAATTGTTTAAGTTACAAAATTTTTCCAAACGAAAGTGTGTAAGTTGAGAAAAAAGAGCAATAAAAATAATTTTGATTCTGAATAAACTTCCGATATACTCTACGTTTAACCTTTTTGTTAACATATGAGATATTCTACCTTGTTCTTCACACACCAATTTATGTTTTTAGAAGTATTATTGGTTTATCTCATAACAAAGTCTAAAACTTAATAGGTATTAAACTGTATTGGACACAATACTCAATTATTTAGAGTTTTTAACCCGCTCAAATTGTTTCATACCATTTGCATTTCGACTTTATAATTTTCGTTAACTACATACATCCATGCATATTTACTGAATGTTATTTAAAATTTCAAAAATATGAAAAACTAATATTAGGCAATGTGTTTGTTAGTAAAAAAAATTTTATTTACAAAATTTTTTTTTTTCAATAAATATAATTTCCATTACGTAACCGACTTTGTTTTCTCTTCTTGTGATTAAAATTTAGATTATTTGATATAATTTACATATGTACGTATACACATAACATAGCGACTTATACAAATCTTGTGGTGCAATCTTATTTACTTCATTGTTTCACCTGAATTACCACCTTCTGCAATCACATTTCTTTTAAGAATCTATAACAGTTTTGTTTACTTAATGTTCTAATATTAAACATATAAATATGCATATACGTACATATAATTTAGGTATACATTATGTTATCGATTGTAAACTATAATTGTAACTAAATAAACATCCATAATGTAATTATTCAAAATTGTACATTTGTGAAATGAGAATAGTGTATGTATGGTATGGCAAAACAAAAGTTGATTGGGGTGATCGAAATAAAAAAAAATAAAATTTATTGAAAAGAATGGAGGGAATAGTAAAATGTTATTGCATAAGTATTTTTTAAATTATATCTTTTAGATATTTTGTATAAAAAAAATTAACATAGAAGATTTTAACAAAAGTATTAAAAAAGAAATAAAAAAAAAAAAATTAAAATATTTAATGATGAGGAGTTCTATCTAGACGCAACCTTTTCAGATTTTGATCTATGTTGTCCTTCTCAGTTTATTATCTCAAAATCGCAATCAATTTCAGAAATAGACAATGTGTATTCCTGGAAATATTTATTTCATTTGCGAACTATGATGTCGCTAAGATATATATTGTGAGAGAGGGGGATCCTTTTCTGCTAAGCATCTATCTGTGTTGGACTTAACAATTTTGAACACATGTCTAATGAATGGACTATGGCCAGTGATAAACCATATCGGTGTTTTGAATTGTTAAAAATAGTTGAATATTTTAATTTTAATTTTACTAAAAATGCTTATCATATACAGATTCAGGTATTTCTTCTAATACTTGCATACTTCTTTAGTGTTTTGTACTCGGCTCAGGAAAGAAATCTAAAATCGTCTTATATATTTTGACTGGACAGGTTGGTTGGTTGACTTTAAAATGGAATAGCACAGGTAGAGTTTTTAGTCGTTTTTATTATTTTTTTTTTATGTATTTTGTACAATAAGTTTCAAACTCAAGAGCAAGAACAATCAGTGCAGTTTGCGAAAGGAAACCAGGAACCGAAAACTGTATTTTTTATTATTTTAATTCTTCATTTTATTGACAAAATTACATTATCAAAGCTTTTTAAGTATGTAATTTGAGAAAAACAAAGCAATAAAAAAATTTAATTTTGCAGATGTTGGGTGTTGCAGGGCATGCGTATTAGCTTTTTAAGAGATGAAAGAGCCGAGCATTCTGCATCGATTGGTGATATTTTATACTTCCGGGAAGGACAGTAAATCGGTTTTTTAAGATCAAAAATCGCCGAAATTGGCCAAAATCGAGATTTTCAAATGGGAAGGGGTACTTTTTTATGTATCAATTGGGATTCTACGTCAAAAAATAAGAATTTTTTGTTTTGTTTTTTAATTTAAACTTTGTAGGCACCCAAAAACTGAGATAAAAAAATATACTGATATGAAAAACAAATTCATCTATAAAAATTACTATTATTAATTTTGGTTTACTAAAGGAAAATATGGAGGATTTTTGTTTTATTTTTATTAATTTTAAAGAAAAATAATGAGAAAACAAACAAAAAATCATTTAAAATAAGTTTCTTATTTTTTGTCGTAGAATTCGAATTTGCATCACTCAATAAAATGAGTGTTTGTTAACTGATACGCATGCTCTGGCACACTCGGTATATAGCTTATGCTTAGATAGTAATATTTATATGTTATATTGATCAATGCATTTTTTTGGTAAAATCCAAATTTCAAATGAAATTTTAATTAGTTTTTAAAAAGAGTAGAGGTAGATATATTTTTTTCTATTGATTTATCTTAGACAAAAACCACATACGTAATAATTTATTAAAATAAATTTAATTCTGGCGACGTAAAGAAAAAAATCTGTACTTTGTTCAATTTGGTAAATGAGTATGTATACTTAATTACACATGTATAGTGAAATTTTTTAAAAAATTATTTAGTTTCGCTACGTCTTCTTGTACATATCTATCATTTAAAAGAATAATCCGTTGTGAAGTGGTTCAGATATTTGTACTGTACTTTTTACAATTTATATATTAAATATTATAACGATTTTGTGAACTAAAATATTTGAGAAGAAATTTAAGAAGAATTTAAGATAAAAAATAATTTTAAAATACTCAAAATGTATGTAAATTTAATAATTATATTAATTATAGTAAAATTGTTAAAATCATATATGTACCTATAACACTTTTTCAATTTCTAATGATAAAAATTATTTTATTTAATTTCAGATAATATTAAAACACTAAAATCAATAACGGTGTTACTGATATACAACTACAATAATTCAATTTTAAATTAAATTTACGTTATTCCAATCAAACATAACTTAATAGACCACAAATACATTTACTTTCAAAATGAAAGCTAATAAATTAGATGAGTGTCGTAAGTATATAAAAAAAAAACAAAAATTATTAAATTAATCTATTAACTAAATTATTAACTTAACCCTTTATTTCACGACTTTTTTTTTTACATTAAAAAATTATTTTTGATTAGGATGTGACCTATAGATCAAAATTTGTTATGGGTAAAATTTCTTAGGTTTTCCATTTTCCCGAAAAATCGAGTTTTCTAGTGATATCATATATGATATATTGTGCATTTAAGGAAATGAATAATTACAAATTTATAATTTCATTCGTACTTCAATTTATTAAAGATTTTTTTATTAAAAATAAGGCAATTATATATTTAAAACATTTTTTAAATGTATTATTTATGAAATGCAACAAAACAGTTGCGATCCTTATTGAGACAAAGTGTTACATTACATTTTACGCATTTAATAAATCCTAGTTTGCTGCATCCAGGAAATTTACACGTGGATCTGGCCAGCATCCAAACCGGCCAATGGCTTTGATTGTCAATTCTCGCATCTTTAGGTGATATAATTTGAACATTTGGTATTTTTCTTTTTATTTCTAATTTCTTGTTCAAATCTGCTGAAGGGCGTCCAACTTTAGGGAGTGCTTGAAGTGAAACTTTTGGGTGGAACTTTAGTACTGTTCCAATATCTTCGAATATTCGGTATTTGAATAACCGAACTTATCAAACAAATTCTTATGTATTTTTGGATATCGGTTTTTCCTACAAACAACGATCCAGGTATATTTTTTTGATTATAATATAAATTCGTCTCGAATACGATATTGGTGAAAAGGAATTTAAAAAAAGAATATTGTGTATCAAATTCTATAATATTGCTAGGCAATGAAGAATTTCCTGTGAAATCAAGACCATCATCAATTGTTTCAAATGGTTTTTTCGTAATATTTTTTAATTTTTTTAACTTCACTGCTGCTGATGATTCTTCACCTACAAAATCACATTCCAATTGGTATAGAATCAATATCAAGATTTACTTTATTTTCATTGCTTTCAAATAAGTCATCGTCATTATATTTTTTGTTATTATGAATTCTGTTTAGTTCTATATCGTCATATAATTCTTCATCATCTGATTTCCCAAATTCGTCTTCACTTTGATCCCAGCCATCCACAATTACTTTATCAGAAAGTGCCATAAGTCCTGTCATAATAAAATGAGCCTTAATGCATATTATATCATATATAATATGATATCATATATGATATTATCGAAAAAAAATTCTTTAATCGCGCAGTATATCATATATCATATCACCATATTAAAATGTATTTTTAGATGTTTTAAAATGTTTTTCTAACTAATATTTTTAAATATTATCAAAAATTACACTTTAGAGAATATAAAAATATATACTGATTATTTCTTACCCAATTCTCTCAATTAAAATCACAAAAAAAAGAATACTGTCTTTAGAGCAAATTATTATTCAACGACCACTGAAACAAAAGTTTTTTCCTGCCAATTAATTTGACATAAATGTAACAACTTAGCAATTATTGATTTCAAAAATAAAAGGTTTAACTTATTTTCAACTAAATAATTAAATTCAAATCAAAGTAAATCATAAAAAAAGCTCGTTTGTTTGGTGCTATCATATATGATATGGTATGCAATAAAGGGTTAACTTAAAATATTAATTTAGAAAATATTTTTAAAAAAATAGTATGAATGCATGTAAATGATTAATGCATGAAATAAAGATAGAATAGAAAAATGCTATAAATCAGTTATCCTCAAAAATATTTGGTGCAATGTAGCTCTCAACCTTGGCTTTCAAAATGTTATTACAAATTAGTTATGAAATATGTATTCTAATGGACTTGTTATTACAAGTAATATTCTTTACCAATTTCCATGGCCTAACGTTTGTCATTTTCGAACCCAAAAAATAACATAAAAAAAGTCATTTAAATTAATAATTTAATAATAATTTAAGTATGCTAAACCAAAAATTAAATTAATTATACAATAAAAATAATTTAATGTTTTACAAAAAAAAATTCGTTTGAAATCATATATAAAATATAGATTGGCAGCTTGGTATTGCTTTCTCTTTCTCTCTAATACACTATCATATTAACTATTAAATGTCAGATTCAGCCAAAAATCAGCATATGTTTTTCAATATTTCAACTCAGCTGATTTGATTTTATAAATTTAACAGCCATTTTTTAATATTTTGAAGGTTTTGTAGAATAGATTCTTTTTAATTTTTTCTTATTGAATTTAAAATTAGTTTTGTTTTTTAACATTTTTATCTACACATATTTACTAACTATTTATTTTTTATAGTTTTTCTGTTTGAAATATATTATTGACGCTAATACGATAGTTTGAAAATAATTTTATTTCAATTTATCAATTGCAATTTTAGAGCATTGGAAAACGTTTTCAAAGAAAAGTAGAGGGGAAAACTTTAAATTTGATGTGAATGATAAATATTATACACATGAATATAATACAAGTGATTAGATATACATTGATTATTAAATAATAATAATAATAATAATAATACTTATAAATAATATAAATTTTTATACATATCACCTAATATGTTTTAATATTATTAACATATATGTAGACATAAAATTTCACGGGAATGTATAAATAATAGAATCTATGTGAATTTAGTTTTATAAAATAATATATGTACCTATACGATAAAGTAAAAGAATTTTTTCCCACTCTTGGTCATTTTATTTAGTTTAACATCAAACTGTATCAGCCCATGTATCAATTTAATTAATTTTGTTTATATAATTCTTATCAAGAACATACGTATCAAAACATCTGGTTTTAACTTTACTTTTTGATTTGTTAATTATATATTATTGTGAATTTCGTATGAATATACACATATACATGTTTTTAAAAGAAAATTTAAGAAGAATTATCTTAAATTAATTGAGATTTTACGTTAAAAATAATGCAATTATTAATATTATTGTAATTTTATATTTTTTTTACTCTAAAACTTTTCATATTACATTGGTGCGAAGTTTCCATTTTCAAGGGAATTGTTTGCAGTAGAAACTAAATTATTTGAGCTCAGATTTTTCAAAAGCAGCTGACCAAAAGTGGCTTTGACAAATTTTTTTACGGATTCTCGTTCTTTTTAAAAAAAAAAATATTTTTGTCCCAAAATGATATTCTATCGAACATTTAGGAAAAATAATTATGTTAAAATGTTACATGTTAAGAAATCAACACAATTTCTTAAATTCTAATTTTACAAAAATACGAGTATATCAGAAGCAATGCAATAAGACTTAACAACAAAAGTCAACTCAAAATCATGCTCGAATTTCATCAACTTTCATTCGTCTGGATACAACTGGAAATGTTTGAACAATCAGAATTTGTAAATGAAATTTTTAAAAACAGTAAAAGATGTGTTTCGTTTGTTTATTTTGGAGAGGTTACCTAAGTAAACATTTTCATGTCTGTAGCATATTTGGTTTCAGAAATATTATTGACGAGTTGTAAGAGTTGTATGACAGCTATCAGAGTCAGTCCGAATTTTGCAAAACAGTAAAAAAAACTTGTTTATTTTTGCGAGATTACCTCTTTTATCATTTTCAGATGTAAGATGTAACACAATTAAGTAGTTTGTGAAATATTCCTGATTGGTACTAGAGTTAAGTTGCATGACAACTACCCGAATTTATCCTCTGATAGCATTTGATAAAGCTCTATTTTTTTATCATAAATTTCTCAGCGAATTTGAGAACTATATTTTCGTTCTCTACAAACAAACTAGCTTTAACTTTTACACAATATAGATAAAAGTTTTTTTTTTTAGTTTATAAATATTAAATTCAGTTTTTTTTTATATTTAATTTTTATTTATTATATTTTTTTTAAAAAAATTTACTTTCAGAATTAGAATTCTTAACTAGAGAAGAACTTTTAAAACATCAGAATGAATGTGAAGATTTTTTTTATGGTGGTTTCAAAACCCATACATTTCAAACACTTTTATCGATTGAAAATAAAAAATCGAATATAAAAGAAATTAATATTATTAGTGTTAAAAATGTTGGCAATAATAATGAAATTTGTTTAAAATATTCATTAAAAGATAAAAAAATTATTTTTTTTTTAAAAGATGAAAGTCCAGAAAAAGTTGCATCGGGGGAAGTTGATTTTCCTCATATAGATGTTAGTATAATAAATTTTTTTTATTTGTTTTTTGTCATACATAGATATATAAAATAAATAATACATGTATGCATTGTATCTAATATATGTATATTTTTAATAGCTCTTAGATGGTAAATGGCATGACATTGTCTATAGATTTGGTAAATTTAATTTTAAATTATGGATTGATAATACAATTAAAAAGAACTCCGATGGACATTCAAAAACAATATATGATTTTCCAATGGAATTATCAACAACTGACAGTAAATTTTCAGTTAATTTTGGCAATACAGATGATGTGAGTATATTTATGACTAATCTACATAATAATCTACAATATGGGAATTTATTGTTAAAAATTGCAAAAATTCAATCAATAGCTTCATATAATTATTGTGTGACATAATTTTTAGCAAAAAATATTTAAAATTAAAAAATTTTAGAAATTTTTTTTTTTTCTTTTTTTAAACGTTTTTAGTTTTCACTGGTTTTTATTTCTAATGTACCTATACGAGAATGCTTTTTTATTTTACTGATATATAAGTTTTGACTTCGACTGCATATACATAATAACTATAGATAAATACATATATTTTGTATATTTTAAGCTTTTGAAGTTTTTATTTTAGAAGTCGCGCTTCAAACATTTAAATATTCTCGCTGTTTTGGTGATTTAAGGTATTTGAATGGTATTAATTCTTCTATAATATCTATTCATTGACAGTTTGTTTCTTATGGATTTCCTGATGACCACGTGTTTTCATTTTTGACCCGAATATAACCCTATGTTGTATCAAGCTGCTGTTAAAAAAAACTAATGAAATAATTTTTCGAGAATAATAGCCACATCAACTTTATAGGATTAGCATACAATTTCGACTTTCTCTTTATTTGTTCTGAAACCATGTCCAAATTGTTTAATGCTTGTTTTTATTTGACCCATTACAAGATTGAATTCAGATGAAAATTTTTATTTCTACAGATAGTGTTTGGTTCTAACAAATATTCTTGTTTCAGTGTTTAATCTTCAGCATTCTTATAATTTTGATGATTTCTTATGGTATTTCCAATTTTGTTAGAATATAAAATCGGAAGATCTAATCAATTGATTTGTTACTTCATGATTTGTTACTTCATGGAAGGAATGTAGTTGGGCAACTTTGATTGCATATTATTTGTTTTTACATTTTTATTCTCTGTATGCAATGGTATATTCAAATCATTATGTACACTATTTTTGATGACGTGCTAATGGGCTCGGATGACATTCATTTAATTTTTGTTCATTACTATCTATATTTTGTAATACGCAAGAGTACGATTAGTGAAGGCACACTTTTCGTGGTTTTTCGTGTGTCAATCAATGATGTAGGCCGTGGGGATCAAAATAAATTTTTATTTTAGCTCAGTTGGTTGAAGTGTCATTTTTGTGAGTTCAATTCTCTTTTGAGTCAAATTTTTTTTTTTATTGTTTTTGGATTATCGTATTTGGTTTTTTGCACTTTTAGTAGGAAAAAAAATTAATTAGTAGGATAACATTAATAGGTTTTAAAGAAAAATTTATAAAATATAAGTATTTCCTTTTCAGATACACGAAATTTATAGGAATTGATATAATTTTACAGATTAACACATTTTAAAGAAACGTATATTCAAAAATACCAAAAAAAAAATAACTGAAATGATTCTATTGTTCAAATTTATTTTATTTAATTTATTGTATGACAGTTAATTTTAATATATCAAATGTTTAATTTTATGAAAAATCATTTTATTGTGCCGTTTCACAGAAAAATTGCTTTCTTTTGCTCGGCCGAGTATGTACCCGGGGGTTTCTTCTAGTTAATTATATATTTGAGTTGGTTAATTTGAAATTGCTTTGTCAATTTTTTCAGTTAATCTTGTATTATTTAAAAAACAAAATCAAAATTAAATGTAAAGAAACTTATTTATTTTATTTTCAGATCCACTATGGAGAAAAAATTAAATTTTATGATCATCCATGTGACATTGATAAACTGAGCAGTTATTGCTTAAATAATCATCAATTAAAAATTGAACTTCCAGGTCAAAAATTTACCTTTAATGGTGAACACAATGAAGGTAGGTTATTAAAGATTAAAAATTTAAATTAAAAATGATCTCTTCCAAGCCTATAAACTTCTTTGTTTCAACTCAAATTTAATATTTAATCGAACTCTAAAACTTTGAGTTAATATAGAAATGTTCAGAGTCCAATTTTTTTTTGTTTTACTTTTTATTGTTGTGCTCGTAGTCGTAGATACACGAAAGCGATTTAAATTTGAAATTTGGTCGACCCCAACGTTTTAAGGTGGATTTTCATTGATCAATATTTTAAAATCTTAATTTTTCAATCTAAATTTCATTGGCTTTAAAAAGGGAAAAAGCTCAATGCGTACGACAACAACAGAAAATATCATTTGCTGGGGATATTTAAACAAAAATTGAGAGTATTTTTACAAAACTTAGTAATGAATGAATTTAATCACAGTGATAATAGAGTGTTACAATATTTGCGAAAACAAAATATGAAAAATAATCAATGTCTCTGTTTTAGATAAAATCCAATAGAAATTTTAATTAGAAATTTCACTAAAACCCAATGCTATACTTTTCGTTTGGGCTGTTAATCAGTCAGTAGAGATTAGTGAGGGAATTTCGCGGTTTTTAAGGTTCTTCTACGACGAGAATTATACTTTAAATAATAACAATATAATAAATAATAATAATAGTATGAATAATAACAATATAATTGCTCAACCCTGTTTAATATTACTAGTGATATTTCATCTGAAAGTAAACAAACAACCAATTACTACTTGTCCAGCAAAGATAAATAATAAAACGATTTTCGATTTCTTTCTTCAAGTACAAAACACTGAAGAAGCCTACAAATAAAGAGTACGAAATACGTTTATATATATATGATAAGTATATTTAGTAAAATTTAAAGGAAAATATTCCAGGTTGGTGACTAAATCCACAAAAAAATAAAATCCATAATGACTTTTGTCACAAAGAACAATCGAAAAACACAAAGTACGCCGAAATAAGGATGAGAAGGTCTGAAAAAAAATTATATTGTCCTTTTCCAGAATATTAATAAATAATAATGGAATCAATTTATTTAAATTTTTATATTTATTTCCGGAAAAGGGACTTACTATTCCTGTCTTAGTTAAATAATATTTTTTTGTGGATTTTTTTTTGTAAATTTTTTTTTTTTGTGGATTTCAGTTTTTGTGGATTTAGTCACTAACCCAAATATTCCACTATTTTCAGCAATTATACAAATTTTACTCTAACGCTAAAGAATAAGTTTTTCTAAGAATTAATCATTAAATATTTTGTAATTATGTACATATATGTTTTTAAAGTATAATTGAAACCTCATAAAAGTTATTTGGAATAAATTTTTAAATTTTTAAGTACATTTTACATAATATGATGCAACACAGTCAAAACAAGCACTCACCTGGTGTGGTTTCTATAATATTAATACTTGATGTATAATTTGGGAATGGCCCAGTATATTTAAAGGAGGTGGATTATAAGATTTAATTTTAAAAACATTATATGAAACATACGTTATCCCTTCTTATTCTTTCTTTTATGCTTTTTCTGAAGACGTCAGATTTTTTATTTAATATTTTCAGGTTGACCTATCTTAGAAGCTGTGACATAAATACATTATATCAGTTGAGAAACCAAATCAAATTGGTTGCACTTAACAATCACAAAAATAATCCTTAAAACATTTATTATACTCTTTTACTTCACAATTTTGTGAGTTGATTAAAATAAGTTTTGAAACAACTTTTCATTCCAAACTAATATGTATACGACTTCAAATTATTTTGGTCCAATTATGCATAAAAGATTAAAATCTTTGTAAAAAAAAATTTATTGCTTGTAACGTTGTAATATTATTCATAATTAGCATTAAACAAAAAAAAAATTAAAAATTTTGGGACTTACCACATAAACCATTTACATCGCATTTTGGAGATCCGATGCTAACATAAAAAAAACAATACATATTATATAAAACTGATGATTTATAGTAGCACTTTACTTGGTTAGGTGGCTGCTTTTCTCAGAAATTTGAACATAATTATAATTTTATGCAAACCGTTGGTAATATGGTATGTACTCTCTAAAGCAAAATTAGCAAAGATTTAATGTGAATATTATTTGACAGCAACGTTAATATAACTTTGGTACCACCTACTGCTACATATTTATTATATGCTAATATCGCATATAACATCTTAAATTTTAATCAATATTTTATTCTTTTTTTTTAACTGACATAGTTTCGATCTTCGAGCTTCGAGCTTCACAAATATAATAAATTTTTTTACTGCTCCCATTTAATTTATATATATAATTTTTCTTCTGCGTCATTCTTTTCTGTCTCTTTGATCACTTTTCAAACAACTTGTATATTAACGTTAATATTTTTACGATATTATTTTTTTTCTAGGAACCTTTCATGTCATCAATGAATTTACCGATTGTTTAAAAAAATCTAATAATAAAGGTGCATTTTATACATTACAAAAAAGTGCTACAAAAGATGTTACTGAATATTTTGAAGATGGAATACTACGGAATCATACATTTGAACTTAATTATCGAGTAACAAAATTTCCTGAATCGAAATTTTCATATTACTTGATGCTATTAAGAACTAGTAATAGACAGGAGATTTCAATTGCATTAAAACCAGATCGAGGAATTTTGGTTGTATATATCATTGATTCAACAAATAAAATTCTACAAACCGAATATTTTGTTGAACAGGTAAGAACATTAGTTTTTGATTTTAAATATAGAAGAGAAAAAAACAAGAAGGAGATGATCCATATAATGGGTTTTAAACTATCAGATTCAGATAGAAATACAAATTTGTTCGCAAAATTCTTTTTGAAATTTTCACATCCTCCAACAATTGCTGTAGTAAACTCTTGTTTAAGAAAGATTTATTCAGAACAAGGGTTATAATAAAATTTTTGAAGGATATAAATAAATCTGCCGATCCTGGTTATATTCTTTCCATTATAGTAAAACAACTTGTCTTCAACATTTCTACTGACCTCTGCGCAAGCAGCATTCCATTTATAATTTTCTTCAGATTAACCCTATTTCAAAAAATGGTAATGGATATAATTTTAAATGGGTTTTCGAGCCCACCACTTCGCTGGTGATCTCATAACTTGCCTCTGCGTATTTAAATTACATAATACATAATATAAATGAATATTATAATAGAATTTTTGAGAAAGTTTGTCATCAGATAGGACATTTTTTCAGACATACAAGAGCTTTATTGATATTTAACTGGATTTTTATAGGGTCTACTACATAACGTAATCTTGTTTTTTAAAATCCCGGCTTTCAAAATCTCGGTTTTTTTAAATTTTATGTTTTAAAATATTATTTTTTTTTAAAAAAGTCTTGTTTTTTTAATTATTTTAAATTCTTTAAGATTATTATTTAAAGTGAAATATTATTGTATTTTATTTTATAATTAAAAAAAAAACAAGATGCTTGAATGTAAATGTTCAGTTATTATTTTCGAAAAACTCAAATATTAATTGAGCTATTATAATATATAACAGCGGTTACGCATAAATATAATTATGGTAAATATTCTGTAAAAGGGATATATCCCCCTTTTGTATCCAAAAGCATAAAATGCATCAAAATAATTAAAATAAATACTTTTTTTTTGTCTTGGGATTTTGTGTATGGGAAGTTTTTTGGGGATTTTGTGTCTCGAGGTTTTGGTTCTGGGGATTTTGATTTTTAGGTGGTTTATTAAAAAATTTTTTAAAAAAAGGCTAATTTGTTTTTAAAGCCAAACTCCCGCCCTTTATTATTGGAACCGTACAATTAGTGACGGCAGCAACATTTTATCACTTTCTAAAATTTTGGCAAAAGAATTTGAAAAATAAACAAGATTTTTTGAAAAAAAGCAGGATATTTAGGAAAACCAAGATTAAAAAAAATTAGAAAACGTACCACTGTCCATTCTATCTTTTGGATCACCATATTCTATAACAAAAATAAACTTTATATGTGATACCAGTTTTAATGGTTTTTTTTTGTTTTTTTTAATAATTTTATTTATTTTTGTAATATACCGGGTGTGCCAGACCATGCGTATCAGCTTTTTAAGAGAGGAAGGAGCCGTTATTTTAAAATTCAGAAAAAAGTTTGTTAACTAAATCGAGGATGCTCTGTCGATTGGTGGTATTTTCAACTTTCGGAAAGGACCGTAAATCGGTTTTTTAAGATCAAAAATCGCCGAAATTGGCCGAAATCGAGATTTTTAAATGGGAAGGGGTATTTTTTAATGCAAATTCAGATTCTACGACAAAAAATAAGGAAATTATGTTAAATGATCTTTTTTTTGTTTTCTTAGTATTTTTCGTCAAAATTAATAACAATAAAACAAAAATGCTCAATATTTTCCTTTGGTAAACTAAAATTAATGATAATCATTTTTATAAATTAATTTGCTTTTCATGTTATCATATTTTTTATCTCAGTTTTGGGTTCCTACAAAGTTAAAACAAAAAAAAATTTACTTTACAAAAGTTTCTTATTTTTTGATGTAGAATCCGAATTTGCATTAAAAAGTACCCCTTCCCATTTGAAAATCTCGATTTCGGCCAATTTCGGCGATTTTTGATCTTAAAAAACCGATTTGCGGTCCTTTCCGAAAGTTGAAAATACCACCAATCGACAGAGCATCCTCGATTTAGTTAACAAATTTTTTTCTGAATTTTAAAATAACGGCTCCTTCCTCTCTTAAAAAGCTGATACGCATGGTCTGGCACACCCGGTATATTAGAAAAATAAATACTTGCAGTCCTTTCAGAAAGTTGAAAATACCACCAATCGATAGAGCATCCTCGATTTAGTTAACAAACTGTTTTCTAAATTTTAAAATAACGGCTCCTTCCCCTCTTAAAAAGCTGATACGCATGGTCTGGCACACCCGGTATAATTAATAATTACAAAACAAAACTTAAAAATAGATTTTTTTATTATATAACTTAAAGTATTCATATGGCTAAATTATAGCTAGCTCTCTTACTTACATTTAGTACTAATTGGATATTATTTAGGTGCATATTAACATTTGAATTATATAATTTTGATTATTTTATATACATATTACTGTTTTTTTTTTTTAATAACTAACGGACTAATTTTGGTACTGGAAAAGCTTAATTCAGATTGGATAATTGTTTCCAAAATAAAGGTTTGGAATTTTTTAATTTGTGTTGATTAGCAACATATTTAACAAATGGAAATATATCTGCATCATTCACATCACTTACATGTATACCTAGTGGTACTTTTCTATTCCAACTATTTTTTTTATAGTGATATATAATAGGAATATATTCGTTATTTTCCATGTAATTATTTTTATCTAGGAATACAAATCCCTCTGGCGGAATAAATCCCGTATCTAATGAACTTTTAATATATATAGGTCGTTTTCGTGTCAAGGGTGGCTTATTAAGGAATTTACTAGAACTTCCCTGCTCCATTGGAAAAAAAAAAAATTGTACATGCTCTTAAGCATTTTCGTTCAAATATTCTGACTTTTTCCATCATAGAAGAATTGAGGTGTAATCGATAATATCATATTATGCCGGTCGACAACAATTAAATCTGACGGTCATCAATCGGCAATTAACATTTATGCTAAAAGAACATTTGCATATAAACTTTCGTATACAACTTTTGCATACAACTCGTTCACAAATACTTTAGAAAGAAATTAATGTTAGAATTTAGTTATTTGACGTTGTTTTGAATTGTGCTGTTTTAAAGTATTTAAATTAAATATATAAAATAACTAATCGTCAATTATATAATAAAATACATATATACATAATGCATTTACATTAAATAATTACTTATCCTCTTCAAAATTCATTTTTCAAAAAAAAATTTAAACAAAAACACATTTCTTGAATTGAATATTTTTATCTACACATATGCTTAAAATTTTAAGCATATGACCTGCATATAACATTATTGATTAATAGTACGTTTTCAAGCTCATGTTTATGGATAAACATGTTGTTTATGATAAACTGGTTGTTTACGTAGTGGTTTTCCCATACAAATTTGCTGAAAATCATAAACAAGTAGCGAGGTGTTTATATCATAAACCACTTCAAAAACATGTAGCCCATCCATGAAATTTTGATTTTTTGTCGATTTTAAACTTTTTTTTGCATGACCCTTGATTTTTTTGTCATAAATTCATTTTGTCATTTGTAAAAAAAAAAAAAACAAAAAGAAAAAGAAATCAAAATACCAAGAATAGATGAAATTATGTGAATTTGTATGAAATTAGTTTAGCTTCAATTAATGATCATCAAAAAAACGAAAATTCAAGTATAAATTCTCAATTATCATCAGCACGATTAATTGGAAAATCTTGTATAACTTTAATAGAAAAAAGTGAAGAAAAATTCTATGGAGTTATAGAAGTGATTGAGAAATTACAAGACTTACATGGAAAGTTAACAGAAGAATTAAAACAAAGGATATTGTAGATGCACTTTTATTTTTAATTCACTTAATTTAATCAGTTTTATATATTGAAAATGTATAAATAATAAGGCTTTATATATTAGTAAAAAATTCAAATGGAAAAGGAGATAATAAATTAAAATGATGATTATTTTTTTTATATAATTGTAAATTGAATATTTTTGTATTTCGTTTTTGAAAGATTCTCAGAACTAAATGTTGAAGTGAGTAAAGTGGGTATGGTAATAAACTAAAATGTGAATTATTTTATTTGTTTCTCTGATATTATCATTTTTTTTAAATCCTCCATATTTTGATTATTTTATTCATTTATCGTATGACCAATCTCAATCACTTTTAGGTGGTTATGCTAAAGTCCGAAGCGAAATTTCTCCGAAAAAAATTCCGATCCGAATACGAAAAAATCGGTATGCTGAAGTCCATTCGACTGCAAAGTCTGTACAGAAATCAAAATCAGATGTTTCGGAAGATTTTTTTTTTTTTTCATATTCATTTCAAACATTTTTATTTTAAATTTTTTTTTATTTTTTTTGTAAAAATTTTTTAATATGTATATGACATAATGTATATATACAATATGCATACATAAATTAAAAGTAAAAGTTATAACTTTCTTATTTAATTACATATGTAGTATGTATATAGGTATATACAAATTAAAATAATAGTAATTTTTTGTTACATCAGAGAAAATTTAAAATTCTCTAAAGAATGTAAAATATATATGTATCGTTTTTAATATATATACATTATAATATTATAATATGTTATAATATTAAAAACAATAAAATATATTATTCTTTTGAAGCGCTTTTTTATTCCTAAATAAAAAAAATATTTTTCATAAATGAAAAAAAAAAATATAAACATTTTCTACTTCTCATAATATTTTAAATACAAAAATTGTATGCTTTATAATTCATTTCCGAACCATTCTAATACTTCCGAATGAAAAATTCTGTTGTACAATTTTCAAATTATTTTCCGTTCCGACGAACTACAGCATACATAAATTTTAAAATTTCGGATAAATAATGACATTTGCAGACTGCGAAATACTTACGGACTTCAGCATACGAAATGCGGAATGTAATCGGAATTTAACATTCCGACGAACTCCAGCATAACCACCTAAATAGTTTTTGTAAATGGTATTGAGCCTTTTTGATGTTGTGGTTCGCTCCAGTTTTAGCGGTTTTATTTATAAATGGCTTAAGTTTTATTTGGCTTATAAATTGCAGAAAAATGAAATTGGAGGTATTTATAGCTCTTTACTTAATGTATCCTGTAAAGTATAGGAATAAAAACTTTGGCCTATCTTGTTTTTAACTTTGATAATTTCGCTCTATTTTACAATATACATCCAAACATAGAAATCTGTGGTTTTACAACGAAAGATGATAACTGCAATTTTGTATAAAATGTTAAGCTCTTTCAAATAAAAAGAAAAAAAATGAATAATATTCAGTCATTCATGAGTTAAAAACTGAATAACTAACAAATGTCGTTGTAAATTTTTCTAATATAATCATATAACTTCACTTATGCACTTATATAAACAACACTTTACCAAAAATTACAAAACAAAAAAATGATATGTTAAGATAAAAATTTTACGGAGTAGAGTACTAAGGTGGATTTTCATTGAGCAATATTTAAAATCTTAAAAATTTTATTGACTCTAAAAAGGGAGATAGCTTATTGAATTTTTATGAAAGAGTTGCAAAAAATTCTCTAAATTTCTATTTGGGAAATTTATTTTATACAAAAAAAAAACAATACTACAACCGTCAAAACCATCTGTTGAAAAAAATTGTTTTTTTCTTTTTACATACATTTACTGAAAAAATTATTAAAAAAGTGTTGCCGGTATAAAGAAACAACTATCCCCGAGATTTTAAAAATATACTTTATCAAAGTATAATATCCCAAATTTTTTGTAAATATTTTCTGTTCTTGTCGTACGCTTTGAGCTCTCATATAAAATAATGTCATTTCATGTTATCTCCCTTTTTAGAGCCGATCAAATTTTTAAGATTTTAAATATTGATTAATGAAAATCCAGCTTCATACATTTTTTTTTGTATAAACTGAATAACTGAAGTTATCATGGTCTTGAGAAAAAAAATTTGATGTAACAAAAGTGAAAAAGTTATTTAAAATTTAAAAAAAAGATTAATGAAATGATTTCAAGGATCATATCTTTTTAAAGATTTTCAAAAGATTTTCATTACAAATGTTTTTTAAAAACCAAAAATAACTAGAAAAGTATAGCAAATTCTATACTAAATTTTATTCAATTGCTATTTACAAGAAATTCCAAAAATGCAGCTATCATCTTTCGCTGTAAAATCACAAAATTAATATACATATGTACATTCATACATACGTATAATAAATAATTTATTTACTTTTATTACATAACACTCATAAATTCTTATTTTTTTTTTTTAATAGATATTTAATATTGATTGGCATACATTAAAATACAGTTTAAAAAATAAAACTTTCACATTATATGTTGATGGAGAGCCTGTTGAAGATTATATGGGAAGAACAGATATACAATTAAATTACGAAAACAGTAACTTTTTATGGTATGATACATATTTAATGTTAACAGAACAAGAATCAGGTCTTCACACAAATTTGGTAGGATTTAAATTAATTTTGTTATAAATTTATGAATTTTTTATTTATAGTATGGTATGTACATTATGTGTATTTATTTTATAGGAAATTGATTTTCGTGAAATTAAATTCCAAGGTAATGCAATCACAACTTCAAATAATCAGCTTTCATTTAAACAAAAAGAAAAAAAAAGAGGCCTTCTTGGAGCATTTTTTAAGATTTTTGGTATTAAAAAGAAAACACAACTTTAATAGCAAATATTATTTACGTTTTTATTATGTATATTATACACGAAATTTAAAAATAATTTTTTTTTTTAAAGTTATCAGTGCAATTTATTTGTGATTTAAAATGCAATCGATTTTTTGAGTGAAAGTCTTTGTTATTATGTATTATTTTATAAATATAAGTATTGACACAAAAATAAAATTTAAATAATTAAATTAAAAACAGTTTTTTCTTTTCTGCATTTCTATATTTTTTACAGGATAAAAAATTATTATACCTACTACAGTATTGTATTACCAGTTAAAACAAAATATTTCAACTTCTGGTAAATAAAGTTCACTCTATGACTTCTGTGATTTAATAATTGTATGATTGTATGTAATTGTGCCTCATTCTGAGAAGCGAATTTTGTGATTCGTAACGAAAAAATATATTTCATAGGATAAAATTTTCTGCGAAGTGAAATACCACAACTTTTTCTTATCAGTATTTTTCGCAACGTTTCAATGTTGATGGTATTCTGAGAAGCGGTTTATATTTTAGCGGTCATATGATAAAATTATCACTAAGAATGAGAAAAAATTAATTAGCTAACCAACTACTGGAAATAATTTGACGCGATGCTCCATTGATTACAAATTTTTAAGTTACAAAAACAAGCTACATTTTTATTTATTTCTTGTTTAGATCAAACAAATTACAATTAATTCTTAAACTAAAAATAAAAGAAAAGTAATTAATATTTAATAAAATTATTGTAAACTAAAGTATTCTACAATTTACAAACGAAAAAAAGAGGAAAATGAGAAAACTATATCTTAGTTATAACGCTTAGCGCTATTTTATGTTAATTTTGTATACGATATACTCGTATTTAACTAATTTCGATAACGATCGTTCATAAATGGTCGACAAAATCGATCAAATTTATCGATGTAAAATTTTACCGCGAAAGAGAGATTTTGTACAAATAATTTTAATTTTGAGTGGAACGGTAAAATAAAAAAACTACGCTTGGTGTTTCGTTTTGTAGGTATTTGTGATATTTTTTTTGGAATAAAAATAAACTTAAAAGTTGAAATGTAAGTATTTTCCTGAATAAATTTGAATAGGGATAAAATAAAAGCCAATTACAAATAAACTCATTATGAAAAGTTAGTGCAAATAATAAGAAACCACCGTCAATTTTCATAAGAGGTTTCTGAAACCGAGTGCAAGTTTGATGATGAATGCTCTTATCATGATTCTGGTATCGAACGTATAAGTAGGAATTCGCTGTCATGCAATCATGATTAGTGAAGCGAACTCAATACAAACAAATTTTTTTTGTTTTTTTTTTTTGTTCAAGGCCTTTGGTCCCGACTTCTGAATCGCGGACCCATCCGAAAAATTTTTAAAAATCAGTTATAATAATTATTAATAACCTTTTTCAAAAAAATACAATTTAAGCACGTGATATAGAGGTTCGGCCCCAATTCCTTGGACACCGAACCTACGGTCTTCATCACATTTAAGAACCATTGAACTGATTCCAAAAAAAAATTTCAACGTCTTGGGTTCCGACACTTGCGACGTCGGAGCTCTTGTTGACATCATCCTTAAGAACCATTTTACTAAAGACAAGTTAAAAAAAAAACAAATTAAAAGAAATTTTCGGGGTTTTATGAGACGTGACTCGGATCTATTTTTGCTGAAAACTGCTTAATTTCTTGAACTTGGTCCTTTCCACCAGTCACCACATAGAAGATGTAGTTCTGATACCCGTTGATTGATAAAAACTTGCTACATGAAATTTTTATTAGGAATATTTATCATATCCAGCATCCAGTCAAATGAAAAACAGCCATATCTCGCTACCTTAGATTTACTATCTTCTAGTTTACTTATTTTAAATTTATTTCTTTTAATCCTGATTTCAAAACTTTATTTTAAAACTAAATACTTCAACAAATATTTACAAAAATAATACCGAAAATTTTTAATTTCTTAACTATCGCGAGAAAATTTTCAATGATAGAAAAAAATAAAAAAATTTTGTACTAAGAATCACCTAGAGGTGATACGGTGATACTCAAAAAAAGTCTAACATGATACCAAAATATGATTTTCATCGAAAAACTTCGACAATTCTCACTTTGTAGTCTATTATGATAGGGGTATATATTAAAAAAGTGTCCCACAGGGGTCTATCCTAGGACCGGACCTTTTTAAGCTTTACATAAATGATATATCCCAACTAAAGCTAAAAAGCTAACTGTATGCTGATGATGCAGTAATAAGATATTCAGCAACAAGCGGAACCGGGTGGCATTATGTAACTTTGTTTGAAATATCTCGTTCGAAACAAAATTTGATTGAAATCCTAATTGAGGAGGGAAATTGAAAACGATCTAAATTTGCTATAATAATGGATTACTAATGTAATCACAAATTAAGCTTAAATGTAAAAACAAAACCAAAATTATTTTGCTTGGAAACAAATTATATAGCACGGAAATCTTCATTTATAAATCTAAATTAATAGAAACCTGTAGCTAGCTTTAACTATCTGGGGCTAATTATCGATAAAAAGTTGAAGAATGAAGAGTTCCGCATTGTAAAAAAAATGTTTTCAAACCGTCTTTAAATTGAACTGAAATTTAAAATTGAAAACCATTACAATACTTAGTAAAACAAATAAATTTTATATTTCGGAAAAAAAAATTTTGATGTTTTGACATTGACATTTTTTGGGAAAGATATGAAGAGAGGCTGTGTGTCAACTTTTGTCTCTACCAAAAAATAAAATTTTTAACATTAATACATGTACCTTAATTGATGCATTAGGTATACCTACATACATACATACATAAATATTATTATATGTGCTTAGGTATACTTCCCAGTCGTAAATCGAGAAGTGATTGGTTACTCAAAATTAGTTCTCGAACTACTTCCAAGGTAATGGTAGCGTTCAGTGAAATTAACCAATGTATCTGAAATCCACAGATCCATGGATCTGTTTACTGAACGATGTGGTAAATGTACCGGTTAATGAAAATGGATGTGAAAAAATTCTAGATACAAGTTCTTATCCAAGTTTTTCCAAGTTTTTACCAGAAACCATTCCTGTACTGAGAGTTTTTTCTAAAAACGAAAGAAAACATGTTTTAACTTCATTCAACATAGTTCAACAACATTCTCTCGAATGAGTTTTTGCAAGTAAAAGGACCGTTCCCGTACTTTTCTGGCAAAAACTTGCAAATGAGAGAAAAGAGAGAAAAAAAAAAGAAAAAAAAAATAGTTAAAAAACTCTCATCTGCAAGTAAAAGTACTGGAACGCAATTCTTGTAAAAACTTGCAGCTATCAAACAGCTGACAAGCAATCTGACATTCTGAAATTAATTTAATTATAAACAATCATTTTGAATTTCCGGAGGTGTTTTTTTTAAAGAATTGTAAATAAATTTAAACGAAATGGCAGCGGAAGATATAAAAAATATATATTACTAAGTAGCGATTCGGATTACATTTTAATTACATTTTTTTAGTGAAAGTGAAACTGAAGAGTTAAGGAATGTAATTCTAAAGCAAGTGCTGTTGGAGAACTTTTTACATCAGAAATATACTTTTACCATAAAAATACAGCTATATGTTTTTCTGAGCTACATTTTTTATCTGCACATAGGTTTGCAAAACTTTCAAATGTTTGCAGTTCTTCATATAAATATTTGAAAACATTTTTGCTTACAAGAAAATTTCTTACAAATTCCTCTTCACAATAACCTGGAACTATTTCTTCCAAGTAGTTTCGAATGCAATGTCTTTTGTGTTTATGTATAAGTTCTTCAACAGCAGCACTTGCTTTAGAATTACATTCCTTAACTCTTCAGTTTCACTTTCACTAAAAAAATGTAATAAAAATGTAATCCGAAGCGCTACTTAGTAATAATGTGTTTTTTATATTTTCCGCTGCCATTTCGTTTAAATTTAATTACAATTCTTTAAAAAAAAACACCTCCGAAAATTCAAAATGATTGTTTATAATTAAATTAATTTCAGACTGTCAGATTGTTTGTCAGCTGTTTGATAGCTGCAAGTTTTTACAAGAATTGCGTTCCAGTACTTTTACTTGCAGATTAGAGTTTTTTAACTATTTTTTATTTTTTATTGTTTTTTTTTATTTTCTCTCTTTTCTCTTATTTGCAAATTTTTGCCAGAAAAGTACGGGAACGGTCCTATTATTTTATGAAAGTTGTTAAATTTAAATCGCAATTATTTTTTCAATTAGTGTAAAAATTTAAATTCAGGAAAATTTATGTACATAAAATTAAATTAAGAGTTATAAAAAATAAATTATATGTATGATAATAAATATTATTCCATTCAAATTTAATTTATTTTTAAAAGTACTCATTATATTTTCCGATGATAGCGCTTGTATTGTGGTAAATTTTTGTGGTGAATTGCGTTCAGTGGCTATGTAGATATATTGTACATGGATCCAAAATGGATTCCAAATCTACCCGTTAATGCTACTCAACGAATTAGAATTAAATGGAAGTAAATATCCATACAAAAAAGTGTCTAATGTTTTGGGTATATTCCTCTCTTTCTTTGCTATTTTTATCTCAAAAAGCAGAAATAGACGAATATATTCGTTCAATATATTATTTATCAACGAATTAGAATTAAATGGAAGTGGCTATCCATACAAAAAAGTGTCCAATGTTTTGGGTATATTCCTCTCTTTCTTTGGTATTTCTTATTGTCAAAAAACAGAAATAGACGAATATATTCGTTCAATATATTTTCTCTCTTTTAAAAATTCAAAAGATGTAAAATATAATATTTATATATGTAAAGACACGTAATTTTCTTTTTCCAAATGAGACTTACAGCCTGGAATGATACAAATCTTCTTTTTACGTTCCATTTTTCCTTAAAATTTGTAATTTTTTAACAATTTATAATAAAAATCAAAAATTTTATTGACTTTTTTTAATATTTATTTGACAATAACAAATTTTATTTTTGCCTACTTCATTGCTAGTGTTCGTACTTTTTGAAAATTTCATATATCCATATATTACACACTACTGCTACATTTTCAATATTTCAGAAACATGAATGATTTTTTTTCTTTCAAATAATTTAACAGCAATACTTTTCTGTGTAATAATAGAATACGGTAATAAAGTAAAAGAAAGTTTAAATTGAAAAAACATTGTTATTTTTATTTAGATTATATTTTGATACCTTTTATTTTATTCATACTCAAAGATTTTGCTAATTTTCTATTTAAAAAAACTATATTGGCCTAAGACTAAAATTTCTTTTTTTTGACGGAAATAAAGCAAACAGAAAGAGAAGTACTAAACAAATATGGACAAAATGTTTGTATTTTTGCAACGAATTAGAATTAAATGGAAATGTAATGTGAGAAATGTCAAAAAAATTAAAAATGACAGCCAAAAAAATTTGTTCCGAACACAAAGTTAAAGTTAAATCAACTTTTGTTACGGAGAGAAAAAAATGGTCCGAACATTTTTGAAAATTGAGAGAATTCAAATTTTCATACAAAAAATATGCGCGCGAATGGGTTCGGAACATACGTTCTGAATCAGTGAATCAGGCAAATTGAATTTTATTTTATTTTTTCAGTTTTCTTATACATATGTAATGTAATTTATTTTATTTCTTAATTGTAACAGAACAGTTCACAGCTTTTCCTTGTATATAAACTTTTTATTTGCACATTCATTTTTTAAATTATAAGATCGGACAGCCTAGGCTAAGATCTAATACATACAATTTATGAAATTTTATATCAATTAATGTATGATTGAAATAAAGAAAAAAAACAGTTTTATGAGCTGGTGTAATTGATGAATGAGAATACGATTTGAAATGTGAGTTGTTCTTTTTCCTATTATTGTTGCTATTAGAGTTGTTCTAGTCATTTTTGCTTTGACCTATTGACGATATATATTTTCGTCTCACATTTCCACTTCCAAATTATCCACTTCCACTAGCACTACTATACCACCCCACCCGTCGACCGTCATTATAATAAAGATCTCAGTTTGTATTGTACTGATTTTTATTTGTTTATTAATTCATACTCTGATCGTTTATTTTATTTTAATTTGTATTTTAAAATATTTATTTATAGTTTATAAAAATTATTAGACCAAAAACAAAAAAACATTATTTACTTTTTATAAAATTTATTTAAATGGTTTATTTTATGTACTTTTCAAAATATTGCGAACGTTGGAATATTATATTCGCATATATAATACCTATTTTGTAGGCCTCATAGCGCATGTGAAGCAAATGAGAATTAACAATTCATTTTTTAGTATCATTCACTTTCGTTGAATATGATTCAAAAATGATAATTGAAAAAATTTGCTATTGTGTATTGGATTTCTATATTGAAATTGTCTCGGTGTTATCATTCAAAAAAAACAAATTAATGATACTTGTCTATAATTTACTGACTTTCTATTTAGTGATAGGAAGGATTTTTTTTTTTTGAAAATTTGTGAGTTCAAAGTTAAATAAGTTAATAAATAAAATAGATAAATGATTTTTTTGAAAATTTGGAACTCGAAAGTTTATAAAAATAACTTCATAAAAATTTCAAAATTTTCAAAATGAATATTATATATAATTTAATTACATATAAATATAAAAGGTACAAGGTTAAATACTCCAGTTTCATAAAATATATCATTCATTCAGAATACCAAAATCTTTATGGTGTGATGCATTGTGAGATGCTCTATGATCACTGACCAAAAATTCTCAGTATAACCCCACTGGCTCGTATTGCATTATTCATTCGTTAAGAAATTTACACTGTAATTATATTTTATTTGTAAATTATAAACCAGATTATTAATTTCAATTCAAATCTAAGTTAAAGTGGCTAAAGGTGGGTTTTAGCTATTAGCTAAGGTATTCTAATTGTAACAGATACTTATAATTATATAAATTAGAATTTGAATTGACTAATTTGAAATTTCCCTTGCTTGCGATGTTTGCGTCTTGGAATTAGCCAACTCGGAATGTTTCTAATTGATGACAACTCAATTCTAATTAAAAACATAAAATTAAAGATAAAATTAATTTATATGCATGTACATACATATTTTCAGTTGATCTGTATATTTTAAATTGATAATTTAATTTTGTATAGTTTATTGTCAGTTAATTATCAAAGAGTTGTTCATTTGATGTCTAGGGAATTAGAATTAGTGTTTGATTCGACACACACCCTAAAACAATGAATAGTATTTGAAATCGTGATACTTATCATGTAACTAGCAGTTTTCACTACCGTTTTGTTAATTTTGATATCTCATTTTGATGTACATACTTATATTTAAACATAAATTTCTTTGTAATTTCGTCTAAATATGTATATATACAAAATGTATATGCATTAGAAAACTTTGTCAAATCTGAATAAATAATTGAATATGTACATAATCAGTTTTCATTTTTTTTTATCATTTTTTTCCTTTCTTTTTAGTCTCAGTAAAGTTGTTGTTGATGGTATATTCATATTTTTTGCTAAAAACTTATATGCTGATGGAGCTTTACGATATAGAGTCAAACAGAAGTTTTTAAAATCATCTGGATATCGGCGTCCCGTAAGGCCATAGTGTAAACTATTCACATGACACTCCACTATACTTGCCAATACTGGAGGCAAAATCTTTTTTGCTTCTTCAACAAAACCATCATTGGAATATCTCTTTTCAAGTAATGTCTTATTTTCTTTTTCCAAATTTTTATTTTCCTTTTGTAACTCCTTATTTTTGTCTGTCAAAGTTTGCAATTTAATTCTCAAATTTTGAATCTTTTTACTTGCTTCTCTAATTTTATATGGAAGAGAATATGGTATTTCACTATCATTTACATTAATTGGAACCTTCTCTTGACCATTCCTAACAGTTTTCTTATATCTTTGAGGAATTTCACAATCTAAAAGAATAAAAAAATTAAATATGTAAGGAAAATAAAAATTTTATAATTCTATTTTTGTATTTTTATTTTGTTCTGTTTTCTTACCTTCTACACTTGCTGACGGAACTGAGAGAAGATTTTTTAAAATATCAGGTTTTTGTGAGGGGGCAACTGTTTCCATAATCTCCTTTAATTGCATCTTACACTTTGTTAACAAATTTGATTTTTCACCTACCTCTTGTAGATTTAACTGCGTTACAGTTATATCATTGCTAAAATATTTTAAAATTATATTTATCTACATACATAAATCTTATTAATCTATATTAAGTTCTTACGAAGAATTTATTTCAGGCAATTTATAAGATTTTAATTCCGAATTTGTATCCATTATATTTGCTGGCAGCGAATTACCTGTTATTGGAAATATGAATGTACTTTTGCTATTGGCTTTCAAAAGTTGATTATTAACATCTTCACTAATGGCTCCTACAATTTTATAATTTCAAAAACATAGACCAAACATTTAACCAAATTCTATTTTTTTTTTATTTTTTTAGATGACTACTTACTATTTACAATTTGTGGTACATCTAATAAAATATTTTGTAAAATATTTAGATTCTTAGAGGTATTTTTTTCATTTGCTACATTTATTGGAATTGTGTACGTCTTTAATTGTTCTTCTGATTTAGCAAGCTTATAATTAAATCGTTTTTCAATTATCTGATAATTTTTTGAAATTTTTGTTTTTGTGGAATCATACTTATTTACTTTAATTAATCGTATCTCTCTCCTGAAAGTATTGTTTTTTAAATAATTAATTTTTATATACATAAACGTTTTTTATTTATTTCAGTTACCATGAATTATCTTCAGGTAATTTGTAATATTTTGATTTCAAATTTTTATCCACTATGTTTGTTTGCAACATCGACTTATCAGTGTTTGTAGTTATTTTGTTATTTTTCACCATTTCACAATTTTTACTGAGGTATTCATCAACAGTTTTGGTATCTATAAATATACTGAGTTGAATAATTCAGTTGTTCTTTCTTTTACACGTACCTTCTACAATTTTTTCCGGAGATAAAACAAAAGGTTTTAAAAAAGCATCCTTCTTCAAGAGATTTGTTGAAGCAACTAATTTATTGGGAGTCGTGTTCCCTTTCCCTTTCACCTTTGATTTGGTAAAATTATAATTAAAACGTTTTTCAAATATTCGATAATTCTCCGAACTCCTTGTATTTGTTGAATCACGTTTATTTACCTTTATTAACCGTATCTCTTTCCTTAAAGATTGAAAGATATTATTTATATACACGTTATTCATTATTTTAGTTACCAAAAACTATCTTCAGGTAATTTATAAAATTTTAATTCCAAATTTTTATCAATTCTGCGTGTTTGCGACATCGAATTATGTGTAATTGGATGAATAAATGATATGTTATTGATTGTCCCCATTGGTATGTTTTCGCTAATAGTTGAAACCTTATTAATGCTATTAACATTTGGGTTCACAATTTCTATTATATTCAAGGGATGTTTTTGATTTACTATTTTGATTGGAGTGATGTTCCGCAATTGCATTTTTGATTTAGCAGATATATTCTCATATATGTTGTTCATATTTTGTGTATTGTTTAAGTTTTGATTACTTAACTTTACCGTGATTACATCATTTCTTAAAATTTTAAAATATTAATTATAAATGCGATATTTTTCTATTTTACTCACAAAGCATTGTTTTCAGGTAACTTAATCAATTTTAATCCTAAATTATTATCCTTTATGTTTGGTTGTATTGAGTTAGGTCGAATTGAATAAATTATCTCACTAGAAATAACTTTTTCAACATCTTTAGTGTTGGAAACTTCATTAATTTTATTCGAAACTTGATGAAAAGTTCCAGGATTTTTTATCATTTCCAAGGGATGGTTTTCATTTTCATGTACTTCCTGAATCTTTGGTTTAGGAAATGTAATCTCCGATTCCGTTTTGTCGGTTTTCTGGACTTCATCATACCTTAAATATTTGAAAATATTATTGATATTTAAATTGTTATATTATTTTATTTACACAACAGTATTTTCAATAAATTCTTTAAATGATGATTCAAAATTGTTATTAACTCTGCTTGATTGTAATGAATTAGGTAAAATTGGATGAATTATTTCTTTGTTAGCTAATACTGGATGAATTATTTCTTTAGAAATTTCTTCAAAATCATCTTGAATAACGGTTTCTTTATTTTCATCATCTATATGAACACAAAATTTTAATAATTTTATTTTTATTATTTTTATATACATTTATATTCATTTCTCATACCTTTTACCCTTTCTGAGGGGACTAATAAAACATTTTTAAGATTTTTAGAGGTTTTTGAATTATTTATTTCGTTTACTATGGTTTTTGGAACTGCTGCTTTCTTCAATCTTTTTTTTTTTTCGCCTAACATATTATTCGGGAAATGGCTCTCACATACACGTTGATCCACCGAAAGTTTTCTATTTATTAAATGAGCCTTATTTATTGCTGTTAACCAAACAGCCCTCCTAACAAATGAAACAATGTTATATTTGTTGTACCTACATAGTTACTATATTTTCCTTACCTTTCACTGTTTTGAGGAAATTTATAAAATTTGACTGCCGAATCGGGATTCCTTTCCATGCCGCAAGCTAAACATCTAATATAATGTTTACCCATTATTGATCGGGTTTTGAAATGTTTTTATTTATATTAAATTGCTCTTAAATGTTAGCTTAATTTCATTGGCTATGAAGATTTAATGAAACAAATTTATAAAATTAGTTTTTTTGCTGATCTTAAAAAGTAAATACTTGTTAATTTATTTTTATTTTTCTACCTCAAATTTTTATTTAATTTTAATTAAATTATAAACTCTACTGTATTGTACTTTGTAAAAATAAACAATAAAAAATACTGGCTGAATATAAATCGTTGAATTTTTTGGTCGGACTCGGAATAAAAATAAAATACACTCCAACAGAACCAAAGAAAAGATCAAGCAATAAGAAAAGCACAGATATAGAAATTAGAGAAAGAAGTCAAAGTCAACTCGCCTCGGATACATGGTATAAAAAATTAATAAGGTAATATATTCAGAGTGTAAATTATGAATTCTACTGCACATGTACGTCACTCAACGACAAATAATGTGAAAGTTGGTAGAAATTTATATTCAAATATTCAAAACAGAATCGCGGCAGTTTAGCTATTGAAGTAAAAAGTATGTTAAATAAATAATATTGAACTCATAATTAATAAAAATAAATATATGTATTATTAAAATATATAAATAACAACTATAAAACAAATGGTGAATTGTGCTATATTTGGTTGTTTTAGTACAACAGCAAGAAACTTAAAAACTATATTGGCATTAAATATTTTCATTTTCCTAAAGATGAAAATATAGTGAAGATTTGGGTGTCAAGTGGTTAAAAGTGCCAAATAAATATAATTTTAGGGTAAAAACATCTTATATTTGTTCCAAGCATTTTAAGTCCGAGGATTATGTGATAAATTTGCAACACAAACTGTAAAAATATTCGTCGAAAAATTGTTTAAAAATTAAAGGCAGAAGCGGTGATAAAAGCACACAGAGTTGGTGATAGCACACTATTACCTTTCTAAACTAAGAATGATGTTCAACGATATGAAAGAGAATTACTGGATTTCATATATATTAACTTGCAGGTAACACAGTTATTGACAATATACTTATTTAACACATAATTTTTTCAAATAAATTTTGTTTTGTTAGATAAAATCAGGATCCTTTGGAAATATTTTTTGGAATAATTAGAGCAAAAGGAAGACTGCATGATCATCCAAGTGCGCTTGAGTTCAAATATAGATTACGCAGCTTTCTACTCGGAAAAATGAAGGAATAATATCAGATGCAGCTAATAAAGCAGACAAAGAAGAAAGCGTTCAAATAAATATACCTTTGTGTGGAGAAGAAAATAATTCCGATGACGAGACTGAATTTGATGCTTCGGTGATTACATGTGAATTATTGGCATCCTATCAGATGTTCAAATTCCGATCAAAAACAATTGGTTGGTTTACAGGAAATGCCTGACGATGCTTTAGAATACTTAGCTGGATAAATATTAAAGAGATTAAAACTGAAATTACCAGAAATAGTCACTCAATACTCAGATAAAGGTACATGTGGATATACCTGGACGGATCATATCAATAAAGAGGGCTCAACCAAATAATATTTTTATTCTAAAATTAAATAAATTAGAAAATAGTTTTAATAAATATAATGGAAATAAATTGTTAGTTAATTAAGTAAAAATTATATAAAAAAATTATTATATGCATTTGAAAATGTTGATTTACATACAGAAATTAAAAAAATTTTTTATAAATGTAAAATGTATTTTAGTATAAGAATTTTAAACTCATATATTGGTTGTAATTTAGCTGGACATAAAAGAAAGTTAAATAAAACAATAAATTAAATGTATGCAAAATAATAAGGCCTATGACCTATGTTTTTTAATTCTGAAATGTGAATACAATTTAATATCTTATCATACCTGAATTAGAAATTGTTTTGAAGTCTGGAAATCAATTACAAAACAAATTAATTAAAAAATCTCTTATATGAACATTTTCGCATAGTAAAATTAATTTTTAAAAGTATAATTTGAACTTGATTGCTTATAATGTTATACGCAAAAATGTAAATAATAATATTTTTGTCGTTGAATGACGTCACAAATGTAGAAAGAGACAACCACATACATTCGCCATATTTTACTTTATTATTCTTTATACCATGCTCGGATATATATTTTTGCTTTACTAGTCACAATCATCAATCACAACACACCCGAACGAAATCTTCAAAAATTGAAATAGGTAACCAGGCGATTCCAAATACAATTAAATTTCTGAGCCTGTGCCGTTTGTATCAAGAAAATGATTTTCAAATCGGACTAAGTAGCACAGCTAACTTTTTCTGTTGTGCTTAAGGAAGTTCTATATGTATTTCCAGTTTATACTTATTTCCAAAATGGATCAAATTCCAGGCAAATGTCAGGCAAACATTATTCTTATGATTAAAATAGAGTTAACTGAAATAATTGGAGCAATAGACTTTTTTTTTGTCTTTATTCTATACAACTATCTACATAAAATATAAAAAGATATTGAGTATAATGTTGGAATTAAAATTGACGTGATGTAATTGACATGTAATTGACTTAATATTCAAATTTATATTTATGGAGTCTCAGGTAGTGAATCTAGTGGATAAATCCAGCGGTCTGAAACGTCTTAATCTGCGCTCGCTTGTTCGTTCATTATTGATGAGTTGAGGATCAAGTAAATTTGGATGGTTTTCCAGTCGAACATAGTGTTTTTCAGCTTTCTTTTTAATGAATTGCTTAACAGATGGGATATTTAAATCTGATCTAATTGTGTCATTTCGGACATACCAAGGCGCATTGGCTATAGACCTTAATACTTTGGACTGGAAACGTTCTATTATTTCGATGTTGGAGTTACTAAATGTTTCCCATAGTTCTAACCCGTAGCTCCAGATTGACCTGATAATAGATTTGTACACTGCAACTTTACATTCTAGGGATAAATTGGAGAAACGACCTATTAGCCAAAATAATTGGTTGAATTTTAATCGTAGTTGTTTATTTTTGTTGATAATGTGACTTTTCCAAGTGAGGCGTCTATCCAAGTGTATATTTTAGTGCTTAACCGACTCTTGGTGAGTCAATTCCATGTCATTAAGGTGAAAAGCGGGGCAATTTCCCTTGCGATTAGTAAAGGTGATTTGAAGGGCTTTCGATTCATTGGCTTTTATTCTCCACTTTTTCAGCCAGTTTTGAATGTCCAATAAGTAGTTCTGAAGAACTTCTGAAGCTAATCTCGGATTAGTATGAGACACTAAGACCGCTGTGTTGTCAGCAAAAGTAGCAGTGAGTACCCTCGGTGATGTTGGGAGGCCCACTTTAAATATCAGGTATAGTAGTGGGCCAAGGACGCTGTCCTGAGGAACCCCAGATTTAATTTCTTTTAGTGTCGATTGTTCCCCGTTGCATTTAACGAAGAACCTCCTATCTGACAAATAGGTTATCAAAAGTTGCTGATAATGGTGAGGAAGTAGTTTTTTAAGCTAGTAAAGGAGACCTTTGTGCCAAACTTTGTCGAAGGCTTGCGAAATGTCCAGAAAAGTTGCAGAAAAGTAGTTTTTCTTGTCAAGTGAATTATTTATATGGTTGACTACTCTGTATTTGCTCGATTCTCCCGTGATTGTGCCGAAAGCCAAACTGATGAGCTGGTACGATATCTCGTTCATTATTTATTTTAATCAATCTTTTGGCTATTAGTTTTTCGATTAATTTGATATTACTGGCAGAAGACTTATTGGTCTATATGAACTAGTATCATTTGGCTCTTTCCCCGGTTTGGAGCAATAGATGGAAAGTTTATTAAAATTAAATCACCGAAGCAAAACGTGCAACATTTATGTTATAATAGAAAGGGATTTTTTACCATTAATGCAATGCAGGTATCTTTATACTTTATTGTAATTAGTTTACATTATTATAACAGTTTTTGTTTTTAAATATGTGATCATAATCAAGTAATTCGTTCTGTGAGCGCAATATACACCCGTACCGCTTTTGAAATTTTATGGTTTTTTCCCATTATTTACGCTTTCCCATTATAACTTTTCATATTGCAGTTTATTTGTAACTGTCCTTTCATTCCTAATAAAGCTTATTTCAATACAAAATAATCATGAAAAATAAAGTAAAATACCTACTTACATTTCAACTTTTGAATTTATTTTTATTCCAAAAAATATCACAAATACAAAACAAAAAAAACCCGGTACCCAAACGTCACTTTTATTTTATCCTTTTAATTCAAAATTAGAATAATTTGTACAAAATTTCTCTTTCGTGGTAAAATTTTACATCGATAAACCTTATCGATTTGGTCTACAATTTCTGAACGATATCGAACGATATTATGTATTTCATTCGATAGATTTTAATCGAATCGTTCATTGTTGTCGTTAGAGTTATTCGACTGTAATCGTTACTGCCATTATGTATTTCGATGAAAATTTGAGTGTTTCAAAATGCTGCCATTGTTGAATTCAAATCTACGATGAAAATTATATACATTTCATCCTTTAACTGTCAATTTCATATTATTATACGAAAAAAAAAACCAAACAATAGTGTTTTATTTGAGGTTTTTAAGTTGAAAATAAGTTAGAAGAATTTAAATAAAATAGAAATTATAAAATTATAAGTTTTTATAAATAAAATGATTTTAACAGAGTTAAATTTTTCAATTTCTGATAGTGCTCAGAAACGCTATCAAATTACAGAATAAAAAAACAAGCCAACATATTATATTCGTGATTATTCTAATCCACTGGATTTGGAAGATTATACGTATGTTATTTACAAGTGAATTTGATGAGTTATTATCTACGTTATTGAAATTTTATTTTATTAATAGTTTTGATAAAAATTTCTAGTTAAACAACATTACTTTTGTGGATTTATTAAAAAAATTGGGGTAAAAATTGAAATAGCCAATACGTAACACACCGATTCCAAATATAATTAAATTCGCCAGTGTATTAAGATTCTTGCGGGTTGTACCCCGGAAAAGGGGTAAGGAAATTATTTTCATGTCGGACTAGCACAGCTTACTTTTTCTGTTGTGCTTAGGGAAGTTTTATATTAAATTTGCAGCTTATACTTATGTCCAAGGTGAATCAAATTCCATTACGCACTAGAAGAAAAAAGCCAGAAAAACATAATTTTTATGATTAAAGTAGAATTACTGAAATAATTTATTTATACTAATGTTTCCTATTGCAGTTTATTTGAAACTGGCCCATTCCTATTAAAATTTATTTCAATAAAAAATAATTATGAAGGACAAAGTAAAATACCTACATACTTTCATTGCAACTTTTAAATTTATTTTTATTCCAAAAAATATCATAAGTATAAAACCAAATACCAAGTATCCAAGTGTCACTCTTTTATTTTATACGTTCAATTCAAAATTAAAATAATTTGGTCCAAAATCTATCCTTCTAAAATTTTACATCGATAAACTTTCGACAATCTCTAAACGATATCGAAATACAGAATGGCAATTTCGCATTTTGACATTTCGTTCGATCAAATCGTAATCGTTATCGAAATACATAATAAGCACCTAACATAAATCTTCTACATAAATCTTTCTCAACAATTTCAATTTTTACACTAACTGAAAAAATGGCAATCTAAATTTAACAACTTTCATAAAAAAATTTAAACATTGAATTTTTCTAACATTCAACATAAATTTTTTGTTGCTGTTTTACATATAAAAAAGCTAGATCTATGATATGTATCTAGAATTTTTGTAGATCCATTTTCATTAACTGCGGTACTTTAACCGGTACATTTTTTCAACGAACAAATCCATGGATCGGTGGATTTCAGATAAGCCGGATAATGCTACTGTACGCTACCAACGTTTCTATTCAGTCACAATCACCGCAAAGCAACGCGAAGCGCAGCAAGCTTAAGCGAAAGTTGAACTACTTTCAACTTCCTCGCTTCTAAAACAATATATCTTTCAATTTTGCTCTCCATTTTTCAAACTACTATAACTTTATATACAACATTTTAGATAATTTCATAACATAGTTAAGATTACATGAAACCTATATTTAAAACAAACAATATATCATGGCTTTTTTCAAACATTTTACATAACATATAACATAAGTAACAAAACATATAATATGAGTAACAATAATTTAACAATTAAACCACATTTTAGAGTAAACATTTGATAAAAAAACAAATAAATTGTTTAGAATTAGCAAATACAATACAAACAAGAAAATTAATACGAGAGCCGAAACTTCAGTCATATATTAATAAGACAAAAATATACTATTCTATTTAGTTTTATTTGCGAATTATTTTAAATATTAATTGGCAATAAAACATTAAAAAAAAAAAGATCACATGAAACAATTTGTTCAAATTTATTTTACTTTTGAAACACAAAATATTGTTTTCCAATTAATATATTCTTTGAACACTTTTTTGCAACTAACTTTTTAAAGTAAATTAATAAGATTTTTAAACACCCAATCAGATTTTTGAATTAAACACTTTTTAATCTTTTTTAAACTTGAACTGAACACCTTTTTTAATCTTTTTTAAACTTTTTTGTTCTAACTTTTGTTTACACTCAAATTTCTTTGTTTAACTGTCAAAATTTAAAGAAAAAACAACAAAAAAAGTTGTCCAAGAAAATTCAGAACAAAAAAGATTAATTTTGAACAGTTTCGCACAATCGAATGAACACAGAACAGAACATTTTCGGACAAAAAAGAACAAGTAACGGAAACTAATGAACACAAAAACGTGTTATTTTTTACTCTAGAACGTTTTAGAACGTCCTAGAACAGTTTACTGAACACGACAGATTTTCATTTTACCGAACGTCAAGTGAAGTGATTCCGTCTCACCATTCCATTAAACCAAATTTTAAAGTAACCATTTGATAATGGAATAAATAAATATTTTAGAAACAAATTTTGTTAATAAATTGTTTTACTTCCTCTAAGACATTTATTTTTTAACAAAGTTCTTAAAACATTTTTTAACAATTCCGGGTATAATACTACAAGGATCATCACGTTATTGAAAACCTTTTAAATCCATTAATTTGAATTTTTGTTTTTTAATTGTATAATCATCATTTTCATTTATATTTTACTATATAAGCATTATTTTTTCTTTATAATTATTCTATTTTGTTTTATTTTTAATTTTCCCCACTTTATTAAATATGTTATTTCTTTTAAAGGTTCTTTCGTCACTTATCTTTGGTTAACAAATTAAACTTTTTCAACAACTACCTAGGCTAGTTTTAAATTTTTATTTTACTATACTTAATATTTTTGTTTTTATAAATTTTTAAGATAAGTCTTCAATACTTAATGTAAATTAACTTTTGGTTTTCATGAAATAAATTCGGTTTTATATTATTACATATTAATTGACAATAAATAAATTTAAAAAAAAAAAAACGTCGAAGTACTCTAAAATCCTTATATGAACTGAAAAATCTCATGTAAGAAATTTCTTTGTTTACATTTTCATGTGGCCTTTATGACGCCATCTTGAATTGAATGTTACAGCCTGTCTATTTAGGTGGCCTTGAATCAAAAATAATATAATGAACGTTTCTTGTTTTGAAATTTGAATTTGAAATAAAAAAATAGCTTGTTATTTTAATTTTCAAAGTTAAATGAAAAATTAAAATATCACTATTAATATGCCAACAGAAAGCTTTGAAATGGAACAAATGAATAATAAAAAGAAGTTGCTTTATTTACTACATTTAAAATGTTGGACTACCTTTAATAATTTTCATTGAAATATAAATTAAAAGCTTCTCTAATTACTGTTACAAACTGAAACATTTTGTAAATCTTTACTTTTGTAAATTTCAAAATTTAAAGTTTAAATTCGATTATTGACAAATGACAATTTGAAACAACAATAAAATAAAAATGACAGTTTACTCAAATCGTGTTTTTTTAATCTGAGCGCTCAGGGCTTATCTGTTCATGCTTCTACTCAGAGCGGGCTCATTTTACTCAGAGCGCGCTCAGAGCTATGATGCACTGAACTAAGAAACGAAAACGTCTATAATGCACAAAGTGAAAGTACAAACACGAATGGTTTTTTACCTCCAATTAATTTGTATTCAATTTCGCGGATTTTAACTTTATTTTCAAAATTCGGGCTTTTTTGCCGGATCCATTTTAGAAAAAAATTAATACCCTTATCATGATTCTCGAATCGAACGTATAAGTAGACGAATTCGCTGTCATGCGATAATGATTAGCGAAGCGAACTTAATACGTTCGACAATTTGTCGAATGAAAAATTTAGGTGATAGCCGTAAAACAAAAATAAAAAATAAAACATTTTTTTTTTGTTTATATTTCAAAATAAATATATTTAAATTTGTTTTTTTTGTTTATATTTCAAAATAAATATCTTTAAATTATTAGCACAAAAAAATACAGTTTCTTTCTTTTTATTTACTTTTCAATATTTAATTATATACTTTTCAATATTTAATTTTCGAGTGTTAAGTTAGCAACGACTTTTCCACAGCGAATGAATTTATTCGCGAATTATGATCACATTTACGCGAACGTTCGACTAGCATATTCGCTTCGACTCATATTCGATTCGGGAATCATGATAAGGGTAGGGTATAAATTTAGAATAGTTGAACGGGTTCTGTATTTACGGGTTTGTGTATTGTGTAGGAAAGAGACAACTCAACTAATTAGTAAATACTGTTGTGTTGTGTCTTGTGTGTGAATAGAATAGGTATAAAAATCTCCTTAAAACTTCCAGCAAAAACTAACTAGAGAAATAAAAATAACAAGTACAAGCAAGCAAAACTAATGTAAACGCAAATGTATAAGAAATAAGCAATGTTTAAATTATTTAGTAGGCCTCACACGGTACAATATTGTATCAATATTGAATGGCAATTATTGCGTGTAAATGCTTCCAGTCAATGTTGAATCAATATTGCATGATTGAATGATGTACTTGGTCGTAAACTTCACAATATTGTATCAATATTTTCGCATGTAGATGAATACATAAATATAACTAATTTCTATCGTTAGTAACACACTACATAATAATATAAATTTTTTCTGCCCAACTAAATCAGACATGTTCATTAAAATCTCATATCAAATTGAATAAAAAATAGTTTATTATAAATTGTATTGTGTATATTCAATTAATATTGTGACAATTATTTCATGTAAATTCTGTCATGCAATATTGCAACAAAATTGATTCAATCGAAATTTATACAATATTAATACAATATTGTACCGCGTAAAGCCTTCTTTATTACGTTCGAATTATCAAATGAAACACAGAAAAAATGAAACAACTTAAATAAAATTAATACCTGATTATGATAGACTGATACCAATCACGATTCCTGAATTGTCTTTACATACAAATGTTTGAGTTTGAGTACGAAAATTTACAACTTAATCAAATCATTACGAAACAAATGTATGTATGGATAAATAAATATAGATACTTATTTTATGTATGTAATCAACTATCAAATAAAATTAAATTTATGTGATTGAATTGCATGCAGAAACTTGTTCTTAAAAAATTATTAAAACCTTGGTTTAGTATATATAATTAAAACTGCTTCTTAAATCAAAATAAAGTTTTTGTTTGGTAGCAAACTCAAAAATTTTCACAAAAAAAAAAAATACATTTACAATTTTGTTTTTAATTTATTTTGTAATATAAATTTCTTAAGAATATTTAATGTTAATATTAAGAGTGTTCCATATATCCTTATCTAGTATTTCCAGTCACTGCCTCTTTTCGAGCTGCATCTTGCAAAAGCTGCGTATCTACTTCTTCGCCAGGTAATTGAACATATCGTACAACAGACCCCCTTATAAAGCAATTTTTAACCGACAACATATGTGGATATTTTTCAGGATCTGTTACACTTATATCAGTTAGTTTTATATTCAGATATTGATCCACTGAATGTAAGGTACCGCATATGCTAAAACCAGTAAAGTTAAAGTTATATTTTGTTATCATCCGTTTATCAATATTAATTTTATTTACCTCAAATCATTTTTTAATTCCACTATAACATCTTTTCCCACCAAAGATTTGAAGAATGAATAAAACAACTAAAAATTGAAATTATTGTTCATATAAAAAAACAATCTTAAAATTCTTACCATTTTTAAGAAGATATTTTTAACTTAAATAACATTAAATTAAATAATTGATAAACGTTTTCTAAATGTTGATATTTATATTTACCTAAAAATAAGTTAATACCGAATTATTTATTGACAATTGGCATAACCTCAAGTTAAATAAAATGTATAAAATTATAGACGTACGAAATGAGAAGCGTTCATAAATTTATAATTTTTAGTTACATTTTGTTTGAATAATGTACTCTTGTACTTGAAATTTTAAAGCTAAATATGTACCACAATTAAATTACAAAAAAAAGTATTTAATAATTTTAAGTATTAAATTTAAAGTATTTAATTTAATTGTAATTTTTGTCATTAATGATGTATTAATGTTTTTGGCTAATTCATAGATATATTAAATAAAATATATTGGCAGCTAGCATAAATATATAATACTAGTATGTATAAAGCTGGCCATAGACGATCCAACGATACTTGGTCGTACAACTTGTCGTCACTCGCCAGACTTTCCCACAATCCACATACGTTACAACTTTTTCTACAACCAGTTGTACAACTACCAAATTTCTCGATTTATTCAGGCAATAAGTTGCATTGCAATGCAATCTATACAGTTTTATATTTTTAATTACTGAACAAAAATTTATGTATTTTATCAATGATGAAATTTTCCTACAAAAAATTAAATTTTATCTAAGTTTGCTTTGTTATTATTTATTTATTTAGCTATATTATTTTGAAAACTTTGTTTTTTGGTATATATAATATATATGTTTTCCAACCTACTAACCAACGCTAACAATCAAAATATATAGCTGTATGGTACAACTGCCCTATACACGAAACACGATAAAATTAAAAAAGTTATACAACTAGTTGTACCAAGTTGGATAGTGTATGGCACGGCAGTCTGTGGGCAGCTTAATATACCATCAGCAGCTAGAGTGCTAGACAGCTAGATAAGGTAGACTAAAGCGGTAAACACAATTGCGACCACCGACTACCAATAAAATTCGCTTCGCTCAACTATTTTTCGTCAAATGAAACACAATTGCAGCGGAACGATAAATAAAACTAAACAAAAATAAACAAAACAGAAAACCAAATGGTGGTATTTCAAAATAAAAAAATATTTTATTAAAATATTTTTTAAAAAATTTTGAATAATTTATTAATTTATTTGTAGCATCATCAGATCCAAATACATCGCTAAAAAATCTAAATTTATATATGTATCTAAATAAAGAAATAAATAATTATAAATTGTAAAACATATAATTTTAAAAAAACAGACCAATTATCAAATTTCATAATAATGTTGTTTTTATTTTTTGATGTTTAAAAAGGTTGTCAGAAATGTCAAATCCAACTACCAGCGAAAAAAATAGAAAATAGCCTTATTTCGACGACAACGAAAATGTGGTTGAGCGATCTTAGTTGGAATTGTGAGCATAATAAGAGCGTGTATATTTTAATTTTTTCGTCGCGAATTTTTCGTCGGTAGTCGTACGTAATTGTGTTTACCGCTTAAAACTAAAAGATTTGAAATTATTAAGTTTCTCGAAAGAATTTCCCTGAAATTGGAGTCTTCGCACCAATTTATATTTTATAAATAATATGAAAAATTATGGAGTATATACTTATAAAATTACAACAATTTTATTTTAATAATTGAATTATTTTTAACATAAAATCTTAATTCAAAATAATTCTCCTTTGAAGATATTTTCCAATATTCTGAAATTGCAATTATATAAAAAATAAATAGTTAGTAAATATGTATGTAGTAAAGCCATAAAAATGTTAAAAACTAATTTTAAATTCAATAAGAAAATTAAAAAGAATCTATTTTTATAAAACCATCCAAGATATTAAAAAATGTCATCTGATTTGAAATTGATAATCATATGCTTATTTGTTTGAATTTGACATTTATATCCATCAATTGACTTACCATCTCCAAACAAACACTTATTTCAGTAATTAGTATTTGGAGCTAAATTAATAAATTTATATATCCGCCGTACCGGATTAGACACTGGGACTGGACTGGCACTGGACCGTGGTGAAGGTGAATTAAATATGCAGCTCATCTAGCAATAAATTCATATTAGAAATATTTTTTTTTATTTTTTAGTTTTATAATGAATTTTTTAATTTCTACACTTGGAAAGACAAGCCAAAGAATGGCTTGGTCTAACACAAGGATTATATCTTCGATTAGATTCAATAACTTTACAAACACAGACGATGCTCAAATTCATGGTGGAACTTTTCATAGAAAAACTATGGTACAAAATAATAAATTTAATAAATTTTCAATTGGTAAGTGAAGGCAAAAATAGTTTTATTATCTAAAACTAATTTTTTTTGGTTAAATAAATTTAGGGTTTTTAGTACGAAAATTTTCCACAAAATCAAATAAGATTGAAGTTAATATAGCTTATTACGATGAAATAAAAAGTCTGCCCAATCATTCTGAAAAATTGTTAATTGATGTTCGTGAACCAGAAGAATTAAAAGAAAGCGGAAAAATTCCTACCAGCATTAATATACCTCGTAAGTTATAATTCAATAAATTACAACCTTAGGTCACATTTCTGTCACTGAATTTTGTAGCTACATAATATACATAATTTGTGTTGCATACTTACATTGATATAAGAAAAAATTAAGACCTAAAATAATATTTGTAATTAAATTACAAATAATAGCAAATAAATTACAAATATTGAAAAATAATCATTTTTAAAAGTTATAATTTGATGCAAAATAACTTTCAAAATCTGTATGTAGTTGGTGAAGTAAAAGAAGCTTTATCATTTACTGACAACGAAACATTCAAAAAACGTTATGGGGTTTCTAAGCCGTCAATAGATCAGAGCATAATTTTTCATTGTATGATTGGAAAACGAAGTAATAAAGCAAGTGAAATTGCATTAGAATTAGGATATAAAAAGTTTGTATATATGTATTTTGCATCTCAAATTCACCATCTTTCAAAAATTCTATAAAAAGATAAATATCTAAAATTTTAAGGATGGTGAAATAAATCCTTTTTATAATATTTGAATTCCTAATTTGATTATAAAATTTTATCTTTCAATGCAGCGTTAAAAATTATTTAGGTTCTTGGATAGAATGGGCTGAGCACGAAAAGAAATAAAACAATCTTTATTAAAAAAAGAAACTTGTCTGCGAGGTTTGTGATAAAATGAAAAGACTATAATATCTAAATTTGGCAATGCATATTACCACCTATGTATGTGTTTCAAATTAATTTAAAGAACAAAACTGAAATTTCACTAAGTAATATGATTTGTAAATTTTTTGTCTTAATTTTTTTAAATTAAAATATAAATTATGAAAGAAAAAAATGGTTTGATTTTTAAATTTGTAAACTTATTTTAAAGTAAATGATGTCTGTAAAGCTCTTTCAAAAGACATGTCAAAAGAATTATTTAAGAAACTTTACGGCAGATCGAAGCCCCAATATGAAGCAATAACAATATTTTCATGTAAATCTGGAAAGCGCGCAATAAAAGCTTATGAACAAGTTAAACTTTTAGGATATTCAAGGTTACTTTTTTATTTACCTAATTTTATTTTTAAACTAATTAAATTACTTTTAGTTTAAAGGTATATACTGGTTCTTGGTGCGATTGGGCTAAACATGAAGGCTTACCTGATTAAAATAATTTCGTTTCATTTCAGTAAATAAATTTTGATTGTAAAGTAATTGTAAAATAAAATAATGTAAAAATAAAAATTTTTAAAATATACTTTTATCGAAACAAAATTAGTCCCCTAAACAATAGAAAATAAAACTGGTGGTGGATGTTGAGCATCTATAAGATAAAACACAAAAGTATATAAGGAATCTGGAATATTGTTAGTGGAAATTTGGAATCTTTGAGTTGTTAAAAGAACGAAGCTTTGTGATGTTCTTTCAATATTCGTGGATCTTTTCAATCCGAAAATATTTAGTAGTATAGTTAGGGCTGCCAGGCGAAACCTTAAAGAATACCGGACAAAATTTTAAAATAAACCTTAGATTAAGCTATTTTTAAATGATATTTTTATTATTTTTTATATTTTTCATTCTGCGAAGTATTTTTTGCAGTTTTTTATTTTTAGAAAATATTTCTTTTACATTTTGGCATGTATAAGGAATATTAAAGAAGATACAAAGTTCGCTTTTTACTAAATTCAACGACATCCGATTACGTTTGTTAGTCCATAGATTGTCCATCACACTAAATATTCTTTTATTCAACATTCGCATTCGAAACTGGAATCGAAAAGACGAACTGAGCTATTTTTAATAAATTTGGTGCCGACTCTTTTCGAAAGAAAAAGTTTAAATTGAGGTTTATATATTTAAATAGTTCCATTTTTCTAAAGATGTTTCTTCAAGTGTCTCCATTACCGAATTCAATGCATTTATTTCGGCATGTAAACAGTCTGGTGTGACTTTATCCTTTAATGGCGACAACATCCAAATTTTCAAAATTTCATGCAGACTTATAGAATTTTTACCGTCTGCAAGGCTCATAGCTTGAAAGTGCATATAAGGAGAATTCTGGAAATTTTCCAAATAGTTAAATGCTCTAGCATATACATTTAAAGCTTCTTTTTTAAATTTATTCACCTTACATGGATCTAAATAGTTTTTCATCATGGCAAATTTTACTTTCATGCCAAAAAATTCGGTGTCCATGTTATTTTTCAACGATTCTCGAAATTTTACCAATATTAAATAAAGATCACATGCCAGAATTGTACGAGTTTCTAGAATTAGTAAAATTTTTTGTAAAGAAGACAAATGAGTGAACGAAATAGATATAAATTTCGGAAATTGTAGGTTCATCAACTGGCGACGTTTCATTTTCTTGATCAGATATCATTGTCCATATTGGTCTTGGACATTCGTCTTCCCCTAAAGCTAAAAAAATAATATTTGAGCGGCTGCCAGCTTAGTAACAAACGATCAACTGTTTTAAATAAAGGCTGCCATCTAGTAGGACTATGTCAAACCACTTCATGAAATTCTGATTCGTAAAACTCATAACATTCTTTTAAATTTTCTCCCTTTTTGGTTGAGTTAGAAAACTCAGCAAACACTTAATATAACGTTTTCAATGTCGAATGATAATAATTTCAAAGCATTTTTAGCACAATTATGAATTATATGATCATGACAATGAGCTGCAATAATGGTTTTATTTTCTTCATTAACTAATTTTTGAAAAACCGAATTGTTTATTCCGTAATTCACACTAGCGTTATCAGCTCCATATGCAATTACATTATTCCAAACTAATCCGTTGTCATTTAATACTCGACATAGTTGATTTTTAATCGATCTTGAATCTTCGAAAGCTTCTTCATAAAAACTAATATTTTAAAAGTCAATCCATTCTGTAGAGAATAAAATTGAACTGCTACAGGAAATAGCTTACGATTACCTTTATTCGACGCGTCAGTAGAAATAGAAAATGGTATGTTATTTTTCAAATCTTCTATCACAAGTTCAATTGAAAAAGGGTACAAAACATTTTGTACAACTGTCGAAGCTTTAGTACGTCCAGCTGTAACATTTTTAGCGATTTGAGAATCAGAAAATGCCTATTTCATAATTTTAATTCCGCATTCCTGAGCCAAGTATGATAAATGGTACTTTACACCATGATAAATATGCAACAATTCAGCAATAGCTACTGCATCGCTTTGGCTATTAAAGTTATTAGGTCTCTAATTGATATGAAAAAAACAAATTTAATATTTAATTTTTCACTTAATAATTCAAACTTTAAATACTTCAAACTTTAGATTACTTTATCACTTTACTACACCAACAGAAAACTTTAAATAATACTTTAATATTTTGCATTTCCTATTAAACTATAATTTTCATAAAATAAAATTTTCCATAGCCTACTGCGGTATAAACAATTTGAATTTCAAAATTTTCAAAGCGTTAGGAGAAATACCGGACAAATGTACGTCCGGTCCTTCTAACTTTTTCCCATCGGATAAGTAATTGAATTAACGAATTAACGGACTGTCCGGTTCAAAACCGGATACCTAGCAAACGTAAGTATAGTTCATATATTTTAACCTATTTTCCGATAACATTACCAATTAAATTACCCGCTTTGTACACACATAGATTAATCAATATTTCAAAATCTGCATTAAATTCTTAAATATAACTTCTTATCTTTTATTATTTATATAAAAACTGATTAAGATTAATTGATTATTTGAAATAATAAAAAAGATTAACAACGAATCAAATTCTCTTTAGATTAAGCGTTGAATTTTTGATTAGGTTACGACTTGCAAGAAATTTTTCTTTATAATTGTTGTGTACATAAATTTTGTATGATTTAGATCTTTGATCACTAAATTCTTAGCCTTAAGCTAATTTGTTCCACACGCCATCAAAAGGTAGTTTCTAAAAATTGTTCCTGACATGCAAATTAAGTTAAATTTTTTTTTAAAATTAAAATTCATTCAAATAACTCCCTGAAAGCACGGGACACTTTCTCAATGACATCACTGATCACTTTCTTAATTTTCATCAACGACTTACTCTCTTCAACCCTCAGTCCAATCCAATAGTTTTGCTGATGACAACATACTGATGGCATCTTATGGCTTTTTAAGGAAATCTAACGTCACCTCTACCTCAATAAGCTTGAAGAGAAACATAATGACTAGGTCAACCTTGAACTAGCAAAAATAGCCGATTGGGGTAAAGTAAACAGTGTTGAGTTCAACATGTCCAAATCGCAAAACCGTCCCAACCCTTTGATTTCAAGGAGAAAATTTAAAACGGTATGAAAGTCTAAATATTTTATAGGCATACAGTTAAATCACAAAATGCAGTAGAATGAACATTTTGATATAGCTAAGAAGGCGGGCAAATGTTTGGGTTCTCTTTCTCGATATAAAGCCTACTTTGCTCCAAGAGATCTGACCAATATCTATAAAGCTTACAACTTAAGATGGAGTACGATTTTCACATATGGGCTGATGCCCCACAAACTTCACTAGGATTCCTGAACAAGATCCAAAATCGCACCTTACGCCTAATTGGCGACCCAACTGTCCAGATAACCTTTACTCCTCTCAACACACGTCGAAACGTTGGTGGTCTCTCCCTCTATTATAGATATCTTGTTGGAAATGACACTTGTTCTATTGAAATAAAATCAATAATGCCTTCCTTCAAACTATTCCAGCATAACTCTAGGGAGGCTGGGAAGGATCCATTTCTACACTGTGAAAATACTTGGTGCCCAAAACTGGTTTCGGAAATTCTTTTATTGTAAGAAGTGCTAAAATGTGGAATATGCTTCCATCTCACGTGTTTCCCTCAGATAGAAATGCTCTATTATACAATTTCCTACTTTTCAAAAAGAACCTATTCAGGTTCGTCTCCAACTTAACCTCCAATTTTCCTCTATCATCCTATTTCCATCCTAATCTTTACCCACACCTAGAATAATTTTGTATAAAACTCCTAGTGTTAGCGTGTCAATCGAATATAATGAATATAATCGTTTTTTCTTTATATTAAAGTTTAGTTGTTCTTCCATATAATTGTACTCCATATATACCATAACGCTATAACTAATGTAACTATGAAACGGTTAATGAAAAAATTACATAAGGCAAAATTACATATGGACAAAATTTCATAAGACAAAATTTCATAAGACAAAATTACATATGGACGAAAGTTCAAATTTAAAAAAAATTACATATTTAAATTTTTACAAATTTAAAATTATTTGGTTTAATGAAGGTACTTGTTTTCAACTGATATACTTGTATTGAATGCAAACATTATATATTTTTTTATATGTTAATAAGTATTTGAATTTAATCTAGTTTTGTAAACTTTTTACTGGATACTGTAAATAGAAGTAATAATAATAAATAAAAGTTTAAAAAAAAAAAAAAAAACTTGTATTGAATGTCAAAAAATAGTTTGTAGTGCATCTAAGAGTTTTTGTTAGTAATTTGATTTTTTCTCTATATTTTTGTGACAAAAAATCCCTAGAACTCAAAAAATAGAAAATTGGCGCATAGAACAAATAAGGCCAAATGCGTAGTTATCTACATCTCTGATTAATTATGTTGTACATCAAAATAATTCTGTTAGATTAATTATTGTGTAATAAAAGAAAATACAATTAAAAGATACCAATATTATTAGTTATTGATAATTCTAAAAAAAAAGCTTTAGACTTAAACACTAAATAAAATTATTCAATTGTTATTATTGTTGATTTGCGCGCGCACATAAACTCAAAAACAAAATATTTAATAGAATAAATAATTAAAAAACTATAAATAAATTTAATACTTAACAAAAAAATATAACATTTTTTTAACTGGTTTTTCTGAATAATTTCAATAAAATTTTTAGTTCTAAACTGACTATAAAACTAAACGGTCAAGTTTTTTTTTTGTTATTTTTCCTGCTTTTTTTATTATTAACAAATTTTTTTTTTTATATATTATTATTGTGTAAAATGGAATCAAATTCTAGTAGTAAAAAACCATTTAGAAGCATTATGGATCAAAAGCGATTCACCGGATTCATTTTATTTTTTTTAGCTGTATCAAATTCTTCTGTATTAAGTAAAGAAAATGATGTGAATATAGCCTATTATGATGAAATTAAAGATTTACCAAATAATCCTGATGTATTGCTAATTGATGTTCGTGAACCTAATGAATTAGAAGAAACTGGAAGAATTCCAACTAGTATAAATATTCCACGTAAGTTTTGATTTGTTCTTCTTTTTTGTATATTTATTATAAAACTATCATCTCATCTCTTTGGCCTTATTTATAAATATTTTCTTTTGCTTGCATCAAATTATTTTAGTTTTGGTTTTATCTTATTATTTTGTCTATTCTACTTGCTACAGATTACCTTCTAAATTTGCAAGAAATTGCTAAAATCCATCGATCGAACAGTTGAAAAATTTATTCAATTGTGTTAAGCTTTGGCAAGTACGGTACGGTTCAGGTACTGAATGTTATATATATTTTTTTTTCAAGCTTAGTCAAACAATTAGATATCTTTAAACATAAATGCTCAGTTTGGAATAGTGGATAATTGGAATTGGAATTGGGAGGGAGTAAGTGCCGTTTTGAATGAATTTAATAATGTTTTTCTTGAACTTTTGAAGATTTTATATGGGTACATTTTTGTGTTGCGAAAAAATGTTCGTTGGAACATAGTTCTGTATACTAGAAAATTTTACTGCAAACGAATTTTAATGCCATATAGGAAGTATATAATATCATAATTAAGATATGATCAAATCCAAATTCGCCAAGTAAAACAGGTTATCAATAATTTAGGTAGCAGGTTATTAATAAATAAAATCCGAAATGCTATGTCCGATTAACAGTGGGCTATAACACTCATCATCAATAAATATATATATGTGATTAGAGAACCCATCAATTCTGATCATAGATATTCTGATATACCACCAATGGAATATATTCCCAAAAATTTGCTTTTTCGATTAAGTTTCACCAGTGTTTGGATACAGCACCTATGATGTTTATAACATGTTGCCTTATTTAAGACTGGCTGATTTGTAGCATTCGAGAAAACAATGAAAAGCATTTCCATTAAAAACCTTAATTGTTCACGTTTATTGTTTTTACATAATATATCTGATAATATTATATTTAATTTTTGTTTATTTTTTTTATAATTAAAGTTGCTTCAGTTGAACAAGCATTATCCAATAAAACATCCTCTGAAAAATTTAACGAGCTCTATGGAAGAGAAAAACCAGAAATTAATTCACCATTAATTTTCTCATGCAGATCTGGTAGGCGTTCATTAATGGCTTATAGAAAAGCTGAGACATTGGGTTATACAAAGTAAGTTAAACAAAATATAAAAGAGTGGTTCAGTTTGACGTGAAAATCATCAGGAAAAAATATTCAAGGCTAATTTCTATTTCAAATTTTCTGCTCGGTTACAAGAGGGTTAAAATCAGATTAAAAAAATAATGTCTATAATAAATATCCACAGCTCTACAGATATGCAAGCAGGATATTTATAGATATAGAACCTATCTAAAAGTACTTATTGGGTTTGACTCAGACATTAGTTTTCGAGTAATAGCTACCCAAACTGAAATATTTGTGAAAAACGTTCATCTTGAAAAATTTAGCTATAATTTGTTTTTATCAATTATTTTGATTCATTGAACCTATCCACTACATCTTCGCTATACTCAACTTTCATGTCAAACTTCCTGTTTCTCAGATAAAGTTATATATAATATTTGTATAATTGTGTTTATGATGTAAACCAAATAATAAGGGTTGAATATTGTCACAATTTTATTATTCAAAATTATTGAAAATTTATAGGTGGTGCAGGTTATACAAGTTCTGACTGACTAATTCTAAAAAAAAAAATTGAGAAACGAATTAGGTTGCAAATCTTCGAAGTTGTAGTGGATGTTTGTTAAACATTATTTTTAAAATTTAAATAGCTAATGACAAAAGACTTCTATAATTGTCTAGAATATTCTTTTTCCGAAATACTCCAAGGAATAAATACTATTTAAAAGATTTTCAAGCCAAACTGAATTATCCTGTAATAGTAATAGTAATTAAATTTATTTTATTAATTTTTAAATTTGTTAAGCATTAAAAATTATCAAGGTTCATGGTTAGAGTGGGCTGAACGTGAAAATCTTCCATCAAAATAAACCAATTTAAATAATAATTATAACTATAAAAAAGGTGAGCTATAAACTGCCAGGACTATTGGTTTAATATTAATAATTTCATTTCACATATGAAAACCGCTTAATTTTATTATAATTTTATTATACAAGTTCTTTCAATTAAATATATATTTTTAAAAATTTGACTGACTTTTTAATGTATAGTAGTTCCAGGATTTGTTTTGTGTTTATTTCCTTCAAAATTGTGTGCAGTTCAACTGCAGCTTAAATTCCGATTTACATATTACAAAGAGGTTTTTGATACAAAAAAAAAAATAAGCAACAACAAAAATTAATTTACTCAAAAACGCAGTGTTACTTCAGTAGAATAAAATAAAAAAAGAAAAAATGAAAATAAATTTATAAATTTTATTTGAATATTGCTGCTTAATTGACTTCTATCTAGTAAGACTACTACAGACTTAAGAACTTAGGTTTTTGTCCCTATAAAACTTCTCATAAAGAATATAGCTAAAATGATATTTTTTTGAAATTTTAAATTGAGTTTTTCATTTTTCATCAAGAGTAAATCCACCATTATTCAACATTTTCAATGACGCAAATAAAAAAATTGTTTCTTATAAAACACGGTTTAAAATATTAGTTTAAAAATCTGCGAAATAAAAAATCACACAAATCAAGGAAATTAACATTTTTAAATTGTTTTCAGATGGAATAATTTGAATTTCTAAATATTTTTTGCGATTGATTTGAGATACTCCATCAAAATTTAAAAACCAACCTTTTCAATCAAAAATAACTGTATATACGTTTATATAGAAGATGATTTTTCGGAAATTCATTTTTAACTTAGATTTAACGTGCAGTGTATTTTTTTTTTGTAAAATGCGTTAACTGCAAAAGCATTGTGCTTGTAAAAGCGAAAACTGCAAAAGCAGTACTGGTAAGGTGTACGAAAAGTAAAACTACAATTTAAACCTGCAAGATTTTTAACGCAATTATGCAGTATTAAAATTTTGCTTGCAAAATTAAAACTAATGTGAGATTGTTAAACAAAATGTCTGACATTACAAAATTATTTACCCGTATGTGATATTTTTTAATTTGTTTATTTAATCTAAAATATACGATGTTTCTAATAGTACAATTAAAAAATAATAGTTTGTTTCTATTTTGGAAAAAATGGGAAAAAATATATGATTTGGCATTAAGTTTATAGCTTTTTATATACCGGGTGTTCCAGGGCATACGTATCAGCTTTTTAAGAGAGGAAAGAGCCGTCATTTTAAAATTTAAAAAAAAGTTTGTCCGGAAAGGACCGCAAATCGCGTTTTTAAGACCAAAAATCGCCGAAACCGGACAAAATTGAAATTTTCAGTGGTACTTTTTAATGCAAATTCAAATTCTGCGATAAAAAATAAGAAAATTATGTTAAATGCTTTTTTTTTTTTTCTTAGTAGTTTTCTTTAAAATTAATAACAATAAAATAAAAATGCTCAATATTTTCCTTTGGTAAACCAAAATTGATAATAACAGTTAAACAGTAACAGTTGACATAGTTTTTGTGGCGCTGCAAAATTAGTTCGCTTCAAATAACTGTCATTTGTCATCTGTCATCTGTCATCTGTCAACTGTCATCTGAGCGTTCCGTCGAACATCCATCCATCCATCCAGATAAATGTAGAAAACTATATATATAATAATTTTGAACATTAGAGTGACGTAGGGGCGGTTTTATGGTGGTGGTTCATTACTATGCCTTCTTTGGAAATATTATGACTCTCTTGGATGATGTATTGTGCTACTCTGGATCTGAATTTGGTTAAATTCATCTTCTTAGCCAGTTCTGCTTCTTTCATGTGTTCATTGAGTCGTATTTCCATGTTTCTCATAGTTTATTCTATATAAACTTTGTTGAAATGTCTGCAAGTGATCTTATATTTTTCTGATTTTCCATTGAATCATTTGGGCCCTTAATCGTTCCTAGAATAGTCTTGAGTTGATTCGGTTCTGCTGCTATATACTATGTCTAACTCGTGTTTTTTTAATTTCGCTCTGACTGGGAGAGAAATGTCACTAAATCCCAATTCTACTCTTCTTTTGGGTTTTTGATCAGTGAGTAGGTTAATGAGGGATTCCGTAGTAAAGTTTTTTTGCCTTTGCTTAGTAAGTTAGTGATGGTTTTTTCTAGATATTCGTTTGCTCTCACAATCTCATACATGTTTAGTCTTTTTTACTAAATCTTTTTGTGAGATGGGAAGGGTTAAAATTCGATGTATCATGTGGTTGAAAAAGGCCGTCTTATATTGATAGAAGTGGTTCGAGGTATTCGGAATGACCCTGTCAGTACCCGTAAGATTCCTGTAGATCTCTTGTTCTAGGGACGTTCTTCTTTTGGTTAATAATAATTCTAAGAATGATAATTCTCTTTCTACTTCGATGGTAAACTGTATATTGCTGTGAAGTCCATTAAGAGTAACCAGTGTTGATTTTAAGTCTCATTTCCTTATTATAGCAAAAATATTGTCCACGTATGTCTTCCAAATCTTGGTAACCGTCCTTCTGCTGTCAATCTGACTCTGATTTGGTTATGAAAATTTTATTGATGAATGAAGAGAGGGGGTTTCCCATTGGAACTCTCTTCAATTGCTTGTTGCAATTCCGTTTAAACTTGAAATAATTTTCTTGTAAATTTTAATCTAACGCTTTCTAAAACAAGCTAGTTATTATTAATAAAGGTATCTTTATTTATTGTAATTAAAATTTACGATATTTATATATTTATTTATAACGTAAATATAATTTGTTGCATGGGCTTAATAACAATTTTTAATTTGCATAACATCTAATTGTATTATATACATATTATGCTTTCCATTGAATTTAATTATATTATTGAATTTTTAATGTACATATTTTATATATATAAATAAATTTAAAAAAATTATAATTAAATTAATTTAATTTTTTTGTAATAATCTAGACAATTATTTTCCCCGATTGATATGAATATAATCCGTCAAAATTTAAAAACCATCCTCTTCCATCAAAATTAACTGTACGTTTATATAAAATAATTAATTTATTTGTTTTGCTGGTATAATGATAAAATAAATCCTATAAAAGTTAATTAATATAAATATAAAAAATAAAAATATTTCCAAATAAAATTTTTACCCCTCCACAAAGTTGTTCAGCTACCTCAGTTCTTGTTGGAAAAACATCAATCAATTGCAGATAATCATTTTGACAATTTTTCTTTGAACCCATATCAAATTCTGTATTAATAGGATGATTATTTAAATTAAATTGATAAAATTTAAATTATTTATACTTACCATTAAAGTTTATAGTGATAAAAGTTTTTGTTGGAGCTGTAATTATCCATTTACATTCTGTATAATTTCTAAAATTATTTGGGTACATTGGACTTGATATTCTTCCTTTTAGTCCATGTATTTCGCCTCCACAGCCCAAACCATTTGTATTACCCATGTAGAATAAATTCAAATCTAAAGGATTATCCTCACTTGAAACATCTATTTCAACAGTAACTTTATTGGTTTTATCAAACACTTGACCTGTTGTATAGTACTCTTTTATACAGGTTTGTTGTAAAAGTTCATTTGATTTAGTATCGAAGAACTAAAAAATAAAAATGAATGTATTATTTAGTATGGTATTATAATTTATTTCAAATGTCAAATTAATGTAAATTAGATACGTATAATTTAAATTTATTGAAATTATATGCAAAGGATAGCTAAAGATCATAATTGGTTCAGTTAGTTTAACAATTTTATTAATTTTTCTTTTTTAATACTAATGGGTACACGAGGCTATTTAAATTCATAAGAAAATAAGAATATAAATCTTTTCTTTATCAGGTAGAAGATAAGTAAATTTACATTTAATTTAGTGTTTGTAATTTTTATTGCCCAAAAAAAAGTATATATAACTAATATAGCTTTTAATTAAATTTAATTAGGCAACAACACTGAAGAAGGCAACACATTATTGCCGAAATATCGATATTTGTAAAAATAAAGATTTTAGTAAAATAAAAGGAATTGTGCGTTTTTCTTTCTTTTTTTTTAATTTAAAAATTTTACTACAAACAAAAAATAAAATTTAAATATTTGTACAAATCATTCGGCTGTACAACAAAGCAAAAAAACTTGGTGTTACTCTGAATAAAACTCATACGTGGAATGATTGCATTAATCTGCTTTATAATTTAAAGGAAAATATATATAAATCCCTAACCATAGTATAAACATAATTTATATGTGATTTATTGTTTTTTTCATATAAAACTATCAATTAAACCCTTAAATTCTGTGGTTAAATTTATGTAATCATCCTTGGTTTTGTTTTATGTTATATCGTAAGATTATCGTATTTTTTTAATTTTAGGCAGTCTTGACAGTGCTATTTTGATGTTGCAAAAGTAACAAATTTGCCTTTGTACATTGGTATTTTCACTGCCATTTTTAAGAATATTTGAAAAATGTATTGAGTTTATCATGCTTGAAAATGTGTAATGTGAACATAGAATTACCACATCAGTCAAAAAAGAAAGAAACTAGTTCTATCCTGAATCATCTCATATGGAATACATTACTGTTGGACCCGTTTTGTGACTGATCGTTGTAGGCTTGATCGTGTTAGTGATGTATCTAAATCTGTACTTGACTGTACATTTGAAAATTACTTGACTTATGATATTCTGTTTTTTGAAAAATAAATTATGTAAAAATACACGTCCTTTGTACTTGTTTAATAAACTAGTCTTTAGAAGATCACATAGAACTGTAAATTTAATTATTCCTCGTCATTTAGTGCTACTAAGACATTTGTCATTCTTTGGTAGGGCTGAATACTTTATCGAGTTCTATCAGATGTGAAGTTTGTTTGTCTAAACTCCTGGAGTTCTGTTGGGGATACTTAGCTTAGCCATTGATGTTCAGTAAGAAAGCAAAATAAAAAGAAGCGATATATTATTGAATTTTAAATTTAAAGTTAATTTTATTTGGATTTTTTATTTTGCTTGTATTCGCCTGCTCTTCGAATTTCAAGAAAGTTTAATAAAAAATAGTAGTAAATTTATTTTCAATATCTTATATATTATTACTAGTAAGTCAGCCCGTTTAAAAATGGGTCCCGAGTAAAAAGATACCGAACTTTTTTTCGAACATAACCACTCAGTGGCCTTAAGAAATTTTTTTTTAGAAACACTTTTTTGTTATAATTTAAAACAAATTAATAATTTATTTTCCATCCATTTTATTTTTTATCCATTTTTCTTTTTTTTTCACAATTCAATTGAAAGGAAAAAATTAAAAAATTTAAAAATCATTTAAAAATTTAAAAATTAAAAAATCATATAAAAATAATTGAAAGGAAAAATATTTTTTTTAAAAATTTTTTTAAAATTTAAAATGTCAAAAAGCGTCGTTTACAAACATACAAAATGGTTCTCTGGTCTTTTATATAAATAAATTTTACTTTTTAATAACATAAAATTAATGGAGTTCTGTTATTTGAAGTAACTTCTGAAAACTGCAGACTAACACTAAGGCCATGACGATTAAAATTACCAAGATTTGATGTAATGATTGAAAATTTTTAAAATTTTTATTCAAAGTCGATTTAAAAGATTTAGTTAAAGAATCATTTGAAATGATAAAAGTATTTGCTTCTATACTTTCAGCATTTAAAAACAATAATTTCAATATAATTTCTATTATATTTATATGGCCGATTTTCTCTTCGTTTACCTTGTGATGTTCTGGCATTTTTAGTTGGGCCGTATCGTAGTTTTTATAATTTACAGTATATAAGTTTTGAATTGTATTTTTTCTTTACTATATTCACCTTGAATTAGAGTTAGTTTTTATCAGAAGTATTTACATTATATTGTGTGATATATTAATATCTGTATGTCAGTCATGAACAACCGAATCTGTGAGCTATGTTTTTTAAATTATCCCGTTAGTTCTTTTTTTTAAATATAAATAACAAACAAACATATAAACAGTTCTTTTTCTTTTCTAAGTACCTATAGAAGAAGAGTCTGTCACAATAATATGTAACCGCTTAAGTCGACATAAGCGAAAATTGATATCCAATTTTACGTGCAAAGAAATTCAGAGGCTAAATCTGCTAGATATCAGCTGTATATTACCCATAATAATAATAACTTACGCACCAACTTAAATCGTTATAAATTTGAGTGGATGAAAATTATTCTTCACTCCTGCTCAATTTTAAGGTATCATATACATATAGATTATGTTCCTTAGCCTAAAACCTATTCTTTTCTATACAAATTTACATGCTTCGTTCTCTCTTAAATTTATGATTGTATCAAAGTACAAACTTTATTCTAAAAAATAGTCCAATATTTTTTATTTTCAAAACAAGCAATGCCCAACGTGATTTTAATTTCAATTTCCGTTATTTTCGTCATTTGAATGTTGACTGAAATGTCATAATATTGTTATTTTGTTAGTTAAAGTTAACTATTTGTTGTATAGAAGTATTTTTTTAGCTATTAAATAATATAAATTTTTAATATGGAAGAGGTTACTTACAGCATATAAGCCAGTTTCTCTCGCTGTCCATGATAAAAATCAAGATAATGCCAAAACTGGTGTCACTCTAAGTTCCCCAAAAAAAAATCACCATACACAAAATCCCCAAACAAATTTTTCAAAAAAATCCCAAGAAAAATGTTTTAATTTATATCGGTAAAATTACAGATTTATAAGGTAAATCGAAGGAATGTGAAAAATTGCATTATATTTAAATTTTATTTGTCTTGACGTCAACCTGTCTACCTTCCTGTTGTCGGGAAAATCAAGGTTTCAGTAATATGGAGGGGAAGTTTGGACCAAAAAAAATATATTCATGGGCATGAACAATTTGCTTCACATTATGTACTTAATTAGAAAAAAATTAATTATGAAGAATTTTAGAGTTGGATACAAAAAGGGGGATATCTTCTTTTTCCAGAATATTTATCTTAATTATTTTTATGCGTAGCGGCTGTTGGATGCAAAAAGTGGGATATATCCCTTTTACAGAATATTTTTTATTTCTAGAAAAAGAAGATATCCAGATTAAAATACGAAATTCCCAAATTATATGTACATAAAGGGGATTTTTATTTGGGGCTTTTATTTTGGGCGATTTAGAACCCAACCCGCCGAAACTACCATACCAGCTTAATCCACCTATTACCGTCGTCATACTTATAACTTCACTAAGGTATGTTAAAAGCTTTACAAGAATGTATTTACTTGTGGATAATAGAGCTATAGAGCTTGATAATTTAATGAAATAGCTTAGGTTCTTTATTATTAATAACCTTTTAAATAGTAATTTATCTGATAATCCTAGAGTTCGATTGATATCTGATGGATGTGGTGACCAGAATAAAAATATGATCATGATTGGGATTTTATGCAAGTAGTTAAAGACTGACGTCCATTAGCGCTGGCCGCTGACTATAATAGACTTAATTTGCCTTTAGGCGACTTAAGGTGGCTTAAGTTTTTGTACGAATTTATGAAGTTTCATATTGACAACTATAATGAACTTAACCAATCTTTCGTTAACTTTATGAAACTTTTCGTTAAAACTTTATGGTAAGAAAACTTAAGCAAACTTAAACAAACTTAAGCATTGATATTTGATAAACATTTAGGTATTTGAAAAAAAAAATTGAAGAGTAAACAAATTAAAATAAAAAAATTAGTATTTAGTTTATTAAATGTTTAATGAATAAATAAAAAACTATGTTTTTGGTTTAACTATATTTTTTTAATGGTTGTTTTTGGTTTGGTATTTAAAATATTTTACTTTCATTTCAGTTATGAAATATACCTATCATATGTATGTATTTACATACTGACATTAATTTTAAAAATATTTACATAATATCACATTTATTTCAATTGTATATGCATAATAAAATTAATTTTAGGACTAAAGTCTAAAATCAATGAAAATTTTAGTATTTATTGCTTTGAAAATAGCCGGATTCAATAAATAAAATTCTTTTTAAAAAAAAATTTATTAAGTTAGCTAAAATTTTGTTAAGTCTATTATAGTTGAATATAAGAATCGTTAAGTTTTGACAAAACTTAAGCAAACTTAAACCAAATTTGACAGCAAAACTTAAGATGCCTAAGGCAGTTTAAGTCTATTATCAAAGAATATCATATAATATAAATATATAATATGGATATTCTTTGCTATTATAGTCAGGGCTATTCTAATATAAAATAGGTTCCACTTTGTATTTGCTACAACGGGTCACTCATATATCTCACTGGGCCGAGATATCACATTTTTTTAAAATTTTGTTTTTTGTTTTTTTTTTTCAAATTTAGTAGAGAGTGAAAAGAGGATGCACAATTAACGAATGTGAAACCTTTAAACGGCAATACATTGGAACACCACTTTAAGTAATAATTCATTCTTACAAGATGAATGAAGGGATGATGTAAATATTTATGATATCGCCTATATATTAGGAAACTATGATTTTGTATTGAGGAAATTTATTTTAAGAATCACCTTAATACTTTCCGTACAATTTCCTTTTATTTCCTTGGAAGTTCTTGTGGTGAAATAAATCGCTAAAGTTTTGTGTTCTTCGATTTCAATATTGAAACGACATTTTTTAGTGATTGATTGATCTAAAAATCCATTCGTTTCATTATGTGTTCTATTATTACAAACTGAAAATAAAAATTAATAAAAAAATTAAATAGTAAACGTAAAAACAAAAATAATAATTTAAATTAGAAAACAATACTTAAAGTTTTTTTATATTTTCTATTTATACTCTTTAAAGAATGATTAATAGAATTTTATGGGTCTTTAAAAAGTTTTACTTAATTTTATCGTGCACTATATGTTTCTAATTTATTTATATCAAACTAATTCTCTCATTGTCAAATATACAAAGTTACATTATGTGAAGGGGTCCCTTGACCTGTAGACCCCATCTTTCAATACAATTATTTATTTCCGAAGAATGTGTTTTCCGAACACCGTATATTAAATCATCTATAAAATATTGCTCTCTGGATCTATTGCTCGGTTGGGTCTGACATTGGGTCTGACAGGAGGGTATATATAGTATATATATGCCATATATTTAGTCAAGTTATATCTCTCTTTACTAGTATCCGTTAGAATTCTCGTGGGTTAACTTACATGGTTTGGCTCAAATTTTCCATAATTAGTTCTATGGAAAAGAAGATTAAAAAGATTTTCTATACGAAAACGCGTACTGGTGTTAATGTACGAGTTAATCTGATCTTTTATAATTTTTGGAATCAATTTTACCATTGTATACTTAAGAACTTGAACTTGTATACTTGAACCCTTCTTGATTGCAATGTATTCATCTGAAGAAGGTTAAGGCGAATTATGTATGGAGGTAGGATTATTTGGGTTAGACTAGGGAAGATTATGTAGAGCATATCGCAGGAAATTTTTTTTAATAGATTCAGAGGAGTAGTAGGTTGACCAGACAGAGCTTGCGTATTCCAGGTGGGGCGAACAAGAGTAGTAATGTATGGATCATCAAACTCCTTAGACGATCTTTTTATAAAACGTAACATAGAATTTGCCTTGTTAATTATGTTATTAAAGTGAAGTTTAAATATGAGTTTATTGTCAAAAATCTGTACGCAAAGATCTTTAAAATGAGAAACTCGGTTGATTAGTTTATAATCAAAAGTATAATTAGTTATTAATGGAATGGATCTACGAGTATAGGAAATAACAATGCATTTATCATTATTAAGGAGGAGATTATAATAGCTGCACCACTAACGAATCAAGATAACTCTGTAGAATAGTACGATCTTTTTTTTTATAAATTTTCATATCGTCAGCATATATGATCACGTTACTACTGTTAATGAACTTGTTTACATCATTAATTGATATAAAAGATGGCGGCCTTGTGGTACACTAGAGGTGGCACCAAATGATCCAGAAAAAGTTGATCTAAGCATTATACTATACGTTCTATTACACTAAACGGAACAGTTTTTTTAAGATTAAAGATGGTACTTTGTCAGGTCCAGGAAATTCATCACTATTAAGCTTATTCAAATAACTTTTTATTTTCTGAGCAGAGAAATCTATTGAAATAATTTGATTTCAGGTAAGTTAATCATGTGATGAAAGTTATTTTCAGACTTAATAATGATGTATAGGCAGTGGATTCTCACCATTATTTAGATTACTTCAAAATTAAAATCAGGCCCAGGCAGAATTAAGATCATAAATACTAGCATAAGGGTTATTACGTATTTATTTATAGACTAGTTTAAATTTAATAAATAATAATTATAAACCAAAAAAAAAACATTGTAGACCAGGTAGCACTATTAAAGAATTACTATTGTACACAAAAAGAACATATTATCAAGGATTCAAATTATATAAATATATGTAAGGATTAGTGTAAGATTTTAATTAGCCGCAAGCACTGATGAAGGAAGTAAGTTGCTTCCGAAATATCGATATTTGCAAAATAAATATAAATGATTAGTGAAAAGAAACTCGAATTTTATTCCATAATTTAAATAAATCACCAAAAACAAATCTGATTATCAAAAACAATCATCATAGTTGTTATTGGTTTTATCTTTTAAGTATACCTATTCCAAACTTTTTTCTTTCTATTTAACTTTTTTACTTCAAAATTAAACCAAGGACGACTAGAACTAAGGTCCCTATTACGAGCCAAGGGTATATACAATTCCAAACCTTTGGATAGAATTTTGTAGAATTTAGAGACCGCCTTATTGATCATCATTTTCAATTATAAAATCCAAGTCAATTGCTAAAAGAAAATTATTTAGCGCTAAAAAATTAGCTTTGGCAAAATTATAATTATAAGATAAATCATAATCATTACGAAACACATAAGAAGTTTTGGTACATAGACTCAAACATTTTGATAGAAAATAGATAAAATATTAATAGGAGTGTTTTTAGAATTAGAAACTTAGGTAAGATTATTTTGGGCTAAGTTTAAAAGGTTAGGGACGGTGAGGTTTTAAATGCTTGCCTTTAGGTCCTTGTAAATATTTGCTTCTAGGTCCTTCTGAATAACCTCACTAGATACACCTAGAGATTCATGATATGTAATGAAAAGTACTCTGAGAGCTTGTTAGTTGGTTGGTAGAACTTAACGCTCTTAGCACAATCCCGATAACTAAATAAATTATAAAATAAATATGATGTATAAATTGTACTTACTTCCTACGTTCGTCAAATGTAATATAAATCCTGATTTTTGAATATCAGTATTAGATCTAAAAATAATTTTAGGTTTATTATCTAAATATTCTGATACGTATACATTCAAATTTGCTGGGATTTTATTTGAGCAGTAAACCAAATCTTCATCTGCAACTCCGGAAGTCTAATTAAATAAAAATTTGTTATTAAAATAAAATAAAATATTTAATTAAGCTTTATTAAAAAATATTTCCAGATGTTTATTTTGCCAATTTGATTATTTTATGAAAATATTTTTCTCCTAAATAAAAAACAAAAGAACTTAAAGACTACTTAAAAAGCCAAATATTTGTATAAATGTTTAATATACCGGGTATTCCAAAGCGTGTCAGCTTTTTAAGAGAGGAAAAAGCTTTTCTGGGAAGGTCGGCAAACCGGTTTTTTAAGACCAAAAATCGTCGAAATTTGCCGAAATAGAGAAAAGCACCTCTTCCTATTTGAAAATCTCGATTTCGGTCAATTTCGCCGATTTTTGAACTTTAAAACCTTTTTTCCGGTTCTTCCCGGAAATTGAAAATAGCACCAATCGATAGAGCACCTTCGATTTAAATATTAAAGTTTTTTTTTAATTTTATGTTCCTTACCGTGTTTAAAAGCTGATACGCATGCTTTGGAACACCCGGTATATACGGAAACATATATGGATATAAAAAATGGAAGACAAAATTTAAAAAAAATTTTCGTGATAAAATTCCCAGTAAGATAGAATCCCCAAAGACAACAGAAAAACAAAAAAATATCTAATAAAAAATCCCCAAAACTAAAATTATTAACAATTTAAGTCCAGTGATTTGAAATATGCCTTCAGTGAAATTAATAATCGTTAAAACTGGGCTACTTTTTAAAAAGTCAGAAAATCTAATTTTATAACGAGAGGAATATCTACTTTTCTCGGAATTCTTACTTTGACTTATTTTTAGCCAGAAGAATCGCAAAACAGTGTTTCTGTATACCACCGATATTCCGAAATCAAGACAACAAAATACACTACTAGTAACATTCGCAGATCATATTGTTTGCTTAACGTGACTGATTAAAAACAGTTATTAAACAGGTACCAAAAACTATAGATAAACCAATAGATTGGTTCAAAAGCTGGAATATCAAAATTAAAGAAGTGAAAACTATATAAGTTAGGATATACAAATAAAACTCGATACGACTCTGAACAAATAATAAGAAAATATAAAGAAATACATATTCAAAAACAAGCTGAGTATACTCATTGACAATAAGTGGACATGAAAAAGTCACGTAATCCACAAACGTAATCAAATATGGTTAAAATTCAGAATATTGGCCATATGAATCACAAATTTGGGTACCTGAACATATTGGGATACCTGAAGCAAAAACAGCAGGATAATGAAAGCCAAATTGTATTATGAGACATGATGATCTACATACATTGCTTCAAAGATATTGACAATAATTAATGAAGTAATTAAAAAGGTAAATTTAAAATATCAAAAAATTTCAATCTATGTGAAAATTGAAATTAACATTTTGTCAGGAAATATGGAAAATGAAAGATGGAAGAGAATGGTTGGAGAAAATATTATTGTAGTTTTAATTCTGTCTTTGCGGACTCTGTGTTGGAGATTTTAGCTCGAAGATTGTGTCATGAAGATTTTTTGTCCAATTCATTAAAGGTATTACGATAGATTGTATATGTTTTAGTCTGATTAACTGTCCAAGCCATTTGAATTTCAAGAAAGCGAACTTTGAGACTACATATTGTTAATAATACTGTCTTGCATAGTAATGTTTCATAGGAATGAAGAAATAAACCAAGCAAGACTTATTCAAAGCAATGGCGGTGATTATTTGATGAAACTTGACAACAACATCACGAAACAATATTTCAGATGGAATCTCCAAGATGCCAAGAAAAAAGCAATCAAGAAAACATTGGAGAGTAATAGTTTTAGCGGTAGCAAATAAAGGTAGAAATTTATGAAAATAATCTCAGAGATAGAAATAGTTAAAAAATTTTGTTTATTGATGAAAAGTTGGTTTTTATAAATTATTTCCTGTTAATCAATATATAAAATTGTAATTTTTTAAATTTTCGGTAACTCAATATAATAAAAACAAAAAACAAAATAATGACAAAAATAAAATTAAAAAAATTAAAACTTACTGGTCTCACTATATCTAAATAATCGTTACATAAACCGGTTACAGCTGGATCTTCCAAATCAAATTTAACGAATTTAATTTCAAAACTTTTATTAGTGTTAATATTCCATTCACAATAAAGATTTGGTAGGTATTCTGAATTTTGTAGACTCAACGTAGTATTCTATAAAATAAAAGCATAAAAAAATTAAAAATTAAGAAAATTGGTAAATAAATTGATGTAATAAGTTAATTAATTTTATTTCCTCACATGTTAAACATTAAATACTATCAGAATATTGTTTCATTATTTTGTTCTTTTTTTATGTTTTTAACAAAAATTGGATTAGGTTGTGAGTATCACTGCTACCGTACTGTTATAGGTCTAACATCTCATCATCGTAATTGTTCTATTCTATGTATATGACATAGTCTATGTTTATTGCACGCTGGGATGTGCAGTACGTAGAGTGCTTGACTTCCAACCGAAAAGTTCCAGGTTCAATTCTCGACGAGGGAAAAAAATGTTTTATGGGGTTTTAGACCTGGTCCAGTAATCTTTGTCATTGAGATAAAATAAATGACAAAAAATAGGACGAGGAGTATTCTACTGTCAGAGATAGGCAAAACAATAATAAGCAGTAATAAAAAATTAAAATATACCTGAAGAAAACAACGCTAAATATCTAGGAATGATATTAGATGTCAAATTTAGATGGAAAGAGCTTGTCAAAAAGAAAAATTTTTAACTTAATAATAAATATACAGAAATGTACTGGCTTTGAGGTCGAAATTCAAGATTACGTATACATAACAAGATATCTATTGTTATATAATCAGATCATCAAACCGATATGGTTGTACGGCATACAAATATTGGGATGTGCCAAATACATGTACTTTGTATAGAAAAATTTCAAAATAAAGTCTTGCGTAACGTGGTAAATGCCCTTTGGTATATTCGCAACAGTAACTTGCACAGAGAACTAAAAGTTCCTTGTGTAGCAAATGAAATAAAAAGATATGCAGCAAAGCATTTGGCTCGTCTGGAGGGTCATGTTAATGTTGAGGCCACTGAACTGCTGGAAAGTTAAAATGGTACCAGAAGGCGTAAAGGAACTAAGCCATTAGATTTAATACGATAGAATTTCGTAAACTTATTCTTTAAAATAACAATAGAAATAAATTAATGGTTAGTTGTCGGACTAGTTTTAATGAGAGGGATGTGGTTTAATCAATAAAAATCTGACACGCAATGTAAGCTACGCGGCTCATTGTATCTATGAAGAACCCCACCAATACACAAAAAAAAAGTATTATGCGAAAATAAAAGGTACGAAAAAAGTGCTATTTAAGGAGGTTGAGATGAGCATTTTCCATTTTGCATATTCAAAATCTAGTATGGGTATGGCCCACTTCCGATTTTGAGCCTGAAACGTTAGCATATCCAAACGAAAGAAAAATTTTGCTTTGCATAAATATTTGATGGAACTTGAAATTTATAATGTACGTATTTTATATAAATCTTTAAACTAAAACTGTTTTTCATTGGTAACATTATAATTCGAAAATTGAACTATGTTAAATATATTTATTATAAACTCATACGACTTAGACAGTTAGGCATAATTAAAAATTAAATTTCATAAAAGAAAAATCTTCATAGTTTATGTCACAATTTTATAATAAATGATAAATGGAATTAAGTCAATCAATATTCCGGAAAAAGTAGATAATAGTGTCGCTTGTAGGGTAACTCTTATTAATTAAACGGGGAAATAGACCTGAAAAGATTACATGTAGATAGAACTCCCTACCGTCAAAAAGAAAGGCTTTATAATCAGTGAAAAGAAAAAAGAAAAAATTTTCAACCGAAAAATGGATTTTAAAGATAAACTACATTTTTAAAAGCGGTATTTTGATTTTGCAGTTTTTGATTTGATAACTTTCCGCATCCGTTCCGAAATAATGTAATTGTTATCTATAGAAACATGAACCGAAAAACAAATGTTTAGGTTATATTTGAAAATGAGACGTTCATATTTATAAGAAATTTTATTTTTAATAAATACATGTACATATATATATATATATATATATATATGTATTACTTCCTTATAATATTATTATTATTCACAGGTGGTAGAATGAATAACAACAATTGTTCCACCGTTTAAGTTTTGAATTGAAACTTATTCTGTACCAAATAGTATTATCGCGTGAATAAACACCCTATATTATAATATGTTTTTATTTAAACTTACTCCATTTTCTTCTAAAGTAATAGTCTTTTCCCCACAAGCATTTACTTGTCTTTTAAGTTCATACTTAAATCCTGTTCCAACACCAATTTTATCCGTAACAAATCGCATTGATAAATCTTGTTTTGAAGATTGAATTATTTTTGGTGATTGATTTCCACAAAATTTACCCAAAGATTTCCTATAAACATTTGTATTATCAAATATTTCCAAATAATCACAATTACATTTTTCCGTTGAATTTTGAATAAGTGCAGGTGTCGAGCAATCTTGTACATCAAAATTTATAAACTCAATTGATATTTGAAAACCAGGAGTTGTTGTAAAATACATATGGCAATCTAAATTATTTTCATATCTTTCATTGTTAGTGAAATAGTAACCAACTTCAGTATACGAATTTTTATCAACTGTTAGATTAAGATATGTATCACATTTTGGAACAAAAGTGATATCAGCTGAAAAACCTTCAGCTGATACAAATTGATCTGATTTTGTTACAATTATAGCTTTGTTTGATGTTTTTGTGACTGGTATTGTTGTTCCAGTATGGTTTCCACAAATTAATAATTTTCTAAATTCAGTTTTAATTTCTGATGAATTATAAATTGCAACATAATCATCTTGACATTTATAATTTTGCTCATAAATCAAATAATTAAAACTAATTGCTACATCTTTATTTGGGGGTGCTGTTATATTCCATATACAATACATTTGTCCTGGATATTCTGTACCTATTTGAAAAAATAAAATTATTTTCATAATAAATTAAAAAACAAAAATCATAAAAATTTCAATTAAAAAATTTGAATGCATTAAAAAACATTATGCGTTCTACTTTATGTATAGTAAAACATTGGAAATCCGTGGTTTATGTGCGAAAAGGTATTACCACTAATCTAAATAATTGGTAATTGAAAAAATAAAATAAAATCTATAAAGTATAACTTATCGAATTCGCTTTACTTGGTATAAATTGATTTTAATAAGGATTTAACACCATCAAATATTGTGTAATATAGAAAGTTTTAGGAGGACCAGATATTGAACAAAAATGAATAAGATTTTTAAAAGAAATATACAGTGTCATAATTAAGCAAACATTTTCAGAATCACCTAATCATCATCAAAAATTCATCTTCTTTGTCATCGCTGGTAGTAACAGTTTTAGAAAACATTGCAATGGAAAAAAATTAACAGAGGAACATAAGTGGAGAAAACTTGAATAATTGACGCTTTGCTGACGAAGTTATTCTCATATCAAATTCAGCAGAAGAAGTTGTTGCAATGATCAATGAATTAAGCTGAAATTGCGTAAAAACAGTCTCAAAACTTTACTAACAAAAATTATTATGAATATCATTAGAAAATATATCTCGATTGAAAAATATGTGTGGACGTGTAGCTTAAAGCATTATCAGTGAAGAAATTCAATGGTAATAAAAAAAATATTGCATTGATTTCTCATTTGTAATGATAATGATAAAAACAATGCAATAAATTTCTTTACCACTTTTAAATTTTTATTTTTAAATTAAATTTCTTTTAAATTGAATTTTTCTAATGCATTGAGTTTTTTAATTGTATTGATTTCAATATAAAAAAACTCATTAATTAAAAAAATTAATGCAATATTTTTATCATTATCATTGAAAATGAAAAATTAATGCAATATTTTTGAAATTAACATTAAATTTCCAAAAAACATTAAAGCAATGCATTGGACTGGTATGTTTGGGTACATATATATCTAGAAAGAAATTTATTTATTTATTTATTTATTTATTATGCTCCATATATTGTACAATTAATTCTTTTAAAACTATTTACTTAGATACAGATATATAATTATCTTTACTACAGTTGATTTGTATTTTTTTATTTTTATTTAGAAGTTTTCGAGTTAAATACTATAAATTTAAAGGAAAATTGGAGATGAAAAACCTTTTTGAATTTTTGTTTTGTAAAACTTAACGCTAACTTAAACAGTAAAACCTATCTATAGTAAAATCTATACGTACGAACTAAACTAGCCTAATTTTTTTTTTTAACTTAATTTAAATTTCTGATCAGAGGATTTTCTGACATGAACAGTTCCGAGTGGAACTTTACAGTTAAATAACTTATTTTTTCTAAAATTGTATTCATGCTGGCTTTATCATGCAGCTTTTTGGTTGAATACCATCTGGGAAGATTGAATACAAGTTTCAAAAGTTTATTTTGCGCAATTTGCAATTTTTTGGTATGACTAGCTGCACAATCTCCCCAGACTGGTGCCGCATATAACATTATTGGTTGAAAAATTACCTTAATAAGTATCAATTTGTTTTCTGTGGATAAGATTGATTTTCGGTTAATAAGGGGATACAACATGCGAGTACATTTGTTAATTTTATCAATAGTGTTAGAAGTTTGCTTTTGAAAGGTTAGCCTTTTTTCTAAGGTAATGCCTAGGTATTTAATAGTATCGGCCCAGTTAATTTCGTCATTTTGCAGTTTTAATGGTATAGAAGGTAAAAGAGAGGCTTTCCTTTTTTTCGTAAAATAAATTGATACTGTTTTGGAAGCATTAATTTTTACTCTCCATTTTGCATAATAACTAGAGAGCTTATTGAGTGAATTTTGTAGGTTTGTTAATATGTGATTGGGATTAGTGCCAGCAGAGTAAATTGCAGTGTCATCAGCAAATACTGATATTTTTGTAAACTCTAGCCCAGGGATATCTGCAGTGTAAGTGTTGTACAAAATTGGGCCAAGTACCGAGCCTTGTGGAACTCCTGCTTTAATTTCATACAAATTGGAGCATGTATTATTCAATATCACACGAAATACTCTTTGATGAAGAAAGTTTTGTATGATTTTAATTAAATATATAGGAAATTTATACACTTCTAATTTATGAAGCAAGCCAGAGTGCCACACAGTGTCAAAGGCGGAATTTATGTCAAGCGCTACTAGACCAATAGATTTGCGTTCTTCTAAGTTGGATTTAATGTAATTTTTGACACGTAGAAGAGGGTGAATGGTACTATGCTTTACCCTAAATCCAAACTGTTCGTTTGGAAGAATTTTTTTAGCTGAAATAAACTTTTCCAGTCTAATTTTTATGAGTTTTTCAAATATTTTTGAGAAACTGCATAGTAAGCTGATAGGCCGAAAACTACTTAATTCCTCCATCGGTTTTCCAGGCTTAAGAATCGGAATAATATGAGCTTCTTTCCATATATTCGGGAAATAACCTAGTTTTAAACAAGAATTGTAAATCAAAATTAGATATCTTTTTGCGTTTAATGGTAATTTTTTGATACATAGATTAGATATGTGATCTGAACCTGCAGATTTTTTAGTCTTTAATTGGGCAAATATTTCATTGACAGATTTCAGTTCAATTTGTTCAAAGGATTCTATTTCAGCTTGATCAATTTTGCTTACAGATTCCTCCACCATAAGATTTGTATCATGGTCGCTTGTGTTGTTGTTCACGGCGTGTTTGTTATAAAAATTTTTAGCTAATGCATTTGCTTTATCAATATTCGTGTAAAATGTGTTACTGTCATCCTTTAGAGTACCTATAAATTTATTTTTATTTTTTAAAACTTTTGAAATTTTCCAAAAAGGTTTTGACGATTTTTTCAAGTGCTTAAGAGTATTAGACCATTTCATATTTCGAAACTCACTTATTTTATGTTTTAAAAAATTGTTGAAGTGTTGTAATTGAGCATAAAAAATTACATTACGACTACGCATCCACTTTCTCCTAACAGTGTTTCTATGCCTGATTATATTTATTATATAGTCAGGTAATTTTTCGGTGTATTGCTTGACTATTTTCATGGGTACAGCCAATTCAGTTGCTCTTTTAATTTTGTTGTTTAAATTAGATATCATATTGTCTATTTGGTAACAATAGTCAACAGAATCATTATTATTGGTATTTAGTTCCATTTTAAGAAACTTCTGATACAGATACCAATTTGCATTGTTAAAATCCAAATAAGTACGATCATGTGATATAGTTTGTTTGCTAACGTTTAAAGTAACCGGCAAGTGGTCAGATGACAGATCATTAATTGTAATAGGTTGGGAGCAATATTCTGGTATGTTAGTTAAAAATATATCTAGTGTAGAAGGTAGTGAATTACTATTATAAGGAATATAGGTATGGTCAAAAGGATATAATAATGTGAACCTATCACTTAGTAATAACTGATATAAAATATTTCCCCAACTATTAGCCCGGGCACATCTCCACATTCTGTGCCTGCAATTTATATCGCCTCCTATAATGAAGTCACCTGTAGTTCTTGAAATTTTTAGTAGATCTTTTTTGAAGTCATATTTATTTAGATTTCTTACGTTCAGGCTACTTATGTAATTTTTAGTGCCGGAAAAATAGACAGAAAAAAGTTTAATTTTCTTGTTATCATTTAATGTTACCTCTATACCAATATTTTCTATTAAATCCAACTTTAAAGGTTCAATTAGTTTATGCTTAATATCTTTTCTAATAATTATTGCTACACCCCCACCACTTGTTGTAAGACGATCTTTCCTATATATATTAAAGTTCGAGTTTTTTAGGATAATATTATTGTTAAGCCATGTTTCACATATCAAGCCAACATGAATACCATTTTGTAACATAAAATTGAACAATTCATGGTTTTTGTTCTGAATAGATCTAGCATTCCATGTTAAAATATTTAGTTTATTACTAACATTCATTTTGAATATAAGTATTTAACCGAAAGTTCAGTTATAACCGAAAATTGTTCAGCCTTATTTTTGCAATTACTTAATTTATTTAATAATTCATTAGTTAAATTTAATATTTCATCAACAGAAAAAAGATCTGAATTATTTCTTATATTATTACTACTATTACTATTGAAATTATTATTACTATTACTACTAATACTACCTGCTGGAATTTTATTGTTATGACAGCTTATACTTGCAGCAGTGTTACTATTGTTGTTCTCCCAAAAAGAGTTTGATCTACATACAACATTGTAAGGTAATGAATATGTGCTTCTATTATTGTTGTTGTTGTTGTTACTATTGCTGTTACTATTGCTGTTTGTCTTGTAGTAAAGAGTGTTTGGAAAAAGTACATTGTAATTACTTTTACTCATAGTTGCATTGTTGTTGTTGTTTGACACTGAGGTATTTTGTCTTACTTTATTGTTGCGACCCAAAAGAGAGATATATGTTTTCTTATTATCACAAATACTATCAGTGGAATGATGTTCACCGTGACAATTAGCACATTTTTTAATTTCTTTGTTTGTACAGTCAGTAGTTGAATGACTGCCGGCGCAGAAAGCACATTTTGTATTTACGCTACAGTTACGTGATCCGTGGCCAAACATCTGGCAATTGTAACATTGTGTGATTTTTTTATTGGTGGTTTTACGTTCCCATCTAACTTTAGTGTTGAATATATAAGTAAACTTATTACGTAATTCGTTTAACTTAATTGAATTTTTTTCTAAATATACAATATATAGTTGTAAATCATTATATAAATTAGTGTTTTTATTTATTGATTTGATATCCAAACATTTTAAACCTTTTTCCAATAAGTTATTCTTCAAATCAGTGCAATTGTAGTTGTCCAATCCAGATAATACAAATTTTAGTGGCTTAGTGCTTTTCGATTCATATGTAAAAAACTCTAGATTGTTTATTTTTAGTTCGTCGAGTGCTTTTGTGTAAGATTCATTTGTGTTACAATACAGTTTTATACCAATTGAAATGGATCTGACATAATAATCATTTACACCATTTTTTTTCATAAATTCGTGAATTGTTGAAATTTTTTGTTTTATTATAGTTATTGGTGGTGGACCATTTTTCTTAGAATCAGTGTTTTCAATATTATTTTCGCATGCGTCCTCCATACACGTGCTTTCATTGTCATCATCAATAGTTTGTAGAGGTAAGTAGTAATTACTCTCAGAAGTTTTCTTTTTTTTTTGTGAATTGTCAAAATCACTGTTATTATTTATTTTAAAACTTTTCGCCATGTTTGTGTCTTTTTGCAAAAAAGCCACATTAATTTCATTTGAAATTCTTTTCCTTTTTCGAATAATTTTGAGATTTGGAATTCAAATAATTAATTTTAATGTTGTAAATTACAATTATTTTTCTATAATATGTTGTATGAACAAAATAATTTCTTTTAATAACTTTAGAAGTTTTCTCGATGCAAGCAAAGGGAATACGATCTAGAAAGAAATATATCATTCGAAAAGAGAGACGAGTTGTGGAGAATAGGAGAAAACAATTACAATATGTAAAAGAAAAAAAAGACGTAGATGTTGTGTTAGTTTATTCAGAAAATTCAAGAAATAAACTTCAAGTTTGACATCGAGAAATAGAAAGTTCTATGTTGAATGTTGATAGAATACAAAAATAACAGGTATGATGGGAGTTAACAAAAAATCAAAAGAATTTACATGAAATTGTTTACAACCCGTTAGCAGTTTGATAAAAAATCATGCTAAATATTTCATTATGTATCACTTTCCATCATTTCAATTTATTCTTTATAATTTTTTATTGATTGAACTTAGACAACAACCACATATGTAATAATCTATTAAAAAAAAAATTAAATTTAGTTCTGGCGAGCAAAAGAAGAAACCTTGTACTTTGGTGAGCTATGGCAATTTGATAAATAAATACTTTTCTACGTTAAAATACATATTGTGACGAAATTTCTAATTGAAAATTCAAATATTTTGAACCATTTTAAAAATGTGATTCGGTAACTAAATACATAAATAGCTCTACTAAAGTGTGTTCAATGATGTATTTTGCTATATTTCATTCTAAACTTCAGTACGGTAAAGTTTGTTGGGGTGGTACTCACTTTAACAACGTTTTACAGCCACTACAAACTTATTTAGTAGCTTAGGTATTCTTCCTATCAAGAACTTATACATCTATAAAACCCTGAAAGTATATTTTATTAAATCAGGATATTTTGATGTGAGACATACTGTTTTATCTATAATCTAAGATTCAATACCTAGGAATTTAGTTCATGTAACCCGCTTAAATAAGTTTCATATGTGTCATTTCTTAAAATTATTGCACAGAAAATTTTTAATAAGCTACCTATTGATATCAGAAATATTCGAGTTTTATCCGAATTTTTAACTAAAACTAAGAATTGGCTTAGGAATATTAGTTGGCATGAAGTTGAAGAGCTAAAAAAAGTTATTAGATAATATTTTTACTGATATTTATATATTTTAGTATACTATTGCTGAAATTTATATTATTTTTTTGAAGTAGGTTTCGCTAGTTATTGTTGATGTTTTAAGTTATGTTTTTAATTTCAGCTTTTATGAAGAAATCTTTCCTGATGATTTAAAAGTAGTTGAAGTAATTCCCCTTTTTAAAAAAGTAAATGTATTGGAATCTAATAACTATAGGCCTATTTCTATACCGCCTGCTATTTCAAAAACTTTTGAGAAAGCTATTAAGTCCAGAATATTGCAGTTTCTTGGATAAAAGTAGAATTTTTAGTGATGCACACTTTGATTTTAGGAAAAAACGAAGTACCGAAGATACTATAATTTATTTATCAAGAATGTTAAATAAATTTTAAATAAAAAAATATATATACTTTTATTTTAACTTACCATCTTCATTTAATGGACTGTGAATTGTTGTTGATTCTGTAACATTACCACCACAACTTTCCAAATAAAAATCAAATGAAAAGTCATCACTGTACAATTGACTTTCATATACAAATGTTACAAATTTTTTTACTTTTAATTCCGTCAGAGAATTCTGCTCACAATATTCATTAATTTTCTTCGTTTCATATGCTTTTTCATAATATAATGACATTTTTGAATAGTAACAATCAAATCTACTTGATTCTTTACCAAGCTTAAATTTATTAAATTTAACCATTATATAATTATTTGAATCTGTTTCTAAAGTATAATTGCATTTTATTTTATATTTGGTTGTAAACCAATCTTTGGGACTATTAATAGTTTGTATATTATTTGTAACATTATATACTCCACCACAATATTCAATGAATTTAATAGAAAATCCATCGCCAGTTATTTGATCATTACTACGGAATTTTAATTGATATACAAAACTGGTTGCATTTAATATATTTGGTGATTCTCTGCCACAAAAACGTGGATATTCTATCCATTTATTATCCAAAGACAATCTTTTTATTTCTAAATAATCATCTGTACAATTTGGATTTGAAGGAATAAAGAATCTGTGAAAAAAAAAACAAAAATTAAATAGAAAAAACTAAAAAGAAGGAAATTAGATTTAAAAAAAGAGAAAGAAAGAATTAACATGTGATAATACATTACAACGACATATTTCCTAATATAATTTTATGGAATAATTAAATTAATATAATTTTGTAAATGGAGTATTCATTTATTTTAACAGTTGATCCTACAGATAAATCTGCAGGCCAACTTTACTTTATAGGTCCTTTTCCCTTTCGAAATGTGGGTATTTTGTTTTAAACTATATTCATTATTTGGTATATATTTTTGTATATTACATATATATATTTATATATTAGTTTTATTAGTTATATTATATCTTTATAAATTATTAATTTATTTTGAACCGATGTGGTTGTATTGAAAATTACATTTTCAGTCATTTTCACCATTTGAAATTTTTTTTGGTTCTCACGGGGTTTGAAACCCGTACTTCTCGGTCGGTACATTACTACACTCGAGTGCTTTACCAATCGGCTACCGAGGCCAATGTAAATGGAGTAGGTATATAAAGTGTAATCAATAGAATTAATATTGGTTAACAAATTTAAATTATATAATCACGATAGCATTATAAATTAGTAAATTTAAATAATAGTTAATATTTTTACTATACGAATAAATAAATCAAATAACAGTAAAATAAATTTTTTTACCTTCCATAAAATTGTAGTGCAACACTAAATCCTTTTACGCCACGATAATTCCAAATACATTCCAAATTATTTTCATAATCTTTTGCGTCAAATTCTATTGTTGTACCTGCAACACTTGGTCGAATATCACGACTGCATTCTTTTATTTTTTCTTTTGTTATATTTAATTTTGAATTTGATGTATAATTTTCTGAATGATAATGTATCAAGACAGATCTTCCATCTGGTGTAAAATGATATGTTCTAATACCACATAATTTTTGGGCTGGCATGTCGCTTGGAAATTTTCCATTATATATTATTAAATATTCTTTTGAACAATCGTTGTTTGTAAAATTTGTTAAAAATGTTAAATTTTGTTTATTATATAAATAAATGAAATTAATTGTCCATGCACAATCAATTCGACCATAATTCGGTGGCAAATTCTTTGGTAAATCTAATTGAGTAAGATTAAAATCATAAACATATGAATTGCCACATTGATGTTTTTTTATTGAAAATTGAAAATTAAATATTTTATGTGCTCCAGAATTATAAATTTCTAGCTGCGATGTTGATTTCTGTGAAATTGCTAAATCATAATTTGTTAAATTTGTTCTAAAATTTTTATATGCACTATACATAGATCTAAATGATATTGCTGGACCAATACCATTCGCTTCTATTAATAAAAGATTATCCACATGAAAACCAATTGTTTCGTAAGATTTTGTAAAAATATTTGAGGAACAAAAATATTTTGATGAAAATCTGTCATCGGATATAGACAAACTTTTTTGTTCATTAATTGATACATTAAAATCTCCTAAACAATCTGATACACCATATGAATCATATTTAATTTTAATTGATATAATTTTACTTGGGTAACCACCATCGAGTCGTATTAACATACGATTATCCGTTGAATTTACAAAATCAACTGAAGCATTTCTGAGTTCTGTTATTAATGATCTAGCATTGAAATCGTTAAAGAATCTTATTTTATGATAAATATTTCTGAAAATAATTTGAAAAAAAAAAAAAAATTATAGGTTAACATTAAAATTATGGTATTAAATTATAGTATTAAAATTATGGTAGGTTATGGTTAAAGGTTAAATTATGGTGGCTATCTAAAATAGCACAAAAAGAGAAGTTATTTTCTATTTATTGAATAAAAGTGAGCTGATGTTGAACCTCGGTATGTAGCAAAACAAACTTTATAATCTAAAAACACTCATATATTTATACATATATTATAATATATTATAGACCATATTGTTGTCTTAACAGAGATTTGGTTCTGTGAACAAGATATTTAATTTTACAATAGAGATAAATCTTATGGAGGTGTAGCTGTATACGCGAGTGAAAATTTGTGTAATCAATTTGTTTTCAAAGAAGAATATATCAAAGCCAATTTCCTAGTGATTAAACTACTCGAATTCAACCTAAATATAATTGTTATAATTGCTATTTACGAAAATAGAAGAAAGAATACACAAATAATTTTAACAATTCTATGTGGTTGGTAATTTTAATATTGATATTTTTAATCAAAATAATCCTAAAAGACTATAATGTCAATACCTTAAGGTATATGTATAAAAGCATTATGCATAATATTGATTCCACTACAACAAATTCTGGTATCTCAATTTACCACAAAGTCTCAAATCAGAGTAGAAAGTTGCTGAAATCATTTGATGATCACTTTATTTATTCCTATGAAAATTTACAAGTCTGCATCGAACCATTAATTCGTTATAAGTACTATATATAAGTACTACCAGAGAAGTGTAGTACTGAAGTTATTCCAAATTTTGTCATTAACAAGTCTAACGTAGAATTTTCTTAAAAGAAGTTGAAGTATTTGATTAAACTGCGCAATGAAAACTAGGGTGACTAGAGGTATAAATAACCAACTCGAATGATTTGAGGAAAAAAGTAAAAAATTGCATCACTCTAGCCTAAAATGCATGAATAAAAATTATTTCACTTTTAGAGGCGAATATTATAAAAATACAAGAGGAACTGCCATGGGGTTACTTTCGTCAGTTTTAAGTAAAATATTCATCAGTCATATTGAAGATAAAATAGAGGAAAAGTATGGTACGTAGATGATATCGTCCCAGTAGTATCAAAGATAAAATATAAATTATATTATATAAACTCAACAAAATACATGGAAACATAAAATTTACTATGGAGAGGGAAAAAACACAAAGAAATTCCGTTTCTTGACATAAAAAAATAATACATAAAGATGGAACTATACAATTGGATATCTACAGAAAATATAATACTACACAACGAACTATTCCTACTAAATCACCCACATAGTTCAAAAATAACAGCCTACCGTACAATGATCAACAGATTAGTAACTATACGATTATCAAAGGCTAACTTTGAAAATGAAAGGCACTACAAAAAAGGCACGGCATAACGGCAACTGTTCAAAAGTATATATAGGGCAATCAAAACGGCTAATTACGAATTCCAAGAACATTTAAGAGAAGATACGACCAATTTTAGGTCGGCAAATGCTAAAAACATAATTGAGGTACTGTATTGATAAAACCAATTTATCATCAATTAAGGAGATACACAAAATAAGCAAACTAGACACATGAGGGCACATGTAGATGATAGATTAAATAATGATTTAGGGAATGGATCCTCACCGCTATTTAATTAATAAAATAATTAGAAATAGGAAAAATAGATATCTAGTGCGGAGAGAATAGGATATAAAAAAAGAAAAAATTAATTATTATATATAGTTACTCACAAGCACTGATAAAGGAAGTATTTTGCTTCCGAAATATCGATATTTGCAATTAAATATTAAAAATTATTAGTAAACGGTAACCTGACAACAATTAAATTGTTTAATTTAAATTATCACTAAAAATAAAAAAAATCTGATTAATAAATTAAAAAAGATAGATTTCAATTCCTGCCTGAGCCAATGTTCCTGTAACATCTACTCAGAGCTGGGTCGTATTCGAGTAAAAGTATTTAAAATACTATAAAAAACATTTTTTTTGAGTGAAGTATTTACTTTGCGTTCCCAAGTACAAATAGAGTATTTGAAAAAAAGTATTTCAAGTACTATTTTTGAGTAAAAGTATTTGACTTGATTTTCTGAAGTACAAGTAAAGTATTTGAAAATCATCTGAATTTCTTTGTTAAATTACTTAAATATTTTAGTACTTGAGTAACTGAGTAATATACACTTTAAGTATTTGAGTAGTTTAATATATAGAAATTAAGATAATTTTCAAATACTTTACCTGTATTTGAAAAAATCAAGTCAAATAATTTTATTTAAAAAGTACCTGAAAATAGTATTTAAAATTTTTTTACTTAAATAATTTTACTCAAATACTTGAAATCAAATACTTTTACTCAATGCTAGTATAGTGTGTATTTGTATTTTACCCAGCTCTGCGATCTATTCTAATTTCGATTTCACTCCAACCAATGAAATAGAAATTATGACAACAGTATGGTTTCCTTCAAAATAGATACTGTAATTGACAGACACTCTCAGACAATATGTCTACAAAATTTATTAAGAAGTTATCCAATAAACTTTTCCTCTCCTTTAGTCAGACTTTTAAATAACTCATTTGCAACCTCGATTTTTTCAAATTGCTTAAAAACAACTCCTATTCATAAACGTGGAAGTAGAAATTACCTCAATAATTATTGTGCTATTTTTATTATTCCAGCACTTTCCAAAATTTTTGAAATCCTAATTAAACACCGTATAAATAGCTTTCTGATATCAAAGGAAATATTGAACAAAGAGCAATATGGCTTTGAAAAAAATTAATACCTCTGCAGTTTTCCCTAGCTTGACAGAATATATTAATAAGAATATGGATAAAAAAAACAATTCGTGACATAGATCCTCAAAAAGCATTTGACTGTGTAGATCACGATATACTTCTTTGTAGGCTTTAAAAATTTAATCCCATTTGGAGTGATGCCTCACAAACATACATTAATAAACTTGAAATTTTTGCACAAAAAATATTTTAAATATAACCAGAACCTATTCGCCAATTTGGAGATAGTTTAGCTAAATTTATTTGATGTAAATAATGACAAAGCTGACGTAAAATATATTATAAATTGAATTTACCTTTGTATCGTATTTGAATATTGAATTTCTATAAGTTTAGCTCGTACAATTCGACCTTTTGGTACAGTTATTTGCCATCTACAATTAAAATATTTTCTATATGTTTTACGAGCAATTAATTCACCTTCAGTAGCGTACTCAGATTTAAAACAGGTACTAAATCGTTTAAATTGTAATTTAAAGCCACGATATTCACTTTGAGCTTTATATGTTACAAATATTATTTTAACATTACCAAAAAATTCGATATATTTTCTTGTTTCATTTCCATATAATATTGTAACATTATTTTCTGAATCATCATTAGAAATAATTTTTATATGATCATTTTTAGCTAAATATGATGAATTATATGGTAAATGTATATCATCAATTGTTATATTAATGCTAAATGCACTTGTTGTTTTTATTTGGTATACACATTCTGAATTAGGTGCGTATGCACCTTTAGCTGGATAATTTAATGATTTTATTTCACCACTATAATAACCATCAATTAAATTAAAACATTTCGCAATTGATACATTAGCAACAAAATGACTTTGTGGTTCAGATGTATTTGAAAAATATTTTATCCATAAAGTGTTACCAGATGATTGTATATTTTGTTTTATTGTTTTACAGTAACGTCCAATTTCATTTGCTAAATTTGTTGATCCATCTCGAATTTGTAAATACTCGAACAAACAATGTACTGAAAATTCTGTAAAATTAACATTTATTGTGGTAGCTGGTGGTGATGTAAATGTCCAAATACATTCAGAAAATGGGTGAGGCATTTTTGGATAATTTGGTGAAGTAATTGTTGTTGAATTAACTGCCATATTTAAATGAATTTCATCACCACATTCATTATGTTCTTTATATGTTAATTTCCAACTAAATGCTTTTATAGATTTCAATGTATATTTCACATAGGCAACATTTGATTGTGTCATTAATTCAATATCGTTTAATTGATTTTGTGAACAAAGTCTACCAGGTGATATAATTGGTGCATCTTCGTCAATACCATTACGCAATATAATATATCCATCTTTACAATTATCATTTTCTTTAAAATCAAATAACGTATTATAATCGAAGTCAAACTTAAATTGAATTTTTCGGCCTCTTTGAACTTTTATTTTCCATGCACATGAATTCTCACCAAATTTTAAAGAACCGGAATCAATAACACCAGCTGAATCAGTTAATGAACCACCGCATCCTGTTCTAAGTCTGGTCATGAAGCCTGTACCCTCTGTGGAGTAAAATCAATTAAATATAATATTATTCTATACAAAAAAGGTTTTAATATAAATTTCAACTGAACCATTCATATATGTTACTGTCGCAGTGAGTAGTCACAAATTTAGATTTATATTTTTAATTATTTTTATTTAATTTATATATTTTTATTTTTATGATGATAATGTTTTTATTCCTTAACATTTAAAAGATATATGTACATTTTTATATTAAACTGATTCTTTCATTAGTACTGTCGTATATCAACTAGCCTTCTTTTGTTATCAATGTTTAGAATTTATTAAGATAATGGTGTGTCTTAATTAATTTACAGCTATTTTACTGTTAGGTTTTTGTAAAGTGGTACAATTTTGATTTAAGTAAGGATTTCGTTATTATTTCATACTTTGTTTTATGTAATTTTTTTTTTATGATTTTATTAAGTAAACTGTGACTAAAGAATATATTTTGAAATTAGTGTATATAAGAATCAATTATTGACCAAGGCTAATTTCATGTTATTAGTATTACGAGTAGATTTCATTTTTTTAAATATATACCGCAAATAATTAATTTTTAAAAAATTTTAATTAAAAATAATGAAATAGTCCTACTCTACTGTACCTTTTCAACAAAACTACTTTTTATTATTATGTTGCCAGTGAAAATTGATAAAAGTAATTTTATCTAAACGGCATTGTAACAAGTTATGGTATTATAAAATTTCTATAAGTTAAGATAAGTTTTTTTATATATATTTTTTTATATTCCAAAGATAAAATGACATACAAAAATCTATTAGAAATCTAGTCATACTGAACAAGGTCACTGCAAAAAAATGTTATACCAAAAAATATAAAAAAGCATACTATAATAGACGAAAATGCAGTCGGAGCAGCCCGATATTTCGAAGAGAAAATCTTGACTCAGGAAATCCTGAAAATACAAATCTGTAAGTTCGAAGGTTTTCTTAATAGGCATACCTACATGTAATTTTTCTAAATTGTCATTTTTTTCTTAATTATTTTGACTCTCGTATTTGGGGAAAGGAGAGCGGCTTATTTATATAATAATATATAATTAATAGTTATTATATAAAGCTTTAATATGTATATATATATAGGAAATCAATGAAAATTAAACGAAACTACTGGGCCTCCCATCTAACATATAAAAAAATTTCAATTAATACCAAACCACAAATTTAAGTTTAATACGTTTCTACTAAAAGACGGTTTCTTATAAGCAATTTAAACCTTAGAAAAGGGTAAATTTAAAAAATAATTTAAAAAAAATATGCTATTCATTACAAAAAAATTTGCATTCTTACAAGCGTTTTTTTTTTTGCTGGTTTTTATATGTATGTCAGTTTAATTACAGTATTAAATATTCTAATTTTTTAAATAAATCAATCTATAATAATATAATACTAAAATTTTCTAACCTGAATATGAATCTGAATGTAAAATTACTTTCAGAAATGGTTTTCCAATAACTGTAAAATAAGCTGTAGCCTGGAATGTTAAATTACAAACTAATTTCTCTTCAGTCCAAATGGCTAAATCCTCTGAACTAAAAATTTTTAGATAATCTGCATAACAAGCTGATAGATGCTCCAAATCAGCTGCGTACAATGTAAGTAGAGCATGACTTATTTGATTTTTTGGTTTAATTATCCATTCACAGTGTGTATTCGATTCATATGGTTTTGGATAATTTGGTGAGGTAAAATTTCTATCTGCATCAATTTCAATTATGCCACCACATTTTGTTTTATTTTCCACCACATCATTTTGATCAATAATTTTCCACTCAATTTGAAATTGATGTAATTTTGCATTTTCCGAAACTATATAAGCAAAATTTGATGTTGATATTATTGTAAATGGTGAATATTCAATTTCTTTGGTACCAGCTGTTTCATCATAACCATCATAGAACTGTAATTAAAAAAAAACAAAATTAAAAAATGAAAGGACAATTTTTGAGTGAATTAAATTAAAATATAATAATAAACCGATAGCTCCGGTAGCTATAGTTGTGGTTTTTATTAATTAATCTTTTAAATTATAATTAATAACTTAAAATATATAAATAAAATAAAATACATAATGATAAATATATAATTGATAAAATTAAATGTTTACCACTAATCCTTGAGAATATTCTTTGAAATTAAAGATTATTCGATTTCCTAATTTAGTTAATATTCTCCAACGATATGGATCTGTTTCTTCAATAATACTATCCAATGGTGGATTAGCTATTATTCCTGTAGTTTTTTCAGTATCTTCTGTTGATATTTCTACATCTTTTTCTGTAAATATATAAATAAATTTATATTTTGATTTGTGCAAGCTAGTTTTACAAAAGAATTAAAAAAAAACCTAAATAAGAGGGTTGGGGTCATAATTCCAAAAAAATTATTCCACAGATACAAAATTCCAAATACTGGTAAAAAATAACTCGCAAATAAAACATGTATGAATTTCTCAGATAAAAATGGAAGCACCCCGATATCTTGATTGAATCAGGAAAAGTCATAAAAAAAAATCTTGCGTTTTAATCTTAGAATAAAGTTTTTTTCAAGATTTTTTTGTAATTTTATTTACAAAAAGACACATCCCCATCATTTTAAATGTTTTGCTGATAAAGTGCGTTCGTAAAAAGTAATTATCCATTCTTTCTTTCAATCTTTTGTTTAGTGGAAATTTTCCTCCATTCTTTTGAACGCTTTAAAGTTCGTAAAATTTGCAGTTTTTTTTCTTCAGAGTTATATTTTATTTTGCGGAGAATGAGAATTACTTTGTTCAATAAAAAGTTTCATTCTTATGCGTACCCGCAGTTGAATACAAAAAAGCGAATACATAATTTTTTCAGAATATTTACCATAACTTTTTTATGAGCAGTTGGATACAAAACTGAAGATATCCCGTTTTTCAGAATATTTACTTAAATCATTTTTATGTGTAGCCGCTGATGGATATAAATTCTGTGGGTTTACGACGAAAGATGATAACTGCATTTTTGGCATTTCGTGTAAATCGCAATTGAATTAAATTTAATATAGAATTTGCTATACTTTTCTAGTTATTTTAGATTTTTAAAAAATATTTCATTTCAATAATTTTTTCATTTTCGTAAAACCTTTTTTTTTTAATTTTTAAATATCTTATTCATTTTTGTTACATAAAAATTTTTGCTGAGGAACATGATAACTTCAGTTTTTCAGTTTATACAAAACAAAAAGATGTATAATACGGCGTAAAATTTTTCAAGATACATTGAAATGCAAAACTGTATATCTTAACATATCATTTTTTTTTGTTTTGTACTTTTTGGTAAGTGTTGCTTCCATAACTGCATAAGTGAAGTTATATGCTTATGTTACAAAAATTTACAATGGCAGTTATTCAGTTTTGAATTCATAAATTTATTTTTTTATTTCAAAGATCTTAAAATTTTATATAAAATGGCATTCATAACTAAAATTCGAAAAAATTGCAGTTATCATATTTCGTTGTAAAACCACAGAATTATTTTTGTTGTTATAATATTTTTATAATTGTATAATGTAACACAATATTTTTGTTATTATAAGTTGTATATTTTATAAACCTATTATTTACATTGTTGTTTTTTTTAAGGAAAAGCTGGCATTAAATTTTTAATTTTAGAATTTTGTAACTTTCGAATTATGAGAATAGAATTTTTTTTGGAATTTGTACCCAAACCAACCCAAATAAGATTTAGGTATAAATTAATTCTTTGCAATGAGGTTACCAAAAATACTATTTAATGGGATGTTAAATGTTTTTCTTATTACCAACTTTCGATTGACACAATAGTAGTAAAAAAAATCTTAACTAGTACAGCAATATCGAGCAAAAATTTTTCTATGTGCAACTGTAGTTAGAACCCAATAATTTTCGTCCTGCAAATATAATTCGATTATAACAACTATATTAGTTGTTGTAACAACTATATTAGTTTTTGTAACAAATAAATGATTTGTTATAACAACTAAAGCTGTATTATTTATACATTTAATTAAAACTTCTTATTCATTTGAAGAAATAGAATTAACATTCGGTTCTTGTAACAGAGTGGTACGATGTTTTAAATTATTTTGGTATTCAGTTACCATTCAATTGCCCAACCGGCAACCCCATTTCGTTTAATTTAATCCTATTTGAATAATTTCTGTTGTTCCTATATAAACACGATCTTCTCAACAACGATTTAGACAGAATGATTATTTTTTTACTTTTTGTTAATTTTACTGAATTTCATTATTTTTGTTTATTAGGTTTAAGAACTTTGTGTTTTTGTAATATATATTTAGTTTCAATTTAATCAAGTTTGTAAACTGAATAAATTTCTTTAAATTCAATTAAAAATTTACATTTTCAAAAGTTTTTCCATACATAAATATTTTAATAAAAAATTTTTAATACTTACTATATTCATAATGAGCTAGAAAACCTTTTCCACCTATTGAAACTGGTGAACTTCTAAACTTTATCCAAGCTATTTCATGAATATCAAATGTTTTATTAACAATATCATTTCCACATAATACACTAATTAATTTTCCTGAAGATTGACCTTCTCTTATTTCAACATAATCTTCATTACAATGATCCGATTTAATTAAATCAAATTCTTTAAATGTAATTTGCATGATATTGCCCTTATTTGCCTATTTAATTCAAATTTTAAAAGGAAATTTAATTTCAATTTAAACCTTAAAAAAATATATTACTTTAATAGCTGTTACACATTCATATCCAGGTTTATAATAATTTGGATATTGGGGACTTGCAATTTGACCCCTAATTGAAGTAAATCTTCCATTACATATTTTTTTGAATATAGAATATACTGCAAAGATTGTTTTAACACCATCTCTTGCATAAATTTTAAGTGAGTCACCAGTAGATGTTGTTACGTGTGGTGGATGCTTACAAAAACTTGCACGTAAAACTTCATCTTCATAGATCTATAATTGAAATACAAAACATTAAATTTTTAGTTTGGTATGTTTTTTTTATCCTATGTTATCATCTATAAGTTCAAGTAGTATTATTACATATTCATTAATTTTTATTTATTCATTTTCTGGTATATATCGAGATCAACTAATTAAATGTGAAAAATTACTTCTGGCCTCTAACCGCGTCAAATTTTTGCATCGGATCTCATTTTTCGATGTTGAGATTTGATGCAAAAGTTAATTGTTACAGCTAATGGAATTCGCGCATGTCACAGGGCATACAAGTGCTGCCAATTTATAGATTTGCAAATTCAGGTGTTTACAATGATTTACATTCAAATGCATAAATATAATGAATATTATACATAAAAAGTAAGAAAAATAAAACATTATTTAAATACTAAATTCTGTTTGGAATAAGAGTTGTTAGGTATTATTTAAATTTCAAAACTAATAATAGAAATAATCAAAAATAAAAACGATTTATAACGTCATTAAAACATAATATAACTTAAAACTTAATAAGCCTATATCATGTTTGTCAGATTTCCGGAATTGACAGATTCAAATTGTTTTGCCTCTAGGTGTTCTTATAACGATCTTGAACTAAACACTTCCAAAAGCCAAGTTCCAAGTTTCCTTTTGCAGGAGAAGTTCAACTCGATCAATTTGTGTAAATTACCACTTAAATGGCTCTTCGCTTACAACAGTTAATTCCTAAAGTTGGGTGGTGCAGTCAATCGAAAGGTCCAAAGTTCGATTCCCGATGAAGCAAAAAAATGCTCTATGGGTTTTCTACCTGGTCCCGTATGGGATAAAATAAATGACAAAAAATAGTTGAGAGTACAATCTGGTAACAAATTAAATAAAATGGAGTCTATTTAAGGAGGCTTATTTTCTGACAATAGCAGTAGTTTTCCACATTTAACATTGTAAATGTTGTAGTATAAACTTGCAATACCGTACTTATGCACAAAAAGGTGATTCTACCTAAGTTACTGTCAAGAGAATAAAAAACAGATCCTTATAAGACATTTTTAATTTACATATATGAAGCCTACCCTTGAATGTACCGCCCCCCCCCCATACAATAAGTATGATCCCCTCATTATGTATCTGATATTAATCGGTTGTGGAATCTGTTTAGCGAATTTTTTTAAATTTCGCAATAAAATTTTTATCGAATGATCCATCTCATCTATTCTCACAATCTACCATATACTCACAGTCAAAATTTTTTAGTTTCTGTAGCTATTATTCAAAACCGGTAGGTCTGATACTCATCCAACTCACACCGTTAATTAGGTGTATTAATTTAAAAAAAAAGTAAAAAAGAAGAGGTTTCTCTAGTTTCAATTCCTTTGGAGCTGTAGTGCATATTGTTTAGACATAATTTTTTTAATCCGATTTTCTTTAATCTTCTGTAGCCCAGCTTTAATTTAAAGATAGACCCTTGCCTAGCACAATTTTTTTCTTAAAATACTCCAAGGAATCACCCCTTAAATATTTCTGCTCTAAACCGGACCACCCTGTATAACATTTTCTTTGATTAATAATGAATTATTAGGTATTGACAACATCCTAATTAGTTGTATTAAAAAAATATATAAGAAAAGCATAAATTTTCTATAGCTTTTACTGCTTTTACTTAAGTCATCTTTAAGTAATTGTTATTTCCCTATCTGTTAGAAAAAACCAAAAAGATTATACCTATAAATAAGCCTATAACAAGACCCGCAATGATTCAAAATATTATAGACGAATGCCTTTACTCAGTTACTTTTAAAAAAAGTTTATGGCATAATGAAAGAGAGAACGAATGATTTTATACAATTAAATAGTATTTTAGCAATACAACAATTTGGCTTCGGAAGTGGTAGGTAAAAAAGGTAAACATTTTATCAACAAAAATATATCAAGACTTGTTTTTGATACCGTTTGGCATGATTACCTGAAACACAAGTTTCAAGATTACGGGCTTACTTACTTTATATCATAAAAACTACACATAGGAAAAGTCTAAATCAAAATATACAATTAAGTCTAGCTAGTGTACTTCAAAGTTAATTTTAAAACCATTACTTTACAATTTAGAAATGAACTTCTTCTTAACTTAAACCTTATTTTATGTATGCTAAGGTTCTGCAAGAAGCATTTAGAATTTTCATTGTGCATTTTGAATTTGGAAACAAAAAAAACAGTAGATCGTCCTAATTATAAATCACTTACTTGTATTCCTTTAGTTTGTTCACATGTTGCTTCATCTGTATCACCACAAACACAACTTAAACTGGAAAATCTGACACTCATAGGATCTAAGCAAACAAAAAAAAAAGTTTGTTTAATAAATTAATAAAATGCCCATATTTAGTCAGACTTTGTGACAATAATATTATTACATGACACCATATGTGTATTTTGTAGTACATTAATAAAAAAATTATACTGGAAAGACTCAATTTGACGGGTTTAAAATTCAAAATGCAAATATGTTCTTTTGTTTTAAACTATAACAATTATAATATTTTGACTTTTAATAAACTTCTGACCACTGTCTTCAAATTGACGATAATACATAATAAACCCCTTTAGAATGCAATTTATATTATAAGATCGATTGTTGAAAACATTATTGCTGGAGCTTTTCATCCATACGCTCTACATGGCCCAGCCAATGATTATGTTTTATTTTTACTATTTTTACTAGGTCCATGTATTTGAACAGTTGGTATAGTTCGGCAATGTATATTTCTTCTTCTTCAAACCCCTCCGTCAGATACCAAGTCCATTCTCGCTTGCTTTTGGTAAGGTTCATAATTCAGAACCATAAAGCAGTACCGGAAGAATGAACGTTTTGTATAAGTGTCCTTTAGTATTTAGGATAGGAGCTTGGTTTTCTTACTTACAGACTGACTTACACTAAATATAATTCTTTCTAATTAACTCTAATATGAGAATGCTGATGAATTTTGATTTGATACATTTATATATTATGTACATATACAATTTAACAGTACTGATTGCACTTGTATATGTAAAATCATTGCTTGCTCTCGAATTATATATGTATCGACGTATGATATATATTTATAATATTCACCACAATATTCTATATTCACCACAGGAGCTTTGAACCCTCTTGTTTGCACAAACCTAAGTAGCAAGGGTAATTCTTCGCCTTACTTTAACATCGATGTTATTGATGGAGTTGATGCTGATTCCAAGATAAATAAGCTCCTGGACTATCTCAAAATAATATGAGCCGACAGTGATGTTGTGTCCTATATGATATTGTGAGGAAATTTTTTTTGTCGGCAGCATATATTTTGTTTTATTCTCATTTATGAGAAGACCCGCTTTACCTGCTTCCTCTTCAATCTGTGTAACGGCTTCTATGACTGCCCGTCCTTATGTTCCGATAATATCGACGACATCAGCGAAACACAGAAGCTGCACCGATTTATAAAATATAGTGTCCTGTGTGTTCACACCGGAACGTCGCACTAGATGCTCCAACACCAAATTAAAGAAATTACATGACAGCGTATCGCCTTTTCGAAACCCAGAGCACGTTCGAAATTAATCAGAGATGTTCCTCCCTATAACCAAAGCACACTGGGTGTTTTCCAGAGTCATTTTTGACAAACGGGTAACCAAATGGCTGGGTAACCAAATTCCGACATTGCTTCGTCATGCACAAATCGATGTATGCTGTCATAGGCAGATTTCAAATCGATAAAAAGATGGTGCGTATCGATTTGAAATTCGAGGGTCTTCTCCATCAGGATCTGTCTTAATGCTGATGCCTCAGCCGTGGTTGATTTACCAGGACGGAAGCCGCACTGATAGTTTTCTATAACAGCGTTACAATGGGGCTTCAATCGTTCGCACAGAATATTGAATAGGACCTTATATAAAACGTTTAATAGGGATATTAATCTATAGTTGGCTCAGGACGCCCTATTTGAATATTTTAGATATTGAACTTAAACTCCAGTCATCAGGCATGCGCCCCTCGATCCAAACTTGTTTGACGATTTGCTGTATGAATTCAATCATCACTTGACCTCCTGCTTGACCTAAGTCTCGGTTTGATTCTATATCAAAAAGTTTAGACTTTTCCAATAAACGTTTTTTGAGCTGCTCTTATTTTACGTTTCACCGCTTTCCTGTAGGCCTCACTTTGCTCTATCGTCTTTGCTAAACATTTATCTTCGTACCATGGGTTCAAGCAAGTAAGGTGTTTCAAAACCCACGGTATGTGTAGCAGCCATCATGATGATATTTGCGCATTGTTTGCATTTTTCGTTGATTTTCGAATTTAATAATGATTTACCCCTTACAAATTGTTTAGGGATCTTCCAAAAATACGTTAAGGAATGATTCATTGGAATATTTTAGAGGAAAAACTATTTCGTAGTGTATTGCCCTTTATTATATAAATTTACAATTTCCTTTTTATTCTTCTAATTAGATTTTAACTTTCCTAACGTAGGATAGGACTGAGGCTGATCTTACTAAAATAATATCATCTATCTCTCACTCTATTTTAGATAGAAATTTAGATTGTATTATTTCTTTACATTAAATCATAATATTAATATTAATACAGTGAGGTCGTATTATTTAGAACATAAACTTCAACTTGGGTTTTATTTTTATATTTAACTTGTGATTTAGAGGGTTAAAAAATCGGATTGGAAAAATAATATCTAGAAAATATAAATAAAGAGCAATCGTTTTTTTTCAGATTGAGAAAAAAATAAATAATTGTTCTTAACTAACGGTACTTATTTGTTAAGTTTGCATAAGATATACCATTTTGTACCCTCAGTAAAAACAACTTAATTTAATAGGTAAATTCCAAGAAACTAGAGTATTAGGCTTTGAAAATATAAAAGTAAAAGAATTTATAATATAGTTAAACTGGTCGAAACTGACTTATAAATTGGCCTGCCCGATTTCCAAATCTTACAGTTATAGATTTCTATTTGTGGGAAATTATGAAAAACCTCGTTCATAAAACTGAAATAACATCGCTGGAAGAGCTACAGTAACGAGTATGAACAAAAGCTATTAAAGAGCGATGGTCAACTATAGATACAAGAAGTGTTATTTGGAAACGTACTTTAAAATTTGATTTTATTTGTAATTACTGTTTCTTATTATAAATATTTTTTAATAATATGTGAAATAAATCAGATAAACTACAAAGAATCAAGTTTCAAACTGCGGTAGATGTTTATAATAAATTTCTAAGTTCAAATTTCTTGCTTAGCTGCAGATAAAGAAGATTTAAGTATGTATATATTTATTTAGTATTTACAAACCGATGTAAGTTAATTTTCTTTTTTTTGTGTAGCGGTTGGACGAAATCAGAAGCAAATATCAATCATGTGAACATAATTACTTTTAAATTTTTATTCTTCTTAAATGTCATGTTTATAGAATGACATAAAATGTGTTAAATATTATTTAAAAATTAATATACCTCCATTTATAGACTTTATATTCCAGACACAATTGCTTTCATCTTTTTTTTTCATAATAAATCCTTCAGATTTTGTTTCGGCATTTAGTCCGCAAAGCTAATTTCACAACAAAAAGATTAAAACAAAATTAAAAAATATGAATTTAAGTCCCATTAATAATACTTACTCTTGTGACAACCATTTCAAAACCAGTTTTTTCAGTTGAATTATCTGAATGAAATCTAACTAACATATCACCTGAAGAAGAATTAAATAGTGTTTGTTTAGGAATTTCATTACCACAATGTTTTAAAAGAAGTTTATCTTCATTTCTATCTTTGGAATCATATATTTCTATGTAGTCTTTCTCACAATTATTACTACTCTGTTCAATATCAGCATATCGTAAATTCAATTGAAATCTTTTACTATAAAGTGATGATACTATCCATTCACAATCAATGTCGGGTGGATAATCGAAAGGATAAGTTGGTGTTTTTATATATACATCATTAGTTTCAACAAATATGTGTCCACCACAACCTACAACATTATAAAAAAAATTATAAGTAACTATTATCACAGATAAGTAATTATACAGATGAAACAGTTCTCAGAAAAAATCTGAAACAAAAAATTTTAATAACGGACATCTAACAGCGGACAGTCTTAGCAGATAACTTTTTCAAAACAAAAATAATGAAAACAAAAGGTTTTTACAGCGAGAAACCGTTTTTTTCTATTTATATGGTTTATTCTATATTGTAAATTTAGATAAATGTATGTGTTTTCTTTTATTAAATTAAAGTTACTGAGTTTGTATGCGAGAATTGTAATACTAGATAATATAATTTCTAAATATGAATTTTTTGTGAGGTTGATAAAATGAAAAATATTATTTTGAGTTAAAATGAAAATGAAATAGTATTATTAACGGTAGGAAAAATTCGTTTAAAACAAAATTTTTAATAACGGACAGCTTCTTGATATGGTGATATGAATTTTATTCACTAGAATAATTTTAAATCAAAATTTTTAATAACCTACGGTTAATTGGTATGAATTTTATTAAATAGAGTTGATAAAATTAATAATGAAGTGATTTTATTACATTATGAATGAAAATTAAATACCTATCTAATAAGGTTTCAATTATTTCAAATATATACCAATTTTCTACAATGCACTTTTCTTTTTTATTTATTTGTTTAATTTTTTGATTTTCGCGCTAATTTTAGGTAATAAGTGCAAAATTTATTTACAAATCTTTGAAACAGATAAATAAGTAACTTCAGAAAAAAAATGGTTTAAATTTTTTTATTTGTAGTTACCTAACATGTTTTGTTTCTTCCTGTGTTTTTTGTAAATGTATGAATAAAATGAATGTTTAATTAAAGGATTAAGCAAGTAAACAATATTTTGATATTTTAAGAAGTATTTAATTAGTTCTTTCAAAAAATATGTACTTATATGTTTTTCTGCTATCCTGATTTGGGTTTTTTTTAAAACGAATTTTTTTAAAAACGTATCTTTTGTATTGTCTTTCGAGATTTCCTTCTTATATATAAAAAAAAAAGTTGTTCTTGGAGATTTTAAGTTTTAATTTTCAATTAATTTATTTCAGTTTTATTATTTGCTTTTAATTTTTTTTTAAATTTATTAACTATTACATTTATAATATTGAAAAACGTAAAATTGATAAATATAGATCAAAATATTAGTGTTAAAATTTTCCGTGAACAGGTAGAATTTCAAGTAGCGTTCAAATATGACGAAATATATCGAAATATATTATATATATATACATTTTTAAAATGGCTAATTCCTATTTTTAATATTCGAAATAGTCTCTTACAAGACTAACACTAATTAACAGGCTGAGACACTCGGAGAGGAAAGCTCAATAGTAGGGCTCTTTTTTAAAAAAAAAAATACACGCAGTCTTATGGAAAAATAGTGGTTCACTTACAAATCGGATTATAACTTGAAAACTATTAATTTTTTTAACTTTCGTCCAAAGGATGAATTAAAATTCCATCTTTTTTACATATTTTATATATATGTATATTTTGAACATACATAATAAAACTTAATTTGATCTATTTTAGCTATAGAAAAAAAATAGAGTTGATAAAATTATAATAATAAATTGAATGTTTTTTCCGTAAATTATTTCTCATTTTCAATTATTGTGTTTAGATTTAAAATTTTGCACAATCATGAGACTTAGATTATAAAGGGAAACTTAAGATTTTTCCAAAAGTGATCAAGCGACTTTCATTTTTCAAAATAACTTTGTTGTATGTTAATACTTATTAAATTTTATGTACCTACTCAGTAATATTTCAATAAAAAAATGTAAATATAAATAAATATACAAATATTTCATTGGGCAAGGCGATAATGGTATGATACACTATTTATTTTTATTAATGGTTATATATTTTTATAATAACTGAATATTTAACGAAGAAAGGTAGAAAAAAATAGAAAAGAGAACGAAACCAAAACAGGGAAATGAGTAAGGAATTAAAAAAGTTAATCAATGATTAGGAATTCGCGCTAAGGCAGATCCTGTAGAAGGTCGTGAATTTTATAAATTGTTACACTTAATCTTTTTATCGATCTTAAATTGTCTTGAGAAATTGCCCCATACTATATTAAACCATGACATTTTATATCGAAATTTAGTTGCTTCTAAATCACTATTGACATTCGAATTACAATTGGAAATTTAGATGTTCATTCCATTAAAATTGAGCTTACCTTGTTTTCTAATATTATAGCTTGCTTTAAAATATTTTTGTTTGTGATATTCATTTGTAATAAAATTAATATACATGAATCGTCCATTTGAAACCACTTTGAAATTGTTAGCTGTACATGTTTTTGTAATTAAATCTTTACCAAGTTTATCATTTGAAATCTATTAATGTTAATTTAATAAATTTGTTATTAAAAATTTAATTTAATTTATTTTTAAACTTACAATTAAACCTTCTTCCAACCAATCACAATTTTCTAATCCATAATTATTTGTAACATTTAGTTGTATAACTTCACCGAAATCTGCTTCAATAGTCCACATGCAATGTAGATTATTTGAATATGGTTTATTTGATGATTCAATATAACCTCTTGACTTTTTCAAATATTCTCCGCATGTTTTAATAATATATTCAATACGAAAACCCCGGTCACCATTTGAATAATCAGTTGTAAATTCAATTTTTATAGCATCACCAGCACTTATAATTGTTTTAGTTTTTTCATTACATAAATTATGTGTTACTTCCGTATTATTATTTTTCAATTCCATTATATTTAATTTATCATAATAACATTCTGATTCTGATCCTTCTAATTCTAAATGTGAAACAATAATATTTATTGTTTTACTTTTTTTTGTTAATATGGTCCATTCACATAATAAATTATTTGGATAATAATTTGGAAAATTTGGTGATTCAATATCACCTTGTAAATCTGTTAAAGTTACTGTACAATTTGTTTTATATGTTAATAAAAATTTTGCGGGTTCTTCTGATGTTGTTTCAAAGCGTACATATAATTTATTACTTGTTGAATAAAATGTTTTTGTTATTGTATAAATATTAATATCCGTTCCGGTTGTGCAATTAAATGGAATTTTGTTATAACTAACTGAGCCACCATCAAAAATTAAAAGTTTATTTTTATCACAAATATTGTTAGTACCAGCATCCATTGTAATTGTTGCTGTAATAGTAGATCCAGCTGAAACTGTTATTAACCAATTACATAATGCACCATTATGTGAGATATCAGGATAATGTGGTGAATGTATAGAACCTTCGTATGAATCTATATTGCCACCACAACCTGTAGCCGTTTGTTCATAATTAATAATAAATCCAGTATATTGTAAACTATAGTCTGTATGGAATAGTACATATAAATGATTCGCGTGAGATGGAATTCTTGATGGTATAGTTGTTCCACAAAATCGTCCAATTAATGGTGAATCTTTACTCTTTCCATTTCTAAAGGAAAAAAAATAATATTTGTCAACAATTCAATGGAATATAGTAATTCACAGCTATAGAAAACTCTCTAATGCAAATATACCTATACTATCTAATATACATACCTAATTTCTAAATAATCTTCACCGCAATTGTCTGTGATCATTTCTAATGAAAAATTTAATGGTTTCAATTCGATTTGATGACCATCCGGTGCAGTAATAATCCATATACAATCAAGATTATTCGTATCTTATTGAAATATTAAAAGTTTAATTTAATATTTTTTATAAAAATTCAATATTTGAAGCTTACATTCATTAGGATAACCTGGAGATTTTAGTTCTCCGAAAGCTGCATTTATTGTACCACCACATGCTAGAGAAAAAAAAGTTTTGAATTTAGAAATTTAATTTAAAAAAAATGATGTTACGCAGGTAATCATAACTTCTTTAATTGGTGGGAGAATGTTCGGAAGCCCTAAACCTCATAGGGCTCCCCGAAACAAGGTACAACTGATCTGGATTTATGGTCCGGAACCGGCAGTTGGTTTATCTATTGGTAATATTAAACTATCGATAAAAAAAACCCTGAAGAGGGAACAAACAATCTTTGGGAGCGTATTGCAAGCCACAGAGTCTCCAAAATATATGTACCAAGAACAAACACCAAAATAACCAACTTCCTGCTAACTGTCAATAGAGTACACTGTAGGAAGATGGTGGGCATACTTACTGGTCATAATCACATGAATAAGCACATGTGTAAACTAGCACTAAGTGACGATACAATCTGTAGATTGTGGTCTGTAGAGGGTATGAAGGGGTAAAAGCCTGCATGCCGGCCCTGGCATATGCGGGCCAATTCCGTGAGAAAAAAACCAAAAAAAAAAAACCAACTGTTTAAAAATTAAATTTTTGTATTATGAACACAAATTTTAAATAGCCACATTTAAAACTATTTATGGTAGAAAGTTACTGCTGTATAATACGAAGTAATACTCGATCATACTAAAACAATTATAGGTAATATTGGTTATATAAAATCTTATACATAAGTCACACTGAGAAATATATTGAGTAAATGTGCGTGCAACAATTTAAAACATTTCTTTTAATTTTATGAAAGTGAATAAAATTAATCATGTATAACTTCTCACATTCAGACAGACAAACAGATTAGAAATAGAGTATAGTTTTAAGAACATTTTCAAGAAAACAAAGCAAAAATTTATAAGAAAACAAATATTCAATTTTAGACCATCAACAGTAGTAGCAGAACACATGGCTATTGAAGAATAGGATATTATTATAGATAATCTAGAGGTAATCAAAAAACAAAACGTAAGCATAAAACTAGACGTTTGCAAAAGTTTCGAAATCATAAAATAACCGACAGATTTTCAGTACATGCTAGACAGCATAGGCTTGCAAAATACAGATAAATTAATACAATAGGCGGGTAATTTTTACAGAATATTTTCCAAAAGATGTGAAGAGAAGTTTTATCTTTTTTGTCACTGAAAACTGAAAATTAGAACCGGCTAACAGACAAGATATCTTCTTTAATGATAAATGTGTAGTGATTACATAAAAATATTTTTGTGGTGATTGATTAACATTTTGTTTTCCCGTTTTACTAAGTTCTTACTTGAATTACTGACTTCAAAATTAACCGTAAAACCTTCATCATTTCTTAGTGGTTCATCAATTTTCTGAATTAATGTAATTAAGTTGGAAGTTGTTATATCTTTCGTTTGAAGTTTATGACATATTCTAAAATAAAATAAAATTTAGTTTAATGAAAAAAACCTCTACAATATAAATTTAGAATCTATTAGTTTGATTTACTCAGTTTTGATTGAGTCGCCATTTGTAAAATTTTCAAATTGATATAAACCATTTTTACAATTTGTAGAATCATTTTTATTATTAAAATTAAATTCTTCATATGTTAATTGAATATCAAAATTTTCTGGTGGCATTATAATCCATTCACAGAAATGATTTGTCATACGAGTGTTTAAAGTTGAAATTGTACCCTCATTATTAGTAAATACTCCACCACATCCAATATTTTCAAATTTATAAGAAAACTTGAATCCTTCTGCTTTGTCAAAATTATTTACCGAATGAAATTCAATTTTCATATAATTATTTTTTGATAAAATAACATTACTTGGATTCTGACAATATCGTGTGAAATTTTGAATATTTGCAAAAATCTAAATAAATATATTAAATTAAAATATAATATATGTACACCATTTTAATTAATATTATTAAATTCAGAATTACTTGAACATTGTCCATTTCAATATCACAATTTATCATTTTTGAATTGCTCAAAGAAAATTTTTCAGTAGTCAATGAGATAATATGATGAAGCGGAGCTCGTATCTCATAAATACAATCGAGACCATTTAAATATGGTTTAGGGTAACCAGGTGATAATATTTCACCTGTTGAATTCTCAAATGTATGTTCACAAATTAATTTGTATTGGGCTTTAAAACCATCATAAATAGAATGCGGAAATCCATCAAGATATTTATATCTGAGCATTAAAGTATTTCCACTGGATTTGATCGGACTTGGAATTTCTGAATTACATTTCCTTAACAATAATGGACTGTTTTCATTTTTTCCATCATAAATCTGTTTTGTAAAAATAAAAAATAAAAATTGTTAAATAATAATTTTGAAATTGTACTAGTTACTTACTTCAAGTGATGCTGCAGTGCAATTGAATAATCCAGGTAGCTCAAAAGTATCAAATTGAATTAGTATTTGAGTATCAATTGGTTGTCTAATTAAATATTGGCATGTAATAGCTTTATGAGTTGGTGAGTGTGTTTGAGGTGACTTTAATTGTCCATTAGTTTCTTCAAAAATACCACCACAATCAGAAATTCCATCAATTATTTCATAATGTAATTGAAATAAGCTATCAGTTGCGTATTGATCAGTATGGAAATTAATTTCACCAAAATTTGATGCAGTTTCAATATTTACTGGATTAATACTTGATGTGCATAATTTGTTATCATTGTCACCTGTTCTAATCTAATAATATATAAAAATAAAAATTTATTTGTGATTTATGATTTTAAGATACAAGTTATGGACGCATGGATTTTTGATTTTGTTTTTTAATCTTGATATTTTTAAGTTTAGTTTTTTTTAATTAGGACTCTATTGTAAAAAAGGATAGAAACGAAATATTTAAAAACATTATTTAAACTATAAAAGCCAATATTTTTAAGTGGTTAGTAACTAAAAAATCTATAATAAATAAGCTACTTTTCTCCAAAATAATTAAACGAACATACAACGTGTTCACATTATAACACTATTCTATACCGTGATGCAGAATATTAGTATAGGTAAAAGTTTTGAAGTGAACTATCACATCAGTGCGGAGACTCTACAGATATTGTGATTTAAAGATAACTTGATAACTTTTTTGCTTTTCAACTAAATAACTCTTATAGTTGTAGAAAAGATGGAAAATCTATTTGCAGGTTGGGTTATTCGCTTGTTCAATGAATTCATATAAAATTTTTTAACCTGTGGCTCATTTCATTTCTGACCATATTTTAAATTAATTTAAATATTTGCTTTTATATTTTACTGTAATTTTGGTATATAAAGTATAGTTCTATTATTCTGCTTTTTAATTAATTTAACATAATTTGAAGTCATAGATCTACAACTTTGTGAGGGCAAGTTTTTTGTAAAATAAATTAATAAATAAAATAATATAAATTAAAAATAAATTTAAATTAGATTTTAGGGTATAGTGAGTCTATTAAAGTATCTCTTAAATTGATTAAGTCATTCATCGGTCGGTTTAGTTGAAGTTGGGCAATTAAAAAAGTATTTTCAATCTTTCATGTCTTTGTTTTCTAGTTCCACAAATATTTTCAAGTTCGGTCTTATTTCATCGTTGCTGTTAACTACGTAGCAAACTGCAAGAAGAGACAAACATTTTAAAGAGCAATGAAATATTGGAAATGAATTAAATTTCTGAGGAATATAAAAAATGTGAAGTAAAGAACATCACGTCACCTTGCTATTACAAAAATAGATAGATCACCGTTAAAATTATCAATTCTTTCGGAATTTTGTTAGAGAAACATTCAAAAAACTGAGGGAATCATAATATCAATTTATAAAATATTAAGTTAAAGATGTTCAAATGCAATGTTACCGGAAAAAAACAGGATTGTTAGATTCAAAGTTAGATTTTCGCCTACACTTACAAAAATTTCAATTTAAAAAGCAATAAAAACTTACTTGTAAATAATCATTACATTCACTTTCAGTTCCACCTAATTTTAAATCTAAAATTCGAAAAACTATTTTTTTACCATTTGGAGCCAAAAAATTCCATGAACAATCACGATTCGTTGGTGATAAATTCGGCCAATTTGGTGATGATATAATACCAGATGATTTTAAATTATTTTCAAAAGTATATTCACCACCACAAATTGGATCGACTGATGTCCATGATAATTGTATTCCCAAATTTATATTCGATGGCGTATTATCACTTTTGAACCATATATATAGGAAATTATGTGATGTATAAAATTGACCATTTTTTGGTAATTTATCACCACAATATCTACCAAATCCAGGTGCACCAGAATTTTTACCATTATGAATTTGTATAAATGTTTTTGAGCAATCAGTGCTATTTTTTAAATTAAATTTATTAATTGTTATATTCAAAATTTTTGTATCGTTCGTTTGTATTATGTAATAACAATTTGAATCGGGTGAATAATTCATTAAATTTAATGTACCAGTATCATCATTAAATATTTTATTACACATTTCATTTTCAATTGTTAAACATCTTCGACCGGCAAAACCATGAGGACATAAACATTCATATGAGGATCCTTTTAAAGTACATGTACCACCATTTCTACATGGATTTACTAAACATGGTGAATTTGTTATGCATTTATAACCTAATACAGCTGATGGACGTTGTTCACAACGTTCATTTGCCTAAATTAAAATTAACTTTTAATATTGGTAATTTCTGGTTTAATTAAAAAAATTAAAAAACATTCTTACAAAACATGGATTTGGTATACATGGATTTGATACACGACTACAAACTTGTCCATTACCAATATAACCTGATTTACATGTACATATTGGTACACCAGATATCATACGACAATCTGCAAATGGTGAGCATGGTTTATAAATTTCACATGCAGTTGTTTCAGACATTTCACAGTTAAAACCATCTCCAGAATAACCTGGTGGACATTGACCACAATGATATGATCCAATAGTGTTTATACATTTAACACGTTGACTACAACCACCATTATTTATTTGACATTCATCAATATCTTTACAAACAAAACCATTTCCAGTAAATCCATGTGGACATGGTCCACAATAAAATGTTCCCGGTACATTAATACAAGTTGAATGACATGGATTTGTATTTGTATCACATTCATTTATATCAACTGTACAAGCACCTGTTACTTCATTTTTCTTCCAACCTTGATCACAAATGCATTCAATTCCTGTTCTTGTATTTAAACAACTTCCATGATCACATAATTCGCGAGCAGATGACTTTAAACAATCCTTTTCTTTTTCAGTGCAATGAATACCAAAAAATCCTCCTTTACATCGGCAACTAAGTAATTCAATTTAAATTGAAGTTTATAAGTTATGAAATTAGATTTAACATTAAAGAATATATATTTAACATTACTTATAGGCTCCAGGAGTATTTTCACATAAAGCTTCATTTTGACAACCCATATTAGGTATTTTAAGAAATTGAGCGCATTCATCTACATCAGTTTCACACGTGGGCCCCTAAATAAATATTAAAAGTCAGTTAAATTTTCCAATTCATAATTTAATATTTCTTTGAATTAAGAACACTCACTTGCCAGTTATGCGTACAAACACACAGGAATTTGTCATACATTGGAATACAAGTTCCTCCATTTTTACATTGATTTTCTTCACATTGATTTGTTCTTAAATTACGAGTTATTCTCAATAAATCTCTGTTGATTCTATTTACACGAGTTGTAAGACGTCGTAAATCTGTCCTCTGCAGGGTAGTTCTAAAATTGAAATTAGGGTTAAATATAACGTAAATATATAATTTTAGGATGGTAGCTGCTAATCCTTCCTCAAAATTATGTACCTCTGTTAGGATATAATATAATAAATAATACGATAATTTAAATTAATTTTCTTAGGCACCCTGAAATCTGTATTAACTAAACGTACATTCAACGTTCTCCATAAAAATAAATGCATTGCATTATTAAATGGGTACGCATACAAATTAATGGCGTTAATTTTTTTTTTTTTATGCTCTTGACATCAGTAACTTAGGTAGAGTCACCTTTTCGAGCTTAATTAAGTAGGTTACTGCGAAAGTTAATACTACATAATTGTCAATATTTCGAGCATTTATTTATCAATTTACTGGTTCATTAAATGTGGAAAACTACTGCCATTTTCAGGAATTAACCTTCTTAAATAAAATAACCAAGTTTTATTTAGTTTTTTACCAAATTATACTCTCAATTATTTTTTGTTATTTATGTTATCCCAATGACAAAGAGTACTGGACATGGTAGAAAAACCCATGAAGCATTTTTTGCTTCATCGGGAATCGAGCCTGGAGCCTTTCAGTTGACACCGTTCGGTACAGCTGATCTATAACTTATACCAAAATATGAAATCTATATTTTATGAGAGATAAAAGTTCCAAGATTCGATCAATACTGTATTCAACAGGTCATACAACATCAGGTACAACAAAGTTATCTAGAGTCTAGACAATCGTTTTTACTTTGTAAAACAACAAAAGTACTTTATCATCCACAAAAAAATTAAAGTATTACCAGAATTTGAAATAACATTGAAAGCGTTTTAGTTCTAGAAATTTTTGATTTTGATATTGGAGACATCTACTGAAAATTTGTTCGATTTTATTACTACTATGCATTTTCTTCAGAATTGCTACATTGATAAAGTCATGAAAATTTGCAATTCTCGGAATTACAGTTTTCGAGAAAGTAAAGAACAAATAGTAAATGAAGAATTAACGTAATATACTTGCACTATATACAATATACTTACACATTATCTAATCTAGAAATATTAAATACTAAATTATTTAAAATCGTTTTGATTTGTTTGTCATCCTGTAATGTATCTCCATTTAAATTATTTATAATGTTACTCCATTCTGTTGGCTGATGTGGTGAAATTATCATTTGATTTGTCATTAAATCTAAGTCATTAGCAAAAATACGCCCTTTTCCAACAGTTCGCAGTGTAATATGTTTATCTTTTGCTGATTCAATTATTAAATTTCCATTTTTCGAAATAAATTTCGGCCTTTAAAAATAAATAAATAAAAATGTAAATGTATAATTAAATTTTATAAAAATAGTTTGTGAAAAAAAAAACATATTTTGTTTGTATATTTAGAAACATATGTGGAACTGATCTCGTCATATTTATCAAAGCGATTATTTCAAATTAAACAGAAGTACCACAAGGTAGTATACTGGACCGCATACTATATTTACTATACACTAGTGCTATTCCAGAAATAGAAAATGCGATTGTAGCTACTTTTGCAGATGACACGGCTATATTAGCAGTCGGTAAAAATATAAATGAAGCTACAAATAAATTGCAACAAGCCAATAACAAAATCTCCATTTGGTGCAAAAGGTGGAGAATTAAACTGAATGAAGCAAAATCCACGTACGTTAACTTTACAAAAAAAAAAGTTGAGTCGCACATTCCAGTAAAATAAAACAATGTCATGATACCATGTCAAAATTCTGCAAAACCTCCAAGTGTACATCAGTACACTTCCCCCTTTTTTAATGCCCCTTTTTTAATCCCCCCCTGTATCCCCCTGTGACCTCTTGAAAATCTATAAAGCTTTCATACGACCCAAAATGGAGTACAATTCTCACATATGGGCTGGCGCTTCTAGTATTGCGTTAAAACATTTGAATAAAGTCCAAAAATGGGCTATTCGTCTAATCAACGACCCAAATGTGACAGCCCATCTTGCTCCTCTTGGACATCGTCGTATAGTCGGAGCTCTCTCACTTTTTTATAGATATCTCGTAGGCATCGGCACATGCTCAGTGGAAATTAAATCTATATTACCTCCACTTAAGCGTTTCCCTCGCGAAACACGAAGGGCAGCATGTGCTCATCCCTACACCATCGAAATCCCTAGATGGCAAAAGACAAGTTATGGAAATTTGTTTATAACTTCAACATCCCGAATGTGGAACCAAATTCCATCTTATGTGTTCCCAAAACATGACAAATTTTATATTTATGACCTAAACAAATTCAAGACGAACATTAACACCTTCGTTCGTAATTGTCCTCCTTCCCTTTTACCATCCTCCTTTCCAAATTTTCCTTTCCCTCCCTAGCCAAACGTACCAATCGGTATAAAAGGTTCCCACCTAGTGTTTTAGCTATGCATAAAAAAAAAAAAAAAAAAAAAAAAAAAGTAGATGCCTCCGGCCAGAACTGTGTCAAAAAAACGAACAAAAAAAAAACAGACGTGGTAAACCGACACACAAAATGAAGTAGGATCGGGCATACTGTGAGAAAATCTGACAATAACATCGCGAAACAATGTTTCGAATGAAATTATCATACACGTCGTGTCTGATCAGTCTGAACAGTCTTGACTAACAACCCAGCAAAGAACATGGCCGCAATTGAAGAGGTTAGCTGCGGATAGGAGTCGATGGAAATAATTTGTTTCCGCCCTATGTTGGAGTTACAGGACAATGAGTATGAATTATTCATAAGTTAATAAAATCTAATAAAATTATAAGGCATTAAAAAATGTTCTGTCGAATATTCGACTAACATCGACGATTTTCGATCATCGAATATATTTGAAATGAATTGTTTTCTCTCTATTTTTGATTTTAGTTTGTCATTTATAACTTATTTTTCCTAGAACCATAATACTGACTCAAGGAAGGATGCCTATTGGAAAATTTCCCCCGCAAAAAAAAAACAAACATGGAGATATGCTCACGTAACAAATTAAAATGCTACACTTACAACACATAGTAAATGTAAACTATGCATTCTTTGGATGTTGTTGCGTTTTGATTTTTTTTTGCTGAGGGTTTTCATAACTATTATTATTGTCTGAAAGAGAGAAGAAACATTGTTTGATAACGTTTCGTAATCCCAACATAAATTCGTCAGGCATATAAAATTAATAATTATTTAATTATTAATGTTTTGAATTTTTTTTGTTCGAACTTAATTAATACAGCGTTTTTTGATTAACTATTTCTATATTTATTATAAAATACATCAATCCAAAATTCAAATTAAAATAATTAATCAAAGTATTATCATAATTTAAAACTTTGTAATAATTACCTTGTACGAAAATTTCGTTAAAAATATTCATAAAAGTCTAATAAGAATCTAACATGCTTGTTCATTAATTTAGCATGAGTTATTTTGGTCAGTAACAATTAAAGTAATAATTAATTAAAGCAATAATTAAAGTAAAAGCATGAAATTTATTTCGATATTCTATATAATTCTCCACACTAAAGAATATGGAGACGAAAGCTCCACGCTGTTGTTTTTGTTTATTGTTAGAAAATATATGTATAATCATAATCCATAAATAAAATTATTTTTATATTTAGTTATGTATATACATATTAAGTTTAAATTAAATTAAAAAATTTAACTGATATTTTTATGTTTTTGTTATTATATAAATAAAAACAATTGTATACTTACTGCCCTTCATATAATGCATTCAATTTTGATATTAAAATTAATAAAATTAATGAATTAATAACTTTAAACTTAAAATTGAATAAAATGTAATACATTTTAGTTTGCTTGTTTTTTTTTATCTTTTAATATTCAATAAATTTATATACATTTTTTTTCCACAATTTCTCACAAAATTTTAAACGCCTACAAATTAAAAAAAAAAGAATAATAATTTGATATCTGAAAAAAAATTTAGATTTAATTTCATTTAGCTGCAAAATTATTTTTTAAAGTAAAAAAAAATTCAACAACTTTTTACAAAATATATTTTAAAATGTAAAACAAAAAATTTTTTGTTTACAAAATATTTAGGTTTTCATTGCAATTAAGTTGTAAAATAATTTATAGACACATAGATGTCTACTGATTTTTCACAATCTTTAATGCAATCTTTTATTTTAAATTTTCCACAAAAAAAAAATATCTTTTGATAAAATTTATATTTAAAATAAAAAATATTAATTTTTATTAAAATGTTAATTTTTTCACTTAAAGATTTAAATGTTATTCAAAATTATATTAAAAAATGTTTAAAAAATGTGTTTAAAATTTCACAAAAGATATTTTTTAACGCCCACAAATTTGTAAAATTAACATTTAATTTTTTTAAAACTATTTGAAAACTGTATGATGATAAAATTTCACAAGACTTTTTTTTTTGAAAAAATCACAAATTCATAGCAATTAAAATTTTCATTTTAGTTAAAATTTCACAAAAATAGTTTAAAAACGCCTACAAATTTGTAAAATTAAGTAATCCAAGCACTTTGATGTAGAAATTTAGGTTTTGATACAATTTTAATATCACGTTTTTTTTCATGAAAATTTTTTTTAAATTTTCCCAAAAAACAATTCTTTTTAAAAATTTACAAGTAAAAAAAAAATACAATTTTTTTACTGAAAAACTTAGATTTTTAAATTATCTATATTAAATATAATTACAATGTAAATTAAATATATTAAAAATATTATTATAAAATTAAGATTAAAACAAAATTTAAACGCCCACAAATTTATAATAAAATTAAACTTTTTACTTTAAAATGTGGATTTTTATTGAATGTTAAAAAAAAGTTAATTAAACATTATTTGTTTTAACAATTTTAAAAATTTTTTTTTAAAATTTTCACAAAAAAAAATTTTTTTTTTTTAAACGCCTACAATTTTGTAAAACTAATTAATTTTGCCACTTTAAAATTAGGATTTTGAACTTGCACTTTAATTTAAATATTTCACAATTTAGAAATGTTGATCGGAACTTTAATTTATTATTAATATTAAAATAATTAATAAAAAAATTACAATGAATAAATTTACAGAAAGGATTTTGCTTTTATAGGCTGTAAATTGTTAGAGAGGGCGTATTTTCAAGCTTCATCCAACAAAAGTAATCACTTTATCGGTTGAAATTATTCAGTATTTTGTACTCTATGTGTATATAGATTCTTTCAAGTGATCTCCGTTGTCTAGTCTCCAAGAGAAAAAAAAGAGAACAACAAAATAAAAAAAAATATTCTCTATGATTTCTTTATGGAGATGATAACGTAGTTTTTTTATAGTTAAATTTTTGAAAAGATATTCTTTTATGTACCTATCTATATAATATGTATATATAACTAAAAATTAAATTTTAAAATAATCTAATTTTCATTCATAGTTTCGTTTTTCTGTTATCTAAATTCATTATAGTTCATGTCATGTCTCTTAAGTCTTTTGATATTTTTTTCGTTAAAGGAGTTTAGTATTTTTTGGTAGTATTGGTCATATAGAACAGATATAGATATCGCCTGTTTAGATATGTCGTTAATACCTACTGATGAGTTGAAGTAGTTTTATGATGAATAAAATAACTCCTAAAAATAATTATTGTTATTATAAAAAATTTACGTTAAGAATATGTAATAATTATTATAGATATAACATTTATATAACAATGGTTATATAACTTTATATCTACATGTATTAATGTAAATAAATAAATCGAACTTGTTCCCTTTATTTATTAAATTGCAAAATCCGATAGAAATTTTTATTAATTTCTATTTAACCCTTTCCTTAAACTTGTACGATAAATCGTACATTTTTTTTCTGTTTTTCAACGCGTTATTTTGATGCTTCCGAATAAAACAAGATTTATCGTGTTTACATTTGTTTGCTATAATGTATTTCTTCTATAAAAAAAACACATGATTTAGTGTATTACAGTGAAAAATAAGAGAATTATTTGAACTTTTCTTTTAGTACTTTTCTGAACGTTGTTGAGTCAAGGTGTACTTATAAAAAGATCTGGCTACAAAAATTAGCATAATATATATAAAATGTAATATACACCAATACCTCACTTTGCGTCGTGGTTACGTTCCAAAAAAACAACGCAAAGTGAATTATGATTTTCTATAGCAAACCATGTAAAAATCGAAGATAGGTTCCAGGGTTACAAAAATACTACTTTTTAAGAAGAAAATTGAACAAAGTAATCATTTAAAAAAACAAAAATAATATAAAATTTTATTACATCCATACAAAAAACAAAAAAAAAACAAATTCAATTAAAACAAAATAAAATATTCATTAATTTATAAAAAACAAAAGAAAAATTAATCACTATCTGATGAGTTGCTGTTGTCGTTAGTCGGCTTTCTTTCACAAAAAATTGGTCCAATGTTTGCTGAACAGCTTTTTTTTTCAACGTAAAATAAATTTCCTTGTAGCAATTTATATTCGTAGCTACCGCCTGGGACACTTTAAAACTCCTTCTGCTGTCAGGATCGTTTTTTAAAAAAATTTCCATAGCTTCCGTCAATCAAACACATCGCTTTGGAAATTTGTGAAAACAAAACTGTATTAAAATTGCGTTGCGTTGATTTTCAGTTAGAAAAGGAATCCCCGAGTTTTGATGGCATGGCGGAATAAGAAACAAAAGTCGTGCTATCTTTTAGAAAAAAAAGAAAATTTCAAAAAAAAAAATTAAAGGGTCGAACTGAAAACAACGCAACTTCGAAAATCTAACGACGCACAGTGAAAATTAGTATAATTCAGTAGCGACGCAACTTCGAAAAAACGCAAAACGAAACGACGCAAAGCGAGGTATTGGTGTATTGTAGTTTTATATTTAAATTTTTATACATATTATTTATTAATTTAAATTTATAATTTATAAATTTATATGTGTTTATAAATTTAATTAGAAATTATTTTTGTAATTTTAAATAATGTTTAGTAAACATTGAAATTTGAATAAAAAAATAAATTGACATAATGTAGTAACTAAAAGAAAGTAATATTTTACTAAAAATTTTTCTTTACGATTAAATTTTTGTGCAGAAAATGAATTTTGTAAATAAAAGTGTAAAGAACGTATAAAAGGTTCAGAAGATATTTTAGATTCAAGTTGTGAGATAGAAATCTGGGTGCAAAAGTTCATCAACAAACGTATCAAAATTTATATTGAATCAGAGATTTTAAATCAGCTTAAGATAAATTACAGGTAAGACTAAGAGGATAAAATAAAATGTTATAAAATGTTCAGATTTCAATATTTTAAATTCACCAGTGAGTTCCTGTGAAATTGCACATTGGTAATTCTAATTATAATTCTTCGTTAAAAACATCAATATTTATTGATATGATTTGATAAGAATCTTACACCCATCCAAAATTTTCAATTTATCATTCAATTTTTTTTTGAGATATTTATGAAGAAAAAAAAGAGACTAAAATTTGACGGAATGAACAAAAAAATATCTGCAATTTTTTTTATTTAATTATTTTATTTATTCATTTATTTAGTACTCAAAAGAGCGAACAAGTTCGTATGGAGTTTAACATACATATGTATATTTAAAATAAATTTATAAAATAAAACTAAACATGTGTGCGTGCAAAAATATTCAACAATTCTAAGAATTCATTCTTATACTGTCAAAATCAAGCAAAAAATCAATTAATCATTATCAAATAAAAAATTTAAATATCTGTCAAAATTATTGGAAGACAAATTTAACGATAAAATATTTAATGTCACAATATAGCTACATATGTAAATATTTTAAAATTCTATAAATTTCAATTGTCAAAAATATTGAATTAATAATTGTATACATATAATATTGGAAGAGTCTTACGTATCCTATTTTATTTTTGTTTACGTTAATTAATAGTAGTGAAAAAACGAAAACTTATATTATACACTAAAACGTAAAATTACCTGCCAACTGAAAATTATAAGGTATGTATAATTTTTTTTAATACCACTTTTTTGCATACATTTCAGCGGACATTTAAAAAAATATTGATCCCGACAAGATAAAAATTATTATGATCACTTAATTTAACTTATTATTTTTTATATTCAGCAGATTTCTCATTCCGTTCGTTTAAAAGACTATCTAGATAGACCAATTAGAGAATTGTAAAAACAACATACAATATAACAGGTTTTCTATACTTTTCAAAGAAATAGTATAAACGAACAAACTAACTGAAGTATTTCAAATTTAATAAACGTCAGGACTGGTTTTCAAATAAGTCAATTAAAGTTAATACAGAAATGAAATTGCATATTATGCAAGTGGAAATCATATTTGCTTCTCTTTTTCATTGGGTTCCATTCCAAATGTAACAAAGTGCACAAAGTTTTGATTTCCTATATTATAAATTGTTAAATTAAAGACAACAAAAATTTTCTTAAAAATGTTTAACCAACTAATCATTTGTGTATATAGTTAAAACTGCTTACAAATCAAAAATTGAAGCTCAAAATAAATATTTACGTCAGGGTTTTGCCTTGATTCCGTCCGTTCTATAGCTTTTTCTCTTAGCTATAGATTTTTCTCTTAATCAGATAACAATTTAAAAGCTAAACAGACTTTTCATTGATCTTTTTTGGGTTTGTAGAAGTCTAAATCAAATAAATTTCAAAAATCTTTCGGTAAGTAGAAAAACAAACAAAAGTCTAAAAATTTTAAAGCCCATGTATGTCTGAATAAAGAACAAAAAAAATTGTGAGCAAAAGAGAACAACCTTTTAGGAAACATATTTATTTGTAGGAAAAAAGACTTCAACGGAAACCATGAATAGTACCATTACGTAATAACTGAAATTTAAGAGAATTTAATATACTTAATATTTTTAAGTAAAAGTTTTGAGCAATGGTAGCGAAAATTAAGTTTTGTGATTTTGACAAAAAGCATAAAATGATTGAAACGAATTTTCCTTCATTTGTGAAATTAAAAAATATTAGAAAAATACACGATATCGAAATTTGAGTTTTTAGAATAATAAAAATATAATTGTTTTACAATTTTATTTTTCGAATACATATTTTTTAAATTTGTTGCAAAGCTTCCTAAAAAAATTCAGCGAACACCACTGATTTACTTATGCCTTTGATAAGGATAAATAATTATTGTATATTTTATGTGCCTGTTAAATTAATGTTAAAAAGAAATAAAAGTAAAAGATAACAAAACATTATAAAATTGCAAGAGGTATTTGAAATTTGTTATACTGTTAAAAATAAATAAAAATGTTAAATACATTTTATAAAATATAAGATAACATTTTTTCACTCATTCTCCTCTCTGATATTTTCTCTTTTTTTATATTTCTCTTTTTTTATTCTTCTCTTTTCCGATCCAATCCAAAACCAGACCGAATCCAATTCAAAATTCCAATCCAACTCAAATCAAATTCAAATAGTCACATATTAGAATAAATGTAATTTAATTTCTGATTGAAATTGATTGGACAGGCATATACGTTATACGACGCATTTTCAAATTAATTCGTGGCCAACAGAACGGAATAAAACTGTTATACTGTCTCTGTAATTAATAAGGATGAAAAATGAAATGTTGAAATTTTTAAAATGGTGAAATGCGTCAGGGTTTTGCTTATATTATATACTCTGTCTGTATACTTATACTGTACATATTGATAACGTAATTTAAAAAGGAGCAACAAAATTTCAACATAATATTAAAATATGAAATTTATGTTTGTTTGTATAATAGAATTTTGTAATTTTTTTCAATTCTGAAAACTATATGCATAAGTAAGTACCTATGTACTTAGTTTAGTTTACGTAGTTCACACATTTTAAACTTTGCATACGTTGTTTGTTGTTTCTCTCTGTAGGTAGTTTTTATTTTCTGTTCGAAGTACTGTTAGGTACTATATAATGAAAAATTTTCTCCACCATAATTCAGTTATAATTTAGTGCTATTACATTTAAGATTTAAGTAGAATTTTTTGATTAATTTATTTAGCAAAAAAAATATAAAATTATTCCTAAAGGAATATTATTATAGTGCGTTAAGTTAAAAGTAATATAATAAAATAAAAAAAAAATATATATATTAAATGAAAATTTAATAAAAGAAAACAATATTTTATAAAATTTATAAATGAGAATTAGTTGAGAATTAAAATAAAAAATACAATTTTTAATACCTACAATTAAAATTTTTTTACATAAATAATCGAGGTGATTTTTTTTTTTCAACTTTTGGAGATATTTTTTAATTAAAAGGTAAATGAAAATTTATTTAAAATATAATTTAAAATAATCAAATCAATAATTTAAATTTTAATAGTTTTAAAAATCTGCTTTTTTTTGTTTTTAAATTAAGTGTTAATATTTTTACAATCAAAATTATCAAAAAATAGAGTTATGTCTCTACAATAAAAAATAAAAAAAAAAATAAAAAATTGTAAAAAAAAACAACAACAAAATTTAGATGAATTTTTGATTATCAAATATAGCAAGCAAGCACCAAGAAATGCCAAATCGATAATATAAAATGTCTCACACACTGGCGCAGCCACGTGGTTTCATTTACTTTTTGCATTCAACAATTTTTTTTTTTATTTTTAGTTTTCTCTCATTTCAAAGAGAACTGAAAAATACGAATTTAAAAATTAATTTTGTTTTTTGTTCTTGAAACGAAAACGATTTTTTTTTTTTAAATAAAAATTTAATTTTTATTTCATTTTTTTAGTACACATGTTTTAATTATTAGATTTGCTTCATAAAAATGAATTTCTAGTTTTAAATAAAATGAATTGTGAGTTGGTAGGTACTAAATTAATTTCAGTTTCAAACTGTAATTTTAGTTTTGATATTTTTCTGAATTTTTAAGAGTCAACAAAAAGTGTTATTAATTATATAAAAAAAATATTTTTAATATAATATGTATATGTATGTATACATAACAATAAATTTCATAATTATTAAATATTATTGAAATATTAAAAATAATTAAAATTATAAAAAAATCTAGGCTTAACGGTTTAGGTTTCATAATCACTTTTACAACATAGGTATTTAATCTATCCATAGATATATATTATAAGAAAAATTATAAATAAAATCGAAATAATTCTGAAAATTGTTATCATATTGAATTGCACTTTGTATTAACAATAGGTATAAAAGAAAATAAAAAAATATAAATATTTCAAAAATTATAAATTATTAGAAAACTGTAAAATTTCATAATTTTTTTTTAAACTCCAAAAATATTAAATAAGAATCAGTTTTCTATAATTGTATCAATCATTCATCATCATTACACCAGTTATAAATCGTGATGGCATAGTGCGCCCTTATGCTAAGTCACAAAATTGCCATTTTACAGGGTGGCATTTTGAAATTTTGACAACACATTTTTTAAATTCGAAGAGTGTATAAACTTTTTTTTTATATTCTCCACTATTCTCTCCACTTCTAAATAGGTAAAATAACTGAAATATTTTTTTAAGTTTAAATAATTTTTTTTAACAAAATTTTCGTATTTTCTGTAACAGATTTTGCACTATCAACTTTTAGACTACATATTATCGACTTTAAAATTTTGGAAATTTTGATAAAAAGCTAAACAGTTAATTAAAATTTATTATACCTGCTGTTGAATCTGTGAAGTTTTGATATCCAGGAACACATCTTTATAATTAGAAAAAGAAATCTTTAGTATGTCTTACGGTCTATTCCTATAGTTAAAGACTAATTCTAATACTCTAGAAATCAAATGACAATTTAAATTTGCAAAAAATCTTTGATTTTGATGTTTTTCAATTATAATAGCGCTGTCATGAATTAGAAACATTTCGAACTCTCCAAATTAATACAAATATGAAAAACAACGGAAATTTCAAATTAGTCAGTTCTAATTTTTTATATGAAAATAATATGTCCCAATTAGAATTAGTCATCTTATTAAGCTGGATTTTCATTGAGCAATATTGAAAATCTAAAAAAATTTATTGGATCTAAAAAGAGAGATAGCTTATTGAACTTTTATGTAAGAAAAAAATAGACCGCTGCAAAGAATTCTCTAATTTTCTATTTGGGAAATTTATTTCATACACAAAAAAACAGCAATGAACAGTCATCAAGACTCGAAGAAACAGTCTGAACAGAAATCAAAATCAGATGTTTTGGAAGATTTTTTTTTTTTTCATATTCATTTCAAACATTTTTATTTTAAATAAAAAAGGCGACATTCACAGTTTGAGTTTTTTTTATTTATTTTGTAAAATTAATTTTTTGTTACATCAGAGAAAATTTAAAATTCTCTAAAGAATGTAAAATATATATGTATCGTTTTTAATATATATACATATTATGTTATAATATTAAAAACAATAAAATATATTATTCTTTTGAAGCGCTTTTTTATTCCTAAATAAAAAAAATATTTTTCATAAATGAAAAAAAAATTGAAAAAAAAACTATTATTACATTTTCTACTTCTCCTAATATTCTAAATACAAAAATTGTGTGCTTTATAATTCATTTCCGAACCATTCTAATACTTCCGAATGAGAAATTCTGTTGTACAATTTTCAAATTATTTTCCGTTCCGACGAACTACAGCATACATAAATTTAAAAATTTCGGATAAATAATGAAATTTGCAGACTGCGGAATACTTACGGACTTCAGCATACGAAATGCGGAATGTAATCGGAATTTAACATGAATGACCTTATTGGAATGGACCTTATTGGAATTATTTAGAATAAATTTTTATTTATAATATATAGCTATACCTCGACGCGCAAAATTAAAAATAAATTATTTTAAATTAAAATTTAGGGTGTATATAATATTATGTAAAACATAAATTATGTTAGTATTCATAAAGGTATTCATATAACTGGTTATTATAAATTATATCCCGATTTAAGTGCGCGAACATTTTACATCGGACTTTTTTGATTTAACTATAACTTTTTGAGAGGGTCATAAAACAATTCAAATTGGAATTGTGTTCTTCAATACATTTTATTTCCCTTTCCTGAATAAATGAGAAGGCGAGTTTTGATACAAATGTACAATCTGTTTGAATGTGGCTACATATATTATGATGAAAACATATTTATTTGGTATAATACATATACAACAGACATTATTTTTAAAAGATATGTGCAATGTACGATGAATATATCCTTTTATTTTCGTTTTATAAGATATGTATATATTTCTATATCCTATCCTTTGTTTCTAGATCTGGCTGCCAAAATATAAAACAGGATTCTGATTGTTTAGAATTTTTATGAAATTATTATTATTTAATAAGTTTTTGAAGTAAAAGGTGTACTGCACGATGTACTAATTAGAATTAAAATAAATTATATTCCAGTTGGAATTTTCCTTCTTATTTCATTGTCTCTTTTGGATGTATAAAAATCAGCTTTTGCAGAATAAATTAAAAAAAATATCTTGTTTTGAAATAATAATAACCTATACTGGATTTTTACAATTTTTTTATGGTAATTAAATTTTTCGAAGCGTGTGTTATAATTAACTTAATACGGATATACTTTTACATTGTCATAAAAAATTGATCAAAGTTATTGTTTGACAAACAAATTAATTTATTGTTTGCAGCTTAAAATAATATTGTATTGGGATAATCGGAAAAATGTACATATACATAACATACTTAAGGTATTTTTATTATGTAGATCAGATTTCAGCAGTGAAACAAGAATTAAAGTTTGTCTTTCAATTCTTTTCCGTTAAAATAATCTTTACTGACCGATTGAATTTAGCTTATTTATTTATAATTCGATGAGCTTTTGGAAACAAATTAGGGAACTACAATACGAAATGGAAACCCTATTAAAAAAAATTACTTATTCGTTACCAATCTTCACCTGTTTTCAATTACCTGTATAATTAAGAAGTCATTGAGTATAAACTTAATTTGACTTTAGTTTTCTTCTACTGGCCGGATAGTATATGATTAATGACCTATAGCCAGATGGGTATTGCGAGTGTAGTTTGTTGGTAGGCGTATGTGTGATAACTTTGATTGTTGTAGATTGTAAATGATTATTTTTGATGATAATTTTCTAACATTATTTTATTAAATCCTCTTTTTGTCTTATCTTAACTGAAAAAAAAATTAATTTCTAACGTACGATATTTTATACAATATATCATTAAATATATAATATATATATATATAATATATTTTTATTGTTATTATAAATTGGTTAATTTTTTTTCATCATTAAAAACAAAAAATTGGCAAATAAATTTAAACAAACTGTTTTTTTTTTGGGTAATACTAAACGCTGGCATCGAAGTTCTTCAACCTTCATAGGTGATTTTTTAATAAATTTTACAAGACTTTTATAAATGTAATACAATTTCCAATTAGAAGTTATTGGTCTTAACGGTTTCAATTTCAAAATAGTTTAAGGTTTATGTTTATATAACCATATAAAATAGGACAAAAATAGATTTTAAAGCTAATTAAAATTCTGTTCGATAGCATGTTCAACCATTATTCATCATTATATACAACAGAGATATCTTCGGTAAGAAGTCAATATGATGCGAAAGTTTGCTAAACTCAATCAACGTTATATTTTTTTTACTTTAATACCTACATTTTTTAAAATTCTTTAAAATTGGTTTTGTTTTTGCATTTCTATTTTTGTTTTTATCGAACAAAAATATTAGCATGTTAGCGAATTATCAACAAAATGTTGTATTAAAACTTCTATAATTTTTAAATAATTAAGGTTTCATTATACTCAAAATGTAGGGGAAAGAAATTATCGAGACTAAAAAAAGTGTGTATATTAATACCGTTTTTTTTATTAATCGGAGATTAAAGTCCTCTTCCATCTTCAGAACAATATTTAGGAAATTAATCGATATCGCAAGTTGATCCTAAGGTCAGTGGATTGTGATTAGTTCCTTTTAAATACACTTATATATTAAGTAATAAATTTACAACAACTATGTAAGACGGTAATACTCACAGCTACTGCTGAAAAAAATAATTTTAATTGTAATTGATAAAAAAAATCATATATACTTAATAATTTAAAGTATTAAGTTACGTTGAACTGCACATTTTTGAAATCAATCATCACCATATTTTTTCTTATTATATTTGTTAAAAGCAGTTTAATCCAGAAAATTTATCTTATTAAACAAATATTGAAGTATATACTAAATAATAATAAGCAGAAAAAAATAAAAAAAAAATCAACCAAATTTTATAATCATGTTCTCAAACACATGTTTTTTTTTAATAATTAAAAATAAAACGAAATGATTGTACTTAGGTATTTATTAAATTCATTGTTATATACTAACTACTGGGTGTTGCATTGCAATCAACCATAATATGATATTTCATTTATTAATAGGTGAAATTATCAACAACATAATAAATTGTATGTTGAATATGATTAATATTGTTTATGTTGACGGATGGATTTTTCTTTTTAACTGAAGAGAGAGAGATTCAAAATTGTTTTACGTTTTCTGACATGTCGTTTCTAGCAACACTTCAACATATTGTTCCTCAGTTGTGATCAACCAATGTCAAGACCAATTGTTCAGCCATTTTTGCCTCTTACATAATGTATACAATTGTTTATCTAAAACTCTGATTTGTAAAGTTAAATTGAGCAGAATCTTAGAAAATATAGACGTAAAATATTTTGCATACATTTTTTATATCAGAATCGGTGGCAGTATTTAAAAAAATGAATTAATCAGTGAGGCAAAATCAATTTTTAAACTCACCCTAATCAAAATCGTCTTTTTTAATATAATGCAGGTGTCGTGACTAGAAGAGCTAAGTAGATACTAAATTGAGGGAAGAAATACTTGAATAATAATTGGTTTTGTGAAACTTTAACGATTAAAGAAAATATTTAATTCTTTCCAGAGAATACAGTAGACAGCAGTAAAAAATTATGATATAGAAAACAAAAACAAAATCAAATTTTTAGTCTCTAATAATTTAATTAAACTGGAAATATCTATTACATACTTATTCGAAATTACTTTTTTAGTAGTAACTTGCGAATATTTTTTGTATTTTATTTGATTTAAATAGACCTATTTCACTTAAATGTTTGTTGGATCTGGAGAAAATTATCCTGGGTCTGGCGTAATAATGTTCTCCACTGACTGCGTTGTGATCTTATGTTGTTATACATCTGTTTCAGACTCAAACCGTAAATTCGAACAAATTTTTCTTTTGAATATACTAAGTAAATGCTAACTTATTTTTGGGTTCACGATCAAAAAATATATTACAACACTGAAATCATCTTATACAATTCAACAATTTATTATTTCGCAATATGTGTTTTGAACCTAGTTGTTTATACTTTTATTAGTACAACTTTGCCAGGGTAATCCCTAACTTTATATTAATTTCGATGTTCATTTTGGAATTGATGTTTGTTCCAAAATAGATAAAATCCTCAACTACCTTAAAATTATGAGATGATAGTGATGTTGTGCCTTAAATGATATTACGAGGATTGCTTGTTTGTCGATAGTAAAATTTTTTTTAAACATTGATCTCCTAAAGGAGTTAAAATTTTTTTTTTTGCAGTAATAAAACACCTTGTCATCATCATATACAATATATGACATATACATATACCTTCAAATAATTTAAATAAATATTTAATATCTTACGATTATTGATTTACGTTGTTTTGTTTTCCTCTAAAGCCGTACAAACAATATTATGATCATAGTAGTAATCGTCATTAAAAATATTTAACGTAAAAGAAATAATTATCCCAACCAACTTTAAGATAAGAATCGAATGAATAGTTAACTATGATCAACCAAATCAACCAAACCTAAAATTCTAGTAATTCAATTAAATCAACCAAATTCTGGTAATTAATAGCTTTGTAATATTTCAGCATCTCTAGGTCAGGGTCTGAACAAAAAAATTGTTTAGATCCATTTTTCTTTTAACTGTTTATTGTTAGGAGCATTGCTTTGTATACTGTATCAGGCTTCCATATTAAATTTTTTTCCGAACATTACATTTCGTATTATTTTCGTCTAAAATTACAATAAGAATTGAACGTTAATTTTTTACGATTTATTTTTTGTTCTTATATTTTCTCATATTATTTTTTGCTTGCTGTGTTCAATAAGTTTAATGTGTATTATATTTGTTTTGTTAAATTAAACTTAATTGAACAAAGTAAGCCTTGTGTGTGAGAATTTTGTTTGAAATCAAAATAAAAAGAGATTTTTTTTTAGTCTTCTGATAGAAGTTGAAGTGAAAGCCTGCATGTAGAATAATTTTACTTATTAATTCTTTTAATTTGTAAAATTATGAATGAAAACCTTAACATTTTTTAATGCGGCACTAGATATACATAAATAGTTTAAACACTCCCCTTCCATATTGGTAAATTAAATTTAGTTCAAACTTTGCCAGAAGTAATATCCATTTGATTTACACATAAGCTGGATATTATTTTTACTCAAATTTTTTAATCTACTGGCCTGTTAACAATGCACAAGGCAATGTTAGGAGTTTTTTTAACACAACTAATATAAATATTTAACGTATATAAAAATGCACTTTTGTTTTCAAATACTTGGTTTATGTTATATACAACCTAAATATTTACACTGATGTTACTATACTATGTTTTGACGTTGATTTGAGTAATTAAGGTAGTCCTGCATTTTTTTATCGAAAACTAATACAAACTTAATAAAACCTATTTTTTTAGTTTTGAGAAGATTCAATAGAACGTATATCTAGATTGTTTTTTAAAAAATTTTTTACTATAATTTTCGGAATTTTAAAGAATCCACTTGTATTTATTGTTAAAATATCAATATAGGTATTTGAATGCGGTACATAATTTAAGTCAAAAATTGCATTTTGTTTTTAAGAATCTCCTTCAGTCGGTCAGAGCAATGATAACTTATCGTAGTTTATCCAAATTATTTAAGGTTATAAATGAAACTTTGGTCTTAATCAAACGAAAAAAGCATAGTTTATTGCAAAAAAATAATTGATTTCATATTACGTTTTTTAAATATGAGCTCAAAAATTTACATGAACATGTACCTAGTATGAATTATTTCAATATTTAACTTTTTCAACATGTACATTCATGTATCATTTATATTAAATGAATGTCAATTCATTGATGATATGTAGCTTGTTTCATTGAAATATATAAATTTTAAATCATCATATTCATCATCATCATCATCATCGATATGGCGTACAACCCGATGTTGCGTTCTGGCCAATATTTTTCCATTCAGATCTGTTGTTATAGCAACAGTTAATCAATTTCGAGCATTAGGTATTTCATAATTAATTTCTATGTTGTATCACCCACGCAAGAGCTTCGTGGGTGGCACAACATAGAAAAATTAGCGGGTAATATTAGCGCTTTCCTCTTATTCAAGTTAAATATTACGGGTATTAAATATATTTGTTTGGACTCTTTGAATATCCATTTTGACAACATGTCCAGCCTAAGTTAATTTTTACCCTTTTATGAACTGAAATGTATCTTCACCACATATTAATGGGTTAAGTTCATCACAGATTCTTCTTTTAATATTTACCAATTTTCTAGGTTTTTTGCTATTTATCTATTAAATATACGAATTACACTCCCATCAATTACCGTAAAAGACCAAGTTTTACAGTCATAATATCTTATTACCGACCATGTTATTTTACATATTGTTAGCTTGAATTATCTGAATAATATTTTACAGTGTAGTGGTTTTTTATTTGCAAAGTAGCAACTGTACTCTATCATTTATATACAATTGCATGATTATATTACTTTCATGAATTATTGTTCCAAGGTAACTACAGAATTCAGTTACCATTTCAATCTTATATTTTGCTATTCTTATGCTTTGTCGTTGTCTTCTTTCTTCTACTTGGCTTTTTTGTTTTTAGAACGCTTCTGACATTACATTTTTTTAACAAAATCGCTAAATATTATGTTTTCGTCAATGTCCAGTTTATCGATTGTTTTTTCGGTCATTAGATTAAGAAGTATAGTATGGCACCTTTGCTGTGCACCTTTTTCGATGTTAAATCGTCTTAAGTTTGTTCTTGCAATACAATATTTCAGAAACGATATGGGTTATCTTTGTATTTTAGTAAGCTTATAAAAATTTTGATTATTTACTAAAATTAATTTCATATTAATCCAATGAAATATTGTCCTCCATGGCTCTCCAGCTCGTCGAGAGTTTTGGCTTTTTTCAAAATTCTTAACCCGATCTTCAGCACATCTTTTCCAATTATTTATACCTGAGTTTTGGATATCAACTCTAACATTATTCAGCCACCTTATTTTTGGTCCCCTTACTTAAAATTTATGACAAGCGGCTGCGGCTGGACATTAAAAATTTTACAAGTAGTTTATCAACTCTATATATATACATGTCATTTTTCTAATATTAATTTAAGTGTCCAATGAACATCTGTGGCCAATGAACTATACATAAAAGTATATATTACAAGTTTTTGAACTATATAGAACAAATGACTTAGATATGTATGTATATATATATATTATATATATGGATATGCATAAGCACAGCTGTATTTGTATAACGTACATTTGATGTTGAAATACATCAAATTTTCTATTATTAATTGTTACAAACTCATTTATTTATTTTTGAACAACTTTCAATCTTATTCAACCTTGAAAATTTCTAAATATCGTTTACCTTTTCAAATTACGTTTAATAATTTGGCAAATAAGAATAAAAAATCTTTTATAAAATATACCCTGATAACACATTAACACATATTATTAAAATTGATTTTTTTTTTGATTCTAATTAATAGTCAAAATTAAATTTAAATTTTTTAATTAATTAAGTTTTGTAATTTTTTGTTAAATAAAGAATTTTTTTCAATGAATTTTAGATTTTTTTTAAATAAGTTAATGCTGGCATAAAAATAAAAAAAAATATACCCTAGTAACACATTTATTATGAACTCATTAATGAGCTAATCATGAGCATAAATTTGTTATGATTTTTTATATATTATTAAATATATTAGTAATTTATATTTTTTTGGCAGTTGTTGACAGTAACCTACATAACATTTTCGTGCATTAAGTACTGCAATTTTTATTACATAATGTTTTTTAAAGCTTAAATTTCATATCAACATACAATTATACATGGCATATCATCACGTGGGAAACTTCTACTATTTTCAGGAACTAACAATTCTTAAGGAGCTTAGTTCCATTTTATTTAATTTGCTACAAAATCATACTCTCAATTAATTTTTGTCATTTTATCCCAATGAAAAAGGTACTAGAACATGTTGAAAAACCTATAAAGAATGTTTTTTCTCCATCGGGAATCGAACTTGGGACTTTTCGTTTGAAATGTACACGCTCTATTTACTGCGTTACCCAGCGTGTTCATTTTAGTAAATAATATTTAACCAATCCCTCGTGATGCTTCCGAAACTTATCGTAACAGCGATTTTCTACAACACGAACTGAACTATCTCCGAGCAGCTGAAGACCTTTGACTGTGACAAATCTGTGGATAACCTGAAAAGTAAGCCTTTGAGATTTCTGGCAGGATATCAAACGCCTTTTCAGAATATGAAAAGCCCCAGTCTCACACAAATATCTATGAAGATTGAAGCTTCTTAGAAAGAAAAGAGACTCAAAAGAACTTCTTGGCACTTTGTTTTGAAAATTATGTATAAAACATTATGTTGTTTTTCTTTAAAAGTACAGACAGAAGATGTAAAGGTCCGTTTCTGCTTATGTATATTTAAGCACTTTATAATAATTTTCTATTGGTACATAACGATATCCTGAAAAAATGTAGCCAATCAAAATCCTGTCATAAATATCTCGCTAAATAAATCCTGTATTATAAAATTGGTTATTTTGTTATTTATTTTGGAAAAAGTTTATTTTATCTGTGGTAAAGAAAATGCGGAATTTCGGGATTCATATGTAAAGGCGAAATTTTATTTGGCATGTTTTTATTGTCGGAATGTCGCGTACATCACAAATTTGCTATCCATAAAAAAGTGAATTGAAATCATGAGGAAATTAAAATTGTAACTCTTAGTACAGATAGGGTCTTGGAAACTCTGATACTGAGCCCATGATTTTTATCACATTCCTAGAAAGTGATATATATGTTAATATTGGTTTGAGAACCTACTTGTAATTCATTATTTTATTATTTACAGATAACTCAACTATTATGCATTAACCAATTAATTTCATTGTAAGCATAAAATAAAATTTAAAGACGATATTTTCATTTTCAAGATTTCATAAAACCAGATTATGTACTTCAAGAGTAATCAACAATTATTAAGTTTTTTTTTGCAAGAAAAAAAAAACTTTATTTTTTACTTAAAATCTGTCAATTTTTAGATATATGTAGTTTTCATCGAATACAAAAAAAAAAGACAAAATTTCATTCTAATTATAATCGAATAGCCGGTACCTTAGCTTTATTTCTCTTTATTAATTAGTAATTTAAATTTTATTTTATAATATTGTTAATAAAAAAAATATAATGACGTATATGTTCTAATTACACAAACACGATACATATTTCATGACAAAAATTTAGTATAGTTCAGGGACGAAGAAGGTTTCCTATGATTTGTGTATTTTGCTTTTGTTTTTTTTTTGTAAAAAATGTTAATGAATAATATTGTCAAAGAACATAAAAATGTCGACAAATCATTTGTGAGCTACACTATATTCATATACTATAACAGTACTTTCTGCAATTATTGCTTTTGTAATACATATTATGAATAACGGAACAAAAAAAGACAGAATAGTACAAAAATTAGAACAGAAAAAGAGATACATAGTAAAAACTAATGTGTTAGATAAGGAAAAGCAAATTTTAAAAAAATATCTTTAAATAGATTTTGCATTTTTTTGTTTTTGTTTTTGCTTTTGATTTTCTTTTAAAACAAAATTTTAAAAATCGTAATGCATATAATATGATTTAAAATGTTAAAATGGGAAACATAATAATATGTACCTCTATATTATGCATAATATACATAATATATTCCATTATTATGTATGTAAGTATATACCTATATCTATTCAAATATATATAAATGAAATCGATTTGAATGTGACTATATAATAATTTTTCATTACTTATTTACCTATGCCAAAATTATATCGCAGACTAAAAGAAAATTACAAAAAAAAAAGAAAATTATTTTTAAAATTTTAGTTGTGATTAAAATATTCTATTGTTATTTGTAGTCTCAATGAAATTTCGTTTTTAAAATTAAAATTAACCATTCTTTGAAAATAAATAAAGCAGTTGATCAAATTTAAAAGGATGGAAAGAAACCATGAATTGAGTAATTTTGGTATGTGAATTTGATAAATAATTTTCAATTATGATGTAAAATTCAAATTTATTTTGAACTTACTATAAAATATATTCAGATACTTTTCTACATCTTTTCCTCATAGAAACACTCTGAAAAATATTTAAAAAAATTACGTAAATCTATAAATATATGATTAATTAGAATAGTACTAAACGAATTCACGTTAATTTAATTTGAAAGCATTCTCTAATTATGTTTTTTTTTCTTTTTTTTTTAAACTTTCTAATTGAAACGAAAGCCATCAAATTGACGTTACATTTTACTAATCTAAAAATAAGAATATTAAATGCTAATACAAAAAAAAGTTTTTTTTTCAACTATTATAATTGAATTGCATGTTAAATTTAATCACAAGAGTGTACAATAATATGACGTATACAGTAAGGTTGCCAGATATTTTATTTGAATGATTATTTATTTCAATTATCATACAAATCAGACTTTTCCATATATTTTTTTTTTCAAATCGGTTTTAAATAAAACTTTCTTGAAGTAAATTCTGTAGATAAATTTTTGTGTTGTACACGAAAAATGTCGGATCTTTCCTAGAAATCTATAAATTTATAAACCATGAAATGGTATTTTATTATATAATGGCATTATTATTGTCTTTAACAGACAATAATATTAGATAAATTGTCTAATGCACATACTAAGCCGTTGCAAAAACATAACTAAGCTTCATATTGGTGTCGATGTAAATTCTAATACAAAAAGCACCAACTCGCTTTGGAAAGTCCCAAAAACTGCTTGAGTTGATAATTTCGGATCTTTGTCTGTACGAATTTGTTATTTCTTTAGAACAATTTAATAATTTCAATATGTTGAACATTAAGCGAGCCATTTCATTAGTGTCTTATTAGAAATTAATAGGTAACCAAAATGCTTATTGACAGCTATTTGATTAACAGTATTTGCCAACGTAGAAAACTCAAATTGGTTACAACACAAAAACCACAAATGGGTTTCAAAATGATTTTTGACGTGTTTAAAATATCGTTTTCAATAAAATTATTTCTGTTAGTATTTAATCCATTATTTACATATTAAATGTAACTAGAATATTTATTTGAATGTATTTTATTTGAATTTTATTTGGTTCTGTATTCAAATCTCTATGCAACTGAATGCATCTGACAATACTAAAATTTTTTATGAACATCAATATTATATATTTTGATTATCGTGAAAATTTAAAAATAGAAAATGTAAAATATCAAGCATTAAAACAAATTAATGATTTCGCATACCTTACTGTCAAAAATAATACATTATATATATAATATTATATATTATACATATATCATATATATGTACATGCATTTAAAATTTGGCGTTAGAAATTACTAAATTAATGAGTTTTTAAGTATATTCATTAGTTTTCTAAAATTTTGTAATTGTAAAATTAGCACTAGTTATTATAATTGTAATATATATTAATATAAATTTTATTTTTGAATATTTGAAATTAAAACTAAATAAAGTAATTAAAATCTTTTGATCAATTCATACTAAATAATTGAAATTTGAATACTTACATTAATTTTTGCCAAATATTTTACGTCATTAATTAACTATAAGCCAAATTTTTGCAAATTTCTATTATTGTTTATACAAGTAGGTATTTTTGATTATAAACTGAGTTGGAAATTATAAAAAAACAAGTTGTTGTCATTGCGATTAGCCTGAAAATACTATATCCACAGCTCAACACGCCACCAAAATTCAGTTTTTACTTTGCCAACTGTTTGATTGCAAAAAAACTTATGTGTGCTGACATGTGCAACCATAACAATTCGATTTCTATATAGTGTACTGAAACGGCAAATTGCATTTTGTTTACTGATGGATTTCGGGGAATTAGTGCTCTAGAACTAAAAAAATCAAATCTTCTGAAATATAACGATACTGGGTGTATCCTTTAACAAGCAAAACGGTTTTTTAATTTAATAAAGTTCAGATATTAAAGAATGAGTGTCTTTTTGTAGTATCTCAATCTTTTGTCGAGCTTTCGTTTTTAACAGAAGACCCTCAATTACAAAAGAACACAAATTGATGTCGTTTCATCTGGAGCATTTGTAATTATGTCCGTCAAATGGGTGGTGTAATTTTTATGTATTCAAAAATTAACATAATTTCAATGTTTTAATTTTTTATTTTACCATTTTCCGCATTTTGAAAAAAATTGTATTCAAGAGTGGCAGCTCAAATGACATACGATTGTAAAATTATTATAGTTTCAGAAAAATCACAAATAGTTCAATTTCTTAGTCGCATACATTAAATTTTTAGTTTTGCAACTGTTTGATTGCAAGCACACATAAGCAACCAAACTATTCGATTTTCTGGTACAGCATGCACAAATAGTATTTAAACATTTTTGTTATGTTTATTTTGAATATGGCTTTTGTAGAATTATCATGCTTTTGAAATTAAAAGAGAAAAAAATTATTAATATTAGATTCACCATTTATTAAGCCAGATATTAATAAAATTGCAATTTCATAAAATTTATGAAGATCTAAGATGTAATCCTGCATTTTTTTTTTTGATAATATAGACCGAGTGTTACTTCTTTCGATGATATTATGTCTTTAAATGAACTTATTGTGTCGTTAACACCACATTTTTATTTGAATACTCTTTTAAGTTTTTATTCTAAATTGCAAGACTGGCCTTAAAAGTTTCAATTATTTTTTTAGTTAAATCTACATGTAATCATATTTCTACATAAAGCATTATATTATATTTAGGAGTAATTTCATATGCTATATAGAAAGTTTTAAGAAAAGGTAATAATATCAATAAAAACCCCATCATGTTCAGATGAATCAAAAATTATATTTAAAATAAAATTTAAAAACAAAGACTAAGACTAAGCCCAACAATAAATTAATTGCAACTGGTTTTGATGTTAAATGTTCGCATTTGCATTTAAAAACTTAATTTACAAATCGATTGTGTTAACTAAAAGTTTCTATCAGTTTGTAAAAAATATAAACTTTGATTGCTTGATGAAATACAATCAATCCATTGCGTGAAGCGCGCTTTCATATAAACTAATATGACACAACAAATATCTAAGCAAAGAGTTGCATCCATCCTTAATTAAATACAACAATTGTAAGCGAGCTTTGGTGTATAAAGTCACTAATGCGGAATCAAAGAGTTATGTAACATTTAAAACAACAATCCTACTTTTAATTTAAAAAAAAATCAGCTTAGGTTCTTTGAGTTCATATTTTTAACACTATAGCAATTATAGGGTAATTTGTTATTATTTTATTGTCTTTAAACTTACTATCTCTGAATTTTGATTTTTTCTCAATACGTTTTTTGTCATTAAACACAACAATTAGCAAACATGACATACAAACAAATTTTTGAAACACTCTGTAACTATTTATTTTGAATTTAAAAGAAAGTGTGTATGTTATAATAAAAATTTTAATTATATATTTACTTAAAAAATGTGTATGTCATTTTATTAATTTTTATTACCACATTTCATTGGATTATTGAACAGGTATATTCTCAAAGTGGCCACTTAAGTACTTTCAATAAGTTAGTCTGGTAAATTAATACCTCATATTATATTGGCAAGTGTAGTAGATTAGATTTCGATTAATCAGTAATTAAATGAAATTTTAATTTTATTTTGTTTCTAATTAATTGTTTTTTTTTTGTTCATCAATACAAAATTTAGTTTAACATTCATTTAATCCATGAAGAAAATGCAACTGCTTGATCGCAATTTTATCTTGCAATGCTATCTTTTGAATGAAGTAATTGGAAATTAAAATTTTAGAATGCGGTATATTAATAGAGAAAACGAACAAAATCTTGTATCACATTTTTCAAAAATCTCGTAATATTAAAATATCTGACGACAAATATCAGAAAAATCAAATAAATTGGATCGGAGTTTGGGGAGAAGCGTATTCAAATCTGAAAATTAAAAAATCAAAAATTATAAATTCCTAAGAATTTTAAAATTATAATCCTAAATTACGTAAGAGCTTAGGGATTTTATATATGGTTGGTTAGAAGGTCTCAACGTTTCACAATTACGTATACTGAATTGAATGGTAACTAAATTTTGTTAAAATAATTTTAAAACTATTCTTCTTTTGTTTAAATTCGCATTTATTTAAATAATTAAATGTAATGGTACATTCTTTTATCAAAATTATATTAACATCATTTTTAAAATGACATCAATAGTTGTCGTATCTAATTTGTTGAAATGAGGGAAAAAATTCTTTAAGCCCTGAAAGTTTTTTCAAATTCTTAAACCCCTCTGTTTAGGTCTCAAAGATTGGAGATCATAAGGGTCTAAAGTAAAATAATACAAGTTTTTTTTTAATAAAGTGTCATTTAGAACTCTTTATTAAAAAAAACTAACGGTATATAAGCATATAAGCATTTGCACTTTGGTCTATTCTATTCCCCATTTTCTTTCCAACACTTTTTGTATAATCCAAATATTGTAGTTCAAATTTATAAAAAATTTTGCTTATTAAAGATACAAACTTGTAACATACATATACAGAAGATTTTGTGGTAAATAAATTTTAGAATGCAAGATTTTGGGAAAAAGATTTTGTAATGTGAGAGTAAGAGTGTTAATTCCGATAATAATAAAAAATAAGAGAACAATATTAACTTAAATTATATGTACCTACAGTCAGATTTGAGGTTTTGAATGGAGTTGTTGAAATTCTTATGAATCTTTGAAAATTATATATTTAAGTATATGGTTGTATTTTGGAACACTTTCGTTAGAATATGATTTCAAATTAGATAGAATAAGTTCATTAATGATTTCTGTAGTGTAAAAATGTGATTTATCATCGATAAAATTATATTTAGGGTGCATTTATGTTTTAAAAGTTCATTTCACCAAATGCATATACGAAATATCTATATAAAATAGGGTAAATGAATTAAATAATTCAACAATATGATGACTTTAGTAGAAAAATATGAGATTCCCTTCAGGAAAAAATGCAACAAACTTGAATTATCGATTAGACGAATGGTATGCTTTTGACCTACTTTGAAAAAATTTGATACCTTTCCAATTCGTGATACGGTGACTAATATATTATATGTGAGTTGAATGTTATATTGGGTCGTATATATACAAGAATATAAGATATATCACTGAAATATAACCGAGAGGAAAGTATTTGCATCTTGAACTATCTCAGAAAACCTAAAAAGGTGAAATGATTTTTGGGAATACCAAAAATGTGCTAATTTCATACAATATATTTGATGTACATGCATGCCGAAAATCTTTTAAAGCGTTTCGTCCAGTGAATACGTACACTACAAACATCAAAATGATGTCAAAAGGGTTAGAGTTTCACCAAATATTAGATATATTTCAGTTTTGTGTTGTGTGATATTTTACAGTAATACCACACATTCTGCAGGGAATAGTATTTTATACAAACATTGGAAACATATACAAAAATAAAACATATTCGATTTTTTTTTGTTATATTTTATAGCAGGTCAAATAATATTTCATTAGTTCCGATTATATTTTGCAACATATTTTTTAATCAATAATTATTATTGCTTTTGTATTCAAGGACTCAACAAGTATTCATTTTCATTGTACCTATATTTTTTTTTTGTTTTTGCTATTCTTCATAAATCTAAAGCATTCAGCTTTTCATTACATACATATGTAGCTAGTTACTTATTATTTTTAAGGATTCTCTTGTACACAATCAATATTTAATGACCTTCTTATGTATTTTATTAAGAAGTTTTATTATAGCGGAAAATTTTGCGTTTTTAATTTGAAAACTAGGGAAAAAAAAAACAAAATAAAAAATCTTTAAATATTTTGATTACAATAACATCATACTCATGATATGGGGTGTTCTTATTTCACTTTTATTTCTTGCACTTACATTTTTTATCAGATGAGCTTTGGTTTTTTGTTGATATCTTATTTGCATATATTTCCAACTATCTGAAGGCACAAAGCAAAATATTTGACGTACTTTTTTTCAATTTGCAGATGAAATATAATGATGATAAAAGGAATGGAAATTATTATTTTGATATCTGTGCTGGTCTTGTGATCTAAAATTTGCAATTCTAGAGTAATATAAAATACAAAGTATTATTATATTTTATTGAGTTGGTAACACACTGTTTATTGTTTAATATGAGTTATATTACTTTACTATTGCAATTTTGGTTGTACTTGAATAATGAGGTTTTGTATGCGCTGTTCAATAACGACAACACTGTTCTATAGACTGAATACCTCTGAGTAAAGCACACCCTGTATAATTAAACTTCTTTAAATCGATTAAAGCTCGATATTAGTCAACACTGTTATAATGTTATAATGGTAACACTCTGCATAATGAATAAAAATTTGGGGGATAAAATGAAGGATAAAGAAAATTTTAATAATGTTTATAATGTTGAATTCCACTGACTAGGGATAATGACTGATAATACTTTTCCCATGACAAGATGTTGAAAAGTAGAATTTCCTAAAAAATTAATTTAGAATATTGATAAAGTTGTAGAATGTTGATAAATTTTTCAAAATAAAATATTTATAATATATACAATATTCAATGGTTTGGTATTTTTAATTAACATTAACTGATATTCTATTATTATTATTATGTGCCCATATTATGTACCTTACCTATTATTATTATTACTTTTTTTTTAAATTATTATTTCTTAACTATTATACTTTCAATTTCCTATCACCTATTCAAATTCTGTATTCAAATTGTTTCTAAGTAAGTATAGCTATATTGAAAATGTAAACTTCTAATAGAGATAATTATTTCACAATACTTTAATGTCATCTATTGCTCATATTGGTTTTTTTTTTGTTTTTAATTAAAATCGATTTTAATTGTTTTTTCTATTTTACAAGAACAAAAATGAAATAAATAATGAATCTATTATTTTTTCAAAATTAAAGAGTGATATCGATTTGTATTTCTTGTAAATAGAAAAATTAAATTTAAATCCTATTATGTTGAAGAAAAAACAAAAACAACAAAAACAACTTTTATTAAAATAAGAAAAAAAATTTCCATGTCCTATTTTTCATGTTGAATTTATATAGTAAAATTGAAAGTTGATACCTATGTATTTTAGCATATATTCAGAACATTTACATTACATAAATTATATGTATTGTAATAATCGATATGTAGGACTTGTATGAAAGTTTAAAAATTTATAGAATTGAAAATAGTTTTGATTTTAAAATTCTATGTGATAGTAAACAAGGTAATAAATTTTTCAATTGTAGAGTATATATGGTTGAAATAAAGATTTTTGTAAATTCAGTAAATGTCACAGGATATTGAGGATAATTATAAGTAGAAATTTAAGAGTCAAAAAGTAGAAGAGTAAGAGTTTATAAAGATTTTCTGATGGTAAAAAAACGCCACAAAAAGGGGATTTGGAGAGCTTGTAAAATAAGTCTTAAAATGTAGTAAATTTTAATGTAAATAAATTTCATAATGGCATTATTTTTTTTGATTATTATATCCGCAAGCAATTTATTTGTGATATGTAGCATATTTTGAAGTAAAGATTGTATAAATGGGACCAAAAAACGAATGACTGATATAATTTAATAAATTGTAGTTATATATTTTTATATATGTTGAAAATAGATATTGAGCCTAGGGTTTTTATTAATTTCGTTTATAATATTGTTTATTCTGATCGGTCTTGTGCAGTTGTCCTTAGTTTAGTCTAATCATCTTGATCTTGGTATACCATTGGCTTTAGTGTTGTATGAAATTGCTTCTGATTTCTTATATTCGTTGATTTTGTTTCTATAAACCACATTTGCTGTTCAAATACATTTAGTTTTTGTATCTTAATAAATTTTATATTATTTTAATTTTCAATTAGTGTTTTTAGCTTCTACTTTGATCTAATCTAGTATTTACTGTGTCAAAATAAACCCCTTCCGGCTTGTGTGGCCTCCAGAAAAACCATTATAGTAACAATTTCCTTCGTGACTACACTTCGGATAATATTGTTGTCTTTCATGTGTTTTTTTCAAGTTTTTAAATTTCCGATATCAAATATTTTCATTTCGCATATACTTTTATCACTAGCTTTGATCCCTAGTTTCGCAACTATAATTTAAAATCCGTTGTGGTCTTATATATTTCTAATTTAATTCGTGAACATATGATAGTATTTTGTTAATATTAAATTTTATTAAAATTATTAATAAGTACTTATGTAATTTAAGTTTATTTTGATACAACTCCATGTTTGATCCCTAAATCCTTAAATATGTAGATAGGACAATCGGATGAAGTAATTGCATTAAATGAAAAGTTTTAGTTTTATATTCAGGTTTTTGTACAACTCATTTTATTTGGCATTCTATATTCAAAAGCTAAATGCACACTATAAGCTGTAAGATACAAGTCTGAATAATATTTTTCAGAAAAACAAAGTCTAAAGGTCGACCATTTTGTTCAGTTACGCGCTGATATTATTCAAACTAGGATAATACCTTTAAAAGCACCACGATTTTGATATCAATAGAAAATATGATGACTGAAAACTTTAAGAGTCTTCTCCAAGAAATTAAAAGGGTTTTTTTACATATATGAGATCTGTCCTTTTCACCATTGACTACCATAATGGCGGTAGAAGTGTCTTTTTCCATGTCGAAAACGTTACATATCAATAGTTCACATTTAGTCGTAACACATTAATTTAATTCTCTTTTAACTGCTCATGCAGTATGTTATATTTTGAGCCTCATTTAGTAACAATATATTTAGTTCGCGCAGGACATTATGATGGCTCTTAAAAATAATTTGTCATTTTCTTAATATTAACACTCCTATTATCAGGAATCTTTTTGATCATTGAAAATGTGCAGAAACTTTTAAAATTATTCATAAAAAACATTTTTTAAAGTAAAATTATTAAAATCTTCTTATACGATTTGTGTTCATATTTTGTTGCATTATTAAATTTGGGTGCGTAAGAATTCCGACAAAAAACCAATCCCTCAAATTAAAATTTTTCCATACAAAAATTACACTAAGTTAAATTTTGCATTTAGAATTCTGATATTAAACATTAAGATTTTATTTAACGGGATTTTTGTATGGCGCCAATTTAATTTAATTGATTAATAGTTTATTTTATTCGAATTAGTGTATTTATTTAATTAATGATGTGTTTATATTTCTGTTCCATGTAGTAGCATTCTATTTCCATTTTTTTTTATTTTATTTTATTTTTTAATTTACTTTTTCGAAAATAGATTTTAGAATGCAATTTGATGTATTTTAAATTTAGAATAAAATTTAAAATTACATTTTTAGAATATTATTAAAAGCGCCTTCGTCTCAGGTACTCAAGAACTTGAATACATTTTTTGGCTTTATTTAATTTTCTTCTTAATAATTTTTATTCTTTTTTGCTTTTCTGTTTGGTAGTTTGCCAAATATTCTTTAAGATAAAGCAAAATCAAATGCGAAAAAAAAAATCAAAATAAAATTCAATTAAAAAAGCTTAAACCAACCAATACGTCCTATTTTTATATTTGAAACCTATAACATTGACAAAACAAAATGATTGCAATTTAAAGTAAAAAGAAAAAATAAACAAAAATATTTTTTATCTGAAAATTGATGATATAGAATTTGAAAATTGAAAACTTAAGTAATTAAAAATAGTGGCGTCTTTTAATTTAGAAATTTTAAAAATTTTAATGTGTCATGCTTACTGGGCACAGTAACACAAAAAGTATATTACTTATAACTTTGTAATTCATTTTATTTATTCAAAACAAAAAAAAAACATGAATAACGGGACTAAAGACAAGTGTTGGTTTATTTTAATTACAGTATTAAAACAAATAAACTTTAGCAATACTATAATGAGGGTTTAAAAAAATAGTGTACACAATGACTCATAACAGACACTGCATATTTAAGCCATGGCTTAAGTTCAGCGTTGCGCTTATCACACAATCCACTGTCTGTCAAGATGAAACCTCTGCCTTGGAGGTGTAAGCATTGCAATGCATTAAAAGAGAGCAGAAAGGTACTAGAATATACAAACATAATTTCAGATAATCACACTGTTTTAAAAGCCCTAACTTTTCTAATTTTTAAATTAAAACTTTTTTAGAGCTATTACAAAGAGTATATGTAATGTCAGAATGTCACATGGCTTATCACAGGATACTGTTCATTCAACAAACATCTGTTCAAGATTGGTAAATCCAACACAGACAGATGTTTACATAGAACACCCTAAAAAGAAAACATTAATAATAATAGATATGATTCATTTTTATTTTGGATAAGTGAATAGTATTGTATGCAAATTTTATTCGCTTACTCACATAAGGTATGTGCTACATCATACATGTCGTGATATAGTAATTACTATAAACCCAATATATTTTTATATATGCATGCTGTTGCTATGATTAAGTAATGTATTTTAGTGAGGTGGTGATAATCTTGTAATATTTTTCAAGTGATATAAAGGCAATTGTAAGTCTAAAATTTAATTTTCTGCTACGAGGATGTATTCAACCGACTAATCGATTTACTTTTGTGTTTCTGCTAAACTCAATATTCAGCGTCATTTGTCTATGTTGGTGTGTAAAAAAATTAATTTTGAATCAAAAAAATTTAGAATAAAAATAAATCAAGCAGAAATACAATTTGTATCCTTCATTCCACATTTTTTATTTTTTATTATCTATTGGTTAGTGTGTGCTGCCGGTTCAACCAATAAAATTTTGGTTGAACAATCCTCACTTCGTGAGTACAAAATATCCCCTCTACTAAATTAGTTTGTTTGCAAAGAGGTATAAAACGTATGTTAACCATGGCGTCATTCTTCTGCGTGAAAAATAGTTCTCGATTCCATATATTTGGACTTTATCAAAGCATTCAACAGAGTTAATGTGAAATTATTATTCTCAAAATTAAATGCATTGGGTTTTCGTTTATCTATTTGGAAGTGGTTTAATTCATACTTAAACAACAAAAGGCAATATTTGAAGATTCAAGAGAATAAATATAAATTTTTTTCAAGTTTCTGAAGTCTGCAGTACCTCAAGTATGTCATCTTGACCCCTTACTAAGATCTTTTGATGATAAATAATTTACCTCAAATTGTAAAGGATTGTTGTTGGTCTATGACTTGAAAATATTTTCGAGTCAGTGTTAGCAAAAGACTGCTCCAAACTTAACATGATCTAGATAATGTTGTAAATTGGGTTAATTGCAATAATTTGTGTTTGAATGTTATTAAAAGTACTATAATTTCTTTTCACCGTTGTATTAATTAATCCGATATTATTTGACTACAACATTAATTTAGCTTAACAAGAGTTTTTCAAATTAAAGATTTAGGCGTATATATTGATGTTCGTTTTCAAAATATTTTGACTTTATCTGTGCAAAAGTGTTTAGTAGATTAGGTTTCTTAAAGACAAATTCAAAATACTTCCATAATGTTTTAACTCTAAAGAATTTAAATTTGAATTTAGCTATAAGTCAGCCTTAAAAATCTATTGTGGCATTTGGGGTTCTTATTATTATTCTCACATCAATTTTTCGATCTTTCTCAATATTCGCTTTGTACAAAATGAATCTATTTCATTCACCAATTTTATACAATTTTAAATGTAAACTTTTTGGTATTTAAGCATTAGTAAATAGATGTAACTTCTTGTATTATGTTCGTATTTGATGTATTGTCAACCCGTATAACTTGGCCAGAAATATTTTTTTTAATTTTTTATTTTATTCATTTATTTACTCAAATGAGCTCCATTGTTCGTACAGAGTGTTTTTAGTTTTTACAATTTTACGTATAACTAATTAAGTTTTGATTCAGTGCAATTTTAATTTTAAAATAAGGATTTTTTTTGTTTTTTATAGAAGGTATTTAAATTTGATTCTTTTATATATAATATATTAAGTATTATTACTATTATTTAATTGATGAAAATAATCACTAATTTCACAGTTTCTTTGATCACAACTGGTAACTCATTATACGTTTTGTATGCTGTATTGCATATTGTGTCAAGTTTGTTAAATATTTTTGTTGAAGATGTTACCCTTATTATGAGTTGTATTTCTATTTGAATATGTATGAACTTCATTATTCATCATCGGCTTAATATTTGTATTAATATTCTTAGTAAGTATGAGATGTATTTGTGTTGCCTGTTTGCATTTGATAACATGATTCAATTGTAATATTTTGTGCTTTTTATGAATTTCCTGTGTTGAAGTTTGCATTTTATATCCAAACAAGTTTTTTACCGCTTTATCGCTTTATTCTGCAGTTTCTGTAATGTATTTAAATTTTTATTCACAATGTTTCCCCATATTTAAATTCCGTACATAATTGCGCTATGGATTAAGCTGTAATAAATAGATCTCTTATTTTGTAGTGGTACCATTTTATTTATAAGTTTGAATAGTCCTGCAATTTTTCTTCCATTTTTATTAGTTCTTTTATATGCTGTTCCCACGTTAAGTTCTCATCTAATAATATTCCCAAATATTTGTAATTGTCCACGGGATCCAACTTACATTTGTTATAGTAAATCTCTAGTATAGTAAATATAGTGAATCGATGAAGAAATTTACAATATTAAAACTGTTCAAAATCAAATATACATATAGCTATATATATATTTTTTGAGAAACGTTAATATTTTAATTATAACTTGTTTATTTTGTAGACACTTTACTTTAATCTTACATTTCCAGCCTCAAGGAGATGCGTTGTAATTTTCATACTTATAAAAGGGAAAGCAATTGTTTGTTTGTATAACTTTTTTTTTTATTACTTCTACCCTTCTACGTTTATTTACAATCTATCTTAATATTTCAAAAATTTTGACGAAAACTTCTAATAGCTCAGTTTGTATATCTAATGCTTTGCTTGCAAACTCAACACTTTTTATGTGAAAAAATTTATTTAATATAAATTAATTTTTTAAATTATATTTAAATCTAGACTATTAATTAAATTATTAAATAAATACAAGAGAGCATTAAATTCTTAAAATGATTAATTTTCATCTGGGCGAAAATAAAAACAAAAAAAAAATAATTTATAGTAATATAGAAGTGATTCTACTTCCGTTCTATTCTAACTATATATATACCCCCTATGCAGATATATGTATGCATATTTATTTTTATTCTATTAATCCATATCATCAAAAGTAATATGTACATGCGAATTTATTGAAAATAATCATCTTCAATCAAATGTAAATAAATATTTTTTTAATTTTTTATTTTTCCTTGTTTTTCTTTTTTGTTTATATTTACATTAATTTTTTGTGGTGTAAATATTACGCGGTAAAATTTTTTTCTATTCTAATTGAAAGTTTCTTATCATAATCGAGACAATTTAATATTAATGGAAATTTATTTATAACATTATTTTTATTTAATAAAGTCACCCATGGAAAAGTTTATTATTGTTATTATTATAAATAAATGATATTCTACGTTTTAACACTTGCTGAATGTAAACAAACGTAAATAAAAGGAGTTTTTTTTTGTTTTTTGTTATTATTTTTTGTACGTAATAAATATACCTAACCATATCGGAATGTTAAAAATAAGTGTGGTAAAAGCTTTTAATGTGGAGGTTTTTATTTATCAATGAATTAACTTAATTATTATTTATAAAATTTCTTCAACTACTCTTTACCCTTTTCCTGATTATTATTTAGGAAATCGATTAAAGTATAGATATAGTTTGTTTGATTTTATTTTCTAAAAATATAATTTTCCAGTAATTATAGTTAAGGATATAAGGATAACTAAAGGATAAAAGAAAACAAAAGTTGTATTATTTATCAGGGGTGGCATTATGTAACTTTGTTTCAAACATTTAGATCGAAACAAAATGTTGTCGAAACAAGATTTGGATGACAATACGTAATTTGAAACGTTAATTTATTTTGAAACGCTCGAAAAAACAGTGAAACACTTTACACAATTCCATTTTTGATTTGTTTCGTTAAAATTTCAACAATTACTGCTAGAAAATAATATTGAAAAAAAAATGGAACTAAAAGAAATTGCAACTAGATACGAGTAAAAGAAGCTAATAATAATACCAACATTTTTATTTATTTTTTATTCTGAAGATGTTTCTTCTTGAAAGAATATCATTATAAATTTACTTAATTTTTCATTTTATTGGAATTTTTATTTCTGTGCGTTTCTAAAATAAATATTCCAATAAAAATCATGTATTAATTTATTATTTTTTTTTCAAATTTACCTAAAAACGTCAATTATTTTTCAATCGCCAAAATTTGGTCGTATCAAATGTAAAAAAAGTAGCGCTTCAACCTTATGCAATACCAAAATATGTCGTACCAATTTTGAAAAGATTGAAACAAAATGAAAAATGGTCGAAACAAAATTATGCAATGCCACTTTTTGAAAATAGTCGAAACAAAACGACGTTTCAAATTACACAATGCCACCCCAGTAAATTAATAATATTAAAAATGATTAATTAAATATTAAATGGTAAATATTCAATTTGACATAATCAAAATTCACTCTATATCTAATGAGAGGTACTAATTTTAAAAAATATTTGGCAGCTGATTGTAACAATAATAGCTAATAAGCTTTTATTTAGTTATTTATTAAAGAAATAATTTTGTAGAAGGTATTCCAAGGTGTCATCTGAAAGTAATTTAAAATAAAAAAAATGCAATCAGTGAAATATTTAAAACTAGTAAGTCAGCCCGTTTAAAATCGGGTCCCGAGTAAAAAGATACCGAACTTTTTTTCGAACATAACCACTCAGTGGCCCCAAGAAAATTTTTTTCTAGAAACACTTTTTGTGTGCACAAAACAAATTAATAATTTATTTTCCATCCATTTTATTTTTTATCCATTTTTCTTTTTTTTTTTCACAATTTAGTTGAAAGGAAAAAATTTTAAAATTTAAAAATCAAAAAATCATATAAAAATAATTGAAAGTAAGAACAAAAAATGTCAAAAAGCGTCGCTTACAAACATACAACTCTGGTCTTTAATATAAATAATAAATGAATAAAGATGATTCTTATGATATTTTATGTTGTATAAAAATGGAATAGAAAATAGCAAATTTAAATAAGCTCAATTAACTATAGTAAAAACTTGTTAAAATAATATCGTTTTAATTTAAGTGTATCGTTAATATTGTTATTTATATGTACATATGTATATATTATATATTTTATTTTGATCATAATTGCTACGGTTCTGAAGCTCTTTAAGTGTACAGATATGTACATGTATGATTTTTCATTTTCAACTACGTCTTCATGTTCGAGCATAACATTATTTTCCTGGATAAAGTCGAAAATAATTTTTAAAATATTCATAATTTCTTATTTAATAATTTATAAAATCAGAATTGTGGTATCAGAATAAAAACAAAAAAAATTACAAATTATGTGATTTAATATATGTATACTCCAGTAAAAACCTATTGTATGTGATTGTGTAGGCCAAGTAAAAGGAATTAAGGTCTGTCAGGTTGTCTTCAAATTATTAAAAACAAAAATTGTTTATTATCCTAATCTGAATCTGATCTTCAAGTTAAAATATCTCTTGACAATCAAGAGATATTTGGTTAGGAAAAACAAACGAAGTATGTATATCAATATAATTTTAAAATTTTTGTAATAAATAATAAAATTTTAAAACGTAAATAGCTATGTTGTATTTTATTGTTAAACAACTAATCAAATTCACAACAACTATTCAAAAAGAATCTATAGTAGAAATATTTTGTACATAAAGATTACGAACCAATCAAAATTGTCATAACGTTGCGGTTGTAGTTATAGTTAACGTTTTGTAAAATGAATAGTTATCTACATTTAGTTGTTTTCAATTTTATCGCAGCGGTAGACACATAATTTTAATATAAAATTATATGATTGATAAGAATGTTCAAAAAATCGTTTTTTACAAATTCTATAATTTTTAATTAAAATTTCACACTATCTCTCGTAAATTTGAAAGCAAAAATTTGTAACTATATTTAGTCTGTGCATAAACGTGTTAGTTGGGATTTACGTGGTTGAAAACACTAATTTATGTTTTTTTTTTTTGCTTAGCCATTCACACACTTTTGTTATTGTATTATAAGTACTACCTAAGGATTTTCCTTCTAATTAAATATTTTGAATGATCGCTTATGAAAAATTGAAATTTAAGTTATTTTTATCACATTGTAATTGGGGTTTTTGTTTTTGTAATAGAAATGTGAAAAAAAATGTGACCATATGATATAAAGACTATTGGTATTTACTGAATGAATTATGTTTTCTAATGTATGTAATTCTATTCTACGTACTTAAATTCTTCTACCTATATCCAAGAATATCTTGTGTAACAGATCTAATTTTTATTATTATTATTATGATAGGAATACACTTATTTATATAAATTTACTTAAATAAAACGTGACACATTTTAGGTTATATGATATTTCGAAAAATAAAATTATAATAAGTTTTGAAGAGTCAAAATATAAAATTACATACAAATATACATAAAATTTTCATACAAAGAAAAAATATGTTATTTAGAAGATTCAAACCAGACATTTTTTATTGTTTTATCTAAAACCGAAATAGATCTAGGACCATAAAATTTCTGATTTAACATCAATGCCCTGACTAGGATTTGAACCGTATGATTTTAAACCCATATACTATGTAGATCACATAATAAGTCACTACATGAAATCTCATTGAAATTGAATGGTTAACTAAATTTTCAGACTTAAAGAGTTAATGAATTTAATTTAATATTTATTTTTCTTGAATATTAAATAAAATACAAAAAAAAAACATATTTAACCCTTCAACCATAAAGATTTTAATTGCACAATACTGTAAAAATTAAAGCAACCCCATTCATAATTTACATAAAATTCTAATAAGAATTCTATAAATAGAATTCGAATTTATAAATTAAATAAACGACATTTTTTAGTATGTACATACTACATATATACACATATATATACATATATATACTATGTATCTATTTTTGGTGATAATTAAGTAAGTGTCTTATTTTTTTGTTATCAAATTAATTTTAACTTTAGCCAGTCCCTCTGATTATTTTTTCAAAAAAAAAAAATGATGACTACCTACAGACTTATCTTTTACTACCTACTCTATTATCTTCAATTTTATTCAACTGAAATAAAAATATTCATATTTACTTCTTGGAATCCTTAATAATACACACATGTACATAGTTATAAGTAAATTTTGTTGTTTACTTATTGAGTATACAATTTTGTTTTTCAACTGACGTCAAAAAATATATTATTACATCATCATTTTGTTTTCACTAAACCTACATGTGTAAGTATTTAAACCTACATAATATATGAATGTTATATGAATATATCCCTAAATATAAAATCAAAAACATTAAACTTTATAGTGGTTATCCGGTTTAACTTTCCCAAAAATTGCGAAATTCTATTCTCGCTAAGTTTTTGATAAGACACATGTTCTATTTAACAAAACCTTCCAAGATTTTTTTTTTATTTTTACTATACAATATAGAGAGATACAAAACAACAGCTCTCTCTTTCAATCTCTCTATTTCGCTCATAGTAATTTATTTAGTTAGTCACATGGAGGGAATTCCTAAACGTTTATATTGTACATAAGTACATATTCAATACACATGTCTATATACAGAATTAAAAAAAATATTAATATATTTATTATCTTGTCATTGAACTTTAAGTATAACGTAATTCATGCAAAGAATTAACAAAAAAAAAAAAAACAAATTTTTTATAATTGAAATTTTATCTAAAAAGACGCCGACGTTCTTGTTTTTTGTTTCCTTTTGGTTTTTTTTTTTTTTTTTTGAGTTTCCTATGTTCAAAAAGTATGTTTTTTTGATTTTCTAAGTAAATATTATTATTTAATCTTAAAATTATATCACGATACATTTGACATGCTATCGTAATTAATAAGAAATGAGTAAGTGTACATATTTATACACTTAACCTATACAACACCTTTTAAAACTGTCTGTAACTGTACTCGTAGTAAAAATTGTTTTTTTTTTGTTTGCAAAAATCTGACGAAATAAATGTGTAAAATTTCATTATCTTTTGCATGTGCTTTTTTTTTTTTGCTTTCTACCAACACATACCATCACATATTTAAGTATATCTAGTTCAAATTTGATGAACGATTTCATATTTTTTTTTTGCAAAATATCGGTGGATACATACTTGAAAATTATACATAGTATGCTCAAACGTTTCTATTTATCTACCTAAAAATAATGTGCACTGGGAATCCAACAGTATATAAATACATTATGTTAACCTAAAAACATAACAAAAAACACCTACATCTACTTAACTAACTACACAATAAAATTCATTTTTATCTCTCTTATTTCTTTATTTCTTAATTTTTTTAATAAATTGGTATAACAGTGCGCGTAAAAGAAGATACCATATGGTTGCGCAACTTCTTAGTGTTATTGTAGTTATATGAAAAATATCGTACAACGACATCATTTCTGTAATATTAAATAATTTAAAGTTTATATATTTTACGAGTGTTATCTTAAAGTTGATGTATAACAGTTTTAGCTAAATATATTCAGTATGATAAAGAAAAGCAAAAGTATAGTGTAGAAAAGCTTTGTGAGAATATTCTTTTTAAAAAAGTGTAGTACAGATGTACAGTAAAGTACAACAGATAGAAAAAGAGAAAAGGAGAAAATATGAGTGAAGAGAATAATAACTTAACAGTTAACAGTTACCAACTTCGTCATTAATTTATTATTATGTTAACATTATTTTATTAACAATGGGTTTTATTATAACAGTTTATTAAAATGTAAACAATATTTCAATTTGCTTTTCTATTCGAAAGAGTATAGATAATATATTATATTATAGAAAAATTTGTTCTCTTGTAAGCGTATATAAGTTTTGTTTATAACAACATCACCACATGTTTTAACTGAACGTCTATCAAGTAATAATTAAAAAAATATTTTTCAGTTTATCACTAAAAATTATCAATAAAAGCCACTGGTATGTATTGTGTAAATTATTAATATGTATTTGTATGTAATATTATTATTTAACTGAAATCTGACAACAATTAAATTACATATTTAATTTAAATTACCACTAAGAATAAAAATCCGATTAATAAAATTAAAAAATATGTACATATATAGGAATTTTTAAAAATACTGACTATTGATATTGAGTAAATTGTATGTATGCAATTTTAACTAGATTGTATAACTATATATTTTTGAGCATAAAATTTGGTAAATATACTTACTTGTAGAGGAAACCTAATTTTGACTGTACAATATAATTAACATTTTGTTAAGAAATATATATATTGTATATATTTCAATGTAATTAAGTAGTAAAGTTTGAGGTAAGGTTTACCTGTTATAATATCTTTATTTCCAGATTTTAATTATTTAGCTGTGTTTCGAAATTTTTTCAACCAATTGATTTGGGGGATTATCTAACCGACCTCAATATTTTTTACTTGAAGAAAATCTATTTTCTTTTCTTAATTTCATATTTAGATAATTTCTGATGAATAAATTTCGAAAATACCATGTTAACGATTGCTCTGAAATCCATGTTATATTGAAAATATTCTTTAATTTTAATTTTTTAATTTCTTATTGAATCCCAAAATTTGATACAATTGATTCTTAGTTGAGTGAAGTAATAATGAGCAGTAACAGTAATGAAGAAGTTGTTAGTTAAATGACAGTGTTAGTGATGGTTAAAAATTAGAAAAATATCTAAACGAAGATCGGCCAAGGAAATGTTTAATTGACATAAAATAAAACATTATACTAATTGTGGTAAAATAATTTTTAAATTTATTTGCGTAACTGGTGAGTTACTATGTATAAAAAAAAATTTCCATTTTTTATAGATATCATAAACGAATTAGTGTTTTTAACTATTCACTAATTATTAATTAAGTTTATCAATATTCCAAATAATTTAAATTAATCGATATTTTAATAATTATTCTATTAAAAACCAACTATATTTATTTATTGACCTATAAAATATACAATGTTATTTTTGGAAAACATTTTTTCGATATTTCCAAACGATATTTATGAATTTGGAATAACTAAAAAAATTAATAATCACAGGTTTAAGATTTTAAGCTCTGTTGATAGTTCTCAATTGGAGATTTAAAAAAAAAGTTATAAAAAGCATATGAATATTAAAAAATAATGTTAAAATATTGATACACAAAATTACAATTTTTCCAGTCCTACGAGTAAGGTATAAATTAAAAATGTATTTTACTTTTATATTGTATTAATTAACCTGAAAAAAAAAGTTAAAAAAATATTTTAATATTATTTAACTGGAATTTTAGTTTTATAAGAAAATTATTTAAAAAAATAACATTTACAACATATTTACTTTATCTGTTCGAAATATATACTTTAATACATAATTAATATATATTTCTATGTATAAAATTGTTATGAATTTCAATTTAAAAGTTAAAATTTTCTTTCTAAAAATGATAATTTCCTGTCAATCAACAAAAAAAGGAAAAACAAACATGAAATTGTATAATAAAAATTCATAGAATTTGAACAAATAAAAAAAATGCTGATATTTACTGGTAAAATTATTAACTTTATGACGTTAAAAATGCTAATAACTCTATTAAATTGTTTTATTTGATTTTGATCGATTTATATGAATAATAGCAAATATAAATGTATATTATATATGTAAATGTCGATATACATTTGAATCGATATAATAGCTATATGGTAAAAACACGGTGATAATAGAAATTTAAAAAAAAATAATTGTTTTTTTAAGGTACAAATATAATATTCATATATACATACTTGAACAATAAATAGGGTTATATCGTTATATACTTTCAAAAAAATATAAAATATAGTTATATATTTTAAACTGATATATATTTTAGTTGTTTACATATTATTTATGTACACTACATATATATTTACAATATAACAAATATATCGTATATTAAAATCTTGAAAAATGAATTAGTTACAGCTGATTTTGGTGACACGTTAAATAAGTGACTTTAAAATGTTATTATCACGTGTTATTTGAATTGGTGTTTTACTACCAATGGTTTCACAACCATTTTACTTCATTAAAATTTACATTTAAATTTATTTCTAAAAAAATTATATTTTTTTTTTTGTTTTTTTTCTATATTTTATTTGGCAAAGATTACGCTTAAAATAACCTTTTCAAATGTGATATATTTTATTTATTATTACAATTTCAAAATTTAAACTATCTTTACTAACAAAACATTGAAACGAAAAAATACCCTTTATATAGAAGTAAAATGAAACTTACATTTAATTTAAATTAACCTTCACTTAAACTTACGAACGACGACTACATAAACAAAAATTTAAACTATTTCTATAATTTTTTAAGAAATAAGATTTCACTTTGCAAAATTTTTTTTTTTAAATGCAAGTTTTTATTTTAATTGTAATTTTTGCTTTTTAAGTTCAAGTATTTGTATATAATAATGCAAACTTTATTTAAGTGTAATTTTTGAAATGCAAGTTCTTGTATTTACGTAGTTTGTTGGGTGGAGGAAGTTAGAAATTGGTGACGTTTTGCACGCATGCACGAAAACTTGTTCTCTACAATAGAGATGTGTCACGGTCTTTCAAAATTTATGAGCCCGTTGTACATTACTATTTTGTTATTAAATTTTCAGCACTATACTTTTGAGTGCTGTGTCCAGGTATGTAAAAAATTAAAAATGTGTAGATAATAAAAAAATATTTTTAGTTAATGTTGATTAAAAAGTTTTTAACTCTGTCAATTTATTTTAATAAAAGGGTTCATTCAAGAATCAATTTGCAATTTAAAAAGAAATTTCTTGAAAAGGGACAATTTAAACTTACAAACGAAATACTTGAACTTAAAGTGGAAATTTTTTTTCCTAAGTGGAAAAGGTAAAACAGTATAATACTAATACTAATGAATCTGAGATTGGTACGAACTTTAAAGAATTTATGTTTTCAACAAATTCTAAACTAAATGAAATTTAATACATTAAAGTAAAATTAAGAAAAAAAATACTTTTATCTAAATAAAACTAAGCCTCTACAAAATAGAAAATAAAATTGGTTGTAGATTTTGAGCATTTACAACTATCATGAGATAAATGAAACCATCAGCTTTTCATCAGATTGTCAACGAAAATCTTGAATGTTTACTGATTAAAAAAATGATGCACATTTTAATCAACTCTCAATTTCAATTAAATATACCAAATTCGATCCGTTAAATATTTTATCATATGATTCGTTTGGACTTATTGAACTTAGCTCAGAGAACAAGTTGTGTTGTTTTTTTTTAGAAATTAGAGTGATGCTGTAAAGTATTAGAATTGTTTTTTTAATTTTTTAGTATGACTTATTGTTAGATATGTATTGAATAGGCAGTATATTCAATATGACAACATAAATAGTGGCATATGCGGATGACATAGTAATCATGGCGAAAAATTACAGATATATGGCAGAAGTATTTGTACAACTAAAAGCGGAGACACAAAAAGTAGGCTTAAAAATCAACGAAGGCAAGACAAAATATCTAAAAATTCAAGAAATGAACAAATAAGAAATACTCAGAATATAACAATTGGAGAGTACAACTTTGAAGGAGTTACAACCTTTACATACCTAGGTGCAACAATAAGAAGTGATAATAGTATGCAATGCTGTATTCATAATAGAATTCAGGCCGGAAATAGATGCTACTATGCAAACAGAAAGTTGCTTCAATCAAAATTATTATCAAGAAAGGCCAAAATGACAATATATAAAACTCTCATACGACCCATAGTGACGTATGGATGTGAGGTATGGACTATGAACGTGGCCGAGGACAATAGCCTGCGCATATTTGAAAGAAAAATTCTCCGAAAAATACTCGGTCCAGAATGGAGAATATTACAGAATGGAGAATATGTATGATCAATAGTATGATTTATATAGAGGATATTGTACGGTTTGCAAAGGCCCAAAGACTAAGATGGGCTGGCCACGTAAGTCGAATGAGGGAAAGCCGAAAGCAAGCAGTGGTGCTGAATAGAAAGCCCGATAGCAGCCGTGGTAGAGGAAGACCAAGAAGCAGATGGGCAGACAACGTGAAAAACGATGCTCAAACCATACAAATCCCAAATTGGAGACAAGCGGCACAAGATCGACCTTTTTGGAGGAGCATAGTGATGAAGGCCAAAGCTCACCCAGAGCTGTAGCGCTATAAGATGATGATGATGATGTATTGTACATTGCTCGTTTGTCTTATTTTTTCAATTCTTATTCTTAATTTGATGAGCTAGCACCTAGTAATTTGCAACAGTTGAAAATTTCTTTCTTTAAGTTTCTGATAATGCATTTTCATGAGTTTCACATTTTGGGTCTTTTACTTTTTGTTCTTCTTCTTAAAGTGTATCTCAGCAATCTTTTCACATGCATGATGCAATATAATTTTAGTAAATTATCAAAATTTCTGTTTTACCATAAACTATACAACAGTTATTGTTGTAACGGTTTTACAATATATTATTTTTGTATGTAGAGCCAAAAAAATTTCGTTAAGTTTTAATTTCAACGTCGTCAATTAAATTTTCATTTATTTTTGTACGTATGTCTATTGTCACACCCATAGCACGCTCACTATTAGTTTGTGGATTTCTTCACATTTTTTTATTGCGAGAACCAATAAATATACCTTATGCGATATCATTATTCTTGATTTAATTTCATTTTTTGAAATATTTGTCTCAAGATATATGAAGTTAGACCCATATTTATCGCTTGAAAAAAATCACGAATATTAAAAGAACATAACAAAGCTTGGTTCTTTAACATCACAAAGTGTTTCCAAATTTACATTAACAATATTCTAGCTAGATTCATTATATACTTTTGTGTTTTATCTTATAGTAGTTTTAGATGGTCAACATCCACCACTAGTTTTATTTCCTACTTTTTAGGGGGCTAGTTTGGTTTCGATAAAAGTATATTTTAAAAAGTTTTTTTTACATTATTATTTTTTTGATAAGATTTTGTATTGTGCAAAAATTTTGAAAAATATGGTATTCTTTTTTTTTTGTCTGCTTTAAAAAATGTATATCTGTAATCAATACTTGAATAACAAAAATATTTTTCAATATTTAAAAAAAAAAAAACTGAAATTAAATAGTATATACTTAATTTAATTTTTATCAATTGTAATGTATACAAAACATACAAATATTAATAAAAATAAATTTATTCGATTTTCAACAATATTAAAATTAAAAAAAAAGAACGAAAAAATTCTGTAGACATTTTTTGTTTTTAATGAATTTAAAACCAAAAATATTTCTCCCAATTAATTTAAAAACTTAATTCAATTATATGGCGGTTATTGTGGTAGTATATTATATTACAAAAATATGATATTAAAAAATGACTTACACTTTCTTATCATATGTAGATATAATATGAATATTTTATGCCAAGTAAAGCAGAGGCGTCAATAATGTTGATCATGTCTTGATTTTGTATTTATTATGTGGAAAAAGCCGAAAGCCTCTGCAGCTAGTGCTTACAAAATTGCCCATAATTTAATCTATGGGTAATTCAATAATAATAATAATAATAATTATGTGGAGATAAATACAAGGTAGATGGAAGGAGCTACTACAAGTTTCTCTGAAAAGCAAATTAGCATTAAGTTTCCCTCATTAAAATGACACAAATTGTAGCTCATTTGTTTTTATTGATTCTACTCTATATGATAGAAGATTTTTCCAATTGAGGACATTAATCAGATTTCAAATTTTACACTCCAATATATTCTGTAAACTTTAGGTATTACCAACGTAATATCGACAGTAATATCAGTAATTTATATATCAATACCGAAAATTATTGCACAGAAAAAAAATCGAAAAATTATTGAATAATTCAGAATTTACTCGAAACTCACAAAAATGTTAACTAAAATGGACAATTTATTTATTTTGAGATAACTCGTTGATATATTTTTCGTCCTTAAAAAAAAAGTCTCTGAAGAAACAGTGACAGAGTTAGTTTTGTTAACTCAGAATGAACGGATTTGTATATGTGCCCTGCTTTATTAAAATTATTTTTATATGCATGTATATTATATTTTAAGTTTAATGCCACTGAGTTTGATGATACCCCTTCAATAAACAGTTCATTTCAAAGTTAATTTTAGATTTAAATTTTTTGAAATAAATAAATATTTTTAATATTTGCAATTTATCGCAAAAATTGCATCAGATTAGTTGGACAAAAAGTAAGAAAAAATTTTTTTTTGTTATAATTATATTTTTGAATTTCAATCAGTATGCAATGCAATGTCATCAATTTGCGTTAAGTTGTATTATGTGCTTTCAATTTATATAAACTTTTTTTTTTGTATGAACTTCGTGAAACTACATTCTTAAAAGCTTTAAATTACAAACCAACAAATGGAATGAAAGCGACGCGACGCTGGCTATTACAATAAAAATAATGTTTATTTTTTTGATAATTAAATTTTTGCAAAGGTCTTCAATTCCAAAGTCAAATTAAATAAAATAATAAAAAATTAAAATAAACATAAATTAAATGTCGAAATATGATCCATATATTAATTAGATATATGTATATGCGATGTTTGAAATGTTATTGTCACGTTTTAATAAAAAAACAAAAAGAAAATTTTATAAAAAATAAAAATAAATAAAAAAAAATTGATTAGTATTAAGTTATCGCAATGACCTTTAATTTGGACAAATTTATATTGAATTTAATTGATAGGAAAATTGAAAACAGAAATAAACAGATGACAGAGAAAAATTTGATTTCAATAGATTTGAATTTAAATTGGATTTTTTTTTTTAAATAGAATTCTTTTGAAAGGGCAATAACCCTTAAACTTCTACAAATTTGTAAAAACTTTTATTTATTTTTTGGAAATTTGTATTTCTATTGTTTTTTATTTTTATTATTATTTTTTTTTTTGATAGGTAATGTGTCAGATTTCTAAGTGAATTTTGATCTGAAATACCTTTTGATTTTATATACAGTAAATTTAAGTTATAACGAACTCTGACGAAACCAAAAAAATGTTTATTAATAAACTGACTAAAGTCAAAGTTACTACATTTTCTACAACGAATATAATTTTTGTTAACTCATATTGAGAATTTAATCTATTTTAAAATAATTTAATTATAAAAATTTTCGGAAGAATTACCCTTTATTTGTACTTACATATATAAACCTATTGATAGTCCCAAAATATTACTTTAAAAAAATATTGACAGAAAAATTGCAAATTAATGGTTAGAGAATATATGTATAATCAAAATATTTTAAAAGCTTAAGTTTATTATGTTTTTATTATTTATTCAAATAGCTTGTGTTATCTCCATTTCTTGAAATTATGTGAAAATGTTGTTCAGACATATAAGCATATACATAATTAAATAATAGACAATGTTTTCGATTTTTAGATGTTTTTAGAGAGATTATATATTCATGAAATTTGCCCCCTTAATGAAATGCGTTATTTCGGATTGCTGTAAGACATTTAGCACAATCTTGTTGAAATAAAAAAGTATTAATCAACTTGAAATTCAAATAATAATTTACCATTGATTGAACATGGACAGCAATAAAATCGCCCCGGTTTAATTTTTAAAGAAAAAAAAAACCTAAATTTTAAAAAATTTCCCCGTTTAAATGCGGGAGATAAACGATACAAAATAGTACTGATGATAAGCATTATGAGCATTATGTTTACTCCATTGTTATTTTTGTTTGTTAAGATAACCACCATTTAAAAAAAGAAAAAGGAAAAAATGTATTAATTTTTGCAATTGATTTTCAATTCATTTAACAAATTAAATGTCAGAAACTAAGCCTTCTTAAATAGAATAGTTTCATTGTATTTAATTTGTTACCAGATTATATACATTCTCAAATACTTTTTGTCATTTATTATGTCCCAATGACAAAGAATACTAGACTAGGTCGAAAAACCAATAAAGAATTTTTTTTGCTTCATCGTGAATCGAACCTGGAACCTTGCGGTTGAAAGCCAGCGCTCTACCTTCTACGCCACCCAGCTTGTAAATCGTGAAATGATTGAATTTTTTACGTAATATTTTCGGTGTAGAGAAATGAGCTTCTTAAGAACGGGAATTAATAAGTAATTCGGATCTTTATCCGGTTAAAGTACCGATATTTTTCTCTATACTGTATCTACTATTTACAGAAGATATAACAGATATATCTAGTGTTTAAGAAAATATCGGTTATATATATGTACAAAAGAGAATAATTTTTTATTCTTCGGCTTGTTGGTGCTTTTGTATTGAGTTAATAAATTTTGTTAAAAATTATTAATAAATTGATCAAATGTGCGATTATGTATACCATAAATTTCACGAAATGCTATATAAATGTGAGGAACAGAACATTGGTTTTAAAAATAAATTTCTATAATTTTTAACCGTAGTTGCAGTGTATGCTTTTAAATATTTTAAATATTTTATTAAACCTTACTTAACACAATTAATATGGAAACAGATGTTCTTGATCATTTGTAACCAAAAATAGCTGTCGATTTTATCCGTCCAAAAAAAACTAAAAATAAAAAAATTTTTCACACATTTACGCTTTCATTGACGGCATTCCATGACGTATTTATGGGATTTTAATAAAACTAAAAAAACTTTTCGTTTGACGTATATTATAAATTCTAGTAAAACTCAAAAACTTTGCGAATTGCTTTTTGAAATTGATGTTAACGTGTAAAAAATTGGTAATTAGCTTTTTAAAATACAAATTCTATTTATTATACAGTTAATTTTGAGTCGTTTTATTTATGAAGTCGTGATTAGACATATTACCCTACATATTTTCCAATTGTAATTTAGCATTTGTCTATTGTAATTTGTAAGTATATTTTTTACGTTATATCATAACCGCAACAATAACATTTTTTTATACGGAATATGCCACAATTTGTAATGGGTTGGTTGAATTCACTACTGTTAACGTTTTTTTTTATATTTATGCATTTAATTTTTTATATTTATGCATTTGGTTTTTTTTGAATATTTATGCATTTTTTTATATTTATGATTTGATAAGCAGTTTTATAGACAGAACAATTTTATGAATGCTATTCCTATATTTGGTCGGAATTATGTAACAGGAATACTGAGATGCAGAAAAATCATTCAGATATTGCCATATGATACTGAGATGACATAGGCTGCTTATAAAAATATAAAGTGCATAGGACTTGTCGTACAAAATAGCTGAATTGAATTTTTTATCATCTTGATAAAAGGAAAAATATTAATCATGTTCTCAGTGCAAGATATCAAGCACGATATAGGAAATATGAATTTTGTAGCAGTAACAGATAGATGTGGTTATTTTTTAATTTTTTTAACTTACACTTACATCAACCTTATACTTTTCTCTGTTTTCTATGTTACATATACACTTTTTTTAAAGTACAAATCGAATTTAGATTTAAAATAATAGAATGTAAATACAACAACAAGCTAAATTTACTTCTTTTTTGAATTTGGATTTTAATTAATTGCTTTGTAATTATTGAAATATGAATTTTGTAGCAGTAATAGATAGATGTGTTTATTTTTTAATTTTTTTAACTTACACTTAGATTTAGATTAGATTTAAACTTTCCCGGAAGGGGGTCCCCTATATCTTCGCAGCCACAAATGGGCTTATTGTGATAACCCGTGTTTATTAGTTATTGTAACTAGTGTCTGAGTAATTAAGAATACCTGAATTTGTGTTAACACTCAGGATGTTCTTCAATTGGTATGCAATTCCCATTGTTCGTGGAACGCTGTGCCCAAATGGCGAAGTCTGCTGCGAGTGAGCTCCGAATTCACAGAATAGATGTTCAATAGATTCTTCCTCTATTTCGCATATTCTGCACAGGTTGTTGTCTATTAGACCCATTTTAAAAATGTGTTTCTTTATTAGGAAGTGGCCTGTTGTTATTCCTGTCAAAATACATACCTGATTCCTATTGAGGCCAGGAAGAGTTATGGTTTTCTTAAGCGAGCGTTTAGGCATGAGCATTTTTGCTTGACGACTTCCAGGAACGTTGTCCTAAAAATCCTCAGCTTTTTGCTCTACCCAGGCTGTTAATTGCATTTGGGCTGTGCTCAAGGGAATCCCACAGAACGGACTTGGCCCTATGAAGGGTGTATTCAATGCTTTCCTTGCTAGATAATCTGCAGTTTCGTTTCCTGCTATGCCAGAATGTCATGGTACCCACATTATTGTGACATTATTTGTTTTTGTCATGGTTTAAGGTATTTCTATACAATCCCATACTAACTTTGATATGATGGTATATGAATTAATAGCTAGTATGGCTGCTTTGCTACATACACTTTTTTCCAAATAGAAGTCGAATTTGGATTTAAAATAATAGAATGTAAATACAACAACAAGCCAAATTCACTTTTTTTTTATAGTTATTATATTAATCATAGAGCTGTGAAATATATAAAAAAAATCATTTATCTCAAAATAGAGTAGTTTTCTTAGTGTGCTTTTAAAGTTTGAGAACTGAATTCATGAACCCTCTTTTAAATCAAAATCCAAAACCATATTCTGTTTGTGACAAATACACTAATTACAATTTACTATCGTAGATATGTGCTTATGTATGTAAAATAGCATTATTTCTATGAAATTTTGAAAAATAAGAATAGAATTTTAATATCTTTTTTTCCATAAATTTTTTTTAAAATTCAGTTCTCGATCATTTGACTTAGCCTTCTTGAATCTTGTATGATGATTTATTAATGGTCTCCTAATTTTACAATATACTGGCTTCATGATTTAATACTACAGTTACACTTTGTATTTAAAATACTAATATTAATTGTGTTTTTTTGAAATATAATATTATATAGTTTTTTATAAAATACATAATTATATTTTTGCTAAAACAAATCCATTTTTTGTTGTGTTTACTTATAAAAAGCGTTTTTTAAATAAAAATTTACTGCGAATTAAATATTATACCATGTGGTGTTAGTTTCATTTTAAAACATTTTTTTTTGTTCTTATTCTTATTTTGATTATTTAAATTCATTTGTTCAAATAAAAGCCGCAAGTTTGTATTAATTCAATATTTGCTCATAACAAAATTAAATATTTACTTATTATTATTTCTAATTCAAAGTATATAAAAAAAAATTCAATTTAATTAAAATGTTATCAATTTTTTGTAAAATATATATATATTGTATAACTTTGATTATTAATTCCAGCATTTTTTAAATTTCTAAAGAATATAATATAACATTATTTCTAGAACTAGATTTGATTTTTTTTTTGTGTTTGAGTTATCTCAAAAGATATATACCCATTTAAAATATTATAACCAATGTAAATTGATTTTTGTTAATTATGATGAAAATAATAAATAAACGTAAATTAAACTTTTTAGATTAAGCTTCTATAAAAGGTTAAAAAAAATGTACTTATAATAATTTATGTATTTCAGAAAAACCTCTTTAAATATAACAATACTTGATCTTTTGTAGCTTGCATTTGTCAGCTTAAATATATTTATGAAGGTATTATGTTTCCACTTATACTTCCAAAAATATCAGTAATATCAGCTGAGGCTTAGCATTTAAAGAAAAGGTAACAAGAGAGGTTTGAATAATTATAGATCGATATTTATATTGGAACCCTTTATTGAAAAATCGGTAAAAAAAAGATTAGTTGATTAATTCGATAAATACAATTTTGTGAGTAATCGTCAGTTTGGTTCAGTTTTCTCCAATTTTTTTTTTTTTGTATAATTTGATTTTTTGTTTTAATGGCTGGCTGATGAGAAACTTAATGGTTATGACGATCTAGTTATACTATGTTAGTATCTGTTATCACATCATTTGCAAAATGCTGTGACGTTGAAGTCGACTTTGAAGCGCCATCTGAAACAAAAAAGTTGATTGTTAGGGTATTTGGATGAGAAGTCAATCTTGTTTGAAATTTGCAGCTTGTACTTTTGATTTCGTCCTTTATGGTTTTCATCTATAGGTTTTTATGTAAAATATCGTTTTTATGTAAAATACTTACGAACCATGGTGCACATGCTATTAGTCTTAATATGTTCAAGTGAAATCGCTAAAATATTTGAATATTAAAATTGCTGGCCACTCAACACAGCTTGATTCCGTAAGTTCATATCGGCTTTATAATATCTTCGTAAATTAACAATTTGTTGTCTAGTAGTATCTTAGAACAATTTTTGTATCCAATTTACTTAGCTTCAATACCAATTGTTATCTTTTGCTATGGATGTGATTTTTCCATTTGCTTATCCAAGGGCATATGTCAAGATATCATACCACTTATTTTTGCGGAACTATTTCTTTATTCAGTATAATAACCGGACAAGTCTCCCTGAATGCATTATTGAACTTTATTTATGCTGCATTGCAAGATCGCAGAAGCATACACTGGGTTAACATGGAATGCCAATGTGGCCGTGTACTTAGGAAGCCGAAGCTGAAGCCGTTGCTGAAGCCGAATCGATGTTCTGGGGCGTTTAAAAAGTTAGAAAAAGTAAAAGCTGAAAATTCTTTGTTCTGAGAATATTATTAACATTAAAGCTCCTCATAGATCAGTTCTTGGACCAGTGCTATTTCTCATTTAAATTAATTCTAATCTAGAATTCTAATTATGAATCGGAATAAAAAAATTGTATTAAAAACAAAAACAAAAAAATAAAATATTATACGAGATTAATTTAACCTAAAAATTTTTAAAAAAATTTCTGTAGAAAATTTCAGAAAAAAGCCGTTTTGGTTAAATAATTGTTTCAGTTATTGAACTTCAATTGACAAGTAAACCTTTAAAATAATAAAAGAAGAGTTTAATTGTATTGAAGGTGATAATTGAACCATAAGATTTTATATACCCAGTAATTTGTTATCAATTCTATGGAATACTTGAAAAATTACCAAATTGCATATTCAGCGTATTGGAAAAATACCTTGAATAACAATAAATACGGCTAATTGTGTAAATGTAAACATTTTTATTTATGAAATATTGGAATAGTAATAATCAATAAATAATAGTTTGCGAATTTTAACAATGTCATCACTGCACTCGATTTATTTTACCAGTTGTTAAAATATAATTGATGCAAAAGAATTCAAATCAAATGTCTTAAGTAATCAAATATCATGGTCATCATTGTAATATCATAGTAATTGTAAATAACGGACAATGATGAAGAACAAATATAGATGTATATCATAAAATTATTTCCGAGTATTTAAAAAATAAAGCACTTAGGATTGTCTAAGGATAAATCTTCAATCGAATAATTGACCACTTGACTATATACCGCTCTGTTTTTTGTGTACCCTTGTATACTTATTTTTTCAATGAATTTTGTTTAAATCTGCAAGGATCATAAGTCTATAATCTTGTTCGTGTTTTTTCAAATTAATAATTACAATCCCGCTAGTTTTTCTAAATTTTTGAAATGTTTTATTTTGTGTTTTTTTTTTGTTACATATACTTACTTATTGATTTTGTGGGTATACGAGATTCAGAAATAGTTCAGCGTATGATTTACAAATTTCTGTAAGACAACGTTTACATATCAAGTTTAAAACTTCTTAAATTAAAGATCTATAAAATAGTGGAGCAATTATTTTTACATATCCAACTCTACATACAATCAAATTAAATATTAATCAGTACAGTGTGTTTAGCTTCTTTGTATATAGATTCATTTAACGTATTTTTACAAAAGTGTAAATGACAAAAAAGTACCAAATCTGAAATTTAGTGGGAATTTCACATTTTTTTTGTTAATCGACATTTTTTAAATAAAAACAAAATATGTGGCACAAAAATGAAAAAAAAAACAACAAAACTATTTAAAAGATGCTGCCAATTTTGAATTTTGTCATCCTTAATCTTGTAGATATCAAAACATTATTTGGTGAAAAGCAATATTTTTTCAAACTTCTTAAACATTTTTTTTGATAATCAGATTTGTTTTTAGTGATATATTTAAATTATGGAATAAAAGTCGAGTTTTCTTTCACTGATCATTTGTATTTATTTTGCAAATATCGATATTTCGGAAGCAACTTACTTCCTTCATCAGTGCTTGCGACCGCTTGAGTGTAATACAAATGATTAGTGAAAGGAAACTCGACTTTTATTCCATTCTTTAGCATGTTAAATTTTCTTCGTAATTTCTAATAGCAAGAAAAATAAACTGCAAGATTTTTGGGATAAGAAAAAAAAAATTAATTCTGTAATAAATAAATAATTAAATTTCGTAAAATGTTTTGCTATGCCATTTTTTGAATAGTCCCGATAATAATAAATAATTAAGCTAATATTAATAATTATTTGTCAAAAAATTTTGACATTTATTCTGTTCTAAAATCAATGTTATTTGCGATGATGGCCTGACCTTGAAAATTATAAAAATAATAAAAAATATCTTTTAAAATATAAAGTATATATATATGTTGACAATTACAACGATCTTATATATCAAAACATAAAATGATAATTCTATATCTAGTAGAGTAAAAATCGTTATTATAAAATTAAGAGTGATTATTCTATAGTAGTTATTTTGTTTGGCGCCTATAAAGTGTGACTGTAATAAAAGCTATGAATTTTTTGTTAAGTGAAATAAAAAAGATGTTTTTGTTTTTGTAAATGTTATGTGTTTCAAATGGATAGATCCGATTTTTAATTATTTTTATAGGAAATATATAAAGTAAATAAATCTCTAAAATATTTATTAAATGTATGTAGCCTCGTATTATTGAACTTAAAATACATATTTTGCTCATTTGAATCCTTCGAATTTAAAAAATAACGAAATGTATACTCTATCCATTGCTCTATCTATACTGTCATATTTTTTGTCTATAGATATTTATATTCTTTAAAGATTTGGGAAATTATGGCACATAATTTGATTTAGTTAGGATCAGATTTCGATTGATAAAACTATTTTGTTATGACATTAATTCACTAGTTTTCCAATACAATTAGTTGAGTTATTGATTATATTGATCTAATAGTAAAGTTATTTACTGTTAACACTTTGGTGTATGTTTAATGAAATTAATTTCTCTTAAATATTTATTTTATATAACTTATAATTATATATTATATATTTATATTATACATATATTTATTTTTGAAATCGATGTTAATTTGGTTTTTTTTTCTATTTTCAGATTTATTTAATTAGATAAAATATCAAAATGGTGAACATTGTAGTAAGTTATAAAATTATTAATGATTTATAAATTTTTAAAGTATGAGTTTTAAATTATATTTTTAACTTTCCAGAATTTGTGTCATTTAAGTTTTTCTTCCATAAATACTTCAATTTTCTTCCATGTTCAAATACAATTTTCGTCCATGTTCATATACTGTAGATATAATAAATAAAACCATATGATTATATAATACCATCTGATAGAGACTTTGAACATAAAAAGAAAGACCCTCGTATGCAGATTTTCTTTAAAAATTTCGAAATATCCATTTGTTAATATAATAATGATCATAATGTTCATTATTATTAGTTACACTGATCCCCAGAAATTGTGTTATATTTATAAGGTCTGTTTTAAAATTTGACAGTAATCTCATATCAAGTTTTTTTTCTGTTATATGGTTCTAAAGTTTGGGTTTTACATACCAATTAAAATTACATACCAGACACAATCAAACACCATATACTGGAAGACATAAAGACGATTAAGTATAAAGATATGCTTAGAAAAGATCTTTTCGATATTTGTATGTAAACACTTGATTGAAACCAATAGGACACAAAAAACGAGGGTAAGTTGCAGTTAAATCTATTGGTTTCGCAAAGAGCTGAAAAATTAGCATATTAGTAAATGGTCATGTGCAATGTTCAATTAAACCTAAATAAAATGGCATCCTTTCCACAAAAGTGAAATGCAATGAATTATTTTTCCAATACTAGTCAATTTCGATTTTGGTTGAATTTGATTTACCTGACAACCTATAGCATTTCACCAGCTAAGGAGCAATTCAATAAACTGGACTCAAATGCAAAAAAAAAAATGATCCTCGCAAATCATAATGTTAAGTTCGTGTCGAATTTCCTGTATTTGATACCCCTGAACATGGTTGTTGAAATTAATGAAATAATTATGGTAGCAAATAGGTGCTTATTTGGTTTAAAAATATTATATTATCTAATTTAATAATACATAAATCGAAAGCTATAATTTACAAAACGACAATTAGACCAATCAATGGTTATAAAAAGTGAATATGGAAAACATCTGATGAAATTAAACTGAAAGAGCTCGAACGTAAGCTTTTTAGTAAAATATTTGGCCCAATTATGTAATCCTACAGAATCCACACCAATTGAGAACGGAACAATAGTATCGCAGATAAAATTTCTTGTCTAAAATTCAATTTCAATTTTATGTCTAAAATTCTTAAGGGTTAGTTGCAGGATGGTAAGCGTTAAGTAGGCGGACCAAGAGAAAGATGTCTCGATACCGTCAGAATTTATATTTGTATAGAAGATGTGTTGAAAATGATGTGCCATGCAGAAAAAAATGTATTATAGTTTTACTGATTTCAATCCATTTCAACATTAATTTCATCATTAATGATTATTTCATTGACAGATTTGTAATTTTGTTTGTTTCTCCTACCATTCATTGCTCATTCGCGTACTTCATATTTACTACCCAAAATCTTTCATGTGATTTTTGCTTCATTATGACAAAAATTCAAAAACAAAGTTGAAATACAATTTAAGCTTGAGACCGCATAATCACATTTCTTCTTGTAACTGGTTCAGTGGGTTACAATGTGAAAATTGGATCAATTTTAATTAAAAACAAATTATATTATTATTTTACTTTTTGTTAAATTTTATTTTAAAGAATTTTTTTTTTTACTTCAGGATAGCGGAGGTGGAAATTCACCACAAGAATTAGAAACATTTTTACCAACAGATGGAACCAATGGTATTAAGTAAGTATTTTAATACAAAGAAAAATTAAACCAACTTTTTTTTTTTACTTAAAATTGTTTAACAAATAGGATTTATGCTATGCGATGTTTGATATATTCATTACTATCTATAAATCCCTATAAAAACTAAAACTAAACTTTATTTGTTGAACACTAAAATTTTTGCATTAAAAAAGTACTATACCTACCTATCTAAATTACATTAATAATTTTTTTTACTTTTATTTAATTTGCTTTTCCTAATGATAATATTGATAATAATTTGTAATATACATACTTCAATTCCATATAACAATTTAATAAAATCTATTTATTGTTATATTTATATTATAAATATTGAAGCGCCATTTCTTAACGCCAGTATTTAATTAAACACATTTATTTTTTTAAGTAATTTTGTAGTGTGCTGCTGATTCACTTAAATATTTCTAGATAAACAGTAAAAGTAAATATTACGATAGTAATAATGATAACAATAATTATTATTGCATAATACATAAAATATGTATCATCGATTATGGTGAATTTCTATTTTTCTACTTAATTTGAAAAAAAATAATGATAATAAATCCGGGTTGTTAATATTAATAATATCATCACTTATGTTATACGAGTATTATTATTATTATAAACATAGATATTGATTTATAAATCAAAATAATTAAATATTATCGAATTATATTAATAATCAATAAATATTCATTACATAATATAATTAATAACACAAGTATTTGTAATAATTTATTAATATATATAACCCCATCAAGTTCAACATGTTCTATAAGATAATTTTTTAAATAATGTCACCTGAATCTATCTTGTTTCATATGCCATTTTAGAAAAAAAAATTGATTTAGGGTTTGCAAATAATAGGTACTTCTGTCAAAGTGCTTGAAAAACTCAGAACTCAGGCATTAGAATTCATTTCAAAATTATCATACTCAGAATTCGTTTTATTAACTGTGTTTCAGCACAACTGTATTCCTTTGGTTTAACGTTCACATTCAATAATTTAGTTACATGGTGGGACTGCTAGTGATTTGCAATTTTTTTATTGACTCACTTAATTTATAACATTTTCATTACCGTATGAAACATAAACCTTTTTATTAGGCTTAATTCATGTGATTAAGGTTTCAATTAGTTTTCCCCACGATTCGTAGCAAGTTCTGAGAATTGTCTGAAAATTTTTGAGTATTGAAAAAAATATACACTTAATTTTAATTATAACTTGTTATCGCAAGCTAAAAATAAAAAAAACAATTCAAATTTGCATAAATATAGTTTCTCAAATTGAAATTAAAATAAAGATAAAAAATTAAAAGCCACAAAACCACAAAGCCACAAAATTCAGAAAGCCAATACCTTCATAGTAAATATACTTCATAGTGTTATAAAGCAGTTACATTGAGGGATCGAAATCACTCATACTTTTTTAAGCGTGCTAAATGTATGAAGCATCATCTGCACCCGCTTATATTTCTTAAAACTGGTTCACACCTTCTTAAGAAGTTTGAATCTCGCGAATGATTGTCCAAGGTGTGAAAAAATTGCTGCATACAAGAAAGATAACTTTACCTGATAAACTCTACTTTTCAGTTCAGATTAGAGACAACTTATTAAATTTGAAATATCCATTTTCACTCATCAAAATTGATTCGTTTCGTATCATCGTTTTATGTGTTCCTTATACTTCAGAAATGCTCATTAGGACCCTGATTAGGTCCACAGATATTGTCTTTACCTTAATTATGATTTTTTTCATTATTCGGAAATAATGAAATTGAAGAATTGACAAATAAATTTTATGAAGTAATAATTTTAGAAGCATTTACACTATATTTTCCTATCATCAAAACCAAAGATCTATAAGATATATGATTAAGATATATCATAAAATATGGTAAATTAATTAATAAAATGTCAAATTGTAAAATGTTAATATAGTATGATGTATAACGATGTGAAGAGAAGGGTTAAGTTGAAAGTGAACTGTCTAAGAGAGCAGTAATAAAATATTAAACAAAAAAATTAACTGTTTTATTTAAAGAGTAAAAGATTACTACAGATCCTAATCAAACCAACCTTGGTTCTCTAAGAAAATTAGAAAACTCAGAAATAATAAAAATGGATCATAATCGAAATACATGAAAACCAAGAGCTGAACAAATTACAACTTATTTAGTTATCTTTTCTATCATTTCAAGCAATCCATAAAACAAAGCTGTAATGCGCTGTAATATATTCCTTTTAGCTTATGGCTAATCCTAAAATTCATAAACTCAAAAAGCGGATCACAATTAAATTTAAAACTATATATAAATTCTTTATCGATTCTTTTCCTAACTCATCCGGTATCACAATTTTCAGAGCTAATGATATAAAGTTCTCTCATGTAGATGTATATACTACTTTTATATTCTAAACAACCACTGTATACAATCAATGTATTAACTTGTTATAGATCCCATCATCAACATGTATGTCAGATTTGGTATACATTTTATAACAAACCCATACAGTGAATAGAAGCTATTCAAAATAATTTTTTTTTCAGTCTTCCTTGTGTTGAACACACTAGACTGCCGGTGTAGACATATAAACTGAACTTTGTTCATTTTAAATTTTTGCTGAAAGGACAGGTAGTAGCTCATGTTTTATTTAGCTTTGAAATTGGTAAAATTTTGTATTATTTTTCCTTTTAATCTCAAATAAATTCACTCTTAATACAAATACGTTTAAGCCATTCCAATCTTTTTATATTAACATTCCACAGAACAAATTGTGAAAAATAGTAACCTATGAATCGAATGTGATTTTTCAACTCAAAAATTGAAAAATAGTAGTTACTTTGTGTTGTATACAACTCTTTAACAATTAATATAAAAAAAATTTCAATTATTTATTATTACAGTAATTTTTCATTTATTAAAAATATATTTTTACTCGGAAAAATTGTTCTTTTTTGCTCGGAAAATAAAGAGTTTTCTTTTTATACATATTTACGAAAAAAATTGCATATATTGTGGCGTAAGCAATTTAAATTTTATAATTCACGAAAGAGGTAGTAAATAAGTTATTTTAGTTACAAGATAAAATGTAATTTGAATTAAAATTTAATTGTAGAATGTTAGAATGAGGATAGGATTACTCTCCACATCAATTGCAAATTGTTTTTTGATGGTAGCTCAGTGTAAAAATTAAAATATTTTATTTAAAAACGGCAATTTAATACAAAAATTAAAATAAAACACCAACTTCGGAGTCTTATACTTAATTTGAGATTTGATTTAATTTTTTATTTGAGGTCATAATATTTCATATGAAATAAGGCCTCAACAAATTTTGTATTTCAACAGTGTTCAAAGAAAATAAACTAATGAGGTATAACTTAGTTTTTCTAATTTCAAACAAAAATCTGTTATTACACTATTTACATTATTCAACATTTTATACATTGGGTGTTATTTTGAAATAAAATCTAACTTTTTTTTTGTGTGGAGCCTTATTTCATTCATTTTTTTTGTAACTTATAATAATGAAATAAAAACCCAAATCCAAAATATCATCAAATTTTGTTTCGTTTTTATTTTTCTAGGGACTATATTGCATTTTCGTTTTGGGCGTTTGAATTCACAGTCAAATATGAAAACCCCGAATTTTGGTATTATTATTACATTTTTGTTTTGGGGCGTTAATTCGTAGAGCTATAATTATTATATATTTTTAGTATAGACCAGTATACTGGACGATTACAATTTGCTTATTATTGCCAACGTCTATACTTTTTAATTTTTCTTTAATTTTAAAGAAAATGGAACAGCTATTATTAAAGTATTCGAATCGATATAAAAAAAAATAATTTTTTCCAATTACATTTTTACTTACACTTTACAATAAATTCTAATGTTTGATCTTTTTAACATACATTGTTAATATAATTCATTTTATTTTATTTAATTTTGTTTTTTATTTTTTTTCTCATTTCTTTGTCATGTTTCATTAGTTTTTATCTCCTTCAACCTTTACTTCTTATAAGTTGTTATCTTTATATTCCTAAAATTATCAAACTTTTAGTATCCATATTTTGTATTACTTTAGGGAAATTGTTAATGTTTAATTGTTGTACTACATAATTTTTAATAACTAGCTTATCTTTCTATTAATTATTTTATTTTATTATTATATATTATTCACAATAATAATATAATCCTTTTTGAATAATTTTGTTTGAGTACTCATATTTATATCTTTTAATTCGTGTTGAACGCATCCACTTCTTTGTATATTCTTTGTTTTTGGTTTGTGTCACTGCTGTTATAAAGCTTGGTAGTCTATAATAATTTTCAAATCATAATTGTCCTACTGCTTTTTCAACTTTCCTTAGGTAACTAGAAATTCAGCCGATATTCAAATTTTCATCTTCAAAATCATTGTTATTGCACTCACTTCTAATTTCTCTTCTACTGTTAGCTATTTTAATGTTTCCAACATTCTTCTAATATAAGAAGTATAAATATATAAATATATTTCAGTATCATTCTCATTCTTTTATTTTGTTCTACCTATTTGCCCTTTTTGTATGTCGTCTTGATTATAATATAATAGAAATATAATACTGATGCACAATAGTAGAAATAAAGTTTTACATATTATGTATTTTTATTTACTACACATTTTTCTAATATTTTATTTCTTATTCTTTTCATAACACGACAAATGTTTTATATATTATGTATGAGTTATAAGACTTATCAAATTTCAAAACCAGGAGTTGTCTATGTAATTCAATACTTCTTTTGTACTTTACCTGGTAAAGAGTTTCAGTATACTGTTGGGTAGTCGAAACTCTCTTTTAATAATACTTTTTTATTAATTTCGTTATAAAATAAAATATACTTGAATTAATATTATTCAGAATATATATTTCAACAACAATATTAAATCAAATATTTATTTCATAAAATTTTGCCTGCAATCCTGTTTTATATTTTGTAGTAATGAAAAAAGTGAATATTTTTCCCTGGTTAACCTATATCTTACGATTTTAAGATAATAAAGAATTGTTTTTAAATAAAACTACTTCTGTGAAATTGCACAGGGGATCACCTAGTATAATATTCATGAAAATTAGAATTTGTAAATAAGTTGTTATGTCTTTTTTTTGTTTCTATTTTAGATACAAAGTAACACCCAGGAAAGATGTAGAAAATGGAAATACTAAAGAATTTGATCCATTTGCTCTGCGAGAAAATCCGCATCCAACAACGTAAGTTAAATTTATTTTAAGAAATAACTGATTTTAAATAATATAATTTTTTTTTATAGCGACAATGAAACCTTAACACATCTGTTAAAAGCATCTTTAGGTACTGGTATTCTATCAATGCCAATTGCTTTTATGTATTCTGGTATATTATTGGGTATAATAGCAACTATATTTACATCATTAATTTGTACCCACTGTAGTTATATATTAGTTAAATGCGCTCATAAATTATATTATAAAACTAGAAGAACTCAAATGAGTTTTGCTGAAACAGCTGAAGTTGCATTTAAAAATGGTCCTAAATGGGGTCGTAAATTTGCTTGGTTTTCCAAATTTTTGATATTATTATGTTTATTTTTATCATATTTTGGTACATGTGCTGTATATACAGTTATTGTTGCAAGAAATTTTGAACAGGTTAGTTTTTTATTCACAAAAAAAAAAAAAAAAAAAAATGATTATATTTATTTTTGTTGATTCTAGGTTTTAGAATACTTTTTTGGTGTTGATATATCAATTAGATTTTTAATATCAACTCTATTAATACCATTAATTTTATTATCATGGATTCCAAATTTAAAATATTTAGCACCAGTATCAATGATTGCAAATGTATTTATGGGAACTGGATTAGGAATAACATTTTATTATTTAGTTATGGAATTACCACCTATAACTGAAAGAAGTTATGCTAATATATCAACACTGCCAGCATTCTTTGCTATTACAATATTTGCTATGGAAGCAATAGGTGTTGTAATGCCACTTGAAAATAATATGAAAACACCACAGCATTTTGTTGGTGTTTGTGGTGTTTTGAGTCGAGGAATGTCAGGAGTAACATTAATTTATATGTTTTTGGGATTTTTGGGCTATTTGCGTTATGGTGATGATACCGGTGAAAGTATAACATTAAATTTACCTGTTGATGAAGTGTAAGTTGTTGTTTTTATATGTTTTTTATGTACTTTTTTTATTCAAAATTAAAGTATTACATTAAAATACAATAATATGTGCAGTATCTCATTTAATTACTATTTGTTTGCATTACTTTCGATTAAATTGAATTATTCCGTTTCTAATATGCATACACAGTAACATCGTTTAGTAATTACCTTTATAATTACAAATTATTGCAAAGTAATGTAATGCACAACAAAGTAAATTCAATTTAGGTAATTCATTATGGAAAAAATGAATTATTTTACAACAGATAATAATTGGAACGATCATGTACATATAGGTAGGTAGGTAGAAGTGGCCATTACAGTTACTTCTGAAAAACCAATTAGCACTTAATTGTGCCTTTTTGATACCACGACTCGAGTGACCTATTTCATGTTGTCAGTTGTTATAGGTGGGCGGTCTCTTATCTACACTCTCCCCAGCGACTCAGTACTAGAGCCACCCTGTGAGATTAAGAAGGTTGATCAGATCTCCTATTTTGCTTTCCGCAATAAAACCTATATTGCTTGGGAAAGCTTCACCTAAAGTCCGAAGTCTGACTCTAGCTAATGCTGGACATCTGCAGAGGAAGTGTTGAAGAGTTTCTGCCTCATTCTCATCCTTGCAACTACGGCTTCGTGGCTTCCTATTGGCCAGTGACCCGTACTAAAAGCTACTACTCTTGCTATATCTGTGCGGGATCTGGTTAAGAGTTGTTTGGTTTTATTAATATTATACGCGAGCCACGTTCTCCTCGAGGTCGCACAGGTATTTAGTCTATGACATCTTTCAGTCGCTCTGTCCCGAAAGTATGAATGGATGCGCTCCTTGACGACTCTCATTGGACAGTGAATGTCTTCCTCAAGGGACCTGTCGAGATTAGAACCTTGCCTTGCCAGTTCATCGGCTCTTTCATTTCCATCTATGTTACTGTGATCAGGAACCCATAGTAGAGAGATCGAGAACCGATTATCTAAGTTTCCAATTTCGTTTCGGCATTATTCCACCAGCTTAGAACAGGTAGTGTCCGCCACCAAAGCTTTGATAGCGGCTTGACTATCCGTGAAAATGGTGACTTTTGTTGTGGTTTGATATCGGTTGTGGCCACATCCCGTAATTTTGGATCAAAATAAAGAAAATCAGTAATATGAAATTGAAATCATGTACATATACTTATCATATTTTATATAACTAACAAATTTTAGTTTAAAATATTTATACGAACTCTGCTCAATTTAATGGAACTATCATAATATCAATAATATTATATGATAATTTATTTATTTTATGTATTTTTTTTATTTTTATAGACCTGCACAAATAGTTAAAGTTTTCATAGGTCTTGCTGTGTATTGTACCTTTGGCTTACAGTTCTATGTATGCTTAGAAATCGTATGGGATAGTGTAAAAGATAAATGTACAAAACGTCCTTTAACAGTAAATTATGTTATTAGAACTGTATTAGTAACAGCAGCTGTTGTTTTAGCTGTAGCGGTGCCTTCAATAGCTCCATTTATGGGATTAATTGGTGCCTTTTGTTTTTCAATATTAGGTTTACTTTTACCAGTAAGTATATAATAAAGAATATTTTTATATTGAAATTTTTTTTCATGTTTTTAATGTTAATATAATTTTGATATAGGTTTTTATTGAAATTGTTACATTCTGGGACGATGGATTTGGTGCATATAATTGGATAATTTGGAAAAATGTTATTATTGTCATATTTGGTTTATTAGCATTGGTATTCGGATCATTGAGTGCTATTAAAGATATTATGTTATTATATACAGAAAAAAAAGATTAAATATATTTATAATATATTAGAAACGAATAAAAAGTTTATCGTTTCATTCTACTATAAAATCGATTATAACTATAATTTAATATTGTAGGTAAGAAATAGTGCTGGGTAACAACCAAAATTTGTTACAGTTTGTTAACAGAAATTAAATTGTTTTTAATTGTTACACATTGTTAAAATGAAAATCTATAACTTGTCTTCTATTCTTTTATTAATTTCAAACAATAGATAATTATTTTATGCTTCTATTCATTTTCCTGTCAGAAAATAGGTTTCTTTAAAATTTAAAGAGTACAAGGAACAATGCTTTAATATCCCTTTAGGGACGAGCACTGATTACTGCTTAATATTGAATGCTCTTTTGATAGATGTCATTATTTGAAAATAGTTTTTGTGTAGCATACAATATAACTTAAGTACTAGGTCTGCATACCGCACACTACGTCGAAAGCTTGTGCGACATATAGAAACACTAATGAGCATTTTTTCTTCTAGTGTTTTCTCAATAATTTTGGTTACATGCTCTACTGTTCAGTAATTTTTTCTGAATCTAAATTGGTAATTTTGTATTATTGGTGATTCGGTATTATGCTAATTCGTTCTATAATAAGTTGGACAGTAGAAATTTTTCAAAAATTTAAGTATCACCGACAGTTTACGGAAATTGGCCTACAAGATTTTGTTTTGAAAGGAGATTTAACTGATTTCGGTCAGTATGACCATAATTATCTCAGTAACTTTCCATAATAAGGGTTCATATTTAAGTTTTAACTTACTTTTATTATATTAAATTAATACCGTTAAAACGTTTTTCAATTAGTATTATATTGTTCCGCTTATACATTTCAGCAAGGTGACAAGAAAAGGTAATATCATCATCATAATTTATCTTTTTCATACTTTTTGGAAGTATAAAGTTCGACATTGCTCCTATATTGTGGTTTTGAGACTGTGCTTCAGTTTGATTAAACATCATGTTCACAGATTACTTGATTACACTGATTTTATTGTGGTGATTGCCGTTTGCCACCTCTCGTCTAGTAAGAGTACGAAATTTAAGTTTCGATGAGATACGAATTTTAAGTTTCAGGTTTTCTACCGTTTAGCCTATAAAGACATAAACTATGATTTTATAATAAAAAAAAAGTATAATATACTATATAACGATATTTATTCGACGACGAAAATGTTTAGTAGTAAAAATTCAATAACAGAAAGTCGATAATGAGTAGCGAGAGCTTAGGAGGTGGAAGCCCATTAATAAAAATAAAATTGACCTGCTATATGTCCTTTGACTTGTTATGTCCTTTTAACTGCCGTGTACAAAAACCAGGTTTCAATAAATAAGTATAGTGAGGACTTAGGGAAGGAACTATATTTTGTTTTATCAATTACACCTGTCATTAAATCTAGTATTATTGTATCAAATAGATAGCGCTATATCATTCAAAACAGTGTCTTAAATCCATTCCCTGTTAAGGTTTCTACTAAATATCAACTTTAGAAAGGCATTTTCACACAGATCTCAAAAAAGATTTACACACAGAACTGCCTCGAATACTTTATTGACTATAAAAACAAATTTAATTTTATAACAATTGTAAATTAGAAATATAATATATATAAATAAATATTTTAGTTTTCAAATTTATTTTTAATTATCGGTTTATTTTCAGGTCCTGTTATATTTAGCGACGAAATTAATATTACCTAAAGTGCGCTGGACACACATTAAAACATTAAATAAAAAAAGGCAAATGTTTTTTTCGTTTTCCTTTTATTTCAAATTGAGAATACAAAATTAATAATTATTAAGATAAAACATTTAAAGGGAATACATAATATATATGTATGTATAAAAAAATACATTTATAAGTATTAATTAGCTTAAGTTTATTACCAAACTAAATATTGTAAATTTAAAAATTTAAATTAAAAAAAAAAATAAAAAAAAAAAAAAAAAATACCTAAGTAATTAAAAATTTAAAAGACGGAAATAAGAAATTCTGATTATAGGCATAAATTTTTTAATTTAATCTATTTTAAAATTAAATATAAATTTAATGAAACTACAGTTTGATGTTACTTTAAAAGCTTTTAATATTGTAATATCATAATAAACACCATTTTATTTGTTGCTTTCTTTCAAAAATTCCAGTAGTATAGATATAACAACGTAAAATAATGCATGTAGAGGGATATTAGAGATTTTAAATAGAATTTTTTTGTTTTAATCTCATATATGCTCAAATGATCAAAAATTCCCCAAATTCTAAAAAGTGAAACAAACAAACTCTATTGAAAAAACGATTTAATACAATTTTTCAACAATAATGCGAAAAATATTAAATGTGCCATAATTTAATATTAAATTTGTCGAAATCTGCAAAAACTCTTATTTCACGTCTTTCTAAGTTGAATTTGCAAATTATACTTTTGAAAAGACATTTTTTAATAAAGTCTTTTTTACATTATGGTAAACCTAAACTATGCTTAGCAGTGCAGACAACCATGGGAGTGTTGATTCAATATTTTAATTAAATATTTTTTTTTTTTCGTAGACGTTGACGAAATATTATACATAGAATGCGATGTTAACAATATCTTATGGCAGCTTAAGAGATTATGTATTGCCATAGCAAAAAAAAATAAATTTTTCAGAATTTCATAATTTAGAAATGTAAGTCGTAATTGATATTTTTATTCGGCGATTATTTATTATTTCAGTTTCACATGTCTTATTTGACACGTTTTCTTTTTTGTAACTACAATTATTCTTTTAACGTTTTCGACTACATATTGCTATGTTAATCTATATCAAATTTGGGGCTTTTAATTTAACAATAATATCTCAACTGGGCATACATGGGTTAAATAATTAAATGTGTATTTCAAAACTTTTTATTTATTGTATTGAACATAATAACGCAAAATTAGATTAAAAAATTTACTTCAAATAAATTGTAAAGTAGCTGATGGAATTGTAATAGAAAATTAGAAATTTTTTTTTACTAGTAAAACGCTGTGCCTCTAAAATAACAATTTTAAAATTATTCATATACATTACATACATATATCATATTAAATAAATTCAGAATTTCAAATATTTTTCAAAATAGAATTTCAACGTGCATTTACACAATTCATAAATTAGCTGCCTTTAATTCACAATATTAAACAAAAAATTAAATATAAAAAATAAACAATGTGGCCTCGGTAGCCGAGTGGTAAAGCACTCGAGTGTAGTAATGTAACGACCGAAGGAGCACGGGTTCAAACCCCGTGAGAACCGAAAAAATTTTCAAATGGTGAAAATTACTGAAAAATGTAATTTTCTATACAACCACATTCGTTCAAATACAATTTAATAATTAATAAAGATATAATATAACTAATAAAAAAAATTATATAAATATATAATATACAAAATATATACCAAATAATTAATACAGTTTAATAAAAAAAGGCCCACATTTCGAAAGGGAAAAGGACCTATAAAGTTGGCCTACAGATTTATTTGTAGGATCAACTGTTAAAATAAATAAATAAATAAAATAAACAATTTTGAAAAATTGAATTTGAACAGCTTAAAGAAAATTTAATGAGTAAAAATTAATTTAAAAAAAAAATAGTAATTAAAAACATAGAAACAGAGAATAAAAAAAAAAACAAAATACATATTTACTAATTTAAGCAAATGGTTAAATAAATACCACAATAATTTCAGTTAATATCTATTAGAAAAATATTTAATTTATATTAATTGATTGCCTTATCAGCTTGTTTTTGGGTCCTATCCATACACGATCTTTTTAACTTGACGAGTCATTTAAGTGAAATTGTAACAAAAACGACGACTGCGTTTTTATGGTCCTGTATACTATGTATAATAAGCAAATATTTGTGATTAAATTTATATGAGTTTGCCACTGTACTTCAACCTAGGTACATGTGAATTAAAAGTGCGGTGTAATAAATAAACGTTTAAATAAGCAATTAATGATTAATAAACTAAAATCAGAGTGCATAAAAAAAAAAAAAAAATTTAAATTATAAAAACAATTTAAAAATAGTGTCAATAATAAAATTTACTTTAGAATAATAATAAAATCAAATAATACATAACTTAAAAATAGCCAAAACAATTTTTTCTTTTTTCTCTCCTTTATTCAAAATGTTGTTAACTGTTCGTCTTAGTTGACAATAATAAAATCATGATTCAATTCACATTAAAATAATTTTTTTTTTTTTTTTTCTCGTTTTTCTTTTCCGGCTTTCTTTTTCTTCTACAAAATTCTCTCATTATGCACTATAATTTTTTCTCCTTTTTTATTTTGTTATTACCGTAATTTTCTCATTGTTCTAACCTGCAGTGAATGTTTCTGAGAGTATTTCTACACCCAATAAGGTATTAAAAACTGTTGTGTGTAGATATTGGTTTCAGTTGCATTCATTGCAGGGGTGGTATAAGTAAGTGGTACGTGGGCCAAAAAAATTTAATTTAATTTATATATTTTTTTTTTATATATATATATATTTTTTTTTTTTTTTTTTTTCGGTACTTTTTGTTAAGTTTAATTTATTTTCCTTTTCTCTTTGTAAATTGTTCGTTATTATGTTTAAGATAGATTTTTGTAACATTCGCGGTCTATCAACAAATTTCCATTCCGTCGAAAGCCATCTACGGCTCCAAAATCCAGCAATTTTAGCACTAAGTGAAACACAAGTTGTGAATAATGATATTAACTTTAATATCAATAATTATTCGCTTGTGCCACTTTTTATACCCCATAGAGGGATTGCTTTGTATATACGAAATGATGTAGCTTATAAGATACTTCAAAATTTTGAGTGCTCCAATCCAATTTATCAATATAATTGGATGAAAATACACGCCGATAAGCACATCATTCACTTCTGTTTTATTTACAGATCGCCTCAAGCGAATCAGCTAGAAACTGATATGCTTATAGAAAGACTATCCAACCAGATAAACTCAATTCTGGAAACCAATCCCGAGTCTGAGATTATTCTGGCGGGAGACTTCAATATTCATAACAGAGACTGGCTTAATTTTTCTAGTCACAACAGTCCCGAAGGCAAACAAGTTGAACTTTTTTCCAATTTTTTCAACCTTTCTCAACTTGTCAAAAGCCCTACGAGGATACCAGACCGACGCGACCAGAACGGACACCTCCTGGATTTATTCCTAACTACCCATCCAGAGAAATATTCAATCTCTGTAAACTCTCCGCTAGGTGGTTCCGACCACTGTCTTGTAAGCACAAGCTTCGAAGTAGGCACAACAACCAGTTCTTCTAATTCTCCCAAAAGACTAGTTTGGCATTATCACCAAGCTGACTGGGAAGGCTTCAACAACTTTTTAAATGCATCGAATTGGTCGTTGTGTTTCCAATATAAAAATGTCGACTTTGCTGCAGAGGTGATTACCAAGAGGATTCTATTAGGAATGAAAACTTTCATTCCAAATAGCCTTAGAAGTATAAAACGAAATCCCTCAGGTTGGTTCAACGACCTCTGCAGCAAAGCTCTGAAATCCAAAGAAGAAGCTTACAAAAAATACAAGAACAATAAAACAGTCAATACGTATGAGAGTTATAAAGTGGTTAGGAATAAATGTAAAAAAATTATCAATCAGCAAAAATTCCTGCATAACCAAAGATTGAGACGAGAAATCTTTGATCTCCCCAACAACAGCAGGTCTTTCTGGACATTTGCTAAAAATGTTAGGCAAAATTTTTGCAAGTCTTCGTTTCCACCTATGATTGATAATAATAGTACTATTATATCAGATTCTGTTGGAAAGGCTAATCTCTTCGCAAAATTATTTGCAGCTAATTCCACACTCCCTCCTACAGCCCAAAATCCTTCATCAATCCCTGTTCTAAATTATTCCTTCGGAAGGATCTACTTTAGAACAAGAGCTGTAGCAAAAGTCTTGAAGAATCTCGATATAAAAAAATCTACCGGTCCTGATGGTATACCTGCAATTGTGCTGCGACACATTGCCTTCGCTATTTCTAAACCTCTGCGCAACTTATTCCATTTGTCCTTTTCGTCAGGAACTTACCCGTCCTATTGGAAAGTTGCCCAAGTTTATCCTATTCCTAAAAAAGGTGACAAAAGCAATCCTTCAAACTATAGGCCCATAGCTATTACTTCCATTATTTCAAAAACGATGGAAATCTTAATTAATCATAAGCTGAAGAAATATCTTGACAGTAGAGGTATAATTCATGATAGCCAATACGGCTTTCGAGCCCAACGTTCCACCGGTGATCTCATGACATGCCTCTGCGAGAAGCTCAACACCAGCCTGCATCAATCTGGTGAAGCTACTGTTGTAGCTCTGGATATATCTAAGGCTTTTGATCGAGTTTGTCATTCTGCTCTTATAGCAAAATGCAACGCTATAGGCCTTGGTTCAACCTTTTCTAAATGGATTGAAAGTTTTCTTTTCAATCGATCTATCATAGTTTCAGTTGACGGTTCTTTTTCCGACCAACTTCAAATCAATGCTGGTGTTCCACAAGGCTCTGTCCTTTCCCCCACCCTATTTCTCATTTTCATTAATGACCTTCTCAAATTAACTTTCAATCCAATCCATAGTTTTGCTGATGACAGCACTCTAGTAGCATCATATGATTTTCTAAAACAAACTAATGCTACAGCTTCCGCAGTCACCTCCAAAAGAACAATGATGGCCGGCGCGCTCAATCACGACCTTGCCAAAATTGTCGACTGGGGTAAAGCTAACAGAGTCGAGTTTAACACTTCAAAAACTCAAAGCTGTTTTGTTAGTAACAAGCTAACAACATTCGAACCAATTCTCCGGCTTCAAAATGAAGGTATCCAGCGACTCAAAGATCTGAACATTCTCGGAATGCGAGTGAATCAAAATATGCACTGGAATGAGCATATTTTCGATATTGCGAAAAGCGCCGCAAAATGTTTAGGATTTTTGAGCCGCTGCAAAACTTATTTTTCATCTCGAGACCTTTTAAAAATCTATAAAGCATATATACGACCCAAGCTCGAGTATAACTCACATTTATGGGCAGGTGCACCAAAAACCGCTTTAAATTTTTTGGACAAAGTTCAAAACCGCGCCATTCGTCTTATAGGCGACATAAATGTGACCTCATCCCTTATACCACTTGGTCATCGTCGTATTGTTGGAGCACTTACTCTATTTTATAGATATCTGCTTGGTGTTGGCACTTGTTCCGAGGAATTAAAATCACTTCTTCCTCCTCTTAAGCAATTCAATCGCACAACACGAGAGGCATCAAGTGCCCACCCTTTCACAGTGGAAATTCCGAGATGGTTTAAGTCCGGCTATGGAAATTCTTTTATAGTAAGAACATCCCGATTGTGGAACCGCGTCCCAATCGAAGCATTCCCAATGAGAGAAGGATTTTTTATTTATGACTTACAGAGGTTTAAGACGAATATTAACAACATTGTTCGCTCTTTCCCACAAAACTTTTCTTCTTCCTTTTTCTTTCCTTTCCTCTAACTATCCTTTCCTTTTTCAAATAGTCAACGGTACGCAAGTACTTAAAGGTTCAAAACCTAAGTTTTGGCTATAATATAAAAAAAAAAAAAAAAAAAAAATAGTGGCTTGTAGCGCCATTTTCGGTTGAAGACATGTCCTTAGATGAATACCAAATTTATTTATCTGTTGTTTTACTGATTTACTTATAAATTATAAGGAGTTTTTAGTCACTTATGTGTGGTATTTAGCTGTTACATTAGTCTTTTTTTTATTTATAATTCTAAGACTTTTGACTAAAGACCCTAAATATCACTTAACATTTAATTTTTCTGATATTGGGATGGCAACATAAGTATCTTTAATTTCCTCTAAATTTGTTATTTCTTATTGAAATTATTTTAAATTTCTATTTAATGTTTAAGTTGTATTTTTGTCATATTCAAAGACTATCAACGAATTTCAAGATATAAGAAGACAATCTGCGCATTGAAAATTCAATCTATTTGACACTAAAGGATGCTTTCTTCTTTATCATACGTCCACCGTCGATGTATCGCAATATGTATGAGATATGATATATGATGTGGCTTTCAACTCACTTTAGAACTTTTAAAGTTCCAATTCTTTTTTTTCAGTATTTATATGGATGAGAATGAGCAAACAAATGCTTTCACACCTGTTATAGTGTTGGATAACTTATCTATTAAAATTAGTAATATTTTAGAAATGTTTAAAACTGACTTATATATATGTAATTAGGACTGACTAATTTTTTTCATTTCACAACTCCGTTTAAGGAAAACAAGTTGGTTTTTGTTCTAATTTATATCAAGTTGTTGAGAGTCTAATTAGAATAACGGTTAAGTAAGTACATGACCACTACTATCACATGTCAATTGTAAAACCTTTTAGATTTATTTCCAACTTTCCATCCCGAAAAATATTCTGTTTCGTTTGATTCTCTCATTACAAAAAGTAGTTTTGTTCTGGAAGCTGGAAATGCACTAACTAACTAACTAATTATTCCACAGAAATTCATCAAAATATATTTGATATCCTTTTTGTAATTATAAGATGCTTCGATCCTACCTTTTTCGGATTTTTGGTTCATGTGTCCAAAAAAAAAAAACAAACAACTTTCTTATCTTTAAATGAAACTCAGATGTTTCCAATGCAAATGCGAACATATTTAGCATAACGGCTTATAAATAATCGTCAGTTTTATTTTTAGTCCCCATTGCTTTGTATCTCCGCTGTCACGTGACTTGTTAAATTCTAAGTCAACCCTATATGTATATGTGTTATCTAATTTTATTTCATAGTACTACTTAAATACCGTAACTTTGTCCTTGTTTAACTTGCAATGAATGTAGTACATATCTGTGATTGCTTTGGTACAAAGTAAAGTATTAACAATTGTTGTGTGTAGAAATCAATCACACAGCGTCATTCATTGCAAAGGTGGTTACATTTTTTTTTTTTTTTTTTCTCTATTCTTTGTTATGTTTAAATTAAATTTTTGTAATATATGCGGACTGACAACGAATTTGATTCCGTGGAAAGTCACCTAAGGCTATGAAATCCAGTAATCTTAGCATTAAGTGCTCAACAACAACTCATTGGTATCACTTTTTGTTCCACATAGAGAGATTGCTCTGTACATCAGAATTTATGTTGCTTCAAAAACTCTTTATAACTTTGAGTGCTCCAATCCATGTAAGTACAAGCGTCTAACTAGGCACAACCTCCAACCCCAATGACTTTTTCAATGAACAGTTTGGAATTACCACTTAGCTGATGACTGGAACGATTTCAACGACTTTTTGAAAGCATTTGACTGGTCGTTGAGCTTACGTAATAAAAATGTCGATTTTGATGTAGTGGTGATTACCAAAAGAAATCTAGTATAGGAATGAAAATCTTTATTCTTAATAGTTTAAAAAGTATAAAACTTGATCTTTCGGCCTCTGGTCCTGATAATCTCTACAGGAAAGCTTTGAAAACCATAGAAGAAGCGAAAAAAAATTATATGAATAATAAATCGGTCAATATTTGATTCCACTACAAGCATTCCGAAGAAGGGATAGTATTTATGTGTTTAATTTACAAAAATTCAAGGTGAACATCAATAACATAGTTAGCAACTCCCCACTGAAGCTTTTGCCTGCTTCTTTTTTATTTCTTTTCTCTAACTATCCTTTTTCTTTTCTTTTCCAAAAGCAAACGGTACGAAAGTATAAAGGTTTCTTTGACCTATGGTTCTGCTATCAATATAAAAAAAAATTCAAGAGTAGACCAAAATAACGTATTCTTATACTGCTTTACACTGTGCTTTACACTGTGCTTTATTACACACAAAATGTTAGGACTCAATACTATGATAGAAACTGGTTCAGTTAACTTCATTATTATAATATAACATTATAAAAATAATATTAGTAGTTTAGATAGTTTACTAGGACCACTCGAAATTGAGATCTGAGTAACCTTCGAATTAAAAAAAAATCTGTTATTAATAGCTTAGAATCTTGGCAAAAATATCACATGTCTATTTAAATTTTCCTGGACTAACTTCTACACTATTTTAACGCTATTTTATTTTATTTTTTTTGTTTCATTGAATACGTTGAATTTTGGTTACTAAGCTAAATAAATAAAAATTTTATTAAAATAATTGAATTATTTTTAGTAAATAGTAGAATATATTATGTATTCGAATATTTTCATTGGCTATTAATTTTTTTGTTTATTGTATTTTAAAATTGATTGCTGAAATGTTTTTTTAATTTTTATTCCTATCAAAATTAATTATTAGTACTAGTGTGGAAAAAAAATTCTATTACCAACAAATTTTATTTTAATTATTTATGTAAATTATATTTTCGTATTAATATTTTATTTTATATTTGTTAAAAACGTACTAAAATTTTTAGTATTGAATTATAATTTTAATTTATGTAATATAATATTTAACACGTTTATCGAAAATAATGTTTTAAAAAATTAAAATGGAGTACCTACTTAAATTTTTAGTACTTGAATTATAATTTAAATATACATATTTATATAATTTTAATTTTAAATAAAATCATAGTTAAAGTAAAACTTAAAATTGGTATCTTGAAAGGGAAGGCACGAAAATATTTTGAACATAAATTATAATTTTAAATACATTTATGTAATTTTAATTAAAAAAAAAACAAAATTAAAATCAGAAAGATATTTTAAAATCTCTGAATGCATTTTATTGTTGAAATATATAAATTAAATTATAAATTAAAATTCAACAGTACTAAAAAAAATTAGTACTTGAAATAAAATTTTCAATAAATTTCTATAATTTGAATTTATAAACCAAAGACAAAATAAAACCAAAAATGGGATATTGAAAGGAAGTGTACTAATTTTTTTAGAACTAAAATATACTTTTAACCAAATTTATATAATTTTAATTTTAATTTAAAGTAAAAAAAATGGCTATATTAAAAATGAAAAGTACTAAAACTTGAATACTATAATTTATAGTTTTAATGCAATGTATTCAACAATTTGGTCAAATTATTCTATACTAAAGATTAAAAAAGAAAAAATAACGAAAAATTAAAATAACTACATTAAGTTTAGTACTCCTTAAACTTTAGTAACTTTTTAAATTTTACTAACTGAACTACAATAATTTTATAATTTTAATTGAATATGATATTTTAAAATTTGTTAAAATTATTTAATGAAAAAAAGACAGAATATAAATTTTAAATTGAATTTTAAAACTTTAGAACAAATAATTTAGTTATATAATATGTAATTATTATTTATTTTATTCAAAAATAAAACTATAAATTGAATATTAAAAAGAAAAAGCAATTTTAGTAAATTAAAATTAGTTTTAGAACTCGAAAATATATATTTATGCATATATTTTCATCTTCTATACATATTATATTCTAATGTATTTGTATAATTTTTTTTAACTTTAGAGTTTTCTTTTTTGTTTATTTTTTTAGACAAATTTATTTCTATATGTAAAAATTAATTTATATGTAAAATAATATTAGTAGTTTGATAATTATTCTCTTAAATTTGTAAATCTTGTTTAAAATTAGGTTTTTCAATTTAATTTTGTTTATGATTTCGATATACTTAAATAAATTATTACTTTTCTAAAAAAAAAAGAAAAACCAAAAACAAAATTAGTTGTTTTATTTCTTAATATTTAAGTTTTTTCTCCAGTTAGAATTCATTTTGTGTTTAGTTGAGTTTCCTTTTTATTATTTACAAACAATCTGTATATCTTTAAGCAGTTTACATTACATTCTGTTTGACGATAGATTCCAGCAATAACACTATTGAACGGCTATACACAAATGTGCTATCGTTTACTATACAGCAAATGTCACGACTGAAGAGTATTTATCAATTACCAAATTATAAATTCTAGATATAATAAAAGGATTTTATAGAGAAGCTAATTTCAAAATTTATGACCGAAGAAAGATGTGCAATCAAGTGAATTTCCATGATGCAGCAAGATAAGGCTGCTTTCTTTTGCAATTCATTTTTAAATAGATTTCTAACAAAATGATTTTAATAGCGAACTATCGCGTTAAATAAATTTTGAACCCCCTGAACTTTTGTTATGAGATCTATAGTGAAATATTTCTCACTAATCAGAAATAAATTTTTTAAAAAACCAAAATAAATAAATTTAATCCAAAATAAAGCTGAGGTAAGAAAAAAAATTCTGTGCATTGATTTTCAGGATAGTTCGGCTGAAAAATCTATCTAAAAATTGAAACTTTAAAAATCAACACAACCAGTTCATACAAGAGGATGTATTGATAATTAGTTCAGTAGCGACGATGGCAAGGAAATAGTGTTGAAACACAAAATATTTAAAAAATGATTAAGCTTTCGATTGATTCTTAAATAATGGCAGTAGTAAGTAAAAATTTAAAAAACACAAAAGTTAAGATTTTTCAAATTCAATATCCTATCAATTTTTTTATAAAATCACATAACATCCGACTAATTTAATAAATCACTTTCATCCATTTTAGTTGTGATTTTTTATTAAAACTTCTAAGTAGCGAACAGCAAGTTATAACAATTAAAGAATATAAACGGTATATAAGACTATCATCTGTTCGGAGATTATAACTTGGAGTACCCCTAATTATCGTCTAATTGCGTTGACTTCAGTATTATCAAAAGTTATGGAAACGGTCATTAACTTTCAACTTAAAAAATATCTAGAGAGCAACAGTAGTATAAATGACTGCCAATATGGCTTTAGGTCGATAAGGTCAATTGGTGATCTTTTGACCTTTATGATGGGAAAATGAAACCGATGCATAGGAAAATATGGTGAAACCAAAACTATATCCCTATATATATTCAAAGCTTTTGACCGCGTCTGGGTTGCTTCATTACTGAAAAAACTAGAAGCAATTTGATTGAGAAACATTTTCAGTACATGGATTGAAAATTTCCTTTCAAACCGTTCAGTACAAGTTGTATTGGGTGGTTTTATATCTCACAAAATCACTCACAATCGTGGTAACCCTCAAGATTCAGTTCTTTCTCAAACATTATTAATAATATTTTTAAACTATCTTCTATTCACGACTTCAAACCAGATTCACAGCTTTGTTGATGATAGTACCCTTGATTCCTTGTATTTTTTTTTTGAAAAATCTGTTGAAGTGACCCGGACCTCAGTTTACAGAGAACGAAATAACATATCTTGTTCTCTAAACAGCGACCTTTAAAAAATACAGGACTAGGGAAGCGTAAATAAATGATCGTAGATATTTGTTGTTTTTCATAAATGCAAACCTGCATTCAATCTGCATATTCTGAATTTATGAAAATACTTATCAGAATGCAGTGCATAAATGTAAGCTGAAAGTTTATACTGGGCGTCATCTTGACGGAATAAATTTTTAGGTCTGCATAAAAATTTTGGAAGTAGTTTTCTTTGTTGTTTTGAGTATTTTAGTTTTTGTTTTAATATTTATTAATTTTTCAGCAGACTTGCAGATAAATCTGCAGACCAACTTCATGTCCTTTTACCTTTCGCGATTTTAAATACATAAATTAAATCCATTTCATTTAAACATAACAATATAATATAACACTTAAGAGCTAGCTTACATACTAACATTTTTCTTGTTTTACTATTTAAAAAAAAATTGTTATTTTAAGATGTAAGTTCTCCATATTTTTTAATATATGTATACTTTAAATAAAAAATTTATTGTTTATAGGAGTAGTGATTCCGAAGTAAGTTTGACTATAAACAAATGGTGAACACAATTTTTAAAATCGTTTATTTCCACGAGATTTACCATGGAAAACGATTTTAAAAGTGGAAAATATAAAACAAAACGTTTGAAATGAAAAACATATTAAATGAACAAAAACTTTGCAGAATTGTTAAGTAAATATAGAATATAAAAGATAGAGTTTGTTTTCATTACCAGTTTTTCCAACTGGTGACAGACTTGTTATCAGTTTGCAGAATTTATGAAAACACCCGTTCCATTAGCGAATATAATTTAAAGTGCCGACAGTGATATTTTGATTAACATGATATGTGAAAAAAATGTTTTACTCTAAATCTTATCTTCGCTTCGACTCTTTAATTTAATTTCATTCATAAATAATTACACCGCAAAATTCGTTAGAATATATTTTTTGATTGTCAAATTAAAAAAAAAAAAACAAAAGTTTGAAAAACATTGTTAATTTTCTATTATTTTTTATTTAAACTTTTTTTTTTTTGTCTAAATAATATAAAAATTTCAAATAATTTAAATTTTAACCGTTATGATTTCTGCACGTTAATTAAATGAAACACCTAATTTGTTTGTTAATCAATTGATAAAATAATATACTATAAAGTATTGTAACACAAAAATAAATGTAAATACCCTCTAAAAACAACCAGAATCTCATTAATACAATTAATCAAAATTAAGTGAAGATCTAAGTGAAATTAAAAAAAAATATTATGGATCCGCCTACAAAATCATTTACATTTTTTTAAGGCGCAATAAAATAACTCCATAATAATTTACTTCAAATACAAATTTATTTCAATTAAATAAGAAATACTTTTTTCTATTTGATGTACATAAATATGTAATATGTAATATTTCTTTATAGCTCAATCCGCAAAATAATGCAAGCCAATAATATGGTAAGTATAAGTTAAACTTTTATGCGACAAGATTGTGATAGTTGTTAAGAATAACATTATGTAAAATAGCAATAACAAATTAATCAAAAATACTATTTCAAAATTTAATGACTATTCATAAATAATGTCGATCACACCAATATTACTTTTATACAGCGATATAGAATCTATGGTTATATTTAATAGAAATGAATTTTAGAGTTGTAGGTAGTCAATCATTATTATTGTCACAAAGAGTTTCTGTATCTGGAAAATTAAAAATTTTAAAAAATTAAAAATTTAGCAAACATTAATGCTTTCAAAAGTGAATTGAACGAATATTTATTGGCACTTGACTATTTAATTTTCATTATTTGAATTCCATGATCTTGAGTAAAAGCTTAATTGGGTAATTTCTAATGTTTTCTTAGTCTTTTTTTAGTTGTTTTTTCACTTTTTTGTATCCAACAGCGGCTATACATATACAATAAATTAAAATAAATATTTTGGAAAAGGCAGATATTCACTTTTTTAGGTCCAAAAGCGGCTATACATATACAATAAGTTTAAATAATTATTTTTGGTATAAATAAAGATTTCCAAAAAGCGGGATTTGGAATAGTCGGCATTCGTCCCGCACCGGTTTCTTTTTAATATTTTATATTATATATTAATAATTTTTTCTTTGCTGTAATTCTTTGTTGTACTCTTAAATTTTTCAAAATTATAGCTCGAATTTTATTAAATTATTAAATTTAAATTTGTAATTTTTATGAATAATGTTGCAGCTTCAACAATGCCAATCAGGCGATGAATCACCTTATGTATAATTATTATCTATAATTAAAGTGAAAAAGCAATAATTTCAAATGTAGTATCGTATACATATTTTTGGTAGGGAGTTCTATGTAGACTCGACCTCCCCAGTTCTATTATACTTCTCTGTTGGTTATCTCAGAGTTGCAGGTCAATGGCCTTAATGAATCTTTTATTACCTATATCCTAATATTGCTTAAGTATCTTAATCTTTGTACTTTACTTTTATAACAAATAATTTTTTCTGAGCTCTGGCAATTTTTCTCTAACACTCTGTTTTGGAGCATTCACAGAGTTAAAGCTACATATACCGGGTGTTCCAGAGCATGCGTATCAGCTTTTTAAAATGGGAAAGAGCCGTTATTTTGGAACTGAAAAAAAAAGTTATTAACTAAATCGAGGATGCTCTATCGATTGGTGATATTTTAAACTTCCGGAAAGGATTAGAAAGGCTTTTTTAAGACCAAAAATCGCCGAAATTGGCGGAAATCGAGATTTTCAAACGGGAATGGGTACTTTTTTATGTAAACTCAGATTCTACGTCAAAAAATAAAATTTAATTTTAATTTTAAAGTAAAATACTAAGAAAACAAAAAAAAATCATTTAACGTCAATTTCTTATTTTTTGTCGTAGAATTTAAATTTGCAAAAAATTCTCAAAAAACAGATTTGCGGTCCTTTCCATAAGTTGAAAATACCACAATGTGATAGAGCACCCTCGATTTACTTAACAAAAATTTTTTTTAATTTTAAAATAACGGCTCCCTATTCCCCTATTAAAAAGCTGATACGCATGCTCTGGAACACCCAGTATAATCATCCATATTCCTTTAGACTAATTGCACGTGATCGTGTGAAAATATCAAAATTTTGTAATACAGAATTTTCATACAATTCCTCAATGTCGATAACGATATACTAAATATCATAAAATCCGCATGAAATATTGACCGTTATTTTCTCAGACCCATCGCTGACGCAAAGACAAAATTCATCGCGTCACGTCTAGCTGAATATTCATTTCTGTTAGACAATGTACAAACACTGTAAAAACATCAGTACCAATGTGGATCTGGATAGTATTATTGAATGAACGTAAATTGACAATTTACGTCACATCTTGAAAAGGAAAGGGTTTAAACAATTTATCCGCATCTATATGCTAAGTTCTTCCTTTTAAATAAATAAATAAAATTAAATTAAATTTTGATATGGGGTAAATAAATATAACATTTTCATTTAACTACTCAATTCCGGAGGAGTTATTAGACTCCACCACTAAGTATTAAATAATATTAAATAAAATTTAATTAAAAATTCAAATCGCAATTGTTTAATTGACATTACTATATCAGTGAAAATGTATAGATATGTATGTAAATATTATAAATATTTTGATAAGCTACTAGAGCGGCATTTCAAACATAATTACTTTACGTTATTTATTTATTTTTTTCATTTAACTAATTTGCATTTTAATAATTTTGTTTTTATTTATTTTTTATTTACCTCAATCAGTCACACATACAAAATTTAATGATATATCGTGCAATCCTACACAATTGTGAATCAATATTGTTCATTTATTAAAAAGTTTTTGATAAAACATATTACATATACCTACATATATATTTTACGTATAAGTTCAGTGTAGGTGTTGAAAAGTGTTATACAATGTAAGTAATTTAAAACATGTGTCATCAATGATTGTCATCCGCTCCAGTTACATGGTAACTAACTAAATAAGGTATATTATTTTGAACTCATAAATTAATTTTGAAAAATTTGAAAAAACGAAACATCTGAAAACAATATTTTGACAATATTTTGATAGTGAAACTGAAGAGTTAAATTATTGCTTTGATATGTATATATGTATGTATGTATGTAAAATCGAAATCAATTCATCCTACTCGAATTATTTTTAATTCTGTAATTGAAGGTGAAGTTTATCATCTTGGTTTATTATTCATTTTAAATATAGTTTTCGTTTGTTTCTTGATTCTTTCATATTCATCAATTTAATTCTGTAATATTCAAGTTGAATGCGATAGCAAATCAAATTTTTCATACTATGTGGGGTGATTTGGAAGTAAAAAATCTGGAAAATTGAAATGCAGAATATACCAAATCATGAAAGTCAAAATTAGAAAAATTTGACTATAGTTATATTTTTTACGTATCTTACCAGCTTATATAGCTGGCTGGCAGTAACTATTCAATCCGGGACACTTAAAATTAAAAATAAAATAATCTCAAAACTTTTAATGTTTATTTAAATTTAAATTATTTGTTGTGTTTTATGGTTTTATTGAATTTTATAGGTATTTTAAAGAATCAACAACTTTTGTATATAATAATCATGTTGAGTATTTCAATATTAACAAGACTGATTATGATGTTTTAAAATATCTTCTAATTTTAGAGCCATTGCATGAGGTATATATAACTGTGTAAGTCCATCAGATGCATTTAATATATTTTTGGTAAAAATTAAACACTTTTATAGAAGTCTGCTATAAGAAGTTTACTACCAAAACAGGTAATATGACTAGGTTAAAACCTTGAATGACCGCTTACTTATTGGGAAAATTAATGAAAAGAAATGATCTATAGCAGGTGTGGCCAGACTTCTTTTGTTGAAGATCGACCCAATCTGAAAATTAGAATGCAAGATCCACTAGAAGTTAAAGTAAATTTTTCGGAATATGTATTTATAATTTATTCAGTTCATAATCATAAATATTAAATAATAATTTTTAATATCAATTTAATATTTTGTCCTTAGATGTTGGCGCATGACATGACATAGCGTGTTGTCAGCAAGTTGGTCAAACGATGGTACGTAACTGGCTATCGCTAAGTGTAGACACATTTTTAAATGTTCATCTGTAAGTGTGCTGTGGAATTTCGATTTTATTATTTTCATATGAAAAAATGCCGATTCACATAGAGAGGTGGAACCAAAGTACGCGGTCAATTGTAAAACCAAAACCATACATCTTAAGCATGAATATTTATCTTCATTATCATCACTATTTTCACAAGTTCTTGCTTTTATAAAAATATCAGAATTAAGGGCTATAATTTCATTTTCTATTTTTGAAGAATAAATATCAAAAAAACTAGCTATTTTTGAAGATATTTCTTCAAAATCCTGATTTCCGAAAGGGAATAACACAAACATTGGCTCTAATTTTTGTAATATCTTGAAAACGATGTTCAAACTCACTGATAATTTTTTCAATCTCTGCATCAAATGTTGTAATAACGTTGAGCTTTTCTGATATCACTTTAAGACTTGTAAAGTTTTTTAAATCTTTTGCTGACAACTGCGATTTCAGAAGTAATAATTTTAATTTAAAACCATTTATGGAGTTGCATAATTAAGTAATAGTTCTGTTTTTTCCTTGAAGTTCCAGATTCAGTTTATTCAGGTGGTTTGTAACATCTGTTAAAAAGTCTAAATTATGAAGCCATTTTACGTTTGATAATTGGTCATATTTGTTTCCTCATGAATGTAAGAAATCGTGTAATTTCAGTTTGTAATTTTGAAAACTTTCCAAAAATCTCCCACGACTCAGCTATCTGACATCTGTGTGCAAAAGCAGATCAGAACGTTCTGACTCATTTTCTTTTAACTGAATTTTAAAAAGGCGTCGCTGTAAGCTTTTCGAACGTATTGAATTAACTATTTTAAAAGCAATATCCATTACCTCTTTCATATTCAGCATTTCTGCACACAACGCGTACTAATGTATAACATAATGAAACGATACAAAGTCTGGAAAGTCATAATTTTTTCACATTCAAGTTTATACAATGGTAATGGTAATTTTTCCACAAATTTAATGAATTCACAATAAATGTCTTCACCTCGGGTATTGCCTTTTAGTGAAAGAATTGCTAGACTTTGAAGTCATATCGGTGAAACTCATTCTTATATAAATTGCATTGTTGTGCGATACCGATTACATCGGTTGATTGATGATTAATTATTTACCTTTTAGAACTCCTCTTCTGCAGCTAGTCCAAAAATACCCACATCTTGAATTTCCTTTGATGATTTCAAGTTTTTATAAAAATGGTGGTAAACTAGCGGTAAAAGGTCAAACAATAAAAAAAAACTTTTTTTTTAAATTTTTACTACGCCTTAAATTTTACTAGTGCTATATTAAAATCTGTAAAGAATTAAAATTAGAAATGTAAAGACTTCTATTACACAAACAACTTTTTACCATAAAGGAAGTATAATATAGAGAAACTATGCGGAACAAAAAAAATTTTTTCAATATTTCTTAAATTTTACTTCACCGTAGAACCCCAGAGAAAAAATATATTTTATATGCCAAAATACCCCAGAGCGTAAATTATATTATCTCTTATAAATTATAATCTTTCTCTTGATTTTGTATATCGCATACGGATTCAATGATCTTGATAACAATATTGCAATTCCTTAATCCTTCATTATAATTTATACATGTGTGTCGTGTGAAATGTGTGTAAAAAAAAGAAAATAAGTAGTAAGGAAGGAGCAATAGAAAAAATGTAATATGTTTCGTTTATATTCACACATACAATGATTTAATTTTTATTTTTATGTGTTTGGGCAAAACAAAAGAACACCTGCAACAATGCCGTGTGTAAATTGTTTTTGTAATTTGTAATTTTTTGATTTTGTTTTTGGACTGAATTTGTATTCTTTATTAATTTAAATTTTAAAATAAATTGAAAAATTATTTTTGTACTATTCGTTGAAGGGTCATTTCATAGGTATCATAGGTAACTTAGATATGTCTTGAAAAATAAAAAAAAAAATATATGGGTATGAATTGAATTTGTGGCTGTAAAATTAAAATTCTTAAAATAAAAATTTCACAAATGTGTATGTACATATATATTTTGCAATAGGTAGATATATGAATATTTTAAATAAAAGCGGGATTGAAGTTTAATAAAAAACTAATAAATATTTTAAATGCACATGTAATCCTCCTCCATCACGTCCAGAAATTTGTGAATTACCCTCTTATAACACGGTTCGTACCTCTAGCCACACGGTTACATATTTTTATTTATGTACATGCAACAAGGTGAAGGTTTTGAGGATGTGACTATTCAGGATTTTCAATATTTATTAGTGACGAAAGCGATCTGGTAGAATTAGCATTAGAAACAGTAAATGAAGTTCTTTATGCGAACAGTAAAACTGATTGTTTATAAATAAAAATAATCATAACTAAACAAATGCAAAAGAAAAGGTTTCGCCTAAGCATAATATAAATAACAAATATTTTATTTCCTTTGTACCTCGTACAGTATCGTACAATAATGTTGAACATTTCAAAAGATGAAAATTTATAAAATATTTAACTTTGTTTTGTTGTTTTTTCTTTTGTTCATCAAAATAAAAAATAACACTAATGGAAGCGTCTAAACTGTTTTTATAATTTCTAATTTTTTGATTTTGTTCTTGGATTGAATTGGAGTTTTATTTCAATTTCAAATAAAATGTAAAATTCTATTTAAATTACTTTTTTATGCGTTGAAAAATAACATTTCATAGGCACCACTTAGATAGGTTTTGAAAAAAAAAAATGTACCTGTTTTAGAATTTGTGGCTCTAAAATTAAAATTCTTTAAATAAAGTTTTACAAATGTACAAATAATATGTACCTACCTATGTTGTAAAATATATTTTAAACAAAGAGAAAAGGCAGAATTGAAGTGTAATAAAATAATAAACACTTTGAATGTAATAAAAATAAATAACTTGAATATAAAAATGAAAATGAAAAATTCAATAAACAAAAATAATTTCTTAAATTTATTATAATATTACTAGTATTAACAATATTATAATATTAGAAAAAATAAATAATTTATTAATTTATGTTTTCAATTACTTCAATGTGCTTATCTTTTTTGTGCCACACTGCAGTACAGTAAGTAAGGAATTTTGCACACTATCGTAATTCATATATATGCATGTATTCCTTGATTTCTTAGTGTATAATGCATAGTAGAGGTAGAGTGTAGGTTATTAAGTTTATCTTATCATAATATATTAACAATGAACGTGAACATTATTTTTGAATATTCTATTTCTATATTAAAATTTTTTAATTCTCCTTTCTTTATAAATTTCCAATTTAAAGTAAGTTGTTTGTGTTTGCATTAAAAATGTAACATTTTGGTTCCATGACAAAATTACATGTGGACAAAATTTCATAAAGACAAAATTTCATATTTAAAACAATTAAATGTTTAAATTTTTATTAATCATTATAAAATGTGGAAGAAATTGTCAAAATCTGTAGTTGATTAATAATTCCTTTCAAAATATGATTTTGTTTTATATTTTTATAAGAATTGTTTTATATAAGAATTAGGTGGTTATGCTGAAGTCCGTCGAAATTTCAAATTAAAAAAGCGCTTCAAATATAAAGAATAATATCTTTTATCATTTTCAACAAAATGTAATGTGTAACAAAAAATTACTATTAAATTTTAATTTGTATATACCTACATATGTAATTAAAAATGTATAAGTTTTACTTTTAATTTATGTACATATTACGTTATGTAATTATTAAAAAATTTATAACTTTTTACAGAATAAATAAAAAAAAACTTAAACTGTCAACGCTTTTTTTATTTGAAATAAAAAAAAATCTTCCAAAACATTTAATATTGATTTCTGCACAGACTTTGGAGTCGAATTTCAGAATACTGATATTTTTCGTGTTCCGGTCGGAAATTTTGGGGATATTCCGCTTCGGACTTCAGCATAACCACTTAGTATTCTTACTTTTTTTTAAGAAAAAAAAAGTACCTTCATTACAAAACCAAATAATTTCAAATTCTTTATAAAAACTTAAATTGGGATTTAATTTTTTTAAATATGTAATTGTGTCTTTGAAATTTTGTCCCGACACCATGCATTTCATATTATGGTATACTCTACATCTACCCAACAAGTGTGTATTTGATACGACATACACAACCTTACCTCATTGCCGCTACTACACTATATGTATGTTATATAAAAGCAAAAACAAAAAAAAAAACAAAAATTAAAATCATTTTAAAGTTTCTCTCTCTCAAAGCTAGAATCTATACAGTTGAACCTGCATAAAAGAAAAAATTTTAGTTCAATATTTTGTATGAGTTTCTGTTAACGAAGACATTAAAATAACGTATTACAAAATTTTAAAATGAGTTTATCTAGGTCCTACTGTGTATGGGGTATTTTCAAAATTTTTTTAAGCGAAAAAAAATCGTCACAAAATTTGTTCCGCATAGTTTCTCTATATTATACTTCCTTTATGTTTTTACGTAATAGTGGTAATGCACAAAATGAATGGTGCTAAGTAAATGAATTCTTGAACAAAGATGATTCATGTGTGATTCATACAGAGGTTGCACATTTGTTTAATAAGTGTTTTTCTAGCCATAACTCATAATTATAAATGTACAAGCACAAGTAATAGTTTAAATTGTTCTTGTGATAATGTCTTAAAATCTAAAACATCAAACACATATAGTTTTGCTTTTGTAGAAATCTGATCATTAGAAATTAATCAATACTTAAAATATTCCAGTTCAATATCGCCAAATAATATGTCAAGTAGTTATTTTTTTTTCACATGCTACCCAAAGATTAGGAAACGATTCCTTTATACAAAATTATTGTAGCTGTAGGTAAAATTATTTTCTAAACATAATGGTAAGTGAAAGCTTTGAAAAACATTAGTTTCCTCAAAGCATTTGGAATTTTTAATTTAAAATTCGGACAATTCTACTACATAGTACATACATAGTCACTTCAATATAAATGTATTTAAAATTTTCATTAAAATTTTTAAATGAATGTAAATTTTCGAGTTAATTCATGTTTAAACATAAATATAATAGTCTAGACATCGTGCATTTTCACTATATTTATTATTATTATAATCTTGAATTAACAATAAGGTACAATTACATATTTATTATTCTCTGACATGTATATTATTTAAAGTGAAATAAACCTCGATCACTGAAATACTATATGTGCAACAAAAAGTTTTCTTATAAACTTAACAATTCAAAATTAAAATCGATTTAATAAACTAAAAATCAAATTAATACCAAAAATAAGAAGAAGAACAACAACAACAATTGGTGGTATAATGATTAAAAGAAAATTAAATGAAAATTCATGTTTTCGATGAACCAAATTGAAGATGTTTATTTCGAAGATAACAGAAAAAAATATTAATAAAAAAGAAACATCAATTTAAAATGATTCATAATGAAATCAAAAGCTAACCTTGGATATATTATCAATATAACTCATTTATTGAACTGAAAATAATATCCATTCACACAAAACAAATCATCAAAAATTTGATGGATGATTATTAACACGATCTGAAGTAATTTATATTTTATTCATCTCTGTACTGTATAATATTGTAGTCATAGACCGTAGTATATAGTAGAGTGAGAGAAATCAACTGAATATTATTTAACCTCTTATAAATGAATCTTAAGTTAAAGCGATAAAGCGACAAACATTATTATTCAAATTATGCCATTGTTATCTCTGTAGTCATCTAAAACAGTTGAGAAATAAAACAAAAAACCTAGTTTAAAAAATTTAATTTTTCATGCATGTTTCTTTTTTTTAATGTATTTTGATGTAGATAAAATGTCGTGAATAATCAACATATTATTACAATTTTAGTCAATTAACCATCCTAGTTTCCATCACTAAATTCAATTAATGTTTTATTACAATTATTTTAATAATATTGAAATCTTCTCATAGAGACTAATTATAAAATTTAATTTTACAAAATTTCGAAATTGAATGAAATCAAAATTAATTTAATTGAAATACTATATTACCTATATATTGGAGAATTAAAACTTTATATTACTAGCTATTCTAAGTGTGACATTCGCTGTTCCAAGTATAAAAAAATATTTATTTACTCTTCATTTAAATAATTAACTCAAAACAAAGTTTTCTTCTATTTCTGAAAAGCAATTAATTTTTCTTAGCATACCTAACAGTTTCGGCGTAACATTTTTGTTTCATGGGATATTTCTTTCTTTCTCTAATCTCCGTGGAGTCACCGATGTACAAACTGTTTGGTTTAAAATTTCTTACTTCTTTTACGAAGATGGTAGTTCTTCGTCTTCACATGGTTTTGTAATTTTAGCACCAATTGGAAAAATAGCCAATATGACCCTTGATATGTTCTCTATAATATCTTACTTTTGGTTTTTTTCCTATAAAATGTATTCTTGGGAAAACAAGTGAATTTTTAAAGGTGTCAATAATTTTTACCACTATAGCAACAATAGACATTAGCAATATTTTTTTCTTCTTGTTTGTATTTTGCTTTACAAAAAAAAACATTTATTTGAACCTGAAAATGTCCGCATTGGTCAATTAGAAACCTTTAAAGATAACTCAAAGGCACAAACCATGCAAATTTAATTTTTTTTAGTAAGTACGTTATTTTTTGGGTAGTTTTAATAGTTTTGACGGCTTTGAAAAAATACTTCTAATTTAAAAAGCTTTGTATTTTGTTGGTTTTATAATGTTTTGCTATTTGGTTCTTGTATTAAATATGCAGTTTAGTTTTACCTTAGGTATTTGCAGTTAAAAAACCTAGGGGTTTAGAACTTGGATATTATTTTCTTCTTAAATGATTTATTTGAGAGATAAAGTTAATTTGTTCTTAAGAAATTAACGATTATATTAATTGTTTACTTTATTTTTAAGTTTTATAAAAGAGTTATGTTTACAGAAGTATTTATTGACGATTTTGATACTTTGACGGTAATAAACTTGCAAGCGTTTGTTACATTTCAAACAAATGTATGGGGTGTGTATGCAAATGTATGCCATGATTTAGTTTCGGCATACCAGCTATTTTTTCAATAAAATGTATCTACTTTAATTTTTACATTTTATGTATTTATATGTTATAATGTTGTCAAGCTAATGTTGAAGTTTCATTTAAGTTTTGTATTTGGTTCACACATTAAATGATTAACAACAAATTCGGGGAATTCTAACTATGACAGAGATTTAACAATTAAAACATGAAGTTTCAATGTATTGAGAGGTTTCCGTGTTTCCATGATTGACAACGGAATAATTTGTAATTATAACACTTCGTAATAAAGATATTTGCCAATATTTTAATCATGAGGTGTTGATATGCTGCCATACGATATTATTTGATATGAATAGCTGTTCGATGAACATAATCGCCATGCTTTGAATCTAAAACATATTTGTTTTTCACGAATAAATATTTTTCTTCTACCTAAATACGGTACCTATTATTCATCAATGCACACGTTTTGTGAAAAAATATCAAACGTTTATTTTTGTTGCGTTTACTAATCGTTGAACATTAGCAAATTTATTATTTTTATTCAAATGGTTATTATCAGCAAAATGTATAAACATTTTGTTCAACTCGGATTCTATGAAATGCTTCCTTTAAATTCAAGTTGATACAATATTTACCGACATTTCTAAAGCCTTCGATAAAGTAAATCACTTTAAACTTCTCTCGATGTTTAGACGATTGTATTAGGCTCCAAAATGATCTTATTAAATTTTACGAATAGTGTACTTCAAATGACCTCATTTTGAATTTTGACAAATGTAAAGTTATGAATTTTTACAAAACTCAAAACTTCATTGAATTCAACTATAATTTAAATGGTAAATCACTGGATACTGTTCTTCAAATTAAGGATTAATGGGAGTTTTTTTTAAATTATCTTTCAATCCTCATATTGATTTTATTATATCCAAAGCTTTTACTATGCTTGGATTCATCAAGAGGAATTTTCAACAATTTTCTGATCCATACACATTCAAAAGCCTATATACTTCATTAGTTCGTCCGGTTTCTGAGTATGCTTCACCTATCTGGACTCCATCTTATACTAATCACATAAAACAAAAATTGAATCTGTTCAGAAGAACATGATTCGATTTTGTCTCCGTAAATTCAATTGGGAAGTTCATACTACTGGCTATATTGCCAAATGTAAATTAATTGATATTTGTTCTCTTGAATCCAGGCGTAATGTAGCTTCAGTAATGTTCTCTTACGATGTTTTATCATTTAGAATAAACTGCCCTTCTCTTTTACAATTATATAATATTTATGCTCCAACTCGTAATTTTCGAGCTCATAGATTTCTTTATATAAATTCTCACAGGACTAATTATGGTTCTTCCGAGCCTGTAGCTAATTCCCAAAGATTGTTCAATAATTGTTATTAATTTTCACTGTAGTAGAATAAATATATAAAACTTATTGATTTTCACTATAGTAGAAATATCTTTAGAAGGGAAGTTACTACATTTTTCTCCTTATAAAATCAATTTATTTAGCATTAAATTTTTCTTTTAAATTTTTTATATGCATGTTATACTTTTTTAATTTCTTTCTTTTTTAATTACATATTCATATTCTGTATATACATACTTGTTTAATTTTCTTTATTATTAGAATTAAATTATAAATCTGTTAGGGATGTTTTCCCAGTAGATTAAATAAATAAATTTGTAACACCAAACGATGGCTCACTCCATCTATACGATATTGTCTTTTTTGTATTGTGTCTTGATATGGGAATGTTATTTGTTTTTTTTACCAACAGTGTAGTTGAGTGTTGAGACTAAAGCAAAGTGGGAAACTAATTGTTAAAAGTGAAAAATATAAATACGTAAATTTTTATTATCATCATTATTTTTAATATGAAAAAGTATGGTACAAATATCTGAACAATTTCACAACCGATTTTCATTATTATTATTTTAAATAATATATATTTCAAGAGAATCATAAGCGAATATCATTTTTGTATGTTTCATTGTGTATTATTTGAGTACATTATACAAACATTTTTTAATAATTTTATTTAATTTCTTGTTTTTATAATTTTGAAAATCGGTTCTTCCAGAATTCAGTAAAAAGCACAGGGACGGCCTTAGAACAAAATAGTTGCTAAAAATTTCCCGAACATATAACGTAAATGTACCAATTTCCGCCCTCTTGAGGAAAAATTAGTTTAAGTTGACAAAATTAGAAAAATATAAGCTTTTTTTAATTTTTTTTTTTAATTAAGATAATTAGTATATTTTTAAATATAATTAAATTATTTTATTTCGATTATAATTGAATTTTTGCTAATTAAATAATAAAATTTTAAGACTAACAAGAAAAGTTGAACATATTTCCGCTCGAAATTTTCAATTTGAGCTAATTCCTCCCACATATATACATAATTCCGTCTTTTTAACCTATTTGCGATTGGCGTGTACCAATTTACGATTTTATTAAAGAAATCCCTTTAGAATAATTAATAAAAGTAAAATTAATAATTAATTTTTAAATAATTTAATACTATAATCAAAAAATAAAGAGTAATAGAAATTACATACTATAATTTATAATAAATAAATAATAGTTGAGTATAATTATTTATTATCATTTATAAAACAGATAAATTTATTATAGTAGGTATTACAAAAATTTGATAATGCAGTATTCCAAACAAAAACAAAATCAAATTAAATATTACAACAAGGCACATTAGCAGATTTTGCTTCATTTGAACTACGTTGGTGTTCAATATCGTTTTTGTTTTTAAATTTCGTTTAACTTTTTTCGACATTTCATTTTCTCGAGGCCAAAATAAAACAGTTTTAAATGGTGTTGGTAAATTTCTTCGAACGTCTTTCCTCAAGTTACTTGATTACACGATTTTCTTCGATTAACTTTTTTATGAAATGCTGGTGATGTATTGATCTGGAATTGATCACTTTCTTGACCTATAAATTCAACTTGTCCATTATATTGGATATTTAGATCGATATCTTTATTATTTTCTCTCGAAAAATGACATCAATGTTATATGTTATTTAAAGATGTGTCCATGTTTCTTAAATTATTTTCAAGTTTAGTTTGATTGACCTAAATTGCTTAAAATATCTACATAATCCGTAAAACTAAAAACATGTTTCAAATGTTAGCAAATTCATTTCAGGTACCTTTATAAATATTTGATGACAAGATAAATTCAGAGATTGCTTCTATATAACTAGATTTTTTACAATATAAGACGAAAAATAAACTCAATTTACTGAAAATAGTTTACAAAAATTTATTTCACAATTAGGACACATTATATTATCGATCCGGTTTTTCATACAAATTTTTATCAAAGCTCAAAATTTAGTTGGAACAAAAAACACATATGCGAATTAATATATAGGATGTAATTAGGTCCAATTTAGTTTGTTCAATTCCAATTTAAAAATTTTCCATTTGCATCCTTATATGATGAAAACTAATTGAATAATCATTTTCCTAGTTTCACCCGATCGATCGTAAATACAACATTAATTTACGTGCCCCTATTTCCCGCTCAAAGCAAATTAACAATTTTAAATATTTTTTATTTACAAACTGAAGAAAGTATGTATTCTGAAGTATATCAAGATTTGACTACCGAACTAGATTCTATTTAATAATATATATTTTACAATTATTTGAATAAAACATGCCAGTTTAATTATTATGGAAAAGAGTGGAAGTTTTGCATTTACAAAAGAAAGTTTTGGGCGACATAAGGTACCAGGACAGTGATAGGTACATTTACGTTAGTTTATTATGTATGATTTATATCTTATATGGTAGTTTGTACATTCAATGAAAGTGCTGGTAAGTGAGTGGGGTAATTATATGTTAAGTTAGGCTAAGCTTTTTGCACACTCTCCGCGATATTGTTGGTCTGACAAAAACTAGGCTTATTCTCTTCTAAGAATATGGGATAAATTTCTGAAGTATATCAAGACTTGACTACCGAATTATGATTTAAAACAAATAATTTTTTGTTGGAAGTTTCATATGTTTCAATAATAACAATTATTATTATGAGATTGTTGAAATTAGACATCACTAAAAAAAATTTGATCCAAAGTGAACAATAATGCTGAAGGCTTCAGTGCGAGCTTATACGGTTATATTCAAAACCGTAATCATGTCCCTCTAATATACAATTATAATAGATGGGCTACATGTAAAGCTATTGTTTATAACCCGGGCAATATTAACGGAGAAAATTTAAAATTTGAAATGTCCATACAAAATAAGGACAAATTAATTAAAGCAAACTATTGATGGTTGGAAAACTCTAATTATAATTAGCACAAAGTATGATACATTATTTTCTTTTTAATTAGGTTAAGCAGTTTTAGTTAGATTAAGATTGATTAAAGTAGATAAGCTATGCCGGTTCCGCGCCACTTTTTCATACAAATTTTGTATGGAGAAAAAATTCACAATTTTAGTGTTGCCGTTGTAGTGAAATTTGAATGTGGTACAATGTTGGATATATTTATATGCATACATGTATACACATATAATATATGTGGTTGTGGTAGTGGTTGGATAATTGTAAGGTATAATGAAATTGATATTAAGATTAGAATGTTGAAAGTTGAGGGTATAGCTATGACAGTTCGAGCGCAAAATCTCCATAAGAAATATACAGGAGGCCAAAAAAGCACTTTTCCAGTCTGGCCGTTGTAGCGAAATTTTAATGTGGGACATATGATTCTAGATGAATTGCATTCGTATTTAACATAGGAAAAAATCTTGTGTTAGAAAGAGACAACTATAAAAGCATTGAAAAAAACAAATTTGTTTAGTATAATAAAAACATGTGATTTTACTCTTGGCTTACTTTTGAATATTTGTTTTCCTAAAATAATTCTAAGTCCAATAATTAGAAAATGGAGTAGATTGTATTCTATACCCTAAAACTTCTGAATATTTATTTTTCAAAATTATTCTAAGTACAATAATGAGAAAATGGAGTAAATTTTAGAATGTATTTAAAGTAAAAGAAATGTTATTGTACACCAGCCAGCCGCATACAAACAGCACAAGCATAAAATATTTCATGTACCCTCCATATAAATTTTGTTTACTTTTCGTTTTATCTTTCCTTCTTCATTCTTTTTGTTTTTGTTTTACGTATAAATACACCAAAATTATACCCAAATGCATGCAAATTCTCTCAGAGAAAATATTTCGAGTGTTTGATAAAATTATTATAATAAAGTAAAAAGCTTTTATGATTGGCTTGAATTTATGAATGTTATTAACTTTTTTTTAAATTATTCTAAGTCCTAAAATTAGCAAATGGAGTAGATCGAAGCACGAACTTAAAATAAAAGAAAAATTATTGAGTAAAGCTATTTTTTGAAATTATTCTAAGTCCAAAAATTAGAAGATGGAGTAGATTGTAGCATACATTTAAAGTGAAAGAAAAGTTATTGTGTGCATTAATTGTAAAAACTGAAAAATAGTAAAAATAGCCTTGAATTTTGTCTTATCAGCATTTTTCAAAATTCTTAATATGCAAAAATAAAAAGGAATAAAAAGTTGTTGGGTTGTAATATCTCAAGGTAGAGAAACACACTTTTGATGAAGTATTATGGAATTGAGAATTTATTTATAATGTAATGAATGTCATGTTGGTTAAAGGTCCGAGGTTGCCAAGGGCGAAAATTGCTCCAAGAACCCCAGCCCCCACACCCAAGTCGAAGTTCCCAAGTTGTGGGCCGATGTGCGCCGGAAGTTGTTCCTGGAAATAGGAATGGGTATGTGATGCCGCCACCGCAGCCGAACTTCTTGGAAATAGGAATGGGTATGTGACGCCGACACCGCCGAAGTTCCAAAACTCCTCTGCCGAAGTTCCGCCACGAACCATCGAAGTTATTGGGAATGGGTATCCACCGAAGTTGTTGTTGTTGTTGAATTGGTGCCGAAGTTGTACCAGGTTGTCATTGAAGTTGTTAGTATTGCGGCGGTTGAGCCTGGGAATTCCGCGTTAGAAAGAGACAGAAGATGATGTACTTTAGAAAGAGATAGAAGATATATCTCAAGGTAGAGGAGCACTTTTGTTATCTCTCAGGTGTCATCCTTATCTCTTTGATCTTGCCGCTTGTTATTGTTTACATTTCTGTAGGTCAATGACCTTATCATGTTATTGTTATTGTTATTATTGTTATATCTTTGGCGCCATGCTTTGATGACCTTGATTGACTAGCTGAGGAACCCCTATCTGATGATGACGTCATAGGGAATTCCATAGGGACTGAAAGAGATGGAAGATATGAGATTTGTATAGGGAATTCTGATTGGATCTGAAGGTAGAGAAGCACTTCTGAGGAACCCCTATCTGATGATGACATCATAGGGAATTCCATTGGGAATATTCTCGGTTGTTAATTATATAGTATGATTACATGTTAATTATTATTATTATTTATATAGGTATGTGTGTAATTTATGAATATGAATGTTAATTATTATTTTTTTTTAAAAAATTAATTGTTTGAACGAGGATTTGAACTTGGGTCTGAATGATTAACGAGCAACCACGCTAACCATTCAGATACCAAGCCATTTACAAAAGTTGATGTTAATTATGTATATAAACGAGTGATGTGGCGGGTGTTAAAAATTCCATAAATAACTTATGTTATGAAATTGTACGATTTAAAAAAAAAAAATGAAAACTTGCGGTTTTAAAAGTTCTTATCAGTTAGAAATATTCTTATAAGAAACAAATATGACAAAATTTTTGTTTTGATGTTTTTATTGTTTTAATGTTGAATAATTAGAGTTTGTAATGTATGTTCATGAAAAATTAAAAATCTGTGTATTGTATTGTATCTACTACGCCCACTCAAAATTTAAAATTCAGTATTTTTATTGTTTTGGAAATTTACAACCACCAGCTGAAGTTGTGAAATATTTGGGAGATAAGCTCAAATATAATTATGACATATAACCGAAATTTAATACATACATACAGTTGTGGTCATTTATGTTTAGCATTCTTATCAAATTCTAATTTTGTAAAAATTTTTAGGTGAAAAAAAAAAAAAAAAAAAAAAAAAATTTAATTTTTTATTATTTAAACATAATTTATAGTAAAAACTGACCTACATTAATATCAGCTGATTAAAATGAAGTTCAAGGTTATTTGTATTATTCAGATAAAATTAAATAAATTATTTTTCTATTTGAATGTTTTGCCGTCGGAAATTCAATATTAATTCAATAATATGTATGAAGTATAATGTAATTGCAATAAGAGTGTTTTAATATTAAAAGAGATTCAGAAAACTCTCTCTCATAAGTATTTGCTTTCCTTGAGTTACCTTATGATGGTACAAATCATTCTATTCGGCCTCTTTGTTTCCTTATGGATATAAAATAAGTTTCTTTTATGAATGAATTTCATTATCTCATAACTAATATTAACTTTTAATTGTGGAAATAAAAACACAATGAGATTTCTTTAATAATTATTTATTCATACATTGATATTATTTTAATTGTTTTTAGATTTACAATATGGCTTGATAATAGCTATATATTTTTGGTTAACATAATAATTAACATTAACATTTATTCAATAATATCAGCTCTTCTCAATGCTTCTAGGATTGCGTTTATTTCATTTTGATGATCATCATTTCCTCCAGGTTTTAAAGCATGTAATTTTTTTAATCTATCAATTATATCATTTGGATCATCGAAATAAATATATTTAAACTTTTCTGCTCCTCCAGATATTCCTTCTCCGATTTTCAATTTCTTATTTCCGTCACTTCCCTCATCAGTATCCCTATTTCTCTTTTTCGATTGATTTTTTTCAATATTTTGTTTTGCTACTTGAGCTATTGATTTTTTAATGTATTCATTATTATCCATTATTTTTTTAATTATGAACTTATATTTGTATGTGTTAGTTCCTTTAATTTGCCCTCCTTTATTGAAATATCTTCTATAAGCATTTGTATCCTCTAAGATGAGCTTATATATTTTCAAATCGATTTCATTATAGTTCATGGGTTTTTTTAGAAAAATAAGTTCTAATAGGCCAGGCGTTATTTCATAAACTTTATCATTTATCACAATATTCTCATCGTTGTACTGAAAATGAGAACTTCCAATCGACCATTCATCATTATCATTAAGATAGACACCATAATTTTTATCAATCTCTGGACTTTTATTTGATATTAAATTTAAATACCACAATATTTTTTCACTATATTTTGAAGGCCTATATGAATCATTAATATCATCTAATGATTGAATGCTGCTGAAGTTCATTTTATCATTATTATCAGCTGTTTCATTTGCTAAGTAGTTTCTGTTATCAGATTTAATTATTTCCTCTTTCCATTCCTCCTTTGGTTCATTTTTTAAATAAGGTATATAACCTTCTTTTATACTATTCGTAAGCTCGTTGAGTGGCTTAGTAATTGGTTTGAATGCTTTTTCCCAACCCTGGTTCTCTTCATATTTACGACGCTTAATCGCAGCATGTTTTTTTTTTAAACTTTTTCGAACTTTAATAAGGTTCAATAAATTTTTTTCATATTCTTGGTTTCGCATGTTCTTTAATATTAACTGCCGTATTTTCAAAAATATTTATACTTGTGTGTGATATGTATTCAAGGCTATGCACTTTTAAAGACTAAAACATTCAACCATTGGACGTTTACTTATATAGGTAGGTAGGTAGACAAGTAAAGTAACCAGGTAGGCTGGTTGATTGGTTGAGTAGGTTGGTTGATTGATTGAGTAGGCTGGTTTGGTGGATTAATTGGACGAAATCTCGACCTAGTTTGTTCCTCTCTTTCACTTTCGCACAAAAAATTTTGTAATTTTGTTTGAAAACCATAACGTGCACTTTGATGACTTTGACGTACACTTTGACAACCCTGACGTACACTTTGAAAAGCTAGACTTACACAGCTGTCGCACTACAAGTATTAACTAAATAATCAATCAACAAGCCAATTAACCCACCAACCAGCCTACTCAATCAATCAACCAGCCTACTCAACCAATCAACCAACCTACTCAACCCAACAACCAGCCTACCTGGTTACTTTAAATCCAGAAATGTAGAGAGGGTGGTAGTTTTTTATATGTGTATTTCCGCATGCAAAACCTCACATTATGATATTTTAACAACTCAAAACAGATCAGAACAGTCGGAAGACAAAATGCATACATGTTCTTCTCAATAAATTCCTCGGCGACTATTTTACAAACTATTTTTATTAGATTATATGTCTGTATTTTAAATCCTTTTGTAAGATACTCATTTTAATTATATGTCTTAACTGGTCGGTAGCTGGTCACAGATTGGATTATAATTATAAGAGAACTCGAGAACTCTTGAGAAACTGGTTGTGAAATTCCTTGAATGAGGTCATCACTAAAAACAAATTTTAATACGGTGGTATTCCCCTATCAGTATGTGTTTATTATATTCAGCTCATATCAAAAATGGGGCCCCTAATTGTTAGCGGAGTCTCATTTTATAATCATAACCCTGATATACATATGTGATTATTATTTTCATTTAATAATTTAATTCTGGTAAATCTTCTTATCAGTAATTATTTGGAATTCCCTTTGGATGAGATCATCACCATCTAAAAATAGATTTTAATATATCGCCCTTTCTTATCTACAATTATCACCTAATTTATTACCATATATGTTCATGCCACCTAAAAATAGCGGCTCAATTGTAACCTCAATCGAGTTTTATCTCTTGACTTACCCTAATAGTAATAAGTAATATTAGTGAAAAAATTAAAAGAAAAATTAAAAACGAAAGAAAAAGAACCCCCTTCAGTAAAAGCGAAAAATTAATTTTAGATTTTGAATCATAAGCAGAAATATATTATTCATTATGTAAACCTTCTATTATATCAATAAAAATTCCTGAAATTATAAAAATAAAAATTAAATAAAATATATAGGTATATATATACATATATATATATATATATATTATATATATATAATATATATCAATAAAAATTCCTGAAATATTATATAAACGGAAAAATTAAATAAAAACAAAAAATATTTGCATTATTCATATGTTTTATTTTACAAATTCCTCTTAGAATTAAAAAATTACTTATATCAAATTTAAATTTTCATATATATATATATATATATAATTTTTTACATATCCATAAATATATAATTTTTACATATCCATAATGCTATAATGACCCCACGGTAACGTTTCATATGAATTTTTTATTAAGTACCTTTTATCATCATAAGGACTTAGCGCAACTTTTGATTGGGTGATGCTACTCACCACATGCTTTCGTGATTGAATTAAATTTTGTGATATAAGTTTTTCGGTATTATTGTTCAAACATTCCACATAATCATCAAATGTTATCTCATTTTTCAAAATATTCCTCTTCACACCCTTAGATTTTTTTACATTATCAACACCTTCAACGCGAATAGCATACATTTTGGATCGTAAACCTGCAAACTCTGTCATAAGACAACCATTATTCTCATGCTTCATTAGACCTAAAACCTTCTTATTCGCTTGTGGAATATCCCATTTATTCTCAATCGGATAGTCACTAGTGTCAAAATACGTGTGACAATCACGTTTAATAATTTTATATATGTCAACATCCAAAATTTCATATATTAGAGAATCTGTATCTGTATATAAAATTGAACAATTTCTATCAAATTGATGTTTCATATAATCATAATGGAAGTTATATATAGTGGTCTTAGCTAGATCTAGAATTGCCATCCCCACATATATAGGCTTATTAAAATAGATTTCAGTCTTATTTAATTCGATGGCTACCAAATCCTCATTAAAAATGGTAGCTGCTTTAAACTCTGGTTTGGCTATTAAAGCTTCTGCACCATATCGACCTAACCATTTTGTGACTAATTTCACAACACTGTGCTTTCGCACATTCTCCATAGTTTTACCGAATACTGCATTATTCATAAGTTTGAATAAATTTTTCTCAAACTCATTTTTAGCCTGCGTACGAAGTCTTGTATTCAAATCAATATATGGCTTGAGCCATGGAGATTGGTCGAATTCTAGAACTCGATGAATTTTTTTAAGTTTTAGCCCATGTGCAAGTATCTGTTTTAAATTTCGATAGTGGAGCACATATCGCTCTTTATCATATAGAGTACCCATTAACTTTTTCTGTTTAGAGTTAGGTGCGGAACGATGCTCAGGGCAGAATGGTAGATCTTTATGTACATCATGAAGCTCTTTAGGATATTCCAAATCTGTTTCAAAAATATATCCCTTATCACAGCCATCAGAAATAGAAGAAATTGTATCAGCTGTAAATTCTTCAGTATTTTCAACCCATTTAAAACCTCCATATGGTAAATATTGGGACATTGCCCAACCATACTGATTATTAACATCATAGTACATTAAGTATTTGGATTGTTGAGCGGAGTTAAAATCATCTATATATTTATTGTTAGATTTAGAATATCTTTTGGAACATTGACTAAGACCACCACGAATACCCCGTTCAACAAACATTAGCATATCAATATCCGTTAACAGTTCCAACTCTATACCAGTATACTTTAACATTGCATCCCAAGTATATCCAGGTAATGTATAATAATGAGCTGGATCTAGCCCATATGTTTTAATGCAACTATCGCGAAATTGCTCAAAAACATCAGCTAACAGAAGGATATCGGTTTTCATATATAAATCCATATATTCACCCAAATTTTCAATATCAAATTTATCCCATATGGTTATGGCGTGATTATAATCTTTTTCACTGATATTAGTATTATTCAATTTATTGTAAAAATCCTCAATTTTAGGCAAAGAGGGTTCTGAAAATTTGGTTTCACAATCCATATAATCATATGGAAAAATACCTTTGCGTTTTAAGAGATCTAATTGATTTTCATTTAATTTAGAAAATTGAGAATTTAATATTGGTGTGGTTGGTAAATATGATGCTAGGGTATCTAAACTACTTGCTAGAAATCTATATGAATCAATAAAACGATATTTTATTATACTTTCATCTACAGTTTTTGTGAAGGAAATATACCTTTCTTTATTAATGGGGAGAAGATCAATTCGCCCCTTCAAGTCCATCGCTAAATTTTTAATAATAAAATGGGAATCGTACCCACTTAAATTATGAAACACAATTGGTATTGTGTGACTATCTATAAAATTCATATTGCACCCCTGATGTGCAGCTCCGCGATATTTTCCCGTTAAATGACAATGATCACGTACTTTAACATCATCATCAGTAAAAGGTTTCACACAAATATGACAGAGTTTTTCCATTTTAAATTGCGAAATTTGCTCTTCAGTTAAATCATCCATAGGTAAATCACAAAGAAAAACCGTTTCTACATCCTCAACAAATTGTAATAGTTCTTTAACGAACCACTTAATACAATCTGCCCCCCGAAAACTTCTATAAAAAGATAGCGTGGGGTCATATGAACATTTTACATAATATCCTATCCCGAAAGGTATATGATTCTGATACTTATTACTATTATTATTAAAATTATTCACCTTTTCAAGTATACATTCCAAATCGGCATATATTACAAAAGGAGCCTTTTCCTTGTTTTTAAAATTTTTAAATTCCAAAGTTGACTGCTCCTTTGTTGGTAGTCGTATTTTGCAAAAATTTTGGGTTATGCAGTTTTCTGTATGCCCAGCTAACCCCGATGTTGTATAAAAATAGTGTAAGCACCGATCACAAAAGTGCTTTCGATGGTTATTTTTTGAAAGCTGAAAATTAAAAAAATTCAAATTAGTTACTTCATATATAATTATTTATCGTTATTATATAGTTATATAGTTATATAATTTCTTATTTAATACATACCTGAGACGATAGAAGTCTCGATAAATTTTTAATCCAAACGTAATGATAATGAATAGGTTCAACATCATCATCATCATTATCATCATCATCATCATCAACATTCTCCTCATTATAATACTTATTCTGTATTAATAATAGGTTTACATGCCGATCCTGCTTTTCATTTGTCAAATACGTTGGTAAAATTTTATAAGAAGCTTTTCCTATTTTGTTTAGCATGTACACGTTAATTGATATGTCATTTTGTTTTTCAAATCGTGGTATCTGTTGTGTAGTCATTGGGAATGAAATATTACTCCAATTTAAAACCTCCGAATAATGTGGATAAGAAGTTATCCTATTTGGATGATTATGGCGATGAACTGGATGAAGGGCTGAAGTAACTGCCCAAGCAAAGCATGCTTCATCGCTATTTTTAACATTTACACAAGCTATTTTTTTCTTTATTTGTGGTGGTAATTCGATGTATGATGATCCTAGTTGAGGAGTAAATTTATTAATATTAATCGTTAGATTAATAATTGAAAATAACGCCCAACCGCTATCCTTTTCCTGGAACTCCTCCAATTTCTTCAATATTGGGTTTTTTATATCCTCAGAAAAAAAATTTTGAACATCAGTATTATTATATAGAGCTTTATTTCTAGTATTAATATATTTAAGCTCATTTAGTTCTTTATCACAACTAAATTTTTTAAACTCTCCACATAGTACAGCATTGATTTTAACTACATGTTCTTTTTTTAATAAATTATTTATTCTGCGGCAAAACAATTTGCTGCAATCCTCCAAAAATTTTAAAGGCTCCTTATGACCAAGATTGGTAATCACTCCAGTCCTTATGCGCCCATTAAACGCTGTTTCACCTTCCTCCCATTTAACATTATTGTTAACAAAATTTTCTCTGTTTGGGTTAGTCTTAATATATCCACCTGTTTTTATTCTCAATACCTTTAATTGAGTCCGATAGCTTTGCACCAATTGCATTTTATTAATGATGTACGATTTTGAACCAGTAGTTTTAGTATCTTTTAACACTCCAGTAAATTTTTTTAAGCTGCCAGAACATTCTCTGATAGCATTCTCTACTAGCGTGTTATTTTGCCGCGCTTTTTCAAAAGCTGCCTTAGTAGCAAACCATATATCATCTACTTTTATTGCGCACATGATTTTTATTTTTAAACACTTTTACTTTTCTTTGATAGCTAATCGCTAATTAAAACTTTTACTACTCATCAAGCTATATTTATATAGAATACGACTACCCCCACTACTTTTTTAACATATTACCAATTTTGACTTAAAAAAATAAATTGTTAAACTCTATATAAATTAGACGGACGAATATTAACTTTACACAACAATTTCGCTTACGCGTTAATTTTTTTCCTAGAATTAATTCATAATTATTTCATATAAGAACATTTCGTTGCCTGATAAGAACTTGAAAAATAAAAAAACCGCAAGTTTTAATTTTTTCAATTATAAAATCGTACAATTTCATAGATACTCTGCTCAAAATAATTTCTATTATGTTGCGTGAACATACATTACAAACTCTAATTATTCAGCATTAAAACAATAAAAACAGCAAAACAACAATTTTGTCATAATTATTTCATAATATATGAATATTTCTAACTGATAAGAACTTTTAAAACCGCAAGTTTCCATTTTTTCAATTTTAAAAATTTTATTCTCTTATCACAAAAAAACATTTACTACTACTATAGGATACTTTAACAATATATTCATAATCCAAGGTCGCTGATACATGCTTCTAATAACAACTTCAATGACAACCTGGTACAACTTCGGCACCAATTCAACAACAACAACAACTTCGGTGGATACCCATTCCCAATAACTTCGATGGTTCGTGGCGGAACTTCGGCAGAGGAGTTTTGGAACTTCGGCGGTGTCGGCGTCACATACCCATTCCTATTTCCAAGAAGTTCGGCTGCGGTGGCGGCATCACATACCCATTCCTATTTCCAGGAACAACTTCCGGCGCACATCGGCCCACAACTTGGGAACTTCGACTTGGGTGTGGGGGCTGGGGTTCTTGGAGCAATTTTCGCCCTTGGCAACCTCGGACCTTTAACCAACATGACATTCATTACATTATAAATAAATTCTCAATTCCATAATACTTCATCAAAAGTGTGTTTCTCTACCTTGAGATATTACAACCCAACAACTTTTTATTCCTTTTTATTTTTGCATATTAAGAATTTTGAAAAATGCTGATAAGACAAAATTCAAGGCTATTTTTACTATTTTTCAGTTTTTACAATTAATGCACACAATAACTTTTCTTTCACTTTAAATGTATGCTACAATCTACTCCATCTTCTAATTTTTGGACTTAGAATAATTTCAAAAAATAGCTTTACTCAATAATTTTTCTTTTATTTTAAGTTCGTGCTTCGATCTACTCCATTTGCTAATTTTAGGACTTAGAATAATTTAAAAAAAAGTTAATAACATTCATAAATTCAAGCCAATCATAAAAGCTTTTTACTTTATTATAATAATTTTATCAAACACTCGAAATATTTTCTCTGAGAGAATTTGCATGCATTTGGGTATAATTTTGGTGTATTTATACGTAAAACAAAAACAAAAAGAATGAAGAAGGAAAGATAAAACGAAAAGTAAACAAAATTTATATGGAGGGTACATGAAATATTTTATGCTTGTGCTGTTTGTATGCGGCTGGCTGGTGTACAATAACATTTCTTTTACTTTAAATACATTCTAAAATTTACTCCATTTTCTCATTATTGTACTTAGAATAATTTTGAAAAATAAATATTCAGAAGTTTTAGGGTATAGAATACAATCTACTCCATTTTCTAATTATTGGACTTAGAATTATTTTAGGAAAACAAATATTCAAAAGTAAGCCAAGAGTAAAATCACATGTTTTTATTATACTAAACAAATTTGTTTTTTTCAATGCTTTTATAGTTGTCTCTTTCTAACACAAGATTTTTTCCTATGTTAAATACACATGCAATTCATCTAGAATCATATGTTCCACATTAAAATTTCGCTACAACGGCCAGACTGGAAAAGTGCTTTTTTGGCCTCCTGTATATTTCTTATGGAGATTTTGCGCTCGAACTGTCATAGCTATACCCTCAACTTTCAACATTCTAATCTTAATATCAATTTCATTATACCTTACAATTATCCAACCACTACCACAACCACATATATTATATGTGTATACATGTATGCATATAAATATATCCAACATTGTACCACATTCAAATTTCACTACAACGGCAACACTAAAATTGTGAATTTTTTCTCCATACAAAATTTGTATGAAAAAGTGGCGCGGAACCGGCATAGCTTATCTACTGATTAAGTTAGGCTATGTTTTGAATAAATAACTTTTGGTTTTTATTCCCTACTTTTCCAGACAAAAAAACTTTGTAAAGTTTGTACATAGTATAAAAAATTCTTAAAATTTTGCTTAAAACTAACAAAAAAACGAAAAAATTGCTTACATGTTAATAAAATTAGAAATAAATAGCTGTTTTTGTAAATTTTTGTAGGCTAGTAGTGTAAGAATGTAAAAATAGTGGGAAAAAATAAAATGTATATTAAAAGAAATAAAAAAATGCTGAAAGCTTCATTCAAACGTCTTTTTTCACTTGTAAAGGACGAATATAGTAACGCAATGTAAGTGTTTCGAATGCATAATTTTCATTTTTTTCAACTGTTGTGTATTGAGTTCTGATGTACAAAAAATAATCTTCTCTTTATTTGTGTTGAAAAGGAAAATTTCTGAGTACATTTCAAAATACCTTTTTATTTTATCGCACTTTATTATTCAATTTCTATTTTTCAACAGATATTTAATCTTTTGAGATATGTAATATATATTTTTTATTCATTAGTTAATTAGAATTTTTTGCTCTTTTAGAGAAATAAATAAATAATTGGTTGATTCATTGATTTCCTTTTCTACAGTGATCAATTATGGAAATTATTTATGCATTTTATTCTTTCAGGTAAATAAATAGGATATTGATCACGATTGATCTTGTAAATTTATTTTGAAATCAAGATTTAAATCACTAGGAGATCGCCATAAATGTCACATGCTTCAGTATCTGATTATAAGTTAATAAATAGTCTTTTTCTCATAAACCAGTACCAATCTCCAGCATTGATTGTTGAATCCAGCTTGTTTATATTAATGTTCAGGCACATTGTACCAATCCAGCTTGTTTCGATTATTAATGTTCGGGCACATTGAAAATCAAGATATTTGATACAACTTTGTTTATTTTTTCATATTAACGGGATGGCTAATATTGAACATAAAACTATCTTTTAAGTACTATCATTTTTATATTCATACAACAAAATAATTTCTAATTCAACATTTCTTGAACTAACTCTAGTTCATTATTTCTTACAAGATGTACTGGCAATCTCAATAGAAGAATTTATAAAAAGTGTTATATGTTCACTAACTTTAATAACTTGATTGAGTTTGTATTTGCAATCAATCAAATCTTTTTCGAATCTAAATTATAACATGAACTATTTTAAATGTAAACGGCTTAAACCCAATAGAACTTTAGTTTAAAAGCCAGATGGTTTCGAATTTTAAATTTCGCTTATGTTTTGTTTAATTTTTATAAGTTGCAGAAATAAAATCTCAATTTCTTTTTTTTTGTTAATTAAAATTTAAGTACTACTTATTTTTCTATATTATGTTGGCTTTCTTTCATCTTTATTTAATATTATTTGTTTAACTTAAACTGCACGCTCGTCATAATTTGTTTTTTTCTTATTTGTATATATAGTTTTGAAAGCTTTCTGTTTTTTAACTGTTTCTGTAATAACAAGTCGTTGTAAATAAGATTTCTCAAACATCCAATTATGATTTCTATTGCAGAGAGTTACCAGATTTTAAAATTTTATTAAAATTATTTATTTTAATTTCTTTTCTGTTATTTTAAAATAGTTGTAAAAAAGCAGATGAAGACTCTAGAATGAAAATTAAAAACAAAAAATAATTCAATTCATAATCAGTTTTATTGGGTTTTAGACAATAAGTTTAAAATATATGAGAATGACTAGTAAATAATGAAAAATCTTGACTAGTAAATAATGAAAAGAGAACGGTGTTTTGTGTACTAGCTTTTCTATATATAATAATAATCTAAAATCTCTATTGTTTCTCAAATAATGGTAACAACCAACATCCTCAATGTGCCTTTCCATATAGCACGATGACAGACCATTCTTCAATTTGAACAACAATATGAACGTATTGTACTTAAGTCTACGTGTTATATCGATTTTAATTCATTTATCATATCTCGAATATGTATTATTTTGAGTATTATTCTCATTGCTCTATTTTGCAATACCTGATGCAATCGATTTTTTTTTCTTATGTAGTGGTCCCGGTATTCAATACCGGCATTCCAGTATTCAATTTTTCAATACCGAAATACCGGTATTAATTTTTCGCTCCGATATTGCACTCCCTAAATATAAATGTATTTAGTTTTACTTACATTCAATTTTAGTTTGTTCATGTTCAACCATAAGTACAAATTCTTAAAATCTTCATTTATTTGTCTTTCACATTCAGCTGCATCGTCTCCTACTACATAGACTAGAGCATCGTCAGCAAATAGAGATACCGTATTACCCTACAATATCGCAATGCTGACCCTATGTCATTTATATATATAAGGAATAGTAAAAATCCTATCACAGACCCTTGGGGACTCCTAATTGCACTTCTTTTGCACTTCTTTTGAAAAATTATTGTTAATTTTAGTCAGTTCAATTCATTGTTTTTATACCATATTTCTCCATTTTGTTTCATTATATGTCTCTATCAATTGTTTCAAATGCCCTTTCAAAACAAAATTGCTAGAACTTATTTACCGTAATCAATCTCGGAAAATAAATTCATTTATTGTCCAATTTAACGCTGTTTCTGTTGAATATCCTTTCCTAAATTGCGACTGCATCTGAAACAGTATATTATTTTTATTCACAAATTCTTCTAATTGAATGCTTGCCTCCTTTCCAAAAATTTTTCGTCAATAATGGAGTTATATAGCTCCATTATTGAATATCGAATATCTAAAACGGATTAGATTTCGAACATCTAATGTTGTGGTTTTTTTTTATTTAAAAAAAAAAATGTTCTGGTTACTTTTCTTTTTTTTTTAAGTTCACGGTTAGGTGCCGCAGCAGAAGCTAATATCACATTTTGTCCTACAGAATTGCCACTAAAGTGTCTATCTCAAAATAGCTTATCTCAAATCTCTCAAATAATGTCAAACGATATTGATTGCATTGACGTTAGGGATCTAAGACGACATGAATATATTATATTTAATATAAGTAATTGATATTAATTTTTTTAGACAAAAGATAATTTGCATTACAAAAAATATATTCCCTCTTATGATATGTCAAGTTTTTTTTTCAAGGCTGGTTTGATAATACATTTTTTTTTAAATGTCAAATTTAATTAAAAAAAATATTCATTTATCCAAAGAATGATCTGTTCAAGTTCATCAGAAAGCTTGTTACTACAAGTGCCTTATATAATATTTAGCTCTCAGACTAAATTTGCAGACGCAATTTTTTGTTGGAAATAAGTATATGTATAAGTTTGCTACAGATTATATTTTTATTTGACCTTTCATCAATCTACTTGAGCCTCTGTTTATCCTATTTATTTTTTATCTCTATTTTTGTCAAAGTCCTTAATTGTTTTAAATAATATTTACTTATTATCCACCAAATATATCTGTGGGAATTGCAATACCACCCAATAATGGAACATAATACAATGTACTATTTCAGTATGCCGTCTGTATTTTGAAAAATGTGCAAAATGTAATTTGAACAAAAAATCTTAATTTTCAAATTACATTCTGTAGAATGAAATACGAAACTGTCAAAACTTCAACTAATTTATGACTATGCATAAGACTTTTATGATGGTTTCCGATAGTTTTACCAATTAAGCAATATATCATTTGAAGTTTAGCGCTTTCATTTAAACAAAAATTGGCTTATTAAAAATTCTCAACAGACTACTTCTTCCGAATAATTTTTTGTTAATTTAAAAAATTACTAACATGCTAACTGAGTCGGGAGAACTTTGTATTTCTGATACAATGATATAACTTAGCTAACTCTTTTTAGCACCAAATATTTAATTTAAAAAAAAATAAAAAAAAAATAATATTCAAAACATCAGAATCAACACTGATAGAGAAACAACAACAAAAAAACAAAAACATTTTCTAAAACGTAATTTTATCATTCATATTAAGTGAAAATATTTGGCAACACTTTATTTATTGTAATGTTGACACATCCTAATGTTTTGTCACGAGTTTTACACAGTCGAATCGTGACTTATTCTTGGCAGTAAAATGATTAAAATTAGGGCAAATTTGTCTAATATTAAAACATAAACGTGGGTTTTATTATATTTGCAGACATTTAAGGTAATTTAATATTTGTTTGTGTTTATGTGTGGCTTTGTTTTCCATAAATGTGCAATTTGGATCAATTTTAATTTTTTTTTTTTAGAATAATTTGTGTGAAAAGTTTTGGAGATTTTTTTTTGTTTTTCCACTGAAGGGTTTTACAAACAAAAAATATTTTACAAATTTTTATGGATGAAATTTTCGAGTTACATTTTAAGAGTACTTAATTTGAGTTTTAAAAATTGTGATAATGAAATGAAATTTGCATTATTTCCATATAACATAACTGAATCGTGAAAATAATCGGAACTGCAAAATAACGAAACCAAAAAAAAAAAAATTATGAAATATATTAGATTACATTTTCGTCATCAGTACCTAATCACGAACTCATTCATAGTTAAAAATTACTAAGAATTACTAACAATAACAAAGGGTGCAATAAGAGTATGAATGAGTGTAATTTTAAATGAACTGTATCTATTAAAGCACCTTATTTATAAGGAGATAGACAACAGGTGAAAAGCATGAATTTCAGCCCAATTATTATTGGGATAGGCACAACTATTAAATGATTTGTAGATTTAGGAGATTATCAAGCGATTTCAAAAACATGAAATTCTATAACAATCGTTTTATGAATTCACATATGGATTCCATTTTACTTTAACGTATTCAACAATGCAAATTGATATGCAGATACATTTCTTGATTCAAATATTAATTAATGGAATTCGACTCGATCAATTTCTAATACATACGAGGATTAGATTTCTAATTAACTTACCATTTTTCTAATATTTCATTAACGATTTTTTCTAAGCTATCTTCAATTCTATCGAAAGCTTTATAGGCCATAAAACTCAAGTAGTATGCTTTTAATATTAAATCTGAAGTTACGTTTAACACCAGTCTAAACCAAATGAAAAATATAATGACTACACTTGGCCGCTGATTCTGATTCTCCCATGAATTAATTCTAAGTGTTGAAAAATCCTATAAGAAGTGTGCTTCGTTGTTATGAAAAATAACTAGAGAGCTGTGTATGCCTAATCTGTTTATCCCAAGGAAAAAATGTCTACCTAAAATACACAAATCGGGTAATAAGATACTCGAAATAGTCACTGCAAACACCTCCCCTACCTATAAATTAGCTAAATGGGTTTTTAATTAACGTTAAACCTTTATTCGCAAAAAAGAAAATTACTGAAATATTGGATAAGGTATGTAGACGACGTGTCATCAACCGGAATAAATTAGACAAGGTCCTAAACAACCTTAATAATATTCACAACAAAAATTAAAGAGAATCATCAACTGCAATTTTTAGACATTTTAGTATCTAAAAGGGATACTGAAATAAAATTCGGAATCTGCAGGAAACCGACAAACACCCAAAGAGCAACCACCCCAAATACATCAAATCATAGCTTCCAATAAAAGATGGCGCCATTTCATTCAATCATAGACTAGTGCCAGTTCCTATAGAAAAGGGTAAATATAATGAGGAAAAAAATTACATTATCGACACTGCAGCAGCAAAAAATGTATGCTCGAGTGCAACAATTAGAAGAATAATTATCAATAAAAAAAGGAGGTATATGAGAAGGGATGATATGATCACATTATTCCAACAGGAACTCATAAAAGAATTCACCAAAAGAATTTCCAGCATATATCATCACGAAGTCATTAGTGAATAAACTAAAAAAACTCAACATAGACGTCATCAATTGAAGACCTTACAGGCTCTACGAAACGCAAAAAAATAAAAATAGCGAAAACTACAAAATATCATGCAACAATTGTGAGAATATACATTGGACAGACAAAGAGATTAGTGACAGTAAAATTTCAAGAACATCTAAACGAAGCAAAAAATGCTAAGAAGACAGGAAAAATTCCAATTCAGTTTTAAATCTAGGTATGCTTAACAAATTTTATTGAATATCTTGATCGATTTCGGTTATTACACCATCATCAGAAGACTGAGTCTGACTCTATATTTAATAATATTGTGAAACATACCTAGAGTTTTAATATTTATTTAATTTTAACAATGTTTCACCTAGAGCCTACAGCATATTCCATAAATTATATTTAAATCTACATTGCAATCGAGGAACTTGACATCAACTCAACATAGATGACTTAGAGGTAATTAAAAGTAGTTTTTATTGCCACGTAAACAATATATATAACTAATATAGCTATTAATTAAATTTAATTACGCAACCGCACTGAAGAAGGCAACATATTATTGCCGAAATATCGATATTTGTAAAAAATAGGCAAATAAAGAATTTAGTAAAATAAAAGGAATTAAGAGTTTTTGTTTCTTTTTATCTTTAGCAATTTTACTACAAACGAAAAAAATAAATTTTTAAATATTTGTTGTTGTTAATTATTATTTTAGAGGTATACTATAGCCAAAGGCTAGTTCTAGAACGATCAGATATCCAATAAAACAAAATTTAGTAAACCTAAGGACCTACTTGGTCCTTCTTGATCTCTTGAAAGTTCATAAACTCTTTGCAAGACCTTGGGTAAAGCAATTGTATAGTTTCCATTTATGAACTGGTGCCTGCGATATTGCATTGAAGCATTTGGATAAAGTTCAAAGACAGATAAGTCATAAATAACAGAAATCTCACTGCCCATTTTCCTTTTCTTGAACATTGTCGAATTATAGGAACTATTTCCTTGTTTGATGGACATCTACTAGGCTTGAATGAGTATTCAGTTTAAATTAAATTTGTATTATATCTATTCAAACGTTTCTTACGTGAAGCACGAGTGGGGAATATGTTATTCTACAGCTAAATACAGGTTTATCGGATATAAAATTATCAATATTAAGCATAAAACTGGTCTAGTTTTAATGCATTTTAATGCAGACGGGAAAAACTGCCGCAGAACCAAATGCACAAGATAAGTCACAGATCTGGAAAAATCTATTAATTTCTAACTCAACTAATGTAACAAAAAAAAAATCTAAAAAGTTTAAAGAGCAAGTGAAATATCATGAAATTGCACAATATTTTTGTCAAATATAGAATAACAATGTAAAACAACAGAGTTGAATCAATCTAAGACCTAGTATTGCAAATAATCATACGAAATTAATTTTTATTTATTTGTTTTCTTAATTTAGAGTTTCAGGTATGATCTTCAGAACAAAAAAAAATAAAAAAAATTAATCCCACGACTTAAATTTAACTCTGAGTAAAAAAAAATCTCTTAGGCAAGATACTTAAGATAAATATAATAATTGAAGATGCCAACATTGATTTCAACGTTGTTGCATATATAAAAAATGCATTTCGGTGGGGTTAAATCACTTTTATTGTTTACTCTTTGAATTTTAAATATCATGTTTTATTTAGTTTTTTTTTTTTGTTTTTTTGATTTGTTAACAATCTTTTTAGTGAACATGTAATCATATCATATTGCATTACAATCTCATAGATGGTAAAACTTAGATTATGCTTAAATATATGCACATGCATAATCTGAGATATAGTAAAAGTAATAAAAAATAAATTAATATAAGGTATTGAATATTGGTTTTCTTGAAAGTTATAAATTAAAATTTTTTTGTGAAGCTTGACTTGAACTTGTAATTTATAACTATTGCGTAATGTTTAATTTAAATTACCTCATTATCATCTGTTGATTCTACAGTTTAAGATAAGCCTTAACGTTATTTACAACATTCCTGCACTTTGCTCTATCTTGTGCATTTGTCTTCCATCCGGTAACTTCAATTATCTTTCGACAGTAGTCTTCAATTTCCCCCAGCCTTCTTGATTTATTTTGGAAGCAAATATTTTCTCAATATTCTTCTTTTATATTTTTATAAAAAAAAAAAAAAAAAAAAATTTATTTTCGTCACTAAATGTCATTGTCCACCGGTAGGTTAAGACTATGAAATACAACTTACTTGTTACTACAGATATGCTGAGCAATAGTCCCAAAATTATTCTATTCTGATGCGCATGAATGCCAGTTCAGTTGGTAACAACAAATTTATATGCAACTTCAATTTTATATAAAATTATATGAGCAAATAATATATAGTAATTGAATTTATTGTTTTTTTGTATTATAAATAAAAATATTATATCAAGTTGAAAGAAGTATATTGACAATATAAAATATATTGATAAATAAAAATCAATTAATAAAGATTTATTTATTTATTTTTTCAAACTAATTTATATAATGTACATAATATATACTATTTCTATATAGTTATATTGTTTGATATAAAAGTTTAATCTATTTTAATTATAAAATATGTTCGAGCCATTTCCCTATTATATTCTTTTATATTAACTTGCCAGTGTCTATATATATGTTTATATGTTTGGTAGGTAGGTTGGAATTTTTTTGTTAATATTAAAACCAAACGCAAAAAGAAAAAAAATAATTTTGTTTAAAAAATTTAAAGATAGAGCTCTGAAATTTTGCACAGTTACTCACGATGAAAAAAGCAACCGGACACGGTACTTTACAAAGCTATAAAATGACAGGTTCGAGTTGCCGTCGAACAACTCCTAGCACGTCTCAGGCATATTTGAAAACCAATTGTATTACAGGCATGAAAATTTACACTTAGATACTTTTTCATAAATAAAGAAATACGACTGTTAACTATTTCGAAAATGTGGACTGGGTCGGATTGTTAACCCAACAATATTCTAGCAATATTTATTATATACTTTTGTGTTTTATCTTATAGTAGTTCTAGATGCTCAACATCCACCACTAGTTTTATTTTCTGCTTTTTAGGGGGCTAGTTTGGTTTCGATAAAAGTATATTTTAAAATTTTTTTATTTTTACATTATATTATTTTATTTTATAGATATCTCGTATAGGTTTGGGCATTTGTTCAAACGAAATATAGTAGTGGTTATGACCAGTTGTATTATGGTCTCTTATACGTTCTTAGTTTAATTTTCCAGTTTAAACTTTTAGATTTGAAAAAGCCTTTTTCAGCCTACGCAAATATTTTTGTGCTACTTGAATTCTATTGTTAATTGTCAAATGAATATCATTTTTATTATTTATTAAGGCATATATAAAATTGTGTACTTCTTTAAACTTGTAGTCATTTATTTTTATATTTTGGGCAGATCCTTGTTCATCATATCATATATTTGGTGTCCGGTCTGTTATTATTGAATTCTAAAGTAGCAGCTTATTTTTCTAGAGTTAAAAAATATTTCTTTTAATTCGTCAATAGTTGTGGCTACAACTCTAATGTCGTTCGCATACACGCTTATTGCCGATGATCTTATAAATATGTGTTCTCTCTGTCTAACTGAATGTTATATTTTGTGGTAAAGCATAAGATTGAAAATTGTTGTTGACAGTGCATAATCTTATCTAGCTACTATTTTCGTTTCAAATTCGTTCGTTATTTTATATTTCACTGCTACCTGATAAATTATTCAAACTTAATACACTTTAGAACTAAGTTCGCTTTTGCGAATTGATGCCTCATTAGTTATAGAACTATATAGAAAATAAAGGTAGATAAATAATTGCTTGAAATTTATCCAGCATTAGCATTGTTAAATTTATTTTAATACAGACAAACTGATTAGAATTCTTAAAAGATCTGTTACCAAGCTTGGCTGATAAAAACGCAAAACTAATACATATTATGATCATTTACATTCTAAATACAGCTACATGAGTAACATAATATAACTTAGAACATGAGTTAAACAAGGCTGCTCACTATTTCTTCCACTGTCCGTCTCGCCTATACACACAATGATATGCAGGAGAAAATAAGAATCTTAAAAAAAAATCCTTTAGAAATTGGTCTCAAAATCGATACCAACAAAACAAAAGGCCTAAGAATTAACGTAAAAAATAGTGCCCCCATCAGTATAATCCACAATGAAGTCATAGCAGATCTCACCGTTCACTTACCTTGATACTATAATTACCAACGCTGGAGAGAATAAGATAGATATTGAAAATGAGTTAAAATTAGCCAGAATGACTTTAGGAATTCCAAAGTCCTGTGTGGAGGCAAGCTCACATTGCCAAGGGTTCTAAACCTAGAATTTTTGATCCTGTGTGAAATCATGTATGGCAGCGAGACAATATAGCTGATAAACAAAAATTATACCGGGTGTGCCAGACCACGTATATCAACTTTTTAAGAAGAGAAGGAATGTTATTTTAAAATTTAAAAAAAAAATATTTACTAAATCGAGGATGCGATCTATCAATATCGATTTTAGTCGAAGTCATTCAAATTGAATTTTCGAACTGTTTTATAAAATAAAATAAATATTCTAATAACCTTACAACTATAAGTCCTAAATCGAATATTATAATTCTTATTATACATAATGTATATATATATTACTTACTGAAAAACTGTTACTAAACTGAGTTAAAAAACATAATTGTTACTTCATAAAAACAAAAGAAAAAAAAATTTTAGTTTTAAAATATAAAATTGGTAGCGATCATGACCTCATACATAAAATTTAATGTTGAGTTTACTGAATCAAGATTGGCTCCTACAAATTTAAAATTATGCAAATTATTTTTTAATGATTTTCTCTGTTTTGTCTCTATTTTAAATAAATTGATCTTGTATTTGATTCTTCTTTTAATACAATATCAATATAGTGATTTTGGTAGTGGATAACGAACGCGACAATCAAATAATGATGCACGTCTAGAGTTACTCTATAAATTTGGGATTTTAAAAAAAATAAAGATTTCAGATTAGGTTTATATGGCGAATAATTTGTTATTTATTGTTTATAGTTTTTATAATCATCATCAATCTATTCATCATAAATAAATTTATTATAATATATTATTTATTGTCAACATGAATTTGAATAGATTAGAATCGGCCTGTTTTTTTTTTTGGAAAATTTACACAGCTGTTCTGTTTCAAGTTAACCCAAAAATATGGATATTTTGATAATGTAAAGTATATGTGGGAAGTTTCTGGTTGATAATTGATTTATATTTTATTTTTTTATAATTAATTAATAGCCGAAAACATTAGATCCGCATGTTTGGTGTATAGTAAAGTGCTAAATATGGGAGCGTAAGGAATTTCCGAATTTTTTGATTTTGATTTTTTCAAATTGATAGATTTACAACCTTCTTCTTCAGATGTTAATTTTCTTAATTTTATTTTCAATATCATTTTGAATTTTGGAACCATTAATATTCCGAGATGTTTCCGTATTTAAATGCTTTGCGCCTATTTGTCAAATATGGGCATTGTTTTTAAATTAATTTATTTTTATTTTTTACTGACAAAAATATTCATTTTGAAAATTAAAACCGTTTTACTTTTTACCATAATCTTTTCATTATTTCTAGATAAATGTTTACAGTCTATCAATATCAAATGATGTTATGTGCAAAAATTCATCTATTAAATTTTCTTGGTTCAGAATGACATAAAAATCTGTATATAATATTGAACATCTTCTATATCAAAAACTGTATGGCCGGGCGGGGTCTGTTTTCAATTTCTATACCTACCGAGTTATACGGGATTACATTTTTTTTTTGTTTTTTTCCTTAGAGTTTCACAATTTTTCTCCTAAACATTTTATGGTAGATTGTTGAAATTAATCTCAAGCTTAAATTTGTGTTAGAAATAGTCATTTAAAGCTTTCGAGTTGCCGCTATTTTGGTCCTAAGTTTATTAAAAAAATATTTTTTAAAAAGTTAGAAGTTCTTCGATAATAACTTATTTTTTTAAGACTATTTCTTTATAGACTGTAAAGACTAGTAAGCAAGTGGAAAAGTGCTAAAATGAACAAGATCAATATCAACTGAGAACAGGTTATTTTGGTACGAATAAATAAAAATAAAAATAAATGTTTATTAATTTCTAATATATTTATTTTGTTATTTTTTTGTTATTTTTTTTTTGACATGTTGAAAAGCGAATTATTATTAGAAAAAATTTAAATATTGTATCAAACACAAAGCAATTTTTGAGTTTGGTGACCCCAAATTGTTTTGATATTTAACTTGTAAATTTTTTGTTCTTATTAAGCAGTTGGTGATAATCTAATACTTTTCTAGAGGCTCATATACTGTTCATAAGATAGAATATTATTTCAATTCATTTATTTAGTAACTCTATAAAATCTTAACCAAGTGTTTTTGGATTAACTGCATTCAATTTTGAAAAATAGTGATAGAACCCAATATTGAAATAATGTATCGCCTATACGAAATAATATAACACGAATAGAAGTTGTAATTATGATTATTCCCTGTATTTTCATTGTAGCGTTCTACAGATATTCTTTCTCTTTCCGACTTATGCACTTATGTGTTTTTTAAAAAGCCGGTGCAAGGTTTTAAACGGCTGTTCAAAATTATCAAATATTGCAATTAAGGCATAATTTAAACGTTGGAGAGCTTTTCAATCAAACGCTGAATGATTTTAAAAAAAAACATTTAGCTCATAGTCATCTTAAAAATTTCTATGGCTTATGAAGACAGCTAGCTATATTTAAAATAATTGAACTGGATTAAGTCATCTAAATGCTAAGATAAGGATTTAAGTATTGGATATAATTTTAATATACATTTTATTAGGTCAAATTCTTAATATTCATAAATATTCACTTATTTTATATATTTTGAAAAGCAAAGCAAAGTAAAAAAATAGCTTCCTCTTTCTTTTCTCTATCGTGTTGTAGTTCGCCAAAAGCATTCACCTCCTTTCCTTATTTTGATGAATGTAACTGAATGTATCATAACACATATCCCGTAATCTAGAGCTACGTACTTATTTAGATGTCTGAACTGATCAATCATGTTACTAATCTAAGCTATTTAAGCATACCTATTTCACTATAAATATATAGTAGATGATATGTAATTGACTGATATCTCACATCTTTAGTAATAATTAGATAGCTAAAAATTATACAAAATTTACATTACAAGCGATGTAAATGTAATCTTCAATTCACACAGTATTTTTTGTATTAATGAAAAATTAAATCATAACGGTTAACAGATATATTTTGCGGGAATAACATCAAATATCACTAATAATCTTCCTCTATCGCACAGATTGGCTCTATCACTGAGTTTAAGCGAATGATTTCTATAGAACAACTAACAACAACTAATTCTCCTCCTTACACAGTTCCAAAGTGAAACAAAAGGAGCCGCAGATTTCCATCCCTAGACTGTAGAAATACCTAAATGGCATAAAACAGATTCAGAAAATTCGTTCATAGTCAGAACTTCATGAATGTGGAATCATAACACTTCTGGTATGCTTCCACATTCAAACAACACCATAGTGTTTAACTTGCAAAAAATCAAGATCAACATAAATAACCTCATTCTGTAAATTCTTGCTAATTCTTTCAATAACTTTCTTTTTTCTTCCTATCCCAACCAAGGGGTGCTATAGGTTAGCCAGCCTGTTTATGAATAAAAATAAAAATACGGTCACGCGAGTCGTGACATTAAAAAAACAACTATATGCTAATTAGTTTTCCACAAATCACTGGAATGGAATAGTCGCTTCTACCTACCCACCTATCTACACATTTAAAATATAACTTTTATTTCAAATTTTTTTTTTGGTTCAGTCGACCGTCAATATCAACACCATTAATAACTAACAATTGTGGCTTCGAACCGAAATTATTTTTTAACTTATTCCTTAAAATTAGTTTGAAATCAAAAAACTCTGAAGGTTAAATTTACAAAAATAAAACTTAGCATGAATCAGTTACAGTTTTTATTCCATTGTCTTAGAGTAAAAATTTGCGACCGATATGATGTAGTCGTTATATCATGTGACTACTTATTAGAAAGGCATGAAAGGGATTAATTTAGACATGAATGTTTTCTTTCATCTATACTTATAAAAAGGAAAGTTTTTTAGTTTGTTTATTCGCTAATACTTGTTCACAGTTTTAAAGAGAGAGTTATGAAATTTCGCAAAATAATTAAAAAAGATAACTACGTAGTACATTATTGTGTTATCATATGACAGGTTCGGGTGGCTGCCATGCAACTCGACTAATAGCACTCATTAGGTATATTACAAGCACTAAACGAGTAACACACTTGAAAATTTGTACTTAGAAATTTTGTCAAAAATTACCAAGCACATGTTTTACCGTTTTTCGAAATATTTCTTAGCATTTAATTAGATTTGTCAGAAAATTGAAAAAAAATAAATACACTAGGCATTTCGTGTTCCTTTTCATTTAATAAAATGGCAGAGTACCGTACATTTACTGCATGTAAGAATAAGCCTGCCGACAATAGGATAAATAGGATTTGAAGATTTAAACAATTCTTGACAATATTTAAAAAACTTTTCTAATTTTTTTTAAATTTTAAGAGTTCCGAAAAAAACGGATTTTGGAAATTCATTTGTTGTAAGAATACATATTTTCCTAGTGTTTATGTGGTATGTAAAAAAAAGCAAGAAAAATTATATAGAACAAATTTAGTTTTTTATAAATTATCAAAATATTTCCTTTAATTTTAAGTATTAATTTATATAATTAAATATAAAAAATATTTTATATATTAATTAAATTTCAATTTTAGTTATACACATTAAAATTATATAAATCAGTATTTTAAATCTTATCAATTGATTCAACTTTTAACCATAATTTTTTTGGTTGTAAAACAGTCATTGAAGTCCAGCAACGTTCAATTGGTATTTGTGTTTTCTGACATATTGAAAATTTGAAATTTTTCAATAATAAAACTAAACCAATTTTACTTTCCATTTTACCAAATCTCATTCCAATACAATTTCTTGGTCCATCACCAAATGGAATATATGCCATTGAATGTCTATTTTTAGAATTTTCTGGATTAAATCTTTCAGGATCAAATTTTTCTGGATTTGGATAATAATCAGGATCTAAATGAAAACCACCATATGGTAATAAAATTCGAGTACCTTTTTCAATTACATAATTTGTATCAGGTACTGAATAATCTTTATTTGCAACTCGAAAAACAGCTGGTGCTGGTGTATATAATCGTAATGATTCTAAAAAAAAGAAAAAAAAAAAAACAAAAATTAAATAAATAGTAAATATCAAATATTTTCAATATACTAACCATTAATAACTTGCTCTAAATAAGTCATTTCAGATAGTGACTCATATGATAATTCACCGTTATATTTATCTAAAATTGTATTTATTTCAGCTCTTAACTTTCTTTGAATTATTATATTTTGTGCTAGTTCATACAATGTATATGTCATATTTGATGATGATGTTTCATATCCAGCAGCAAAAAATACAAAACATTGTGCTAAAATATCATTAAATGTAATACAATTACCATTCTCTGAATTCTTCAAATCAATTAATAAATCCATAAAATCTTTTCGTTTAATATTATTTTCTTCACGATATTGAATTGTTTGTTTAACTAAATTTTGAAAAAAATCAATTATACTCTGATCAAATATACGTAAATTGAAAAATTTTGCTAATCTATAGAAATTTAAACGTATTAAAATTGTTGATAATTTTCCTCTCGGTTTATTGAATATATCATTACCAATACGATTAAATTCAGAATTAGGATCTTTTAAACTATTACATTCAATACCAAATGCACTTGTTCCAATCACATCAATTGTATAACGTGACATTAAATCTTTAATTTCAATTTCAATTGATTTATTATTTCCAATTAATTCATTTAATGTTAATTCGAGACGTTCACCAATTTGAACTACAGTTGAAAACATATATTTCATTTTACCCGATGAAAATGTTGGTGTTAATTTTGAACGTAAATTTTTCCAATGATCACCTTCAATATTTATTAAATGACCAGTTAATGGATCAGCTTTTGGATTACTAAAAGTACCACGATTTTGAAAATAATCAAAATCTTTAATAATAATATTTTTGACTAAATCCAAATCCGTTATCATTAAAATTGGCTTTGTATATAAAAAAATACCAAAAAATGGTTTATGTTGTTTAAAATTTGAATATAAAATTTTCAAATCCCAAAAATAACCTTTGCCAGTTAAATTACCAAATATTAATTTTGGTTGTGGAAAAAATATATTTCTATTCTTCCAGTGATCATATTGAATTTTTAAATACCAATATATTAAAATTAAAATTATAATTAAAATATATATACACAACCACATTTTTTTTTAATTTTTTCTAAAAAATTAAAGATTCAATTTGTTCTAAAAGATTCAATTTGTGTAAGTAAACTGTTTTATAAATTTTTACAATGAATATTAAAAAAAAAATGAAGAAAAACAAAGCTTTTGAAAAATTTATTTTTATAATGACAAGTCAAAAATATCTGTGTATACGAAACCACACTTATCATAATATTATTATTTTGTGATAATGGGCTTATCTGTTTTAATAACAGAGATATGATTTGTAAATTTTACTCTTAAAATAGATTTGTAATCCAATCTTAGTGCGATAATATTGATATGAAAAATTACAAATCTGTAATTTTACGTTTTTATCTTATCGAAAACTTTAATTCACTTGTATATAGTATTAAAGTATAATGATCTTTGATTTGTAACACTATATGTACATACAGTCATGTGCAAAAAACCCGGACATTAGAGACTTAAAATAAAAAATAGCTGTTCTTATTTTCGTGTAGTTGTTCTAAATATTTTTTATTTATTTATTTATTATGATTACAGTTCCTTGCACTTATGATCCAAATTGTTGGGAATGAGGTTAAGGTAGTTTTCATACTATACAAGCTAAAAAAGTAGATCAATCGAAAACTAACGATTTCAAACCAATAAGTATGTCTTCTTTTCTTCTTAAGACCCTAAAAAGATTGTTAGATGTATATATATCAGGAATGTGGTAATGTAAATCTATCAAATATTTAGCGTGCATACAGGAAAGGTAGCGGCATGAAAAGATGTGGTTTTTGAACGTGAATGCAACGTGAATGAATCGCTGTATGCAAGTAATACACTATGACATATTTTCTCTATATAGGATTGTTTTTTTCAGTCGGTATAAATCAAGGCTTAGTATCTGGGGAATATACACAAATCTAGAATCATCAATGTCGAAGCTATGTTAAAGATATCTAGGATATCCAGAGGTACTCCGCAAGTGATATTTCTACACTACTCTGACTTTTAGTTATAAATTAAATTTTAACCAAATGGAAAAATCATCTGGTTTCAAAAATTTTGAGTAATTTCATATGCTGAAATGTTGCCATTCTTATCATTTTTAAATTGTCCAGTACCATTAGTGAGCTTTTAATGTGATGGTAAAGGGAATTTAGTTGTGAATACGCATATTTGCAAAAATATGAGGAATACCTGAATTTGGTTTACCCAAGTTAGAGATCAGGGTACTATGCCTTTCATATAGCTTTAAATATCTAGTAATCATTGTTATTTCGAAGCTGTACTGTAAACTAATTGTTACAACTGCAATATAGATTTATTTAAACATGCTATTATAGATTTATTTGCCTGTAAAACAGTTACCATAAAAACTTTAGCGCATTAGGGGCATTAGCGCAAAAGTATGATTTTTTTTTTTTTTTTTTATGTTCTTAAGTTTACTTACTTTGGAATCACTGTTAATCCCACAAACGATATCAATGTGGAGGTACGGCGAAGAATAATCCTTGAAAAACGTTTGCGGCTTCGGTTTATCAAAACATTTCGAATCAAAGTTCCTACCTTAAAGCAAATTTTAAATCTACAAAATGCTTATACATACTTCCAATTCTGCTCTACGGATCAGAATCATGGACACTGCCCAAGGCAAGTGAGTATACATTTGGGATATTCGAGAACAAAATTCTTCACGGATATATGGTCTTGAAAACAATGATGGCACTCTGGTGGAGAGGATATAATGCCGATCTTTATAAGCTTTATAAAGATGTGGAGGTAGTCACGAAAATTAAGGTGGTAACTTGTTAATATTGGTTTACTGAAAAAAATCGCGTTTTAATGTAACAAGATTTTCAACTTAAAATTTTGAAAAATTAAAAATTTGGCAAGTTTAAATTTTTTCGAAGAAACTAGATAAAATGCTAGTCCAATATCAGACCTTTAATTTAATTATATTTTGTTATGCTTAATTTTTTGTTCCTCGTTGATAAATCAGTAAAATCATAATTTTATTCCAGTATATACCGGTTTTTTAACGGTTTTGATTTTAGTACAGATGCTGATTTAGACTAGTATTTGTACTGATTACTATAAATTTCTATATGTAGTATATGATATTAGTGGTGTCAATTAAAAAATTTCCTAACAAAAGTATTTTACTGATACTGAAACCTATAAAATTTGAAGTGATTGCGATTGAAGTGGTTTTTTATTGGTGCTGGTTTTAATACTGCTACTTAACAAATACTAGTTGCAACAAGTACTAGTATTTGTACTGATTACTGTAAATGCATACTGCGGTTACTGTTATTTAACAAATTTTCAGTAAAAACGAAATTGGTGCTAATACTGGTGGGTGATATACTGGAATATGAACAACTTTACCTGTATATTTTACAGTCAAAGAAATGAATATGTATTCCCATCGATAATAAATATGGCAGATTGCAACGTTGACACCCCTTATAACAAATCAACACTCTGGATGTAGAATAAAAACAATACCCTTGATTCACAATTTAATTTTTAAGCACAATAGTGATAAATTTATCAAAAGAAACCACAAAATTGCTTGTTCTCCTTGAATTACAAAATCTCTGAATACATTCTATGAGTATAAAAAAAAAAAAAAAATCAAGACTATCTATGAATATTCCTTTACCTCAGAAAAAAAAACCAATGCTTGTGTCGGAAAAACCTCAAAAATGTTAAATAATACAAAAAGAAATAAAACAAAAAAATAATAAAACAAACAAATAAATAATGTTACAAATTTGGACAGTATAATTTAGTTGCTATTAAAATTCATAAGTCCATATTATGTGTTTCTCTTCTATTTTAGTCTTTATTTCTTATGATTACCACAGCACTAAACATTAGGTAATTACTCTCAATTTATTTTTTACATTATAACAACTCAAGTTAAAATTTGTTTAGATACAATCTAAAAGATGTGTTTATTATAATAGTCGTACTAGCTCTGATACAAAAAACGTGGCTCCGGTTCACCTTGAAACTTATCATAATTAAAAATCGTATATATAGGCAATAACCAACTGTTACATCAAATAACTATGATTATTATAATTGAATTATATTGATTATAAAATAAGTTGGACATATAACTGTTTTTATTATATTTATTATTTTTATTACATAATTATTTTCGAGTGGTTTTCTTTAATCCTGGGTTGATGTAGTGTTTTGCGTCATGATACATTCTTTTCAAGATTAAATGAAACTTCGGGAAATTCCTCCTTTTTCAATAATGTTGACGTTTGCCAGGTATATCTTTCCAAATTGTGTGTTGCCATCTATTAGTTAAAATTGTATTGAAAGGCACTCCAAACAATCAAATGCTGTCTTGGTTATGAATTATTATGTTCCTATACGTAAAGTTATGTAAACAAATTTTGATTTTATCATTTACTGATATTTATTGAAAAAAATGAAAAAAAAATGGGAATTCATTATGCCAGTTCTGAAATAGATTTAAAATACGAACAAAATTTGCGCTAACTTTTTTGCGTTAAAAAACGTATATACTTTATCGTGCATTTAAATGTTATTACTGTTATTACTAAAACCAGATGATATAATTTGCAGACAAGATATTGAAGATCGCATTAAGGCTCGTATGAGCATTTTTTTTAACCTAGTAGGCAGGATTTATAAATGTGAATATATTATTTTTTTAACGAAAATAGGCCTTAACTTAACAGTCAGTAACATATTTAATCACGATATTTTTATCTTGTTTTTATTTACATACATATATTATTTGAAACATTCTCTTAATTTTATCGCCAAATTACATCGTTGACTTAAATTACAGTTTTTTATGGATTTGGTTTAGATGGAAATTTACTTTTATAACGGATTAATATGTAAAGATTTTTTTTTATTGTTTTTGTTTTTATATGATAGAATATTGATAATATGTTGCACAATCATTAAATTATGGTTTTTTGGCATTCGCGCTTTTTAAAGTTTCTTTAGTTATGCGAAAATTGCATATTTTTATTTATAAAGTGAGTATTAGCAAATACAGGATGTTTTGTATACAAATGTACTTCATATGTCATTGTTAAGAATTCAATTTAGGTAAAAAAATGGATAGATACAGTAAGTATGTACCTGTTTGTAAACGACCCTTTAGATTTTTTGGCCTGATGATCTCTGTGCGAAAAATAATAAATCGAAAATTAGTTTATTACATAAATGAAATTATATAAATCTATGCTCACTTACTTAAACACCTAAATGAACTAACAAATTCAGGTTAACAATGGCTTTTAAGTTAACTAACTGACTTAGGTGGTTGTTAAATGTTATAATATTGAAATAGTTAGATATCTAACAGAATTTATTTAATTAATAAAGTTCAGTTAAATTCAAAAAAGAACACAAATGTTATTAGGAATTTGTTATAATTAATTTAAACAAATAATTGTATTATGTCAATCGTTCAATAATTAAAAAAAAAATTTAGTTCATTAATAAAGCCCGTCGAAAATAATTAAAAAATTTTTATTGTTGGTTACAAAATCAGGGTTGTCCGCATTTATCTAGATACGTGTAAAAAGAAAGATTTGGATAAAACCTTATATTAATTCCTCCGAATTCAGAATTTGACTTATACATATACACCTATACACGCACATAATCTCGAAAAGCGGATGACATAACCCCAATTTTGTAAACAAACTGGGTGTCTCCTAATTCAGAATCTCGAATAAACATTAGGATTTATTATATATATATTCTCGAAATAGCGCAAAACCCAGATTTACCAATTTATTTGAAGGTTATCATTTGTGGGACGTAAATTCACTAAACCTTATTTAATTTATTCATAAATTATCGAACTTATGACATAATGACATAAGTCCGAAAAAAAATTATTAAAATTAAAGACGATATAAGTTCGAAAGTTGAATAATCCAAGTTATGTCGTTCTTAATTTTAATACCTAATGTTAGATACATAAAATGACTTAAGAACTTATGTCATTTTATGTATCCAACTTATGTCGTTCGAATTTATTACAGGGAGCCAATTAGTCCAGACAATAAATTTAATTTTTGCATTTAATCATCGCCTATCATAAGTTTAAAAGTTAATATAGAGTATAATAAAATGATTTCTATATCATAAGTGGTAGTGGTCCATCCGGTAAAATTTAGTACCATTAAGTTGTGAGTTCCTGACCAAATAAAATAAATTACGGAGATGTTTCAGAATTTCGAGTACCAATTTAAATAGAAATTTCCATCAGAGCCCATTCAACCGTCGGTTATACATCAACTTTAGCTAATTGATGATATTTATTTCTACTAACATTATAGCTCAATATTGTGCGCGATCAGATCCTTTAAATTTAAATTTTTTAAATGTTTTATCTTTGTCCTGGCTTCGATACAGATATTATTAATTAACAAGAGGAATTTCTTTTTTTAATTTTTGTAGTAACGTGGGATAAATATCCTTTCATTCCTAGTAATTCAGTTTTACTAATTATGTCAGTAGTCAAATGTTAGTAATTATATAAAATATACCAGACAGTTTAAGTGTGTTATCAAACTAGGTTTTTATGCTTTTTTGAAGTTAACCTCACGAAACACTGATCTAACCCACTCAAATGAGTGTAAGATCAAACAAAATAATGTAAAGTGTGAATTGACAGAATGAGTTAGCCATAAATTATGTGAGCAGAAAATAAAAAATAAAAATATTTTTTTTACCAGATAGAAAATAAATAAATTTAATTTTAATTTTTGTACTTGATTGCCCCTGGGTGGCGCAATACGTAGAGCGCTTACCTTTTCCAAGTATACTTGGTCATTAGGTAAAAATAAATGAAAACAAATAATTGAGAGTATAATCTGGTAACCACTTAAATAAAATAAACCTATTCTATTTAAAAAGGCTTAGTTCCTGAAATTTAATTACACACACACTGAAGGAAGGCAAGATATTATTGTCGAAATATCGGTATTTGTAAAAATATCAATAAACGATTTGGTAAAAAAAGGAAAGTGTGTGTTTTTCTTTCTTTTTTTTATTTTAAGAATTTTACTACATGCAAGAAAACCTTAAATATATATCCATAGTCTAAAAATGCATTAATCATTTTTTATATTCTTTAAAAAATATCGAGCACATTTTTTATATTAATTTTTTTTTTTCAGATAACCTTCAATTGATTTAACCTTTAAAATTGCAAACTATAACATAATATTTTCTAATTTGAAAATATCAAATTACAAAATTTTGATCATAATTAACAAAAAGTTTTGGGCATAATATTAATGTGGCATTAATGGTGTATAATAATAATTATGAAAATAGAACCAGCAGGGTTCTGCGCCAGAAATCATATTCGATTCTCAAATTCTAATCAATATTCTCTCTTATAAAAATTTCAACAATTTTTAAATAAATAAATTATTTTTCTGATTAATTGACATTATATTCTAAAATTTTGGTCACTTCCATTTATTTAAAATTTTCATTAATTAATTATGTAATTCCAACTATGCTTTAAAATCGGAAGTTAAAATAAAAGAAAAGTTTAGGTTTTACTATAATACCCGTATAGAAGTAAATTTTAACCCTTATGAGCACACTATGGGATAGATTAAATCTGGCCTGAGCTATTTATATATCTTACATCGAAATCTTCTTAATCAGAATTGATATCTTAACAGATATTTTAATTATTACCTCAATATTAATTACCAATTAATTTTGAGGTAATAATTAAAATAATATGTATTTTTAGATTAACCGTGGAGCTTAATACTGTATGCTATTATTATCCAAAACTTCAGAGGTCAGAGAAACCTTTATACTTTCGCACATTTGGCTTTTAAAAAATGAAAGAAATAGTTAGGAAAGAAAGAGAAAGAAGTAGTATAAAGGTTTGGGGGAGAATTGTGAACTATTTTATTGATATAGAAGTTATCACTTCTTGGGAATGCTTGTAGTGACATATGATCACATGTTCTAGAAGTTAGGACTATGAACAAATTTCTATAACCAGTTTTGAACCATCGTTTCTCAATGGAATTACTTTAAAGACGGAAGTAGTTATTTTAGTTCTTCCGAGCATGTGCCTACTCCCACAATATATCGATAATATAAAGTTAGTGCTGCACAGTTAAGCCGAAGACTAAGTGGAACAAGTATTGGTGAGACTATTTCATTTCATTACTAGATCATCAATTTCATCAAGTATTGGTGAGACTATTTCTTTTCTATGAAGCGAATGTGGGCTGAGAATGAGAATACAAACTTTGAGACGCCCGCTCATAAATATGAATTATACTCCATATCTTGGGTCATATGTATGCTTTATAGATATTAAGCAGATATATAGAAAAATATGTATTACACCAACTTCAAAAACCCAAACATTTTGTGGCGCTTTTTCGCGGAATAACGAAAATATAATCATTCTCAAGCATATTTTAATTTTCTTGCGTTCCAAGAATCTTCAAGTTTTCTAGTCGTTTTAAGCCCTCATTTCCAAATCTGAGAATAAGTTCGAATGGCATGAATTTTTGCATAACAGACTTTTGTGGTTGTGAAGGGGTTGAACTCAACTCTGTTTGCTTTACCCGAGTTGGAAATCTAGTCTAAATCATAGTTTGCAATGCCGCCCATTATTGTCCTTTTACATAAACCGAAGTAGCTTTAGTATTCGATTTTTTCAGGAAAATATAGGACGCTACACGAATGTTATTATCTTCAAAACTATGGATGGCCAATTTACCAGCTTAACGTTCGTAGAAGCGAGATTACCACCTGAAAGTTGGGCTCAGAAGCCAGCCATATTGACGATCATGAAATATACAGTTGTTATTAAGATATTTCATTAACTTTTTGTTGATTAAAATTTCCATTGTTTTGGAGAGAATGAAAGTGATAGCTATAGATCTATAGTTTTAAAAATTGCTTTTATCACCTTTTTTTTGGAATAGGGTAAACCTGGGCAACTTTCTATTTCTATCTTAGAAGTGGCGAAGGCAATATGTCTTAGGACAATGGGAAGAATGCCATTTGCACCAGTAGAGTTATTTATATCCAGATTCTTCAGTATAGTCCTGGTTCTGAAATAAACCCTTCCTAGGAAAGAGTTAACTACAGGAATTCTTGGAAGACCCTGGACTGTATGAGGAAGTGTGAAATTTACAGCAAAGAGTTTTGCAAACGTGTTTGCTTTTTCAACGTGTTTGTTATTAAAGAAACTTCTCCATACAGGTTTCAGAGGTTTGGTTTTGAATTAGTTTGAATCTTGAATTTTCAAAGTAAAAACAATCAAGTTAGATTAAATAGAAACTGCAGTAAAGCGCTTCTTATGGCACCGTTCTTGAACCTTTATTACTTCATATTTTTATAAATTCATTGTTTTAACAAAATTTTAAAGGCAATTTGACTAGCTCCTGTATGTAAAATGTGATATCATATTCTTAGTTATAGTCATCGAAGGCATGAATTAAAATGTGGCCAGCAATTAATTATTATGTTAGAAATGGAAAATTTTTATAATAAAATAAGAGTAGGTACTATGAAATTCCATGCTGCAATAATAATCATTATTTTTATGAAAAAAAATATTTTTAAAAGTTTCTCTAAATCTTATAGTCAACACAAGGGTTAAGCTATAATAAGAATCTGATGATATCGAATACTCATCAATAAATTTAACACTCCTAAATTATTTTCGTACACTACATAATATTATGATTTATGATACCCATAATATATTAGGTGATCAATATACATAAATAATTCAATGCATTAAAGTTTTTTACAAATGTATAAATGGTAATAATAGATTTATAGATATTTAGATAGTAAATTATAATTTATTAAAACGTTCCAAGTTTGTACATTGTATTTAAATTCATTAATTTGGCTATCAATTAAGATAATACTAATGCTGAATTTAATTGGTACAAAACAAAACAAAAAAAAAAGTGAACAAAAACAAAAAATCATGTCAATTAGATTCTCTGCATGAATACGACCACATATAGATGAATATTTTACCATGATGATATGAGTGACAGTTGCAAAACAAATAGCTACTAACTAACAAAATTATGAAATTCTTACTTATAAGTTTAAAATGAACTGAATAATATTAAAAATATAGTAATATTGTAAACTGTTTTAAAATTTTTATACTTTTTAGGCTGGCAGGTACCTATAGTAAAATAGTAAAACAAGAAGAAATCAGAGTATCTACAAAAGCCAATGAATTTTAAATATTATGTCATTCAAGTTTATTAAGGATAAATTTTGTGAAAAACAATTTGATAGAGAAGCACGATAAATTTTGAAATTTTGAAAAAATCCAGACAAACCCAAATAAACTGAAAAAGGTGGGCTTGAAAAAAATAAATAAATTTTTGGTTTATTAATTTTGAATTTTACTGTACGCAAAAACAAAATGGGTCATCGTTTCATGGACAATAGCCTATACAGAAACTGTAAAATAGAACCCTATTATCTTTATAATTTTCCTTGTAAAACATACTAAATGCAGTTACCATGTTTTTATTTTGGAAAATCTAAATTAGAATACATTATTGAAAGGGGAAGAGTTTTCCAAATTTAGAATTAATGAAAACTTTTATTATTATTTATTTTAATTTTTTCATTAATTCATTTTATTATTATTAAAAATTACGGAAATACTTTTGAGAGTATTGTTATTCCTGATTGATTTTATCTCTTAAGTTCAAATGTGGTTTTTTATTGCGTTTGTATTGTTTGTGACTTTAGAGCATTGATGAATTTCCTTAACTGTTTTTGTTTTCCTACAATAGACTATAAATTTTTATTAAAATTTTTTGATTAGAATTTTGATTCACTTTTTTTTGTAATAAAAAATATTATGAATAAAAAATAAAAATTGAATTAATTTATGAAAAATATAAAATAGTTTAGATTTATTTTGTCTTATTTTGAAATAAGTCCGGAAATTAAATAGATTTTCCGGAATCAAAAATTAAATAGAAAATTTTAATTATTAAATAGTTTCAATTCAATTTATTTGCCAGATTTATTTCTCTTTTACATAATATTTCTAGCAATTTTCTACATATTTTCTAATAACTGTAAATAAATTGAGTATATTGTTATAGTAATAATAAAATGTAGGTACCAAAATTTCTAAAAGTTTTAATACAATCAAAAATTTATTAATGACTGTAACTTTGTCAAAATCATAAGCATAGCTCTGATAAAAAACAATGAAGTTCGCATCGAAAGATCAAAATTTGTTTTCAATTACTAGGAAAAAACGTTTTATACGTACGGTCAGGTTAATGGTTAAACAACAATCACATCAGACGTATATTAGTAGACGAAGGCTTGCTATATTGATTGTACAATATAATATATAATATCAAAAAACATTTTATTGATTGCCTCAAATCTGCTCTATTTATCATTAGGACAAAAAAGATAATGGAACAACTCAATGGTTCTGATGTTATTCCGATTAGTTCTTTCAACAAAATTATTTATAATTTCAGGGGTTAACGTGTTGCCTAAAAGGGATCTGAGGTGAATAAATGATGAAATTACTCGACGATCAGACAATGACACTGTGCGTCAAGAAGTTTAGAACAGTGGGAATAAGGAGAAATCAATCCACCAAAAATTACCAAAAACGAAATTTGATTGGCATGTGGAAGACCGTCATTCAATGAAATCTAAAGAAGAATTAGCCTTGTTCACTATTTCATCATAATGTAGCTTGAGCGGAGTTTACAGTTAAGTGTAATTACGCAATCGGTAATGGAATTTACTATATTAAGTGAACAGTAATTAAATTGGTAGTTAAGTCAAACTGTCTAAGCAGAATTTCTCATAAAAGACAATGATTTGGTATTTGGATGTGTTCAGCACATGTTTGTCAAACATGTTGAACATCAAGAAGTGAAATTGTTCATTGTATTTTGCAAGTTTAGGCAATCCGATGACGAGGAAGATATCGCAGTAAAAATTTTGAGTTGTCTGCAAAATTAAGAATTTTGATAAAACATATCAGAAGAGTATCAATTGTAAAAACTGAGTGGGCCTATGTAACACTTTGAGGAACTCCAAGATGTATTTGTTTATTTTTGTGAGAGTAACAAATAACCAACTTTCAGGTCTATCATATTTTTGGCAGGTAATAAAGGTTAAGAAGTTGTTGGACATTTACTGAAAGAAGCCTGCCTGGAAGGTCCCAAGTTCGATTCGCATTGAAGAAAAAATGCTTTATTAGTTTTTCAACCTGGTCTAGTGCCCTTTGTCATTGGGATATAATAAATGACAAAAAATAATTCAGAGTATAATCTGGTAACAAATTAAATAAAATGAAGCTATTCTATTTAAGAGGGCTCATTTCCTGACAAAGCAGTAGTTTTCCACATGTTATGAGTATAGATAAGCCAGTAATTTGTTAATAAATACTCAAAATATTATTGTAGATATTGCAGTGTAAAATTGCAGTACCATACTTAATTAAATACGAAAAGGTGATTCTACCTAAGTTACTATCAAGAGTGTAAAAAAAAAAAATTTTTTTGTATCACCGTGTACTGCCACTGAGAGAAATCATCTAAATCATAAGCATGTTAAGTAATTATGTTTTAATGTAGGTAATTGAAACTGATATTCTATTATGATTTCATCATGAATGACACAAGGCAAGACCCAATGTGTTAATAAAAATATGTAGATAACAATGAAATTGACATATTGCAAGTGTCCGTTATTGAATCTCTTATTATATTTGGTTGGGTCATCTTTAACAATAAATTGTTTCCTTCTTCGTTCATTGATTTGAAAGAGTGTATGTATGTACATATGTACAGATATAATGTATAGATACATACGGATTTCTGTTGTTTTATAAAACGCAATCAATTGAAAATTATTTTAATTCATTAATTTTATTATTGAATTTGACATTTTCAATTTTTGATGGATTGGTTTGATTTCATACAAAAACACAACAAAAACAAATTTCAAGGTTTTTTATGAGTAAATAGTTTTTTTTTTATTAATAATTCTTATTATAAAAATATAACTTTTTGTTATTTTATATTTTGTCAAATCAAATAATAAAATAAAAATCAAATAAAGAAGTCAAAGAACTATCATTGTGGTGTACATTATTGAATTGCAATTTGAACTTAACTTAACAGTATTGAATTTACAAAAAATTGCTATTACAAAAAAAAATGTATATATATATATATATATATATATATATATATATTTTGTTTTTTTTTTGTTTGAGCCACAACTCACAATGTGGTTTGTAATTTTCAAAGTACCTAAATTGGAAATTTAAACTCGGTATCAATATTTTTTCAATTAAATTACGAAAATTATCTGCGGTGACAGTGTTTTCTTAATCAAATTTTTGATTTTTTTTTTCTTAATAAATTTTTCTTTATTATCATATCAGTTTTATTGATGCTGCTATTGTGATGTTTACTTTTACCTCTTGGGCATTTTAAATGACCCTGTAACCCAGCATAATAGCTACTTAAGTTAAAATCAAATAACCAAAGTCGTTAAAATTTGTTTTGATGGCCTAATTCTCGAACAGGAAAAGGGGACAGCTGTTGACTAGATATTTATAGAACTAATAAACAATGTAACATTAATGCAATCAGCAAAATATTAAGGAATGTATCTATATACATATTTATGTTTTAAAGGAACACATAGTCAATAAGAATAAGAATTTTACGTCAAAGTATAACAGACAACAGTCTATATTGAATAATCTGATGTACTGCAGAGTTATCAGCTATCACTAATAAACTAATTAATGATATATAATACTATATTAAAATATATAGACATGCGGTTTGGAATTATAGAGAACAACTTGTAATACACAAATATATGTAGATATAATAGAAACGAAGTGGCATTACAATTACTAGACACAGTGAAGATTAAGATATCCACAGACTGAAAAAAATGAATATATAAATTCAAAATACTAAAAGACCAATATTTCTATTATATCTAGAAAAAATGAAAATAAAGAACAATAATTCTATTATATAAAGAAAGTATTTTGCAAAAAAAGAAAGAGAAAAAATTATAACAATAACTCTCAAAAATAATAATATACAACTAATATTTACTCGCTTCTCGAAAGTGCCACACTTTTAATTATTATATTTATATTAAATCCCAGTATTATCAGCTTCAGCTTAAAAAAAAATTTTACGCAGATTTAAACCCCTAAATCATAATATCAGATTCTGACAAAGTGAAATATAAAGAAAACACCAATTTTATTTTTATGTTCGGGACTGCCGCCCCCAAACATTTAATATTAAAAATATAATATATAATAAAATATATAAAATAAAAAAATATTTAAAAAAAAAACAAATTTTCGTTTCAAAGTCGGGTCCATTCTACTATATTTTCGCTCAAAACCAACCACATTGAAAAAAATACGTGACAGCACTGTGCAACTAGGTATTGAAAATGTTTCAGTTAAAATTTTTGAACGAAAAACAAACACTTCAAATTCTAAAATTTCGGGGAATTCCCTAAAGATTTATCATACATTTATATATTTTCTATAAATTATGATATTTTATTTATTTTCTTGGATAAAAATATTATTTATGGATTAAATTCTGGATAAATTTTTGAAAAGTAGTTTTAAAAAAAATTCCGGAATGTTTCATACGGAGAATTCCGGGATTTCACATGTGTTCTCAAATCCGGGATTTTGAAATCCGGAATTATGTTTTTCGGGATATTTTGTAAATCCGGGATTATGTTACTTCGAGATTTTGAAATCCGGAATTTTGATACTATCCCAAAAAAACGTACTCAATATTTCGTTATTAATTGTTTCCCATCATTTAAATTTATCGTGCACCCTATGCTTTTTATAAATTTATCGTGAACAACAACCAAAAAACAATTATTACTACGTATGAATTTATTTTAAGAAACAAAATTAAATTTTAATCGGGGGTGTTGTTGCGTCAATTTGATAAATTAAAATTTTTGTATGTTGAAATGAATTTTACATTTAAAGATTTGAATTCGCCACGTCTCTTTTTGAATATGTATTATTTAAAAGAATAATAAACTTAGTCTAACTAGAGTCTAATGGATGATGATATATTGCGCAATCAAATTTTGTAAGCTTTCATCTAGTAATAGACGTCTAGTGTGTTTGCTCTAAGCATTAATCTGACAGTAATATTATGCTTAAAGTGATTTTGTTATGGTTACAGTAATCATATTACGATTGAAGTAATAATATTATTAGTAATCATATCATGGTTAAATTATTTACATTATAGTTGAAGTAATCATATTACGGTTGAAGTAATAATGTTACGATTATACGATTAAAGTAATCATATTATGAATAAAGTAATCATAATATAGTTGTTTTTTGGTGTATGTTGTTTGCAAATGGCGTAATACAAAATTAAGCTAGTTTTTTAGCTGATAAATGATAGACATAAATTAATAAGAATTGGTTTGCATACATTTTTTCATAACATTTTATAAACGATATAATATAATATATACTTTTTTTTTCTTTTTGTACAATATGAAGATGATAAATTTAGAAGTAATTTTTTCAATTCTGATGAACCATAAATTATTTTCATTGCAATCATATTATTTTTCATTGAATAAGAATTTTTTTCAATTTTTTGTTCTAATATATAAAACCCACATTTTCATGATGTAACACCATTAGTGTAACTATTAACTCCAACAATGTTATTGTGCTTTAATTTTATAGTTCAGCCAAGCACATTTTTTTGCTTAGTATTACAATGATTAAAAGTTACTTAGACTTACCCTTCGTATTTAATACAAAAGTATTTCTATAAGAAAGTGAAAGTTACCAAAATCACAATTTTCTCTAAAATCTTCTTCTAAGCACTTCGAGATAATATTTTGTTCTCTTTTTGAGGAAATAAGTAAAATTAATACTGATCGAATTTCAAATATTTAATTTTAGAAATTATTACACAATTATGTTGTTTTTTTCTACATTTTTACAATACTTAAATTTATATAAATTATATAAAATTTATAAGCTTATAATAAATATGAAAATGACTTCTCTCCCTCTTGATGTTAGTTGGAAAAAAAAAAAAATTTATTTCATAATAAACTTGTTTAAAAGTTTTATAAATTGATTTCTAAAAGTCCCTAAATATGGTCAATTCAAATAATAATATTTTTTTGATTCCTTTACCTACACTAAAATTTTAATATAAATGATTGTTGAATCAATAAACCTAACTAGGTGTGGTTAATGTCAATAATGATTTAAAAATTATTTGTCCAATTCATTCAAAAATTGTAAAAGCTTTTGTATTTAACTTCCTTTGATGTTTTTTATTTTTATTTTATTATCAACTCAATATTAAAAACAAATTGAAATGTGTAGGTGTCACTTCTGTCCTTATTTAAAACAAATAGAAATTTAGATTATCAGAATTGTTTTTGACTAAACTGATTTAACATTGTATAATGATTAATGGTTAATAATGATACTAAAATATTACAATCTTATGAACGAACAATTATGAAAGTAATTTCATAAAAAATATGTTGTTAATATTAGTGTACATAAGTTGGGGCGGATTGAGGTTGATAACAATGCACAAAAATACAAAAAAAAATATATTTAAATTTATTTAATTATTTTTATTCATACCTGTGACATAATTACGACTTATAAAGAATAACCTCGGATTTGCTAACTCGGATAAGTAATGAAGACCTTCGATTTGTAATTGGACATGAACCTTTAAAAAAATTATACTTTTAAATAATTGGCAATTCGAAGTGAAATTTGTAATCTACGATGATAAACATTAATTGGTATTACTGGTATTTTCTTCTCTGGACAATTTTGGTAAATGTTAATCATTCAGACTTACCCAACTTACTGCCAATAACTTAAAAAATCATCGAAAAAATTTTTCAGAAGAAATTTAAGCGATTGTCAAAAGTCAATAGACTATAGTACTTATTCATGAATTCAGATTCAAGCATCGAATATGAAAGATAATAAAAAATTCCTTTGGGAATAAAGAATACTACACAGCAGTCTTTCTAAACAAACGTTTGATAGAGTATTGAATCATCTTTCAATCTCAAGAAGATTTTACTAAAACAAGTTTCTTCTATCAAACCAATGTACAGAATTTCTTTTTTTCCTCGCCAGAATTAAATTTAAATGTAAAAAAATAATTTTTCTAAATAAATTATTACATAAAGCGGTTGTTGTCTAAGATAAATCAATAAAAAAATTAACATTGGTAGAGTAACATGAATAAATTGAAATGATGGGAAAGAATTCATAATAAAATTGAGAACGATTTTTAATCAAACTTATACCATTTATTAAGAAAATACAAAAAAATAAAACAAAAATTAAATTATTCTAGTTTTGCAAATCATCTAGGTCTTTGACTATGTTGATTAACTTTTCAAAATTTCTGCCAGCAATTGAATAGTTTATTCAACACTATAGACTGTTTAGATCTTTAACTAGATTCTTCAACGTGTAACATTTTAAATAACAATTATGTAACATATTATATTCGATCCAACTTAACATCTACTAATTTTTCGGGCTCTGAAATACCGATATTTTGCCTCTGTAAAGAATAATTAATTTAAACCGACTTCTGGTACTCAATATTCAGAACTAGATTTGAAAATTTTCTTTTTGGAATAATTTTTAATCTCTAACTTGGCAGACCTATTCGAATCGAGGAAGGTGCAGGTCCAGGTAGAAGAATCAATGTGCCATTATTATTTCTAAGATTACCGAAATATGTAAAAGAGTAAATAAAATAAAAGCTTATGAAAAATTATTTTAAAATCCCGTATAGTAAAAAAATATGTTTGAGTGGAAGAATCCGTAATGAAAACCAAATTAGATTCAGTTGAGATGTTCATCTTTAAAACTAATCCAACAATAAATTTTTATTAATTGATATCGATTTCAATAATGATTCATTTATTGTAAACCCAAGTAACAATTCCATATATTTGAGCTTAGATTTAAGTTTTCTGTAACTGTTATTTCCATTTTTGAGGATTGCTTGATTTCTTTTTTAAATTGTTATAAACTGCTTATAACTCTGAAAATTACGGCATCTGTGCGGACCAATAACTCTCCATTTGTTATTGAATAAAATCAAATTTACAAGTTTGCTTAGAAAAATCGAATTGACGAAAATCAGAAATAATATTGGACTCGAAATTCCAAGTCTATGGAATGAACACCTTAATTGCTTTTACAAAGAGATTTGGAATGCATATACAATTAGAGTTTCTGTACCGGTACAAGTCGAGTTCGGTAAAACCAGTAAAATGGTCGATGAGAACATTTACCGGTAAATCTAGATAATTTTACCAGTTTTTTCTTTATAACAAAAAAGAAAAAAATGCCTAATTATTTAGGCAATTGCAAAACCATTATTTTTATTATTTTTTGACAAAGTACGATTAAAATTTCATGAAACGTTATAAATTCTTAAAAATGTTTCAAATTGAATTTGACTAATTGTCAAATTCCAAATCAATCAATATCCCATTAGAAAATTAATTAAGATACATAAACATAAAATAATATAGATTTATTTGCAATTGGTTTTCTGAACTCTTGATAAAAACTACCGATTATATTATAAATCGAGATTTTCAAATGGGAAGGGGTACTTTTTAATGCAAATTCGGATTATACGTCACAAAATAAGAAACTTTCGTAAAGCAAATTATTTTGATCTGGCGATTTTTGGTCTTAAAAAACCGTTTTCCAGTCCTTTTCGGAAATTGAAAATGTCACCAATCGATAGAGCACCCTCGATTTAGTTAATAATTTTTTTTTTAATTTTAAAATAACGGCTTCTTTCCCTCTTGAAAAGCTGTTACGCATTCTCTGGAGTACCCGGTATAAATAATTAGATATTTAAGTCAATAATTATAGTCTATATTGTTTCTCAACTCTTATATATTTATGTTACTTTACTTATGTTTATATTATTATATTTTGAATTGTTGAATTTATTTTTATTACGAGTATTTATATTAAATATTTTTAAATATTGAATTTATATAACATAGTAACATATTTAATGAAGCAAGTACCCAGTAAAGAAAGTGGCCACAATTGCAGAGGTTAGCCGCAGATAGGAGCCAATGGAAAGAATTTACCTCCGCCTTATGCCCCACGGATGAGGTTGCAGGACAATGATGATGATGAACATATTTAATAAATTGAAATTATTACTTTTATTTTCTTATTAAAATTTAAAATTATATTATAAGTTTTTTCCGTGAGTTAAAAAAGATCTAAAACCGGTGTATGCCGGTTCTTCCCGATAAAAAAATAAGTTCATTTACCGTTTACGGGTAATCTAAAATCCGGTAAAATAAGAAACCCTACATACAATAGCTTTTCTTTAGAATTTTTATGGTAAATCTACTAATTTAAATGTGGAAAACTATGTCTACATATCTAATTAGTCTATATTTCGCCATCATAATAGCATAGTTTCCATTTATTTTTGTGATAACCAAAACTCTCAAATATTTATCATTTATTTTATCCCAATGATAAGCTACTGGTGCTAGACCAGTTCGAAAAATCCAGAAAGCATTTTTGTGTTTTCGTCGGGAATCGAACCTGGGACCTTTCGGTTGAAAGACAGGCACTCTACCTACTGTGCCATCCCAGCGTGTCGATCAATAAATTAACTTAATAACTTCAACAGCAAAATCTTATTTTGGTGCGTCAGTTGAGATTTACTTACGTCTCATAAACTAATATAGAAATCTTATAATATAATATTTTTACTATGTAAAACAACTGTGCAATTCAATTAAATAACAAGATACTCTGTTTCATCATCAGCTTGCGAATTTTTATAATTGAATCGTATTAAAAACCTTGTAAATGGTTGTAGTTTGGAATTTATTCAGAAAAAAGAGGATAATTTCATTTTAACATTATTAACTAACATAAAACATTAAATTTTAAAAACTCACAACAATGTCAAGGAAACTATTCCATTAAAAAAGAAAACAAAAAAAAACAACAACAACAAAAAATTCACACAAATTTTGTTATTTTAAAATGAAGAAAGCAGCATGAAGGTGTAATTTAGTTTCTTAGATAACAAAAAATGTTTTTCTGTTTTATAGCGCTTAGTAAATGTTATTTGACGGCCATTGACATTATCGTACTACCTATAAACAAATGTCCATAAATTTTTAAAGAAAGTTGTCCAAAAAAAAACTAAAACAGACGTTATCAATATAACTGTAATACGAATAGTAAATGTTAAAATTCGGTTACTTTTTTTAGTTTATAATTTCGAAAAATGCAGGTAAAAATAAATAAATTGTAATCACACAACAGTGTGAAAATAAAAATGTATTATTGTTTTTATGTTTTTTAATTTCTTTCTTAACGTCAAAGTGTTAATATAGTTGTATCTTAAAAGTTAAAGTTACGTTTTTGCAGATATTCATTATTATTTTTATTTTTTGCATTGCTTGAACTTTAATTAAATTTGTAATTTTTTTGGTGGTTGAAATAGGTATGAAGGATAATGGAATTAGATACAGTATTTTGATGTCACCTTTTATCACCAGTTAAATATAATAGAAATAAACCTTGATACCTTAGCACCATATAAATATAAGAGAAATTTCTGGGAATAGAACAGATTTACTATTGGGCATAACCAAAGATTATATAATCTTTGGTATAACATACATCGCATAGAGATTTAGTTCAGAATCCAGTTATACTATCTACACATATATTTTGCTACACATTACACTTTATATACTCTTATAGAGACTTACCGTATCATGTATATGTACGAAATAAAATAAATAAAATATCTAAATATTTTAGTTAATATAACTGTCAAAGTTGTGAATGAATACTAATTTTGCTAGGCCACATTGGAATCCTGAACCACTGCTCAACTGTTGCATGTGGTTTTCTAAGCATTAAAACCAAATTCATGATTTGGTATTAAATTTTTGTTTTCTAATCAAGGTTAAAATAAACATTCTGATTCTTTTTTATATCAGATATGGGCGCCAACACTATTATCAAATGTGAGCAACACCATTGCAAAACAGTAATGAAGTTTCTGTTCAGTACGCCGTTCAATTGATACTTAGAATATTTAATTAATATAACATTATACTATATAAATGTGTTATTGTAAAATATTTATTTAAAACAATACTCATGGCTCAACGACAAATAAATAATTAATAAATGTTGAATATATATGAATTATGAAAAACTGCTATAATTAAAAATGATTGAATTACAAGCGGAATTAAAAAAATTATTTTGGATTATTCGGACATTAAAGCTGTACTAATTAGGAGGTTAGGTGAAGCACGTGTGTTAAATCAAGTAAATAATTTTAGTGAAGCTGAAATACAAATTGAAGCAGGTGGATTAAATCAAGCAGATAATTTTAGTGAATCCGAAATACAAGTTGAAGCACATGGATTGAATCAAAGTAAAGAAGAGGTCGGATAACATGTTATACACTCGTAATGTTAACAGCATAAGTAAGAAACATTTTATATAAGATAGTGAATTTGTGATATCATTCTCTTTACTGGTCGACAACGAAACGAAGCAGACGTTGATTTTATTTCATTTAAAGTAACTCTGATATAAAAACAATATTGGGTCAAATACATACAATATACTATTACTATAAACACTGAATTTTATAAATTAAGTAACGTGACAGTAAATTAACAAAATAAATATTATTTTAATATTAGTTATTCGATTAGAATATACTTATGCCGTACCTTTTTGTTTCTAATTAAACTTTTTTTTGGTTAAGCTAACTTTGTAACTAAATATAAAAAAAAAATTTAAAAAACTGGTAACAAAGTAAAAAACAGTAATAAATATAATTAATTACTATTTATTAACTATATTTTTTTAATAAATAATAAACGAATGTTCCTATTTTATATTTTCATAATTTATCTGATGATGATTTAAACTGAATGCAAACTTTAATATTGCTTCATCAATTATTTAATTAAGTCGAGTACAAAACACTGTAAAAGCCTGAAGAAAAATGTAATCTAAAACTAAATACATTATATTTCTTAAATTATAATTATGAATGTCACCTATGCATAACTAAATCTATTACACAAATATTGCGGATACATGTCAAACATTAACCCTCGAGCCGGCTGGTACACATGTGTAAAACAAAAGTTTATATTATACTTTTTTGCAGTCCAATTCAACATTTTTCCAAACAAATTCAACATTTCGTCAAACAAATTAAACAATTTTTTAAAAAAAATTAAACAATTTTTTACAAAAATAAAAAAACTTATAAGAATAAATGTTTAATTTTTTTGAAAAAATGTTTAGTTTGTTTGGACAAATTTTGAATTTGACTGCAAAAAAGCATATTCTAAAATCAAAATTATATATTGTATATGGGATTTATAAATCCCAAATGGTTTTTTTAATCATTCTCAACGGAAAAACAATAAAAGCACATTTTAACACATGCTGATTCATGTTCAGTTGTCATTAGAATTTTATTAGGAGGGAGTGGTGCGTCTTTTAATTTTTTTCTTAAAAATCAGTATAAATTGAAAGTGTTTCCAGTTATAACTAATTTTTATATAAAATATTATTGTTTATAATATTTTGGTAAAGTTATAAAACTGGTAAGTATAATATCTTGATTTATTTCTTGATTTTTCGAAACTTTTCTGTCGTCGGACAGATTTGTCTCACTAGGCTTTTTTGTTGTGATATATATTTAGTTCTATTTTGCATTCTTAAAAAAAATTATCCTAAACAGAAAAATGAACAAGCATAAGAAATGCGAACAATGGTTTGTGGAAGAAAATAATTCAATGGATGATTTTTCGAGTGGAAATGTACCGCCGAATTATAACACTGATAAAACTGATGACGAAAATCTGCAAAGTGTATCTATTTTTGAAAGTGATTCAAATCAGAATGACACAAAAAATGATAATGGAAATGCTTCAAGCTGTCCACATAACGACGATGATGAAAAAGTTAATTTACAAGATATTCGTAATAAGAACATAAATGCTACTGTAGTCTCATCAACACCTGATAATTCTCGTAATGTAGATCCTATTACAATTTGTACAACACCAGATTATAATTTTCTTCCTCTTAATTATTTTTGTTTTCTAAATACATATAAAATTTTTCTTTCCTTATAAAATTTTTCTTACCAAAACCCTAACTGAGATATATATCCCATCTAAGAAAGCTGATGGGACATGTATATTCCGGTCTAGATTTTACCCCCTTTTGATAACTAAACTTGATTGTTGCAATAATAATCTGACTTAGATCCAAATAGATATTCTTTAAAGCAGAACTTGTCTCTCGCTGCAAAGAGGCTCGAAAGGGTTGAAATAAATATTAGTGAACGGAATCCTGGCAACAATTAAATTTATGGAATAAAAGTCGAGTTTCCTTTCACTAATTTTGCGAGAGTCGCAAAGCACTGATGAAGGAAGTAAGTTGCTTCCGAAATATCGATATTTGCAAAATAAATACAAATGATTAGTGAAAGGAAACTCGACTTTTATTCCATAAATCTAAACATATCACTAAAAACAAATCTGATTATCAAAAACAACAAACAATTAAATTATTTAATTTAAAATATCACTAATAATAAAAGCCCTAACAATAAATTTATAAGAGAATTTTGTGTTTTATACAGATTTAAAACATGTATGTTCCTTGTCCCTTCCACATATCAGAAATACACAAAATGTCATGCTTGGACCATTTTGACATCTGACAAACTTATTTTTTACTAAACTATTATTTCCAGAGTCTGGCAATAATTTCTCTCATTCTACAATACATTAATACTGAATTCTAATTTTACTCAAAAATTTAGTGTAGTTCAATTAAGTATAATATAAACTCTTTTATTTATATAAAGAAAATTCCAATATTTTCTAATAATCTTATTTTCTCAGATAGAAATTTTCCAAAAGTCATTTCGGAAATTGAAAGGATGATTTTTTAAAATTATTTAACACGAAAATTAAAATTAAAAAGAAAATGTTAAAATCGTTACTATCGTTCGCTTGACTGAAAGCTAAAATTTTTGCAACACAGAAGAAGATATAAATAACCTTTAATGAAATTGTAAGTAATAGAAACCAGTGCTCCGCATTAATAATATCATGAAACTAATATTAGACAGTAAATTGTATATTTAAATTAATTTTCTAATATTTTCTGTTAGTTTTTTAGATTAGTTGTTTTAAGATTCTATTGAAATATTTTTTTTTTTTTTCAAAAGCAAAAAATGTTTCTTTTAACCTTTTGTTTAGAAAGCGTTTTTGCATTATTTTCTTGCCAAACAAAAAATTTGAATTGCAAATTTTTCTATTTTTGAAAAAAATTAAATTATTAAACGAAAAAGAAAAAATTCAGAAAAGACTTTTACAACTGAACGCATACTCATTTTACATTCTTATCTTTCCAATTGACTAATTTTTACGTTATACATATACATACATATATATATATATATATATATATATATATATAATTTGTATACGCGATTGAAAAATTGATGTTCTGTAAAACTCTTAAAAGAAATTCAACCAACTCTAATAATTCACAATAGTTAAATTAGGAAAAAACAAATAAAATAAAAAAAAACTATAAAAAATGCTAATTCATTTTCCAGGAAGAAAATATTTTACACTTATGCTAAAAAGAAAAAAACTGAATGCAATAATTAACACGTTCTTCAAACGATGACTATTTATTTGTCAAAAAAAAAAAAAAAAAAAAACGAGATAAAAAAAATAAACAAACTTAACCTTTATGATGACAATACAAAGATTAAAATGAATGTTGACATCTAATAAATGAGTTTCATTGAATAATTTGTGGTATGTTTTGGTGTGGCGCTAAAGTTATAACAGTATTAGTAAAAATAAGAAGGAAAAAAAACGAAAGAATTTTTTTTGTTTTTCTATTAAAACTTGTTTACGAAATGGTGAGTTGATTATTTTATGTTATTGTAGAAAGAAAACAAATTTGTAGTTGTTTTAACCAAACATTTCTAAAATTTTAAAATCAATTAAAGAGTTTTAAATAATAAATAAAAGAAATTAATTTTAAAATTTCCATACAAAGATTACAGCAGAATCCATTCAAAGATTACAGCACAATCCTAGATACAGCAGAAATAGTGAGTACTCCGAAATCTACACATCGACCAGGTGTTTGAAGTAATTAAAAAAGTTGCATTAACTTATCAAGTAAGATTGCTCCAACATGTCAACACCGAGGCACTACAGCTCTTGGAAATGACCAACTTGACACAAAGACTGAAAAGAGTAAAACCTTCCGAGTTGGTGTTATAAAAAAAGGACGAATTGATATGTTTTAAAATAAATATAGAAAAATAATATTATAAATTTAATTAAAATAGTAAATCTTTAAACTTGTCATTATACCGGTTGTTCCGTAGCATGCGTATCAATTTTTTAAGAGGAGAAGGAACCGTTATTTTAATATATAAAAAAAAAGTTTGTTAACTAAATCGAGGGTGTTCTATCAAATATAAAAAAATAATTTAACATAAATTTATTTTTTGTCGTAGAATCTGAATTTGCATTAAAAAGTACCCCTTCCCATTTGAAGATCTCGATTTCGGCGATTTTCGGGCTTAAAAAACTGATTTGTAGCCCTTCCCGGAAGTTGAAAATATCACCAATCGATAGAGCACCCTCGATTTAGCTAATAAATTTTTATTGTAATTTTAAAATAACGGCTTCTTCCCCTCTTAAAAGGCATGCTCTGGAACACCCGGTATAATTGCTAAATCTTAAGAAAACCGCTGGTTGATATTAAACTATTTATTTTAAATTAAGAAAGAAATTTAATATAGATTATAGAATTAAATTTAATATATTCCATTTCAAATAGCTTATTCACATTTAATTATCTTTTTTTCTATTTTAGTAGTTTTTTCTTTACAGCCTTTAGGTTATTTTAGTACAATTTTATTAGATATTTCAATAAATTATTACTAATAAATATGCTTAAAAAGCATAACCAAATGCATGGGGCTTACAGTATTCAATACTACTGCTGCTCTATATTTTTATTTTATCGCACTAGATCCCCCCACCAGGGGTTTTAGCCTTTTTAGCCTTCTTATGTCATGTGATCTGTTTAAGAGCTCGATTGCCTTTACATTACTATGCCGAATTAATCTGTATTCGTGCTTGATAGCATCATTCCTAATAAGATAAGTAATGGTTTTATTTTCATATCTCTGTGGATACATTCCTGATGATTCTGAAAAATTTGTTTTGGCAGTACTGTATAACTAGCAGGTTAGATTAGGTGGAATAAAATAACAACGCAATTTTTTTTACAGTGATTTCATTTTATTGGGTGTTATTTCATTATTGCATTTTAAAAATGAAATAACGCTACAAAAAAGATAGCTTGATAAAATTAAATGATAAGACATTTAAATAGCCCCGCTATTTATTTATTGAAATTCTAAATTTTTGGTTTAGAGAATTTCTAAACGTAGTTTGGTAGAGGATTTGTTTTTTAGTAATTTTATTAGACTTCAAGTTAACTTGTTATTAAATAAAATTTGATTGCCTATATTAAACCTTAAAATTATTATAATTTCATAAGATATTTTTAGTGTGATGGTCGATTTGTAGAAAAGCAAAATGTCGAATTAAAAATGTTGAAAAAACAAAATGTTGAAAAACAAATGTTAAATTAAAAAAATATGGAAAAAACAAATGTCGAATAGAAAAAAATGTTGCCAATTATGTCCTAGAGCCTACGGTACACTTAGCAATTTTCACTTGGCAACTGAATACAACAAAAGGATATTTATCATAGTAAACTTTAATTTGGTATATTCTGAAAAAACTATATAACCCTGATTTTTAATCCAACTGTCCAATTCAATCTAATTCAGAATTTTGCATATACATTCAGATATAAATATTCTGTAAAAGGTGATTTGAACCTGTAAAACTGATTTTATAACCAACTAAAATATCCCTTCTAATTGAGGACCTTGCATACACATGAATTCACCAATTATATAAAAAAAAAATATAATGTTTTTATACTACACTTCTTTATTTATTTCAGTATTAACACTTAATATATTTATTGCAAATTACATTATCTTTCATCATATGTTTTATTTATTTATTTATTTATATATTTTCAACCATTAAATGGAATTCTTATCTTACAATTTCTTTATTTTCTTTCTTAACATTTTGTTTTTTGACAAAAGTACCGGCTATATAATATAAAATATAATATATTTATTAAACTTGTTCCATTTTTCACATTAACACTTATTATATTAAATTACATCTCCTTTCCAAGATATTCCAATCGAATATGCCTTCGCTTTATTTTTCCTTTCTTCCCTGTGGTAAAATAAATTTCCTTACATAATTGGCACTATTATTGATTACCGAAGCAAGTACTATATTATTGGTTACCACATATATACAAATTTTTTGCAAAACTAGGGAACACCCTTAGTTTGAATCCAACTCTAAAATTTCTCCTAATTCAGGATCTTTCATATTAACTTGTATAAATATTCTAGAAAAATGGAATATACCGTAATATTTTAATTGGCTTATTTTGAATTTAACTCTTAAAGTGATTCTAGTTATTTTTATTATACATATATTAAATAGATTTCAATAACAAAGCGTTTATAGAAGTGAGGGTTGGGGTCGCTCTAACTCCACTTATGTTATTGAAAATCTTATATATTTTAGGTACATCTTGATTCGTGAATTATTAAAACTGATTTGTCTAACTAGCTTTATAATATATACTTTAAAGAAAATGTCGAATAATTTTTGTTCCACATTTAAATTTGACATTTTTTTTTATTCAAGAACCGGTTTTTCAACATTATTTTTTTATTCGACATATTTTCCACATTTTTTTTTTAAATTTTTTTTTTCGGCAAAAAGATAAGGTCTCATATTTTTATTAAACTTGTTCCATTTTTTTTCTACTACAGTACAATAACTAAGCATTTTTTATTTATTAGATGACGTTAATTTATTTTATAACGTTTCAAAAATATCAAATTTATTACAAAAATTAAAAATCAAAGGTATTTTTGATAATAAAATGTTATTTTGTAGGATAATTTTTTTTTTTAGTTTTAATTTAAAACTAAAATTGCAAACACTTTAAAATAATATAACACCATGATGATGATCAAGGTATTGATGCAAAATTTATCAGAAAATGTACTAATTAAAAATAAAAAAATTGAAAACATCATTCATATATAACAAATACTTCAATATTATTGTGTTATTTACCTCCAACTGAAATCAGCACACCTCTCTCAATCAAACAAAAAGGTTCACGAATAAAGAATTCAGTGGTAGATTTCAACAACAGAAAATTATTTTCTTATTATGTTTTTCTCATCATTATGAAAAAAATAAAAATAAATAACAACAAAAACAACAAAAACAAAAGCAAAAACATTGCGAAAACATTGAAGCGCAATCTTTAAAAGCTACACTACTTAATTTGAATTTGTTTTTCAGTTAACATTTTGGTACATTTAAAGATAGGTAGCTATTTTGATTTTTGCAGAAGTTTTAAAATAATCGAAATAAAATGTATTTTAATTCGAATAACAACTATAGGATAATTAGAAAAATATTATTGTGTTCTATATTTTCTTGTAGGATGGTGAGAATCCACTAAAAGATGCAATCTGTTTTGTATTTTAATATTACGTATTAAATTCTTAACCACTATTCTTATTAAAATCTCTCTATAATTTGATCGATATGGTAACACAAAAATACAATTTAACAATGTTGCAAGAACGTGTTCAAATCTCCTAGGAGATAAAATTCAGTTCTTCTAGTGAGTAGAACAGGAACAGTAAACTAATCAAATACTTTAAATTTGTGTATTGATAACAAAATACGAAAATTATGATAATTTATAACTGAAGTACCAGTTTTAGAACAACAATACCTGAGCTGTGCCAAAACCCTATACTCTGAAATGAATTGAAGAAGAATAAAAAAATATTAATAAAATATTGGGAATCATACAAAATAAATAAAGAGGGCGTAACAGGTGATTGTGTGTATTATTTTTACCGGTAATCTTACTAGGACGTTGAAGATTTTTAAATGAGTTGCGTAACATAACGTTGCGAGCATGATTCTTCCCCCCATATCTTAGTAGAATGTTCAGAATGCTCTAAAATACACAATGAGCCCCACTAAACGTCACTCTGTTTTTACAAGATCATAATTTAGTATATTAAAACTATAATTAAAATAATAATTTATTTAACGTATACTCTGAATTAATACTTTATGAATCGTTTGTGAATAAAATTGAGAGAGGTAAGATTAAAAAAATGTTTCAATGAATAACTTACGCTATGCTAATTAGATTGTTAAGGCTATGTTCCTTGATGAGATTGCTTACGCTAGGTTGTTCACGCTGCGATAGCTTATCTCATACATAAAATATAACTTCAAAAATTTTTAAGATTCTGTAACGGTTTAAAATAAAAAAAAAACTAAATATCAAGTTGTAAGCAAGACACTTATATGCAAAACAATTTTGATTGTAAATGGAATATAGTTAAAAATAGTTAAAAGAAGTTTAAAGAAATTTCTAATATCAAAAAAATGCGTATTGAGACCTTTCAAAAAATATATAAGTAAGAATCGAAAAAGCCCAAGCAATATTTATAAAAATAGTTGTATAAACAGAATGAACGAATTCATTTTCAACACTTTTCTGTTGTATTGAACCTAGGGCTCTCTTAACAAGTTTTATTGAAAAAATTAGATGCTTGTTGTGGATATTGAGCGGATGTTAAATCTGGAAAATTATTGAATATTTCGAGTACATAAATTCAATACGTAGGGAGATGTTCAAAATAAAAAAAAAACTGTTGAAAACTGAATATCAGACCGAGCTGCTTAGTTCACTGCTTCACAGCATTTTGTTCCGAACAATTTTGTTGAAGAGAATTCTTGCAACTGCGATTCATTGCTTCAGAATATTGTGTTCCGAACAAAAGAAATTTAAACACCTGAGATTGACATTTGAATGTAATTTAAATTGATTTTAAGAATTTTGTTTGTTTCATTCTCAATATATCAAGTCATTGTTATTCAAATAAATAATATTTATAATTATGAATAGTAATAAATAAAATAATTGTTAATATACAATAATTGTTAATATATAAAATAAATACAAAATTGTGTAGAAGTGTAGAAGTTGTGTAGAATTATAATAAAGTATATAAAACTCCCAAGATGTTCCAAGCATTTATAAAAATTCTGAGAATTCAAATTTTCATACAAAAAATATGAGTGCGCATGGCTTCGAAATAAAAGTTCTGAAGCGGCGAATCAGATAAATGTGTCGTCATTAAAAAAATTAGTTCTACAACAGTACCAAATCGTTGTTTTCAAACTGCAGAAATTGTGAAAATAGTCATCATGATAGTAAAGTTCTACGATATATAAAGCAAATGAATAAAACCAAATTTTATTTTAATAATTTTTACCTACCTTTATTTTTTAATTCTTTTTAAGACTCCACTATATGAGCTTAGCAAATTTGTATATATTGGAATTTTTTTTTCATTAAACTTAAAACCAAAATTGTATTTAGAATGGTTCTACACAGATTCAGAGAACATTATAAACGAAACAACAGCCAAATAATTTCATACAAAATTTAAATTATACCAGCTTAAAACCGTCTATATGGAGATACTTTAAGTCTCTTATAAAAATTATTTTGATTTTTATTTTCTTAATTTAGGTAAACCTTTCGATGGGCTTTTTGTTTTATACATTCTGAAATTTTGAATCTTCCATATATTACAGAAAATTATGTAAAATAAAATTAAATTGTACGTAAAGTTAAAAATATGCAACTACCAAATGAATATGATTTTTTTACTTTAAGCAATTAAAGTTTCAACTTTATTGGAAATTCAAATTAATTGATGTAGTTTAGGAGGCTGTAATGTGATTCGCAAATTAATGTATTAAATTATTTTGTTTTTATTAAAATGTCCCTAGCGTCATTCCATTCTCAATCGTATGCTTAAATTAGGTTTTCATTTAATTTGGTATTGTTTTGTGAGTTTTCGGGGTGCTGCATCAAATGTTGCATATCGCCAAATATATAATTTGTCATTTTTTATTTGTTATTGGTCATCCGGGGATAGCTGCATTCGATTTGGTATCTCCGCAAACAACTTCAAATTAGAAGAGAAAATTATTTTGATATATGGAGTAAAATAAGAATGGAGCGATGCTGTTATATCATTGAGGAAATTTTAGTAAAAACTCTAAATTAAAAAAATAGCTTTAAGCGTTTATCATATTTTTGATAGTGCGAAAGAAGCTGCCAAATGTTTAAACTATCTATGTCGATGTAAAACTGTTTTTTCACTTTGCAGAACTAAAAATACTACTTTTTCCTCTTAAACAACTCCAATGTGAAACAAGAGAAGTTGCAAATGCCCATCTCTAAATTGTGAATGGAGATCCCAAGATGACATAAAACCGGTCAAGGAAATTCGTCTATAGTGCCAACTTCATAAATGTGAAATCATATTCCCTCGGTTGTGTTTCCTTATCAAAAATACAATATACAGAAATTTAAAGAAAATAATTATACATACATTTATCCTAAAACTGCCTATTAACCGCATATGACTTCTTTCTAGTTTTATTCTATAATATCTCAACCAAGCGGTACGTAAAGTAATATCCTAACGCTTTGGCTGATTATAAAAAAAAAATGGATTTATGAAAGTTTATTGGCCGCTTTTTTTCCATCGTCAACTACTATTTTCTATATTTTACCCAACCGTCTGACAATCTACCCAAAGTATATAAGATAGAACTGGATAACTTTATTTGTGCATCATAGGTTGCTGTTGAGAATACAACAGCGTTGTTTATTTGTTTCTGTTAATATCTTTTTGAGATCATTGTTGCAGCGTCCTTAATTCGATATCATTGACCCTAGGTAATTTTAATGTTTAACTGTTTCAGAGACAACAATCAATTGAATGTTCTGTTGGTAATCATTCGGTCTGTCAATTATCATTACTTCTGTTTTATTTGTATTTTATCAACACTTATTTAAGAAACGTACATATGTACATACCAAAATTATGCTCAACAATATTATATTCTAGTTCAATTTGTGACTAATATTTTTTTGAATTAATTTTTTATCCATTTTAATTGTTTTTTTTTATATATTAATTTTTTTTATATCAAGGGTATATCTTTTCTGACACGTTTACTGGTGTACATTAACATTATTAATATTTTATCATCTACTGGTTATTCCACGATCCCATTTACCTCACACTTCTTTAATGATGTCGTTCATATTAATATTAAACATTTGAATGCCGAGATTTTATTATTCCAAATTGTATTATGATATTATCTGATAAGCTTTGGTTCACTCTTCACTGATAATGAATTTTTTATATACAGTTTATAAATTATTTGAACCAAATTTTTTTTTTTTTATGTTCTTGACAGTAACTTAGGTAGAATCACCTTTTCTTGCTTAATTAAGTACGATACTGCAATTTTACACTACAATATTTACAATATTTCGAGTATTTATTTATCAAATTACTGGCTTATCAAGTCATTGTTAGGAACTAAGCCTTCTTAAATAGAATAGCTCCATTTTATTTAAGTTGTTACCAGATTATACTCTCAATTATTTTTTGTCATTTATTTTATCCCAATGACAAAGGGTACTGAACCAGGTCGAAAAACCGATAAATATTTTTTTTTGCTTCATTGAACCTGGGACCCTTCAGTTGGAAGGCAGGCGCTCTACCTACTGCGCCACCCAGCGTGTATTGCATTGAAATTTCTATATTCGACAAGATGTTCCTTTTTGCTTTTTGCCTATTTTACAGTATCGAAAGCTATCTTCTAGTCAATATGATCAATTGGTAAACTTTGGAATTTTTTTTGACAAAAGATTTTTAAAATCTCCAAAATAAACGTATTTTAGAACTCCAGGTCTACGTCCTTGATGAACTATTATTGCTTTGATGTCAATTTGAAAATTGGGCTATGTGTATTCCTGGAAATAGTAACGTATTTTGCGAGTTATGGCGTCGCAAATAAATAGAACATGTGAGTAGGATTTCTCTTCTTCTAAGCAGAATCTGTGTGTTCGATCTATCACCCTTGATAGAATATTTGTTAAATGGACCATGACCTGAGATACACCATATCAGTGCTCTGATATTAGATCTAGTCTCCTTGATTAGCTGATACAATCAGTGAATACTGAGTTTGGAAATTGACTTTGTAACTCCTTTACAACTATCATATATGTTTTGGGTTTTTGTAGTTTCCTACCTGGAAACAATTCCTTATAGGTATATGTTAAAATGACACATACTTGGCTCCTGTCGTAAGAATTGATTCTTCGCGCCTGTTTTTACAAGGATATCTGCTTGTTCATCTCCAGGAGTACACATACGAATATTTCGATTTACTTCTGTCAGCCTTATTAGTCTATGTGCTAGCTATAGATACTGATTTGGGGTGATCATTTTCTAAAGATAGAAAAATATGGGAAGTCAGAGCTTTTAAAGCAGCTTTGCTATCTACAATTCTGTATATGCTATATACAATTCTGTCGATGACATAGGTTTCAGATTGGAAAATAGTAGAATATGTGCCAAGTTCCGCACTAACCTTGAACTTTAGTTTAAATATGCCGGAACCGTTATTGCTTCGGTTGCTAGTTAAATATTCTGCAGGATCATGCTGTGTTCTGGTCTTTACTGTTTGAGGTAATTTGTTAGACGCAGTCTTGTTGCTGTAATTCCTGCCACTTAATCAGACATACTTCGGAGAATCGGTGGGAGTTCCAAAATTTTTTCTATGGTTCTAATATTATATTATAAGTAATATAATTAAAAAATATAATATTCTTAGTAAACGATTTGAGCAACACCCGCGAAAGTTCAGTTTGCTCAAATGAATTTTTACGATATTAAAAAGTATTGATTGAGAAAAAGATATACTGTTTGACGTTATTTCAACTTCTGGTATATCTTCCATATTTGACCCCCAGGAGGCATCACACGCACTAGAAAGATATGACATGCGGGCTAAACAACACCACATAAAGATGATGGAAAATGTGTGTTCAAAGAAACCTTGAAAACTGGTTTTCTTCTTTGAAGAACGTGAGCCGAGACGATCAACATCGTCAACATCAAAATAAATGTTTAAAATAAAATTAATTTGTATTAACTAAATTGTTTGAAGTTGGATCCACTCAAAAATTATTCTGCAATTACTGAATTTAGACGCGTAATAGTAAAAAAATGCCTCAAAAAAATTAAATAATATCGCAAAAGAATAAAATATTGAAATGAAATCAAAAAGCAAAGAATATACCTATTATAAGGGTATATATATATTTTTACGGAGTTATTTAATTTGTTTGCGACATTATTTCCCAAATTAAATATTTTGGCGTTATTTCATTTCACCATTCTTTTTTTACCGATTCTATAACGTATTCCAAATTATATTATATCCTTCAATATTACAACCTTCAATTGATCGTCGGCTGAGTTCTGCAAGGCTCCATATGCCATCAACTCGGTTTCGAGTAAACGCGATTTGAAGTTTAAAGTTACTTAAAAATAAAAACGGTATGATACAATTTTTTGTAACTTTCAAAATAAGTTAATACTTATTTTGGTATTTACAATATTTCAAGTGACTACGTCTTTTAGTTTATAGGTAAGGGTAGGGATTTTTGTTTTTCAAAATCGATTCCCAAACGACCCATATTCACTTTTTTGCAAAAGTTGAACGTGGGTCAAATTTACATGGATATGGATCGTTTTAACACTAAACTTTACAAATAAATGTAAGGGCCACTACATATTAAAAAATATTTATGGTTTTCAAAAATTTCAAAATTAAAAATCAGTTTATTTCATTGAAGTCACATTCTCTAATAACAATATTATAATCTAAAACAAAAACAATATAAAATAAAGCAATAATTCAATTACTAAAAAAATAAAGAACTTAAAATTACTTATATACCTTACCTAAGTATACTTTTAGTTATAACTAACTTATAAACTTATAACTATTGAAGACGTACGGTTCTATTATGACGAGAATAACCATACGTTTTTGACATAAATGGTTATTCCCCCCATAATAAAAGCGTACGTTTCAATCACAATTATTTTATTTTTAAAAATTATGTTAGATAGTTTTGATCATTTGTTGGGCATATGTGTCAGGCACATTTATATGGAGCATTTCAGAAATAAACCAATTTTGACGTCAAACTGCATACAAAAAGTACCCATATCCAAAAAATTGGCGTATGGGTCATTTTATAATTAATAAAGTATTACAAAGGTGGATACGGGTCAATGCGGAACTAAATATCTACAAAACGGTAAAAGATAGCGAAAAACGGTTCGGGCCAAAAGAAAGAGCGTGTCACGAAACTTAATAATCTGTTATATGTCAAATGGCTTATAATTAGCCTTTCAGAACTCAGTCGACGAGGTCTAACCAAGGAACATCATATCTAATATGTATTTTGGTATGTTCTTTTGCATAACTAAACTATTTTACTAACTATAAGATTCATTTGAACAAATTTTCATTTGTTATATCTGTTATAATATGTTCTAGTATGACTCAAAAATGATGAGCAGTGCTACATAAAAAAAAAAACAAAAAAAAAACAAAGAAGCTTAAAGTATAACCACGTATACCATTCGATTTCAATTGTTGCTCATGCTGTTATTGTTAATAATTACAGCAACAACAACAAAAAATAAAAAAAAATGTTTTTGTTGAAAGACTGATCTATACTGTACATTAACATACCTCTATGGTATAAACCTACATCAAAACAGCAGTAGACAAAAACTATACTCATCAAAAAATATATTTTTCTTATTCAGATACCTTTGATATAGGTAAGATATACAATAACAACAATGCTGAACAGCACTGCCATTCATCCATATTGTACGATAATAATTGTGTAGTAAAACAAAAATAAAAAAAAAAACCGCGAAAAGAAGGGGTCACAAATAAAACTAAATAGTATTGGCAATAATATTACCATTGCACTAGTTGATAGCGTAACGTTTTAACTGTTCATTTTGATTTGTGATTCAAAAAAAAAAAATCTTCAGATTAAAATAACTTAACAAAAAATACAAAATAGATAGATAATAAAAAGCAAATTTAAATATATGTACATAAATCGCGGAAGAATTATTATTGATTATTTTTATTGTTTATTGGAAGAATTATTGATATTTTAATTTACAGTCAAACCTTATTTTTTAAAAATTCTGGTTTTTATTCGTTATTTTTGTTTGTTAAAGGATTAATAATTAAGGATTAAAACGAAATAAAAGTGTTAATTTAATTTAAATTTTATAATTTAAAGAATTGCCATTGAGGTTTTATCAAGTGTAATCAAATCGTTGGTATATTTAAATTAAGAATTAAAATAATAAAATTAATAATTAAAATTCTTAAAATAAATTTAATTTATAATTAAACGACGTAATAATCTATTTAAAAAAATATAAACCGTACAATAGTTGAAGATATTTTGACAAATCAAAGAAGTAAATTAAAGAAGTGTTTCAATTTGCAAATTTTCATTTTATATTTTTTTTATTAGAAAATAATTTTAAAAGTTTTTCTCAATTGTTTTCGTTTTAAAGCAAAACAAAAAAACTTTTTATGTATTCATAAGTGATTAATTTTAGAGCGTAGGTAAAAAGAGTCTTAGAAAAAAAAGTAAAAGAAATGAAATAAAAGAAAAATAATATAATAAATCAAGTGTGAATAAATGTTTTAATATTTTATATTGAAAGATGAAGTAATTGATGTGATGTGCCTCATTTTCATATAAAAGATACAAAGTTGGTATTTTTTTTGCTTAAAAGTGAAGATGCATATCTAAAAATAGGTATTGTGCAATTACATATATACATTTTTATTTTTATTTATTTATTTACTTTTTTTTTTTTTATTTTGAGAGTACATCATTATACTTTTAATATAATAAATCTAAAGATGATCTACTTGACAATGTTTATATTTTTACTTTACTTATTGTTAGCTATAAATCGGATTTGGATTTAAAATAGAATTTCTGAATTCAGTTCTAAAATTTAAAAATAAAATTGTTAAAACTTATATGGTTTGAAAGAGTTATTAAATTTTACATTGCTGAATTGATTTAATTTACTATTAGTTGTAAAACAGATTTAAATTAGAACTTGGGTTAAAACCAAAACTTCCGGCTTTAATTCTTAAATTTAAAAAAAAAAATTGTAAAAACTGTTATGGCTTAAAAGAAATAATGTTATATTTTACATTATTAAATTATTTAATTTATTATTATCTGTAAATCAGATTAAATTTGGATTTGAATTCAAATCAAAATTTCTGAATTTAGTTTTCAGAATTTAAAAATTATATTGTAAAAACTGTTATAGTTTGAAATAGCTGTTATATTTTAAATTACTACTGACAATCTAAGAACTTCAATTTTTTTGTTTTTGTATGTCCTACAATGTTTGATACTGATATTAATGAATTTAATTCAAACTTTTAACATAGTAAATCTAAAAATTATCGTCTTGTCAATAATATCCTTTTTTGTCTTTAAAAGCTGTAAATCGGATTTGAATTTGGATTAAATACGAAATTTCTCAATTTAGGTCTACAGTTTATTAATTATATTGCAAAAGCTGTTATGGTTTGAAAAAACTGTTATATTTTACGTTAATGACACTATAAAAACCAATATATTTTTTGTATGCTCTTAGGTATGATTACCTTTTCGTTCACGGACAGAACGATACTGCAATTTTTGTTTGTTTAAATTTATCGAATCTTCTTTTCTATTTGAATTTACAATAATATTTTAATTTTACATGAATTAATTAAAATACTTTAGCGATGTATTAAAACAAAAGTTGATGTACAAATTTAATTATAATTTTGATAAAATAATTAATCTTTTAAGTCTTAATTTTTAGTTTGCTGCTTGTTAGAATGTTCAGTAGGTTTCTTGGCAACGGATTTGTACCACACACAGTTATTTACGAGTATTATTTGACGAATATATTTATTTAACATTTTTTTTGTATATCAACTAATTAAATGTGAAAAACTACTACTATTGTTGCGAACTACTATGCCTTCATTTGACTAATATAAACAGATTTATTAAAAAATTCCATCGTTTATAAGAAAAATGTAATTAAAGATTAATGTTCTCAGCGGGATTCGAATTCGGGATTTTTTAATTAATAGCTAGATTATATATTACACTACACCATATTGGTTGTCAATGTTTGTGATCAAATATAATAATTACGAACTTTCAAGTCGAAATAAAAATGGATATATGTTGTTGCTATTCTAATTATTTGCGATACTTCGATTTTATTTCGAATTTCTTAAAACTAGTTTGTTGATAGGCTTTATATGTTGATAATATAGGCTTAATGCTGGTCAAAAGAGTTGAATAAACATTGTCTTCTAAAATCTCGGTAATATAAATCTTTGGGATAACCATAAGAGATTCATACCTATGTATGAAAATAGACTAAACATTATTCAGCTTAAGTCTCTGATAGAGAAGACGGTTGTTTTATTTGTGTTGTGACAAATTGTAAAAGATGGTATTAAGTGTTCAGTTTAGTTCGACAACTGGTCAGTTATTCTTGATGTTGATTACTAGTATTCAGTTTTTTATTTCTAAAGTTCAAATTATTAAATAAGAAGGTGGTCAAATTGTATCACAGAATCATCTACACAAGTTCTGAATATAATCAGATTTTAAATTTGATTAGTTTATTAAAATTTGGTTTTTACATTAGTTTTCTAGGTATCCAATCTTCCACTAATTCTAAAATTTAATTTGTTTATTAAAATTTGAATTTTACATTAGTTTTCTAGGTATCTAATCTTTCACTAATTCTAAAATTGATTTTGGTATTTCAAGTTTGTACGATCCGTTTGCTAACTATATATAATTGGGCATTCGACAGAATTAAATTATCGTTTAATATAAAATGGGAATGTTTAGAAATTGTATTTACATTTAAAAATTTAATAATAAATAACTTGATCTTTCGGTATTTCAAGTTTGTACGATCCGTTTGCTAACTATATATAATTGGGCATTCGACAGAATTAAATTATCGTTTAATATAAAATGGGACTGTTTAGAAATTGTATTTACATTTAAAAATTTAATAATAAATAACTTGATCCAAAAGTTCTAAGACTATAGAAATAAATATCACTTACGCTTATTTTATTTTATCTGGTTATAGACTTTATTGGCTGATTATAGAGACTATATAGTTGATTGAGAAAAAGCATCTCTTCTCTGCAAAATACCTTGTTTTTTTTTATGGAGTAAATCTTATCACAACTGAAGATTCTATAATTCGATGTTCATAGTCCTTTGCGCATATTGAGGTTCATCATTTTATTCTTTCTTTTTGCATTACTTTCTATATTTCATTTTTTAATGCTAAATGTTACTTTTACAGAGTTACAAAACGAATTTCATAAAAAAAGAAAAATAAATAATTCAAAATTTCACTACACTACTTAACACATAGTAAATAATTCAGCTGACTTCCAACAATTTCAATTTGACTCAATTTGTTCCAACACCTTAATCATTTTTTCAATACAATCTTCTATCTTTTCAAAAGAATCTTATAAAATACAAATTTAAAAACATTTTTATGAATAAATTCTAATTTGATAAATTCTACTTTTTATTATTTTAAATTAAAACTTATTTTTATTTTTTTTTATTTTGTTGATAACTCTTAAAATGTAACTAACTATACGACCGTACAGCTTAGGCTAAAATCCGAATCATTCTATATATTAATATTTTCTCCAATAATGAATAATTCAATGTATAAAATTTTGTTATACAAATATGTACATAATGTAAACATGATTTTTTGTTAATAAAAAAAAAGAAACTACGCTGGGAGAATTAATAAAAAATCTAGAACTATTATAAAACATTTTTTAACTGATTTTAACTGATTTTAACTTATACCTAATTAAATATTGTAACTACGACTTTCATATTTTGAATACTTTTTATTTCTCATAGGTATGAATCACAAAATTACTTTTGATAACACTATTGGAATCCACATATTAGCAATATTAATTAAAATAGTTATGAAAAAACAATAATATTTAAATAAGATTAAGCCATTAATTAGACCATAAATGAATGACAGAAGGACATTGGTCCCGAAGCAATTTTTGGATTTCACAAGAGCGTTTGAAACAAGTGATAGAGACATATTATAGAAAATAAATGTAGAGATATTGTATAGGAAATAACGAATTGAACTAGTTTAAGAATATTTTTTTGTAGGAAGAGCATACAATAGACTAAAATTAACAATACTTTTTCAAGTTGGAAACCCAGACAATTACGAGTCCCCCAAGGGTCTGTGTTAGGAGTTTTATTGTTTCTTATACAAGCCCTTTAACCAATATTAATTCGAACACTGCAAATTTTAAAAATATTTTTTAATATATTTACCGAGTGTTTTAATGTAAGTTATTACTATAGTTTGAAAGCTTGGCTTATTAGCAACATTTTATAGAAAAATAATTTGACATTTTAATCAAAAACTAAGTGTTATTCATATAACATAATAAAGCCTATTTTTCAGTTCAAAATAATTATGACCTTTTTAATTCGGACGAAGTATTTAATGTTGCGTTACGTCTCTTAGTATCTGATAATTTAAGCTTAAGTATCTAATAAGATAGAAGCTTAAGTATCTGATAATTTCCAGCAGTAATTAAATACAGAAATCGCACGTTTGCTGAATGTTTTCATGTCACATCAATTGTGGAATGTGGATTATTACGCAGAGTACTTTTCATTGATATCCACACAGATTTAATTAAATAAAGTCTGGGTTATTTGATGGCCACTCTAAAATAGGGATATTTTTTGTGTTGACGGCAATTTTACAATTTTTTTTTACTTCAGCTGTATGGCAAACAGCACCACCCTGCTGAAATGTAAGTTCTTCATACCTGATATTGGTAATTCATCGATGGACGGCTGTCAGTGTCGGTCCAAATTCCAATATATTTTTCGGCATTCACTGTACCATCAATAAAATGGAGGATTTTAACACATTTTTAAGGCAGTCTTTATGATATACTTCTGTCTTTATTTTTATGATGCTTTCCGATTATTAGGACCAATTACTGTAAAATTAAAAAACGAAAAAAACATGAATTAAAAACTGTAAAAATCCTTCAAAAAAGTAAAAGTTAAGAATCCATTATACTATTTATTATTTATTAAAAGTAGATTGCAATAAACTTTGTTAAAATCAAAGTTAGCAATAAATTAACTCCACCCTCCACCTCATTTACTTTCAGCATAAAAAAAAATTATTATTCTTTTTAAATTCCCACAGCAGTGCTCAACTGTCACTTTTTATTTTTACCATATAATTTTTTTTTGTTTTTGTTAAATTCAGAGTAGAAATTATAGTCATAATATGTAAATTACTTAAATAAATTAATGTTTAACATTCCAACAATAAAACTTTAAATATTAATATTCGAAAGATTCTTTTGAAAAAAAAAAAATATTTTTTACTTTTATTTTATTTATTTTTTTGATTTATTTGTGATTTCACGTAGCCATAAGCTGTATGCAACAAAACACATAATATTTTATTGCAATTTTTTATTACAATCACTTAAAGAATAAAAAATAAAACAATTTTTTTTTTTACTTTAATACTTCCATAAAAAAAAAACTGAAACAATTTTTGAAAAAGAATCCAGTGAATTTTAAGTCATCTTCAAATTCATGTACAAAACGTATGTACATACTTAAGTTCGTAAATTGTAATGAGCATAATATTCATAAATAAATTGTCGTTTTTATTGCATTTACAAATAAACGACATACAAAAAAAAAAAAAAAAAAATTTGATCAAATCAATTATAGGATATAGTAGATTTGGTTTTCAAATAAATGTTGAAAAAATATGTTCTGTAAAATAATAATTATTACATTTTATTTATTTCATTTATTTATTTATTTATTTATACCTTAATATTTACATAATTGTTTTATGTGAGAGTTTAGAGTAGATTTTACAGAGATTATAGGTATTTTTATTTCTATTTACCTTTACAACTGAAACATGGTAGTTTGGAATATAATGTTTTATTTTATCAATTCTAAATTTGCAAGGAAAATGGTAAAAACCTTTCATGTAAATTTTAATTATTTTGAACTTAAAACTACTTTCAATGAACTTAAAAACTACTTAAGACTAAGCTGTATGCCTCTACGGCTGACATAGATTTTTTATGACAGTATTTTTAGAAAATTGCAATTTATGGTTGAAATTATTATTTAATTGTAGGATTTTGTAAATAATAGTATTATTTTTTTACTTTTGATGAAGTTTTCTTGTAGAAAAATAAAATGGCAAGTTCAGCATCATTTTTAAAATTTTATTTTGTTTTATTTGAAGTTTGGCAATATGAGAATTGGTGACACAGTCCCCCAAATTGGAGAACCATAGCACATGACCTGTTGCAATATTGATTTCATGATTATTAATTTATTTTCAGTAGATAAAGAGGAATTTCTGTTAATAAATGGATAGAGACAACGGATGGTTTTGTTTATTTTGCCGATAATTATTAAGATATGAGCTTTAAAAGTAAGTTTTGGATCTAAAGTAATACCAAAATATTTTATAGTAAGTGTACCTTGAGGTTTAAAGCAAGCTTTTGTTTTATCGACGTTAATTGAGATTTTCCATTTGTTGTAGTAATCAATTTCAGTGCCCATAATGCCTACCGCCAATAAGACTGTATCATCCACAAACAATTTTATCTTATATTATTAAAAATGTATTACCATTAAATCGTATAGCTTCTCTATGCTTATACAAAATGAAAAGTTTTGTTGCTTGTTTGCTCGCTACACTCAGGGAAAAATCCTATAAAATTAAAATTGTTTCCTATTAATTCAATTAGATTTTCCTATTAAAATTCGTCAATGGGATATACAGTTTTAAAATAACAATTTTAATCTTATTAAATCAATAGTTGAAATGTACCATTATTTTAATAGTATTGTCCTGTAAAAATTATAGTCCATCACATTATAATTTAATAGTATATTCTATTATACTAATAGTTTCAGTAATATTAATTTAATAAATTTAATAGTATGCATATTGCATACTATCATTTTAATAGTATTGTCGAAGTCGTATACTTTTTTTATAATAGCATCATATTAATATTAATAATAAGTATTATTATTTTTATACTTCATATTGATTTAATGAGTTAAATAAAATTTTTCTAGTACCTATATTTGTTATGTAAGGTTAAAGCAGTTCAAATTAAATGAAACAATATTAATTATTTATTAAATCATTTTATTCTATAAACATTATTTAATTTTACTTGTACTTTTTAACAGACTTGTTTGTACTTTATCATAGAAATATAGCTTAAATGTATCAAAATCACTAATAACAATAATAACTAACTAATATTAAACATATAAATATACTAAAATTAGATTTAACAAAAAGAAAAAATAATTTTAATATTAAATTATTTATAACAATTACAACACAGGCTTGGAAATGCTCGTTAAAATAATTATCATGCCACTGTTTGCATAAGATATAACGCCCAGTTTTATGTTAAACTATTTCTTCAATTTGATAAAGTGTAACTTTTTGAATATCCAACTTTGTTAAATAGAAATTTTAATGATATAGGTATACTAATATTATATATATATTTTTTTCTTCAAAAACTAAAATATCCATTTCGAAAAAACGTTTTGTACTAAGTTGATTGTTGATCAAAATTATAATTTTTCATTACTATATTATAATATTTGACTTAAGCACTATTATTTAAATAATATTCATTAAAAAATTAACTATTTTGTAATATTGAAGTAATTGTTTAAACTAATAAATACAATCAGTAGAACAGTTTTAAATTTATAGTATTTCTAATAACATTAATGCGGTCTACTATTAATATAATAATAGTATGCATCTTATTAAATCAAAACTACAAAACATATTGTTTTAAACAGAAAACTATTGTTTTTACAGTAAAAACCTATTGATACCCGTCCTAATGAATCAATAACTGTAGTATTAAACATTTAATAGTATGTTTTTCCCTGAGTGTATTAACATCTACAGCTTCAAAGAAATTTGAAATTTTGTAGGACCGTTCACAATCAAAAAAGATAACTTAGAAAATATAGATAAGTTTAAATAATAGAGTGAGGTAGCTTCCATACAACTCAAGATGAAACAGACCTGGGTTACTTCTCTCTCAAAAATAAACAAATGCGTTTGAACTGATTTTCAAAACTCGGTTTGGTTCGGGTGATTGTCAGAAAACTCCTCATTCTCCAAGGATATTGCAAAAACAAAAGGTGTTACAGACTTGAAAATAATATAAATAGTAATTTTTAATTTTTATTTATTTAATTTTTTGAACTCATGAGAAATATAGCTCGTTTAGAGTGTTATAAGCTGTTTTCTCAATAAGAAACAAACAAGTTTTTTACGATTTGCCAAAATTTGGACTATTCCAGGTAGCTGCTATAAAACGCTTAGCACCCATCAGGAGTATTTCTAAACTAAAAAATTTTACAGATCTGAAAATTTGTAACTATGTAGATATTCCCTTAAAACGCGTAAATAAACAAAGAAGCCTTTTCGCTAAATTCTAACTAGCTGGCTGACTCAGAAATATTTTTGTGAAATTAATTCTGATATGAGAAACAAGAATATTAGAAGACTTGTGGTAAAATTGAAATAGCGACGATATAATCAATAAAGATAAGTAAGCTGTTAGCTACCCAAAGAAGCTTCTAAATGTGTCGGATTTGAGAAGGCTTTTGATATGTGTTCTTACTTAAAAGTATAAGGTCCAGCAAAACAATAGTAATTACAATATGTACCAGATTCATAATAAAAGTATAAATATAAAAGTATTGCATTATCCTTATGTCATTGCAGCACAAATTCAAACTTACTACAAATTTTAATTGGAACAGCGTGTGTTTATATATCCTTTATGCAATTTTCTAGAATATCAGAAACCATTTTTTTAAATTTGATTAATAAATAAAACTTTATTGAAGTAAATATTATACATTTTGCAATTGACCCGGATAACGTCGGGTGCCTTTGCTAGTAATAAGGTAAAAGTAAAACGAAGTATTAGCCATTTAACTTTGCTCTTATTACACACCTGTAAATAGAACATTATATGCACGTCCTAAATTCAGGGGTTTTTATACTTAAATGAAAGTATTTTTAAAAAATATTATACAAAAGTACTTAAGTTAAAAATCGAAGAAAAAAATTTTTTACTGTCTAATTCATCAGTTTCAGATTCCGGAAGTATCTACATCAACATTTAATTAATTTCATTATACTATGAAAAATCAAAAAAAAAAAATTTAGTTTGAATCTTATTACCTTACTGAAACCTCTATTTAATTATTTATTTTTTTATTTAGACAAAAGTACTTCATTTGACTTAAGTTTTATTCAAATGGATTAGTGACTTAAATGCTTTTGTTATGAAGCCATATAATTTAGTATTAGGAATTTGGAATAGGATTTGTTTTTTTTTTTAATATGAAATTTACAAAATTAAATACAGTTAAGTGGAGAAAAAAAGAATATTTTTTTAAAACATTGTATTAAATTCAGACTATATTTATGATATAAAATATTATACACGTTATATTAAATTTATAACACAATATAAAATATAGGAGTTAATAAAGTATTAAGCATAATAAACAAAAAATAAAGTTATTATATTATTCCTCGTGATAACCTTTTTTTTTTAATTCCAAATTCCTGACACGTCCCTTATGTCTGTATAAAATAAAATATATTTTTACTTTCATTTTTTCCGATAAAGTTCACTATCATTACTACAATAATACAGTCTGGATGTGTACCAAGTAACCTGAAAATATTTTTAATTAATTAGTATTAAGATTTCACCCTCACCTCTGATTCATTTTCACAAGGAGCAAGTTAAATTACATCGAAATTTTAGATTTTAAAATGCTTTCAGAAATTTATTGTTAGCCGACAGTTGTTGAATTTTTGTAAATTAAATTCGAATAATTTAACAGTGTAACATAATTTTAAGTCATGTTTTAAAAAAAAATTACCAAAAAACAAAATAAAATTTAATTATTTATTTATTTTTGTTTTTAAATTTTTATTTTTTCTTATTGTTACTTAATACATTTCAGCATGCGGCTAATAAAAAGAGAAAATCGTTATTTGTCATTTAAAAAATAAAAAAATAAAAAATACCCTACGGACGCGCTAACAATGTATGAAATAAGATTAAAGTTTTATAATGTTGTAAGGTAGAAAAAAAAAATAACAAATAAAGTTTAAAAAAAAAAAAACTGTGACAGTTTTGTATTTTTTCTCTTAATTTTTTTATTAATACATGAAAGTATTTAAAAGATGATATCGTAATTTAATATCGTTAACCTAATATACTATATATATATATATTAATATACAAAATTAACATTAAAATTTACAATAGCGAATAATAAAACGAATTATGCATCATTAATTATTATAAATCATTTTATATATATATATTCGAGCTGAAGCTTGTGAGAATCATGATTGTATCTCTCTGAAATATCCAATAATAAAGTAATATTAATAAATTTGAATATTTCAAATAAATAAATTATAAATTAATATTAATAAGCATTATTGATTTTAAAAATATTTTTGTTTTCTTCTAGGACATTAACTGTTATCAGTATCAGTAAATGATATTAAAATTATTGTGTAGCATTTGAAATAGATTTTAAAGACCCCACATGGTTAAAGTGGATATTAAAAATTGAAAACAGTATTTTATAAAATTAATATAAAAATTGAATTGAATAATCATGTGGTATAACTACCATTCGGGGTGAGTTTTGGCTTCCTGAATATTGTTTCTTCATTCCAGACTTGTCGAACATTGAATACAGCGGAATATTTGTCTATATTGTTCAACCAGCTTCTTCTTGGTTTTGCTCTTACATAAGTTAAGCTTAGACGGCTATAAAATATATTTGCTTGAGCTCTATGCTTATGCGGTCGACTGACAACATGTCTTGCACATTTTATTTTTTGCGCTTTTATAAACCTAACTATATATTTATCAATGATTAGTTGGTTCAGTTCATTGCAGTTTCTTCTTTTATATTCACAATTTTTTAATCTTCTGCCTTTAAAAAATTGTCGATGCATTTTTCTATCAAATACACAAATTACGTTTTCATAATTTACAGTCAGCAACCAAGGCTTGCAAACCATATTATTTTATTACTGGTTTTATATGTTTGTTTTATATATTATTATTTTATATTGTATTGACAGTATTCTAGTATCTCTTCTAATTTTTATTGTAAATGTGGTACTATAATCTATAATTTACACATAACTGCATCCTGTTGCTAGTTCGAATTTTTGTTTTAACGTAATGAATTTCAGTGGCATCTCAAATGTTATATTCAGTCATTATTATATTTTGTGGTTGTGTTTGCTCTTCTACTCTGCTCATTTTTAGGTATTTTGTTTGTTTTTTTTTGGTTGTTTACTTTCAAACAAAAATTTGGTCATTATTCTGTGTACTTGTAGTGTTTTGACATTATTGGATTGTCGTTTATAAATTTAAAAATAGAGCGGATAGTACCCTTCATAGAAACGTCAATGTTAAGTTCACCTAAGGTTCATTTTTTCAATACACATTTTACTTTAGAGTTCTCCGTTGTTAACATAGTCATTGCAGTAACCTTTTTTTGGTACCTTTTTCAAAATTTATTATGGATTAAGTATACTAGTTATTTTTTCTTTATGACTTCGATCAAATTAAAAAGAAATATTTCATTGACGCACTTCAATTCAAGTTTTCTAATTGACTGCACTTTATTATACTCTACTTATTCTTATTTAGAGAAGTTTGTAGCCTCTAAAATACTGTGGGGTGCGACTTTAAATTCCTAACAAACTATCACTGAATTCACAACTAAAACTATAGTCGAATATGACTAATCCAATTATTTATTGCTTCGGAACCCTTATTTTTATAAGATAATCTTTAATTCAACAAAGACTTGTAAGAGGTGTTTTGACGGAATAATGGTTGTAACAACAGTTCGAAGGGTTCGTTCCGTTTTGGGCGTCTCATGGATATTTTTGCATAACATTATGAAATGAAAAGAAGCGCTGCCCCGCAAAAGACCTGTCTAACTCTACATGTCAATGTTGAAATTTTAATTTGTAAGACACCTAAAACGCAACAAACTAAAATATTTTAACTTGTTTTGCTACAACCCTTAATGCGTCAAAAAAAAACTCTTTTAGATCCTCCGAGGAGGGGTTGACTTGATTAGGCAATACTTTATTTTCAAATGTTGGAATATTTCGAGTACAGAGTGTTAATTGAATACAGTAAGCCCAGACAGACTTCAATAACGCTGGGTTGCGCAGTAGGTAGAGCGCCTCCTTTCAATCGAAAGGGCCCAAGTTCAATTCCCGATGAATTAAAAAAAATGCTTTATTGGTTTTTAAGACCTGGTCTAGTACCCTTTGGGATATAATAAATGACAAAAAAAAAAAAATTGAGAGTATAGTCTGGAAACAAATTTAATAAAAATTAAGTTATATTCTATTTAATAGAAGACTGAGTTTCTGACAATAGCCAAATAAAAAAATTTATTGATATGTTCATTCCAACGAACGTTAACTTAAACTTCATTCTCTAAACTTGAAAATACTGTAAAATTTTTAATAAAGAGCCGAAAAACGAAAATCCAAACAATGGTATATAGAAACACCATATATGTATATCTGATAAGCGTATTTTTGGTATATATAAATTTTTATATATCTATAAGATGCATATAGAATGTATATAAAAAAGAACAGTTTTCAAATAAATTCAATATTTTTAAATCTTATGACTTTTATATTTAATATATTTTGTTACAATTTAGTTGTGATAGGAGTTTCTTCACACAAATATATTTCAATTTTATTAATTAATTAGTAATTAGTTTACTTTATTATACTCCGATAACTATACCTACTCATATCATTGATAGTTAATGATAAAAATTTATAAAATATTTAAATTTTATTTTTAAGCATATTTGGGTTAAATTCTCGAAATTTTTTCAAATAACCTTATTTTCTAAGTTTCAACAAAAAAAAACTAATTTCCTTATATAACTGCATTTACATACCTATCTACCAAAGTAAAGAATGAAATAAATATTTTTTAAAATTAAATTTCATTAATAATAGATCTGCTTCTGTTGATCACTTACTTGTCTTTACAAGAATATTATCAAAATTGGTATACAATTTTGTGTTAAATTCACTTGATCATTTAATTTGAATGATTTCAAGGTCAAGAAGATCTACTACTATAAAAAAAAAAACCAAATAAAATTATAAACATTCCATTCAACATTTTTGTTTAAAAAAAAAAAAAATAGTAAAGCCTACTAAAAAGTTTTGGAAAAGAAATTTTAAAAAAATTAATTAATACATTTTTTATTGCATCTTTTTTGTTTTTTTTTTTTTAATCCATTCCTAATTTTGGATTAAATTTTTTTTTATTGTTATTTTTTCTGTTATTGATTTTAAAATAAAATTTACTGTTTTGATCAAGGTGCACCGCAACACCTTGTTATCAAAGGTTAGACATTACGATTAAATGAAAATTTCAAAATAAATTAAATGTTGATCCAGCTAGTCATAAGATATATTATTTTTTTTAAATAGACCTATACTGGTCAATTTATTGATAGTAATCTAATGATCAAATAATACTTACTAATATACCATTTTTCTCTAAATTTTAATTGGCTACGTTTTTGAGTAGAAAGTCTTATCATATGACAGGTTCTGCTTTTTATTTTCAAATTCTTGATTCTAAACGTATTATTGCGTCAGTAATGTTTTCTTGTGATGTTTTATAAGCTAGAATAAATTACTCATATATTTAAAATTTGTATAATTTATAATACGCAATGTACGATCTCGTAGATGTTTATTTCTCGAATCTTACAGAACAAACTATGGGCTTTCTGAAGCTACAGTTAACTCTCAAAGTCTATGTAATACCTCTGTTAGTCCATAATAGATAGATTTTCATTATAGCAGAAAATTCTTCAAGAGAAAAATCATAATTTTTTTTTTTAATTAATTGTATTTTGTACTTTTAGTTATTTCATTTATTTATTTCAAGCTTAAATCAAGCAGTTACACATTACTTACATCTATAAAAGTTACAGTTAAGAAAATTAAATTAAATCAAATATAATTAAATTTATTAATACTTAATACTAATGGGTGTGTAGGTGTATAATTAGTTTAATTGGTGTAGTTGTTTTTTTAAAAACAGACTTGGAGAGGGAGAAATCAGTTAAGGCCTTGTATTTATTTCCCAATATTAACATTCTGTTAATAGGTTCAAATCTACCATAGTTAGTTCTATGGTGCATCAGTGTAAAAAGATTAACGAATCTAAGCCGAGAATTGGTGTTAATAACAATTTTGTCAGAAATAAGTGGAGAAATAATATTTCGTTTAACAATTTCAACAATAAAAGTTACATCAGCAATTTCCCTCCTTTTCTGTAGGGTGTCCAAGTGAATTAAATTTAATCGATGGTCATAAGGAGGCAGACGAATAGGATCCTCCCACGGAAGATTACGAAGGGCAAATCTTAAAAAATTTCTTTGAGTGGTTTCAATTCTTTGAATGTGAACATCATAAAATGGAGACCATACTTGGCTGGCATATTCTAAATTAGGTCGGAGCAATGTTGTGTAAAGAATCTTTAAAATATATGGATCAGAAAATTCCTTTGATCAACGTTTTATAAATCCTAATAAGGAATTTGATTTATTTATTATGTGATTATAATGTAATTTACACGTTAATTTATCATCGAAAACCACTCCTAAATCTTTAATAGAATTAACTCTTAGTAATAATTCACCATTAAAGTAATAATTATAAGTGAATGGATTAGAACGGCGAGTATAACACATTAATGCGCACTTTTTGATGTTAAGAAGTAAGTTATTATTTATACACCACAGAGAGAAATTATGAAGATCATTTTGAAGTAAGGCCATGTCACTTTCGGACTTAATTTTTTTTAAATTTTCATATCATCCGCGTAAATTTGTAATCCACTATTTTTAGTTACTGAAACAACATCATTAACAGAGATTATAAACAAAAAAGGACCTAAGTGACTACCTTGGGGAACACCTGAGTTAGCTACAAAAGATGATGAAATAGATGACCAGAACAGAACACTATAAAGTCTGTTCACTAAATATGAGTTGATCCATTTTACAAAGATTAACGGGAAACCTAATTTTCGTAATTTAAGTAATATTACACTATGTGGTAAAATATCAAAAGCTTTACTAAAATCAGTATAGACTACATCTGTTTGTAAGCCTTTTTCCATATATTGTCTTAGTTTAAGCTAAAATCTGTAAGAGATACTCGCAGATGAAATATATTACTTTTATTTCTAATTATTTATGTTTAAATTTATACTGTACTGTACTGTGCTTGATGAACTTTAGTTTGTAAGCAATATCAGTGAGGGTTTAATTTCCCAGTATAGATGAATAAATAAATAAATAAAATGATGGATAGCTTCCATTCAAAATTAAATGCTTTCCTCAAAAGGAAATTTTTAAGATTCCATTAAAATTCAAATCGTTATAATTTCACAAAATAATCTAAACGAAATATTACATTTATAAACAATTTTTTTTTTTTTGGTTTTTGTATATTATGTGTTTTTTTCAATATCACACACAAAAAACTAATTTAAATGACAAAATTTTAATCAATCTGTTGACGATATTTTTGTTTTTTTTATTGCTAATAATTATTATTTCTATTTTTTATAATGATAATTCATTGAGCATTATTTTAATGAAAATATTTTCATTAAATTTACAAGAATATTGCATAATAATTGATTATGAGATTGAAAAATTTTAAATTTTAAAATTTAAATTAAAGTGATTTAATTTTAAAGCCCTTAAAATGGTTGACGTCAATAAAAATGAAGCTGTAAATAAATTCGAAATGAATAAATTAAAAATAGTTAATTAATTTTTATGATATTTATACTACAAAGATAATAATACAACAACTCAAAGTTTAGGGAAATGAAAAGGGAAGAGTGGATGAATTTTTTTTTTATTTATTCTGCATTTATTTATCAAATTAACATTTCTTGTATTTTTCTTATAATTATTTTTACAAGTCCTTATCACTATGTCTTAATTTACCAAACTATAAAGTTTGGTTTGATAACCTTTAAATTTGTGATTCCATCCTTTGGAGGACATTCTTTTATTTTTATTATTATTTTAAATATTTTCATTTTATATTTTCACACTCTTGTGAGTTTTCTTTTTCTTATTATAGAAATTAACCTAATATAAACTAATATAATTTATAGAATATGCTGAACATTTGTTTGGAACAGAACTATTTTCAATTCGATAAAGATTTTTGCCAACAAGTGGAAGGACTTCCAATGGGCTCACCTTTAAGTCCGTTGTTGGCTGAAATATTTATGGATGATTTTGAAAGAAAAGTCTTAGAATCTACAAATCGAATAGTGAGAAATATTCAAAAATGGTATAGGTAGATGATGTGTTTTGTGCCTTTGGAGGAACTGACAGACAATTGGATCAGTTTCTCGAACTCTTGAATGCTGAAAATAAAAAAATTCAGTTCACAATGGAAAAAGAATCAAATAATAGTTTCAACTTTTTGGACATTTTTATAAGTCGCGTAGAGGGAAAACTCCATTTCAAAATTTATATGTGGTGATTCCAGCACATTCCTAACCATCCCATCAATACTAAAATGTCCGTTTCTCATAGCTACGCTCATAGACTATTGAATATTCCGATGTCGAAATTGAATTATAATGAGGAGCTCAATATAATAAAATCAAGAAGATAAGTAATATGAGGAATAAGTAATATGAGGGGAACATCATCCACAATATAATTAGGAAGAAAAATAGAAAACTTTTATTTGAAAAATTGTATAAAATCTTCCAAAGAGACAAAATCCGAAATTAATTACAGGAGGTTTCATTTTATTACAGGTAAAAGATACACTATAAATCCAGTTTTATATAATAACAACACAATTAAGCATAAACTAGTCAATAATAAAATCGTTACCTTGGAACAATATTAGTAAATCGGGTGTTTACCAAATCAAATGTAATAATTGTGATTACATATATATTGGACAAACTGGAAGAACTTTTCAAACCAGACCTGCGTTTAACAAGGAAAAATTACTCAAACGTAGTAAAACATCTCTTAGAAAATAATCACGAGTGTTCAATGAATAATTTGGAAATTTCACATTTTGCAGAAAAGTTAACATAGTATATGAAATCAGCTCAACACAAAAACTTGATGAACGACCAGGTAGACCTAATAAAATCAAATCTTTTAAAATTTATTAAACCTTTGTAATAAATAAATAAACTGTCATAAATAAATAATATGACAGGTATTATGTAAAATTTCAAAAATACTATAAGTGTTAACACATGTGCAATTACTTTATCAGTTTTCTGATGAATAACCGAAATCGATTAAGATATTTAATAAAATTGTGAAACATACCTAGATATTGATTTCGTTTTAATATAAAGTACTTAAAGATAAAACTAAACTAGAGCTTAAACTATGACTACTACTAAAAAAACTACAACTAAATCTAAGAATACGACTATAACTTATTAGACATTTGATGAGCTTCTATACACATAAAAATGTGGTAAACTAGATTGACTTCTTTCAAAAAGATTTGTACTATTTATATTACCTATAACTAAAGATGAAAGGTAATAATTAGGATTAATATTACTTTCTTTATGCATTCTCTTAACCGTTATATTGGTGTGATTTTTAATTTATTTTACATATTTTTTTTTGCATTATTCATTTTTCATGCATTAAAAGTATTATTTTGGAATGTTCATATAGGTATTTGTTAGGATACCCGCCACGGGCCGATTCAGAATATCTATTCCTTAAAATTTTTCGTTCGAAAATTTTGTAATTTTTTTGCATATGTAGGCGAGCACGTAAACCATATTGGGAGCCCACCCGTATGTTAGAATTACTCATAAAAGCTATTTGTATATGGGAAGTTTGGTCTGGGTGTTCAGAGAATAGTGACTTAATAAAGATCTAAGAATTATGGATTTCTTAGATCTGCTGCTCCTGGTGTTTTTTTTATATTAATTTAATAAGGTAATTGAATTTGAGTAAGTTATTGAAGTTAATTCATAAGTATTTAAATTCTTATATGTAGGGAACTGCTTCATTGTTGATTTTTAAATTTAATTGTCTACTTTGCTGTACAGCATTTCTGGGACCTTTTACGCTTGCATTTCTTATGCTTCCGATTTGTTTACATTATACATACTGATTTTCCAATTTGTGTTGAAATTAAGAACTGATGAAACTGAAATAAACAATATGAGTGATGATATAGTACAGTTATTTCAGAATAATTCACATGCAAGATATATTGAAACCGTTTTAAATTTAATAAAAAAAAAATATGAAATAAAAAAAACGTTATATTATTCAACTTTACTTTATTACACCAGAACATAAACTGAATTTTATTACTATAAATTAAATTAGTTAAATCGAAGATTGTTTACAATTTTTGATTTGTCATCACAATTTTGATTTAAGTTTACATTTTTATTGTTATTTATATTTTGTTATTTTCAAAGATATTTCATCAAACATTTTTTATGCTGCTTGATTTAATAGGAGTATTTGCATTTGGAAAAAGATTTATTCCCAGACTTGAGGAATGTGAGTTATTTCCTGTATTGAGTGGAATAGTAGAACAATACATAACTTGCACTAAACTCAAGGCTAATATTTTTAAAATGATAAAAGTATCTAATTATTATCAAACGAAAGGTGGCATAAGCTAAATACCTGATCAAGATTATAATGAATTATTTGGTTGCTTTAAGTATTATATGCACAACATTATAATTATGTACTTGGAATTAAACTTAATATACAAATTGGCTTAACGTCATTGATATAAATATAAAAACATTGTAGTAAACTTCGTTTTGAATACAATTTAGAAAAACGTTGTACAAATGCGAAAAATTTGAGCGAAAATAAGTAGTTTATATATGGTCAACCCATTACATTCTATAACTAAACCTAAATAATTAAGTTTATCAACTATTTCTATATTTTTAGAATTGAAAATGAAGCTATTGTTCAAGGAAAGTAAAAAGAAGCATTGGGTTTTTGTTCAAGGAAAGTATTACAATTTTAGTTTTTTTCGTACTTAAACGCCATCTGTGAGCTTCGAGCAATTCATTTATAATATTTAAGTTCCGTCCCAAGTTGCATTTCTCAAACTAAGAAGTTGCGAAAAATAATTTTATAAATTATAAAGGTTGTAATTAACCAAATCAGTAACGAAAATTTTGTAATAGTTAAAATTATCTATAATTATTATTGACAAGCATTTAAGGACCTGCGCAGTAGACACCTTTTCATTTTATTTCGCTTCTCTTTAATGAACTCCTAATATAAATAAGTTGTATATAAAACAATAATGCGCACACAGTTGAAAATTTTTTACTCATATGATTTTATTATTCAGCAAATACATTATGCATATGTGAGATCTTATTCATATAATAAACAAAAACAAACAATCAGTTATTATAATTACATACTTGCAAATGAATCTATATGAAAATTAATATATAAATGAATCTACATATGCAAAATAAAAACAAAAAAACAAATTCATCTGAAATTATGTACATCTATAAAATAAAAACAAATACATACATCTAAAATAAAAAATATAAAAACAACAAAAAAAACAAATCACTTGAATTCTTAATTTTTTATCTTTTTAAGTAACTGTTTCTAAATTTTCGTTATTTGTAGTAATAATATAGTTTTTACTAAAATTATGTATTATGTAGGTATACCTCTTTAATGACAAAATTTTTTATTTTTAGTAATTTTATCCACTAAATACCACTTACTATAGGGATTATATCGGAAACGAAACAGTATATGAGAGTATTTATCTGTCCTAAATAAAACTTACTAAGCACAAAACTTTTTATTAAACAAGAGTGGTTTCTGCTATATCGTGCGAAGTCTATGTCAGTAAGTAAATTATTGTTTCTTTAAAAACTTGAAATTTGACTTCAACTTGAATTATAATTACTCAACAGGAGCCCCTAGTAGTTTGTATATTTTGCTTGTAAAACCGTTTTTACAATAATTAATTCCAATATTTACAACCAATATACAAATTTCGCTTTTATGTCGTATAATATGTCATATATGTTATTTAATAACTAATTTTATAGAACATATAGAATAACAGTCTAAACTTGTATATTTATCGTAAAGGCTTTTGTATAAAATTATATACAAGCCCACCAACTATGCTGTTACACCCAAACTTATTTGTTCCGGATAAAGTGTATACCGGGTGTTCCAGAGTATGCGTATCAGCTTTTTAAGAAGGGATGGAGCCGTTATTTTAAAATTAAATAAAAATTTTATTAACTAAATTCAGGGAGCTCTATCGGGTGATATTTTCTACTTTCGGAAAGAACCGGAAAAAGGTTTTTTAAGACCAAAAATCGCCAAAATTGGCCAAAATCGAGATTTTCAAATGGAAAAGGGTACTTTTTTATGTAATTTCGGATTCTACGTCAAAAAATAATATTTGCTCTGGAACACCCGGTATATGACATATTTTTATTCAAACAATATTTTACTAATTATTGTTCTGCTCTTCCTTCGTTTTCATCTTTACCGACGTATTTTATTGCTGCGTCATAACAATATAATTGAAGAATCCTTTTAGGTCCAAAGTATATATATCATCAAAATATATTTTAAACAAATCAAGCTTCAAAATTGAACATTGAAACTCTATACCCTATTCTAACTTTTTGTGCTCTTATTTATCATGTGTTTAAATTTTTTAATTGATTTTTGTAATTCACAGATATTGTTTACAGCATCTTGATATAATTTATAGAATCAGTCAGAATTAAAAAATCAGGAATTGTATAAGTAGTATAAAAAGATTATACGTACTGAACTGATAAGTTCCTGGTAGTATAAAATAAATGAAACACTTCTTTAATAATTAACAATATCTTGTTAGTTTTAATATTTCATAATAATTTCTTAATCTTATATAATCTTACTATAAGGTCATTTAATTTATTTGCTAATTAGAATAATTAAAAATATTTTTCTTCTTAAATTAGTTTTAAATTAATCTATTGATTTAATTTCAAATTTGAACACATACTTAATTTTTTTCCATTTGAAAAATAAATATTAAAAACATGTCGATTTTTTTTTCAATGAATTTTAAAATTGTTGTCAATGAATTCAAATAATGAAATTGTCACAAATTCTTAAAATTTAATTCACACCTTGTTACACACAATTTTTTTTCACGTATTTTGTCAACTTTTGATAGAGAAATTAATTAAATATATTATTATAATGATGCACAACGGTATTGATTGACGTAAACTTGTTGCAACATCAGCAACTCAATAATATTATTATTGCGTTGCGTATTATTAATCTATTTTATTTGTTGTTGACTAAAACATTTTTATATGCATATGCACATATACGCAAATTTCCATCACGATTAGTAGAAAAACTTAAATATTTTAATTTTAGTTTTTTTGTATTTTTCTAAATTATTCGAATTAATTTTAAATCAGATCATCAAAATTTCGTTATATACATAGTTTATATATTATTGCAGCATTAAATTTAATGTTTAAAAAAAAATTAAATTTATTTATTTTAATTTGTTTGTTTTATTTTTTTTTTTTTTGCTCATTTTAATAATATAATAAATTTCCAGTGTTGAAAGGAGTGGTTCCCAAAAAATATTCTTCGTTAGGTTATTATTTAAATAATCATAATATTTATGTTAATGAAATTTTAATGAGCCTACAAAGTATTCCGATGAAAAATCTCATAAAAAATCTCTTTTTTTTTTTTTTTTGGTGAAATGATTTTCTAATTTTAATAGAAATACAAATTTTATTTTACCTGTAAGGTAATTTAAGTAAGCAAAAAAAAAATAATAAATAAATCATTGAATTTCTATTAAATCACAAGACAAAAAACCAAAATATATAAATCAATTTAATAAAAAAAAAAATAATAATAATAATAATTCAAAAAATCTCTTGAAATTTTTAAATATTTTATTAAATAATAATCTTAACGCATTTTGTATCTAATTATGTGACTCAATACAATTTACATACTCATCCAAATATTATATGATGTGGTACAGCTACATATATACCGATCATGAATAATATATTATTATAATGTATTATTTCTAGTGATGGTAGTATAATATGAGATCAAAACATATTACACAATATTAGATATTATATTTAAATTGGGTGCAAATCTATGTGAAATTTTTTTCATAATGAATTTATAACATGCAAACTAATCAACATTAAATCTTAAATTATAAAATTTCATTTTTATTTTTTTCATTTTTAAACTCAAATTTAAAACTAGCTATAATATTAATTAAATTGATCTCATAATATAAATCATTTATGAATGAAATTTTCAATAAATTTAATTTGATTGAAATCAAGTAATTTAGTAATTATTGACAAATTATTGTTTAACTGAAATAATTATATAATCTCTTAAATAAAATATAATAATGTATAGTATAACGTGAATAAAAATTATTAACATAACACAAACATTTTTTTTATTAACATAACACAAACATGTTGTAGATAGGTAGTTTGAAGTGACTATGTTGATTCTGCAAAGCTAATAAGATAGGCTTACTCAGGATTTCAACATTTTTGATGATAATACATATTCTATTATGTACACTATTATTTAAAATCATTAAATTTACAATATTAATAAAACAAAGATAAGATGTATTTATAAGATAAACTACACTTACTGTAAATATTTACTAAATACTAAAAAATTAACAATATTCATTGTGTACTAAATTTTACTACTAATTTCTTTCTTCTCTAGTAGGGATAATATTGTACAACTTATACGGTCTATATTATATAGAAAGTCTAGTCCACTCATTTTTTCACATTATATAGAATGTTTGTATTTACATTTTCTGTCACTATCATACATGAGTAACAAATTTGGATTCTATCATTAACAATTGGAAAGATGTTGTGAATATTATGTATATATTTGGTAGGTATATTCATGTAGCCAAATAGATTGTTTTATAGCATTATTTTGAATTATTTGCAGATCATTTATATATTTATTCAAACTATTTCTTCTAACTTGTATAGCATTACGAGTTTTACGAAAATGCTACGGACTATATACTGTAATACACCGTTTTTTTATATATGGTTTGGCACTCGTCTACCAATTAATTGAAATATTACAGCAACTTTCCGTTTTTTGCATATTCGCTCTTTAAATTGAGGAATCCAACTCAATTTCCTATCCACTATAACTTCAATAGAAACTAATATTGATAAACTATTTCAATATTACAGTTATTAAGTTTCATGTGAAGCATATTATGTATCATCTCTGAAGATCATAATGTATTTGGCTTTGTTAATATTTAGAGTAAGTTTGTGCTTATTCATCCACGCCTGTTGATGGTAACATCATGCCGTCGGTTTAAAAAATTTTGCAGATTTATAAAATTAGTTTCTGTATAAAATATAGCTAAGTCATTTGCAAAACAACTTATCGAAAAATTAGGCTTTCCTCACAAATCAACATTAAGTACAGGCTACTTATGTACACGAAAACAATGTTGGACTAATGAACTTCCCTGAATAATTCCATAGTACTGTTGATGTTCATTAAATTGTTTTTCATGGTTGTAATCAACCCCGCATATTGAGTTCTGTTGGAAAAGTAGCAGTGAAACTTTTCCTTTTGAAAAACCAAATACCTCATGATTTTACCATATAACCCTCCGAATACATAAATTATGTTGGAAATGTCTTTTTTTTCTCTCCCTTTTAGAGCCAATAAAATATTATCATACTTAAAATTTTTACCAATTAAAACCCACCTTAATTTTTTCAAGATTGAAATGGTTGATTTTTTTTTTCTTTATTCAATTTTTATTTTTTACTATTTTAAATTTTAATTTTTACAACGCAGTTGGTTCTTTGTACATCTCAGTTCTAAATAATAATTGGTAAAAGTTAGTTTTGTTTCTCGAATTATAACTTTTATCTATATTACAATTCAGTAAGAAATTATGTTCGATCATGTTATTAATTATTTTATATGCCAAGAAGTATATTTCACGTGTTCTGATGTTTTCTAAACTTATATAACTATCAGAGTATATTAATTTTGTAGGATGTTTTATGGGAAAATAATGTATTATCTTGATGTCCTTCTTATGGCTGACACTCAATTTTCCAGTATATGAATGTGAAACATTGCTCCAAATAGGGTTTAAACACACTATAATAGATAAAATATATAATAATATATATTTTCTTCATAGCGTCTTGATAATTTGAATAAGTCCGGACCTAGAATGGAACCTCTTGGTACCTCTTTCTTGATGTTTAACGAGCTACTATATACTTTATCACAATGTGTCTGTTGATGTCTTTTGGCTAAATATGATCTAAATAGATTTATTTGTGTAGAGTTGAATTCCAGGAACTTCAATTTAAAAAGGGGTATGTCATGATCAACACAATCAAATACCTTTTTTCAATGAACAAACAAGTTGTATATCTTTTTCTATCAATGATTTTTGATATAAAGTCTGTTAATACTAAACAAGCAGCAGTATTCTTTGATTTTTCCTCAAAGTCGAATTATTCACTACACACTACGCAATATTCCATTAACTGTTAAAAAATCTACAAATCTTTTTTTAATTACTTTTATTTAAATATTTTGGATATCTTAGTACTGAACTTGCTTTTATGTACAGGTTTTATGTACAATTGATTTTTTTGTGATTTTTGAAAAACACCTGATGTATTATTAATGAATCTTTCCAAACCTGGAGTTAATTTATTCGAAATTTTTGTTAGTGCTTTAGGCTGATATATTATCATGTCCGGTAACTGAATCTGGTTCTAGGGATTTAATAATTCTTATAGTTTCATCTAAGTTAGTTGAGGTATTTGTAACATTCATAAAATAATGTATTCCATACATTTGAGATATCTTGGGGATTATGGTATGTTTGGTTGTTGTATCGCATTTACGGGATTTTTCTTATTCTTTCATTATTATTTTTGTAGTACATAATTTTTTATAAAGGCCCCATAATTTCTTGTTATTTGAAATTGTACTGTTGCAATAAATTTCTTTAGCTTGCTTTTATTTCGTTTTTAACAAGTTTTTTATATTTTTTGTACAATGATTTTACTTTTGTATCGTTAGGGTATTTTCTTTTGAATTTAAAGAGTGAATCCCGTATTCTCATTAAACTTTCCAAAATATCTGGGTTTATTGATTGATTGGAATTTTAACTTGTATGCTTGTACACTTGCTTCCTTAAGAATTATTGTCCCTGTTATTAAGTATAACTGTACCATGTTAGCTTGTACTCTGTTTCAATTCAAACTATAATATTAAATTGTATGTTGGAGAGATTCTTGCTTTAACAAATTACAACCTTTTTTTTGCCTTTGGTACTCTTCTTGGGTTTCCACTTGACATTTCCATAGTACTCGATTTCTAGCTGTTATACTATGGTATCTTCATTTTTATTTCCGAGGCAATGTCTAATTTCATTTTTAATCTCTTTATACTGTCTAAGTAGGGGATTGGCCTACTGTAGAAAACCACTTTGATAACTCTATCTGCGCCCACGTGGTAAGACGACGTCATATTTTCTGGAAGTTATCGCTACGATTTTATCCATCTTACATACTTTTGTCAGTTGTTAACAATTGTGTAATTATTATTAGTGTTTGCCCAATATTTATTCATTGTGTTATTTTTATTGTGTTGTATGAGATTATATGAGTATCGATATAGATATTGATATAGGTAATATTTTTAGTTATAAAGTATTGATAATTAGGTGTTAATTATTTTTTAATTGATTATAAATTTTATATATAATTTTTTGCTATTTTTTTTAGTTATATTTTATAACCACCACGGGAATCGAACGATGTGGTAGTATCGTTATTGAAACACATTTCTGTGCTCCAACAGAATTCATCGCTTTCGTTGAATTTATTACCTATCATATAATAGATATTGCCTTATACTGTGAACTTATTTTTAAGCTTGAAATATTTTAACGAATTTTCTTGAATAATTTTGTTCACTTTTGTTCGCTTGTACCTGGGGCTGCACTTTTCTTAGGACAATAAAAAAATTGATTTCTTAAATCGTAAAAATAATAAATTAAATAAGATAATGTAAAACAATTTCAAATATTTTCAAAATACATCCTAACAGTAAGTTAATCAACTCATTAACCTTTTTAATTCTTTTAATTCAAATAGTTCCATATTTGATAACATTAGATTAATTTCATGCTTTCAAAAATAATAAAAAAAGACAACAAAAAAATAAATAAAAAAAAATGCAAAAACGTTTTGTTTCAAGAATCATTTTGTTAATAATGAATAATTGTTGCACTGTAATACAAGCCAAGGTGTAACATTCAAAAGAATAATTAAAAAAAAAAAAAAAGAAAAACTAAATATGGCACCTTGACTAATCCTATTTTGGATTGGTAAATATCGTGCGCTTATTTATTCAATAACAACAGCGAGAAAATTGAAAATTAAATTCAAATGGTGTTTTTTTTTTAAGTATCATCTTAATCAATAACATCAGAAAATTGTTTTCTTAAGAGTTATATATATACTCTTATATCCATCCACGATTTCTAAATATTGTACACACTTATATAGTAGAATCTATATCATAATTTTATCCAAAAAAAAAAAAAAAAAATAATAATAATCAAACTAAAATAAAACAAGTATTTTAGTAGTGCTAAATGGTAATTTACTAGTTAGTAAAGAATTTCAATGTTTTAATTATTATTAGGAGACTTCTTGAACTTTTTTTTTTGTGGATGGATGGACTTTTTTCACACATACATGGTGTAAGAATTTATTTAATCGAAAATATTCGAATTATAAATGCTTTAAGTTGACATTGACAACTATATATAGGAACGAGTATATTACATATAATATGCATATAAATTAAATGAAGTTGTTATTTAGAACATCCATGACATGATCAAAAATATTAGAAAAATAAAAATTTTAATTTTTCATTGAAAAAAAAATTAAATTTTTTATATTAAAATCTGACAAGTACATCAGAGTTAAATAAAAAAATATTTATTGGTAAATTACTGTGAATTACATTGTTGCATCGACTATTATCATTTTGTATATTTTGTTTTATAATAGTTATATTTCATATAAAAATAAACACGCTGGGTGATGGCGCAGTAAGTAAGGCGATTTAATTATATATACTCCCAGATTCGATTTCCGATCAAAACAAAATACTTTAACGGGTTTTCAACTTGGTTTTGTACCATTATCATTGAGATAAAATAAATGAAAAAAAAAAATAATAGCTCCCATTCCGAAATGAAATACATCCTGAACATTGTACACAGGTAAATTAATATATATTTATGCTCTAAATATTTAATTTCAGTGTCTATAAAGGACTATTGCTTGAGAGAAATCAAGTTAGATGTAGAAAGGTTGTCCGTAGAAGGGGAGTTAATTAAAGAAAGGTAGTTTAAATGTTTGCCAAACATTCTAATGTAGGTTAAAAATGTTTGCCCTATTTAACTTCTGTCACCCTTTGCAGAAATTTTCGAAAAATCTGTTCAATTTAGATTAATTTTATTTTTATTTAAAGAAATTTTTTTAGTACAAGTCAATTTGACTTTACGAAGAATAGGAGCACAGAAGATAATTTGGTAAAATTTACTAATGAAATTTATAATAGTTTTAATAAGAATAATAGTTGGTGCTGTTCTTTTGATTAATATCACAAAAGCATTTGACACAGTTTTTCAGAAATTCTTATATACTGAAGAAATGTGTATAATGCTGATTTCCGAGTCTTAAAGCCGGTGTCACGAGAATAAACTGAATTTAATTGATTTGACTTATTTCAAATCAACAAAAAAAAAGTCACGGTGTCGCGAGTATCGATTTTCAACTAGTTGACTTATTTTCAATTAGTTGATTCAATTTGTTACAATTTGAAATTTTTGACATTTCAAATCAAAAATTTTGATATACCTAAAATATTTGAAGTTTTGTTTTATTTTAAAATAGTCATTAACATATAAACTCAATACGAGCGATTGGGCTCATTTCTGAAAAAGAATAAATAAAAACTAAAATAAAATAAATAAGTTCATTTTATTAAATAGATATATTATTAATTCAAATTACTATATTTTCCTAAAAACTAATTTCTAAAATTGTTATATATGCTTATCAGTATCTTAGGTGGAGCTATTTTGTACGCTAAGTACGGTATTGCAGTCAGATGATATCACTACGCCATATAGGTTGGCCAATTGATTGCAAAATTTAATAATCATTGTGGATATTCTACACATAATAAAATATATAAAAAACCATTTGATTTCACTCTTATACTTTTTACTATGTTTTTTAGATCGGTCCATATTCCATACCTAAAATTGAGCATAAAGTTTTTTATTTTTGTGTAATTTTTATATCAAAAACTTACTTTTGCTCATTTGTCCAAACGTTTTCGTCAGAGGGCAACAATATCAATTTCTCGTCAGCTTCTAAAATAATATTAAAATATTCAAATTAAATTAAAGTTCCAGAAAATATTTATAATTTTTCTTACCTTATTTCAAAATTATCCATTTTTTTAATATTTTCAAATCAAAAATCAAAAATTCACTGTTTGAAACCAAAAGTAAACTAACAAAATGTGGTTAATTGAAAGTAACAAAAGTCGAAAAAAAAATCCAATAATTGATTCTCGCCAACGACTTGACACCGACGATTGAATTAAGTTGATTTTGGTTGAAACTCAATTCAAAATTGATTCTCGCGACACCGACTTTAGTTCTCAAATGGTTTGAGTCTTATCTAAGAGATAGGAAGCAAAAAACCAAATTTGAAGTAATTTTTTATAACAAAGATGTTTCCCAATATTCAGTTTTGGGGCCCATATTATTTCTTATTTATATTTATCTTTAGTCAAAATTATACTACTTTTGCAGATGACACTGTTATTATGACTTCTTATAGTGGTTTCAATTTAATGAATGTTGTAATCAAAATTAACTATGCAGCTTATTATGAACTGGGTTTTCGTTCATCAATTAACTACAAACCCTATAAGACTATGTTGATGTTATCCAAAAATTAATAGTAATGAAGACCAATTTATCTTATCACTTGCCGGTTTATAAAGGTTTTCCTTTATGTGTTTCTCCAACATCAAACATGCCATACTGAACATATTGAATGTGGAATCTTAATTCCATATAGTACCTGTTTTACCCAAACATCCTGCACATTCTTTAATAGTGACATTTATAAATTCAATACAAGCATTAACACTTTTGCTCATTATTGATGTCCTCTTACAATTCATTTAAAAACTAAGTACATACTTTAATAAAAAAAAATGTAATATGCCACTGAAATAGCATTCGGATACAAATTAAGATGCAATCATCTAAATAAATATACTTTAAAAAATCTGAAAGAAAAAAAACAGAAATTTAAAAGAAAATAATAACAATTTCAGTTTGTTCGGCATATTTGAAGGTCATTTGTTAATCTATAATTGTATAGTTAAGTTAACACTATCTTTAAAATCAATAAAATTAATTATCTTTTATAATATTTTTTTATTTTTTATTTGTTTTTTTATAACTGTACTTCCTCTTTACACTAGCTGTACATTTCTCACCATTAATTTTTCAATTTAACATTAACAAAACCAAATTTTTCCATTATAACTAATCATAATTTTTTTTTTGTTTTTTTTTTTTTGAGTTAATTGAATTACTAGAGTATTAATTGTTGATTACTATAATTACATTAATTAAATAAAATATATATTATGTATTTTTGTGTTTTTTTGAAACGGGATAAATTAAAAGGTTAAAAATTAAGTATTTATAAAATTTATATTTTAAAATATCTGACAATTTGAAAATAATAATTATCACTTTAAGTTCTTAACTGATATCCAAACACTATCACAATAATTCATTTCGATTTAAAATTGAAATTTTTAACACCCGGAAATTTTTGAATTGTCAAAGTCTACTAAAATTGCATGCAATATCAATTACAAAAATTCCGTAAATCACCTTAAAACAGGTAGCAAACAGATAGCGGATATTTGCAACAAAAAAAAATTCTCATATTAAAATCTTGAACTGTTGAATTCTTCAGTGATTTTCTTTTTTTCAAAATTTAATTGTATGAATGAAAAAGAGATGAATATTTTTTTTGTGGACCACCAAATAAGCTTCGCCTTAACATCCGGTATATTATTATGATTCAATCAAATTTATGATTTGGCATTCTTGTTGGACTATAATTTCCAAAAATGATTGATAAATGAGTCCATACTTTTGAAAACAATTAAAAATCAATGAATGAAAAAAAATTAAGCAATTTAAAGTGGATGATGTTCAGAATTTTTTTGAGCTTTAAAACTATAAATTTGAATATTATAGAATATTAAAATTATTAAAAATTAATTTTATTGTTTATTAAAAATTAATTTTATTGTAATTAAGAAGTATGCAATTACTATTACCTTTAATTATTACTAAATTTTGGCATTGTATGATGGTGCTCTCTTATAACACCATACATCCATTTTAGAGATTGACGTTCTCATTTCAAGATTCTTTCTGAATTCAAACGTGCTTTTTATTATTGTTGTTTTAATACTTTGGTTATTATGACATATTCAGTGATAGTTTTTTTTATAATCTGTGTTTAAATTAGTTTTTCTTTCAACATTTATTACACCTCCCTATTAGAGACTATGCGTCATAGACTTTTGCTGCCAGAATATTTTCAATATAATTTTCAGATCTCTATTAATTAATTTCATAAAAGTTTTTCGCTGCCTTAAAGAAAACCCGTCTTAACAATACAGTTGACGAGTTTCAGCTTTGACTTATGTCTTACCAATGTAAAATATACCATCTTAGAACAAAACTATAAATTTTACAGTAAAAGCATTTTAGTCAAAAAATTGATTAAAGAAATTTTATTAAAAGTAAATTTTATTAAAATTTAAGGGCTGGAGAAATATGGTCCCACCATCTCTAAATGCTGGGCCTGGCAATTAGTTACTTATTTTGATAAAGTTTCAATTTACACACAATTATTAAACATTTAAAAAAAACCATTTACAACATCTATACCGATTGATATATCGGAGTAAATTAGAAACGTTTGTTTGTATGCGTAGAAGTGGATTTTTGTTTTATTTTCAGTTTTTGTTTTGGGTACATAAAACATTCAAAAGAAAGATAGAATCCTACTTTATATTAAAAATAATATTACTTATTTAGTTATTATTATTATTATATTTCTTATAGGACTCACCGGACAAACTAAACCCCGGCCACCGTTTATTTATTTTAATACAACTCCTATTTACAACAAACAAAAAGAAAATTATGGGCTGCTATTTACCAGTAAACAAAAAATTTAAAAAAATTTTGCAATTGACGACCAACCGTCCTCATGCGATGAATTCCGACCACCAATTACTTATTTTAAAATAAAGTTCCTGTTTACAAACAATACATTTTTTTTTTAAATTTAAAAGCCCACCATTTTAGACACTGGACCCCATCACCGATTACTTATTTCAAAAAAATGTTTTATTTAAAAACAATCACAAAATTAGCAGGAAAAATTTAAAGGGTCACAATCTCGAAACAAAGGACCCCAGATACTGGATCCACTCACCATATATACATACCCAAATTTAAAGAAAAGCGAAAGTAATATTTATCTTACGCGGTTTGTTGCTTTGTTTCTACTACTCATTCGTGTTTCGTATGCAAAAATAAAAACAGGGGAAATAATTTTCGACAAATATGGAAATTAAGAATTTTTTAGTAATATTTAGTTATTTAGATGCCAATAAATTTAAGGAAATATATCCTCTAATTTATATTATAATTTACTTTGTGTAAGATAATACATCATAATAATATATAATCAAACTATGAAAAAAACATTTTGTCATTTTTTGTACTATAAATGGTACATTCTGTTTAGAACAATATATTCGTATTAATCTAAAAGTTGTTTCAAGGCCTTTCTTTCACTATAGTAATATTTTCCTATAGTAATAATGGTGTGGGTAAGCTCAGCATGAAGTCACAGAAAGGGTAAAACCTTCCAGATATCGGTGTCGAGTATTGTGATGAACAATACGTTAAATAGTTACACAAGACTAATCACGTAACTTGTGAACTACATTGTCAAAGTATAAAACCTTATAAATATACAATGGATCTTGTCTTTGCCAAAGTCCTAGAGTCCCAAAGGAATTTGAAAGATTTAAGATAATGAACGCATTTAATTATGGTCTTTATTTTCGGTGGGCATTTTAACTATTTAATACCAAATGCACATATACCAATACCCTCACGGGTGTTGTTTTTTTGGCAAACTTTCAATAAATTTCAACAAAGCAGCATCCTGTAACTACATCAATGAGACATAGGGCGGAAAATATATACCAACATATTATTTATGCAACTGAGAATGAATATGTAGAAAATTGGACGCATATTATATATTCGTTCTTATCATTTTGTAAAGTATTTTTCACTTTCAATTGACGTGGAGATTTGAAATTTTACACAGCTATCGCGCTTGGGATCATAATAAAGAGAAAAATAAAAAAAATTACAAAAGGTTAGCACGGTTACTAGTTTAATATAGAAAGGATTAACGCACCGCACCGTCTACATGTATATGTGTATATATATATATATATATATATATATATATATATATATTTTATTATCGATTAATAATGCTAGTTCCTTGATATTTCTTTGATATGTTCAAGTGTTCAAAAGTTAAGAACTCTAACCAATAAATTTTATAATGTAACTTAATTTGTATACGAAACATTTTTTATATACCTTTTTTACATTATAGCTACAACACTGCAACTTTAAATATAACTGTAGTTTTGATTGATTTCTCTAGTTAACTTACAATATTTATCAAAAGTTTTAAATTTTAAAATGCTTGTATTTATGAATGACCTTCACATATTTTTCCTTACATTTTATTATTGATAGTAAATTTGATACCTATAATTATTTATTATCATACAACAATTAAAATATAAACACACACACTTAAAAAAAACACACACATTTGTTTTTGTTAAATTTGTTACGTAAAAAATTTGATGCGTGCCATCATAAACGCAATGAAAGTGGTTTGACAACAAAACAATAAAAAAAGGTTAAAAAAAAATAAAAATTTAAAACGAAAAGAGAAATAAAATGAAAAAACAAATGCACAGGTGGATATGAAATATCAAATCTCAAATCTTAAATGATGATAAATGAATTAAAAAGGTTAGGTAGTGTCGTTCGTTTTAAGGCCTACCATTTTTTTTTTTATAAATTTCTGATAAAAATGTTTATGATTGATTTCAAGCGACAATATAAAGTGAAAATGGCGACCCTCTTTAGTAGCTTAACACTATTAACAATTTTACATTTTGTTATTAATTTTCCTAATTTACTTTTTTTTTTTTTGTTTTAATAGACTCGTATAAATTTCAGTAGTGCTCTTGATATCAATTAGGGTTGCCTATATGCAATAATTATTGAAAAATTGAAAAAAAAAATATGTGCAGTGGATTTTTAGAATATTATATTGTAAAAGGTGATAGGTATGGTCGAAATAGAAAATAACAAAAAGACTCCCTTTGGCATGTGATGATTGTTTGTACAACATGGTAAATTAGTTCGAGCGAAGAAGAGAAGTCTTTGTAAAAAAAACATTTGAATGGATAATAATAAAATTTTTCTCGGAAAATTATGATCCATGAAAATAATCTTACCACACTGTAAAATAGCCATTATATATGGTGTAGTTGTTATGTCATTTCACTACTAATCAGAAGGTATCTAGTTCAAATTCCGGTTCAAATTCAGGGCATTATTGTTGTTAAATTTAATTTTTCTTAAAATTTGGTAATAACTTAAGTAAAATGGAACTACGATATATAAGAGGTCTGGTTCCTGACAATATTACTAGTTTTCTACATTAAAATAAATAATATAATATATATAGCATTAATAAATAAATAATAACCCTCAATAAATATTAAACGTTACACTTTACACAGTAAAAATTGAAATATCGCAGTTAATGGTTAATTCTACCAAATTATTGACAAAAAATCAAAAAAAAAAAATGTGTGATTATTTTACATACTAAAGATTTCCCTAATTATGAACCATAAATTAATGAATAGACACTAATCATTAATTTATGGTTCAAGACCTTTAGTATTAATTTTTTTAAATAAAAATTGAAATATCGCAGTTAATGGTTAATTCTACCAAATTATTGACAAAAAATCAAAAAAAAAAAATGTGTGATTATTTTACATACTAAAGATTTCCCTAATTATGAACCATAAATTAATGAATAGACACTAATCATTAATTTATGGTTCAAGACCTTTAGTATTAATTTTTTCATCACTTAATGTAATAACCTGGTCGTCTTTACCAGGAAATATACAACAGTAGACTCTATTTATATTATGAACATCTGACTTATCTTCAAAAATAAATCTAATACTGGATTTACACAACAAACTAAGTTGTAAACTAAACATAACTGAAAGAGTTAAGAAGGCTACAACAGTGCTTTACTCTAGCAAATTCGCTATTGGCAAAAATGAGCTACCAGTAGCTAGGGTATTTAAGAAGAAAAATGCGATAATTATTAAATTAAAAAAAAATAAATAGAAAACAAATTTAATTAACAATACATTTTTTATGACATAATTTTTTTAGTATAGTTTTTTGTTTTGGAGTGATTAACTAAATGGTTAGAGTAAGCACCATAAAATATAAAAATTTCATAAAAAGCTATAATGACAATACATTTTGACCAAAACAATTATATTCATATAGAAAAAGGAAAGTTAATGATATTATTAAAGATGTACCGGTATTACAGTTGTTTTTTTTATTTAATAAAAATTATTCTTAAATACCCTGTACCCTAACTAAACCCCAATATTTATATTAAACATACTCAAATTATTCATTTGAACCTATAATAATTGAGAAAACTATTAATGTATATATAGTTTAAAAAAGTATAATCAAAAATCAATTCATATAGTAATATAGTTTTACTGTAACATAATTGCAACTAATTTTCAATTCTTCAATCATTGATAACTAAATGTTAAAAAACATTCGAGTTACTAATTTATTACAATTCTTAAATTCTGCAAATTTAAAGTTTAAAATTAATTATTTAAATATATGATAAACAAGTCTTATGATAATATTTATAATAATGTTGTTGATCCAAGAGAGATTCTATAATCGTAAAATCTCATAATGGTAATGTAATGAGTATAAAACACTTTTCTGTATTACAAAAAAGAAAAATAAAAAATAAAAATTAAACTACATTTTGTATAGCCTACTTACAATACATTTTTTTTTTTTTTTTTGTTTGTTTTTTTATTCACAATCTGTATGTTAATTAAAAATAATACAATAAGTGAATATGTTTTTGACTGACTTAGTTAATAATAGACATGTGAAATTACAATCCAATAAAAGTAATGTCTTAATTTATAATAAAAAATATATTGATAATAATGTCAAGAAATTTCTACAGATCTCCTGGTGTATTTCGTTGTATTCTTGTATGTTGTGTAAAATTCATAAGTGTACTTGCTATTACATTGGGATGCCTATTTAATCTAGCACGATATCTCTGGCTGTGTCGGTGAATTTCGTCTTGGACCGTCGACACTTGCAAATCATTGTGTATTATGTAATTTGGCACAAACCAAGGTGCATCAACTAAAGCTCGCAGTACCTTATTTTGGAAGCGTTGTAATATTTCAATATTAGTTTTTTTGGCTGTTCCCCATAATTATATACCATAAGTCCATATTGGTTGGAGTATCATCCTATATATCAGCAATTTGTTTTCCAGTGTCATTTGAGACCTTCTACCGACAAGCCAATATAATTTCCTGAAATTTGTGCTTAGTTGGATTCTTTTTGTGTAGATGTGCTTTTTCCAGGTCAGACGGCGATCCAGATGCATTCCAAGATACTTGACACTTTCTGTTTGAGGAACAGCATTACTATTTAAAAATACTGTAGGACATGTACCCCTCCTTAATGTGAACGTAACGTGATTAGACTTAGTTTCATTGGCTTTAATCTTCCATTTGTTCAACCATAATTCGATATTGTTTAAGCTCTCTTGCACGAGCCCAGAAGCCACATTCTTATCCTTGTGCGATGCAAGTATGGCTGTATCATCGGCAAATGTAGCTATCATTGTGTTTGTTGTTTGCGGTAAATCGGCAGTGTATAGCAAGTAAAGCACTGGACCTAGAACGCTACCTTGTGGAACTCCCGAATGAATTTCTTTGAGGCTGGTAAAATATTCATTTTGTTTGACAAAATAATAGCGATTTTCCAGATAGCTTTTTAACAATTCATAGTAGTGATATGGCAAATTTTGTTTTAATTTATAGAGAATTCCTTTGTGCCAGACTTTGTCGAATGCCTGGCTTATGTCGAGAAAAACTGCAGAGCAATAATTTTTGTTTTCAAAATCTTCATTTATTTTATTTACAATTCTATGTATTTGTTCTACTGTGGAATGTTTATGCCTGAAGCCAAATTGGTGTGCCGGGACTAATATTTTTTGCTCAACTATTGGTTGAAGTCGTCGTAGGATTAGTTTTTCCATCACTTTAGATAACACTGGAAGAATACTGATTGGCCGATATAATTTGACGTCTTCAGATATTTTGCCTGGTTTAAGTATCATTAGGATTTGCGAAATCTTCCATTGGTTCGGGAAAAATTTGAGCCTTACGACCGCATTGAAGATTTGTGTCAGTTGAATAAGGCCCCGTGGTGAAATTTGGCGTAATATGTTTCCAGTGATCAAATCATATCCTGGTGACTTTTTCCCGTTGATTTCCTGCATTATTACTTGGTTTACCTCTTTTTTATTAAATTTTTTTATTGGTAACTCCATCTGATAAGCAGCTTCCATATGTTCTTGTATCTCTTTTTCGACTTCCGAGTTTGTTGGTAGAGGCCAAGGTGTGAATACGCTAGCAAGGTGTTCTGCGAATGCATTGGCTTTTTCTTCATCATTTCTTGCCCATTTGCCATTTAGCTGTCGAATTGGTGGGTTTGACTTTTGAGGCTGTTTGACTTTTTTTGTTGCCTTCCACAGATCATAGTCAGTTGTTTTGGTTGCCGTCAGTTTAGACAGATATTGTTGAACTGCTTCATTGCTTTCTTTTTTTAGCTCATATTTTAGTTCCTTAATTATACGATTTAGCTGTCTTTTGATGTTCCTTTTTTGTTCTGGGATTCTTGTGTTTTTCCATTGTTGCCTTAGACTGCGCTTATTTTCAATCATTTCCCTTATTTTACGCGAAGTTCGATTTGTAATAAGCCTGTCAAAGGAATCGGGTGTAGCTGCCCAAGATGCTTGTTGTATGTTGTTGGTGAAGTTGTTGACAGCAATTTCAATGTCTTCCTTTGTTTTCAACGGAATGTGTAGATTGAGTTTACTATCTAGATGTTCCCGGAACTGAACCCAATTTGTTTTTCGGCTGCATAACGTCGGAAGTTTCTCCTTTTTTATTACCGAATCATGTAGAGTCATAATTATTGGCGAGTGATCTGATGATAATTCTAACAAAGATTCTATCTTTAATTTTTTAAGATCAATTCTTTTTGCAATAAAGAAGTCTAGTATATCTGGAATTTTATTTGTATCAGATGGCCAGTATGTTGGAGTATCAGGTGATATAAATTGCAAATTTCTGCTTTCCATTGACATTAGAAGCTCTCTACCCTTGTACGTGATTAATCTGGATCCCCAATGGGTATGTTTCGCGTTGAAATCTCCACCACATATAAATTTGTCTCCAAGTGTATCGAGAAATTTGGTAAACTGGTGTCTATTTATAGTATGTCGTGGAGGGCAGTACACTGATGAGAATATATATTTTCCCTGACTTAGTGAAACCTCAATGTTGGTTGTTTGTAGGTAATCAAACGAATATTTTGAAGTTTCGGCATGTTTAATGTTTGTTTTGATTAATATTGCTGCCCGTCCGCGAGCTCTTCCACTTGGGTGATTAGTAGTATATATTTCGTAGCCTTTCATTTTTAAATAAGATTTGTTTGTGAAGTGTGTCTCTGAAATTAGCATTATATCAATGTCATGGGTTCTTAGAAAATATTTTAGTTCCTGTGCATTTGACACAGACCATTGGCATTCCAGAGAGCAATCTTAGTATTGTTTTGAGACATTTATGCGAGCTTAGACACGATAGTAGTCAAGAGTGTTAACATTCCTGACATTTGTGACATGAGTGTTTTCATCATAGTTTTTAATTCAGACATATCATTATTTTCCGTTGTAACATTTTCCTTGATATTTCCAACCTTTTCTTGGGATTTAGACTGCTTTAAGACTTCAGCGAAAGTGACATTGTTAATAATGTTTGACTCTGTAGGTAATCTGTTATTTTGTTTTTCTATTATTTTTTCGCGCAATGCTGGATACATTTTTTTACGCAACTCTTGATATACTTGACAGCCCCTATAATTGGCTGGATGATTCTCACTACAGTTTATACATTTGACGTTTTCATCTTTTGTTTTTCGTGGGCACTCAGAAGTTGGATGATTTTTGGTGCACTTAATGCATCTTGCGTTTAAGTTGCAGTATGCTTTTGTATGTCCAAAACTTTGACAGTTTCTACATAATTACAATACATAATTAAATTTTAGTCAAACTCACCATTAAGTAAGTAAATCTAATTTGGAAGATTTCGAATTTGTTAGATTCAAATATCTAACAACATTCTCGTGTCACAATATACCAATTCTCAAAAATACCAAATTGGTACATATCGAATCAGATATAGAAAATAATTTATAGAATTTTTGAAAATGTTAATTTAAAATTAATTATAATTAAAATTGAAACAAATTAATTGTACAGAAGTGAATGTCTGATTTAAAAAAAAAAAATTTAAAGCAAAAAATGCATCAGATACGCCTTTTATAGGGCCAAGTCCATTCTGTGGTATTTCCCTGAACACAGCCAAGATGCAGTTAAAATCTTGGGTGGAGCTCTTGGAAATCATCAAGCAAAAATTCTTTAGCCAAAGCGTTCGCTCAAGAAAACTAAATCTCTCCTAAGTTTCAATAGGAAATGGCAGAAATAATAACAGGGCACTGTCTAGTAAAGGAGCATCTTTATAATATGGGACTAACCAAAAACATCTTTTGCAGTATATGTGAAATAATCTATTGAATATCTGCTCTGTGAACGGCTCACTCGGAGCAGACTTCGCCACCTAAGAACAAGGTTCCTCGAATAATAAAGCTTAATCTAATTTTATTGAATCTTTCTGAAGAATTTCAAATAAATCTTTTAATTGCAATGTTATTGATTTCAGCATGTATTCAATTCTTAAAACTAATTCTATAAAATCAGGTCTGCCTCACTAACTCCATTTATTATACTGTACGATCCAAATTGTGTTTTCTATGTTGACAACACTGTTAATCCAACAGCTATTAATAAACATGTATTTTCATAGTATTAAATCTTAGTGTGCAATTTATAAAATGAATCATTTAACCACCGCTATGCTCGCGTTGAACTCAGTTTGTATTTGTTACTTTTTTAACCGAACCCAATATTTTTTACTAGAAGCAATTATACTTTCTCTTACTGACTTAACAAGCTATTCATATTCTAATTATGAATTTTTGAACGTATCAAGGCACGTTGATGATTTTTCTTAACTTCACTTCACATGAAGTTCAAGATTCATTCAATTGAATGTTTGAAATTTTCTGATAAAATAACAGCTGAATACCGTACACTTTAGTAGTGTTAGAATTTGTTTTCTAAAGAGAGTTGAGATTTCCTCCCAATTAGCCAATATAAATTAGATAACTTTATGCCTAGTAGTTTTTTTTGGTTGCAATATGTCTAGTAATTATTTAGTCCAACTAAAGCTCTAAGAACTCGACCGAAACTTCCTGATTCGGAAGGTAATAATATCTGATTCGAAATTATCTTTCTTGTATCAACAATTTTGGCTTGGGGACAAATTTCTCATCAAGTGATGTGGACATATTTGATGATGTTTGCTTTTATTCTCCACTTTGTAAACAAATTATTTATGTCGTCTAACTTTCTTTGAAGTTTAGGAGATGCCATTTTTAAGACGATGTACTTGAAGCCATAGCTACTGTATCGTCTGCAAAAATTACTTCTATGATATTATTTCCTCTATGACAGATATAGAACTGATCCTAAATTATCCATTAACTGGGCGTTTTCGCTGTTAAATTTTACCCTGAATTTCTTATTAGATAAATATACTTTAACTAATTGATAAAAGTGGTGGTGTGGTAATTTTTCTTTTACCTTAAATAGGACCATCATACCAAGCTTTATCGAACGCTTATGTAATGTCTAAGAAAGCCAATGGAATTTTACATTCGAAATCATTTTTTATTTTCGCAACTACTTGCACTTTTTCTATTGTTGTATTTGAATTCCTAAATTCGAACTGATGATTTGATATTAAACGGTTTAATGTAAGTACTGAACTTCCTTGCGGAAGCCGAATTTATAGCTTTCAATTTTATATCAGTTTTAATTTCTGCAAAAACAATCTTTTAAATATTTTTGATAGATGTGATAATACATTTAAAAAAAAATTAATAACGACCTAAACTTATTTTCAGACAACATTATAAATAAATAAACTTAAAAAAACTGTCTAGTTCTAAGTTCAAGAATATCTTCATTTACTTTTACAACAAAAACCAAAATAGAAAATACCTAATGACCGACCAAATGATTGATCTAATTTATAATTTTAAATTTTTCAAATTGAAATTTCATATTGCAACCTTGTAAAATTAAATATGATATATTCATACAACATAAATGTTTAATTTATGTCTATAAAAACATAAAATATCTATCCATTCTTCTCATTAGTAGGTTTACATTCAATAATTTTATTCACGGATGTCCAATCCCACACTATTCCATTAATTAAAAATTAATTTTGTATTACACTTGTTGCAGCTTTTGTTAATCAACAGTTAACTAAACTGGCTAACAAGTAATACAATAGCAGGTTATAATATTTATAAAAAAAAACCTAGATTTAAAATTTCATTTTGACAGCCACAGTATGTCAAAAAAAAATGCATATTAATAAAAATTTATATTCATTAAATTAATTTTCTACCATGCGATATTTAAAATACTTTTGGTTCGCACATGTGTCTTATTTGTAAAGCCAAAGCGCAATGAAATTTGAGTCTATTTGTCATCATTAATCATACATCAATTATTATTATTCATAATATGTTTTTCAATAATTACTTTTGAACTTCACCTCGATTCAATTTTATATTTTTGTGATTGTATCAGTTGACCGGCCCGATTCATTCACATTTGTTTATCCATTAATGGATGAATTTATATTGTATTGGGTTAAGTGTGTGCTTCCATAAAATATATATGTATGATTGTAAAAAAAGTGAAGAAATGAAATTATATATTTTATTTCAAATACGTATATACAATGATTCAATAGAATCCAAAATTATTTTTTTTGGTTATTGTTGTTTTTTTAATCTACAGTAAATTTTCTGGCCTCTAGTAAGCAAAAGTAATTTTGTCTTTATCTTTTCTTAATTCAAGAAAATATCATTTTTTGTGTTAATATTTTGAAGTGAATAGACTGATATATAATAAACTCTATTGGAGATCAAAGAGCAACTACCATATATCATGTTTTTTTTAAAAAGTATTGTTGCATATTTAACGCACCTGAAAACACCTAAAACTCAAAAAGTAAAACAGACGCAACTATTAAATAATTTTCTTTTACATTTATTTTGACTCTTAAAATTCACCATAATCACTAAAAAGTTAAAAATTAAAATTATAATTTTTCATGTGAATTCGTTTTATTAATTAACCCTTTAACATTTTTTAAAATTCTTGAAATAATAATCAACAACGCTAAAATAAAAAAAAAACGTAAAAAAAACAAATGTCAATTTTAACTAAAACAAGTTGTTCCACATTAACTTTTTTTGCGGATAAATGTAGATTATTACTTAGGTAAATGTTTGTAAATGTAAGTTATAACTTGTATTACTTACCTAATTAGAAGGTATACAGGAGGACTCAGCAGGGTTCCCGGACACTAACATCCACACAAACGAAGATGTGGACAATACATTAATCTCAACTACCGATATAAACCCACACTCTTTAACAGATAAGTTTTATAATGATATGCATTTCCGCCGTGCCGGAACAGATAAGGCTATCAAGCCAGTTGAACTTTGATTAGCATAAACTGAGCTACTTTAAGATTTGATAAATGTTAATGCTTCAAAATTCGATATCCTTAATATTAAACCTCATCTCATAGTGAGTTAAAATATACTTACAATAAATACCACAATTACAAGTTGTTTTTTTTTTATAAGAAACACTAATAATTTTTACTCGACATGTTTTTGAAAAACTCCAAATATATTTTCATCAAGATTTGATGTATTTCAATAAACTAATATGAGTGAGTACTAGACATGTATATATAGTGTTGTAGGGTACACATATTATAATGAATTGTTTCCAAAAACTTATTATTAATGTTATATAATAATCAACATTAATATAAATCTATTAAATGTAAGGTCAACTATGTTTTATCTCTGCACTGTATATAGGTATATGAAAACAATTTGTTTATACATTATACATACTGTGATCACAGGTGAGAAACACAAATTTAGATTCTTTTTAGATTTTCATGACTTTATAATAATTAATTGGGTACCCTATATTTCACCTAAATTTTGTCTTGATTGAATTGAGTTTAGTGTTATATTTTTTGTGATGAGCATCTATAGTTTAGTTAACTTATATTACATCAAATACTAATTTGATTTTGTTGCTGTTATTGTTTTTTCCGTTTATTTTTTTAATTTGAAACATTTCTGTTCATTTATAAGAGTAGTTTTTATTACAAAATTATAGTAATTTGTGTTTTACACAGTTATTTCTATAAAATGTGACGTGATTTCAATTCAAATACTTTCACTTTCTGTTATACTTATAGAAATTATATTTAATAAAAATTTGATCTATTTTGATGATTTTATTGTAAGCTGATCTTTTGTTATTAAATTTAAGAGGATGGAATAATTTTTTTTTTGTTCAATGATAAAACCATTTCAATATACAAGTAATGGACTAATTTAAAATTGTGTTTTTAATTTATTCTAATTATATAATATACTGTAATCAGGTGAATTAAATTTTGCAACTCGATTTTGAAATAAATTATGTTGCAAATTTGGAATACACCTTAATTTTGTTTTTTTCCAAAACTTACAAAAATAATCAAATATTTAGGTGGAACCTTTTGTACGATTATATGCACTTTGAATAGAAACATTTACAGTATATTTTTCAACACGAATAAAATCATTCGATTCGAAATTAGTAGCAAGCACTAATGAGTAAATTGTTTCCAAAATACTGCCCGCTTCTCGAAATCATACTAAATTTTATTATGAATCGTTTTCCGTCATTTGAATTTATTTGGAACTATATTGTTTTTTTTTTATTGATTTATCTTAAACAACAACCGTATACGTAATACCTTAATTGAAAAAGTAAAATTTAATTTAAATTTAACTGAGGCGAGAAAAAGAAGAAACTCTGTACTTTGGTGAATTTGACAAATGTATTTGTATACTTATACATGATGAAGTGAAATATATTCATATATTTGATGATAAAGCCAGCATGAATACAATTTTAGAAAAAATAAGTTATTTAACTGTAAAGTTCCACTCGGAACTGTTCATGCCAGAAAATCCTCTGATCAGAAATTTAAATTAAGTTAAAAAAAAATTAGGCTAGTTTAGTTCGTACGTATAGATTTTACTATAGATAGGTTTTACTGTTTAAGTTAACGTTAAGTTTTACAAAACAAAAATTCAAAAAGGTTTTTCATCTCCAATTTTCCTTTAAATTTATAGTATTAAACTCGAAAACTTCTAAATAAAAATAAAAAAATACAAATCAACTGTAGTAAAGATAATTATATATCTGTATCTAAGTAAATAGTTTTAAAAGAATTAATTGTACAATATATGGAGCATAATAATTCATATATTTGGAAATATATTCAGTTTCGCTACATCTCCTTTTAAATATCTATAATTTAAAATAATAATAATGAAAATCGGTGACATTTGTACCGTACTTTTTTCAATTTACAGATTAAATATAATGTAAAATAATCAAATTTAATTACTAAATTTTGATAATTTAATCATTAAAAATAAATCTAATTATCTAAGCTCCATCAACCGTTTAATTAATAAACAAAAAGTTTTTTAGGATATGGTCCTAAAAACTATTTGTTCAGAGAAAATTAAAAACAGTTCTGTAAACAGTTCACTTTTAGAAAGCTCTCAGTTTTGGAAAGTATAAAAATACTGCCATATAAAATCGTGATTTTGTAATTTAACATAAATGCACTACACCGCATATCGATGTACAATAATTGCGTAAATAATTACTAGCAAGTATCGCTCTGGATCATGTAAAAAAAACATCCTGAAGCATTCTTTGAATAGTTGGAAATTTTTTTTTAATCAACATTAATTTTTTATTATTTCACAAGGATTGAAAAGCAATCTGATCTTTACCAAAAGCACATGAGTATACACAAACACTGACGTATGATAGATTTTTTTATTATTTTTATTATTATTTGACTTGCAATGAAATGTGATCTTTACACAATACATACAAATCGAGAGATATTTCTTGTAACGAAAAATATCCTTCAGTTATATTACCTAAAAGAGTCCTTATCCTAAAATGTGGATTACTGATGATTATTTGATAAATATTATTATTATTATTATCATTAGTTGACCATAATTTATATATATTATAGCTAATTATAAGTACTAGCATCAGAGGTTTTAATTAATTCTAATCTTGTGCTTTAAATAGTTAATTATGTTTTCAATTTAAATATTGCTAAGTATCCCATTTCCTAAATGATAGTTCATTCTATTATCTATTATTTTCTAAACTTCCGTATATACCTAATTTATTAATTTTTTGTACCTTTTTTAGTGTTGTTAAATTGGTTGATTTTCAATTATATTTTTAGCAATTGCAGATCTAAAATTAGAAGGACCTCTTTTTATTTTTAATTCGGCTTGTAATTAATTTTTTTCAAAGTCTTGTACACAAAGTCGATACTTAAATATACTTACATACCAGGGGTCCCTATTGATTAACTATAATTCATGTTAAAGCCAAATTTAACGTAGAACAAAAATTTGCATGGATTGATATAGACTTTTCCCCATCAACCGATAAACTTTATGTAATGTTTTAATGCAAACCTTTAAAATTGGTACGGTTTGAAAAAACATAAACACTATCTTCAATTACCATGCCTTTTCTTTATGGCTATTCTATCAAAATAATTTAGTTTTTTTTTAAATTATTTTATAGTCTGTAAAACTACCGCAAACTTTTACTAATCATAATTATTTTACTAATCTTTTTACTAATCTTATTTTAAAATCCATTTATGTACTAATTTACTTTACATTTCGGCAAAGAAAATAAGAAAGCTGGTGCAAATGATGAAATACTAAATCTTCAACTTGATATAAAGATGTTAAATAATCATTGCCAGTACATAAATTTGACTGTTTTCTCTGTTAGTTTTTAATTTGTTTATAGTTTAAATTACGTTTGTTAACTATGGTTAAAAAAATGTTCGCATTATACTTAATCATAGTTAAGTTTGACGTTTTATTTTTCCTTGGCTTTCGCTGTCACAACAAAAAATGGATGATGGGTTGATAAGATTTTTGGATTTGTAAATATAATATCGTCTATGTTCTTATTTTGTTGATTGTATTCTGTTTAATTCGCTAACAGGAATATAGAAATGTTTTATATAGTTATTTTAAGCTTCATTTCATAGTACTTTCATTTGTTCAAACATTTTTCCATTAGACAAAAATATTACGAATAACCAGCATTCAAATTGAAATTTAATAAATGAGTTATACGTATATATATGTATATATTACAATTCAATTTATAACTGCGAAAGAGTAATTTTTAGCTATTCGTTGGCGTATTAAGTTCATATGCATCAAAAATTCTAAATTCTATCTAATATATACTCTTAAATGATTTATACTAACACATTTTTAAGTATACATCCATCTACTTTTACATTTATAAATTATTATAATAAGTACTGAGCATTTGTGGTGCTTCCAATATTACCTACATTCATTTCATTTGAAATAAAGCAATTTACTTTTATTTTTTGAATTCGGCTACTTACAAAATAATGGTGATATTTTTTAAACCATTGTAGTTCTACATCTTTAATAACATATTTTTTTTAGCTTACTTAATAATATACCTTAATATTATAGCTACATTTTTTAGACACAATTAACAGAGACTAACCGAGAATTTTAATGAATTGGTTTACTATGAAAGTTTTAAGGGAATATTTTCAAACTAAATTTTCATAATTTCAATTCCATAACTGCTTGACTTCCTCATCTCTGTCTGTATATACAATGTACTTTTAACTTTCACTTTCAATTCAAAAACGATTATTAATTTCAAACTTTAGATTCAGTCAGCTGATTGAATTTATTGTTTTGTTTTTTTTTTTTTTGCAAATTGTTTTTTTTTTTTTTATTATTATTCTATTTTTTCTCTTATTAACCACTTAACTTCTATTTGTTTTCAGTTTTATGATTACAAAAAATTTTCAAAATTTTAAAATTAAGTTCGGTAATTAAAACAATTAACATACATTTTTGGAGCTAATTAACAGTCGCGTAATTCTTTGAAAAATGATATGGTATATGTATGTACACTTATTTCTCTTATAAGTGTTAAATCCGTTTTCATAACTATTTACATTGATTAATGGTAAAAAAATATTTTATGATACAACAATTGAATTCGAAAAATTGTTTAATTTCATTTCATATGATATTAGCAAAATAAAAAAAAGGGTAATTAAACTTTGTATCAAATTTGTTTAATGTTAAATGAATAAATAAAGAAAATTATGAATATCTCAGGAGTTGAGTAGGTAGTACAAGTTCAAAACTCCGATTGCTGCTTTATAAAGTAGTAGAGTAAACAGAACTGGAAATGTGCTGTGATTGCTCCTTGGAAGAATCTCTTAAATTTATACCAAATTCATCTAAGCTACAGTTTACTGGAATGTCACTATGTCCGGGACCTAACTAACGTTGAACCGAACCGTTATCTCGTTGAGAGAAATGCGTCAGTCCATCATATATTTGTGTTGACCCTTATCGACTTTGGTGCTCTAATTGCTGCTAAAGAATAAGTAAATGTCAAATGATATTGTGATATACTGAAGGAAATCGCTATGGGCCCACACATGGCCTATTAGACATGACAGTAACAGATTTCTGTGGCTGCCCCCTCTTTTAAACTAAACTAAATAAACTATAGGGCGATGGTGATCATCGATGATATACAAAAAAGTTTATTAATAATTCTTCCTATACAATTTTTGTTTTTGAATTAATTTACAACAACAAAAAACTGACTTCAACTTATGCAAATATAATTTTTAAATTATTTAAAAATGATCTTACTGCAACATAGTAGTAAATCATGAAATCATTTTGATGACAAAAAAGTGTGTACTTAATTATCAATTTCAATTACCAAATTACCACTATATGTATTTTAACAATCATTTTTAAAAATCACTTAAAATTTTGTCTCAATTAAAAAAATATTTTTTAAAATTTGTCATTTCTCATGTTAAGAAAATATTCAAAATAAGTAGAAAAGAAAAAAAAACAAACCTTAATTTTAAAATTAATTTGAAAATGAATTTTAAATATACAATCATCATCATTATGGTTCCGGTTATAAAAATTTTTACAAAATAACACAACTCAGTCTATAACCCAAAATTATAACTATATTGATTTTTTTTTTTAATGATACTCTAATGATCATCTCTAATCCAATTTTATCTTGTTTTCTTTCCTTTTTTTTTATATATTTTTGTCAAAGTTTTAATCTTGAGCGCAACAATTTTGTATTTTTGATTTTTGGATCGTTGAAAATTACACTTTAATGAAATCATTACAAAATCGTCACATAAAATTTACAAAACAAAATTTATTCAAAGAAGAAAAAAGTTTATTTACATATTATTGCTTTTTTTTCTTGTTATATATTTTTCGGAAAATATTAAAAAAAATTTAAAAATTTAAAAATTTTCACATCTCTTTTTTTTTATTTGTTGGTTTTAAAAAGATGAACAGAGTTTTGGAATCATTTCAATAATTAAATAATTCCCAATATTAAATTTATTTTTATATTTTATAGATTTATTTTTAACGGTGAGTTCTCTGTGATTACGACCACTTTAAATCTATTATACTTCCCATTGAATTGTTGAAAATTACAGGTCTATATCCTTTGCGAACGCTATTATGGCTGTAATATTAATTTCTGAATCAGACGATATGAATATCTGGAAATATTTATATCTTTTCCGAGCTATGGCATCAAATTCCAAAGAAGGTGATAGGAGATTTAATCATTGATTTAATCCCTTTAATATTAATTTTGAAAAAAGCCTTTAGCTGTAATTATCCAATTCAGTTTCTTAAATTTCTAGTTTGGATGTAGGTAATGGTGCCACCGAGAAATGCTTTGCCTCTAGTCCTAGGAATAAACTTATTTGCACCTGTTGCAAAAATATCTGCTTCTCTATTACCTTATATTCTTTAAGAGTCAGAACTCCAAATAATAGTGACTCTCCTTTCTTCTTCTATCTTTATTAAGTTTTAGTAACATCAGCTATGAGAGAGCTTTGAATTAAAAATTCCAGGACCCAGGTCTGACTTTGTCAAATTCTGTAAATACTAGCAGCTTTGTATCCTCTTTTAATACATTGTAATGCCGATAAGTCGACTGCATAGGTTTCAGCTTAAAAGATGGTGGTGGTGTGTGACAGTCACAGTGCTATGTACTTAATTTGCCAAAATATAACGACACCTATTTTTTCTCCGATTCTGACACAACTGATGGAGGTAAGGTTAGTGCAATAAAGTTTTCGCAATAAACGAGGCTGTTTTTTTATTGTATTTGTTGAGATTATTCGTTGAATGCAGTCTGGTTATTTATATTCCTGCCGTAAACATATGTTGGTATGCAAAAGATTTCCTGTTGGATTTCAAAAACTTCATAGAAAAAAACTTGTATTGATAAAAAATTGTCAAAAATCAACTGGTAAAAAATTTGATAAAAAATTGCCCAAAAATAGAAATAAAAGTGTTAACGCCTATTTAAGACTTATAAGAGGTACAAAAACTCTTCATTTCGTTTGCGTGGAATCTTAGTATATAAAAATAATACATAAAATTATTGATAATGTTGAGCCTCGAGGACACTTGAGATCATTGTCACATGGTGAGATACATCCGAAATAATTTTAGCTACAAACGATAAATTTTTTAAGACGCTTTCTAATATTTTTGTGGTATAAATCGGATATTAACAAATTTTCAATCATCCTTAGGAAGGGTTTAGAACAAAGGCTATAGTGAGAGTTCTGAAGAATCTGGTTATAATTAAATCTACCGGTCTAAGACATATTGCCTTGGCCATTTCTAAGCATAAGTTTCGCTATTTCATTTTCTTCGAGAACATACCCATCCAATTAAATGGAAATTTGCCTCAGTCTACGCCAAAAGAACAATAATGGGCGGCATGGTAAATCATGACTTAGTCAAAATTTCGACTAGGGTAAAGCAAACACAGTTGAGTTATTCTAAAATTTCAAGGTGATAGCTTACAGCGACTAGAAAACTTAAACATTCTCGGAATGCGACTAAATCCAAATATGCTCTGGAAATGACCATAAAAAATGTTTGATATCTATAAAGCCTACATACGACACAAGATGGAGTAGAACTCGCATATATAGACAGGTGCCTCAAAGGCTGCTTTAAACTTTCTTGACAGAGTACAACAACGCGCTATTCGCATTCGCGCGCTGTAAATGTTTCATCAAAACTTACTCCATTTGGTCATGGTCATATCGGTGACGCACTAAACCTATTTTATTCCTATTTATTTCCAAGAAAGGGTAGTTTTTATTTGTTTAATTTACAAAAGTTCAAAGTGGACATCAATAACATAGTTCACAACTCCCCGCCGAACCATTCCTCAACTTCTTTCTCATTTTCTTCTCTCTAACTATATCCGTTTTCTTTTCTCTTCCAAAAGCCAACGGTACGAAAGTATAAAGGTTTTTCTGACCTAAGTTTTGGCTAATAATATAAAAAAAAAATAGTGAATTATACCAGCAATTTAAATACAAATATTTTGTGTACGCATGTAAATATTCTTCGTAAAAGCTACCGAGTTCATTCAATTTGAAAATTAAAAAAAAATAGAACATGACTATTTTCTAAATCCAATTAGGATAAGTAATATCTAAGAACTAAAAAAAAAATATGAAATCCCCTCTTTGTAAAATTAAAAATTTAATTTTCCATTCTGATTCCTTAACTCATACGAAATTTAATGTTGGTGTTATTTACCTTAAGTCCTCTCTGCTCTATAACTTAAGTTAAATACTTAAACTAAAACTGAAAAAAAATATGTATCACTATTTTTATAACATTCGTACATAAGTAGTATGTATGTTTTAAAACCATATTTTTATTTTTTCTTTTTTATAAGCCACCACACACAGATTACAGTATTTCACCATCATCAATGAATTTTTGATATGTATCCGAAATTAAAAATAAAATACAAAAAAAACTACTCACCAGATAAATATAAAAAAAAACCAAACCAAAATTAATCTTAAATGCAAAAAAAAACCAAAAACTAGAAAAAACTGAAAAAATAAAATAACGAAATGAAGACAAACTAAGCCCAACAATCCAAATAAATTGAACAGTTTTGCCTTCTTTTATTTTGTTTTTTTTTTATTTTTTTTTTATAGATTGTTTGGATTATTATAGTATGTATCTTAAGATGATAATATACTAATTTGTATGTCAAAAAATAAAAACATAAAAAACTAAAAAAAAATATAAAGAAAAACACGAAAAAAAAAATCAGTAGATACCACAAAAATATAAGAAAAAAAAAACAATAATAAAAAATTCAAAACAAAATATTTTTATTGAGAAATTCAAACTTTGATAATGCACTTATTCATCATTCGATATTCGTTGACCAATTAGTCAAGTCGCGATACGCGTCTTTTTCGCTCATCGTCGAAATTGTAACCAAATCGTAATATACAGTGTAGTAACAACGTATTATATTTACTATAGTTTTGAAATTCAAATAAATTCTATCGTATTTTTAAGTAACGGTTGGATATAATATACACCTAACGAAAACAATTTTAATAATGGTTGTTATTTATTTGAAATTAAATATTAATAAGTTTGTTATTTTTAAAAATTTTTAAATTATTATCAATTTATTTACATTCATCTTGAATGGTGATTTTCATTGAATATTTTATTAATACAGTGTTTTGCCTTGCAAGTAGTTGCTTGTTGAAAGTGCAATAGCATTCAAATATTTTTTCTGACTATTTTTCAACTATCAGTTCTATTGAAGATTTTTTTCAAGCCATTGAAAATAACATGCAAGTAATTTGACATTTCGTATAAAACAAATATGTATGCAAATAAAAAAATAAAGTACCTGGGTCTTAAAATTATTTTTTTATTTTGTTACTATTTCTAATTTGTTTTAAAAAATAAAATAAAATTTTAAAATCAATTTTTTAATCGTTCAAATTTTTAAATATATTTTAATAATGCGTAAAATGTCCTTTTCACGAAATTATTATTAATAAGATTTTGTAAAATCTATATGTGTACTCAACTTGCACTAGGTAATGGATAAAAAAATTTATAAAATTATTTCAGTTTGATTGAAATATTTAATTTGTAAATGATTTAATAAAAAATATCAATTCAATATTCAGTATTTAATTTCAAATAAAATAAAAATATTACCGAAACCCGGAAGGGAAATAATTTAATAAGCAAGTACATTAATCGTTCAACTATAAATACATAAATAAAGAAATAAATAAATAAAAATTTTACTAATTAATAATGAAATTTGAATTAAATCAATTTATTGGAAATACTTACCTTATAAATTAATAAATTTGCTAATTATAGACTGTACAAATGATATTATATCTGCATAAGTGAATAGTGAAATAAATGAAAATATAAAATTGTAAAGCAAATACAAAAAAAGGAAAAAAAAAATATGTTATATTCAAATTCTGAAACGATTCAGTATAGTGTAATTTAATTGAAAAAGGATTAATACATTGATTATATATAGCGAATTATAATTTTTCATATTAAATATTATATTGGATTACAAGAATTTGAAATTTGAAAATTTTTTCAATTAATTTTATTTGTTTAAAAGATTAGAGTAACTAATTAAATGCATAAAAAAATAATATAAATTATATAAGTAAATAAATTATGCGTGTAAATACTTAAGTGTAAAATATATTCATAAAAAAAATTAACTAATAATTTAAAATATTATAAATTGATTGGAATTTAAAATTATTTACGTTTGAAGGTGAATAGAAAATTTTATTTTATGATAATTTGATTGTTATGTCAAATTAATACATGTGGGCCCCTAAAATAATGCTTTAAGATAAAATCTATTATTAAAAATAATAATAATGATACATCAAATGTGGTAAAAAAAATAATTTAAAAATTAATTAAATTATTTTTAAATATTATGAATAATTGAGATACAAAACAAATGTTGTAATAAAGTTGTACAGGGTGTGTCCAAAGCATCAAATTATATATCCAAAGATAATTGTTGTTTTTTATGTTCTTGTTTGTATCTTAGGTAGAAATACCTTTATTTCAGTATTTATTTATTAATTTTTCTAGCATGTCAACTTATCAAATGTAGACACTACTACTGATGTTGTTAGGCTCTAATCCTTTTTAAATATAGCGTAGTTTTATTTTACTTAAGTTATTGCCAGTATATACTCTCATTTTTTTCATCAATCGTTTATTTTATTCTAATGGCAAAGAGCACTCGACCTGGTTGAAAAACCTACAAAACAATTTGTTTTCATCGGAAACCAAATCAGGAATCTTTTAGTTGAAACACACATTCTCTATTTATTGTGTCACCTATTGTGTGGATCGAATGAAATAAAAAATTACCTGGAGCAGATTGTTAAAAAATTAGCTGGAACAGGGTTTAGTTTATTTATTTGTCTATAAAATCGTAGTCAAATAAAATAAAATAGTTATGGTTATTTAAAGTTGATTGAAGTCACCTACGTACACTATCAATCGACTATTCAGGGATGGCCAACAAGTCGATCGCGATCGACCTATCGATCGACGAGCTATTTTTGGTCGATCTGTATAGTAAAAGCATAGCATTAAAAAAACTTAATTTTTTCTTTTAAATTCTTAAAAAAAATATGTTTAAACCTAAATTCTATATTTATAGTTTGAAAAGAATTAAAAATTTAACAGAATTTCCGCTAAATTTGAATATCATTAGTTATTACTATTTATCTATTTCCGTTTCCATAGAAACGAAGTGAGAAAATATATAAAATAATTATTACTGCCATTTAGTTTAAATTTTAATCTAAGTAGGCTTTGTATATTTATGTTTACATGGTAGTTTTGATGAAAAATATAACACATTTGAATTTGTTTGCTATTTCCATTTTCATACAGTTTAAATTTTCACTGATAGCAAGTCGGTCATTAAGTGTTAATTAACAATAAAGTAAATTCTATAATTATTTTAAACCAATTTTATTATGATTGCAGTAAAGAAAGTGAAAACTTATCATTTCAATGAAGAATGGGAGCTTGCTTATTTCTTTATAATGATAAAAGGAAAATGCTGTTGTTTAATATGCAAAAGGTGTGTAGCATAACCCAAAAAAGGAAATTTGGAACGGCATTTCATGTCGCTTCATGCTAAATATCAAACAGATTTTACTGCAATTAGAACTCCAATTAATAATGCAATTAGAAAACATAAATTGACATTTTAAGTGCTGTTAATGAATCAATTATTTTATTTTATAACTTTATTTATCGTTATTTTTTTTGCATGGTAGATCGGCATTTATTTTATAATGCCAAAGTCGATCGCAAGTTAAAACAAGTTGGCCGCCCCTACTATTATATATATTTTGTAAAAAATAAACAATTAACCTTTATAACGATATAAATTAAAATTTATTTTTAGTAAAAATAGCATTATATATAAGCAGTGTTTAAACAAAAAAGCTTGTAGGCAAAACATCAAGAGTTTTAAATAATTCAAAAATATTTCTAAAATACGAAAATTAAATTTTAAAAATGTTTTAATTTTTCATATATAATGAAAAGAATAATAACCTTCATCGAAAGTATATTCAGATCCTTGTGTAATATTTTAGATTGTAAACTTTATCTTTGTATATATAGTTTTCACATTACATACTTTGAGAGTTGCTTTTCCTTACAAATTTTTACTATGACTTCAACAAAATAAAAAAATTATTGTAAATTTTAGATTGAAGTTAATTAATGTGATACCAGGCGCCCCCGTCGCTACAAAGAAAAAATTATTCATGTTTTAATTAAAAGCTTTGAAAGTAGTATAACTTGATAAAAAAAACATCAATACTACTGATATTTCTTGACATTTTCTTTCCGAACTATTTCCCATATTGATTCAAAACAATTTGGGCTTTTTATATACTATTTTTTTTAACTGTTACTTACCCGAACTATTACTAGTTAGATTTTATTTTTAAATCCATCATTGGCACTTATCTACTTCAAATTTCAAAGAAGCAAGACATCTGTTAAAATGATGAAATCCTAAATTAAATCTTAAAATCATTTTCTATTATATGATGAAAGATGATGAAAAATTGTACCATATGATTTTGGCACTAATGAATTTATGTATTTACTGATTTCTGTTTACTCTTTATTTTTGCGGTTTTTTTCAAATTTGGTAAAAACTTATGGAATATTAAACCCATATGAACAAAATTTACTTAAAGTAACAGAAATATATATAGTAAATAACTTTTAAAAAAATTTTCAGCGAATTATCTTCCTTGGCACTTCTTAATTGTTATACAAATTACTAAAAATGTCAAAATTTTATTTGAATCGAACAAAACAGAAAAGAAAATTTTCAAGACTATACACGCATTACTATTGTTTGTAATATAAGTATGTATGTATATATCCATTTCAGCAAAACATGGATATTTTCTTTTTTGTACTCAGAAGTTAATTTCAGTCGGTGAAAATCCCAATCATATCTATTAATATAAGACCTTTCTATCTCTCTTATCATTAATGAACTCTTACTCTTAATATGTAAATAAGTTGTACATACAACAGAAATGCGCATACGGTTGAAAAAGTTTACAAATATTTTTGGTAAGGATATATAAGAGCAGACAATATAAATATGAATCTATCCATTACATTGATTTTATTTTTCTCATAATATAATTTTCGTTTTCATTAATTGCTTTAAATTAATGTTTTCTATACTTTGATCATTTGTAGTAATGATACAGTTTTTGTTAAAAATATGTATAATGTATGAATTGCAAAAATTTTGTATTTTTCGTAATTTTATCCATTAACTATATATCCACTAACTATAGTTAGGGAATATGTCGACACGTAACAGTATATGAGAAGCAATATTTCCTAAATATTTATTAAAAAATTTATATATTTCCTAAATAAAACTTCCTAACCTCCAAATTTTTATGAAAACATGAGTGGTCTCTACTTTATCGTGATAAGTCTGTGTTAGTGCGTACATTACTGTTCTTTTAAAAATTTTAAATTTGGCTTCAACTTGAATTATAATTACTCAACAGGGGCCCCTAGTATATATCGTATTTAACAACTATAAATGAAATTAGAAAAGACTTTCGAGTAAATGTTTATGTTTTTTGAATATAGATATATTATAAAAAAAAATTACCACTCATTTGCATAAAACTGTTATTATTACAGTAAAACAGTAATAGATAAAGGGTAAGGACTAGTACGCAATACTGCCTTCCATTAAATATTATCCCGACTTTTTTTGCCAATATTCTCAACAATTTCATCTCCCCAACAAGTGTATGATCTTCTTCGATAACCTGTTCTCAAAAGTACAATTGAATTCGAAGATATCTTTGTCGGAGTATATGTTTCGCATTTATTGTTCTATCTGAAAAGTTAATATGTAGATAGAGAATCTAGGTAAGGAAATTTATTTTAAAGATTTCAATTTAAATAAAACAAATTCAGAAAGCTGTTGGTATGTCAACAAAAATTTTGATTTTTTCTTACATTTGTTTTGTTTTGTATTTTGATTTATTATCCTTTTCATTATCAGTTTTTGCATATAATTATTTAAACTTAATCTTTGAACCCTCATTACCGTAAATTTAAATTGATATCAATCGTTTATAGAAAAATAATTTTAAAAATATACGTGGATTTCCCATTAATTACATTAACCCTTTTGCGTCGGCTACCCTTTCCCATTATCTAAACCGAATAATATTTTGAAATCAGAGCCAAAAGTCAAGTTTGGTACTTCCAATCCTTGTAGCTTCCGATTTATGAACTGGCCAGATATGGATTAATAGACGACATAAGACCACACAAAAATTTCTTACGTTAAATTCTCATTTATAAAACCAACATTTGATGAGTTGATAAGTATATAAGTATTGATAAGTAAAAAAAACAAAACGTAATTTTTTTTCTTTTCCGTTATTATGCCTTCAGAAGCGTAACACAAATTTTAATACCACCCTTCAATGCCGTAACATTTAGTACTCCCAAATAATTTCAAAGCAAATAATACAAAAGAAAAAAAGCTTTATGTTCCAAGTAGTTCTTTAACACGAGAGATTCAAATTTGTAAGTCATAGATCACAATCACTACTTGTTGGCATAATATTTTATGAATATTTTATGCATAATATGTTAGCCTAAATTTCGTTCTCTTAAAATTATATACTTTTTGATAAAAAAATACATCAGACAGTTCTATCGTATAACAAAAGTATCAAACTCTATCTTCTACCAGGTTTGAATCTGAGAACAACATTTTTGAATTTAATTTTTCTACAATTTTTCACTCGTTTTTTATACTACATTACGATTTATTAAAGTGAAGAATCAAAGAATTGACTGTAAACTGAAAAGGAGGTTTAATAATATACTTATCTATATAACTTGGCATAACACATGCTTAAGAGTCTCAAAATTGAATCAATTTTTTTTAGATAACATAATTTCAACATTATTTTGAAAATATTAAATGAAATATAAATGAGTAAAACGTCTTTTGTGCAAAATTAAAAAATTAAAAAAAAAAAAAAACAAATTTTTATATAATGAAAACAATACATCTGGATGCTGTCACTTAAGATTATCATCTCTTATGTTTACGTTAACATTAATTTAAAAAATAAAAGAATATGCTATACAAACAATATATAATAATGTCATGCAAGTAATGATAGTTACTATTATATTCCATATAAGTTAAAAATAAATTAATATTAGTAAACCTCTTACACTTTTTTTACGCACTCTTTTACGCTGTCTGCTCTAACAAAACAAATAAACAATGAAATTATTTTTAATTTTGTACACCAACTAATATCCATTAAAATAAAATGAAACCCACTTCTGATACCAATTATTGTCGCACCATCGCATTAATTTGGTACACAATAATAAAATATAATAATAATAATAGCAATCGCAATCGCAATTTTTCTTTTTTATAATTTTTATATGAATATATATAGCTAGGTTATTTTGAAATAAAGTAACTCATTTTGATTATATTGCATAACAAACACTTTTTTTACTGTAATTAAACACCCTAATTTAAAAGAAAAGCAAATACAATAAAATTAAAATTTAAAAAGAAAAAAAAATAACTAAAAAGTAATTAAACATTTAAACGATCATCATAACATCTTAAATTTTAATTATTTTAAATTATTACAAAATCGAAATAAATACAAACAAAAATAAAAAAAACTCCTAGATTCCCCTTTATTCAATTTTTGATCTAATAGAGAGAAGATGACCTGATTTTATTGAATCACCATAATCATCATCATCATCATCATATAAAAAAATATTTATTTGTAATCTACATTGTAAAGAGGTTTATTTCATCTAAAAATTTAAATATGTATATTAATTCAAAAGATTAATTAAGATTGTAGCTAAAAGATTGTTGTCTCAAATTTATTGATGAATTTTTATTAATACCTATTACAATATTGTGCATTGGTAGCTATTTGATAAAATGACAGTGTGGTAAATGTGAAAAAAATGTTCTTCAATAATTTATCATAGATATAATTTATTATTTTTTTTTGTATTAATTACCATGACTATGAGATGAACTGCTTTACGCAAAATCTTGGTAAACTAATTATTACACACAATCATTTTTTTTTTTTTGCAATCAAATGACATAACCTACACTTTATCAAGATTGGCACATTGTATTCGAAATAATTATTGTAAGCGTTATTTGATAAGCCTAGAGTGAACAAAATTTATTTTTATTTATTTTTTTATTACACTTTTTATTTATTTAAAAAATTATTATCGTAAACCAAATTTTATGAATGATAATAAAACAAAAAAAAATATTAGTTTTTAGAATTAGTTTTTATAATATTAGTTTTTAGAAAAACGTATTCTTTAGCGTTAGAGTAAAATTTGTGTATTTGTAAAATATAGTCGAGTATTTTCATTCTTCTTAGACTATGACTTCTTAAGTACAAAACATTGCAGAAATCTGGAAGTAGTAGACGACATACGCGGATCTGTAGGATAATCCTACTTAATCAAATTCAAAGGGAAATATTCGATGATTTTTTAACAAAAAAAATTAGTTTACAAAGCAAGAAAATAATAATACAAGATTGCGCACTCTACTTAACACGATCATAATCAAGGCGATCAGGGTACAGTTAGGCATAAAGCTTGCAAAAATATAGTAAAAAAAAAAATGGTAACATTACTTAATGGTAATTATACACGGGGTAATTGCACCAAATTTGAAAACATCATCTTGCACATAATCCGATAGGTTTTGTTTAATCCGACTATTTAAACATGTATTTCAAATAAAATGTGTATAAGATATTTTTTTTTTATTTCAAAATTGTCGGCATCTTTTATGCTTGTCAATAGACCGTGTTGTACATTGTTTTTCATTTGTACTTGGCAAGTATATAATTGTAGAAAAACTTGTATACCATAGCAAAACTCTTTCTCAGGCTAGAGTAATAAAATATTATCATCTTATGTCTTTAATAAAATCTTCACTGCAATCATTATGGCTTTTTGAAGGATCTCTTTTCCTATTTATGCGTGTAGTAATTTCAGCTTTGTGCAAACATAATATCATTAAGATATCGCGTTTGGCTTTCCATTTGAGCAAAGTTATATTATTTTTTCATCTCCAAATACTTTAATATTTTTTAAGCCTTTAAGTGGATTACGTCGCTTAGATTTTGTTTATGGTTACCTTTCAAGGTTCCACATAAATGATGACCTTTATTCAAACTAATATGTGCCGTTTTCAATGAAATCTCGCATTAGCTTTCCAACAACACCAAAAGCATTCGAAACGCGGCTGCACGGTGTCCTGACCACTATATCTAGGAACTATATTTAGGAAGAAGCTATCGGTATACAAAATTCGTAAAATTGAATTCCATATTTATGTCTTTTATAAGGAATATACTGCCGAAAAAATACCGTTTTATGACACAGTATCATTGCTTCGTCAAACGCTAAGAGCTTTCCAGGGTAGTAACAATTTAGAATAATAATTTTTTCATCTTTGCTTTATCGTAAATAGTAAAAGGACTATATGATAATTAGAAAAATCATACTCAGAATATAACAACTTGGTACTTCCCCTAAATCGAAAAAAAATTACAGAAATTAGAATCTGTAAAGAAATATAGAAGCTACACTAAATTAATTATATAGATAATGACGAATATATGCGTCGTCGGTTTTTATAGAGATAATCCAGCGATGTATATTTGTTGACTATACCAACGTGTAGATATCGGATATTTACTACTAAATTGTGCTTCCACTCCAGAGTGTAGAAATCCTAGTTTCTAAAAATTGTTTCTGAGTGTATTAATAAAATTAAAAATTATAATTCCAGAGTTTCAAAAAATTAATTCCAGTAACGCATCTTCCACAATATGAATACAATCAATGTATGAAATAGTTTTTCCATACCTAATCTTTACGAAAACCGTCGCTTGGTTTTGACCTAAACATAATTTTAATTTATTTAGGAACCAAATACTTTTCTCAGTATTCCTCTTTCGAATACTTTTAATTTATTTTCATCCCAAATAGTCATTGCCTATAGGCTTCGGTGCTATAGTGTTAAGAGCGGTTGTATTATGACCTTATACATTAGTTTAATTGTCCTTTTTAAGATTTGAAAAGTTGTTTGTGTGCAAAATTTTTGTGTTGCTAACATTAACTGCTTACTTCTCTAAAGTTATGGTAAATTTTGTTATATTTTGGATGCCTTAGTACTTCATATGTTTGATGTTAATCTCGATAATGTTTAATTCTACAATAGCAATTTTTTTTTCCACAGTTAAAAATATTTCTTTTAATCCGTTAAAAGATGTGGTTACAATTGCAATGTCGTCAGCACGTATTATGTATGATGTTATAAATATGTATGTACACTGTCTAAATCTGTTATTGCGTGATTCAGGATCATCTTATATGACTTCTGCTTGTATTTCAAATTCGTAAATTTGTTCGTTATTTTATTTTGTACTGCTACCTTGCTTGTGTCACAGCGTTAAGTTTGACTGAGTGGGAATCCCCCGAGAAAAGTTAAAAGCAATGATGAAATATGTAAATTGCTTCCGAAATGTCGATATTTGCTAAAAAAAAATTTATTAGTGAAAAAAAAATCGACTTTTAATTGCAATATTTAATATATAACTCGAAACAAATTGGATTATCAAATATAAATATTCATCATCAACCTAAACGATTAGTATATTTAGTGGCAAACACAGATTGTTCGGTTATCATGAACAACAATAATAAGTTATCGTAACGCAAATAAAGACATTGGTGCGATTCTCAATGATAAATGTGTTTGACACCAAATCTTTCGGTTGGATAATTTTATCGTTTTGATAAACACAAATTTATTCTTTGAGTGTATCAAATGCATTTACCGGGTAATACCACAAAAGTTCATAAATATCTTTTATATATTTGTTTGGATATTCTTTAGATATACATCGAATGCAGTAGTTTCAAGAAACTAGTTTGGAATTGGTTCTGATATTATTCTCATAAATAACAATTATTCTATATTACACAAAAAAAAATTGAAACTGAAAGTTACATTCCTATGTATATATAAGTATTATTGTTTTGTCTTTTTGTGTTTATTGGGGTTTTCAAATTCTATTTTTTACTATCATAATATTGTTATTGCCACCACGAAAATATTGCATTGATTAAATTAAATTAAAGAAACTTTAAAATTGAAGATCTCGTCTGACTAAACCAATTAGAATTTAAACAATTTAGAATAATAATTTTTTCATCTTTGCTTTATCGTAAATAGTAAAAGGACTATATGATAATTAGAAAAATCATACTCAGAATATAACAACTTGGTACTTCCCCTAAATCGAAAAAAAATTACAGAAATTAGAATCTGTAAAGAAATATAGAAGCTACACTAAATTAATTATATAGATAATGACGAATATATGCGTCGTCGGTTTTTATAGAGATAATCCAGCGATGTATATTTGTTGACTATACCAACGTGTAGATATCGGATATTTACTACTAAATTGTGCTTCCACTCCAGAGTGTAGAAATCCTAGTTTCTAAAAATTGTTTCTGAGTGTATTAATAAAATTAAAAATTATAATTCCAGAGTTTCAAAAAATTAATTCCAGTAACGCATCTTCCACAATATGAATACAATCAATGTATGAAATAGTTTTTCCATACCTAATCTTTACGAAAACCGTCGCTTGGTTTTGACCTAAACATAATTTTAATTTATTTAGGAACCAAATACTTTTCTCAGTATTCCTCTTTCGAATACTTTTAATTTATTTTCATCCCAAATAGTCATTGCCTATAGGCTTCGGTGCTATAGTGTTAAGAGCGGTTGTATTATGACCTTATACATTAGTTTAATTGTCCTTTTTAAGATTTGAAAAGTTGTTTGTGTGCAAAATTTTTGTGTTGCTAACATTAACTGCTTACTTCTCTAAAGTTATGGTAAATTTTGTTATATTTTGGATGCCTTAGTACTTCATATGTTTGATGTTAATCTCGATAATGTTTAATTCTACAATAGCAATTTTTTTTTCCACAGTTAAAAATATTTCTTTTAATCCGTTAAAAGATGTGGTTACAATTGCAATGTCGTCAGCACGTATTATGTATGATGTTATAAATATGTATGTACACTGTCTAAATCTGTTATTGCGTGATTCAGGATCATCTTATATGACTTCTGCTTGTATTTCAAATTCGTAAATTTGTTCGTTATTTTATTTTGTACTGCTACCTTGCTTGTGTCACAGCGTTAAGTTTGACTGAGTGGGAATCCCCCGAGAAAAGTTAAAAGCAATGATGAAATATGTAAATTGCTTCCGAAATGTCGATATTTGCTAAAAAAAAATTTATTAGTGAAAAAAAAATCGACTTTTAATTGCAATATTTAATATATAACTCGAAACAAATTGGATTATCAAATATAAATATTCATCATCAACCTAAACGATTAGTATATTTAGTGGCAAACACAGATTGTTCGGTTATCATGAACAACAATAATAAGTTATCGTAACGCAAATAAAGACATTGGTGCGATTCTCAATGATAAATGTGTTTGACACCAAATCTTTCGGTTGGATAATTTTATCGTTTTGATAAACACAAATTTATTCTTTGAGTGTATCAAATGCATTTACCGGGTAATACCACAAAAGTTCATAAATATCTTTTATATATTTGTTTGGATATTCTTTAGATATACATCGAATGCAGTAGTTTCAAGAAACTAGTTTGGAATTGGTTCTGATATTATTCTCATAAATAACAATTATTCTATATTACACAAAAAAAAATTGAAACTGAAAGTTACATTCCTATGTATATATAAGTATTATTGTTTTGTCTTTTTGTGTTTATTGGGGTTTTCAAATTCTATTTTTTACTATCATAATATTGTTATTGCCACCACGAAAATATTGCATTGATTAAATTAAATTAAAGAAACTTTAAAATTGAAGATCTCGTCTGACTAAACCGGAAATCAAAAATGAAAAACATAACAAAACAATAAAATATAAAATAATAATAAATATTAAATTTCATTAAAATTACTATAAGAAGTTCACAATACATTTAATTAAAATTTTATACTGTCATATTGATAACTGTCTTAACAATTTTTTTTCAATTTTTTCTAAAATGCTTTTTATTACCATTAAATTATTAAAACATAAAGCAAATCTTAACTCTCTCTTCTATCTATTTTCTATTTCGTTTTCTCATTCTCAAAATATCATCACTTGTATATATAATATAATTAAATTTATTGATTTCCGTATGACAATTCATATAAAAATCGAAAGCAAAAAAAAAACTCTTTATTTAATCATTTTATAATAACCACCATTTTCTAGTCTAAAACAAACGTTTTTTTTTAACAAACAAACACATTTAAAAAAAATACCCATCTATACGAATAGGAAACAAATTTAAGTATGAGTATGAAAAATTACCGTACTGCATCAAATAACAGTAATTATTAATTAACTTTTATTAAAAAAAAAACAGATATATATATATTTTATCCAACGTTATTTGCTAATATTTTATTAAAGTGAATGTGGTTGAGTTCAAAAATTGATTTTATTGTAGAAAAAAAATAAAAAAAAAACATTAAAATAAAATAACAAACTGTCTACAAAATTACAAAAAAAAAATAAGAAAATAAAAGATCGACTGCCTCATCTTAGTCAAGGTCGTTACTATTTGTTATTTTCTTATTTGTATTTATATTTTCTTTCTTTCTTTTTTTTTGTTTGTTATTGTTACTTTTACTATCTTATGGTTGGCTATCTACTAGGTATAATTAACTTTTATTATATGGTATTCCATATAATAAAAATTATTTAATCAGTGGTAGGTAAAATAAGACACACGTAAAATTAATCTGCATGAGTTTTCATTTAATTTCTCGTTTCGTTATACATGATTATACATATAGTTATAGTCAGTCAGCACTTTATGTATTTTTGAATTCGGTTGTAGTTTATTTTGGAACAAAACAATAATAATTTTAAGAAAATTTTTAATTTTGATTAAAACGCGCCAAATTACATGTGATTAGTTAGATCTTGTTTTCAATATATATATTTTTTTACAGTAGACTCTCAATGTCTTGAACACGTTAAAAAATCATAAAACCAGCTGTATAGAATATGTTACTCCAAAATTGTTGCTAAGGTAGGAAATGGGGTAAAATTTTAGATTTGTTGAAAAAATAAAATGAAATGCTAAAAATTGTTATTGTATTTAGAAATAAAATATAAAAATTACTTTTGCATGTTTACCAAATATATTTTGTAGTTGATTTTTTGACACACATGGATATTTCGAAAAATTTTAAAATCTTCTCAGAGTTCGAATTTGCGGCTTTTTCTCAGTACGGGATATGTACTTCTAGTAATACGTGCAGTAATATATCTCGCCTTTAACTCAACATAGACTAGACTACTAGAGTAATGTACCCTTTATCACACAAAGTTCTTGTCACACTCCAAATATATAATTCTTTACAGTTGCAACTTATCAATTATGAAATAAATCCTAATTTTATGTTATATGAAGAATTTTGGGACTTATATAAAAAAATTTGGGAGTTATTTTGTGTGGATTTATTTCATCAAGCCATTTAAATAACTTGATAAAAACAAAAATGTGACTTTAAATAAATATCACAGATTGTATATATGTGTACATATACATATAATATATTGTGAATAAATTATTATTATGTAATTTAAAATTTGATAAAAACACTATTAAGTAGTGAAAGAAAACCAAAAATGGAAATTTTTGATTGTTTTTTTTTCTCCTCTAAAAACAAATTTTTATCAAAAACCTTGAAGCAACGCATCGCACCGTACATTGTAGACATTTTTAATCGTTTTTATTAATTTTATTGATCTACATATTTTTTTTTTTTTTCATTTACACGCATATAATATGTATTTCAAATTAAAATTTGAATTTAAATATTATTGCCTAATATACACTAATTTTTGTATTGTAATATAATAAAAATTCAATCTAAATTAAATTAAATCGTATTGTATTGAACAATAAGAAAGGAAATTGAACGATTGATTGGTCGGTGTTTTCAATAGTTTTACAAACAAATATTATGTTAATAAATTTAATTATTTTATTATATTGATATTTCTTTTATTGTTATAATATCCGTTTCTATATATACTAATGTTATAAATATAATTTTGGATAATTTAACTGCATGTTTTCTTAAACAACAGTTAAAAATAATTCCCTAAATGTAGATGTAGCATCTAAAATAGTTTAATGTTGTATAATATATTATCTTAATTATAATTAATATAATCATTATCAATATCATTATAATTATCATTAATTTTCTGTTTCATTGTTAATTTTAGGAATAAAGGACTTCCTTAATGCCATATTTAAACGAAGACACCCGTTTTTGAACTCTTAATTAATAGTAAAGTCGTTAACTAATTATTCATTATTTCAAAAATTATAATTTTAAGACGGGAACTGGTATGTTTTTTGTTTTTTTAGATGTCATAAAAGACGTTATTAAGGACGATTTTCTTAACTGCAAGTAAAATTGGTTTCATATTTACATGATAATGAAGACTTTCTATTTTTAGTCTTTATACTTAACTTATTTAATAGTTTTTAGGATACCGGATTCTCTCTATAAATCTGCTACCTAAACGCGTATTACTACTTTCTCAGAATTATTTTCGCATCATAAAATTTTGTGCCCTATATTGCGAATTAGCATAGATCCAAAGTAAAAATCATTTAAGAAGTATATATTATATATAGTACAGTACGGATGCATTTCATATTCGTATATGATATTCGTATACTATGCGTATTTGATTTTTAGGCAATTAGATCACTGCATTGCAAATATATCATAGAGCTATAATTAAGTTCAAACAAATTTTCAAATGTTCAAATACTTTAGAATTTAGATGTATATCAGTTTATAGCTATAAAACACTAAATATATATATGTATCAAAATTAACTACACTATTTGGTTATATATAGATTAAAATTGTATTATTATCGATTAATTATATTTCCATCATCCGAAGATATTACTATGGTTACATTTTCCAAATTTAAAACATCATTGCTGTAATAAAGGTAGAGAACATGACAGGAACTACTCCTCTGGGTTATACATATTTCAAATTTTCATAAAGAAGGCATTTTCAATTTGTTAAATTGACATATACGAACAAACTTGTATACAAAACTCCCACGCTAAAAATTATCAAAAACTTGGATAACATCACGAAAAATAATAGATTAAATAAATTTTTCTATACGCTAATTTTATAAGTTACAGAATTTTTCGTTCAAAATTTTGTTTTGTTCCAAAATCTTTAATATACAACGAAGTTTTATATTATTAAATGAAAACAAACAAACAAAATGAAATTTGTACTCATATATAGAACAGATTTACTCAGAATGTCATTCAGAAAAATTAAAAATAGCAGCATTCAAGACAATAAGAAGCTATGTTTTACGCCGAACAATCTTTTAATATAATTTTATTGTGCATCTTGATACACTATTCTATATAACAATTCTTCATTCTTATTTTATCTGTTTCTCGCTACCCGGGGTGTAGCTCTAAAAGTTTAAGCAAATACAAAGGATTCAAAAATTTCTTCATTGCATAATCTTCCAGCTTAACTACATAATATGATCTATGTCAAAACCAATACCAACATCATTAACACCACGAACATTGATTCTAACCATTCTTCTAGGCGTATAACAGTATCATAAGTATCATAAAATATTTTTTTCCAAGACTCCGATGTTTTATTTATTAATTAACTTGATTGTTTCCGTTGGCAGTGCATGAGGTCCCAAGGCATCAGGTTTCTTGTTATTTTTTGATGATTTAATTGCCTTTATAATATCAACCTTATTTATTGACCTAATAATTCTACTGTTACAGTTTGGTTCTAATCTTGTATAATCGGAAGATAACTGGTTTCTTTAATATTACCCTGTAGTCTTTTTATTGTCTTGGTTAACAATGATTTGATTTTGGTTGTAAAACAACATAAATATTTTTGATATTTTGGTAAATTTATACCACCCGGTTCTAATTCTAATACTAACTACTATATCTATATCTATATCTATAATTATACTAATATCTGTGCTAAAATTCTACGCAAGCAGTAAATTGTTTTACATAATATTTTGATATATATAAAAAATATGGGTTACTGATTTTGCAAAATATGTATCAGAAGTGGTTTATCTATACATTCGTTGCTGTGTTAAGTTAACAACTATAGTTAACTTAACACATAACCATTAGTAACTGTACAATGGTATGAATCACACATTTATAAAACTATAAACAAATTATCTAATAAACTCTTCAAAGAATAACCGACTCAAGTTAAATAAATCAAAATAATATTTTTAAATTAAATTAAATATTTATAAGATATAAATATAAATCATTTACATTGCTAAAATTTTAATAATTAATAACAACAAAAATTAAATATGAATGAAATTTATTAATAAATAATTTTAATTCATTATAAGATAAAACTTAAAAGTTAAAAAATGTTTTAAACTGTTTTCAATTTCAAATTTTTTTTTCATCAAATAAAAATCCTAATAAATCACATTTAAAAAAATAAATAAATAATAAAAAAATAAACCATTTAAAATTTATTTCACTATACATAATACATATATATCGTTGAGAAAACTTTTGAAATTATATTTTAAAAATTAATTTAAATTTAAACGAAAAACTTTTATTAAAAAAAAAATTTTTTTTTTCAGTGCCATTCCAGTAACTTTTAAATTTATTTAATTTATAGATTTTAGTTATATAAGTGCATACAATAATAAATGTCGAAATTAAAAGGAATAAAAAAAGCAATTTTATAAAATATAATATTAGTATATTATATAATTTAAGTAAAATAGCAATAAAATAAAAACTAAAAACGAATATTTTTAGTTTTATTTCAGTTACAAAATTAGCAAAAAAAAAAAACTTTAACTATAAAAAATAAATTTGAAATTAAAAACAAAAAAACAATTTTACTTGTAGTTTTTTAATTACTTTACTTTATTTTTAACAAATTAATGACAACTTGGAATTCAATCATGAAACATTTTATATATTTAGCAATAATAGCTATGCTCATACAAACACCAGTATTAGGTGAAGATAAAACGGTTAAGGTGAGTTAAAAATTTTATTTTAAAATTTTAATTAAATAATTTTAAAAATTATTTATTCTAATATTACTGTACAATTATTTAAATACTTGATCATAATATTAAAATACATTAAATACATCAAAGTGGTTTATTACAGAAATTAATTTTCATATAGTAAAGACATAAGGTTTAACCCTTTTCAAACATTTAGATTTATTATAGGTGGAACATAATTGTGTTTCTTGTATTAGATCTAGCAATATATTTAAAATTACACATTCATGGTATCATAAGACAAGTATTAATTTTAACAAAAGAATAAGAGTGCGTTAAGGTTGGCACAGCCCTTCATTTCATTTCCCACGAAAAATAGAACGATAAAGAAAGGCTCATTTGATACTTTTCTTCTATCTGATGAGAAAAAAAAGAGAAAATTTTTAATCTTTTTGTTTAATAGCATGTTCTCACTTGAGCAAAATCTACCAGAAGTTGAAAATGTAGATTTAAGTGTCCAACTACGTTGAAAACATTTTTTTTTACGTTTATTTGGAAAATTTTATTGGCTTGCATGTGCTAAATTAGCTAAAACTTAGTTCACATAAATTTATGGAAATTTTGAGGAATATTTCAACAAAATCCTGTGCAAAATCTAACAAGCTTTCACATTACAAAATCCATCTTTTGTATGGGATCATAACTTTACGCTTTATATGCTTTAATCATAAAAGACTATGACTTATATTATTTGTTTTCCAGATAAACTACATCTCTTTCACTTTTTTTCCGCACAACATCTCTACACAATTTCATACTATAGCTTTAATGTGATTGTGTACAAATTAAAACCTAGTATGGCTGTTTTACTATCTGAGAAAATGTAGATCTTACATCTCTCGGTAAAATTGCATTTACTTGGAATACTGTGTTTGTGAAATTTAGACTTGATTCGATATGCGCCGGGAGATTTTTCCATATACTCCTGATCCTTCTCAATTCATTGTTTTCGAGCCAGCGATATTATATATTTTTGAAGAAAGCTAAATTTACTTTGTGGATCATCCTTTTACTGGTGGTGGATTCCGTAAAGAAAGTTATTATCGAACAATTTTACATTTTAAGTAATAACCGGCTTTCGTTATGTCAACCATCGTAACCATCGTCATCTTTCGTAATGGCATATTGTTGTTGATTAAAATTGTAATGTATGGCAATTTTCTTATATGTAAAATTCATATGCATTGATTTGCTTTCATTAAGTTTCATATTCTTATTTTATTCTTTGATGCATTTTCAATGAACATATTCTTCATTTGCAAGAATTGCAGTCTTCTCCAGAGGTCAGCAAAATGTTGTCAATTTGAATTATACATCTGTATAGAACAATTAAAGTATTGCAACAAGAAGAATTATCTGTAGACCTTCAGTATTTATTTTAATTTTGAGTATTCTTTACAAAAGCGTAAACCAAAGTTTTCTATTAGCTATCATGTTGGATTTTAGTATTTCATAAAAATGGCCTTGGTCAATCATAATTTAGTTTAAATTCAACGTTACCATACTTTATCAACTTCCTGTATAATATAAAAATTACTAAGCAGATTTGTTTTTCTGCTAGCGCTCTTTCCACTATACAGTTTTGATCCGATGTAGTTGATCAGCTGGAAAGTATTTGTTTCTGAATTCAATTTAATAGTTCGAAACCAATCCTCGTTTTTCAATAACCCAAGTAAGCTTGATAAGGAGTAGTTTTTTTTTTAGATTTTGAATATTGATCGGTGTGATGTTACCTTTTAGTTATTATTACGATTATATTAGTTATTATTACGATTATATATAGGTTCTTTCTTTGGTATTATTATTACCTCAGCAATTTTCCAAAGCCTAGAAACATAAAATTAAATTTTTTTTTTAAAGCAATTTCTAAATTTAAATTCTCATTAACCATCCATCCACAGATAATTATTTCTTTATGGTTATAGTTGGAACAATAATATATCCATACAATTGAATGATGAAAATAAAAATTTCCAAAATGTAATATGAATACTAGTTTTTATTAGTATTTGAGAGTTGAATATAATATCCGCAAAATTTCTATAAAATTATATTAACAGTTTAACATAAAATTAAGAAAACGTGTTAACGGTTTTTCTTTTTCCAAATTTTTTCAACTTCACATCATTCTTAGATCGATATTTATTAGTATTCTGTTAATAGCTGATCAAGCCATTTATAAATCGATCGTTCATTTTTTATTCAACAACAGAATAAAGTTATAAAATTCTCTTTTATAGCATTTCTGTTAATTACCTTTTAACGTCAATTTGTAAAGAAATAATCAAAATAGGTGTAGGTGGCTATATCAATAAATATTTTTTAAATTTTGTGATTTTAATAATTTTTTTATTGTGTATTTATTATTTGATGAATCTGATGCAAAAATGGTGCAACCGTCAATAAGCTTGTTTGCAGTCAAAAAATTTCAAAGTTTTGACAAAAATTTTACATTAAAAAAACATATAAAATTTTATTAAACTTTAGATATTACAATTTTTTTTGTAAACGAACAATCTAATTGTTCAAATTTACTGATGAAATGGGGGCGTATTGAATAATAAAGAAGTTGGTGCTGTTGAGGTTAAGTCCTAAAGTTAAGTTCTCTAGATTTATTTCTAAATGAGTCTTTCAAAACGGGTAATGCAATCTTTTGCAACAGGTTAGAAGATCTGTAAAGTTGTAACTGTATACAGGGTACAGTTACACCCTAAAGATATGAAAGTTGTGTATGAACAAGTTGTAGAGGATGATGTAGCGCATCAACACAATAAAACAAAAAAAAGCGAATTTTTTCGAGAAAATCAACGTTTTTTACAAAATTTTCAGTTTTTAAAAGCAAAATTTTAAGTTTATGCAGTTATTATTCAAAAACGGTAAGTCAGATACTCATTCAACATATACCGTTAATTAGGTGTATTAATTCTAAAAAAAACTATGAAGAAGATGTTGCTCTAGTTTCAATTTCTTCTGAGCTGTAGTGGATATTCTTTAGACATAATTTTTCTAATCCGATTATCTTTAACCCTCTGTAGCCCAGGTAAATTTAAAGATAGACCCCTCTTCTAGAACAATTTTTTTCCAAAAATACTCCAAGGAATCACCCCTTAAAAACTTTTTGCTCTAAACCGGACCACCCTGTATATGTATATATGCTTGTCAATGTTGGTTTTGTAATCTCGTGATGCTGTCATAAATGTTGAGCTGAAAGTATTGAAGAATTCTGAATATCGTTTTTTTGTTATATTTTATTCTCTATAAGGGCGGTAAGTTACTGAGATTGTTACAGTTCGTACAGTTAAGTCTCATAAGGACAAAGGATTGATTCTTCAACATTAAAATTTATATTTGAACATAAGTACAAACCGTATAAAACGTATAAAATGTACGAATAAAACGGTAAATTTCACAACAAGTAATAGAATTATTCATGCTTCATTTCAATTGCATATTACAGATGTTGAAAGTATATATATCGAGCAATAGAACGTATGAGCGATTCCTCGCAAGTATAAAATATTTTTGGGGTTGTCAGACGAATATATTAATCTGATAATTGCTTTGTGAGATTAGCTACAAATTAAAAACAATAGACTTATTACTAAAATTTTGTAATTTAGAGGTTGGTGAAAATAATAATCGTATTACAGAAAAAATTGTTGTACAAAATACGATGATTTATCATACATTATAAATATTGTACTTAATACTTAAAAAAATGTTAAAATGAGCGAATCTAGTACATCTATTTTTGTTCAATTAATTGCTGTTGTTTTTGTATTTGCTATCTTTGATAAACTCAGAAGGCTTTACTTTTTTCAGCTTTCTCACTAGATTTTAATTCTCTAGGATGTTGAAAGCTTTATTATAACTATTTTAGTGTATGTTGAAGTCTTCAACACTGATCGGATAAAAAAAAATGTAAAATAATTCGAATTGAAAACTTAAAATATGTAATTTGTTCAGAAATAGATTAATTCAACACTTTTTGGTTAATATTACAACAATTCAAATACATTTCGTCATTAAAATTTATAGATTTCACTTAAATAATCTGCTGCAAACATAAATCAATACCACATCATTAATTATTATATAAAATCTGTTAGAAATAAAGAATATTAACCAGTTAACATTGATTTAAAATGACACTAAATCCAACTAAATACAATCGTTAATATATTACTTTTATAAACAAATTATCAAAAATAAAAAATTGATCTGTGTTAAAGCATCTTCAATAGTAAATTTAGGCCAGCACAGGTAACATAATATTACTAGTGTTTTTTATTACATAATTGTTTTACAAAATCTAAAATCAAAGTTTTTTATTTTTTATTTTGTACATTGGTTCAGATTACCTTCGTCATATTATATGTTTTGTGTTAATCCTCCAATTGAATAAACTGAAACAAATTTCAAAAGTTAATAGATTTTAGCGGTTTTTCTTTTTGAAATCGAATAGAATAAAGTGATATATTTGTTACTCGCATATAAAAACAAAAGATTTATTTTAAAAACATCGATAGTTAAAGAAAAACCTATCAATTATTTTTTAGTGACGATAAAAAAACAAAAAACAATAAAAAATATAAATAAAAAAAATGCTCTTATAGAAGGCTTCGACAAACATTATTTATTTATTGGTGACCACAATTCAGTTTTCACTTCCAGCAAAGCACGAATTTTAATTTGCAAATTGGAAGATATATGGTAAGACGTGATGAACATTAAAATATTGAAGGACATTTATTATATAATGAGAATTTTGTTTTAATCTGTTGACTTAACATAATATAAAATTTGGAAAAATTATTTTTGATTTATTTTATTTTTGGTCAGTATTATCATAATTATTGTGAATATTGAAATGATTTAAATCATACGAATATTATTTTATTTTATACATGTACATAATATTATAAAATTTAATAAAATAAAATTAATTTATTATAACAAATCTTAGAATTTCTTGAAATATAATAGAAAATTAATATAGATTTCGAAAAAATCAATGATTGGCTTATATCAAACAAATTACTGGCGTTTAACAATATTACGATTTTTATTATTCAGATTGTTTAAAATCTAGATAAATTTAAATTATTTAAAAAAATGAATATGCAAACAATTTCAAATTCAGATATTTCTAATTTCAATTAATTTAAAATTTAGGCCTTTCTATATTGGGAAATAATAAAATTCAGGGTATTAGAATTTACTAATTTAGAATTCTTACTTGTCTAACATTTTATTAAAATTAAAAACGTATATAATAAAATTAGTTAGTCCAGGTTTTAATAAATTGTTTAATAACAATTTATTAATTAGTTTTAAATTGTGGATAAATTTATACGGCACGACTATATATATATTAATAATAAGCTAGTTAAAATGAATATGAGTTATTTGTTAATCCTTCTGATAACTCCTGCTTTCCAAAATATTATATTTTGAATTATATATTTTCTAGTTTAAGATTTGGAGCCGTTTTAGTATGTATTGTTTTGATATTTAAATTTTATTTTTTTTTTTTACTATATTATCACATCATTGTTAAAACACTAGAAAAATTTTAATTTGTGGCGATCAACTTGATCTATATTTAAATTTTGGTTTCAATTTTTGGTTCATTAACATTTTTTAATTCTAGTAATTCTAATCATTCTTAATAACACGTTTTTTTTCATTTGGATTAATAGCTTTAACTGGGTATTGATTGATCCACCCTTAAATCTGAGTGCGACAAAACAAAAAGATTTTTGAAGTTTTTACCAAACAAAAACAATAATATAAAAATACATATATGTACATATGTCGAGTTTCCTTTCACTAATCATTTATATTTAGTTTGCAAATATCGACATTTCGGAAGCTACTTACTTCCTTCATCACTGCTTGCGACTAATCTTATTTTTTGAAGGAAACTCGACTTTTATTCCATACATTAAATATATCACTAAAAACAAATCTGATTATCAATTAACAATACATATCTATTTATTTTAAATCAATTTCAGTCATTAACACCAAATCAAACAAAACCCTAAAATTGAAAACAAAAATGAATGTGATGTTGCAAAAAAGCAAAAATAGCACAAAATCAATGCCTAAAGCTGGATTTATATTGACCAATATTTAAAATCTTAAAAATTTTATCGGCTCTAAAAAGGGAGATAGCATGAAATGACATTATTTTATATGAGAGCTCAATGCGTACGACAAGAACAGAAAATATCATTTATCGGGGATATTTTCACAAAAATTGGGGATATTTTCAAAAAAAGTTGGGATATTATACTTTGATAAAGTATATTTTTAAAATATCGGGGATAGTTTCTTTACACCGGACACTTTTTAAACAATTTTTTTAATAAATTTTTATTAAAAAAAATATCTTTTTTCAACAGATGGTTTTGACGGTTGAATTGTTGTTTTTTTGTGTATAAAATAAATTTCCCAAATAGAAATTTAGAAAACTTTTTGCAACGGTCTATTTTTTTCTTACATGAAAATTCCATAAGCTATCTCCCTTTTTAAAGCCAATAAAATTTTTAAGATTTTAAATATTGCTCAATAAAAACCCACCTTAATTGTTTTGATTTACAAAACCTTTTTAGAATTTATGATTGACACGTCACATATATTTATGAAGTTTTATTTAGATAATCGTTATGTTTTAAGTGCAATGAGATGTGTCTGATAATGTCAAAAGTGCATGATTATGTGTACCTTTAACTGTTTGATAAAAGTTAATCAATCATCCAGTTTAATTTATATTATTTTCTATTATTTTTGAATACTTAAATTATAGACCGAATTGAAAATAGGTGAGTCTGTGTTTTGTCAAAAAAAAATACCGAAAAAAAAATGTTGAAATTGAAATGTTTGCTGTTGAAATGTATACGTAATGAAAATAATTAGCAGGATACTACTTAGAATTCAAACTTAGAATAACCTATTGCCGGAGTGGAAATCATAAAAACCATAAAAAGAATCGAAAAAGCCTTAAAGGAGTGCTTAAAGTATAGAGAAAATTACTTCATTAAGAATGGCGATTTCATCTTTGCCTCCAATTCGATGTCAATCAAAGATTCATAAAGAAGGCAATGAAATGAGAGAAATCATTGTGGATACTCAAATTTCCCAACGTAAAACGAATTCACAAAAGAATTCAAAAACCTTGATAAAGAAATTATCAAAAGACCGATTAAAAATACTGCTTACCTTATCAAAAAAAAGTAATGGAAGTAAGGATCATAGGACACAATGAAGTATTGGTCTCGTTTGATGTTAAAGCATTATTTCCAAGCCATATCTAAACTAGAAAACTGATTACTGGTTACTATAACTCCACAACAAGAAATAAAATAACTCCGTAAATTTTCCAACATTTTTTCCATTCAACATTTTATTTATTCATTTGTCAGTGTACCTGCAGATAAATCCGCCGGTCTACTTCGGGTCCTTTTCCCTTTCGGGATGTGGCCTTTCTTATAAAAATGAAAACTTTACAAATAAAAAGAAAAATAAAAAAATTAGTTACAATTCATTGTTAAACTTAAAAGCTATAAAATTAAAGTCGCATTTCAATTACTTAATATCTAAATTCTTATTGGCTAACTTAGGTCCTAAAAATTAATTCAAAAAATGTTATCTTACATATTATATAAAAAGAAAAGAAAGAAAAAAGATAAAAAGATTTTATTGTGTTATAAACTAGAATAGAAAAGTAGATAGAAATTTGTATGATGGTTGAGTGAAGCTGAGATGATTATATGAAGGTAAATCTGTAGCCAGTTCACTATATTTTATTCCAGATATTGTGGTGGGTTAGGATTGCTTTAATAAGAGTTATGTGAGATGTATTGGAAAACTGTAGGGCTTTTAACGAGGTAAAGATGTATTGGGACGTGATTGGATTATTGGATGGGTATCAGGACAATGAATACAGGGGATTTTATGGATGAATGGAATGAATACATGCAATGAATACAGGGGATTTTATGATATGAATGAATACAGTCTGGGGAGGGGATTTTATGTAAATATGTTCGCGGATCGGAAGGGTGTACCCTAGGCGTACTCTGGTCAGCTTGGCATCTAGGGCTCGGGATTTGAGTTTTATTGGTCCGGGAATGTTTGTATTGGGATTATGATATCTGACAAATCGATTGGAAGAATCCCAGGCTGTTTGACGGATGTACATAGCAATGGTCCTTCTAGCATGGGCGTAAAACAATACTGAACATCTTGTAAGAGGGCTTTTAGCTGCTATGTTTGCCTCAAGATCTGCTTTAGTGTTGCCATCTATGTCTACGTGGCCTGGTATCCAAGAACATAACTCCACAACAAGAAATAAAATAACTCCGTAAATTTTTCAACTTTTTTTCCATTCAACATTTTGTTTTTCAATATTTTTAATTCGACATTTAGTTTTGTAACAAATAGACACACACCCTGAAAAGAGATATAAACAATTTCACTTAGTTAATAACTACTTACTTTTATACAATAAATATTAAAAAGAATATCATATAAAAAAATGTTACCACAATAATAATATTACATCCAAATATAGGACACATTAGGCAGTTAACTGAAGTTTAAGGTTGTAGTAAGATAACCTTTTAAGAAAAATTCAAAACACTCCTTAATTTTTTAAATCTTACATAATTTCACTTCAATATTACCATTTTGTAAACAAAAATATAAAATTGAATTTCTTCTCTCCAATTTCGCTTTTCTCAACATCACCTTAAATATTTTAATTTTAATGAAATGAAATGAATGAAACAATTAAGTTAAAACCAAATAAGATGAAAACATAAAATGTACAACAACAAACAAAGGTCGCAATTCAAATTGATTCATATAAAATATAAAAAAAATGTTTGCAATAAAATCAATTTATAAAATCAATCGGAAATGATTACTAAAGAAATGGACCATTAAAATTTTAAGATACATTTCGGATTAAAACCCCTTAAAATCATCAGCTACAGTCTTATCGATGATTTCGAATTTTTGAGCGCTGACTGATCATATTTTAGGAATCATTTAATAAAATAATTTGTTAATGATTAATTTTTATTGTTATTTGTTTTTTTTTTTTCAAAATTTCTACGTATACAAATCTCGGTTTTCATAATGGCATTACTCAACAATATTTATTATCGAAATGCATTTTTTTAAAAGAAAATAAAAATAAATTATTCAATACAATTTCCATGTCTCATTATTTGTAAAAGCCAATGAGTCTACTTTTATATTAATTAATTAAAGGGAGTGATTTATTAAAAGTAAGACAAAGATTTTAAGTAAGATTTTAAGTGAATTCAAGGAATAAAACGAATTTTAAAAGAAGTATTCATCAAAAAGTACATTAAGGCTTATAACAAATTTTAATTTTTTTTTAAATTGTAGGTTGAAAAATAAAATGAAAAAATTTATAGTTAAGTTTGACAATTACGTTTGATATCGCGAACAAGACTTTTCCTTACAAAATACATTCTTATCATAAATCAATAATATATAAATCAATTCTTATCATATTAATTCTGCCTATGATAGGGTAATTGTGTAAGGTAGAAGAAGAATCTAGTGAATATCTGCTCTGTGATTGCGAGCGTTTTGTTCGTAGTAGACTTCGAAATCTATTCCTCTTTTACCCAGCGGGTTCTAATATAATGCTTAACTCTTGCTATATTATATTTAGATTTTCTGAGGGTGTGACCTAATACTCCTACATTTTTTTTTTCTTTATTTCAGTATTTATTGGTTCCTGTTGACCATTTCTCAGAGTTCAGTGTTTCTAATTATCTAGGTCAGAATGTTTCACATATTATTTGCATTTGTTTTCCTTATGTAATTCTTGTTAATCAGACATATCTCGATAATATTAGCCATACAATTAATGCGTTAATTTCACGCAGGCATCATATTTTTTAAGTTTAGGGCCCCTGGCATTCTGGCAATGTGAGGTTGACTCCACACGACCCAAATTCCTTCAAAAAATATTCTGCCTAATTTTAACCGATTTCCCATGCCTATCTTAGCGCCTCCAGTTGTACTAATTAAACTACCACAATAACTGAAATCGATATTTCGGTGACTTCTTCTATGACTTTGGCAGTACTTCATGCTATTTTCACGAACTCTTCGGCATATTCTTTTGTTGTTTTTTTTTCTTATTTTCTTAATGCTTCTTATTTTTTATGCATTGTGTGTGTAGGCGAAAAGGGCAAGGTCATTAGCGTATTCTAGTCTTCTTGTGAGAGCCCATTTTATTCCAATGACTGGGGTTGTTGCCTTTTTAATAACACCATCAAGTACTGTGGAGTATCAAGTATCAAGTACAAGGAGGGGGATAGTGGGTAGCCTAGTTTAACTCCTGTTCTAAGTTTTATTGTGTTACTCATGCAACCATTGTGAACGATTTTTGTTTCTACGTTTTCGTAAATGTAATATTAATTACCTTGTGCGGTATTTTCTTGCACGCTAAGGACCATATTGTTTTTTGATTAATTGTGTCTATATTCTTTCGAAAAAAACAAAGGTGATGTATAGGAGTAAGTTTCATACAACAGTTTGCTCTATAATAATTCTTAATTATTAGATAAGAACTCAAATGCATGTATATATTCAATCAATATATTGTATTCTACTGAGTTTGCTAACTTTTCAATCATACTTAAGGTCTTCAATTATCTAGCTTCACTAAAATTATCAAACATTCTTGTGAAATACAATCAATGAAAAATATTGTTAGAGTCCTTAAATGAAAATTAGTAAAATTTGCAAATTCAGAATTTTAAAAATTTAAATGAATTAACACAACTACATATTAATATAGAAATAGAACTATTAATGAAAATCATTATACTCTTAGTTTTGTCAAATTAATAGATTTCTATAAACAAAATATTCGAATTGCTTTAGAAGAATATTCAGTTTTATTTACTAACCTTGAACAGCAATTTTTAACTATACATTAAAAAAAAAATTCATTTTTAATTAAAATGAAGAAGACAAATTTGATTGAAGTGAAACAAATACGCACATGGTATAAGATTAATTAATATAAGATGTGTTAAATAGGCAGATTTTTATTATTTACACATTAAAAAGATTTGCGTAAATTTTTTTTTCTTTTTGTAGATAACCATCATATTTTGTCCATTATTACCACCACCATATTATATAGGCAATAGTGCGTCATATTTCACACAATTTGACACACTATTTTAATAATATGAATCTTAATTACTGATACTAATACATAATATGTGGAAATTTGAATTAGGTAAAGGTTATAATTTAAATAAAATTAAAATAAAACATTTTTTTATTTTTTATTTTATTGTTTTAAAAAATTTTTAAATAGGCATAATAATTCAAATAAATAAATTTGAAATGATCTTAAAATTTTTTTTTAATTTTAAGATTAATGCAAATAATTTAAATTCGCAATCAATTTCACTACTTCCTTAATTTAATTTTTATTTTATTTTTTTTTTGTGAATTAACCGTTTCATGCCCAAATCATAAAACACACTGGGTGACGCAGTACATAGTGCGCTTGACTTTCAAGATTGATTCAGGTTCGATTTCCGACGAGCAAAAAAAATGTTTCATTGGAATAAAATAAATAAAACAAATCACAAAAAATAATTGAGAGTTTAAATTTGGTAACAATTTAATAATAAAATGAAACTACGCTATTTAAAAAGGCTTACTTCCTGACAATAGTACTAGTTTTCCACATTTAATGAGTTGATGAAACAGAAATTTCATACATAAATACTAGAAGAAAAATGTTGCAGTAATGTAGTAAAAACTTGCAGTACCGTTATTTCGTTGTAGTTTTAAATTTCTTTAAGCTAGAGTTCCAAGAGGGCTGGTTTGGATGTAGAAGTTGTTGTTTCACTTTTTATTTGATTAAATTCTATAAATTCCAACTATACAAGTATACATATATAATTTTTTTTAATTATAATTTGAATTTGTTTGTTTCTTTTTTCATTTATGTTTTCAATTGCACCTTACAACTTTAGCTATCAAGCAAATTTTTCTATTATACATTCATAGTACACGATAGACATTTTGTATATTCTAAAAAGTTGAAAACGTAGAGTATTGCGCAAATTATTTTGTGTTTTTTATAAAATAAAATAAATTAAATAAATATATTAAATGGATAAAACAACTAAAGTGCCGATTATAATCAATTCGATCCAATTCGAAATGTCATTTCGAATTATAATCGTTCCGATCAAATATTGACAATTCTTTAACGCTTTTATTTACATTTTCTAACACACTTGACTTGACAAAGTATAATTATAAAATATTACTTTTCCATATGAAATCTTTTCTTTGCCTATTCATATATAATTTATGCTGTTTGTTGTATATTTTTGGAAATTTTCTTATTTCTTCTATCAATAACTCTTTTATGTTCGATAAATAAAAAATTATATTTATAAAACTGTAATCATACAAAATATTTACCTAATTTAGTATTTACACAAATACTATTTGTGTTTTTCATTTTTATTCTTGTTTTGTTATTAATGTTCTTTTCACTATTTTTAGGTTATGCTTTTCGAAAAATTTAAAATTAGCTCAACCTTTCCGATCCGATTCGATATAATTTGATTAATATGTAGGGTTGTATTCAAAATAAATTAAAATAAATTATGACAAACAGTAATTATATCTTTGTTCGCACACAGCTTGCAATTACACTGACAATACAATGTTAATATTGGGGACCTATTACACATCAATCATTCGTCAATCATTCATCCATATATTGTCAATCATTAACCGTTGATTGACTGTTGATTGATGAGAAATGATTGATGGTGGTTCTATTTTCATCAATCATGTCATCAATCATGCAAGCAAAATTCCCATCAATCATGCTGTCAATCATCCCATTAATCAGCGGAATTAAAAAAATGGCCTTTTGAGAAATGTTCAGATATTATTTTTTGGGAATGTTCAGATAAGGTTATAATATTAATTTGTGATGTAATTCAAAAAGAATAATTTTTATATTAATTTTATTGTAAAAAGACGATTGATATATTATTCAAAAGTGCAAAAAAATAATTTGTTGTTTTTAATACCCAACATTTACTTTAAAATTTCAATTTAAATTGAAGTTAAAAACATTCTCCCAAAAATTATATTTTTAATATTCATATATGTTTCCAAATTATCAATATATTCAGAACACTTCCACACTGTGTCCTTGCAAAATGTATAAAAAGATTGACGAGTGCATGATTGATGTGTCATCGGTCATCATTCTTTTCATCCATATATTGTCAATATATGGACGAAATGATTGATGAAAATAATGATGTTTAATAGGCACCTTACAATGACAATCGGCTTTGTCAAACGTCTTACAATATATTATTTAAGTTAATTTGTCAACCGGCTTACAAATATAACCGATTATATTGAAATATCATAAGAGCAAATTTGACAGTTGTTCGATAGTTCGAATCGTATCGGGCCGAATTGGTTTTAATCGGCACTTAAAAGAGGATTAATAAACATTTTTTCATCAATTTTTTAGTACTTTTATTGAAAATTGTTTTTTTTTGTTTTGAAAACAAAAAGATAACAAAAACCCATCTTTACTATTACTGTTTTACAACACTGATGTTTATCATTTTTATACTATTATATTATTATACTACAATAATTTTATTAATAATTTTTATTTAAAAAATATTTTGAAACTCATTATAAAGTCAGTAAAAAGTGGTCAGTACTACCAACATAATAAAAATTTCAATCACTTCGATTACAGTGTCTAACAGAAATGCATGTTCAGCTACCTAGGCGTGATGCGATTTTTTCTTCTCGTCAGCGATGTGTTAGAGAATACGTATGTTTAGCTATGGTAATATCGCCTCAAACTTCTCTATTTTTAATTTGAAAGACTTTACGATACAAATATTGGTTATATTGAAATAAATACTTAGGGAAGCTTTTGTTGTAATTATATTAACATACAAAAATTATAGAAAATGTCGTTATACAACATTATGTTTTACTTTTTGTTCAGATTTATAAGGAAATGCTTTTTTTTAAAATTCATTTATTTTCTGTAACTGTTTTTGTTTTTCTATATTTTATTGCGTAGATCAACTCAAATGCTATTTCAGCCTCCTGATATAATCTCTTTGCTCAAATATGGTCGAAATTTCAACGTTATCGAAGTGTTTAAGTCTTTTTAGCTAATTTTTGATCACTTCTTCGATTGTTGGTATCCTTAAGTTTGCAAGCAGGTCGGTGTCAGCTCATTTCAGACAATGAGTATTTTCAAATCTTTATTTATATTACTATTTTTTAATTACCGATTTATGGTAATAATTATATAATTTTTTTTTAATTCATATGTATATCAAAAACTGCTCTTCAATTTTTGTCAATCGTGTGATTAGGTTGATTTTGAAATATTTCATTGTAAAAAAATAACACTGAAGAAGTCATTTCTTAAAAATTAACCGGTATTAATTTTTGCTCTTATTTCTTTGTTTTCAAATAATGAACTAATTAGCTCAATATTACAACTTGGTATAACTCGGTATTAATACAACGGTAATTATATTAAATAGTATAATTTTACATCAAAATAAATGTTACGCTAAAAATGTGAAAACAACTAAGCTTAAAGATAAAATTTCTTAAAACAAAACTAAAAAATTAAAAAACCAATGATGACTATCTATTAAAGTTATTTACAATGCCAATAAAGAAAAATTATGTTCCTCAGTCTGAAAAATAATTAAATAAACCTATATATGAAAATATCGTTAAACAACAGGACGTCTTCATAAATCCATTAGTATTCATCAATTATTAATGTTATAAATTAAGTAATATCAAACAAATTTTATTATTTTATAATTTTATCATAAAATCTTACGCTTTATTTGGATTTGAATTTAATTAATTTCAAATTTTCACCATTTTATTACAATACTAATATGATGGTAACACTGTTGTGTTTTTTATTGGATTTTTAATTTATACATTTAGCTATAATATTGTTTTACTGTCTAAATAAATACTGTCCTCATTTATTTAATTTTAAAACATTTTTTAAGAAGATGTTATTTTAGACTCTATAATTTTATTTTAATGTTCTATACTTTTGCATCCTTTGTTATAAAAGACTAAATTTGTTATCAAAACTACCGTATCTAATTAAAAGGCATCAGTACTAACTTATTCAGATCATTGTATATATTCTTTGTAATACTGAAATATATCAGAACACACGCTGGATAGCGCAGTAGTTAATATACCACCTTCCAATCAAAAGGTCGAAGGTTAGTTTCCCGACGAAGCACAAAAAAGAGTGTTTTAAGACCTGGTCTCTAGTATACTCTTTGTTATTTGGCATAAAATATTTTCTTTTTTCTTGCGTGGATTGGTAGGAATCTTCATAAATACAACGAGCCCCGTAGCTTATGTGTCAGATTTTTACTGACTAGTTTTAGATAAATTAAAACTAGTTCGACGGACTAACCATTAATTTATTTCTATTGTAATTCTCTTAGAAAAAGAAAAAGTTTACCAAATTCTATCGTATTAAATCTAGTGGCTTAATTCTTTTAAGCCTTCTGATATTTTGATTATCTAGCAGTTGAGTGGCTTCAATGTCAACATGACCCTCCGGACGAACCAAATGCTCTGCTGAATATCTTTTTATTTCATTTGCTATGCAAGAAATTTTAGATCTCTGTGCAATTCTCTGTTGCGAACATACCAAGGAGTATTTACCATGTTGCGCAAGACTTTATTTTGGAATTTTTGTATACAAAGTACATATGTTTGTTTGGCACATCTCCATATTCGTATGCCGTACAACCATATCGGTTTTATTATCTAATTATATAATAATATCTTCAATAGCTAATCAATACCTAAGAGCCAGTACATTTCTCTATATTTATTATAAAACTCAATTTTATTTTGTTGACGTGCTCTTTCCATTTAAGTTTGACATTTAATGTAATTCCTAGGTATTTAGCGTTCTTTTCTTGGGGTATATTCATCACATTCAGAGATACCGGTGGTTGACTTTCTTATTTATTTTTTTAAATTTACATGTACCGATTTTAGCTCATAGAGTTTAATTTTCCACTTCTTTGTCCAGAGTTATAGCTTGTCGCTTTCTCTTTGCAATTTATTTGTTAGCCTCGTCAATATTACATCCTACTGCCATCAACACAGTATCGTCAACGAATGTAGCTACAATTATATTTTGCATTTGTGGTAAATCATTGGTGTAGAGCAAATACAGTATGGGATCCAGAATACTACCTTGAGGCACACCCGTTTTAATATCTCTGATAGTAGAATACTCTTCGTCTTGTTTTATTCCGAATAGTCTGTTTTCTAGATATGATGAGAGAGATCTACGTATTTTTAGGTAACATATTATTTAGTTTATGTATTAAGCCTCGGTGCCATACTTTATCGAAAGCTTGAGTTACATCTAGAAATATAGTAGAGCATAATTGCTTTTCTTCTAAAGCCTTTTCTATTATGTCTGTTATCCTATGTATTTGATCGATTGTCGAGTGCTTAGATCTAAAACCAAATTGATAATTTGTAATTAGATTACTATTTCAGATTACTATTTTCTATAATCGGTCTCATTCGTATCAATAGTAGTTTCTCAAATAATTTTGATATTATTGGTAGTAGTGATATTGGTCTGTAGGATTTGACCTCATTTATGGGCTTACTTGGCTTTGGTATCATAATTATCTATGCTATTTTCCACATATTCGGGATAAAATAAATGAATAAAAAAAGTTTTGGAGTTTAAGCATCTTAAATAAAATGGAGCTGTTCTGTTTAAGGCTTAATTAGGTCCTGACAATAGCAGTAGTTTTCCATATTTTATATGAGTTTATTGTCAGAGTCAAAATCAGTTAAATAAATGTCGAAAAATATGGTGTAAAAAAAAATATTGTAGTATAAACTTGCGGCATGAAAAGGTAATTCTACTACCAATTACTTTCAAGAACATAAAAAAAATGCGGTGTATTAATTAAGCCTGAATGATATCAAACAGAAGTCCAAAATGGAAAAAGCATGAAAAAGGTGAAATGAAAATGGTTGTTTTTCGAATTTATTTAATTTTTTTTATATCAAAAAATTAAATAACATCAACATTTTTTACTTATATACTTTCTGAATACTACTTATTATTCTATTCCTATTTTTCATGTTTTTTTTTAATTTACAAAAATTATTCCTTGAAAAGTAACAAATAAAATTATTGACCAATTATAGTTATTCTTATTTTTCTTCTTAAATAACATATTCTTCTTGTTATTTAGAAATAACAGGGACAAAATCATAGTTCCATCTCTATACATTACCTTAGTTGGCTAAATTGTCTAAATTGAGATAGACTAAATTGTCTAAATTAGTATCTTAATCACTCAATCACAATGAATCTAATTGTTGAATCAGAATCTTATTATCTTTTTTTTTATTTACTTTTTACTTTGTACTTTTTAATTATCTTCCATTAATTTAAATTATTTTATTTAATTTCAGAAAAGGCAAATTTATAGAGAACAAGTATTACCACATGCTGGTGGTAAAATACCTGATACAGCATTTCAAACAGATCGTTTACTTTTAAATCAATTGCAAAAAGAGGGAATTGCCATACCGGATGGTGTTGTATTAGAACAACGAAATCCTCAAGTAAATATTAAAGCTATTTATATTATATTATATTTAAAATATTTTTATTAAAAATGGAAAAATTTTCAGGTTCATCCATATACAAATAAAGCAAGTCGAACAGTTTTTCGTGTTGCAGCTACATCTGATGCTCGTTACACACCAGAAATTGGTCGTTATCATTATAAATACCCACCAAGCTTAGAAACAACTTACTTATATCCACAAATTCATAATTATCCGTTATTCACTCCACCAATATCAGCACCAAAATTACCAAAATATCGACCATTAACTTTACCAAGTCCACTTTTAGCAAATAATCCACCTAAAGTTAATAAAAAGAGTAAGTTGAATATTGCTAACATAAAACTAAGTAAAAATAAAAAATAAAAATAAAAAAGAATGACATTCTTGAATTTTAATTTAAATTTAAATTTTTTTTTATTTCGTTTTTTTTATTTTACTTTATTTTTAAAACCTTTATTTATAAATAAAAATCTGGTTAAAAGACAAGTTGCGAATTTTTTTAATTGATTTCCGCTAAAATTTGCATTTAAATTATTGTTTATTTTTTTTTATTAAATTAATTAAATTTTTTGTTCTTGGTTTTTCTTTGCAGCTGTATACTTAGTAACATATGGTCCAAAAGATGGTGCGAGAAGTCTTCAATCAGCACAAATTGCATCAAATTCAGTTAATCCCATTAAATCTGTTAACACTATTAATATAGTAAATAATCCTTTAAATGGTTTTTCATGGAGTGAATTTCAACAGGACTATTTAACAGCGCATGTAAATTATTAATTTTTATTTTCATTTTTATTATTTTAACATTTAGTTCTTTATTATCTTTAAAATTATTCTTAGTTTCACTATTGAGTAATCTTAAGGGTGTATGTAATGTTAAGGTTACCAGAACCCCTTGAAAAATCAATTGAGAATCAATCGATCCAGCATAACATGCTGGTTGTCAGTACGTGTAGTGATATTTTTTTTTGTTGCCAATATTTTGCTTTACAAAATAAAAATTAATTTGAACTAGAAGACGTGCCTGCATTGGTCAATTAGAAAAATTTATAGAGAAATATTTCGGGAAATATAATTTATAGAAACATTTCGAGGTTGGTAATTGCAAGACACAAACTAGGGAAATTTAAAATATTTTAATAGGAACTTTATTTATATATGGCTAATTTTAAGTGTTTTGATTGGTTTGACTTTAAAAAATACTTCTAATTTGAAAAAGCTTTATATTTTTTATTGATTTTATGTTTTATTAAATAATATTATATAGTTTTCCTATATATGGGTTTATATGGGTTTTTCTATAAATGATTTATTTGAAATATGGACACACAAATTAGTACTTTTTAATTATTTTATTTCTTAATCGGTAAGGCTTCACATTTAAATGTTTGGGTCCGTGTTACTGCTTTTTGCTTTAATTCACCAAAGTGGAATGTTTTAATGACATTATTAGGGTATCAATAAATTAGATGCAAGATTTAGACAACATAATATAACCTCTTTTCATGTTAGATGTCTTAAATTTTATAAATATCAAATTGTAAAATATGTAGTAGATAATAATGCAAAAAATAATTTTTAACTTTCTTTTAAAAATTACGTTTAATTCTTTTAGATGTTTTAATGTTTATTTTGATATCCGAATTCCAATACCGTCTTATTTTAGTTCAGATAGTAAATGAGCTACATTTGTATTTTTATTTAATGTCATGCTCTTGCGGTTGTCACAAATGTCAATTTAGCTTAATATTCTTAATTTAGCACCGGTATAAACGTAACATATAATTTTTTTTATTGTTCCTAACAGTAACTTAGGTTTGAATATCTTTTCATACATTCAGTACGGTACTGCAATATTTTTAATGACATATGAGAACTACGTTGTTATTCAATTAATTTTATTATATATGGAAAACTACTATTACGGCTGACTCATTCTAGTTGAATATTTCCATTTTATTTAATTTGATAAACACTTTATTTAATAAGCAAATGTTTTGAATCAAATGCTACAATATGGATCTAAGCATTTAGAGCTTAAAAAAATCTAAAACTTTTAATTAAAATAAAGTACTACATACTATTAAAAATAATTAACACTGTCAATATTTAATTACAACATTCTCATAAAAATATATGAATATTTTAATAATATTCTTTCTGAATACAATTAATCTCATTTCTTTTTTAATTTATTAAAATTTCATAGAAAATTAACCTTCAAAACAATCTAAAAGAAAAAAAAAATGAAAATCCCATAATAAAATTAGACTACTTTCGAAGTTATTTGACGTAAATAGGTATATGTAAAAAAAAATTTCTTTTAAAAACATTTTTTTTTTAATTAATAATTTTTCAAATAATGTAATTTGCATATAAAATATATAATTTTGTAATTAAGTTTACCTTGAGACTATTATATTAATATTATGTCGATATTTATTCATATATTATTTCTTTTGTTATTATATAGTTCCATATTCCAAATTACAACAACACTGCAAAATATAACATTTTTTTGTTTTGTAAATCCTATATTTTTATAACCCTTTTTATTAAAAAAACTTTTTTTTAATTAATTAATAAAAGAAAAATAAAAATAAAAAAAAAATAACATAATAAAACCTTTTGTTTGTATTTTAATTATTTTATTTTTTTTATTTTAGCTCTTCAATGGTTTCGATGATTTATTCACCGACTATCGATTACGAGAAATTCGAAGTCCGCATCAAAAATCGATTCAAAATAGTAAAGACAAACAATCATCAACGAGAATAAAATAAAATTAAAAAAAAAAATAAATAAATAATTTTAAAAATTAAAAAAAAAAACCTAAATATTTTTAAAAAATCTGAAAAACAAAAAAAAAATCAAAAACAAACATTTATATAAAATAATTTATTTAATTAAAACAAATTTATTTTTCTCTTTTTTTTTTAGTTTTGTTTTAATTTTATAAAATATGCGCATATCTTTTTCCTAATCGATAACTGATTTCATTATAAGTTGTTACATCTATGTTTCTAATATTTTTAGTGTATGAAAATTTTAATTTGTAAATAAATAAAAAAAAGTCTTTGTAAAAAACATAAATAAATAAAAAAAAAAAAAACAAAAAAAAAATACTTATGTAAATTTTATTTATTTATTTTAAAGTTGCCTCTCTCCACCTCTCTGTCTCATATTACATCAAAATATATATTTTAATTTATTACATAATTTGAATTAATATATTAATTATGTAGGTTAATATTTTTAACGAAATTAATTACGTAAAAATTAAAATTAAAATAAATTAAAATCGTTATAAAACTGAAGCTCTTTAGTTTTTGTTTTTATTTTATTGATTACTAGAAAACTTACCCGACGTTGTCCAGGTCGAACACAAAATGTATAGAATTTACTTCAATGAAGTTTGATTGATGAATTGAATTGAAAAAATTTGGTATATCAAAAATATTCTAATATTTTTTTTCACTACGATAACAAAATCCTCAATACCACAACTTAAACTATACTTATATTAAAAAAATTGTATACAATAAAAATAATAATTCGAATAATAAAACGTTCCTTGCTCCTACAAATAGTTCTCCATGAGAGAAACAATCTTCGTTAACTTTTTAACTTTTTAAAGTTTGTCCCTGCGATTTGTTGATGAACATGGCAAAACTTAATCTTACTGAAAATTGTAAGCGTTTAAGCTCAAACGGCATTTTTAATGATATTTGCGATATTTTTGAAATAAAGATATGTTCGCCTTTTCTACAATAAATTTGAATTTATTCTTCAATGAAATGGGGATGCAAGGTTTTTTTTATTATTCTAGTACCATAGTTTTGAGTGCTTCTAATTTCGTAGAAGCAATATAAAGACAGATCCAACGAATAAAGAAACTCTGTTCGGTAGTTAACAGCTTAATTTTCATTGATAACTGTATCTATCGATTTGTATACATGGACACCCTGGAATACTCTGCACATTTTTCGAAGCTAATCCTTAGCTATTTCACATAGTCATGTCAAGTTTTTATACTCATTCCCCTCGTCGTTGAATTATATAGATGTCATATGGGAAAAAATAAGAGCTATACATATTTTTAAAATATAGTGCCTTTCATTCTTACTCCAAATCGCCGCCATATGATCCAATATCAGATTGAAGAAGTCATAAGACACTTCATTGCAACTGGCAAAAGCAGTTGTCTCAAATTAAATAAAAAAACTAACTTTATTAAGTTAATAATTTTTGAACGTGTAAATGAGCGCTAATACATTAATTTGATGGTTTGACCAAATGTTTGACCACTTAACGAAATAAAGGCTCTAGAATTTGGAGTCTTTTTTTAGTCTGGTAGCTTTAATCGATTTTTTATTATTAATCATTCCCTACAAAATTTAAGAAACCAATGCAAATAATAATTATTATGTTTGATAAGTTTTTTATTTCCCTTTCCCACAAAAAATTCTCCCATTCCTTCTGAATTATTAAGTTTATTATCTTTATTATGAATAGGGTGTATAATACTTTTACATAAATCTTATGACATTACTTAATCGCCAAAATCAATATCTAAGAATATGTGATTTTATATACTTTTATATTAACTTGCCCGTGTCCCGTGTCTATTTATTATATATATTTATGTTTATATGTTTATATGTTTGGTAGGTAGGTTGGAATTTTTTGTTAATTTTATTAAAACCAAGAGGAAAATAAATAATTTTGTTTAAAAAAATTAAAGATAGAGTTCTGAAATTTAGCACAGTTAATCATGATGAAAAAGACAACAGGAAACGGTACTTTAGAAAGCTATCAAATGACAGGTTCGGGTTGCTGCCGTACAACTCCTATTACGTCTCAGGCATATTTCAAAAACCAATTGTGTTGTAGGCAAAAAAATTTATACTTAAATACTCTTTCACAAATAAAGAAATAGGACTGTTGCTGATTTCGAAAATGGGGTAGGTTCGGGTTGCTGCCGAACAACTCCTAGCACGTCACAGGCATATTTGAAATTCAATTGTATTACAGGCATTTACACTTATATACTCTTTCTGAAATTATAATACCTGTGTAAAACCAATCGCTTAAAACTAAAAAGTATAAAATAAAATAATAATGTAAAAATAAAAATTTTTAAAATATACTTGTATAGAAATCAAACCAGCCCCCTAAAAAGTAGAAAATAAAACTAGTGGAGGATGTTGAACATCACAAAACTTGGTTCTTTTAACATCACAAAGCGTTTCCAAATTTCCATTAACAATATTCCAGCAAGATTAATTATATCCTTTTGTGTTTTATCTTACAGTAGTTCTAGATGCTCTAGATGTACAATCATGTTATTTAGTCACACTACAAACCCTATATGTAATAATTATACATATAGAAAAAGGATATTGATGATAATTTTACCAAATCGTGATTAACGACATTTTAGTCAGACAAATTCTTGTATACGTTTACCCACTTTATCCACAACACATTGGTGTAGAATAGAAAGTATTCAAAAAAATTTCTTAGGTTTTGTTTTAAAAGGTATAAATTCAAATAATTCCATAATACTGCGTTTGACCATCTTAAACTGCTTAATTTGTATATTTTTGACTAGAGGGATATGAGAACTGTGTTGGGTATTGTTTTTTTAAGCCAAGTACTTAATGAACGCATTGATTTACACTATAGATATTGATGACACCTTAAGAAATACAATTAATACAAGAGCATGATTTAAGCACGAAAATATATTTTATGTCACATTCCATAGGACTAACTATGGGAAATATAAACTATTAATAGTTTTTAATTTAATTATATGATTTTTATAATCTCTATTGAACTTTAAATTTACTGAGTTTTATATTTTAAATTTTAATATTATAAGAATAAAGAAATATGTTAATATTCCTAGTTATTTAATTTAGTTTAATCTAACTGATTGTATTTTTTTATTTACTGAATTTCTAATCGAATTTTACGCAATAGTTTTACAACATTTTAATTTTATAATTTATATGAATTCAGACCGTGAGATTTTCAATTATACAACTTTAATAATTAAAAAACAAATAAAAATTTAATATCATATAATTTAAATATGTAAAATGGAATCTAATCTAGCCCAGCATAACTAACATTATTATTATTTTAATTTACTTTTTTGAAACTAGTCCTCTAAACTTTTTTTAAAATTTATTCATTCATATTGTCAGAGTTCATCTATAAAGCCTACCAAATATATAGTTGACAAAATGTAATCAAAGTCGTTGAATCGTTAGTGATTTTTTTCTTTTTAAATTTAACCAAAGTATTAGGTTATCTACTGTAACCTAAAAAGGATAATTAATTTGGAAATAGATTTATTCATATACCGGATAAATATGATGATTAATCAGTTTTGCTATACTGATGACTTTGTCTGAAGAACTTGTATGCAACTTCTACGAAAAACATCTATGAAATTTACTGAAAGTTTTTTTTTAGATTCATCGAAAGATTATCGATAACATCGATTCTGGTTATGATTTCAAAATACGCCTAATGAACGCGGTTACACACACGAGTAATATAAAATGTGGATACAAGTATTTTACACATTGCAGTACATATTTATGTAAAATAATTTAATGGTAACATGCGTGGTAAACGTACCTAGTTCAACGAGTAGACAACAATATACAAAAAAAAATTTTCGACTTTAACCTTAAAAACTCTTTCAAAAACTGGATGGGCGAGTAGAATTCATGCATTGAAGCCTCTAAAGGATACTCTAGGAGGTATACCCTGCTGTGAAAAAAATGGGACAGTTGTGTATTTTTAGAAATATTTACTATTATTTTTTTAATTAGTTACTTCCATATCTATTTTTTTTTTCATTCTCTTATATTATAAGAAGCAATATATCAAATAATTATAAAAAAAATGGTTTATATGTCAACCGTTAGCGACAATTACTGTTTCACATCTTCTCTTCATGGAGTCGGACAAGTTTTACAATGTTGAAGATGATATTGAGCTCCATGTCATTCTAATTAAAGTTTTCAGGTTGTCCGTTGTTCCTGGATGATTCTTTGCAACCTGTAACTTAAATATTGACCAAATACTTTCAATTGGATTTTGTTTCTGAGCTATATGGAGGCCATCCCTATCTATTTGTATCAGGCCATATTGATCTATCTGTTTTTCATGTGATCTTGAACCTGAAAATGAAATTTAAAAAAAATTAACTGTTTTCTACTAAAAAAAATATTCAAAAATTAGAGTACAATATCTAACCTACTTCAGAAACATAAACAAAAACTAATTCTTGCCTTTCTAGCAGTGTAGCAAAAAACGTTGTCTTGTTGATAAATTAGGTCACAAGTGTCTCCAAAGAACCTATGAACAGAAGACTTCAATTCATTTTCTAAAATGTTTATATAAACATTCTCATTCATTTTTGAGGAAACAAAGCATAATTTTCCTCTGGATCGCAGAAACATTCCCATACCATTACACCTTCAGATTTTGGTGGCAACATTTGCATGTATTAATTGCTTAATCGTTCTCCTACTCTTCGCCGAATAAACAGTCTGCCATCAATATCCAAATAGATGAATTGTGGTTCCGCTTGCTCTATACAGAACTTTTCGATAATCTGTAGACGTTTTGAAACAATTTCTCAAACTGTAAATTCTTATGAAGTGGTTTTCTAGCTACGGTGTTTTACAAGTTAGTCTTGATCCGTTAGTCCTATCAAAAGCCCCGATTTCACGATATTTTTTTAAAATATATGCCACCTTTGCCTTTAGAGCAACACCATCTTTCAGCAATTTGCCTTTTTGACAAATTTACCCGTGATAACACAATCATATTGCTCTTTAACTCGTTACTTATTTTTCCCATTATTCTTCTAATTAATCTTACACTTCACAGTTTATATTCACAACCAACGTTCCCTCTAGAAGAAGTTTGTTTGTAAATATTTAATATTTAAAAAAAAGTCCCAAGAAAATTTTTGTTAATAAACAATTCAAAATCGCAGCAATAGAAATTCGTCCAGAAACCATTTCTAGAACAAAAGCTGGTTAATTATAATAGATAATTTTAGGAATTTTAATAGATAATGTTGTTCTTGCCATTAAAATTAATTTTCTAGTCCAAGAAATAAAAAATAATTTTACGAAGTATGTAGAGATTTCAGAAAATTGGAGAAGTAAAAATTATGCTTTTGAATTTGTTGAGTGCATCAACCACGTTATCCAACAAGAAATATTAAATGAAATAAGAACGGCACAATTCCATTGCTTAATGGTGGATGAAAGCACTGATATTTCCGTTCACAACATATTAATTATTTATATAAAATACCGCTTTAATTTTAATTAAAAAACTGTTTTCGCTGGAACATAATATAATACAATTAAATGCATGGGATGGAAAATCAATTGTGGAGTACATAAAATGTTTTTATAAAACTATTAATCTGGATATGCAAAAGATGGTAATTGTTAAGATCTGATGGAGCTGCAGTGATGCTGGGAGAATATAATGGATTTAAAGCACTATATTAACACAAGAAATTTGTCACTTAATTTCGCATTATGTGGCACATGGAGAGGATTTGGGAATCGATGATGCTTGGAAGGGTATAGCTCTTATTTCCCAAGAAGTAACATTATTGTGAAAAGTATATACCAAGTTTTGATATTTTACCAAATTAGAAGTTTTGATGTTCCGGCCTCTTAATGCAATAATTTGGCTTTCTCGTCATTTTGTAGTTATTCCGTTTATTTGGAATTATGATGTCTTAATAGAATATTACAAAGAAAAAATTGATAGTTCCAATTCAGTTGATCCAAACGCAAAATATTTCTTAACAGCTTTAGAAAATAATGCAAATCGTAAAACATCGATGCAATCAGCATTAAATGATGTTTTTAACGAATTAACGAAATCATCTAAATTTTTACTGTCACCAATAGAAGCGCAACAATATTCTAAATCGATCATCACAAAATTAAAAGAAGTCAGTATCTTGGTGATATAATTTATTGAAATTCTTGAAGATGAAAGTAAGACTAATATGAAAATGTCATCTGGGATTTATTTTTATTTGTTGAAAACTTCTACTACCATTTGGATAAAAGATTTCCTGATGCTGACATGAACATTTGGAATGATCAAAACGCTATTATCAACATGATTTTAATTATGACAATAAAAACTTAAAAAAATTAATTTTGAAATATGGGCATCTCATCCCAAACATGAATAGTAAAATAATAATGGATGAGTATAAAGATTTAAAATATTTATTTACGGGAAAATTCAAAAACAATAGTCGAAATTTGAAGATAGTTTTCAAATTTAAGAATTTTGTTTGATATTTGTGAAACCTTTCAAGCGTCGAATGCTGATTGTGAAAGAGGATTTAGCCTAATGAATTTGATTAAAACTTAGAAATAGGTTGGAAGTAAATCCCTTGGGTAACTTAATAAGAATAAATACTTAATGGCGGAAAATATTATTGACTGGAAGAAAATCAAAGACAGGTAAAAAAAAAATAATGTAATATGTAATTAATAATGTAATATGTAATATGTAAAAATAATGTAATATATAATTAATAAAAAAATTCAAAAACAATAAAAAACTGCAATCAAAAAAATTTTTTTTTTAATAATCTAATTTACGAAGTTTTTGTTTAATTTTTTAAACATAGCGCAATTTATTTTTCTTTTGCTCAGCTAAAAAAAAAATTAGAGGGAACGTTGTTCACAACTAACCAATATTTAAAATTTTGCTCCTTTATATATCCAATACACGTAGATATTAAATAGATAAATATAGCTAAAGAACAAAAAAGTCAACCGGTTTATAAATCTCGCAATAATTCATTACATGAATCGCAGGCAGAAATTTAAGCTGTCCCATTTTTTTTCACAGCAGTGTATATGAGGTTTTGATTGAAATTTCTGAACAGGGAAGTTCAGAAGTAAAACTTACTGCTGACTCATTGGGTAATAAAATTTTAAAGTTAAAATTTCTTTGTAGATTATTTGTTTGGTTAGATTTTCTAGAAAAATTAAATATAGATATAAAATATTTACAAGAAAAAAGTGGTAGTTTATCTGAGGGCATTTCATTACTAGAAACCACAGCTAGATTTCTTACCGAAATCAGATCTGATGAAGTATTTAATAAATACATTAGTGAAACTGAAGCAATACAAAAAGTACCATGTTCATTTCCAAATCAGTCCTCCTTGCGTTCTAGGAAACGTAAAAGATACGCAGAAGAGTGTTAAAAAACAATTTTAGCTGCTATGTCTAGTTTTAAAGTTGGAAAATTGTTATGAATTGTTAGTCTTACTTCTATTTATCAAATCAAATAATTATAGTTTAGATGTTCTTAACTATACACATTTCAATCAGATTTAGAGAAAATTTCCCCAAATTCTGTAGCAGCCATTAAAATTTTAAATAATATTTCATAGAAAACTGTTGCTTCAAAATAACGTAGTTTAATTAGGTAACATGGGTAACGCGGAAATGACATGTACCATTAAGTTTTAGTTAAAACTGCACAAGGCTCCAAAATGGAAAGAACCGGTACTGAAGTGATCTAAGAAGTAAAAAATGTATTGTTCGAGGTACCATAAATTCGAAATTTGTAGTTAAACTATTTGAATATATGTCTATGCTCTCTTATTGACCTCATTTACCAATATATAACTATTCCAACACATATATGGAATGGACCAAGATTAAAAAAGGCTTGACTCAAGTAAAACCTGAAAAAACTATGGAAATTGTTAAAAACCCAACAGACTTTAAAAATAAATGGAGCAGAGTTTACGTTAAAAGTCTTCAGCAGCAGAGTCTTTGGTAAAACTGTAAAAAAATTTAATATGAAAGGGCTTAATTCTAAGATTCACAATTTGTAAAAATAATATTCAAAATTATCCTTTCGTATCCTTTTTTTAATTATCCTTTTGAAAGTATCCTTGTTGCTTTGATGTTTTTCTATAAAAACCGTTATATCTGTTGATCCATTAGATATATAAATATATTCAGTTATATATCCTAGAAAGATAACGGTCTGGAGCATATTTTATCACATTTAAAGAAAAAGAAGGAGGATCATAGAACAGAGAGAGTACTACGAACAAAGTTTTATAATATATACTCTTACACTTTAAACTGTAAGTCATAAATGTAGAAAATTCTTCATATTTAAGGAATAATCGTATGAGGTTCAATATTCCAAATGTCCTAACAGTAAACATAACTTTATCTTAGTATTTCGGAATTAAATTTTTGACCTCTTCTCTCTACAGATTTATTTTCGGTTATTTAATGTTGATTGAACAGCTTTCGATTTAATTTCTACTTGACATGTGATGCCCATTTATAAAATCTACTAAATAAACAGTAGGACCAAAAAAAAAGATATTCAAGAGTCAAGAAGAGCGCGTTGTATAGTAACCGGTAGATCATTAGACGAAAAATTTGTTTTTTATAAACGCAATTCTCTGTGGTATAATAATAAAAAATAAATTATTCAAATAAAGTAAATATTATAATTTAACATTTGACATCCAGATGTCGTTCATTTAAATTTTTAAAATAAATTAATAAAATTACTTAATATTTTTTGAATACATATTGGCGAACTATTTTTTTTTTGTACACATCAAAACCATAGATTTGCATATATTTTGGATGAAAAGATTTTTTTTTTATAATCAAGAACCAGCTACAAAAAAAACGTTTATTTTTTAAATAATATTTTTTAAATTATATCTACTTCTACCTTGAAAATACTTAATAATAGTAATAGTAATATTAGTAATATTAAAGATAAATAAATAAATAATTTTACTTCTAGGAAAGGGATTTATTGAAATAGATTCCAGTTGATCGAAACTTATCTACAGATTCATTGAAAGATTAGGAATGATATACACTAGATTATAATAGGCCTCCTAACTGCTGCCATGATTTGAAATTCAAAACTTAAGGTTAGGCCTTAAGTTAAAAATAATCTAAAGTAGTAAAAACTGGTGATTGGAAATTAATTCATCTGTTATGAGAACCTTGTTGTTAAATCTTCTGTTTTAAAATCTCAAATCTCCTTAACCGTTTCAATATGTGCCTGTTGTTAAGAGAGGTTTGATGATCTACTGTAAGTAAGTAGTAATCTCAATATTATGCGTTTTGGTTGATTTGTATCTTGCATTTTAACTAAATCAAAATAAATTTTGACTAGATCAAAATATATTAAATGTGTATAATAGTGTATAATATAATAACAAAGAATAATATTACTATAAAATACTTAAATATGAATGCACTATGACTTTTTATTCTATCGATTCTATTCAATATAATTTATTTTTATTCAAACTACATTTTCATAATGGTAAATAAAAACAAATCAAGGTAATATTGTAAATTAATTAAAAACAAAAAACATCTAATTCAGTAAAACTACAATTAAAAGACTATATATTTTATATCCATCTCAATTATTTAATTTTTTTACTGATATTATTTTGAAGGTTTTGGTTATATTTTTTTTTGTATTTTCAAAATCAAAACCTTGATATTTTCTTTATCTTAAATTACACCAACTAACTGAATTGGTTTCATTAACCAAAGTATTGTAAAATTTAAATATGATGTATAATAATATGATTTGTATTTTTTTTTTTTAAGTTATTTGATCGCCGCATTTAGAAATTAATCATGATTACTTAGAATTTTGCATATAAATAATCTATAATACAAAAACCTTGAACAGTGTCAATTTTCAAAAAGGTATGAAATATGTACATTTTCTTAGATATTCAGATGTAACAAGATAAAATGTACTATGTTCATTCAATCATAAAATCAAAATAAAGTTTTTATTTCATTGACAATGAAATATTCAAATTAATTGGAAATTTATAATTTTCTATAATTTGTATGACTTTGTTTTTCCGTTGAATATTTCCAAAAACCTAATCCAGCCGAATATTATTGTAAAAAAAAAACCTAAATGAAATAATATCAAAAATATGAGGCATTAATTCATCAATAACTTGACTCGCTTCAGCTACGGGAAAATATTAATTCACAAAATTTCCTTCACAAGCGATTTGTAACTTCTTCAATATTGACGTTAGGGCTTAAAATTAAAAGAAATAAAAAGAATTAATTTTCAGTACATTGTAATATTGTTACAATGCAAAATAAACAATTCAGCAAATCATCTTCAACCTAATACAATTTAGGAATTTTCATTTCGGACCATGCGTTCTATTCCCCAACAATCCTCGCACGTCAGGTGATTTTTATTTCATCTAAAAGAACTTCACCTAGCCGATGTCATAAATATAGGAAACCCTTAAAATCAATAACAGCTATGGACCAAGGAAGTTCTAAAAAAAATTGATCAAAAATAATTAATTAATTAATTTATTGAGTGTTATGATGGACTCATCGACCTATAATTAATAAACTTTTTACAAAAATAAATGAATTTTTTTACAAATTAATAAAAATGTCTCAAAATATTTCTATATGATAATTATATAGAACAATATCAATTTTAAATTTAATATTAAAAATACATTAAAAAGGTATATGTGGAAGAATCAGAATATTTAAAAAAAAAATACATTCGGGTTTGATATCAATGGTTTTTTTAGAAAACAGCCGGTATTGTATCAGTTATTTCGAAAATACTAGAATAAATATACGATGTGAATGATGATGGAATGTATGTAGGTGCTACATTTATAAATCTAAAAAAAATCGTTTAATATTGTAAGTAAGATTAAGCTGTTACACACTCTTAAAAACGCTGGAATCAGAAATTTATGTAACTCTCTTATAAAAACCTATTTATCAAATAGAACACGTTGTGATAGAACACATACAATACCAACTTTAAAATACCTCTTAATTCACAATTTTGAATACACATATACATACATATTCTATAAAAGGCATGTAAGCCAGATTTAGTAACTAATTATAAAATTCCTTCAAATTCTTGTCTTGTCTTCAAATTGATAGTATTACCCGTACTAAACAATTCCCTCATTTTGTGTTCGTCCTTCTTAAATCTATGCTTTACTTTTTGAAGCTTTTGGATTTTGTAATTTGCTATTTTGGGATTTAGGGATTTTTGTAAATTGGAATTTTTGTTTAATTTGGGATTTTGTCATCTGGTAAATTTTTGTCATCTGGATTACGTAGCGCCCCGCATTGTATTACATATTTTGCCGATTTAGGATTTTAAATGTAATCGAAGTTTTAATAAAATTTTGGGGTTTTTGTATTTTAGTATTTTGTATTTAGGAATTTAGAAGGTCTTCTCTCGGAACGGAGCTTGAGACTTTCTGATATGTAGTTAGTTGGCAAAACCACTGCAACATGTATTTAAGTAGGCTACTGTGACTTTTATATATTATTGTCATTTTCCTTCTTCAGTCCATTTTAGAAACAAAGATTTGCCAATGAATTCCACTTTGTCCTAATTCTTTATTTGTGCTTATAATTTTCATTTTCTTCTTTCATTGTTTTCTCCAGATGTTCTCGGATCAACAATATTTTATTTTATTCAATGAAATACCCCATTGAAGTAATTTTCATTATATCAATACGTTGTTAATCCATCTCAATATTCACCTTTTTAATTTGTATTTTTATTGCTAGAATAGTTTATTTAATTTTTTTGGTTAAAGAGACCTGCAATTTCTACTTATGGCTTTTGTTTATAATCCACATCTGACTGACAAAAAAAATTTTCACTTTTTCATTTCATTTCTTGATATTACTAGTTTTCAAGTAATGTTTTATTTGAAATCAAATGTAATTTAAGCGGTTTATGTTTTCAATGGAGTTTCTCCAACTATGTTATTTGTTGATACCAATAGCGTATCTAGTTTCATAATCTTGGTTTTAATCATCTTAACATTGACACAAAACTTATACTTCACTGGCCTTTAACCTATTTATTTTTGTCACTTCCTTTCACTCGTCGAGCCTCTAGCTGGTTCGTAAGGTATCAATTTGTACCAGAAGCGTTGTTGATTTTTCACGTAAATAGGTATAAGAATACATATTTCTAAGACTTTAAGATTAGGAATAGGCGGGGAAAGAGAATTGGTTTATTTTTTAATTGTGAAACACTTTTGATGTAGGCAGGTCTAGTCAAGAAACTAAAATTATCATGTATCTCGGACGGATGATCAGAAGCGACGACTGACCATAAAATAATCGTCCACCAAGTAAATCAACGAAAGATTTTATTCGACAGTTGAGCTTCTACATTGCAAAACGTATATAATATTGTTCTAAATAGACTCTAACCTAACACTAGAAAGAATAAGAAATAATATATCTATAGTACCAGCTACAAGTTAAACATTAGCACAAATTTCATATTAAAAATATGATAATATAATAATATTAAAAATTTTAAAAATATGAAATATTTAATTCACCTTTATGCCTGTCAACTTCAGAATTTACAGAATCTTTATACTGATTTAGCATACATAAATATTTTAAAATTAAAAAAATTTTTGTACTTTTACAAATATTTACATCTGATTGTAATACTTTAAAATTATTTTAAATCTCGTAACGTGTTCACTCAGTCATATAGAGTGGAATACAATATTACACGCTATCAGTGTATCAGTGTATCAGTGAATATTCATGTCGGCTTATAGATTATGAAACTAAGTTCACTTTGATCATTTAATCTTATGTCACTAGTATCTTTATTTTTTTTTAAATGAGTCGAAGATGCAAATCACAATGAGAATATAAATTAAGATCTTAAAATTTATCGACATATCACACTAACAAAAATTATTTTGATAGAATAATCTTACCAAGTTTATGATAAATTTATTGTATTTAATTAAATAAAAGACATAACAACCAATTCCATACTACATACTAAAATAATATTTTGGTGTACATATTTTGATTTGATTGAGCTATATATTTTCAAAAGAAGGTCAGTAATACAGCTTCAAAAAATTATTAAAAAATCCAGTTTAAAAAATATATTCATAACTTACATATTTTATTTCCTTAATAAAAAAAAATTAATTCCATGTTATGCTGTGGTAATAGTAATTCACCATCAAAATATTTACCACATTCTTAATCATACAGATAGTGAAAGTTTTAAATTAAAACAAAAATTGCATTTAGTTAATTTTAAATTTAAATTTAAAAAATCATATACCACAACTGATTGACCAATTGGAAATAATAAAAACTACCGAAACTCACCAATATGTTATCATTGAAAATTATACACATTATAAATATATATTACGATTTATAATGGATATAAGATTTTAATTGATTATAAAAATATAGCATGTTCCAAAATTGAATCAACGTAAAAATCACACCAAATATAATTGTTTCAATTTAAAATTTTTTTTGATTAATATTTTGAAGGAATTCCTAATTCATCTATCGAAGTTAGAATAAATATTATATTACTAATGGAATTGTTTACCAGTTATCAAACACTTTAAAGAGAAATTATTAACTCGTGAAGAAGCGATGGTACTGTTTCAATCCAGTACTGGAACATAAAATGCGACGAGGAAAGTAAAGATGTCCGGCACTATATTTTCCAGATATGTTCAACTACTACTATAAGAATATGCCCATGACATTGATATCAACGCCAGATTCCAATGGGCTATCATCGAGACCTTTACCCAGATCGAAAAGAAAGTGAAGCAAATGGGTCTTAAAACAAAATATATGTAATTGACAAATAAAAAGATCTCTCAACATCATATTGATCCAAATATCACTATCGGCACATATAACTTTGAGGTAGTTCAAAAGTTTACCTACCTTGGAACTGGCGTTAATTCCACATACGATATCAGTGTGGAGATACGGTGAATAATAACACTTGAAAAACATTGGTATTTCGGTTTTATAAATATCTTCGATCAAAACTCTTATCCGTTAACACCAAAGTGCAAATTTATAAAACGGTCAAACTACCAACTCTTTTCTTCCGATCAATACATGTTGGGAAAAATCTTTTTAATCGTTTTAATAAGAAAGCAAATGGAGCTGTTGTTGACATAGTAGTTAATACGTTCCCATTTTAATTTTTGTCCAGTATCAGGCCAAAATATTTGTAACTTTTAACTACTTCAATATATGTATTATTCTACATGAATGGGATGTTATTAAAATGTTTATTGCCAAAATTTGCTTTTATCGACATTCATTAGTAGTATATTGTTAACTATCAATTTATCAATAACTTTTTAGCCATCAATATTGCAGAAGAAAGAAGGTTGTCACTTATACTCTATAATAAGTACGTGATAACCTTCTTGGATACTCTTAGAGTATTTTATAACAGATTCATTAGCATAAAGCTGTATCAAACCTTTTAATGGAAGGCAAGCTAACTCATCTATATAAATTTTAAATAAAACAGATGGAGATTTGATGAGTCAATTGCTCTTATTGGTTCCATTACAAACACATTCCATTCTTTTGGTTTGGTATGATTCGAAAAACATATTTTGACTATACTATTAAGGTTTAGGCTGGAAAGTTTGCTTTACAACGACTCAGGGTCTACATATTAAAATGCCTATATTTCTTCATCTATACTTTTGGTGATTAAAACTATAATGTACGCCGGTAAGAAGTAGTAGTATTTGAATGCTGTCAAAACCGTTTTAATTCACAAAGATCGAAAAATTGTTGCAAGTTACGCTATATAAAAACAAGCCTTTGAAATAATTAAGCCGATATGAAGAGTAACATTCAAATATTACTCTAAGATCATTTCATTTGAATGCAAAAACATGAAGACATAGAAAAAAATTAGGATAGAAAAATCATATTTGGCCAGAAAGTTAATTTTAACTTTAAACCAAAAAATTAGGATTTTGCTAGTTACTGCATATTTTCTTACAACCACTGAATATAACCTATTACATCTTTGAACAACTATATCTTTTGTATAGTTTTTTCTCTTTCATATATAATTATATTTTTGCACAGCTTAACATTCTTTAAGATTTTATGAATGAAATGCCCAATATATTGCACGTAAGCCTAACTATAGTAAAAAATTATAAAAAAAAAAAAATATATATATTTTTGTTTGTTATTTTTTGTTTTTTTTTTTTTTGATATTTTGTAACAAGCAAAGAAATATGTATTTTTTTTTTTTCAAATTACATTGACTCTACATGAAAATTTTTTTGTTACAATGGTAGGTAATAAATATGTATATACAACAAATTTAAATTTTATATACACACATAAACATAACAGACTTATGAATTCTGCATTAAATCACCCAACAGCAGCAACAGTCGCTTAACTTAATAAGAAACGTAAACGTAAGAAAGAAAAAAATTAAAGCATCCAACACAATATGGTTACCACAATTTAGAGTTTTTCATTTTTAATATGCAATTTTTACCAGCGTTAAACAATTCTATATATACCAATCTTATATACACAATAATACATTATATAGTAATTTATATACGTATAATATTGTAGATTATAAACCCAGGTTTAATTATAAGAGTAGTACTTATGAAAAATCTCAAAAAAAAATTTGTTACAATTATTTTTTTGTATCTCTGATGAACTAGTTCCAATTTAAGCTTAGTCGAATATAGACAAAAATAAATTAATTTATCGGAAATTAAAGTATTTTTTTTTTAGTTTTTTAAATTTTTTTAGTTTACTATTTGTGAAATAAATAAATATACATATCTTACATATATATATATAAAAAAAAAACAAAAAAATTATTATTTTCAAAAGTACCTTCCGAAATCGAAATGTTTTCGTCAACAGTTTTATCATTTTTGATATTATCAATTGGTGTAATCGCAGCTATTGAAATCGCGGTAAGAATTTAAATATTTTATTTCATTATTTTTCTTTTTTTTTGTTTTAAATCAAAGGTTTTTAAAATATTTTTAAATTTTTGATAAACGAATTTGTTTTTTGTGATCTTTAGTGTTGTTCTTCATAAATTTTTGGTCACAAAAGCATTGATGAACGTACCTAATAGTATGTTGATTTAAAATATCGATATTTTATACAATAAAAAAGATATTTAGTGAAAATAAATTCAATTTTTATTTAATACAACATAAAATAATTTATTAATTTTATTGAAAAAGATAAATTGTGAAAAAATATTTTTTATTTAATAATAATAAAAGTAGATAATTAGATATGCATGTATATTATTTTTATTATACCGTAATCCTAAAGCAAATATGTGAAAAATATTAATTTATCAATGAAACACTAAAAAAAATAGATTTTAATAAAATGCTGTTGCAACTGTAAGAATTTGATGAATAAAACTTCATTTAAGTTAAGGTTGGATTGGAAGCACATATCAATCCTTCTTTTTAGGCTCTGCGAAATAGCGTCTAATGAAATAAGAACTAAAAGTAAAAATTTAAATAACATCTAAAAATGTTTTTGATTTTTATTTTTAGGCGCTATTTAGAGCATGCATATAAGTTTTTTAAGAGAGGAGTCGTTATTTTAAAATTTAAAAAAAAAATCATTACAAATCGAGGGTGCTTTTCACCTTTCGGAAAGGATCAGAAAATGGTTTTTTAAGCTGAATTATAAGAGTTATTTTTCGATGAAATTTCGAATGCTAATTCAAAGATATTTTGCCTTAATATATTTTTTGTTTTCTCAGTATTTTTTCTTTAAAATTAATAAAAATAAAAAAAAAAATCTTTGATATACTTTTCCATTTGCAAGCTGAAATTAATAATAACCATAACCTAATTATAAACAATTAAATGTGTTTATCATATTATCATAGTTTTTTATCATATTTTTGGGTACCTACCTATTTTTTTTTTTTTTTTTTTTTTTTTTTCTCCTATTACTCCGCGGGGTAGCATAGGGCTTCGATAGTGAACCTCCATTCCTCTCTGTTGAGTACTACTTCCTTAATATCGTCCCAGGTATAATTGTTGACTGTTAATTCTTGATCGATTGTGCGTCTCCATGTGTTGTATGGTCTGCCGGGTCTCCTTTGTCCTTGTGGATTCCACTCTAGAGCTCTTCTTGCTATATCACTTTCTGATTTCCTTAGTGTATGACCTATCCATTTCCATTTTTTCCTATTTATCTGTCTGTTGATAGGTTCTTCTCCAGTTATCATCCATAAATCCTCGTTGCTAATTCTTGCCGGCCAGAATATTCTGCTTATAATTCTCAAGCACTTGTTGATGAATACTTGTAGCTTCTGTTTGATTCTGACCGAAGTGAGCCATGTTTCACTGCCATATATTAATGTTGACTTAACACATGCTCTGAATATTGTTAGCTTTGTTGTTCTCGATATTTGGTTGCTCCGCCATATCTTCATTAGGCTCCCAAATGTTCTTCTTGCCTTATTTATACGGCTGTTGACATCTTCTGTTGCACCTCCTCTTGATGTTATAATGCTCCCCAGGTAGTTGAATTCTTCTACGCATTCTATCTGTTGTCCACTCACTGTTATTGGCTCACTATAACTATTGTTTGTCCTCATTGCTTTGGTTTTCTCGATATTTAATTCCAGTCCCGATTTCTTTGCTTCTTCCTGTAATCTGTTGACTTTGTTCTGTAGGTCCCTTTGATTTTTTGATATGAGGCATACATCATCTGCGTAATCTAAGTCTTCTAAGTTTCCGAAGAGATCCCATTCTGTTCCGTTTATTCCAGTGCAAACTTCTCTTAGAATGTCATCTAGTATTGTGTTGAAGAGAAGTGGAGGTAGTGGACATCCTTGTCTAACTCCTATATTGGTCTAGAATGGATCACTGATCTTACCTCTGTGTTGAACTGTTGTCTCTGCATCTTCATACATCGCTTTGATGATGTTGATGATTTTTTCAGGAACTCCCTTCTTTGTAAGTGTTCTCCATATTGCGCATCTCTTGACTGTGTCGAATGCTTTCTTAAAATCTATGAATAGTAGATATAGTGGGGCATTCCATTCTACTGATTGTTCAACTATGACCCGTAAAGTATTTCCCTGGTCTACACAGCTTCGGTTTGTTCTGAAACCTGCCTGCTCTTTCCGTAGTATTGGTTCTAGTACTTCTTCTAATCTTTTCTTTATAATAATTGCTATTATCTTATGAATAGTATTTAGAACCGTGATTCCTCTCCAGTTGCTGCAATTTGCCAAGTCTCCTTTCTTAGGTATCTTGACAATCATTCCTTTCTTCCATGATGGTGGTATATTCTCCTCTATCCATGCTTTCCTGATGTGGGGTTCAATTGTTTTTGCGAATAAGTCAGGGTCCAGTTTGGCTATTTCTGCTGGAATTCCATCTTCACCTGTTGCTTTGTTGTGCTTCAGGATATTGATTGTAGCTTTGATTTCTTCTATATTTGGAGCTTGAGTAGATATTGGCAGTCCCTCAGTTGGGTAGATATTTGCATTGTCTCTGTTTCTTATGTCTGCTTCATTATTTGTACTTTCTTCGTTGCTCAGTTCTTGGAAATGTTCTCTCCATCTCTTTAATTGATCCTCTAAGTTTGTGATGAGCGCACCATTTTTATCTTTAATTGGTTTGTTTTGTTGTTCCGACTGGTTTGTTAAGTTCTTGATTATGCGATGCAATTCTCTCAGGTTATGTTGCTGTGCTGCTTTTTCTGCTTCTCCGGCTAAATTTTGTAGAAATTTCCTTTTATCTCTTCTTGCTGCTCTTTTTACTGTTTTCGCTATTTCTTCATATTCTCTTCTTGATGCCATCCTGTTGTTTATCATTTTCTTTATTTCACCTCTTCTTTTAATCAAGGCCCATGTGTTATCGGTTATCCAGATTATTCTTTGTGGTTGTGAAATTCCAAGATTTTGTTCGCTTGTTTGGTTGTAAATTTCCAGAATCTCTTCCCAAGTGTATTTTCTATTATTTCTAATATTTTCTCGTAACGCCGTAACTATGTCAGCTCTTACTTGCGGATTTTTTAAGTTGTTTATATTTATTTTCTTCTTTCTATTTCTTCTGCCTCTTCCTTGTTGGCTTAGTTTCATTCTGAAGTCCCCAGTTAGTAATTCATGATCGCTGTGTATATCTGCTCCCCTTCTATTTCTCACATCTAACATTGATTGTTTCCACTTCTTGCTGATGCATATGTGATCTATCTGATTTCTTGAGATCCCGTTTGGTGTTGTCCATGTGTATTTGTGGATATCTTTGTGTGGAAATAGACTCCCTCCGATTGCTAGGTCGAAAGTCTAGACTAATTGGAAAATATTAAATATGTGGTAGCACTAAAAATCTTTAAATAACGCAAAAAACGACCAATTTCAATTTTTTTCAAAGGGGGCATTAAATATTAATATTTTTTACATCATTTAGTAAAAACAAATGTTTTTAAATTTAATTTTTTCATTTCAAACCCATATGAAAAATGTTTTCCAACAAAAATTTATCTTTAAATTTATAGAAAATTTTACAAATTTTATGGCTAAAAATTTATGTCAAACTCAAGCTGATAGCCACTCAAGCTGGTCAATCAAATACACAGCTTGAAATTTCAAGAAGAATTCAAGTCAAGTACTCAAGCTATCATGTATAAGTAGTAATTGATTTGGTACATTAATGGGTAAAAAACAAAGCCAAGTCAAATTTTATATCAATTTGGATTTAGTATAGTAAAACTGAATGTCCACATATTAAAATATTTACCGAAAAGTAAATAGAAAAAAAAATTTCTGAAAGGGAAAATTATATTGTAAAATCAGCTTAATTTAAATAAATTTGTTAATAAAGGCATAAAATCAATTGAAAAAATAAATTATCTTAATTTATGTTGCAATTACAATTTTAGAAAAAAATTATATTTAGTAAACAAAAATGTTAAGTTATTCTCGTTCCTAAAGACCACTAGAAAATGCCGTGCTTTTTAGGATGGTATCCCCAGAAAAAAGTAGTCAGTCCAATTAAATTTAAAAAAAAAAATTATATATATATGAAATATATAACCGGGTGTTCTGAGCATGCGTATCAGCTTTTAAAGAGGGAAAGGAGCCGTTATTTTAAAATTTAAAAAAAGTTTGTTATCTAAATCGAGGTTGCTCTATCGATTGGTGGTATTTTCAACTTCCGAAAAGGACCAAAACTCGCCGAAACTGGCCGAAATCGAGATTTTCAAATGGGAAGGGGTACTTTTTAATGCAAATATATTTTATTGAATCGCGTTTATAATGCAATTTTGTTTTAAGTATGCATATAGTCATAAACGGTTATAGTCACAAATATTACTGAAATTTAGGGAATAACTATATTATCTTACTGTATATATATATTTTTTTAAATAGCAGAAGCAAATGAACTAACATTTATTATATCATTTTTGAAGAGTATGATATGATTTTTGTTTTTATGTTTTGTTTTAAATTTTTGTTTCTGTACTTTTTTCTATAAGTTTGTGTGTTCATTTAAAATGAAAGAGTTTTTATTAAACCTTTTTAAAAATTGTCTGTGATTGAGATTTATTTTAGAGTATAGATGTCGCTCAACTCGGAAATAACCGTAATTTATTTGGTAAAACAGTATTCAGAACTTGCTAAAATTTTAATATTTTTGTGGTGTAATTTACTATTCAGCTATTCTTGCTTTTTTACTCCCCACGTCGTTCATCTTGTATATTATATATAAGATATAGGACAGTACTAATTTCGCTTATACATATGTAAATTACAGCTATTCTAACTAATTTTCGTATTAAATTTTAACACTAAATTTGCACAGTTTAGAATTAAATGGTCATCGTGTGTTTCTTCTTTTTTCTTTTAAAAAATGTATCGGGTACCGGTTAAACGAAAAAATTAGTCGCAATACACGAGAATTATCGTTAAAAAACACGATTCCGTAAAATGTAATTTGCATATGGAATTACACGCCCCAGGTTGTCAATCTGGTTTCGATATAGCGCTAATCAAATGCGTTTTTTTCGGAAATTTAAAGGTGTAATATATATATCGTGTTTTTTCTACAATTGGATTTCCATCCACGAGCCGAACAACATATTCGAACCATTATATAATTAATTATAATATAATTAAAAAAGGACAATGTAATATTTTTATATTTTAATTCAATAACGTATTTTAAATATCCAATAGTACAAGATGTACATACATAACACACAATAAGACAAGAATTACACAGTTGTAGTATATGTACATAAATTGCAAATACAATAAATGTTTTGTTATGTACTGTATTGAGAAAAACAAAAATTACTTACTCAGAATTTTGGTGCTACTGTATTCGTCCAAAATTATACTAAAAAGAAAATTTCAAATGTAATTATTGTTTATAAGCATATTTTTATTTAAATTAAAAATATAAAAACTCCTTTGGGATTATAATTTATTTATCAAATGTGCGGTACATTTAATAAGATAGCTCTTAAGTGATGAGGTTATATTAAATAAAATTATTAAAAATATGTACTCTCATTTTTTTTTTGAGAGCTTGCAAATGGCTGTCCCAAGAAATGGCTCATGAACAGTACGATATAATTTACTAACAATATACCTATACTTAAAGTTTTGAGTTCAAGTCTGAAATTTTGATAGAGTGATAGAAAAAATGTCAAATTCTATTTTACTCAAATTAAAGCATATTTAGATGAATATTTTATTAAATTCGATTTTAATTCTTTTATTTCTTACAAATATAAAATAAAAAATCATATTTTGAATAGGTACTTATTATTTAACTAAAGGTTTTGAGCTTTATTTGGTTATTATTTAACTAAAGGTTTTAATCTTAATCGATAAATATTTAATATTTAAAGTAATAACATGTAAGATGTAATAAAATTTTGTTTTTGTTTTATTACCTATACTTATATTTTATTATGGTTTTATAATTTTAAATTTATTAAATTATTTAATTTTAAATCATATGAGCTATAAAGTGTCAGGATTCAAAACTATTCAGGTAGCCGAAAGATTTCAGATGTATTCGTGTATTAATAACGAAACGTTTTAAGATTTCTTAATTTAATTTACATATAAGATTTGCACATTCGAATTTTTATTAACAATTTAACAATTTATTATTTTATTAATTTTGTATTTTTATAATGATATACATTTGTTTTTCTTTTTAATAATAATTTTTAATGATTTTTGAATAATAATAATTTTTTACCATAATTTCCAACTCTTTATAAAAATATGCATCGAAAAATAAAATTTATTTTTAAAATAAACGTAAAGATGAACAAGTACGGCAAAAGTAAACACAAACGGCAGTTTTAGTAAAAAATATATAGAAAACAACAAATTTTATTTTTGAAGAAAAACAAATATTATATTTAGGTTTTAAAAATTAAAATTAAATTTAGAGGTATAAAATTGTCCTTAACCTTTTAATTAAATGATAAAAAAAAACTTAAACCCTTAATTAAATATTGATTAAGAAGCCTGAAAGAATTCAAATTACTCAAATAAAACGAAAATTTAAAAAATGCTGGAATTTTTCTTTGTTGATAAGAAAATAATTTAAAAAACAAAAAAAAAATTGTTTGGCATCCGATGTGATTCGAACACATGACCTCCTGAGTGATTTTAATAAATAATTCAGGTGTGCAACCATTACACCACGGAGCCTTATGAAAATTGGGATTAATTTACTAAATATATAGTACTACAAATCGAGTCAAAACAACGCTTATAAGTTTTAAAAATTGCATTTTGATTTTGCGTACAAGTCCAAAGAATAAAATAGTAGAAGTTAATACATCCATACAAATTACAAAACAATAATTGAAAACATGCACTTTATAAAAAGAGAAAATAAAGCTCAAAGTAGTATTGCCAACACATATTAAAAACCAATTTTTTACAAAACATAAAATTCAATCAATTTAAATGTACAAAAAAATATAAAAAGTTAAATATAAATCAATTGATAGAAAATCCAATAATTTTGCTATATTATTTTAGTCGTTTACACACACAGGTACAAATTAAATAAAAAAACATACGTGTAGGAAATTCTCTTTTTTCGGTAAAGTATTCAATATAGATAACAATGCAAAATAATAAAAATAAAAAGCTTTAATAGTACAATTAACAACAAAAAACATTTGATAACCGCGATAAACTTTTTTCAATTGTTCCGTTTTCTCAAATTCAAGTGTGATTTTTTAGGTCAGAGAAATAATTTATACAAAATTTATTATTATTTTTATTGTTTTTACAAAATATAAATAAAAATCAATAGATAAAAATATTTTATTATCAAAAATATGCATTTTAACAAAATTATAAAATTTATTTATTCTTCTATTTTCGGTTTTAAAATTCTGAACTTTTTTCATCCTAAATTTAATATTTGGGTGGCAACACCAGTTAACAAGTTCTTGTTGATTATATTGTACTTACTCTTCCTTGTACATTATCCAATATGAATCGATATCACTAGAAATTGTACTAGATTTATTGTTCGTTTTGATTAAGTAAAATAATGGTAAGGTAGGATATAGAATAAAGATTATATTACATAGACCAATTTTGGTTTTGGTGGATTGTGAATCGTATTGGATGGAAATGGTGTATTTAATGAAAATTAAATTTGACATTTGTTCAAGCAAAATGCAATTTTTTAAATCCATATATATGTTTTTATTCATGATTTGAAAACCAGATAGAATTTAAATTGAATTTTAATCGTAAAGTGTTTGTTTTGTGAATCTTTGAATTTTTCGTGAAAATAAACAAAGAATAAAGCATTGTATTTACATGTACATGTTGTACATTTAGAATTGTTAAATAAAGAAACATATAAGTATTAGCTATTTTCATATAAGAGAACTTACACACATGCAAATAACGTTATAAAAGCAAAGAATATCCGTTAACATTATGGATATTCTTTGATAAAAGCTTATTAGGTTATGTTATGTGTACATTTATTTACCTTATACAACATTTATTTATCTACCAAGTACTGTTGGTTTTGGTTATATAAATTAATTAAAAGCAGTTTTCAAGAACACATTGCTCTAGTTTGCACACATTTAACAGACTTTATTTTTCAAATCCGATTTTCTTTGACCCTCTCTGTAACCCAGATTAAATTTAAAAATAGATACTTTAAAGGATCGGGCCACATCACTCTGTATAGATAACTTTGGTTCTGAATATATTTAATATACAATATTATAATAAGAATTATTGGATTACAAAACAAATGAATTTTAAATAGTAAATAGTAATATTACAAATTAATAAAATCCCAAAAAAAAACGCAAGAATAATATTATATAGTAATCATTTCTATGCAGATAGGACTATAATATACTTAAGTAATTAAATAATAAAACATTTCAGAGTATTTATTTAACGTTCAAGATAGTTCCTTGATGAACAGAATTACGAACAAATAATAATTATTCTTTACCTTTTAAATCCAATTAAATACGATAACAAATATCTGCTAGGTAGGTATATAGATTTTGTTATATGTAGTTGTCACAGCACAGTACATATATAATATTCGTGTTTGGTATGAAACGAAAAACTGAAACAAAATTTTAAATTCAGCAAAATAAAATTCAAATTTAAAAAATATTTTCCATAAGAAAAAATTATAAATTAATAAAAAAAATAATTTGGCATCCGATGTGATTCGAACACATGACCTCCTGAGTAATTTTAACAAATAATTCAGGTGTGCAACCATTACACCACGGAGCCTTAAAAAATCAAAAACAATTTACTGAATATATGTAATAATAATTGAGTGTGAGTCATCACTTTTAAAAATTTTATTTTATCTATCCACATTCCACACAATAATAATATAACAGAAGTACATACCATTAAAAATATAACACTTCATAAAAAAGTGAATCTTCGAAATAGTGTTGCCAATAGATATTAAAAATATTTTATAGCTTAATCAAAATAGATATAACATAACGAGTAGATTTACATAAGAATATCATGCTGTTTTTTCGTGTAGTTAAATACACCCAAAATAGAAACGTATAAAACGATAACATCAGCTGATCGAAAATATTCAAATTTAAAGTATATAGAATTTCACATAAATTATTATAAAATCTGATATTATAAAGCAAATACATATTACAACTGGACATTAACTTTTTTCAGTTATATTTATTTACTTTTAAATTTAGTCCTATTTACAATATTTTCTGTTATTTGGTTAAAACTTCTTATTCTAGGTAAGCTTGGAAATTTTTTTTAGGTTATCGTTTACAAAAGAATTGAATTTTAAAAAAAAATTTCTAATTCACATTTTAAAAATAAAGAGTTATACATACATATTTGATACATTTTATATAAATTCAATTTTTAAATTTAAAACCTTATCTATAAACACAACAACATTTTCGTAAAAATCAACTCGACTCTATTGTAAATTTTTTTTAGTTATTAATATCCTTTCTTCAATTTAATATAACATTTACCTAAATATCATGAATAATTAATTTTGTTGAATATTTCCCGAAAGAAAAAATTTAAAAAAATATTGAAATGGAAGAAAATGAGCATAATCTTTAAAATGGAATAAAGTAAAGTGTTAATTAGTTGACAACAACAGATTGCTTCAATTACGTAATGGATATGGCTTATAAGATTCCACAAGCTGCGTAAGGTCAACCATTACATTGAATCAGACATGTATTGAGTCTTATAATAGAAATTTTAACATACAAAGAAGCTTGTTATATCTTTTTTCATGTTTTGATATTAACAAACTCCACTTATTTGGAATTTCTTTTTCTTTAGCTTGGTAAATTAATTAATAAATTTTACTTTTTTTAAATAAATTTTATTTGTATTTTTTTTAGTTTAATTTATTTTGAAAAAAGCTTAAATTTATTTTGATAAATATTTCATTTACTTTAAAAATAGTTTCATTTAATTGAAAAAATGCTATAAAAAATGTGATTTTTTTTTTATAAAACATAAATAAAAACACATATTGAAAATTTGTGAATTATTAAAAATAATTTATTACCGGAATATAATTTGAAATAAAATATATCTATTTATTCTTTTTTCTATTTTCGCTTTTAAAAAAAACTATTTTGAATAAAATTCATATCTATGTGGCAATATCTGTTTAGAAATTATTTTTGATACACATCAAAAATACTAGAAATTGTACTAGATTTATTGTTTATACTTAACGACATTTTGTGTATCGGCGTTGGTTTATTTAACGATGATTTGACATTTTATTATACAATTTATGAATTAAAACAAATACATTTGGCTTTGGCGATAACTTTGCGATTCTCATGGTTTGTTTTGTTGAGAAGGCACTTTTGTTATATTAATTTACATCCACACATGATACCAATACCATATGTTATTATTTTATGTTTTTCATTTATGAATGAGTGTTAAAAATTGAAATAAAGTTGATTTTCGTATTTGTTCCTATATATTTTAGAAATTTCTAAAAACGAAATTGATTTGAATTTCATAATTTAAAGAATATTATTAGAGAATGTTGCATTAGTAAAGTTAAGTTTTAATAATTGTTATTGAAAAATGTACATAACTGATTAAATTGTTAAAGGAAAAAAAATATGAATGATGTGATTTGTTACTAAATTGAGGCTTTTTAACTTATTTCCATAGAGCTAATTACAAAAAAAAATTATTTTAAAAATTTTTGAAGTAATTAGAGGTAAATTTTATAAGAAATATTATTATTATTGTAAAGAATTTTATTTTGAAGTGTGATTAAAATAATATATTACAATTTCGTTTTTTCAATCATTTGTGCATTATTTACAAGAATAGCTGAGGTTCATAGCTTTCCAAAAATATATGCCTTTAGTAGCGCATCTTATCCTTTAAGGACGAAAAGGGCATTTGAAAATATCCTTGTTGTTTTGATGTTTTTATATAAAAACAGTTATGTATTGATTTGATTTATTAGATATATGTATATATATTCAGTTATTCTAGAAAGATAACGTTATGGAGCACATTTTAACATATATTTGGTGATGATCGGTGATGCCGTTGTGGAGATATTGTAGTTCAAAGTGAGAAATTTTGGAAAAACCAATCTTTATTTTCGTTCTTGAAATACCAAATACTTCAAGATTATACTATAAAAGCCCCCCAAAATTTATATACTGTTGGAAAATTAACTTTTTTTACTATGACTCGTGCATACATATTTTATATCTACGTCGAATAGTTTAGAAGATATAAACATTTATTAAAAAAAATAGTTTCTATAGAAAACTAGGAATGGGCCTTTTACGAGATAACAATCTTCTGAAGTAAATGTTACATCAGCTTATTACATTACTTTGTAAAAGGAGTAACATAATTTTTTTATATAAAAACTATAAAATAGATATTTATTTTCTAAATAAAGCTTATATACAACCGAAGAGAAACAGACTCTTATAATGACACAAAAATACAAAACGTTTCCTTAGCAAAATTTTGAAATATCTAGTTTTTTGGATAAGGTATGTCTGCTCAACGGCAACATCTGTCGTCATCAAATAAACTTTAAAATATTTTTCAGATTGCTACCTTACTTACTAGATAAACCGAACATATATAATATATATCTACTAGATCAGATATCTACTAGAACAGATACAAAAACCCTAAAACAAAAAGCATGTTACCAAATGTCCTTTTTGTACTTAAAATACTAAATGAATTAATTATTAAGGCCATATATTTTAAAAGTCGGCAACATCAATTATTTTCGAGGTACACTGATTTGATCACCAGCTTGTGTTACATTTTCTTCAGAAGATTGTTACTTCGTAAAAGGCACATTCCTAGTTTTATATAGAAAAAGGGTAAAAAAAACAATTTTTTTTAATAAATGCTTGCTTATCTTCTAAACTATTCGACGTAGATATATATGTGTGTATGAGTTATAGAAAAAAAAGATAACTTTTCAACAGTATATAAATATTGGGGAGTTTTATAGTGGATTCTTAAGGTATTTGGTTTTTCAAGAAAGAAAATAAAGATTGTTTTTTTTTTTCATAAATTTCCTACTTTGAACTACAATATCTCCACAACGGAGCGCCTCCACAACGGAAATAAATGTTAAAATATGCTCCAAGCGGTTAAATTTCTTGAATTTATAATTGAATATATATATGTCTAATAGTACAACAGATATAACGGTTTTTATACAAAAACATCAAAAGAACAAGAAAACCTTCAAATGTGCTTTTCGTCCTTAACGGATAAGACGCGCCACTAAAGACATATATTTTTGGAAAGCTAGCAATTCCAGCTATCCTTGGGATATGGTCATTGGGTCATATACGCCGATACAACATTTCCCTCAGAAGAGCCAAGATGAATGCTGAATATTGAGATTTAGCTGATTTTGCAGAAATTAAAAAATTTATCTATTTCGGACTTTTGGTTTTCAGTCAGTCAAATAAAAAATGAATTTAATGAGCTTATGTTCGACAACATATTTAGAATCGCACAAGGCCTGTTGTCCGTCCGGTTGTATGTCATATATTACATTTAATACAAATATATATTGTTGGATACATCTTTTAGTAATAGGTTTTTAGGTACAATTTTTTTCCATTTAGGTACATTTTAAAAATCGAATTAAGTACAATGGAAAAGACCTTAAAATCATTACTGATATGTATATATGTACAGATGTATATGAGTTATGACATACATACGTCCAGAACCGCTGGTCACTGATGATCATACATAAAATTATCCAATTGTATTGTATTAGTAGCCTCGGTAGTTAGTAGCCGAAGCCGAGTGATAAGGCACTTGAGAAGTTGAGTATAGTAGTATAGTAATGTAACGACCGAGAGGAGCACGGGTTCAAACACCGTGATAACCGAATAAATTTTTAAACAGTAAAAATTACAGGGAAATTTAATATTCAATATTCAACCACACCTGTTCTAATATAATATAATAATTAAAAAACTAAAAAAAGATAATAATGATATATACAAAAATATATACCCAAATAAAAAATTTAATAAACAGACCCACATTTTGAAAGTGAAAAGGACGGCCGTATATAAGTTGGCTTGCAGATTTATCTGTAGGATCCACTGTTAAAATAAATAAATAAATATATTGTATTACATATAGTAAATTTTCTCTTAAGATCATTACAAGCTGCTTAGGTGAGTGTAGAAGCAAACTGTAAAATGAGTGAAGAAGGAAGGGTATATTCGTAATTATTTGTCAACAATTTTTTTCAATAAAACTCAAGTCGGATAAGATAAAATAAAAGTAATAACATGTATGATACCGATAGATTTATACTGATTGTACTGATTGACTGTTTATATACATTTATCATAACAATAGATTTTTTTTGAAATTTTGATTCGTTTTAAGTTTTATTTATCGTTATGTTTTGACATCCGATAGTTAAAAAATGTACCAAAAAAATTAAAGTAAAACATCCGGACAAGAATTTGCAACATAAAATTTGTATGAAGTATCCAATTAATAAATTGAAAATTTTTCGTTGGCAAACTGTAATATATAGAACTACTTCTACATCATACCACACCTTGCTACTAGAGCCCTTTCACAAATGGTAGAGGAGGAGAAAAAGCTGAGCTGAAGTAAAACTGTACAAAAATCTATTAGTATCCGATACGAAAAACAGAATTTAACAAATAAAGTGCTTGTAATTTTATATTTGAATAAACAATTTTAGTTTTAATTCAAATCCAACTTTTCTAGAAAAAGAAATTCAATGGAAAAGCTCAATTTCTCCCCTAATAATCAAAATCAGATAATGTCTGTTAAATAGAAATTTATAAACATTTCTTATAGATACCTATTAATGATTAATATTTTTTAGTTTAATTGCACAGTTGAAAATTATTTCAAATTTATTTGTATCTTGTAGCGCAATTGTGTTCGTTGTAGCTGTCGTTTTGTATCAGTAGATTGTAAAGCTGTAGTTAATAATTAATGCTTGAAAAAAAGATTTACAAGTTATTTTTAGTTGATCCTACAGATTTATTTGTAGGATCAACTGTTAAAATAAATAAATAAATAAAACAAATTTGAAATACAACCATCTCTAGCTTCTCTTCAATTCATTTGCTATGAAATATAATTGACTTTCCATTTTTATAATAAAAAAAATAGTATTCAAAAGATCAAAAGGAAAATGAAAGTTATATAATCTACATTCAACACATCCAACATTAGAATAATTTATCATAATATATTATGTTAGTATAATGTGTGTTTCATATATGTATGTATGTATGATCACTCAGTCAGGTTGAAAATAAAAAAGTAACTTAACAGAATTAATTATGAGGAATATATTATTATTATATAAGTGGTGTCTCATTTTTTTTGTGATCTGAGAATTTTCCAAATTACATCATATTATTTTCTATTTAATTTGAAAAACAAAAAAGAAAAACAAAATAAATATTTTTTTTAATTCAATAATATTTTTGCTTGATTCCATTATTATTACTATAATTCCATACCTAGAAATACTTTTTCTAACTGTAACTTTAACTTTTGTTTTTTTTTTCCTTTTTTTCTTTAACATAAATACAAAAGAAAAAGGTAGTAAAAACAAAAAAAAAACTTCTCAATCATTAAAAAAATGTCCAGAGTTTAAAAACCAGTTTTTCTAATAAAAAATAAAGATAATAACAACAAAAATAAAGTAAAAATTAACTCTTTTTCACTTTCCATAACGTTCCATTCGATTGAAAAAAAAAAAAAAAAACAACAAAATTAAAAGATCTAGACTAGGTCACAAGTGAACGTAGCAGCAACGTAATAATTCAACTGCTTAAAGACTTTATAAAAATTAGAAAAAAAAAAAAATTATATGATAAATTAAGTAGCCGAGTTCTTTGACCGTAAAAATGTTTTTAATGTGGCTATTTAATGGCTTATTTTTTATTTTGTAAGTAGCTGTAAAAATATAATTAGCTTTGTAAACCATAATGTTGGTGTTGTTAGGTTCTGAATACCTGATGAATATGATTCTCAAAAGAAAAGTAACAATATTAATAAATATAAATAATTTAATTTGTTGTTTTTGTTAATTAAAAACACTACATCCTACATATTTTATATCAGAATACATAATTCAAAATCAATATCAATGTTATTTTGGCATGTTCTACACTAAACAAAACCACTGATATTGCGATGTGATGTTGCAGTATTAGTTAGTCATTATGTTAAATGTGGCTTTGCTGATACTGATTATGTGACGTAATGGTTCATTTGCTTCTTTGGATAATTATCAATAACAGGGTGTTAGCAACCACATTATACATTATTTATTGTCAATATTGATTATCTATAATTTGGACAGAAAAAAAACAATATTTCGAACTTTCGGAAGACACCAAGAAACTACCACAATTCAAACATATTGAAATTAACAGTTCAACTCTGAAAAAGAGAGTGTTTTTTTTTTCTTAAAACGTTGCCATCTAATGCAACAAGGCTTAAATAAATAAATGATTAAGTAAGGGATACCCCTTAAAAAAATTGCATCTTTCTTAGTTTTTGCGTTTTGCATTTTCTTTCCGGTAGAAAAATTAGAGTTCCAATAAATTTTGGCTCGGGTAAAATATTTTTTTTTGTTCTAAACTTTAAACCTAGCCACTGATTATATACGAGATATCTGCCTTTTCACAGAATTTTGTATTTTAAAATTTTTTATTGTTAAATCATCTTTCGAAAATGTATTTTTTTTTTCAATTACATACCCTAATTCCAACAATCACGTTGGCATATTCTAAATAAACATTTTTAATGAAAAAATTCATTTATCATTTTTGTTGTCAATCCGATTTATCCCGTTTTTTAATTAAAAGCCGTTTTCCGAGTGATAACTGATGAGTATAGTACTGTTGTGATTTTCAAAAAAAGGATTACTTAATTTATTTAAAATACACTCTTTACACGCTGGGTGACGCAGTAGATAGAGCGCCTGCATTTCAACCGGAATGTTCCAGGTTCAATCCCGGCGAAAGCAAAAAAAATACTTTCTGGCCTAGTACTCTTTATCATTGGGATAAAATAAATTATAAATAGTTGAGAGTTTTGATTATCACTAAAAATAAAATGGAGCTATTCTATTATGAAGGCGAAGTACTTTACAGTAGATATAGTTTTCCACATTTAAATTAGTAGATTGTGTATTCCAATCTCTGTGTAAAAATAGTTAGTAGTTCATTCCATAGACTTGGAGTTATATAAAAAAAACGAATTTACTTGCACAAATTTCCAGCAAAACAACCTCAGTTGTTTTCCCATTTCTTTCAATCAAATTCCAGTCAAAAACTACTTCACTAGCTTACTACGAACAGTAAAATTTTAGATTTTGCTAAACCTTTGAAAGAAAAACTGATAACAAGACAGAAGGTAGGTTTGCCGTTTTTATTAATACAGTGCCGTGTGTAAAGTACAATTTCCAGTGTTGTTTTAAGAGTCAAAATTACTATAAGTATACTCGTACTAATATTTATTTATTTTCTACTTAAAAACTATTATCATATATCTCTATTGTCGACTTTTTAATTCCTATAGTAGGTATAATCAACTATAATTTTATAAATGATTTTTCATTAATTTTAATAATAACTATTAATAAAATTAATTTTATCATTTTTAACCGTCCGCCTCACCGTTTGAAGAAATTAGAAAAAAGAAAAGAAAAAAAATGTAATTAAAGAGGAATGTATAATTAAATTTAAAATGATTGACACTTTCAAGTTTATTATATTAATTTAGATATAATGCCATAATAATAACATTTAATTATTTTGTAATATTTGTTTACAGAAAATTATATATTTTTTTTAAATTATTGACTAGATCTTTTCAAAATAACTGATAATGCAAGAGCAACCCACTCTGACAAAATACTATTTATTTTGTAACGAAACAACAACACTGCTTTGTGTTGTATCCTTAATTTAGATGGTTATAAGATACAATTAGAACAAATGATGAATAAAATACGTAAAGGAATAATAGGTAGTGCACCTTAATAATTTAAAATTATAATTAATAAGAAAGTACTAAAAAAAATAAATAAATAATAAAGAGGTTGTACACAATGAAATTTATTCGAATTGATGATGTTAATCGTAACACCATCAATTAGAAGTATTCTTATATATTGTTTCAAAATAGCTTAAACTAGCTCTTACAAAAACGGTTTTATGTACAGATGACTCCACATAACCCTCCTATTATTAAAAGCAATGGAACGTGGGCTAGAACAAACAATGAAAAAGCAATATTACTCTCCGAGTTCTTCAAACAAACATTCACAAATGAAAACAATACCTGCAGTCTACCGATAACTGACTATGAAAATAATGAAGTCAACATTAAATGGGTCACTACAGAAGAAATAAAATTATGCATCAAAAAGAGAATAAAACATAAAAAATCTCCCGGTTATGATTTACTGACAGGTAAAATAATGAAGGAGCTGCCTGAAAAAGCAATTGAATTTCTAAGAAATATATTCAATGCTATATTTAGGTTGAAAGAATTTCCTAAAGTCTGGAAGGTAGCCCAAGTCATACCAATACTTAAACCTGGAAAAGATGCTACATTAGCAACATCGTACCGACCAATTAGTCTCTTGCCTATTCTTTCAAAAATATTCGAAAAACTATTTTTTGATCGACTAGAACCAATATTAGTACAAAAAATCTAATACCGAATCACCAATTTGGATTCCGACGACAACATTCAACAATACAACAAGTCCATAGAGTGATAAATAAAATAGCTATGGACCTGGATGATAAAAAGTTCTGTGTTGGTATCTTCTTAGATGTGGCAAAAGCGTTCGACAAAGTCTGGCACGAAGGCCTACTACATAAACTGAGAAACTTCTTGCCAAAGGGATATTACCTAATTATAAAAAGCTATTTAAGGGATCGTTATTTCTTTGTTAAATACAAATCTGAATGTTCAAATATAAGTAAAATAGAAGCAGGAGTACAACAAGGCAGTGTTTTGGGTACAGTTTTATATCTCCTGTATACAGCTGATATTCCAATACCAAGAAAACAGAATACACTATTAGCAACATTTGCAGATGATACTGTTCTACTTGCTTCACATGACTGCTTAAAAACAGCTACTAAACAGGTACAAAAAATTATGAATAAAACAATGACTTGGTTCCAAACTTGGAATATCCAAATTAATGAAGACAAAACTACTCAAGTTATATATACAACAAGAACTCGATACGATCCTGAACCAATAATGATAAATAATAAAGAAATAAAAATCGAAAATCAAGCTAAATACCTAGGGATGCACATTGACAATAAATTGACATGGAAGAACCACATAATCCACAAACGTAATCAAATAAGGCTAAAATCCGGACAACTACAATGGCTTTTGGGAAATAAATCTAAATTGACAATGAACAACAGGCTGCTACTTTACAAAACAATCATAAAACCGATATGGACATATGGTGCAGAAATCTGGGGTACCTCAAGCAATACCAACATTAATTTCATACAAAGAGCACAATAAAAAAAAATTAGAACGATAGCGAGAGCCGAATGGTATGTGAGAAATGATGATCTACACCGTGATTTAAAAATACTAACAATAAATGAAGAAATTAAAAAGACTAGTTTAAAATATCAACAAAAAATATCAACCCATTCTAACAATGAAATTAGCACTCTACCAGAACAAGAAAGAATCAGAAATAGACGTCTGAAAAAATACAGACCACATGATTTAATAAATAGATTTTTAAAAAAAAAAATAAGCAAAAATATAATGTAAATGAATTTTATAAAAAAATTACTATATAAAATGATTGTATAGTTATACTCTACCCAAAATGTAAGGAAAATTACTAGGTGTCTTATATTAAGACAGATATAAATAAAAATGGGGGAAAAAAAAATGTACAGAATTAAAGTAATGTAGATGCTAGCGGATATATGGTTTTGAAAACGGAAGGGGTCTAGAAGAGAAGATATAATGCAGATGAACTCAATGAGCTGTATAATGAAATGGAAGCAGTTACGAAAATTAAAGTCAAGAGACTATATTGGCTCGCACACCTAATTATGATGAAAGATGAAAATCCTCCAGCTAAGAGAATCTTCGAATCCAGATCCGAATGTACAAGACATCGAAACAGACCAAATCTTCATTGGATAAGTGATATATCGGCAGACGTCAAACAATTTCGTATCTGGAAAGACGCCCGTGACAGTCCAAAACGGTCAGGTCCAGGATCAATATATATGTTGCGACAAAACTGCAAAACCTTGTTTTAGAAATTTTTAGAAAAAGCAAGTTTACACTTAAATATTTAAATTCTCTTAGTAGTGTATTGTAAAAAAGACTTTTACAATAATTAACATTCCATATTGCATGTTAACAACATTTGACAATTTCATAAATTCAGAAATGTATAAAATGGGTTTTTGAAACACAGGAAAAAGTAATTCATGCATTCAAAAAAAATTGGATACTTTGCGATTTTTGATTACTGATTTTGTTTTCATAATTTCAATGGGATGAAGATGAAGAGGCTAACCGCAGATAGGAGACAACGGAAGGACTTTATTTTCGTACTATGCTCTACTGATAGCGTAGCAGGACAACGATGAAGTTAACTGCTATCTAAAAACAATTTGCTTTTTTGTATAGGGACTTGATAGGGATTAACGTTTGGAATAAAATTAGTATTATCTTCTACTCAATGTTCTATCTCTATATCATTTTACTACATTACAATGTTAATTTCTAATTAACTATATGTACAAGACTTAGTTTTGTTTATTGATAATATAATTTAGTAAATTAAATTAATAAATTTATTAATTATATTTCTAGACTTATGGAGCTCTATATCATCCAGAAGAACATCATGTTGAAAAGAAAAAAGAAAAAGGACAAGACTTAAGTAAAATACCTGGAGTTCCTGGTGTTGATTATCCACTTTATCATGTTTTTCCATATACACATTTTAGTTGTGCTAATGTACCAGCTGTACCCGGAATGTATGCTAATGTTGAAACTGGCTGTCAGGTAATTTAATTTTTTTTTTTTCGTTTAATTAATAATTATTTTTATGTCACCATTATTAATTCTAATTATATAATTGTTAAAAATATTTTTATATTATCAGTATGATTAGGGTGACCATTTTACCATTTATTGAAAATGAAAATATTGCACACAAATTTGGGTTTAAAATTAATTTATTTTGACTTTAGAAAAAGAACTGAATTTGTATTTATTACTAAATTTAAATTTGAAATTTTGATTTGAAATTTTGTTTGAAAATTTTAGCAATATCCAATATATCTAATCGAAAACATATGGGCATACAAACACATTGAAAAACAAAAATAAAAAGCATTGGCAATTAAAGTAATTTTCGTAATTTATTTTTTTATTTATTTATATTTTAAAACTTTTACATACTACTTCTGATAAATTTTTTTTAAATGTTGTAAAACTTCTTTAAATTTTCAAATGATTTGTTAATTTTTTTCAATAACCCTAATCTTACATTACTGATGTTCATCCAATTTAAAGAGATTATCATATTTTGAATGAATGTGTATCCGACACAATTAATAATTTTCATCATTATGCTTTGTTCTATAGTACTTGTAATTTCTATATACATATGTCTCGTATCACACACATATATTATTGATGAGCAAATGGTGTATTTTACAATGTGTTCATACACAATTTTCAAGATCTTTGCCTAAAAGATTACCGCATTTTTATATAGTTTTATCTGTTATATTTTCAATATTAACTGTTAACAAATTATAATTTTTTTAAAAATTGCTTTATTATCGTATAAAAGTTTGAAATACTCCAAACAATTCATATCAAAATTGTATTTTGATGTTGTATTTTGGCTTTTCTTCGTAGTTCAAAACTTATTAATTACAGAAAACATTCACTAGGTAGCAGCATTTGAGCCTTGCAAGCTCAGCCAAAATTCTATTAATTATATACTTTTACATTAACTTGGCAGTATCTATTTATGTACTTATTTATTTAGTAATTTACTTATTTATTTACTAATGTAATTATTTTTTTTCTATTTATATATTAAGACCTTTTGTAGTATATTTTGATAAATTATTTGTTTCAAATGATTGAATATCTACACTCACCTTTTTTATCAGTACTTTACTTTCCATTCAAATGTTAATTTTTTTTTTGTAGAAATAAAGTTAATTTGACAGTAATAAACACAATTGAAATAACATTGAAAATTTATAATATTGTTATTTGACATACACGATCCAATAAACATTATATTCGGATTTTGAAAATGAAAAAATATAGTACAATATAGTACATTCGACAATTTATAGTACATAGTATTTAAAAAAATTAATGGTACAGCATTTCCAAATATAGTACTGTAAACAATATAGTACGAATGAATGTTCACTATTAAATATGATTTGCTTTTATACATATACATATATACAATACATAGGTACATATCTTATTTTATATAAATTCTTAATTTTTTATTTTAAATAAATACATATTTAATTTTAGGGTTATCATGTGTGTCATGATGGAAGAGAAGGACATCAAGGAGCTCAATTTTTATGCACCAATGGTACTGTATTCAATCAAAAAGAATTTGCTTGTGATTGGTGGTATAATGTTCATTGTGCTGAAGCAACAAATTATTATCAGTAAGTTATTTAAATTGATATATTTATAGAAATTTAATTTAGCATGTAAACTTTTTATATATATTTATTTATTTATATTTTTTAATTTTTAGTTTAAATTCTGATCCTGAACATAATCCATATTTTCCAAAAAAAAAACCAGAACCAGAACATGCTGCACATGAAGGACAATTTTATATTCATGCTTAATAAAAATTAATAAATATTTAGTTGAATTTTCTAAATAGATGAGATTTTCAAAAAATGTAGTACTTTGTTTATTTCTTTTTTTTAAATTTAAATGAACTATTAGAACAATAGTAAAGGTACTACAACCAGGACTGGTAAAACATGTTTAAAATATAACGTGACCCACAAAAATTATTACAATTAAATTTTCGGTTCCCTGAAATAGATCCACAAAGCAATATCTCCTAAGAAATGAAAAATGTCTCTAAAATTTTTTATATTTTTTAAGACTGCGGTCTAATATTTTGGGGAAATATTTCATGGAACCTATAAAATTTGCAATATGTTAAAAAAAGATACTTAAAATATACCTAAAATACATCTACAATGTAATATAAACTAGTTTAAATTTCCTTTAAAAAATTAAAACATCTTATTGTTTATTAATTTTAATTAGTCGTAACATGATTGATAACAACATATAATCATCATCTACTAAGTGGTTACTCCGGAATCTGTAAATTCCATAAAATTATTTAAGCAAATAATATCTTCATTATACTTATAAAGGGTTAACTTTCATGTTGATTTGCTAAACTAAAAAATACATTACAATACAAGTGAATTAAATTCGAATTGATTCAACTCGTCAGTGAACCTTACCTATAAATAATAATATTTTCAATGGAGTACCGAATTTATTGATAATCTGCCCAATTTATTGAAATTTTCGAAATTTTAAATATTAAATCATTTGCATCGTGTACCTACAAAAAATTGTTTTATTTTTCTTTTTAGTTTTAATTTTATTTTTGTCAAATATTCTCTTGCAAAAATTTTAAACAAACAAATAATGCGCAAACTCTGTAAGTTAGGGTGACCAACTGAATGTGTAAAAACAGAGGCAAAATGCTTGCGTTAATTGATTTTAAACATACAAATTAAATATTTTACAACTATATTTTATATTTTTCAAAACTTTAAATATGTTTCAAATAATTTAATAAATTGCATTTTGTAAATTTAATAATTTAATAATTGCATCCGGTGTATCTATCTACACTCTAATTTGTCATTTACATCATAAAGTATCATCGCAATTCGACTGGCTTTTTGTAAAATATTTTTTAAAAAGTGTATAGTATTAGTTTAGGCTTAGAGCTAACTATTTGACGGGTTAGGGAAATTAATTAGTTCACTCTGCCATTTATTTTACTATTAAAAACCAGCGAGGAATAACAGGACTTTCGTCAAAACCGATTCATGGCTTACGTTATATTAATTTTAAATCAAATACTCGAAAAGTCAATTTTTTTTTTGTTTTACACTCTACAGTAACTTAGGTAGAATCACCTTTTCGTGCTTAATTAAGTACAATACTGCAATTTTACACTACAATCTACAATATTTCGAGTATTTATTTAACAAATTACTGGCTTATCTACTCATTAAATGTGGAAAAAACTAATGCTATTGTCAGGAACTAAGCCTTCTTAAATAGAATAGTTTCATTTATTTAATTTGTTACCAGATTATACTCTCAATTATTTTTTGCCATTTATTATATCCCAATGACAAAGGGTACTGGACCAGGTCGAAAAATCCATAAAGCATTTTTTTTTTTTTGCTTCATCAGGAATCGAACTAGCGCCCTACCTACTGCGCCACCCAGCGTATTAATTGAACTTAATATAACGGCAGAACCAATCATTATCAAATAAATGTTAAAATATGCTCCAAACCTATAACTGAATATATATATATATAATGGATCAACAGATATAACGGTTTTTATACAAACATATAAAAACAACAAGGATACTTTCAAATGTCCTTTTCGTCCTTCAAGGATAAGATGCGATATATTTTTGAAAAGCTAGCAATTCCAGCTATCCTTGGGATATGGTCATTCGGCTGTACGCCGATACAACATCGCCCTCAGAATCCCCAAAAGCTATACCTCTCAATTATTGCAAGCTGCAAAGTATTCATTGCTATAAAAAACGTAGTTTGCTATGTTCTAAGAAAAGAAGAAGACTTATCCTATACTATATTGCTTGGAAATAATTTATGTTTACATATACAAATGGAATTATGTTAAAACAAAACCTCTAAATAAAATAAAGTGGAGAATTTTTTTTATTTTTATTTAATTATTTCTCAAAAAGAGTAATTTTTCATTGTAGTGTTGTTCATTGTAGAGTATATTTATTAATTAACAATATGAATATTAAAAATAACAATAAGTTACAAATTAGGTTAAATCTAAATACAAGATTCAAAATTATTCCCTAAATTTTTTTTATTAACTGTGTCTATAACACACTTGAATTTTTAAATATTTCTGATAGGTGCTAGGCAGTTAGGTGATAGGTGATAGTTGTATGGCAGCTAACCGTACCAGTGCGAATTTTGAAAAACGATATAAGACAATATGTTTGTTTATTTTTTATATGGGTGTTATATGGCCGCAACTACCCAAACCAGTCCGAATACTCCGTATTTTCGAAAACGATAAAAGCCGTGTTTGATTATTTTTAAAAGCTTACCCAATTATAAATTTTCAGAACTGTAGCGCTCTTTGGCTTTTGAAATATTTTCATGGGTACTAGAAGTTGTATGGCAGCTACCGAACCACTCCGAATTTCGGAAAACGGTAAAAAACGTATTTGTTCCATCAAACAAACAAAAAAAATTTTATCTTTTATAATTATAGAGGAAAATATAAATATAGTGGAAACAACACAGCTATGTAATATATTATAATTACCTATGATCACAGAAAATTATATGCATTATTAGTCATAGTGTCATATTAATGCATAGTGTCATATAACAGCAATATGATCCCTTTTGTATTTGTTTAGAATTTAAAAGTAAAAATAAAATAAATAAACTGAACATACTTATGTTTGGTCATAAATTTCTTAGTTTATTACTTTGTGTACAAACAAAATGTAAAATAAGATATTGTAATTGCATTTGATTTTAACAACACATAATATCATTTAGATTATAATAGGATAACATATAAGTGTTACAAATGTACTACACATCATTTGCATTATATTTATTGTGATTTCTTCCGTCAAACATGGTCATCAATGGAATACATCATGGTAGCCAGCACTTCAGTCACTTCACAATATTTCTTAAATTGGCTCCAAAAAAAAAACAATTTGAAAGTCAAAGCTTATTTAAGATTTAGCAACTCTAATTCTAGTAGTAGATCCAAAGTACTGTAGTAAAATCCAACATCCCTTATCAACTATTAAACGGATATAAAAAACAACAACAATAATTAGATAAACACGTTACTTTCATAAAAAAAAAAGTAAAAAAAAAAAAGAAACAGTTTTTCAATGCTACAAATATGAGTGTAAAGATGCAGATAAAAAATTTTCTCTTCAGTATACAGAAAAAATTCCCTCATCATAACGTACATCGATACATAGATATCATTATTTATAATGTAGGTTGTACTAGGTATAATGATGGAAATTTTTTTGATGATTTTCAGTTATAAAATATTTCTCAGCATAGAATCATTTGGTTTTAAGTAGAAATTCTGATTACGTTCTACTCATATAAATTTATATTCTTTATCTAATTTAAATTTGGACAATATAATTGGAGTGAATTTATTTTTTTTTTTTATTTTCAATATAAAACTATTCAACAAGCTGTAATCTGTTGAAAATGTTTTCAAATTAAAAAAAAAAGAAAGAGTAATATATAAATAAATAAATTAAAGTGAGTAGATTTAATTATAAAAATTAAATAAATAAATAAATATAGTAGGTATTAGAAAAATAATAACTTGTATGTGAAAAATACAATAAAGGATATGTTCAGGACCTTTAGAATATTTTTTGAATTATTTATTTGAAAAATTAAAAAATTAAAAAAGGGAAAAAAATATAATTTTTTTTTTTCCAAGTCACAAGTCAAAGATAACTTACTATAACACTTGAGCGAATCTTATAACATGTATATTATTTATATATTTTTTTTTGTTTTCTCTTTAATTGTTTGTTTTGATTGTTTCCCTTTTTATTAACATAGTGTGAACTATTTTATAATTTATAAAGTGTTATCTTACTTTACAAATGCAAATTCATATGTATATATATATATATGTTTTTTGTATAGTATATAGTTTTATGTATATATCTACCCTTTGATTTATGGCATTTTCGAGTCAAATTCAAATTTAAAAAAAAATAAATTCAGATATTTTTATCGAAAATTTAACCTATTTTCGGATTTAAAAAAACATATCTTGGTTCTTGATTAACTTATGTGTGTTATAGTAATTGAGGCCGAAAAAACTCAAATCTCTTATCAGATTAGAGTTAGCTTGCGCTAAATTCTGGGAAAGAGCTGTTCGAAAAATCTAACACTGGCTGCTATTTGACATTTTTTTTATTCATGAAAATCACAATTAAGTACATATAAGTACATACTTAGCAGTTTAAATCTATATTCAACTAAATTAAAACTAAACAGTGAATTAATATATAAAATAAAAGTTGGATACGTACTACTCAAGATAAAACTTCCAAGCCGAAATCCACAGAATAAAATCCTCAAAAGACAAAATCATAAGCAGATGTAGTTTTTGGGGATTCTGTATTTTGGGATTTTTTCTTACAGGAGATTTTATTTATTGGGATTTATTTTATTAAAAATTGTGTCCGTCGCTCCTAAAATGAAACAAAAATTTTATTAAAAAAATAAGCATTTCATGTGTAAATGAACGGTATATTTCTGAAATGAACTCTTCATGGAAAATAACACATGTAACAATTACAATATGTGGGACTGATAATATTAGTAAATTATGAGGTTGATATTTTCGTTAAGAGGAGATTCCGTGAGTTAATTTATCTTCAGATGCTAATAAAAAAATTTTGGAACCGAAAACACGAACATTTCCTATGATATGAGTTTTTGATTAATACATTTTCCTACACAACAGGCATTTAACACTATGAGAAAGAGCCCGACACAGAACAGCAATCTACAACATGAAATACGATTTTTGGCTCTGATATTGATGTAATAATTTGCAACTTCATGATCATGCAAATCAACACCTCCCATGCCAGTAATTAAGTATGACTATGTAGAAATAATGGTTACAGATAATTGACATAATCTTTCATATCTCTCGTGTTTGTTTGAAAAATATTCCTTAAAAATTCATACACTATGGAAACCATAAAACTTTTCATCTACCCTACCGTATAATGCTTGCGGATCAATTAAAAAAACATTAATAGCTATTTCTAATCAGGAATCCAATAGGTTTCTCATTGCACTCGCTCTATTATCAAAATGAAGAGTCCAAAAACAAAAATCATGTTTATTTCTAAGGTGTATTGTAGAATCATATCATCTCTATAATACATTCAAGGTGGAATTGTAAAATTTCCGCTAAAACTCAGAACCTATTATACTATGATAGCAATATTAAAATTAATCAATTTTGGTTCAATAACAAGAAATAAACAAAGTCACAAAAACTCACATCACCTAATTTAATGATTTAAAAAATATTTGAATAATAATTTAAAAAAAAAAATAAAATAAAAAAAGTCGTTTTAACTAATTCTATAACAAAAGAAGGGAAAGGCTATACTAAATAAAAAAAATTGGAACAAAATTCTGAATTTGACTCTATACAAATAATATTTCCTAGCTTATTATTGTTTTTATTCTTTCAATTTATTTCATGTTATTATAATTATTATTACAATTATAATTATTATGAAAATTGTTTACTTAAAATAAATATAAATACACAAAAATAAATATACACAAATTAATATGTGTACATTAAATATTATTGTGTGTAGTTATAATTTTATTGTATTATTATCTTTAATCCTTTAATGAATATGAGACTGGATTTTTCTTTAGTTGAAAGAACTTTTATTGAAATACAAGATTATCCGTTTGAATGAAAACGGATATATAAATTATTAAATCCTTATGTATACCATCTGTAAATGCTATACATTTTTTTCTTCTTTCGTTATCTTCGTGTTGTAGAACTTGGTTGTTTTACACTTGTATCGAACTCTGCTAGGATTATAAAATCGAGCATTGCTTTCCATTAATGAATTACCACTTGATACGATTGCACTAGATAGCGAAAGCAATTTTGGAAAATTCTTTCTGAAACAATTCTATTTACGTTTTCCCAACATCTTCTTTTCCTTACTTATCCCCAACAAACTGATCTCATCTACTTTTCTTATATTTTCACTTCGATCAAAATAAATCATTTCAAAGTATGAATTTGGTATTTTTTTTTTTTAATTTACTGTAATTTTAGTATCTTATATAGATTCTATTTAAATCATTATTTACCCCCAACAAAATTACTCGTATTTAATTGAATTCTTCAACTTTACAATGAATACTACAAATGATGCTTTCTAATACACAGGAGAAACTCCTGATGAAATTGATTTAATAAATTTAATAATGAGGAATCTATTGATTGTAAATTAATTTGATATCAAATCATTTTTAATTTGTGTTTACTGTTTTATTATAATGTTTACGAATTAATTTTTATTGATTAAATTCAATTATCATCTTATTAGAGCCGTATAAATGTTTGTTGTCGTTTCTAGTTGTACTTTTTGTCACTATGTTCAAATAGTACAGGCTTAGTGATACGTAAAATTTATTATATTATAAATTTATATAAATTTTGTATTTACCAAGATTATATCGTGGCAAGAATCGCTAGAAATCTAATCGACCACAAATTATGATGAAAAATTAAAATGTTTGGCTTTTTTTTTACCTCATCGTTATTAGGCCACATTTTTGTTGATTTAACGATGTTTTGTGTATCGTGAATTGAAAAGGATATTTTGGTAAATACAACAACAACCCACATTTTGTCAATGATATTTTTTGAGTAAATATAAAATTTTAAATGAAAAATTCTAAAATTCAAAGAAATTGTGTTGATTCCGTAACAAAATTTATATTTTTATTAAATACGTGTAGCCTTAAAAGTCCTTATTCTGTATTATAGCATATTGTATTGATTTATTTGATCAAAAAATCAAAAAAAAAAATTATTTTTGTGGTTTAAAATTCTATTAAAATTCAATTGAATTCAATTTAAAATTATTATTCAATTGAAATATATATTCAAATTATGTAGGGTGATTTTGCTTGATTAATTTTATTTGTATGATATCAATTCTTTAATACCGGTATTTTAGTCGCCAATGAAAATAATATTGTGAGAAATTTGAAGAGACGAATAACCAGAAAAATTTAAAATTTGAAAATCATAATAAGAAATAACGTCTAATAACGCCAAATCAGAAACCCAATTTTAACTTCGTCTTGAACTTCCCTCGGACATCGTCGTACATAGTTGAATCCACTACTAAATTCTCTATTTTACAGATAGCCTTTAGGTGTGAACTCATGCACACTAGAAATCAAAGAACTTCTTCCCGCTCTTTAAAAGTTGCAACGCGAAGCATGAGAATCCGCCAACTCCCACCGTTATAGAATAAAAGTAGAAAGATGCCATAAAAATGGTTAGGAAAATTGCCGGACTTCACGAATGGGGAATCATATTCCTTTTGATGTGTTGCCACTGTGTAAGCCTTATAGAAGTTCAAGAAAAATATTAAATACTTCATTCTGCGACTGCCTACAACATATATATATATTTCAAAATTATATGAAAGTAAGAGTCATTAAGTCTTTAACTAAAATTAAGTACTATTATTATTAGGTTATATTATTATACTAATATTAATACTAATTTTATTAGGTACTAATATCATTATTTCAGCTTTGTGGTTAAATCTCGAATAGTCTTAATCTTAATAATTATTGTACTTCCTTATTTTTGTTATTATCGAGTGTATCGGTATATTTTTAAGTGCAATAAAATTTTAATTATTTGAAAAATCATTACATGGAATAGCATGGAAGATTCTAGACGTTTAATTTTGTTTAGAGAGCATTTCTGGTTCAGCATAGGCCATATTTAATTGACTATGTTGCGGTCAGATCTACCCGACTCTCCCACATTCGAAGTTTTGATTTCTTCTTTGGGAAACATTAGATTACAAGTGGCTAGAAGTGTATCCAGATTACATACTTAGGATTATTCATATAATCAGTCCATGATGTTTAATCATTGAAATCCTCCGAGATGGTGTTCTGATAAGCTTTATGAACCAAACTGCTGTTCTTCTACCCTATATATGCTCTACACATACATGTCATATATTTTGACATAAGAAGTGTATTTCTTCCTAATAATAGATTCATAATATGTCTTCAAAACAATTGTAAAGTAGACTCGGCCTTGTCAATCTAAGATTCACTGAATCTGTTGGATTCAATACTAAGAATCACATACCATTTTGTTGGTACTGGATAGGTTCATGGCTACTCTAACGAACCATGAAAAAACTGTCCTGTGTCAGCACAGATTTTATTGAAAAAATGGAGAATCCAAAATATTTTATTTTATCATATGTTGTTGCAATTTTGTAGGCTAAGCTTGACTAAAGTATTTTAACAGGGGAAAAAATCTAAACGACTTTATAACTCATAAAAAATGGTAGGCTTTCAGCCCTTTATATCCTTCTCCACTTCTCATGTTAGTCGACCCTTTTGATAAAAGCCAATAGGTTTTTTAGGCAGTATGTTCTATTGAGAGTTGGCAGGAAGTTGGTTATTGTGATTTTTATGGTGCATATATTTTGTGGAGTCTTTGGTCTGCAATACGTTTCGATAGAATGTTTGTTTCCCTTTTCAGGGTATAGAATCCCTTCAACCTTCCCACTTATTTCTTAAGCTATTGCAGGTTCTTTCGAAAACACCTTGTACCTATACTAAGTAGTATTTATTTATTATTTAAGTTTAATATCAATAAATACTTAAAGCAAGCTCATAACATCAAAATAAAAAAAAAGTAATCTTCTATTCTACGAGTTTCTACATTAAATTTTTTGTTATTAATTTTAATCGAAATTTGTTTTTGCCAAAAAACATTGTTTTGAAGATTTTCCAATAATCATATAAGAGAATAACAAGAATATTCAATGTATGTATGTACATGGATTTTTCATTCAAATGTTATGCTCTTCAATAAAATATTGTTAAAGTAGACTTGCATCTATCATTTTATGAAACATCCTTTACGGTCATAATAAAAAAAAAACCTAATTCGGGTATGCAAATTTAAGGCATAAATAAATGAAAGAATTTGTACCACCTACGATATAACAGAAATTACAAAAACAACAATAATCAAAAAATACAAACATGAACAAAATTGGATAATAAAGATGTTTCTATATTGGTTGTATTGTGTATTTGCATGTAGGTGTTTGTTTAGTACAGTAATACATAATCTTTTTCACATTTGGTTGCATTAGCAAATTAAGATCCGGATACAAGCGTCAGCCCAGGAGAAGTGATAAGAACAGAATATTATTATATAAGTAAATACTGTTAACGACGTAATTAATAGTATGGGTGTTTTTTTTTTACCCCACTATGTTTTTAGGATTCATGACTTCATCATTTCTTCGCCAAATCTTTTATTGTGTATGTATAATTGTGAATTAATTAAAATTGTGAATATATTAAACTTAATCTAGTCTGGGAAAATATTTCTTGCCTAGTAAGTGATAATCATTTACTGACGGCTTTTTTCTATGAATGTGAGAATGAAAGCCATTTATGTGGAACAATTTGTGAAATGTAAGACTGCTAAAGTCCTTAATGTCGACCAATGACGTGCTACTCATTTTCGAATTTATTACCACTTCCTTTATAATTTGTCTTTTTTCACGTGGTTATTGTTCTAGGTCGCTCACGTTTCTTTTTGTATTCCATAGAGTGTGTCGTTTTGAAATTATTCACAATGTATTGCACTTCTTCTCACAATATATGCTTTTTCTGTAAAGAAAAATTACCTTTAAATGATATTCTATGATGAGTTTTATTAAATCAATGCTGCTTTCTTTGCTGTTAACCGTTTTGGAACATTTAAATCCCAAATAAATAATTTAAATCTTCGTCGTTAAAAACTAACGCCAATGCTAAAAAAAAATACAAACAAAAAAATTTGTTTTTAATTGCTTTTCTTATTTAAATTGACGCGTACGATTAATAACGTCGCAAAAAACTAATGAACAAAAAAATAAAGTTAGTGTTGCACATCAACCTATTTGTTTTTTAAAAAATTTTGACAATAAAAAAAATTAGAATATCATTAGTGATGGTTTTGGGAAAATATAACTTTTGCATTTGTTTTAAAAGTATGCAATCTCGACAATTTGATAACCGTACGATTAATTATGTCGTTGACTCTATATATTTAATTAAAAAACTGAAAAATTCACATTCACAATTGAAGGCATTAGACGAAGAAGGTGTTAACTGACATTTTTTAAATCTCCAGAAAAATTACATTTAATACCTGTTTTTTTTAAATTATAGTTTTTTTAGTTTTGTATATACAAAATTAAAATTAGTTTATATTGCTGTGTGGCATCTTTTTTTTTAAAAATAGCTTCAATTTTAAAATCCCTGCACGTTCTTCCACTGATTTATGCTGTAAAAAGGTAACAAGCTAACATGTCAAATAAAATAAGTAAGTTGTAAAAAATTTGTATGGTTCAACATACATAAATAATAATTTTTCGAGTTTAAAATAAAAAGTTTTTCAATTTTGGAGCAAGCAAAATCTGAATTTATAATGATTTTTCAGAAAATAATTCCAAAATAAGACAAAAAAATAAATTATATATAGGTATAGAATAAATTTTATATGTATAGAATATGACTTAACACTTTCAAAACTGCAAAAACATCTATTTTCAAAAAATGTCCCTTAACACCTCCTTCGTCTAACCCTTTCAATTATTTCATTTATTGATATAAATTGTACATAAGACAATTTATCTTTTTTATTATATACAATTTCAATAGTTCAATTGAGTTTAATGTACTAGATAGAATAAACAAAAAAAAAATCCAAAATTATTTCCATTCCAAATTTTAAAATAAAAAAACAAATTAAAATAATTCTAAACTAATTATTTTTGTGCAAAATAAAGAGATCTTTGTGGTTGCTTATTAGAAGCTATTTTTTTTTTTGTTTTAAGTCAGGTGTGAAGTTGGGGGTAGCTACTAAAGGCCCTATTTTCATTTATGAATTGTTTGCGTTGAATTTTCGTTGACTTATTAGTCTTCATTAAATTTTTTCCTCAAATGTGAAAAAACCAATTTTCTATAAGAGGCCATCTAGAAATTCATCAAATTTTCATCTGTAAATTTGTGCTTCAATTTTTCATTGCATTGAATATTAATAAGTTCAAATTGTATCGTTGGTTTTACAATTTCGTGTAATGCGTGTAGATTTAACCAGAAATTATATATACATTGAATATTAATAAGTTCAAATTGTATCGTTGGTTTTACAATTTCGTGTAATGCGTGTAGATTTAACCAGAAATTATATATACAATTACACAAATACACAATAACACATATAATATATATATTATTAATCCCTTTTACTTTTTATATCAAAAACCATAAAAACACAATATTGTTAAAATACATCATACAATTTTCAATATACCATATTATACGATATACGATATACATAGATGGTATGCAAATAAATAATTATCGCAAGATAGAAATTATGGCATGCGATAATTATTTATAAACAACAATCTATCACTAGGAGCAAAATGTGAAACTGCGCACCATTCATTCCTAAATTGTATTTGTACAACAAAAAAAATAAAGAAAATATATATCATCTAGGGCGCTAAGTGCGCAAAATTTTATTGCAAACTTCAAGTCGAATCATGTCATGTGTATAAGATCCCACTGAATAAAGATTTTTTTTACTGGCTGATTTTAATGGTGGTGGTGGATTATACAATTAAAGTTCACATTCAGACGAAGCTAATTTTCAATATGTGAAATCAGTTTTTGTTCTGGGTCAAAAATTGAATAAGTTGTCAGTAGATAATCGTCACAGTTATAAATATATTTTCAACTTTAAAATTTAAAATATGTACGTATTCATTCAGTTTAAAATTGTTGTTTGAAATAAATTAAAGTTTTTAATTAGAAAAGACCCCAAAAAATAAATATTGATTTATTTTTTCCTTCAAGTGCAGAATTATTAGAATAGATGTCTTACTAATGGAAAGATTGTAAAAAGAGAGTGGTTAGTTTATTCCGTATCTAAATATGCAGCATTCTGTTTTGTTGTAAAATATTCTAGAAAAAAGTAGATATCTACAGTTTTTTCGGAAAGGGAATGAGGAGTAACGTTACTAAGATTATATTTAAATTGTTTTGTACTTTTATACATATATACTTTGTTTTACATATTAAAATTGTAATTTTAATTTTTTTTAATTTATTTAATTTGAAGTGTGAATTACCTCCATCGGACACCTTGCTAAAAATGGTTCGTCAACAATCCTACGTTATAGATGATGTGAAAAAAGATATTATGAGGGGAGGGCGCAATTTTCTAAAAATGCACGCCGAAAAGGTCAGCGTCAGCGCTGGGATATCCCAACTCTGGATAAAGGAGATATTTTCTTTTTTGTATCGAACAGAAAAGAAATGCCACGCAAAACCCCCCGCTTCCCATTTATTGAAACTCTGCTTTTGCCTGTTTTGTACTTGAGTAAAAACTAGGATACGGTACTTTATTGTTAGTGATAACACAAATAAAAAAATTTCAAAAGTATTAACTATTAATTTACAAAGTCTTTTCTAAAGAATTATTTTGTTTAATTTTTTGATAAATTAATATTTTGCGAATTGCAAATTTGTTAAGTGAGACATCTTGTTAATTGATTTTTTGCATTGTAAGTTTTTTATAATGGTGGATTTATGCGAAGTAAATGTTTTTCATCTGAGTTTTGCGAAATATTAACGCTATTTATCACATTTCTGAACCTTCGTCAGTTTTTGCAAATTTTTTCGATTTCCTTTAATTTAGGTCCTAAGCTTATGTAATATAATTGTACAATATGTAATCTAATTTCCACGTCAACTGAAAGTGAAAAATACTTTCGGATACAAATATGCCCGGTTTTCATGTAGCCGATATATCGGCGAATTGTTAAAGCATAGGCAGAAGATACAAAAATTTCATAAGTGCGATAGAGAAACAATGATAAAATATCGGGAGAATGACAATAATATCGGGAGAAATATCGAGAGAGTCGTAATAAATATCGGAGAATCGCCATAAATATCGGAGAATATTGAAAAAAACATATCTTCGCAAAGATATGTTTCCTATAATTATCGCCGATATTTTTAACACTAACATAAAGTAATGTGTAATTACACAAATAAAAATCGCACACTACCAACACATTTTATGGATACGGAACGACATTTAAATTTTTGAATTTGAGTAAAAACAATAACAAAAATTAATTTTTTGTATTGAATATTTGAATGCATATGTAAATAAAAAATAATATTTTAGCTTTTAGGTATAATATATTTATACTAAAATTACACATATTCTATTTATCTTATAAATAAACTAACTATTTAACACATTTAAAAAATTTACTTTTAATTACAATTGTAACTTTAATTTTTTTTATCTGAATGAATATTTTAAATTTGGTGAATGAATTTTAGAATGTATGTATGTATACATTTTTTTTCTTAATTCATTATGTAGTATAATATTAAAAAAATAATATTTTAATTCTAATTAATACTTATGTAAAAATGAAAAACATAATAAATACAAGTGAATTTAAAATTTAAAAAAACCAAATAAAAATTCCACAGATGAAAATCATATCATATTTCACTTTTCTTCACTTTATTTACTTTGTTTATATACTTTCGCGAAATTTTAAACAATTCTAAGGAAGATTGCTTAAATTAAATAACCTTTATTTTGTTTACATTTTGAATACTTTAAGGTTATGTATATAGATTTTAGATTTCAAATCATCTATAAAAGTTACTATAAAAATAATATAATTTTACTCCCTCATACACATTAATGGTATACTATACTCTTCTCTTTCTAAATTCCAATTTATCAGCTAAAAATTCATCATGAAAACCGGCCTATAAACATCAAAAAATTTAGGTTAAGTGATTGAATAATTGTGAAACTGGAATATTTATAAGTAAATAAAGAAAAGAAAAATATACAAAATATATTAATGAATTTTATATATAAACGGTACGTATGAAAAATTACAAAATACACAAGGATCTGAAAAATAATTATGTTTGGAGATGAATCGTAAATACTAACAAGGAACTATGTTGACCGATAAATCATTCTAACCATCTAGCGTGAAATCTCTTTTAAGTGAGTTAATTAAAGAGGAGGGATACATAGTGTAGACTGTAGGTGAGTGACCTGAATTGATCACTGTTTACTTTTAAATAAGTTAAAATGTCAAATTATTGTTTACTTCTTTATTGTTTATTTATATGTTTATTGTTTACTTCAGATTCAAAAAATACTATTTAAACATATTGTATTTATTAAAAAAACAAATTGATTTCATAGTTTAAAAGTCAGAAAAATTTGACCGGCAAAATTATGAATTGGTTATACTGTGCAATAGCAAGTCATACGCTTCTTCGAAAATTAATTTTGATGAAAACAAAATGTTGTGCGCACATTCTTGATGCATTCTCTTGATGCATTTATTAACAAACTAAAAAAAGTTCTAAAGAATAACAGTTAGAAAAGAAAATTTTAAACCTTTAAGAAGAAATGAAAATTATAATTGATTCCACAAAAAAAGACAACGAGCAGAGCAATATAGAATTATATGAATAATTTTGATATGAAAAAGGATAAATTGTTGCAACAATATAAAGGATGTGTGTTATTGTTGTGTTAAGAAGAGAAGAAACAATTTGATATTAGTTTTGTTTTTCTATTTTTGTTTTTTGTTTTTTTTTATTATTATTATAGAAAGTCAAGGATACAGAATATAAGAACAATGGAAATTAGCACAAAGAATGAAATTTGAACTATCATGAATATTATTTCATATAGTTTTTACATTTCATATTTTGTGAAATTTTTTTTTTTTGTAATTTTATTTTACATAATATTTAATATTCATTGTGAATATATACATATCGGTCTAAAACCAGGAAAATTATTACAATTTTAGAATTTTTTACTTATATTTAACATAATAACAATTTGGTAAATTTGTTTTTCAACTTTATGAAGAAGATTAAAAGATTTAAGAGAAATGAATTTATTTGTGAATTTTCTTGTTAGGGATCTATACTTGTACAACAGAATTTTTATTATTCTATTAGATTTTGAGGCATATTCAAAAAGGAAACTTTATAAAATTTTTTTTTTTTCATTTTATTATCGTTTTAATATGATAATTTTATGAAAATTATAATTTTCCTGAAACAAAATATAATCGTAATATATGGTTGGTCTTACTGATTATTGCATAGATATTATATACTAAAATTAATGTACAATAAGTACATCTTAGTAATTTTTTGTATTTTTTTAACACTAAATTTATATTCTATGTAATAACTTGAGGTAGTAACGAATCGGACAGCGTTTGTTACAGCTCTTCTTCTTCTACTTCTTCATTTAGCGTTACAGCTTGGGGTGAAATAGAGGCTTCTTTGCAATATTCCTCCAAGTAAATCGGTCTCTCCTAGAACTCTGCCAGTTTTGTACGTTCATTTTGGTTATTATCTTTCCATCTAATTCTTGGCCTGCCTCTTGCTTTATTATATATATTGGTCTTGCTTTGAACATTTTTGTTGAGAGCGATTTTCGATTATTCTTATCATATACCCTGAGTCATTGTGCCTTTGCAAACTTTACAATATCCTCATGTTGTATTATATTATTGATTTCTTCGCTATTCCTTCTTTGATATTCTCCATTTTGTAATCTTTTGGGCCCAAAGGATTAATTTTGTTTCGAATATCCATAAACTGCTGACAAAATCTTATTTCGGAAACTTTGTCTGATTTTGATTTTAATTTTGGCAGGCAGCAACTCCCCATAGTTGGATATCATAAGCTCAAGCGGGTTTTCCGAATTGAGTTGTATAGCAAAACCTTATTTTCAAGGGAGAGCTGTTGATTCATATGTTACCACTCACTTAAAAGCAAGCTTTTCCCTTTTGCATTCTATATATTTTCTCCAACTTAAATTAGTTTATTTCGTTCCTTTGCGATATAGCATTTTTATTGAGGTGAGTAAAGGTGGGTAGATGAAAGACAAGTGATTCTTCTCAATGTGAAATTTATGTCATTCATCCTAATTTTCCAATTATTGCTTGCAAATTCGGTTGAAATTAGAATAAAGTTTAAAAATGATGACTATTGGAGGCTATAAACGTAGGTTCAACTGCAAATATTGCAGTTTCTACCACTTGAGTTGTTGGATAATGTTCATTTTATATAATTATGTTTAATTTTAGTTTTAGATGTATATTGTTTCCTTCTTATTAGTCTCAGTTAGAATTACGTACTATAAGTGTACTGAATTTTACATGTATTTAATTTTGATTGTAAGACACTGTATACGAGCTTTAGCTTTCTTGAATTCAAAAATTAAATAAATAAATAAAATAAATAAATAAATAATCATTTGTGTATAGGTAGATCCAAACATTTGATCAAAGGCACTGCCTTGTTTAACTCCAGGCGTAAATTTTTTTTTGTACATAACCATTTCACTAGGAACAAAAGGGTAAGTTGAGAAAAAAGGAAGGTGAAAAAAGGTGGATGAGGAATTATCAACGAAAGTTTTAATGTTCGTCTTGAATTTATATGGCTCATATGTATAGAATTGTTCATACATATAAGATGAAATTAGGTTCCTCATACGCGATACTATAAACGAATTTCTATATTCTGCCTTTTGTTATCTAGGGATTTCAATTGCGTAGAATTGTGTTTCCTAATACAATTTTAATTTCCACTGAACCCTGACAAGTGTACACTTTAGGTTTTATGAAAGCCTTTTAGATTTTTAAATGAATAGCAATGTCAGATTCAGAATCAGAATGCATATCATTTGTACATGTATAATTTATTTTAATTTTTAAAATAGCTTCGTTAGGATGGATAGGAACTTATTCGCTTATAAAATTAGATGCTTTACTAGCCAGGAGTAATGAGAACTATATCGAATCAAATTTATTTAATTTAGAAAAGCTTTAGCCATCAATTTGCCTTCAAAGTTATAGTCATTTATTGTAAGTAATAGCCATAATTTTTTGTTATCCATTTCGATAAATATATATGTTAGTCCGGTTAATTTTTAGCTAACAGTAGTAGCTTCGAGGATCCAAAATATTTCTATTTAGTTTTCAAAGAACGTTGGATTATCATCAACGGAAATATAATCTTTCCATCGTCTCCTACCTATGGCTAACATTTTCTTTATATCGTTTCATGGTCTATCAAAATCAATTTTATGCATTTAGTACATATAACGTTTTACATTTTTGTGAATTATGAATCAGGCTATAAAAAATTTATAATAATTTGGCGTTTGACTTATTCTATAGAAATAAAGTTATAATAAATATACAATACCAATAACAAATTCTAACAGATTTTTTCTATTTCGTTTGTTTTTTATTTTTAAATATAAAAAATAAAATTTTTAAATAGAAATTCGTTTGCTAAAATTAAAAACGACTAAATTGAAATTAATTTTACAAGAATTGAATATTATCTAGAATATCAAAAAAATATTTGAATTCTCCCTAAACACTCCCACCTGACAATTTTGCATAATATCACTTCCCATTATGAGTTTTTCTCAAAATATTTCTCTTTCTTTATTGTTTATATTCAGAATAATCGAAAAAAATCACCTGATTAAAATAAAATGTTGTTGACATAAACAAAATTTGAAAAAAAAAAAAATCAAAACAAAAAATGTTTTTCCATTTTCATCTTATTTTTGTTTTACCGTTTTGTAAAACTTTTCATTGATTCAAGTATATGCGTATAGTATAATAATTTTGTTTTTAGATTTATGATATCAAATTATTTTTCTTGAAATATAATTCAAAACTTAATTTATTATTAAAACTTAATTTTTAAAACTTAATTTATTATCCAAAATCAATCTTCAATATTTTATTATACTTCCACATTTTGCAGCACCTTTAGATTTATACATTATGTTTTTTGGGGTTCAACTTAAATTTATTTTACTTGAAAGTTAATTTCATAAATAAAATCATCCATCACACACAACCCCAAATAAAAGAAATCGTCAGCAAACAATAGTAAATTTAAAAAAGAGGAAAATAAAAATGAAACGGAAAATTAGAGGTGAATACTACAAAAGGAAACGCTATAGGTAATTTTGGCAGTATTGAATTAAATATTTATGAGTTATATTGAAGAAATGACGGAGGAAGATGAACTGAATAGAATAGAATAGTCTTCTCCAATTTAATCTATTCATGGCGTAGTGGGAGTAAAGTGTTTTTTTTTTGTTTCTAACGTCATTTTGTGCAGGGATCAGTGATCAGTCTATTTCTCCTTTTCCGTTACTTCTTCTGGCTTTAACTATCGGTTTTCAAATATTTTCCACCCTGACTGGGCAATATATGGCGGATAGAACTAGTTAATTTTTTTAAAAGTCTAATTTTCAAATTTAGGTGGTTTAATATTGAAATGTCCATACAATGTTGGATTTGCAAAACTTTCATGATTATCCTATATACCCATATCTCGCAAATTTTTTATTTTGCTCCTATATTTCTGCTTATTTTATTGTTCAAATCTCCGATGCATATAGAGACTATTTTGTATTTTTACTAATGCTCCTATTTTTTCATACTTTGGAAACTTTTGCAACTGTCAATCTTCTTTTTATTTCATTGGTACAGTTTCCGTAATTTGATATCATTGACGCAAGGTATGTATTTGTAATTTTTTATTGTTTGAGAGCCAGCAATCGTATAGTAGAAAAAAGGATAAAAGAGAAAAAATATTAGTACAACTAAAAATACAAGGTAAGTAGTGGGTGTCATTTAACCGAAACGTCTCAGGTTTGAATCCCGGCGAAGGTCCAGTACCCTTTTCTCATTGGGATAAAATAAATAATAAAAAATAGTGGAAAGTTTTGATTATCACTAAAAAATAGAATGGATCTATTACACAATACACATCAAACAAATATAAAATTAAAATTAAAAAACGAATCTAAACGAATATAAAATTAAATTGTTAACTACTAACCATATAGAATTAAAAAACTGCAAAAAATACCTCGAATTACAATCTGAAAATTCTAGGCAATAGCAAATAATATTATATTTCTATAGTAAATAAAAAATATCCTAAGAACTTAGAACTTTCAAATGTCTTAGACAACACTAGATAATTCAGTTGATATTCAATAAAATAAAAATCCTCAACAAGTTTAACAGCTACTCATAGTTAATCCCAGTTCCAGTATCAACTCAATAAAAAATCCTACAAAGAACAAAATTTCGCAATTTAAAAATTTGGATACTGATATGTAGTAGAAGGTTTAAATCAATAAATGCTTTTACTTAAGATTATTTACATTGTTATAATAAATCTTTCTCACATTATCATCATCACGCTCTTGCTTTCTATAAATTTGCAAGAAATTTTTTACTTTAAATAATCCTATAAGATATCCTATAATCATGCTGAATACATTTTATTTGCTTTTGTTTCTTATCCAATTTCATTCACAGTTAATTGGGGTTGAAAATTTTAACTTTTTTTTATTATAGAATTTTTAATATATACTTTTTGTTATTTTTTTTTTAAGTAATCCGTCAAATACTTGTAAGTAAGATTTACCAACAATAATATTTATATATAATATACATATAATTGAAATTCTTTTAATATTTTTATACTTCATTTCATTTCAGATTAATTTAATCCGAGTAAAAAAACAAAATAAACAAGCAACTCATTCATTACGTATATTATTATCTACTCTTCATCCTTCTAAGTCAATTGGATTTGCAAAAGAACACAACAAAAAAATACAGAATAATAAAATATCAAATGATAAGTTCACTTCAGAGTTCTTGAAACAAAAAGCAAAAATTAAATCGCGTTTTATTAGACCTAGGTATCAAAATATAAACTAAAACGTACACGATTCATTCACATTGGAAGGTAAAATATTTTCAGCAGTGAATAGTTTTTTCACTGGTGCCACCAGGGAAATTCGACAAATTATAATGGTAATTTTGATATAAAACTAATTTTAAAGAATAAAATTATCAAAATATGACTTTAAATTGATATAAATAGAAAAAAACAACAGGAGAGACAAATGATTCAGAAATAAATCCAGTTGTAGGCCAAAATAATAACAGCCAAATAATAAATAATTTATTAGAAGGAGGAGAACAACGAAATCAACCACAACAACAACAACAATTATCGAATAGAAATATGGAAGATTTAAATAGTCCAAACGGTAATGATGAAAGTATAATAAGTCGTGCTACAAATAAAACTTCTGTAGATTATAATGAATCCCCTAAAAGTATTACATCGAGTCAAGATGGTGTATTTTTCAGTAAACATAGTAAAATCAATGATGGACCAATTAATAATCGACGTTATATATCCAAATCTCAAATGAGAGGTAAGGAAATTAAACTTTATTGAATAATTTTTTGCTTTTTTGGACTCTATCATGTTCTTTTAAATAACAAAAGACTAAGAAGATATCCTAAGAGATTTAGAGTTCATCAGGTATAGTACAAATATTCTGGAAACAATGGCATTTCCATTTTTTTTTTTTTATTATCTAATCTGCTATTATATTGCCTGTAAAACTTTTCACCACGGTGAGTAAAAGCAAGTAGCAGTAACACGAACCAAAAAATCTAAGCTTTTCACCTCGGTAAATATAAAACTTTCCATGAAATAAATCAAGTGGTAAAGAAAAACCTCAAAACCAATTTTAATCCCCTTTTTCGTTATGTATACCGCCTCGCATTTACTGTATTCTATCAAGAACAAGAACAAAATAAATAAAGTGGTGAATTATAGTAAAACAACATTAAATATAAAGACAAATTTTATTATTATTATTATATTAATATGAAGCTTTTTGGAATTAAAAGTATAGATAATAAATATTCAGACCTTTTTGCATCCAACAACGGCTAAGATAAAAATATTTAAAGTAAATATTATCGTTAAAGCAGAATATCTGCATTTTTATATCCACCAGCGACTGCAAATATTCTGGAATTAAGCTCAATAAGAATATATTGAAAAATCCAGGTTTTGAACAGCCAGATCTTAAGAAACGAGATTCCGTTATGCTCCACAGTTTCAGTACTAGATCAGTGATAATTAAGTGTGATTTTACTTTTTAACGTAGTAACAACTAAATTAAATTAATAACTTCATATTGCAATAATTGGTGTTCTATATTTTAGAAATCCTTCAACAAAATACGTTATTTATTTACAAAAAAAAAATACTATTTTACTTAATATTATTTTAAAAAATATATATATACATACATTTTCATTTAATTATAGAATTTCGTGAAGCTTTTCGTTTATTCGATAAAGATGGTGATGGCTGTATTACAAAAGAAGAATTAGGTACTGTAATGAGATCATTGGGACAATTTGCAAGAGTTGAAGAATTACAAGAAATGCTTCAAGAGATTGATGTTGATGGTAAAATTAAAAATAATAAATCGTACCTCTAGAGGAAGACTGCCACAGTTCAAAAATTTAAGTTCCAAGAAAATTGCGATCGAAATTTTAATTATTTTTGTATGAAGAAATGAAAACTGCTACATTTTGAGTTGTAGCACTTCTGCATCTAACTAAGGTGAGAGTATTATTCATGATATTGCCACATTCGTAATATTAAAATAAGTATTTTAGTTGAACCAATGCCACAACTACAATTATGGTATTAGTTTCTTAATAATGGCAGATTTGAATTGTCAAAATTTTAAATTGAAACTCATCAAGCTTACAACTAACTATACTTAATTTTAAAATATGAAGTGCCACAATCGCAATAGTAAAAATAAACTGGATTGTAAAAGTAGCAATTTTTGCTAAATGAAAAGTTTTCATCTCAATCAAGAGACACAGATTCAGATATCTAGCCTTCTATTATCCACCCCAAAAATCTTCATACAAAGAGTAGATTGGCGTATAGCTGCAAAATTTCTTAAATTATGCTTTCGTTTGTAGACTTAATTGTAGATATAATAATAGCGTTCCATTAAACTATATAAACTATACATGAGTAGATTGTAAAAGGAACGGTAATTTTATGGTCATGAGCAAAACATTTAGTTTGATTATATTATTCTACCTTGACGGTAGTATTTTTTTGTTTTGAAATTTTTTTTAGAATATACAAATTTCAAATAAACATAAAATTTTATTACCGTACTGCTGAATAAAAAAAAATAATTTTAATAAAAAAAATGTTTATTTATGATATCTAAAGGTTTAGAAATTTTTTTTTGCTGAAAAAAATGTGGATTATAAATTTTTTGCGATTGAAATTTTAAAACTGTAAATTCTAATTATGATACTAATTTATTATTCAGCAAAAACCCTTTATACTCTTAGCGAAAAATAGATCGTTGCTATCCAGTTACCATCCATTAACCAGTGTATCTATTATTATTCAAAGGTAGTGTAGTTATGTACAAAAATTTGTAAAAATTTAACACAGTATAATGGAAGGCTATTAATACAATCAAGTGATTTTGTACTATAATATTCGTGCAAAGTGATAATTTTCTTCTGAGGGTGCGAAATAACAATAATAATAATTTAAAAACTCCAAAATTTAATTTGAAATATTATTTTTTCATTTTATTTAGGTGATGGCAATGTAAGTTTTGAAGAATTTGTTGATATACTATCAAATATGACAGAAGATACGACCGGAATATCACCAGCTGATCAAGAAGAACGTGAACTTCGTGATGCTTTTAGAGTATTTGATAAACATAATCGTGGTTATATAACAGCATCTGATTTAAGAGCTGTTTTACAATGTTTGGGTGAAAATCTGGATGAAGAAGAAAGTAAAATAATTCAAATTTACTTTCAAATATAATTTTTTATTTTGCTTCTTAATTTTTTTTTAATTGCAATTTAGTTGAAGAAATGATTAGAGAAGTCGATGTCGATGGTGATGGTCGAATTGATTTTTATGAATTTGTTCATGCATTAGGTGAACCAGAAGATTCACAAGAAGATGAAGAAGAAATTACATCCCCATTACAAACACCAAGATCACCACCAGCAATTGCATATTAATTAATATTTAAATAATAAAATAAAACAAAAAAATAAAGAATTTTTTTTCTAAATTTCTCAATGTCCAAATACAATTAAGAATAAAACAATTTTTATTATAAAATTACATTAAATATTATATTTTTAAATATAAACTAATAAAAATAAATATTTTAATCAAATAATATTTAACAAAAAAAAAAAAACAAAAAAAAGAAACAAATCATTTAATGAATAATTAATTAATTAAAAATAAAATAAATAACATAATTTATAATGAAATAATTAATTAATCTTGTTAATTAATAAAAATTTTATCTCTTATTCTTTTTGATGTGAATCTTTAATTAAAAAAAAAAATTCAAATTAAATTTATAAATAAAATACATACATAATAATAACAATAATAATAAAAATATTAAACTTCTTTTTTTAATATTCATTGCGTGTTGCTGAACCAGTCAAAGTTTTGAAAAAGACGTACATATATTTTTTTTTTAAAGAGTTCCTAGGTAAGACTTTTCAGCTCTGTAATACTCTGAAAAAAAATTTTGGTAAAAGACATGTTTGTCAATTTTAAGAAAGTAGTAAAGTACAAATTTTCAGATCTGTAATACAGTTGGTTTTTGAAATATTATATGTGGGTGCTAGTAATTGCTACTCAAATGTAAGCTACTCAAACTGGTCTGAATTTTGAAAAATGGTAAAAGACATGTTTGTTAATTTAAAAAATTATTCAGTTCTGTAACACCATTGGTTTTTGAAATATTCCTGAGTTGTGTTAGGAGTCGTAAGTCAGCTGAAAGAAGTATTTGTTTTTTATTATAATTGATGCTAAAAGTTGAATGGCAACTATACGATCGTGAAATTTGATGAGATTATGAGTATCGATTTTTTTCATATTGTAAGTAACAACATTTTCTTTTTATAAGTAGACTCCAAGTACGTTCTTTGAGACCGTATGTCATGCACATCACAATAGCAACATGTCATGCAACTTATGACCAGTAAATGGTGAACTAATATTCTCTTTACTTGCTATTTTAGTTTATTTTTTCGTTGACGGGTTCTATGTAGACGTGACCTCTTGAGATCTATTGTACTTCCCCATTGGCTATCTTAGAATTGCAGGTGAACGCTGTTATTCTTGATGAACGTTATTATTGCTTTAAAGTCAATTTCAGAATTAGGCGATGTGTATTCCTGGAAATATTTATGTCTTTTGCCAACTATGACTTCACAAGCAAATAGAATATGAGAGGAGGATCTTCTTCTAAGCAGAATCTCTGTGTTCGATATTCCAATCTTGAACAGATGAGTGGTCTTGTGTTATGTATAGTATATCGTTTGTGACCCCATCCCGTAATTGTGGACCAATAAAGCGAAATTTTATTTTATGATGTGGTTCTTCAAACCAATATTTAATAAGCATACAAACTTTAAATTTGGATGAGAACCCCCCAGTTTAATTTCGTAGGCGTATATAGATTTCAATATCTGATTACAATTCAATAATTTATTATTTTATGTCTAATATCATAATACACATAATTTCTGTAAAACTTTCCACCTCGGTGAATTAAAGCAAAAAAAAAACAGTGAAATGAGCCCAAAAACTTAAATTTCAAGTTTTTATAAAATTTATATCGCCAAAAATTAGCGATTAAGAAATAAAAAAAATTAAACTGCACTAATTTTTGTGCCCATCCTTCATACAAATCATTTATAGAAAAACATATACAAGTTCTAAACCCATATAGGAAACTATATATTTAATAGAAGAACCAAATAAAAGCATCTGAATAACAGCAAAAAATCATAAAATCAATTATATATGAATTTTTTTCAAATTATAAATAATTTTTAAAGTCATCAAAGTAAAAAATTACCATAAAAATAAAGTACTTATTAAAATTTTTTATTAATTCCTATATGGGTTTTCAATGGTTTGTGTCTTTGAATTAACCACCTCGAAATCTCGCTTATTGATCAATACATCAAGCAGATCTTCAAGTTCAAATGAATGTTTTTTTTGTAAAGCAAAATATTGACAAACAGAAAAACAATATTCATATTGTTGCCATGGTGGTAAATCTTGCTTTGCCACCTTTAAAAATGCACTAGATTTGCTAAATTTCCTTCTTCGAGGATAGGAATAAAAAGCAAGCTATTATAGAGAACACATCAACAACAATAATAACTATTTCTTCCATTGATGCTGAAATTATAAAACTACCATCTTTTTCATCTCTATATGGTGTCTCCATTCTTTGTAAAAGAAAATTGAAAATAGGCAGTTTTACATCGTTAACTCCGCGGAGGTAACAACAAGAAGATTAGAGAAAGAAAAAATACAACTCTATTTAACAAAAATGTCATTATGGAATAGCTATAATTAGAATATAATTATAGTAAATAAAGATATAAAATGTTAAGCCGAAAACTTAGACGTGGCTGTATGTATACCATAATAAACATCACCTTTTAATTAATAATTAATAAAAATAAAAAGAAAAAGAAATCTAAGAGTGTATGGAAACAAAAAGTACTAATGCAGTAGGTAAACAAATGAAACACATGTATTAGATGTTTAGTAAAATAGAATCTTTGAAATACACGCTAGGTAACGCAGTAAATAGACCACCGAAAGGTCCCAGGTTCAATTCTCGATAAAAACAAAATTGCTTTATTGGTTTTTCAACCAAGTCCCCCACACTGTTGGATATAATAAATGAAATAAAAAAAATACATTCACTCTCAAAGAAAGACTGAAAATTTGCCTGGATATTAATATGCAGATAAGCTAAGAAACAAATAAACAAATCTATTAACTGTGCTCAAGACTAATCTAGTAAAGAGTAGTAAAAAATTGAAATTCTAGTCAAAGTTCAAACTTCATTACATCAATATATAGTTAGTGTTATAGTTTTTACAAAAAAGTCTTAAAGAGTCTTAAACAAAATTTATTGTCGGCTCTGACAAGCTCTTTATTGTCGGCTTATCAACTGCTAAGTCCACCTTCTTTAAAATTTCTTACATAACTATGCTTAGTTTCTTTTTTTAATTATTTTTTTGAATATTTAATTTTTTCTTAAATTTAGATTTTTGATTTACATTTAATTTTTGTTTCAGTTTCCAATTAAGATTTTCTGCCTTACAATTTACAATTATGATTTTAATGTAGTTTATACTGAGTGTTCCGCAGCATGCGTATCAACTTTTTAAGAGGAGAAGGAACTGTAGTTTTGAAAAAATATAATTAACTAAATCGAAGGTGCTCTTGCTTCCGAGCTTGCGAAAAGGACCAGAAATAGGTTTTTAGCCGGAAATTAGCCGAAATGGAGATTTTCAAATAGGAAAATATTTTATTTTATTGAGTTTTATTATATTTAAATGAAAATGTTAGTTTCTCCGCCACGATTTGCCATGATTTTAGTTATTCCTTCTGTAGTATTCTGTTTAAGTATATTAAGTTCCATGATTGCAAGTCTGGCTAAACCTAAAATATGTACTGTATTGTTATTGGGGTACCTGTAACATAGTAGCATATTGGCTGTGCATTTTGGTGGCCATCAAAGAGGGTGTATCGTGTGTGTCCTATTCGGTGTCTTGTCAGAATAACAACTATTTTTCTGCAAGCCTGATCGATACTATTCCATCTGAATAAATTGCTGTTAACATATACCTACTTTTAAAAATTTTTAACGTTTTAATATACATACGTTTAAAAACCTGTCCTAAACAGCCATTCAAATTTACTTCGATTCTTAGAAGTATTTTGTAAAATTTTCTTCAAATAAAAATTAACTCAAAATTTTACAAGAAAACTACAATTAATAAGCCTGTCTAATTTTGACAAATAAATTACGCCTAATAACATTAATTTTAACATACACATATATACCAAATAACTGTAGTTATTTAAAAAATGTAACAACATTAAATGCGGAAAAGTGCTTTTCATCGAATTTTCATGCTGTCAAATTAAAACAAAAATATTACGTAAAAATTAATTAGCACACATTTTTGCACGCGATTACTTGAAATGCGTTTGTTCATATTTTAATTATAATATAAATTTTATATTTCCATAAAATAAAAAATGTTTTCTGATATTTTTTTTTTTTTTGGTTTTCTTTGTTTTATTTAATTTAATTATTAATAAATTTTATATTAAAAGGCTTCCTTAGTTCATTGCAAACAGAGGTGTATTAATCATGCCAGAGGTCTAGTTTTTTTAGACATAATCTTCCAAGAACTCAAACTTATCTCTTGATATTGTGAGATTGGAAGCCACTAGAGCACCCTGGCTATTAGTTGGTTATATACAAGTAATTATACATTAAATATAGCACGGAGCACTTTTATTTTACAACTTTTTCAGGATTTCGATCTTGATGATTGTTTTCTTTTCATATAAGAAGAAATTAATTTTATAATAGGTTTATTGTATTCCAATATTTATTTATTTTTTTATTGTAAATACTTTGTGTTCCAAATCCAGTCTATGGTTTTCAAGAATTTGTTATTTTTTAACGTTGACATGACTTACTCATATACTTCTAGGGGAACTTTAATAACACAATAAATAAAATGTAACATAAAATTTTTTTTAGCTTGCGAAATTTTTGTCCTTGTAATTACTAACGGGTATATACATCCTAGTTAGCTTATTCAATGAGAAAGTAATGCATACTTTCTTTTTTGAAAGTAATTCAATGAGAAAGTAATGCATATCCTTTCATTGAAATTAATTTTCAATTTGTCAAGCTACTCCTGCATTTGCTGCAAGATGTTATTTCAAAGTTTTTGATAATGTACGTTAATTTGGATGAGAAATTAAAACTGCAGTATCGTCTCGTAAGATAAATGTTAAAGAGTTTCTGTTATTTTCAAATAGATCCCAAAATGCTATACCCTGCGGCAATGTGAACATTGATAGAAGAATCTTTCAAAAAAGATTTGTATTTAATTCTAAATCATCTGTTAGTTAAATATAATCTGAGTGATTAGAATTTAAACGTATGATTTTGTTTTCATGAATTCTTCAAATAGCTTCGAATTTCATTAACTTAAAATTTGTTCATGAACTATTTTTTCTACACTCTTTACATTCATCGTACGCAACATTATTATAATAAATGTATTATTGATAAAAATTAGGCCAACAGCGGTTTTATATTCAGTTTATATTCCAGTAGCACAGTTTATATTCCAATTCTATATATGTCTATAAAGTGAATAAAGTGCAGTATTATAGTATGCTACTGCTACAGTTAAATTATCAAATATGATAAAATATCATTTCAATTGCCCAAGAATACGTTTAAACAAAACTTTTCCTTCTTAAATCTTAATCTTGTTCAAGCTCTGTTCAAATTTCTCTCAAATACTTTTATCAGTAATAGACCAATAGGGCAAATAAGGTCAAATAGACCGATAGAGGTTGCATTTTTAAATGTTCTAAAATCATTCAGATATTGTACTGCTTCTACAATGACACAAAATAATAATTTTTATAATGACGTTTTAATAAGCTATGCAATGAAACTTTACAGGATTTATAGAAAAACATCTTTATTGAGATTTTATTAGCTGCGAATCAATTTCATAATATGGTCTCACACTATATTGTAATAATATTAATAAAAATAAAGGTTGAAATAAAGTTGTAAATAGAAATCTATTAACTTGAGTCTGTTAAAAAGGGTTAAAACATTAAATAATTGTTTGAATTGTTAGCTTGAATAGAATATTTTGATTAGATTAATAATTAATTTATTCATATTACAATAAAATACAATTCATAAAATATAATATTTACTACACAAAAAAATAATAAGAATAAATATAGGATCATATTCAGATATTCAGAAGAACATAATATTATGATGAATGAAACTATACATAAAACAAAATACAATGCAGTATATTAATTATAAAATATTGTTGGGTACATAAATAATAAAGTAGTAATTTATATATTATAGAAATGACAAAACCTAAAATTAAAATTATATAATAAAAAGAACTAAACATTAACAAAAATTAAATAATATGAAGATAGTTTGTACAAATAAAAGCAATTTAGTACAAATAAAAGCAAGAATAAAAAAATATAAGCAATAAAATAGATGACTATTATAGTAGAAATAACTAAATTATTGTTTGCACATAATATGTATACTTACATTATTATACACTCTATATGAGCAACTGAGCTCATTTGAGAAAAAGAAAATAAAAATAAATAAATAAATAAAATAAAACAATAGAGAACTATTAGAATTCATCAAACCCCTCAATTTTGGCCATATATTGAGGAATAATAAATCTAAACAGATCCAACTCTAGAAAGCTAGAAATTCGTTCAAAACAGGGGTGGCAGGACGTAAGTTGTTACAAACATGTTGTAACGCTATTTCTGAAAAACGGTAGCACGTAAAAATTTTTCGCCAATTTTAATTTTGTTTCGGCACATTTAATTTTGTTTCGCTACTTTTGGCAGCACGTAATATTTGAAACGCCCATTTTTAGTGAGCGTCTCAAATGAAAATTTCAGGTATAAATAGTTGACATGTGTTAAAAAAAAATTTGCAAAAATCTTTCGTAATTTTTTTTTTTGTTTCAATCCCAAAGTAGCGTTTCAAAGTACATGCTGCCAAAAAAATTTTGTGACGCTGGTGTTTTGTTACAAAAAAAAGCGTTTGTAACAAGTTACGTGCTGCCACACCAGATATTCTGTCTAAGAAACATCAGAAGCAGGACCGGACTAAAAATAATTTGGTTCAAACAGCCAAATGTCGTGAGCAATTTTCCAGAATATATGCAAATTTAACAGAATACATGCAAATTAATTACACGCTGGGTGGCACAGTAGCTATAGCGCCTTCTTTCAACCGACAGGTTCCAGATTAGATTCCCGATGAAGCAAAAAATTCTTTATTGGTTTTCGCCCTGGTCTAATATCCTTTGTCATTGGGATGCAATAAATTATTGAGAACATATACCGGGTGTTCCAGTTTTTTTTTCTGATTTCTTATTGAAATAGTTGCTTCTTTCCCTTTTAAAACGCTGATGGAGCACCCGGTATAATCTGGTAACAAACTAAATAAAATGAAACTCTTCTATTTAAAAAGGCTCAGTTCCTGACAAAATAGCAATAATTTTCCACACTTAAAGAGTAGAGCCAGTAATTTGTCAAATAAATACTCGAAACGTTGTGATATTGTAGTGTAAAGTTGCAGTACCGTACTTAATTAAGCACGAAAAGGTGATTCTACCTAAATTACTGTCAAGTGTTTAAAAAAAAACTAATGGACTAAACACATGGTGGTATTTACTAATTCATCCCATGCCTAGAACAATTTGATAGTTAAAATACTCCACAAAATTACCCAATTACAAAATTTTATCTCAGAACGGTAGTTACCACCTTGTATAGAGGAAACTTAATTTCATATTAATAAATTTAATTTCATATTAAATCCGAAAGACAAAAATTATTGTTTGGCCAAAAAAATCATAAATCCACCTCTGTTGATACAACAACAATTTTAATAAATCAAAAAAAAAAAAAACAAATAAAAAAAAACTATCAAAAATAAACAAACAAACTGTAAATTGAATTTTCTTTTTATTTTTTCTTCAAACTGTTAAAATAACCGTATAAGCTACATTAATATGGGGGGCTTAAAAACGCTTCTTCAATAATAATAACAAAAAAAAAATACACATTACAGTACATATTATATACAAAGGCAGGCATACATAATGTATATTTATCAAAACAAAGACAACGAATAATCTTTTTCCGTATTTGTACTACACTCATCATCATCATCATTATCATCATAATAGATATATTAAACTGAAATCTATATGCGAAAAAAATATCTTAAATTCAATTTTAGATATACTGAATATACTAAAATCGTATCGTAGATGAGATGATCCATGTATAAACTTTTGGTATTTAACAATTTCTGGTATTCGGTAAAATTTCAGAATGAAAAATCATGAGATGATCGAATTTTTTCAATGGTGTATTTAAAAAAAAAAAAACAATAAAAACTAAAAATTAAAACCTATAAAGGAAAAGAAATATTTTTTTAATTCAAGTCTACAACTAAACGTGTATCTTGTTTAACATAATTTACAAAATAAAAAAAAAAATTAAGCAAAAATAAAAAATTAATTTTGTAAATTTTTTTTATTTATTAATTTTGTTTTTTATGTACAATGCCAAAAGTTTCCAAATTCAAAGGAGTGTTTAAGTTAAATTCGGTCAAATTGTCAGGAGAAGATCAACAAAATTTTATAACATTAAGCGATGACAATATCAAAATTAAATAAAATTGTATTTTCACTAATCAACAAACTGTTGTGCAAGTTAATTGTTATAATATGAACTAGTGAAAATTCTATGGTAAATGAGGAAAATTATGAGCCCTAATTATGTTAATTATGACCAATCAACTGCATAAGTGAACTGTTTCTAGGTTAATGTAGAATGAAACAAAATAAGCTCATTTTCACTATTAGAGTTAGGGTTTGCATTATTTTAAAAATCAGTTACTTATAAAAATAAAGTATTGTTTTTTTTCCTCAAACTAGGTTTTTTTTTATTACAATTCCGAGAATAGAAGAATGGAAAAAAAATTGTTTACAGTCTCAATGTCACAGCAATTGTCGCAGGTCAATTGTAGCATTATTAAGTGACATGATGTATAGCAGTTCTACTCTGATCTTATTAATAAGTTCAAGGTCCCGGAATCAAATCCAATTCAGGACATGGATGTTTTAGAAAATATTTTATATTATTATTTGATTAGGATTACCAAAGTCAAAGTTAAATAAAACAACGCTATTATAAAAGTGCAGCTACAATAGATGTAGGTTTAATGAGTAATTTCCAAAATCCTGGAAAAAGCGCTTGATTGTGAAACTGCCAGAAAAACGTGACCTCAAAAAATGCAGTAATTGGAGGAGCATAACTATGATGAGCATCATATACAAAGCTTTCGCAATCATATTGAACCAAAGAATACAGTCTAACATAGAACTAAATAGAAGAGATGAACAGTCAGGAAAAGAGCTGTACAGATACACCAACAGAATCCAACTGATCATAGAGCAATCTGAAGAATGGCGCTCTGCACTATTTTTTTTTTTTTTTTTTTTTTTTTTTTTTTTTCTCCAATTACTCCGCGTGGTAGCATAGGGCGGCGCTCTCCACTATACCTCTTTTTTATTATCTTCATGAATGCTTTCGACACAGTTCAAAGCATTGCGATATGGAATGCATTAAGAAGAAATAGAATAGCCGAGAAGCTAAAAGATTAACAGAAGCATTGTATCAAGAAGCAGAATTAGCAGTTCTACAATGCCGATAAATAAGTGACTAATTCACGATAAACAGATTTTGCGACATCCGACACAAAACAGATGTACTGAAACAAGTAGCACGTAGAGTCGGGTAGAAATTGAGATAGGTAAAACCAAAGCCATTAGAATAAACCAATACAGTCAACATCAAATTGAATATACCGAAAGCTTCTCCTACCTAGGCAACATACTAAAGAAAAATACATACAAAATAAAGAAAAATTAAATAAAATAATGAGTAAGTTGCTCTACAATGAATGTAATTTTACCGTTTTAAATTATTTACAATACTTCAAAAGATTTAGGAATTTATGACCCAACAAAATTTATATTATTTTATTGAGCGGTTTTTAATAAAAAAAATGTGTGGAAAAAGCGATCGGTTTAGAAACATTGTGCCTTTTACGCTTTTTTTAAAAAGGGATTATATCCCAAATTAGAGTGTTATTTCCCATAACATTCAAAAAAACTACCAAAATTAGTATATGATTATGTTTCACTAACTCAAAGGCATTGTGATACACAGTTATCGTGATATTAAATTTGAGGATTATGACCATAAGCCAGGCTATGGTCTGTAGACCGACCATGTAAGTAAGTATATATCTACAGTTTATATAGTTTATAATAATAATAATGAATAAATTGAAAAAAAAAAATAATTGTAATTAATAGATAATACTTCTAAGCTCAACCTCGTACATTGAAACAAAAATAAAATAAAAAAAAACACACCGAAATCTTTTTTTAAGTATGTTTAGCAACATTCAGCAATGTGTCTGGAATTAATATTATGTAATACATTTACTTTAATACAAAATAAAAACAAATAAAAAAATAGATTTGCGCGATTATTTCGAATGACTGAAACTCTTATTTTATTTTCGCATCATACAGATAAGTTCATCTTTTGAAGCATCGCAAATAAATTTTATTAAAAATAAAAAGTAAAAAAAAAACAATAAAACAAAAAATAATTTCCGAAAAATCTCAATTTTTTCACATTATTTTCGAACATTTTTTTTTTATTTTTAGTTTCTGTTATTGTTTTTAGTTTCCTCAATGATTTTTTGAAATACAAAAAAAAATTACAAAAATCTGCAGATATATAATATAAAAATTACATCATTCTATAATCAAAATTACACCTGAAAACTTGTTTAAAGGTTTTTCAATAAATATTTATTTACTAACATACTTTAGCTACAGTTTGATTTACAATCGACCAGAATTTTTGACAGTCGACTGATTTCATTTTAATACTTCAAATTTAGATAAAATTTATTATATTTAGATTTGAATTAGACTAGAAATGATTTTGAAATGAAGATTCTTCCTAAAGTTCAGATGTTACGGAAATTATTAGGCCGATTGTAACATACCTTCATAGTCCTTCTTATGAGTGAATTGAGTTTTCAGAGTTCTTTTGGTTGAATGAATTTTACTTATATGTCTACTTTCCCTTGTAGATCAGTGTAAGATGTAAACCGCACCAATTGTCTATCCAACTTTTCGGTGTTTGCTTGATGCTTGATGATTACTTTGCAGTCTTCCATCGCATGCAATTTCAGCTAATCTTTGATCATTAATTCTATACATATAATCATTCTAGACTCTTCTCATTGTTTGATAATCCATCTCTAATGGTGTAGCTTGCAATGTTTCATACCATTTGCATTTATGGAGTATAACCAAATATTTTATTTTTACTGATGCCAACTGTACCTTCTTACAACTCCAAGGTGTGTGAATGACATTATTTGTTTAATAACATTGTGTTATCAACAGCTTATTTATTTATTATGGGTTACAATAGTTGGTAGGTTGCATAGTTTTCGTTTCAGGGATGAATATCACGAAAATGTTTTATTCCGCTACTCTAAAGCCAAACTGATGTGCTAGTATTTATAAGCTGTCTTATTTTTCGGAAATTATAACTTAATCGTCTTTGTTGCATAAAATTTGAACTTACTCTTTACTTGTTTTGAAAATATAACTATTTGCTTCTCAATTAGATTGAAAGAACTTAGCGAAAGTCGTTCTGCCGTATACCGATGGAGATTTGCTCAGACAGTCAATTTGCAACAAGTATTTTGGTTTTTATGTTGATTTTAAGCACATGAACTTTTATAACTTTGATGTTTTTGATAATTTCAATGTTTTTAGTATTCTTATGACATTTTCAAGTCTAGCACAACTGAATGTCTTGGTTAAATCTATAAAATTCAACATTTTAAGTGCAAGATCTGAGATCATAAAAATCATTCCATATATCGATTTTAAATAAATCGAGTCAATTTGAAACAAATCAAGTCCTAACGTAGTCAAAGGTAAATAGATTTTGTTGATTCTTTTGATTTTTTCGAAAATTATCTGCCGTAGATTATTCTCTAATATTTTTACATTAATATATTTAATTGTTGGCTTGTTAATGCTTCCCAAATAAAAATCGTTTCTATTATAGAATTCGTCAAAACATGAATATCGTGGGTGGGGGTATAATAAAAATAATCATAATATTTTCTTTTGGAATCCATTATAGCTTGAGGATGGCTTTGTAGATAAATACTTTATTTTCAATTGACCTTTCTGAAATGCAACGAACTAAGCGCCAAATATCGTATTCATAAACTTAATTTTAAAATTTTAAAATGTTGTACTCTCTTACTTGAAAAAAGCGAAGATTTGATACGAATATTAGTCTTTAGACATATTTACAAATTACGATGAGTGGAACAGTAGGCCAAGCGTTAATCGAAAGGTCCAAGATTCTATTGTCAATGAAAGCAAAACCGTAATTTGTTTTTCAACTGGGACGGTCCAGTACCCTTTATTATTATGATCAAGTAAAAAAAAAATCATATTAAAAAAAAACAAAATAATAGGTTCATATTCTGGAAGGAAAGGGGAATTGAAAGTTTGCCTGATCATTAATATGAAAGTAAATCGATATACATTTATAAAAATAAATAATTAGAAGAAAAATACGCTTTGCAGCGACTCAAAAAATTCAAACATCTCGCGACATTTTTGGCAATGTCAAATATATGGTCATTCCATATCATTTTCTTTTTACCACGATATTCAAGTCTTCGGTTATACATACTCACCGAATAATAGAGTAGGACCAAATAGAGTAGTTTTACCCGAAAATAGACAACTTTGAGTTTTAGAGGTGTCAAACTCAACTCTATTACTTTTTCCATAGCCGAAAATATTAGCTCAGCTATGGTTGAGCGTGCTGACCATCATGTTACGTTTAGTATCAGTAGCTGGTATTGTAGCATGTTTCGAAGAAAACCGAAGAATGCTGAGCTGGAAACGATTGAAAATTGCATCAGCATTTGATGAAAGAATATCAGCATTTATTTTCCGGATATGAATTCGTCAATTAAGATATAAATCGAACTCGAGAATTCGAGAATTCGAGAGCAACTTTTATGTTTTATATCCATTTATTTTAAATGTTTAGATTTGTACAAAGAACACCAAAAATTAATTCAATAATTTCCGTGGTGACAGAATCAATAAAATCTTATATATTTCATATATTTGAAAATTTCACTATGGATTATTAATGTAATTGTGAATAATCATTGTTTTTTTATTTAAATAACAATTCTACACCACTTTAAAACTAATTTGAATAATCCACATTTTTTTTAACAATTCTATAAATGTTTGACTCAGTAAGTAAAATGTTATAAAGTGGTTTAAGGTCAACTCAGAATAAATTGTAGTATAATTTTTCTTAACTATGACTTTGAATTATTATTTTGATAGAACTCTTTGGTAGCGGCCAATGAAGTAATAATAAAAATTGGCATAAAACATAATCAGTGATGTGATGGCATAAAAATAGATCTCATCTCGTAAATATACATGAGAATAACTGACAGTTTCATGAGAAAAAAAAATAATAATTTCATGTAATAACCCAATAATAGTGCAGAAAGAAATTCAATGGAATGTTGTGTCACAAAAATCTTTAAACTTATAGATTATCTACAATATATTGCTGCATAAATATTGACATACCATTGATACTCCAGAGACAAGAGTAAATCCATGTAATGATTGAAGAGTTAAGAAAAAAAAATAAATGAATAGAAATTGTAATTAAATGTATTATTTTTGTTTTTTTATTTTATTTTTTATAATGAGTTTTTTTTTTAATTTTATATACTTAAAGTATCTTTATTTAGTTAAGATACTCTTATTAAAATACAAATGTATGTACAATTGTAAAAATGTGACAGTTACTTACTCAATTCTGAATTAATCGTAAAAAATTTCATATAGAAAGGAATAAGTTTTTGAGAAACACGTTTATTGTAAAAAAAGAAATAGTGTAAAATTTTTTATACTTATCTTTTGGGAATTATACTAGCTGATAATGTAAAAATAAGAGATCATAATGAGATCACATCATAAACAAAAACAAAAAGGACTATTTTAATGAAGACGTTGAAAATACTATTAAAAATTAAATACAAAATTTTGAAATTATAGCCTATATTTTCAGAGCTGTGAGTTTGTCGTATAATAGACTCTATAATAAGAAAGCTCTATATATATAAGAAAGCTCTATAGTAAATTGGTAACAGATTGGAATCTAATGAACAGATGTGTAAGGTATGTATAGAACATATTATTATTTATTACGAATATTAACATATATTTAACAACATTTGTAAAATTGTAATAATTTACAGCATTATAAAAAAATTGTAATAACGCTCACTCGTATTCTACTTCAATAAAGTAACAAAATAAAATATTTAAATTGTTAGAACAATATGCATACAAATGATTATGTAATTTTTATAGGAATTTTATATTTTATATGACCTATTATACACTTATTATATCTTATATACAAGCGGATTCGCTCATCAAAGCAATTTCATATATGACATTATTTAAACCTTGATTAGTAGGAAAAATTTTTCCATGATATTTGAATTCATACTCAAATGCTATTCCACATACATGTTGTTCTTATCCAAATAGTATTCCAGATTTTTACAAATGTTCGATTAAAGTTTTGGCTCTTTTAAACTTTTTTATAAATTATAACTTAAATAGTTAAAATAAATTAACCATAATTTTTTAAATGAAAACGTTCGTATGCGTTCGTAATTTGTATGTGTATCAAATATAAAAATGTGGTTGTTGTGTATATAGTAATTGAATTAAAATATATTGTGTTACATAAAATTTCTGCTCAATTCAACCCGATTTAGACCTTGCCAATAAATTTCGGTTAAATTCAACCCGATGTAGACCTTGTTTTTGTTAACCATTTTCTGTTGATTTCAACCCGATTGTGACTTTGTCAATAATTTTTTGTTTAATTAAATACGACCTAAACATTGTCATTAATTTACGGTTCAATTCAATCAGATGGAAACCTTGTCATTAATGTAGGTCTGCAATACATCAAAAATTTTATGTTCAATTGAAGCTAGCTTAGTCTTGGTTAAAAAAAATTTCCTCAATACAACACAGACCCAAACTTTGTCAACAATTTTCTTTTTAATTCAATTCGATCTAAATATATTATCATCAATTTACGGTTCAGTTCAATCCAATCCAGACCTTGCCAGCATTTTACTGTTGAATTCTACCTGATGTAAACATTGTTATTAATTTTATGTTCAATTCAATCCGATCTATCTCCTATGAATAATAAAATTATCTTGGTTGAACATTCTGCATACACATATATCTTTCTAGGTGATTGCGAATTCATTGAGTGCTCTTGAAGAGTTATACTTCAAATTACACATTTATTTTTTGATTTAAAATCCAAAAAAAATACTATCATTAAAATTTGCCACAATAGTCGCCAAATTAAATACTTTTTAATTTCAATTTTTTTTCTAATCTTTTGTTTTTTTTTCTTTTACATCACAAACAATTAATCAAAATATTTAGAGTAATTTTGTATTCACCTTGAGCTCCAACAATTTATTTATTTATATTATAGTTCCACATCAATCAAATGTAGATTGTTGAAAATGAACTACAAATTCATTTGATACTGATGTATTTAATTTGAATTCGTTATTTATTTCAAAATGAAATGGAAAATAATGAAAGTAAAAAATAAATGAAAGAAAAAAATAAAAAACTAAATTTTTTTAAAAAAGAAACGGAAAGAAAATGAAAATTGTTTAAAAAAAAATATGTATATTAAAATTACCCCATCCATAACACTAACAACAATAATGTACTTAAATGGTGTTTTAAAAAATTCCTTTAATTTTAAATGCATTTCACCTGTAATTACAATTAGACTAGGGTCATTAAATCTATTGAGTTGTCAATAAAATAGCAAATCAAACAGCTTATAGCACTGATGTTACAGTTAAAGAAAAAAAACCCAAGTTTTTATTATTTTCTTTTTTTTTGCTAAATTTACGGTATATAAATTGCAAAAATTTCCCTTTAAATTCCAATTAGAAATTCATAAATAAAGAGATTAAAATCAGTGCAGAATAATAAAAAAATTATTGAAAATTTTTAATTGAATGATATTAAATTGTGGTTACTGAATTGACAACTATTGCTACTTAACCTATCTGGTAATTAATAGAGGTATGCATACAAAAATATTATTTGCACGAGTAAATTTATTTTATATTGAGGAGTTTTCAAATATTTTTCAAAACATCACAAAATTACATTCTCTTTTTAATGTAAAATTTTGTAATTCGTAATTTAAATTTCAAAACACAAAAAGCAGCACGTGACCATCATAAGGAATCTATCTTTTTAAATTTAAAAACTATCAATTATAACAATAAACATAATATAAGCAGAGTATTCTATAAAAATAGGTGCAGTGATATACAAATATATCTTTGTATGGGTACCTACTTTTTATTTTAACATTATAAAAGTTAAACAGAATTACAACAACTCAGTTAGAACGATAAAAACAACATAGAAGGAAAACAAGTGAAAAAGAATTGCTTAAATGACTATATGAATTTTCTGATATAATGAGGCTGCAATTTTTTTTTGACGCTCCTAACATTAAGATAGGTAGAGAATCACCTTTTCGTGCTTAATTAATTACGGTACTCTGCAACCTTACTCTACAATATCTACAATATTTCGAGTATTTATTTAACAAATTACTGACTTATCTACTCATTAAATGTGGAAAACTACTTGATATTGTTAGGAACTTAAGCCTTCTTAAATAGAATAGTTTCATTTTATTTAATTTGTTACCAGATATATAAATAGGTATTCTCAATTATTTTTTGTCATTTATTATATCCCAATGACGAAGGGTACTGTTTTCTCTATATCAAGAATTTATAATTATTTATTTCCGTTTGATGATTCGCAAGACTTTTCTTTATTCCTAAACTATTTGATTACAATATTATTTTAGGATTTTATTTATTACCTTACCAAATCTTTTTTAATCTAAGACCAGGATATATGAATAAAAAATTAACAGCATAGTTACTAAACTTGTTAAATCAGTTTCAACACGGAATAAAGAATTCTGTTCTGATTACATTAAAACTTTTGATGTTTCACCACATTTAATAACACATCTTAAATTAAGGATACGTTTCCCAGAACTTTGTCTGAAATGGGTCACATCAAATTTAACTGATAAATTACTTCGATATATTTTTATGCTAATTCAGGAGTGTCACAAGGTATAAAATCGCATTTTTATGATTTCGGATAATGATGTCTCTTCGGTTATTCTTGCACAGTTTACTCCTAAAGTTTACTGCTGCAAAATTACGCTTATAACACAAAATTAAAAAAAACTATTTCTTTATAAGATGTTTTACTCCTATACAAAGTGATTTAGATAACTTCTTCAAGTTGTAAACAAATAATATTAATCTTTTAAATGTGAATAAATCACCACTTATGTGTTGCATTTGCGACTTAATTCAGTTTGTTTTAATCTATCTTTAAATGGTATTAGCCTTTCCAAATCGAGCTTAATCAAAGACAGAAGTTTACTTTAACGACAAGCTTAACTTTGAATCACGTTGTTGTAATATTATTAATAAAGCTAATTTTATTTCCTAGGTTTCAAAAAGCGTTGCTCAAAGAAATTTAATGGTGCCTATTTTCACCAATTCTAATATTCTATTCTCTTTAGACCTAATTTGAAGTATGCTGGTCAAGTTTGGTCACCTTCCTATGATCTTCATAACAATAAAATATAGAATGGGGCCTAAAAGAAATTCCTGGGGGACATACCAAACTCTATTTTATTTATATAGGAATATACAGTTTACTGTCGAAGTAAAGAAAGAGGTCAACCACCGTTCTTAGATTTACTGTTAAGTAAAACAGAAACGTCCCTAGAACTACAGATTTACAGGAAACCTACGGATACTGACAGGGTCATCCCGAATACCTCCAACCAATCCTATCAACATAAGATGGCATCGTTCAACCACATGATCCATCGAATGTTAACACTTCCCCTCTCCCAAAAAGGTTTAGTAAAAGAAACTAAACACATATTTGAAATTGCGAGAATAAACGGATATCCGGAAAAAACACATCACGGCCTTACTTAGTAAACGGAAAAGTAGTTTACAACGGAATTCCCTCACTAACCTACTCACTGATCAACAACCCAAAAGAATAGTCGCATTGGAGTTTAGCAAGATTTCTTTCCCACTCAGAGCGAAATTAAGAAAACACGGGTTAAATACCGTATATAGCAGCAGAACTAACCAACTTAAGTCTGTTCTAGGTTCAACTAAAGACCCAATCGAACAAATAGAAAAATCAGGTGTATATAAGCTAACTTGCAGTCATTGCAACAAAGTTTATATTGGGAAAATTAGGAGAAACATGAAAACACGACTCAATGAACACCTGAAAGAAGCAGAACTGGCTAAAAAGAAGAACTCAACAGAGTTCCGATCCAAAGTAGCAGAACACATCATCCAGGAGAATCATAGCATTTCGAAAGAAGACATTGTAATGATAAATTACATTAGAGATTCTAGGAAACTAGATTCAGCTGAAAGCATCGAAATCTACAAAACTAAAAATGACTCACTCGTAAATAAAGACCAAGGCAACGGATATTCTTCTTTATTTAAATTTTTAGTGAAATATAATAAAACGAATAACACCACCCCTACCTGTCACTCTAACGTCGGAAATATTATTTTAAATACCAACAATAAAATAAAATATATTTTTATTCAACCCCCTAACTGTGCTATTTCATTGGATAATAAACAACCATGCAGCTGCGAAAAACATCAAATTGTTACCTGTGCGAATAAAATAAATAAGACAATTTTAGATTTCTTTCCTCAGTCGAGTACAAAACACTGAAGAATCTGTATGACAAGCATATCAGTAAAACTAAAAGGAAAATATTCTACTTCACTGTTATACCAAAATTTTACTCTAACGCTGGAAAACAAGTTTTTATAAAAACTAATTGTTTAGTCATTTGTCAGGAATATCTGGAAAATTAGGACAAATTGAAAAAAAAATTGTTTGCCAAAATCAAAAGGAATTGAGGAGATCCATCATGTAGTTGGCTAAACACCATAACAAAGAATCTTAAGAGAAATCTAATACAAAATTTGCCAGCCCAGTACAGAACTGGATTTATTTAATTGACCGTAGATACCCTAGATTACTTGTGTTGATAATGACGAAAAGAAATTTAGATTTCTTGCATTGTTTATTAGATAACTGTTGAAGTGAGCAGTAGCTTTAAATCGAAATATTAATTGCTTTAAATCGCAGTATAAAAGAGCATTTTATCACATTTCAAAATCGCTTAAGGTGGATCATTTTAAATCAAATGTTATATAAAGTTACGATCACAAAAGTATAAATCAATGTAAATGTAGAAACAGTCACTCCCGTCTTATTAATATCTGTATTATAACCGCTCTGATTAATAAAAATATTATGCCAAATCATTAATTAATACGGATAGATCATTGCTTTAATTATAATTTAAATTATAAGCTATACTTATAATCAAGCTTCTTTAAAATAGAACTACAAAATAAAAAGCAAATGCATGATACTATTCATAGTTTAGAGGATGCATTATACTATGCATCCTCTAAAATATGAAACACGCTACTTATTAACTTAACTTTGTATACATAAATTCTTAATCTAATTATACAAAAATTCTGTGCAAGCAGTTACAGTGTTTATATCCCATTATTTTGATAAACAAAACATAAATAAAAACAAAACAATCAGAATATCATTCACCAATGAATCGAATATGTGTACAAAGATTTGAATTTAAATTGAACGAACGTTATTTCTATGGACATTTTATCAAGGAGTACATCATTTCTTAATTACTGTAAGAAAATTATACTAAAAACCCCGAAGTTAAATTCAAATAAAATAAATAAATTTAGGATTTATTACAATTTAATGGTAAAGTGTCTTAAAAAATTAAAAGGCGTAATAACTAAAAAAAATATACAATGTTTACCAACTGAAAATTGATGTTTACTACTTTGCATGCAATTTTACTATACAGTTTTGTGCAATAAAATCTGGACATTTTGAATTACTTAATAATTCAAGACCTGTGAAATAATTCTTTTGTTTTCTAAATAGAAATAACAATTTTTATATAATATCACATTTAATCACATCTCAAAATCGTTTAAGATCTAAAAGAGTTAAATGAAAATATAAAATGTTTTATAATCGTTTTATATAGAACAAGATTCTCAACACATAATATTACAAAATAAATTTATATAAATATAAATTTTTTAAAACCTTTAAATCATTTTACTTTTAATAAAAAGAACAAGTTCGATTTATTAATTAATATTCAATCTTGATACATAGATATTTTATATCACCATTGTATCTATAAATATTATTATTATTTGTGTTAACAAACAAAATTATTTTTAGGAATTGTTTCGTTCATCATAACACTACTAGAACTCATCAGAAGGTATTTATAGTGTTAGACTACCTATACAAATCTTAATTTTTAATTTGATTGATTTTATAACTTATTACAATATGTCAATAAGACCTCTGTGAATTATAAAATTTTTTTTAAAAATTTATATTTATATAAATTTATTTTGTAAAAATTACATTTTACCATGAGTTTTTTGGTTGAATTTTATAACTCACAGAGGTCTTATTGACATATTGTAATAAGTTATAAAGTCAATCAAATTAATAATTAAGATTTGTATAGGTAGTCTAACACTATAAATACCTTATCATCATAATCATTAATCAGCCATTAACATATACCGCTCAACATAGACATTCTCTAATATTTTCCATCTTTCTTTCTAATTTTAGCGCAATAAAAACAGTGAGATAATAAAATGTGGAAAATCATTTGTTGCTGATCTCATAAAACAATTCAAAAGCATTATAAGAGTACAGCATGGTGTAAAGAACGTAAAAGAAAACCAAAGCCATTCCAAACAAATTAGATCATCGCAAAAGTACCTTTGCACGACCAAAACGCTATTGGCTAAGGCTATTGGAAACACCTGATGGTTCCATAGAAAGATTTATTATAAAGATAAGTTCAAATAAATGTAAGATGATGCAATTAAAACAATTATGGTTAGTTTAAATATAAACTCCATTTCAAAATTGGCGGTTTTGTGTGTAAGAAAAATCGAAGATCTAACGGTTGGGTAATGCTTCAGTTAGCGTGGTCAAAGCAAGATGCAAAAGTAACTGAATAACCGTCACTGACAGAATATGTGTTATACTAACAGGGTGTGCTTAATCAGTTGACAAATTCTAATTGAGGCATATTTTCATATATAAATTAGAATTTAAATTAGAATTTATTAATTTGCAATATACCTGGTTTGTGTCTTTGAATTACTTAACTCGAAATGCATACTTCTAATCAATGACAGCTTAATTATTATATTGTAAATATATAAATAATAAAAAACAAAAATTTTTAATTGATAATTAAAAGTTTTGCCAATTTAAATTGTCAAAAAAATTTCAATTTGATGTCTAGGGAATTAGAATTAGAATTAATGTTTCATAAGGCACACATCTAAGTATTTAATATCAACCTTAGATTATTATAATGTAATTATAAATTTTGAAGCTTATAAAATTTAGTTGTAAGTTAAATAATTATTAAATAAAAATATGCTCCAAACGAAAATAATAAATTGTAAAATATAAAACCAACTTGTATTTGAGGTAAATATTACAATAATAATTTTAAACAAAATGTTTAGAAAACCTAAGATAATATTTAGCTGTCCAGATTTCATTAAACACAACTGTATACTGTATACATAATGTAATTATTAAGGAACATTCAAGAGACAGCATTGAGACAAATGTCAACAGTACACAAAAAAAAATACAAAAAAATTTCTCTCCGATTGCTTTTTACTAGTTTTTCTTTTTATTGCGGTTTTGTTGTAACAAAAATTCAGTGAAAATTGTCATGTAACTCTTCTCACAGTAAGTTATACTGAACAGTGAGCATACTCTTACTGATGGACTTCATTATTTTTTTTATTTTTTATTATTCGATTTTTATTTTATTTTTTTTTATTTCATCAAAAAATGGGGCAGCTATTGTGGAATTGGTTCACGGGAAAAATGCGCACTGTAACTTTAAACACAAAAGTATGCTCATCTTTATGTAGTAATATAAATAATATAATAATATTTTTACACACTTAGACAATACTGTACATGGGGTGAAATTTCAAATTGAAATTTTGAATTGAAAATTAAAAAAAAATTAAAAAATATTTAATTTCGCTATGTTTCCTTTTAAGTATCTATCAATTTATGAAATAGTTCAAATATTTGCATTTTGTCAATTTACAGATTAAGTATAATAATACACATATTATGTTGGATATAATATTATATACCGGGTGTTCCAGAGCATGCGTATCAGCTTTTTAAGAGGGGAAGGAGCCGTTATTTTAAAATTTAAAAAAATGATATTGACTAAATCGAGGGTGATATTTTCAACTTCCGGAAAGGACCGAAAAAGGGGTTTTTAAGCCCAAAAATCGCCGAAATTGGCCGAAATCGATTTTTTTAAATGAAAAGGGGTACGTTTTTTGTTAATTCGAATTCTACATCAAAAAATAAGGAACTTTTGTAAAGTAAATTATTTTTTTTAATTTAAACTTTGTAGGAACCCAAAACTGAGATAAAAAATATGATACCATGAAAAACAAATTTATTTATAAAAATAATTATTATTAATTTTAGCTTACCTTAATTTTATTAAATTTAGTTTTGATTATTATTAATTTTAGAAAAATATGGTGGATTTCTGTGTTGTTTTTATTAATTTTAAAGAAAAATAATGAGAAAATAAAAAAAAAAATTTTAATATAAGTATCTTATATTTTGTCGTAGAATCCGAATTTGTAACAAAAAATACCCCTTCTCATTTGAAAATCTCGATTTTTGCCAATTTCGGTGATTTTTGGGCTTAACACACCCTTTTCCGGTCCTTCCCGGAAGTTGAAAATATCACCAATCGATAGAGCACACTCGGCTTCTAACGGCTCTTTCCTCTCGTAAAAAGCTTATACGCGTGCTCTGGTACACCCGGTATATGTGTATTTTGATGTTTAAATTAAAAGTTTGTACTTAGATCAAAAGTGCTTATAAGCGTTAATCATTTCATACTAAATAAATGTTTTTAGTAACACGATTGCAAATTCGTTAATTAATTAACTTGAATTAGAATAATTGTAACTTTTGAGTATCAATCAATGTAAATAAGACATAATGTCTACTCAATGTCTGAATGTCTAAAAATAAATAAAATCCCCAATTAGCAGAAAAATGCCTTCCTATTAAAACACTGTAGGAACATCGAAAAAAATGTATTATACCTTCTAGGTTGCTTCTCATAAAATGCTTCTGAGTAAATTATAGGCTTAAGAATGTTTCCATCATGCATGATGAAAAAATTCCGTTAACATTTGGGGTTAAAGAACTACATTTATGTGGATTTAGACGATATAAAAATCTTCAAACCAATATCTATTTCATTGATATTTTGGCAAAATAATTGAAACTTATGTCAACGCTAGGGATATCAATTTGGTAAAAATATACTAAACATTAATCAACCCATGCCCCCATTCAGAAAGAAATCCAATATCCAAGCAAATTTTTTCAATGTAAAACCACATATTCATTTTGATTTCAATAAGCAACGAAGATAACAAACATGCTCTTTCATTGAAAACAACTGTAATTCCTAAAATTCAAGATCCCGAACTGAAAAATCTCTCAAGTTTTGAAAAATGCTCAAATTCAAATCGCCAAACACAAAATACCCACCAAAATAATTTTTTTACATATTTTTTATATTTTTTTACTAAAACCTTATCGTCGCAAAAACTAGAATATACCCTTTTTCCAGAAAAAAATTAGTTTTAGGCCGAATTCTGAATTTCAAAATTAACTGAGCTTTAACCTCTTTGATCTTGAGTAATGCTTTTGATTCAGTAGATAGGAAGATTTTATTAAGAATACTATTGAAATCTGAGGTTAAGGAAACAGAATATAAGTGATTTGAAAGTGATTTGAAGGCTTTTGATGAGGTAGAGAAAGATCAACACAATTTGACGAAAGAAAGAAAGATTAGAATAAACCATTTTAAACGAGATTTATGTTCATATCAAATTATAAAACCAATCGATGGTGATTATGATAATACATATGAACAATTTTCATTGTCCAAATTTCATGTGCGCATTTTTACTAGAACGCTATGTAGTTAAGTACGTAGTAATATTTAAAGTTGTCTGATTAAAAAACAGCTAATTTTATTTTTCCATGTTTTTTTTCTCATCAAAAATTCATGACGTTATTTCTAATAATTTCTGGATGTTTTTTTTTTTTTTTTTTAATTTCATATTATTTTATCAAAATGTATGCAATAAAAGTTGCAGAAATTATGATTTTCCATAAATTACAAATATTTTTTTTTCATAATTAGGTAATCAAATTAAGGTGATAAAAACAATACCATTTTTAAAATAATAAATTTGAATTTGTGTATTCCTTTGAAATTTCAATGAAAGAGGATTTTGTAATCAAATTTCCACTACTCTAATAAATTCTCGATTGAATAATAATCGAAATAAATTTTTTTTTCCCAATTATAGCTTTTTTGACTATAAAGTTGTGAGGAGCTTTTATTCTGTATTTACATACAACTACTTTTTTTACTAGGGTGTTCTGAAATCTTATTTTTTTATTGTTCATAACACATTTTTTTACCTTTCTTAACCGAAAACTTAAGTATTAAAACCGAGTATTTAATCTGTATATTGAAAAAAGTACGGTACAAATATCTGAACCTTTTCACAACCGACTTTTAAATGATAGGTATTTAAAAGAAGACGTAGCAAAACAAGATATTTTCAAGCAAGCAAATCAAGTAAATCAGAAATTCTATTAGAAATTTCACCCCATGTATATTACACCCGATACAAATAATAATTACATTTATCAAGTTCACCAAATACATTCAGAGTTCCTTCTTTTCATCGCCAGAATTAAATTTAATATTAATTTTTTATTAATACGTACGAGGGTGTTGTTTAAGATAAATTAATAGAAAACAATTAAAATAGTGTCAAGGATAAAATTTAAAAGATTAAAAACAAATTTATTTAATCTGTAAATTGCATGTGCCAACCTTACCAAAATATAAAGAATTTTAAGCGTTGGGGCAACTGGATCATTCAAAACATGCCCTACTCTAGCCCTAGAAAAATTCTGGAACTCCCACCGATTTATCCATATCTGATGAAGACTGCAGGAATGACAGCAATAATGCTGCATCTAATAAATAACCTCAAACATAAACGACCAGGACACAGTATGATCCTGCAGAAAATTAATTTAGGAACCGAAGCAATCGCAATGTCAAACTATATGACAAAATCAATTGATTGCCACAGGAACTTCACTGCACAAATACATAAAAGGGAAGAAATCCAAAGTTTAATAAGAGCCTTACCTCCAGGAGCATATGGTATACAAATGGTTCAAAAATCGGCGAAAAAACCGGTGCCAGCGTATTTGAACTAAGGTTCAAATTTGAAACCTATGTAAAAGAGGGCACAAAAGTGCCAACATATACATAATTTCAGATAGCCAAGCTGCCTTAATAGCTTTGGCTTACACAATTTTTAAATCCAAGCTTATCTATAGCTGTTACAGAAGTTTAATAAATCTAGAGGAAGAAAACAGTATATGTGGACCCCTGGACATGAAGGAAAATAAAGCAATGAAAATGAGTGCAAAAAATCAATTCTTAGGACCAGAGCCAATTATTGCTCGTTGAAACGCCTACCTACAAAGAATTGTTTCGAAGTGGGAAACTACAGAAACCCAAAACATATGGGATAGTTTCCAAGGACTTACGAAGTCTAAAGCCTTTTTAAACTAAGTATCCAAAGACTGAATCAGGTAATCAGGGATACTAGGTCCAATGTCAGAATACTGACTTGGTTTATTATAGGACAGGTGATGGCCTATTTAAAGAGCTACTGTTCAAGATTGGTAGTTCCAACACAGCAGATGCAGATTCTACTTAAAAGTAGAAGAATCCTCCTCTAATATTACAATTCTTTTATTCTATTATTGTGACGCCCGCAAATCAAATATAGTCCGAAAAAGACTTATATATTTCCAGGAATACACATCGCCTGATTCTGAAATTGACATCAAAGCAATAATGGCTTTCATCAAGGACATAGACCTACCATTCTGAGATAATAAACGGGATAGTACAATAGATCTTAAGAGGTCGCTCTTACATAGAATTAATAAATATTAATAAAAAAAATCTGTAAATTGAAAAAAAGTACGGTATAATTATCTGAACCATTTCACAACCAATTTTCATTATTATTCTTTTAAATAACAGACATCTAAAATGAGACGTAGTGAAAACATATATCATTTAAAAAATTTCAATTAGAAATTTTACCCCATCCCATGTATAAGTCATTTATACATACAAACATTTTAATTTATCAAATTGTTGCAACTCACCTATCGCCACAATTAAACTTAATTTTTTTTTTTTTAAATAACGTATTAAATATGCGGTTGTTGTCTGAGATAAATCAAAAAAAAAAAATATATAGTACCAAATATAAATTGAACGGATGGACAAAAACTCATAATGAATTTGAATGCGATTTTTTTTAAACTTTCTCGTATTTCGAAAAGCGAGCGAATATAATATTTACATCAAGTTTCAAGAACTTAAGTGTAAGGATATAGATAAAATAGTTAGTAATGCATTTTTATTTTTTTTTTGTTTTTTTTTTGTAAAGTTAATTTTTGTTAGGGTATATTATAGATTAAAGTAAACGATACTGATATATACAGAATATTTGTCGAGAGATTAATGTATGCTTTTTTCATAAAGGAGATTTTGTAGAACTATTAATATAGTGGAGAAAGGACCAATTTTAGTGTTATAAAAATATTTAATTAGAATACAATTATTTTGAATGATGTGCACAAACAACTGAATATTATTAATTAAGTTATTATAATGGAAATTTTAAAGAATAAGTGTAAGTAATTCAAACATTTTATTTTGCCGTACATGTTAGAAATTCGTTAATATTATTTCTAACTGTGGACCTTGAAATTTCAATATTTTCCGCAATTTTATACGCAGAAAGTTCATCTTTATGAAAATTAATTATTAAATTTCTTAAACTTTTAGTAAAAGCTTTACCACGAGACAAGACTATCAATTAGTTTGTAAAAATTGTACTGTATTTATTTGTTGTGTATTTGTTTGTGAAATTGTATAATAATAATGCATAATACCAGTTATTTTGAAGTAGCTATTGATAAACTTATTGAATTGATAAAATATTGAATATTGCAGTGTAGATCAATTTTTTTGCAACAAAATAAAAATCGTCCAATTTTTTTTCACCGAATGTAAAATATACAAAATTTAGTTTTTTTTATATTTTAAATGAATTAATAACAAAATAATGTAAAATAATGTTTGTTATTAATAATAAAAATTAAGTTTGTGAAATTTTTCGCCTTTTTATTTTCTTTAAATAGCATTTTTCATTAATTATATTATGTTATTAATTAATTTTTGCCTGAGCCAACTTTTTTGCAACTGATTCGTGTGTTATTTCGTGTCTTATAACTTAACATTAAAGAAATTCTAATTAAAAGAAACTTTTTATTTGTAGAGTTATAAATCTATACAAATATTTTGTAATGAGAACAACACGAAGTGCACTAACAATCGTTAACTCAAATTAACATCATAACCTCTAATACTGAAATATCAATTATGTTATTTTTTTTTTAATTAAAGTTTTTAAATTTCTGTTTTCCATTTATGTCTCAATTTAAAAAAATTTTTATAAAAGTATTTTATTTACGTACAAAAATTTTAAATTAAGTAAAAAAAAATGTGTGACTCCAATAGTCTCATTATAAATTATTGTAAATTTAACACAAATGTTTTCGATAATTTATTGTTTTTCAAAAAACCATGTTGTTTCTGCCTTAAAATGTGACAAATTATTTTATTTCACTAACATTTTTATTGAACAAAAATTATATAATTATATATTAATACAATATAAATTTTCTAAATAACCGTTACATCGTAACATAATAAAATTCTAATTAAATTTTGAAATGAAAAGATTAAATTTGTAACATTACCAACCTACCCAAAGTAATAAATCAATTTAAATGTTTTATTTGAACTTAAATTGAATTTAATGACCACCTCTTATATAATCGTTTAATATATTAACTAAAGAATTGCAGAACATGGAATGGGGACAGCTTACATGGCAAACTTCATATTACAAAAAATCACTGGGCAAAAAACTCGTTTCCCAAAAACGCAAAAAGGGTAGATGTAAAAATTTTAGTATGGAAAACATCCATTTGGCAAATTTTAAAATAACATCAAACAACATAAATAAAATTCATATAATAGACATATATAAATATTCTCTAAAATTCCTCCAAATTCGAAATCTGTCATACATATAAATATGAGTGTCATAACTTTTGATAAAGGAGATATTTTCTTTTTTGTATAACAGCGGTTACGCATCAAAATTCCGCTCCAAACTCCTACTACTCATATATTGATATAGTGTTTTTGTCTGTTTTATACTGATACGATACTTTATTTTTTGATATTCTATTCTTTAATTATTGATAACCCAAACAACAAATTTCAAACATTAACACATTAGTTTACAAAGTTTTTGCTAAACAAACAATTTTTTTATTTTTTTGATAAATGGATATTTGCAAATTGCAAATTTTTAAATGAGAAATTTGTTAATTGATTTTATGCATTGTGAGTTTTTAAAAACTGAACTTAGGGGAAATAGGTCTTTGTCATCTGAGTTTTTCCAAGTGTTAACCCATCGAATACATTGAAACACACATTGTAAATAATAAAGTTATCGAACAAAAAGCTTGCAATGAATCATAATTACTAAGTCATGTCAATTTGCCAGTGACCAGATTTTGAAGTTTTGAGTATCCAAATTAATAGTAAAACAAAATAAAAATTAAATTTTATTAATTATACTAGAATATAACAAAAAAGATAAAATAAAAATACGATATTACTGATTATATATTTGATTACAGAAACAACGCTGCTATCGTCACTTATACCTACATATTTGATTACTTATTAAGAGCCTTGGAGGAGCAAAAGTGTATACGATTGTAGTGAAAATTAATTCCTCTTTTCAAAATTTGAAAGATTATTTTATAAGTGGATAGAAAGTTAGTAGTTACTGCCAAAATTACAAAAATTATCTAAGGCAACCTCAAATCTTCTGATATACATACCTATAAGACAGTGAGTCCTTCGTGATACTCATTTCTAATATTTTTAATGAAAGTAGGTTAAGTATGAGCCATTTAATTTTGACTTTATTACAGTCATATCTATTAAATCGTTTGCGATTAGAATTTCTTATTATCTTTTTGTCAATTAATAAGTTTTTACGTGTCTAGACGTTTATCAAGGATTACTTATTTCTGGAGAAGATCTCACAAGCTACACCAATCTTCCAGAAAGTTAATGTACTTTGAAGTTTCCTGGAATAAACCAGCATAGATTAATATTGAACAGATTCGCCATCTAGGTGGGAAAAATTCTTCACATCATCGCGGTCTTTAAGTTGGCGTGTACCGATCTAATTGGTGCTTAACTATCTATGAAAATGCAAATATTTCTGATATATATCACACCAGTTCTAAGATTCACAAATTGTGATGGCTATAAGCATTTATATTTTCTGATAAAACATCACTTTCCACACTTTTATGCTATTTTGGAACCCTTAGTGTGTATTTCTAGCTAATGATAGTCTTCCACCACTATCATGTTGTTTTTCGAAGTTTCTTTGGATGGAATATCGGCTTGGCAATACTTCTCAAAGAGATACTTAAATAGCGAACGATCTAAGTTTCGTAAAAGCAATTTCAAATTTACATTTTCAAATTTATTAACTGACCAATGTATTGTGCTTTTCGCTACAAGCTGTCTTTAAGCTTAATGCCCACTCGTATTACGCATCTCTTTATTATGTTAAAAATAATTTCTTGAACTATTTCATTGGAAATAGGTAATGTTCGAAAATTGGTACTCAAACTCTCTTTAAAACTTAGTAATCTATCTGGTATCCAATTTTCTTACAATTAAAGCATTTCAAATTATTTATTTTATATGTACATCTCCTTACAACATAAGTTTACGAACTACTGATTTTGACATGGTATTAAGAACACAACAATCAAAAACAAACTAACGCCAACTAATTTATATTTTCTCTGCCGATTTCTTAAAAAAAAAAAAAAGAACAAAATTACAATTATCGAAAAAGGTTCACTAACTTAATTGCATAACGTTCAGTTAAAAGAAAATTCAAGCTATAAAAAATAACTAACTTAATACTATAAAAAATAACTAACAATCTTCGATTATTAATAAACGTGATGTGTACAAACAGTGATTTATAATAAAAATCGAACAATTGTTCCTGAAATAATAAAATATAATAACATTTTATAGAACAATAATATTGGGAGATTAAGGACATCATAGCCAAGTCGTAACCTGGACCTTCTTTGATATGAAGTGTTTTAACATTTTGAAATACACTAACGTCACTTATTGGCTCAGTTCATTTGGACTTATATTTTTAGTTCATATCTGAAACTTCTAGAATATAGAATTACACTCCCTCACAGACATTCCCAATGTTAGTCTAGTACCCTTTGTCATTGGGATGTAATAAATGACAAAAAATAATTGAGAGTATGTATAATCTGGTAGCAAATTAAATAAAATGAAGCTATTCTATTTAAGAAGGCTTAGTTCCTGACAATGGCAATAGTTTTCCACATTTAATGAGTGTAGACGCCAGTAAATTGTTAAATAAATACTCGAGATATTGTAGATATTGTAGTGTAAAATTGCAGTACCGTATTTAATTAAGCACGAAAAGTGGTTCTACCTAAGTTACTGTCAAGAGTGTAAAAAAAAAGAAAAAAAAAACCAGTGTTCACAACTTCCCGGCATTAAATTAATTAGCTCATATCTTTCAGAAAGAGTATTCAGGATCAAATAAGGGGAAGAGTACTCGTGCGTAACATATACATATGTATTAAAGTTTTTTTACAGCAAGGTAGCGTACGAGGTTCACCGCTTTTATATAAGCAATATACCAATAAATAGCAATAGAAACCATTACAATAGCAACATTTGCGGATAACCCTGCAATTATTACAGTAGATAAAAATATAAGCAACGATCCACAGAGCAAAGATCTAATAACGATATAGCCGGTTCATATAAGAAATAGAATATAAAGTTAATTCAGGCGAAATTTTCACATGTAAACTTCACCAACAAACAAATAGAGACAACACTCAAGTCAAAGTAAATGAAGTTGTCATACCATACGAAAACACGGCAAAATACCTGAATACGACACTAGATGCCAAACTGCTTTGGAAGGAACACATGAAACTATCGACATAAAACTATGTTTTGATATATAATCAAACATTCAAGCCAGGGCTTACGACATTCGATTATGGGGTTGTGCTAAACAGCTACATACTCATTCGATTATGGGGTTGTGCTAAACAGCTACATACTCATTCGATTATGGGGTTGTGCTAAACAGCTACATACTCAATGTATTCAAACTTTTCAAAATAAAGTATTACGAAATAAAGTTATTGCCACCTGGAATGTTCGTAAATCTCATATTCATACAAACCCTTATATATTAGACGAAATCCAAAAATGGTTTTCCCGATTTGGAAGTACAGGTAATGTAAAATATGAGGCTGATTGCGTGTTCTATAAGATGTCCATCAATCTACGAAAAATAACAGTTTAACATCGTTTAATTGATATTTCATATCAAAAATAGAATAACTAACACTAATCTACGACGATGCCAAACAAATATTTATTTCTTAGAACCGCTGATGAACACCTCCTAGTAAAACGTACTGAGAGGGAGGAAAATATCTTCTAATTTCTTTATTCTTTAAATTGATTCGTCTCCAACCAGCCAATTATTTTATACATTATATTATAATTTTAAACTAGAGTTAACCCAATGTGGTAGTTCAATTTAGGTTACTAAAAATTAAGTATATTTCACTAAATTCTAAGATTGTGTCTTCTAATGATAGTTTAACAACCTAAATCGATCAAGAAATTACATAAACTTAGTGAAATATACCTAAAGCTCCTCGTTTTTATTATTTAAAAATGTTTCATTTAGCTTACAGCTTATTTTATGAAATATAACATGGAATGTTGCTTATTTTTTGATTCTTGTATTTTAATCTTACATACAAGCTCAAAAGATTTGATCCTTTTAAGTTTTCTCATCAGATCATACTTCTTCAATAGCTCCAAAGCTTCAACATTATCATAATGTTACAATTTGTGTTCATGTTTTTTTAGCTATAGTTATTTTTTTAATATTATATTCATCGACTGTAGACCTCCCAAGATCCACATATCGTATGTCATCATCATCATTTATTTGCCTTGACCAGTTCAACTTGAACTTTGGCCAGTACTTAATTGATCCAATCTTCTAGAAACCGTATTCTTCAATCCAAAAAGTCTCGTAATGAACTGTATACTTCATATGTATACTTCTTGGCATATAATACCTAGGTATATAATCCTTGACGTATTCATGATCATTCTCGATATTTTTTATTCTCATTAAACATTTGGATAAGTTTTTGTTACTTTTGCCATCATATACCTCAAGCTTACATGTCCTTATTGTTATCCTAGGATATTTTGCTTCAACATTTTTGTCATCCCATTCAAATACCAATATCTCTCTCTCTATGCTTTATTACCACGCTGAAATTAATAATTTCAAAGTACATTAATCGTAGATCTTTATTTCGCTGGAGTAAATTCCCAATAAAAATAACCAAATCACATCCCAATAGAACTTTTCCATAATTAAAAAATAAATGATTGCAGTGTGGTTTTAAAAATTTAATTTCAACAACATGAATTCAACAAAGGATATTGTTTATTTAAATAAACTGTATATTGGTGTATAACTCGTCTAGAACTTATCAATGCACTCACCCAAAGAACAATAATAAATTCATTGTGCACACTAGTGTACAATTCGTTTAAATTGAGTTGTGAATATTGTTAAAATAATATGTCGTATGTTTTTAACTAATAAAATCGAAATCATTAAAATGTAGATTGAAATGGAGGGGGGAGGGAATGGTGAGAATAAAAATCAACAAGTCAAAATGTCGTGCTAAAAAATTAGGTGCCTATCATAAAAGCCGGTATCATAAAATCGTTACAAAAGATTTTATTTTCAACTATCGTTAAGTCTTTGTTTTGATTTTTGTTTTTTTTTTTTTGTAAGTTCAAGTTGCAAAAAAAATCATGAAAAATAAAACAAAAACAAAAGTTTCACAATTTAAGAGAAAAAAAAAATCGCTGTTAGGTGTGGGACTAACTAACAAAAAAAAAATTTACAATGTAGTCGAAATATGTTAAACTGGATGTGACTGGGACATTTTAAACGGTTGACTTTAATTAATCGAAATGATTTTATTAAAGTTATTTTTTTTTATATTAAAAATCTGTAAAATTATGAACGTCTAAATGTATTATGAAATTGTTTTAACGTTGAAAGTTGAATTAAAAACCATTGGATACCATTAGAAAACTGGTGATGTGTAACAAGTGAAACCGATCAAGATATTATTAATTAAACTTAGTGAAGCATACCTAGATTTTTTAATTTTGTTATTTAAAAATATTTCACCTTAGAGCTTACGAACTGTGCTGGTAGGTTGAAAAAATATTCCTCGAAACAAGGAGGGTAAAAAGCAAAGAGGATAATTCCGAACGAAAGTATTAAAGTTCGTCTTTAATACTTTCATTTGTAATAAAATAATAATAAAGAGAAGGAGTCATATTTGGGTCATTGATAAGATGAACAGGTTTTTAATTTTATCCAAATATTTTAACACATTACTTTATATATTTTAATTACATTCACGTTTATAAAACTACTTTATAAATTTTCAAGAGATCACAGGAGAAGAAGTAGGTCTTACCAGCGATTAAGAAAACCCAAACATTTGGCTGGGTCTCCAACATCGAATATATATGATCATTCCAGATGATTTTTCGATTTAAGTGCATACCTAATATACTTAAGCTTCCTGAAACGAAAGATCAGAATCAAAAATTAAAATTTTTCTGGAGATGGTACAGAACTTCCACAATTAAGTATAAAATACATAACACATCTTTTAATGCCTTAATAAGAACTGTTCACTTTCCCCAAACAATGGAAAAAAGCCCAGATAATCTTGCTGCCAAAATCAGAAAAAGATCGTACCTCAGTGGATTCGTATAGATAGACCAATAAGCTGGTTGCCAATTTTATCTAAAGTATTCGAAACGTTAATATCGACAAGACTCAACTCTATTTTGTGAGATAAAGGATTAATACCAAACCATCAGTTTGCATTTCGGCAGAGCCATTCAACAAAGATACATATTAGTAAAAGAGATAAACAATGACCTAGAAAAGAAAAAATACTGTTCCACTGCATTTCTGGATGTCGAACAAGCATTTGATAAAGTGTGGCATGAAGGACTCATTTACAAATTAAAAATGAAACTACCTCACGAATCTTACCAGCTAATGCTATCATATGTAAGTAATCGTAAATTTATAGTAAAAGTTGAGGATGAATACTCTAAAACAAGGCCAATTAGATCAGGAGTGCCGCAAGGGAGTATGCTGGGGTCTGTACTTTATCTAATATACATATCTGAGATGCTAACAACAGAAAACACTACCACCGCTACATTTGCAGATGATACAGCTATCCTGGCATCACACACAAATCCGTTCATAGCATCAAGATTGTTGCAAGAAAGACTATTCATCATCGAAAAATTGTTAAAGGTTTGGCAAATTAAGGGCAATGTAGGAAAGTCGATATTTGTGACTTTTACTACCAGGAATGAGAACTGCTCCGGTGTAATGCTACACAATCTGACATTAACGCATGCTGAATCAGTAAAATATCTAAGAATGCATCTAGATGGGCGTTTACTTTGGAGAGCCCATGGCGTGAATAAAAATTAACAGATGAGAATTAAATTCAACAGATTATATTGGCTAATAGGACGTACTTCAGAGCTATAACTGACAAGCAAAACAACGTTATATAAGGATGTACTAAAACCCATATATGGACATACGGTTTGGAGTTATGGCGGTCAACTTGCACTAAAAACATAGAGATAATAGAACGATTTCAGTTCAAATTCTTAAAATCACTGGTAAATGGACCATGGTACGTGCGAAACGATCAAATAAAAGCAGACCTAAATATTATGTCTGTCAGGGAGACAAAAACAACAAGGAGCACAAATTATTTTAAAAGACTACAGCATCCAAACACCTAAACGAACTGGCATTAAAACTACTGGACACAAATGAAGAAATCCGCAGGCTGAAAGGTATTCAGACTTAATAGATAGATTTCAAAATGAATAACTATTAATTTGTATTCATACAAAAAGTGTTTTAAGACTCTGGATCTACTGCCCTCATATCAAGATTCATAAGGCCAAAAATAATTACTTAATTATCGCTAATTAAGTTTAGTATAAATAAGATGTTAATAATAAAAAAAATACTCTTTTACAAGCTAAAATTCTCCGTACCCTCTAATTATGTTATACTTATTGCTCATTGTTATTTTAATATTAAACTACCACGTTTAGAACTAAATCACAAATTTTCATCCCCCTAAGTTCATGTTCTACCGAAAACAGATTGTTACAATAAATGGATTAAAAAAAATAACGAAAAAATATTTCAAAGGTTTCGTGGGAAAATTTTCAAAGAACTTCTGAAGTTATTTAAGTAGGCGGTTGTACTAAAGAAAAATAGAAAATTATATAAGTATTTGACTTAATTTGAGTCAAGTTATCAATTGAGTTACTAAATTAGTCCACTCATATACAATCCTGTTAAATTTTTATTATTCGAAATTTTTTAATGGGACACACAATCATATACATTTTACGTAGAACTACTAAATGGCAGAAAAATGCAATTTGATGAAGTTACAAGCAACAGTTCAAATTCGCTGGGATAAACATTTTTTAGGTAAAAATTGAAAAAGTAAACAACATAACCATAATAAAGGGTAATAAATAACAAAGACGATTAGAAGTAGTACAAACGATATTTTTAAAAATTTATAAGTAGAATAAAAATACAAAAGAAAAAAAGAAAATAATTTATAATAATTTATGACGACATTTTATTTATTTATCAATATACCTGCTAGTCCAGTAAAAGAAGAAAGTTAAATTTATTTCAATGGGCCTAAATTAATCAACAACTGTCTTATCAGATTCATACTAAGAAAGATAATTTTAATATGGGACTACTCCATATTATATTATTAATGATTTTGGTAAATATTTTATCTCATAACATTTAGAAACAACTATGACTTCCAAGTAAAATTTCAAAATTTCAAAAACGAAAAATATTTAATTTCCTTTGAAAAAACCTTTTTTTTATTAAACATTTATAAAATAAAAGGTTAAGTAAATTTTTAGTTGATCATCAACAACACTCTTTATAACATTGTTTAAATTATATCACATAACCTAAAAACTGTTAACAAAAAAAAACTTAAAAATTAAAGAAAATCATGATATCGCAGTATCACGTTTAATGAACGATACCATAGGATTTATGCTATATTATAATATGTATCTCATAATAAAATTTGGGTAGATTTAATCATGATTATTTAAGATTTTGCAAAAATATTATTGGTGGTCAAAAAAAAAATTAATAAAAAAAATTAAATCAGTGTTTTACGATTAACACTGAAAAACAAAATAAAACACTTTTGACGGTGATGTTGTTGTTATGGATCACATAGAGCTGAGTCATTTATTTTTAACTAATTTTCATTTCAACAAAACAAATCATAATCTACAAATTTACCAAATTTAATAATAAGTTAAGGTTTACCAAAAACAAAATGTCTTAAAATGTATGTTATATCTTTTATGTCTCAAATCACATACCCGTTAATATTTCTCATTTTCAAATGTAAAAACAAAAGTTTTCAGTAATTCCAACATTAAATTAGATTAGATTAGGATTAGGGGAGCAGATCTGCCTTTATAATACCGCAACCACAAATGAGCTTATAGTGGATTACCCGTATTAATGCTAATAATTCTTAATGAATCAGATTAAGCATATCTAATTTATTGATCATACTCAGGATATTCTTCAATGATATGCTGAATAGCTCTCATTGTTGGGGGATTGCTATTCCTAGGTGGCGAAGTTTGCTGCGAGTGAGCGCTTTGTTTTCACTAAGCAGATGTTTAACAGATTCTCCCTATATTTCACAATATTTGGCAAAAGTTGTTTTCACTAAGTTCTTTTTATAAAGATGCTCCTTTACTACGACTTTTAGTGATGTATTATTATCCCTGCCACGATACGTATCTGTTTCCTTAAAAGAGTTTTAGATTTCTTAAGCGCACGTTTTGGTGTGAGAATTTTTGCTTACCAATTTTCAGGAGCTTTGGCCCAGAATCTCTGAGCTTTTTGGGCCACCTAAGCTATCAACAGCATTTTGGCTGTACTCAGGGAAATTTCACAGAACGGAATTGGTCTTTAGGGCGCATCTTATGCCTATTTTGCTAGATAATCATCGTTTCCTTCCAGAATTTTCGTTCCACATTTTTGTTGACTTTATTTTTTTTAACATGGATTTTAAGTATTTCTTAACAGTCCCATACTAGCTTTGATGTGATGGTGTATGAATTGATAGCTACTATGGCTGCTTTACTATCCGAGAGAATGTAGTTTATACGTTTTTTGTAATTTTTTCTTAAATTCTGTAGCACAATACTTCAGCTTGGAAAACTGTGTTCATATAATCTAGGCTTGAGACTAACTATTAGCTCTGAAGCTTTTTCCATATACTACAAATCCTATTCCATGTAATTTCTTAGAACCATACTAATTTGCTTGGCATGCATATATTGAATGCTTTCTCAAAGTCAATGTTTTCTTTACAAGCGGTAGTCGGATAGTGCTATCGAAAGCGTATTATTTTTCTAGAGCACACCAATTAGTTCATGGTAAATCGCTTAATCTGGGCCTATCACTTCAGTAGCTCATCATCAGTAATACATTCACATTTAAGGTTTGAATTATTGTTTCTGTCTGATCAAAATAGGTCAAAAGGTTCTAGGTAAAGCAGAGTCTCTGATGATACAGCAGATGTTGTCCGCATAGCCCCAGTCACCATCAAACAAGCTGAATGTTGTAGTTCGTTAAGTTTATTTTAAGCTGAGGTTTGCGTACCTTTTTTCCGACATTGGACCGACCTGAAATTTGCGATAGCTACCTAACTTTTTATTCTTAATAAAATAATTTAGCCATAAAAATAAAAATTATTATTTATCAACTATTTTAAATTCGCAATTCCTTATGTCGGGGTATGTAAGTAAAGCATTATTCAAGTTATTTTTGATAATCATTTGGGTTTTTAGTGATATATTTAATTTATGGATTCCATAAATTATTAAAGTTATCTTATACATTCTTTATTTGTTTTTTATCATTATTATTTTCTTATATTTGCTTATTACACAAATTGCATAAAAACTTATAAGAAAAATACAAAATTATGTAGAAAATAATGTATTCATGTGCAATGTTATAAACTTTGACATTGGTTACAATAAGTCATATCTGTTTAGCGTTTAATACAAACCGGTTTGCTTAACGATGTGATCTCCGACTAAAACAGACATAACAATTTCCCTCGTGCTTGATTTTTTAACTAAGATACCGCTAAATTACAAACAGAAGTACTAACAGGATCATTTATTTCTTTCAATATCCGATTTACCCGACCTTCTATATCATTTCTGATGCTAAAATAACGTATTACTTGTGGATTTTTTTTTACAAAATTTGTTGTGGATATCTTTCAATTCTTGATATTTCAATTAATCATAAACTCGCTACGAGAAATAGTGCTACAGAGCTTCGTTCAAGTAGTTCGTAGGTATAGGTCGTCCAAATAACGTCTTCTCTTACAAGGGATTTACTGATGTGTTTGAAATTGTGAACGAATGCAGTTGTTAGTATTTTTCATAGTTTTCATTTAGTTATTCTTTTTCATTTAAATTTTAATCAAAGGTATCACACATTCGAATGTGTCACTAATTTGATTTTCTCTACGGAAAAAAAACGTAAATAACATTTAAAAACCATAAAAATGAAATTTAATAACTGAACTTAATATTATACAAAGAAATAAACACAAAGTCTAGACCATATCAATTAGATACGCATGATTTATTATCTCTTAATTAGAAAATAAAAACTCTTCTAATTAAGACACACCGACTTTATTATTTACTTCTCTAACAGGGATGTGAATTTATTTTTATTTATTTAACATAATTTGTCATGAATTTATTAACACTGTTTAGGTTGTGTATGACTGAGGTCCTGAGTCATGACTGCAATTTTGATTGAAATTATAATAGAAATAAAGTATGTAATTATATAAATGGACTAATGGATAAAAAAAAAAATTTGATCAACTATCGACTTTTCTGAAATTTTGCGGGGGAATTAGTATTGACACAAAAACCATATGTGAATATTTCCCGACTTTTTTGCGATTTCTTATTCTACTACTGCCTTCGTGGCGAATGAAAATAAATTTAATCACCTGGATTATTATCCTAAAACATTTTTCACATACATAATTATATCAATGAAAGTGTCGTAGTAAATGATTTATTAAATTTTAGTCGTATCACGTCTCTCGCTCCTGTTGGAGTTCCTAAATACACCCTGATCCACTTTATATGCTTGATATTGAGTGCATCAATTCAATCAGCAATGTTCTCCTTAATTTGAGAAAAAAGCCCTGGGTAATCAATCATTCATCAAATTCTTTTTAAGATGAAGTCATCGTCATATCATCGATTCCTAAAGCTTTCAAATCAATTGTTTTTATAAATAGAATACCCATTTCTTATTAATGATTATGGTCCAGGGCGAATTTATAAAATATAAATCTGTGGTGTCAAATCTTGTTGTGTCAACTTCAAGATTAATAGTAATATGAAAGTAGGCTTATAAACAGATATAGTTTAACTGATTTTAGTAAAACTTCTGATATTTTACCACATAGTGTAATATTCCTTAAACTCCGAAAATTAGGTTTCTCGTTAATCTGTTTAAAATGAATAAATTAGTATTTAGACAAATAGACTTTATTAGATAATAGACGGTTTCGTTCATGTCATCTATTTTAACATCAGTTGTATTGTAGCCAATTCAGGTGCTCCCCATTCTCATTTCGCATTCCCCATACCACATTCCCCAATATGCATTCATAGTTTACTAACAATTAGCACATTCCTCACATAGAAATTAACTAAAAAATTATAGTAAAGTCACGTCACTGATCAAAACAAATTTTTGAAAATTTTGTACTGATCAAAAAAATTTTAATGCCTATAAAAAAAATATGTATCGAGTATCTACTAAATAAATTTTACTGTAAAATGAAATGTACAGTAATTTCATATGAATTTAATTTAATTCACTTTTTTTTTAATTGTTTTTATTTTTTTTTTTTTGGTTAAGCATTCCCTTTTGATTATTCATAAAAAATTGATACTTCCGTAGTAGCAGAAGCACGCTTTAATAGAAAAAGATTAGTGAAAGCGTAAAATCATATAAACTAAATTACTACTGTTAAATCTTAATCAACATGTTATCATATTTCCGTATACGAAGTTCTTTGAACCACGGAAATATAATACATACATACTTGACATCCAAATGTCTCTTTCAAAAATAAAAATAATTATATATTATATTGATTTAAAACAATTCAATATCAATTATATTCGATGACAAAATCGCAAGTTCAACTAAATGAAAATATTCAAGAATTTAAGTGATTATGATGGATCTAAACATATAGTTGATATGGATTTTAGTGAGGCTGGCCTTTGATATTTTACCAGATGATGTAGTTATTTTTTTAAAAAATAAAAATAATAGGCTTCGCTTCATTTATGGTTCTATGGCCGGACTGATCCCATTTTCTTTTTTTTATTACTACTGTGACAATTGCACTCTAAGTCCAGCTGACTGTTAAATGCACACTTGTACGAAAATACGAAATGCATTACAGAAATTATCAACTGATTTGTTCGGATGAAAAAATTTGCAAAAACTTTAAATTAAGAGGATTTAGTTAAAACAACAAAAATTGTTTTGATTTGAAAATTAGTCAAACGATTTTCAAAAAACTAACAACTCTAATAGGCAAGCACAGATGATGAATAATGATATGTTTCAGGCATCTGTTCGAAGCTTCTCATGAAAATGATTATACCCTTGGGAAGATTTTCAGATGTTTACGCGTCATGTATGTTTACATGTTATTCACTAATACCAGAAGATAGAAAGAAATAATTTTTATTTTCTTTTCAAAATTCAGTGGTTATTTCAGGAAATTTTCCAGAAATGATTTTTCATAATTTTTTAGTATGGAAACATTTTTTTTAATAATATTAGTGTAAAAATCTGCTGAAAAATATCCAACAGGGAATAAAATTTTAAACTTTAATTTTAAATTTTAGAATAAATTTATTTTTGGTATTTCACTTTATTGTATTTTACTCTTTCTATAATGCTCTTTTCTCACTCTTAATAAAAACTATTCAAAAAAAATATGCCTCAAATTTTTTACTCAAATTATAAAAATTTATAAAATTTGTCGTACCCGAATAAATCAAATGAATAGAACAATAACTTATAACTAATACAGCAAGGGACTGTAAACGTACCTGTGCTCTTTAATTTATGTATTGCTGAGCTATTAAATAAACTTAATCAAAACCACTCTCTGACAAGAAGCTTGGCCTTTGCGGATGATCTTATTATTTATAATATAAATGGATTTGTATTAAAAATACAAACATAGCTTGAAGAAAATTATAATAATGAAACAAAAAACTATATTGAAACTTGGAAACTAAGAATCAATTATAGCAAGTTTGAAGTTATGTTATTCAGAACAAGTCTAGATAAAGCTAACTCTGATGTTAGAAAAAACTGACCAAAGTTCCACATAAAAACTAGAGACAATTAATTATAAGAAACATATTTCCAATAAAAGCGAGGAAATCCTTTATGGCTTCCAAGAAGCTCTTCTATGAGAAATGGATAGCCAGGACAGTAAAAATCATAGGGTACCGCATTGATAAGACCTATTTTTATATACTATGCTTGTCCAATATGGTATCATATAAGTCCATCATGTATGGAGTAATTGAGAAACTTTGAAAGAAAGTTTATAAGACTACAGACTACAGACTACAAACACTGCATATAAAACAAAACGCTCTATAAGTATAGTAAAACAAACAAAATATATTAATTCATAATTAATTTAGCACGAAAGCATTTTTCGATGGTAGAATTCGTGACAGTTTGATTACTCACTCAATATATTATCATGATGGGTACAAAAGAAGAATGTACGTGTATAAGGTATGAATCAATAAACTAATAATAAATAAATAGCTAACAGCTGATCAAATAAATTAAGTAGTATAGTAGTAGTAGTAGTAGTAGTAATAGTAGTAGTAGTAAGAGTAGTAGTAGTAGTAGTAGTAGTAGTATTAGTTGTAGTAGTAGTAGTGCTTTTTTTGTAATATTTTTATCGTACATTTCTGTTAAACTTAATACTAAGAGATATATAGACATTAAAATAGGTCTTTATACAGCTATGAGTATTACTTACTATATGACTTTATTGATTATTACTTAATATATGACTAACATATTATGAGTTGAGGAAATATTTTACAAAAGAAATCTTAATTTGAAAATTTTTTTTTACTCACTTGATAATTTGGTTTAAGTGTTTTTTTGTACAGATATCAGAAAAAAAAATGAATAAAAATAAAACACATTAACAAAAAAAAAATAGTTTAGAACTATACATATATACACAATTATTGTCTAAAAAATTAAACTGTCAAGACTACATTTACACAATCGAATCAACTTGTTGTTGTCCAAGTTAACATTTCTTGTAACATTCTATAAATTAAATAATATCAGAACCGAAGTAGGTCATATACATAAAGTTGTATCAATATTAATAAAATTTGTCAATAGCCATTTTCAATTAATGTGGTATTGATTGCGGTGGTTAGTTTAACCTTCAATATTGAGGATCTGTTTCTAAAAATTAAATTACGTGATGATGTTAAAAATTTATTATGAATTCAATTTTAATTAGAATTTGCCTGTGATACCTTCCAAATTTTCAGTTTAATTGCAAACTATTTGCGTTACTCAGTGATTTTAAATATTAAATGAATCTTTCTTAATGTGTAATCTGAACAACAAAGAGTTGATTAAAATGAAAAAAAAAACATAAAACATGAATAAAAAATCAATTTCTGATTTGAAAATTATTTTGATATTCTATGATCCAGAGGTCGTAATTTATTATTAATAATAATTCCTACATGCATATTTAATATCAGTGACTCCGAACCTTTATTATATCCAAGTACTATATCTATGTTGTTATAAATATTTTAGACTCATAAAATAAAGTTATATTAGAAAATTAAACCTTCTTATTCTAACACAAATACGTTCTAAACCTAACCGACATAACAGACATTATTCCAAATAGTAATTTTCAGTATTAATAATGGCTGCAACTTTTCCTTAAAGTACACCCAACAAAGCTCGTAGAATTTAGAATTACAATTATTCGGCAAGCAATTCCATAATTCGACTGACTCTATACAAAGATGGCTAATTCTTCCAGAGTAATTAAGCTTGGATTTCGTAGTGACCTTCTATGAGTTATTTTCTCATGAAGATATTCTGACGTATTTTTAGATGGAATTATTCTGAATAAGCATGTGTTTTTATATTTCAAGATAGTTTTCATAAGTGCAATCACCATCACCAGTACTCTTTGTCATTGTGATAAAATAAATGATAAAAAATAACTGAGACTAGAATCTGATAACAACTTAAATAAAATGGGGTTACGCTATTTAAGAAGACGTAGTTCCTGACAATAGTAGTAGTTTTCCACATTTAATTAGTTTATAAGCAAGAAATTTTATAAATAACTACTCGAAAAACATTGTAGTGAAATATGTAGAAAAATTTGCAATACCATACTTAATTAAGCATAAAATTCTATCTAAGTTTCTGTCAAGAACAGAAAAAAAATAATAATCAAATCTACACCGGCTTATCACAAAGCGTGTACAAGCATTGAAAATTACCTTTAATTTGGAAAACTCAAAGATAAAATCAGTTTGTCTTTCACCCATTCATTAACAGCGATTTTGCGTGAATTAGGTATATTCATTTTTAGAAAAACATTCTAATAAAAATATTGCTCCACCTTAGAAATCTTCGAAACTGGATTTATTTGATGTTTTTTTTTATTACAATTTTCTTTAATTCTTTGCAGTTTAAGTTAAATTTAAAAATAGTCTAGAACAAGTTTTTAATTTTTTTTGCTAAAATACACTAAGGAGTTAACATTTAAATGGTTTTCAGGAGAATTATAGAATGTAATTACAGAAAGAGAAAATTAAAAAAAAATACACATGCGACTTCCCATAAGTAGAAAATATAATTTCACTTGCCGTAACATCATTTGCAAATCTCGTGATGTTCTAAACAATTCAATATTCAATATAAGTATAAATCCACATTTAACCGCAGTTTCAAATTAACTTAATTGATTACCTTGAATTGTCAAATTGTATACCTGATTGATTAATTAGACTTTTAGAGCACAGTACCCACAGAGAGAAATTCTACTGTGCCTGAGACACTTGACTTTTCAAAGTAGATTTTCAATAGATTCTTCTTATATTTCACATATGCTAAGCAAGTTTTATTTTCAGCCAAAATAAGTCTATAATTTTTAGTTGGACCATTGCCAGTTATTGTTTTTCTACATATTGTGCACCTAGGTTTTTTGAAATGTAGAATGAATATGATATGTAGACAAAAATGAGAAATATTTCACTCGCAAGGGGAAATTACCTGATAAGTACAACACCTCAGGTAAATATTTATAGTCATTCCAAAGCAAATAAATAAAATCAAAATAAAATTAATCTCATCATGGACTAATAGAAACTGTTACGCCTATTCTTAGTTACCTATAACTGTTTTATACCTTTTCCGCTTGATTTAAATTGAAAATTGTATGTTCTTTTATACTTGATTAATTCCTGCATTGATTTTGAACTTACATTGCATTATTGGACTCTATATATACTATACATACTATAAAGCTAATTTTATGATATAAAAAGAGCCCCTAATTTATGTGACTAGCAATTTAGAAGTAATTCATAACCAGTCACGAATCATTAATTGTAAAATTATTCTTGGAAAAAAAAACCAAATCAAAACTTCTATTTCAATGTTTGAAAATCAATTTTTGTTTTTTTAAATATACTCATAAAAAAATTTCATTTTCTTTAAAACAGGTTCATATTTTCATTCGAGAATTTAAATGTTGTTGTTGGTTGCTTGTGGCATATACTTATTTAGATTTTAATAGTAAAATAATTTTATTATACAAAAAAAATATATAAACAGGATGTACCCACATCATTGGAAAACAATTTTTTTTTATGAAGAGTTTTAGGTAAAGGCGACCTCTTCAGATCTATTGTACTTATCCGTTTATTGTCTTAGAATTGCAAGTCTATGTCCTTGGAAAACAATAGATTCATACTTTGACCGGTGTCAAAAATAGGGGTGCTTTTTTTTAAGTAATATTTACCTTTTTAAAAGTTTTTACAATTTGAATCATAAGTTCGTTTAAAGCTGAGAAATAACACTTTATTTCCTTTATAATAAAAAATTTGTTGCCATCTCGATTTATACGGTTTTACTAACAGTTTTTCAAATTTGTATACCTTTTTTTACTAACGGTGTTCTTCCATTTCGATTCATATCCATCATGGTTGCGATTTTAATTTTTTTTTCCATATTTCGGATCTACAATCATTTTTATACATCATAATATATAACATAGAGTTATAGGTAGGTAGATAGGTAGAAGTGGCCATTCCAGTTACTTCTGGAAAACCAATTAATTTGTGCCTTTTTGATACCACAACTCGAGTGACCTATTTCTTGTTGTTGGTTGTTATAGGTGGTCGTACTCTCATCTTCACTCGCCCCAGGGGCACAGTACTAGAGCCACTCTGTGGATTGAGAATATTGATCAGATCTCCTATTTTGGTTTCCGCGATAAAACATATATTGCTGGGAAAAGCCTCATCTAAAGTCCGGAATCTGACTCTAGCTAATACTGGACAGCTGCAAATAAGGAAGTGTTGAAGAGTTTCTGCGGCAGTGGGGATTGAAAGGAGTGGGGATTGAAAGGAGCTTGGCAGGGTGGCTTCCTATTGGCCAATGACCCGTACTGAGAACTACTACTCTTGCTATAACAGTACGGGACCTGGTTAAGAGTTGTTTGGTTTTATTGATGTTATACAAGGGTCATGTTTCCCCCGAGGTCGCAAAGGTATTTAGTCTATGTCACCTTTCATTCGCTCTGGCCAGAAAGTTTTTTTTTATGAATGAATGTATGCGCTTCTTTTTTTTTATGAATGAATGTATGAGTTTTTTTTTAAGTATGAATGAATGCACTTCTTGATGACTCTCATTGGAGAGTGAATGTCTTCCTCAAGGGGCCTGTAAAAATGGAACCTTGGGGAAGAAAAATTGGAACCTTGCCTTGCCAGTCGGTTCTCTCATTTCCATCTATGTTATCTATGTACAACACTTTGAAGATTGTTACCAACTATGGAGCTACTTAATCTTGCAACTTTTGGTAGAGCTATAGAGTATGAACTTATTTAAATGCTCATTCTAAACAGTGTGAAGATGTTACTTTAAGTGAATTAAATATTTCCATACCTCTGCTTAGATGATTACATTTACGAAAATATTTAACAAAATATAACAAAACTGCCTTTAAGAATCATCATATCAGATTATAAAATGTTATGTACATTTAAAGCCATACGTACGATATAAAAAAAAGGGATATTGCAGAGCTGTACTAATGTCAGAAACACCCTGTAAAGAATTATCATTTGTATTATATTTTTAAATTAAGAGATTGTGATAATTATTTAAAGTTTCCTTCCTTTAGCTTTTGAATTAAATTAATTCAAACAATGAAAAACCTTTCAAACCTCTGTTTAACGGTTGCAAATTTTATTTTTATTTCTATTTCTTTTTTGTTATTTTTATACAAGGTCGTTAATTTATATTTATAGATATTTTGCTGTTGTTGTTAATTTTTGTTTATTTCTAACATGAATAGATTTTACAAAATTTATATAAAAAAATTTTTATTTTAATAAGTAGTAATTTAAGTATTGAATTTAAAATGAATCACGAACGATTGTCAATAAAATGTTGCTCAATAACAACATAAACATTAAGTAAAAGAAAGTTATTTAGAAATACCTAAAGAAAATTGTTACAAAAAAAAATAAAATATATATTATATATACAACATACAAATCAATTAAAAGAAGTTGTAGCAGCAAAAGTGCTTTTGTTAAAAATTTCGGTTAATTTTTTTGTAAAATCTCTTCAATCTAATTTTTTATATTTGCCTTAATTAACTTGCCTTGGACTTTATATGTTTGTTTCAATTTGCTTCAATTCAACAAAATACCCATTTCAATAACCATTTAAGGCCGGTTTTCATGATAAATTTTTAGCTGATAAATTGGAGTTTAGAAAGAGAAGAGTATAGTATACCGTTAATGTGTATGAGGGAGTAAAATTATATTATTTTTATAGTAACTTTTATAGATGATTTGAAATCTAAAATCTATATACATAACCTTCCAATATTCAAAATGTAAACAAAATAAAGGTTATTTAATTTAAGCAATCTTCCTTAGAATTGTTTAAAATTTCGCGAAAGTATATAAACAAAGTAAATAAAGTGAAGAAAAGTGAAATATCATATGATTTTCATCTGTGGAATTTTTATTTAGTTTTTTTAAATTTTAAATTCACTTGTATTTATTATGTTTTTCATTTTTACATAAGTATTAATTAGAATTAAAATATTATTTTTTTATATTATACTAAATAATGAATTTAGAAAAAAAATGTATACATACATACATTCTAAAATTCATTCAACAAAATTTAAAATATTCATTCAGATAAAAAAAATTAAAGTTACAATTGTAATTAAAAGTAAATTTTTTAAATGTGTTAAATAGTTAGTTTATGTATAAGATAAATAGAATATGTATAATTTTAGTATAAATATATTATACCTAAAAGCTAAAATAATATTTTTTATTTACATATGCATTCAAATATTCAATACAAAAAATTAATTTTTGTTATTGTTTTTACTCAAATTCAAAAATTTAAATGTCGTTCCGTATCCATAAAATGTGTTGGTAGTGTGCGAATTTTTTTTGTGTAATTACACATTACTTTATGTTAGTGTTAAAAATATCGGCGATAATTATAGGAAACATATCTTTGCGAAGATATGTTTTTTTAAAAATTCTCCGATATTTATGGCGATTCTCCGATATTTATGGCGACTCTCTCGATATTTCTCCCGATATTATTGTCATTCTCCCGATATTTTATCATTGTTTCTCTATCGCACTTATGAAATTTTTGTATCTTCTGCCTACGGCTTTTCATGTAGCCGATATATCGGCGAATTGTTATAGCATTTTTAGTATAATATAAAAAAATAATATTTTAATTCTAATTAATACGTAAAAATGAAAAACGTATTATAGAAAAATAATAAATACAAGTGAATTTAAAATTTAAAAAAACTGTTTGATGTAATGCAATTCTCCACATAAAAATTCTACAGATGAAAATCATATCATATTTCACTTTTTTTCACTTTATTTAATTTATTTATATACTTTGGCGAAATTTTAAACAATTCTAAGGAAGATTGCTTAAATTAAATAACCTTGATTTTGTTTACATTTTGAATGCTTTAAGGTTATGTATATAGATTTTAGATTTCAAATCATCTATAAAAGTTACTATAAAAATAATATAATTTTACTACCTCATACACATTAACGGTACACTATACTCCTCTCTTTCTAAACTCCAATTTATCAGCTAAAAATTTATCATGAAAACCGGCCTTTAACCAAAGTATATCCATAAAAAGAGTAAGAACTCATGTATGTATTCATTTGTTTGCACAAAAATTCATATGCAAATTTGATAAACATTGTCAGAAATAGATATAATAAGAATTTTACGTGTAAGAAAAAGAAAAAATATAGTAAACAAAAGAGAGTAACAAAAAAAGTTGGCTGAAATTAAATAAATAAAGTTTATAATTTTGAAAAATATTTTCGACAAAAATTTTCGTTGAAATATTTAACAATATTATTTTCTAAATTGTATCAACTATGCATAAGATTTTTAGGAGACCTAACTAAAACAGCGTTATCATATTCTTTAAATTCTGTGATTTATAAATAGATGTTGTCCTCAGTATTATTTTATAATCGTATACCAATATAATAAATATTTAGGTTTACTAATATAATTAATAAAAAATAATAATGTTTGTAACTCCAAATTATTACTGACAAAAATATTAATAATATTTTATATTATTGCAATGTAATTATAATTTAATATTTTTAATAGGTATATAAGAAAATAATAATGTTTAAAATGAAAATATTGAAATAATAAAAGATCAGAATTAATCCTCGTATAAGGGAACAAACTAAATTAGAGCTAACAGTTTTTGCCACCCTGCCTCCATATATAAATAATGGAAGGGAACGTAAACAAATCCAAAGGAGAATAATGAGAACCAAAATTATTTTACAGTATAAAGGAAAAGACAAACATCTGTTTTGTAACTTTTCTCTCTCATAATAAATTTTGTGTACGATAAGTAAATGTAAATTTTAACTCTTTTAACTAATGATATTTTGCTCGGCTTGATATTTCTTAAAAAATAGGTTGTCGTAAAATGGGAGTGCGTATTCTTGTTAATATAGATTACAGATATTCTTTGCATTCAACTAAGGTGAAATTTACATATGTGTGTGTACTAATAATGGAATATGGATATTTGATAAAGTTAAAATTTGGTTTCTCTTTAAATTCACTATATTTATTGACATTTCTATGGTGTAAAGAAGCAAAAAAAAAACAAAAAAGGAATACAAAATAAATGTGTGCAATACAAATCATTATCATTATATTTCAATCATTTTCTATTACTATTCAATTATATTTTCAATTTCAATTATTTCAATCATCATTTTCATAATATTTTTTTTGTGTTTTTAATTTGGTTTCTTTTATTAATCTCTTTCTTTTATTATTTCTCTTTCTCTCACTAAGTATATGCAAATGTACGTACATGTGTCATATAGGGCTTGCATTTGTTACATACATAATCATATGGCTTAGTTTAATTGAAAATAAAATGCAAACATTATTTATGGAAGAAAACAAAATTTGAACCAATCAAGTATCAGTTATCTATCACTCAGTTACAAATTACTCTTCTCGCATGTAAAAAAAGTTCAATTTCGATTTATGCATGTATATATTATACTTTTATATGCCAATTTATGCTTAGGCAGCGTATACACCTCGGACAAAATCGAATTTTATCGTAGATAAAGTCATAAAGTCGGATGAGTGTTTACATTTCAGACTTTTCCACAGATTTAAATCTACGATTTTACGTCAAATATTTTTTGTATTTAACAGGGTTTCTTTTTATAAAGTGCGTAATTTTTTAATACGTAAATTAAAAAATTCAAAGGTATCTAATCAAAAATCTCCAAACATTTTTTAAAAATACACATATTTTTATAAAATTTGTTACAGTAATATAAAATATAATTATACATTTGAAGTATGAGCAATAATAACCAAATTGCGTTAGAGTGAATTTTAGTGCCATTTGATTATATGTGTTGTTCTTTGAAAATATATTATTTTTCATTAAAAAAATATTTTCACTAAAAAGTCGAAAATAAAATAAGGAAAAAAAAAATTTTTTTTTAGAAATATTTGCCTTCAATTTAAGCGTCCTAAAACTACAAAAATAAACTTTAGAATCGCAGCTTGATATAATGTTTTCATAGCAAGTTATGATTGTAATTACGGAAAAAGCAAATTAGCCGAACTTTTTACCAAATCTCTTAATCTCATCTCAAGACTTCCTAGAATTTCGGCTAATTTGCTTTTTCCGTAATTACAATCATAACTTGCTATGAAAACATTATATCAAGCTGCGATTCTAAAGTTTATTTTTGTAGTTTTAGTACGCTTAAATTGAAGGCAAATATTTCTAAAAAAAAATTTTTTTTTTCCTTATTTTATTTTAGAAATACATTTAATACGACATGCTTTCTAAGTCATAATTTTAACCAATTGACATATTTTCATTTCCAAATTTCTGATACTTTCAAAATCTTTTGTTAAAATTTGTAAACAAAATATCACAAAATAAATAAAATTTTTACAATTCTTGTTTTTTTATTGTTTACTTACCTTTTCTGGCTTTACTATTTCTTCTTTGTAAGTCATTTATTATCTTAATATTTTTAACGTGAGGAAAATCGGGGCTCAAGCGCGGTTCACTTCTTTAATTTATTTATTTAAATATCAATTTATCATTTTGCTTTTGGGATGTGAGTCTATTTATTTTATCCCAATGAACGAGGTTCAGTCCTTGAAAATTTTTAAAAAAGACGAAACCGCTTGTATAATTATTTTATCAATAAGGCAGCGCTTACACTTCAATATTTTTCAAAATTTATTGACGATGTAAGATTGAAGAGAGATACATTTGTGTTTACACATCAATTTCTAAACAATCAAACTATCTGTCAGTTTTTTTTTTATTTATTTCACGTATTCACCAAAACTAATATAAACAAAAAAAACTTTTTTAATCCAGAACAGAACCCTGTGAATATAAAACAAATGTCAAACCAAAAAATATAACAAAAATTTCATTATTCACCATATTTCATTTTGATCCTCACAAAAAATATTGAAGTAAATAGGATAACTTCTAACATGAGATGTGATTTCTGGTTTTTTTTACTCAATTTAAGCAATTTTTGTTCTCTATGGTAGATTGGTGTGAAATTTTCAATAGAATTAACCATATATGTCAATTGGAGGACTTTGAATATAAAAGTAAGAACATTGAGTTAAGTTCGATGATTCCATTAGCAAAATTGCTAAAGAACCCACATTTTTTTTTTTGAAATTTCATGCATAGATGAGTTTTTAATCAAGTTGTAGAAGATGCCAGATTATTAGGCCTTAAAATTAATGCGATATACATTTTGAAACTTGGCCAAGTTAGAATCAAGTTAGAAGTATAAAAAATACAGTCAAAATACAGTCTAAATGACGAATAAGATTTTGGGTCAGATGTCAGCATCATCCATTCTTTTAACTTTACCTAGCTAGTGATTAAATAGTTTTTCTAAATTAAAAATTGTAAAATTATCAAAGACCAACATGACATGACCTTTTCGATTTTTGTTTTTGTAGATCTAGATCGGTTCTTGGTCTTATAGGTTTGGCTATATTTTTACGAATTCCAATATCCTTTCCTAATCTTACAGCGATATTCCGAAATTATCTAGTTTATTTGGACAAATGTGAAACAATTTTCAAGTGCGATTAAAATAACTGTAAATAATTCAACTGCAAATAATTTTAGAGTCCGTTATAAAACTCAGTATTTTATTACGTTTCCGTTGCGAAAGTCTAATATGAAAATTAAATTTTCATATTTAGATATCCAAATTATAAAGTTACAAAAAAAAAAATGCAAATAAAATTTTAAAATGCATTATTTAGAAAAATGGAAAAACAAAAATAAAAAAAAAATAGTATTTAAAATTAGAAAATTCCAATTTTCTTTCATCAAAATCCAATTAAAAAAAATTATTTTCCATTTTTTTTTTAGTTACATATTTTTATACCATTGATTCCATTGACATTGTAACCATTGTAAGGTTATACAATATCGCAAAACAAATGTATGTATTTTTTTATTTATCTTAACGGAATCTGCAATTGAAAGTATTTTTCGGAACATATTGGAACAAGATTTTTACTTTTTAAATTCCAACATGTAAATATGTACATATTATTATGTACATATGTATGTATTGTTTGTACAAAATGTCAACACTATAATTATAATTGTAATTTTCTGAACAATTAAAGAAAACATGTTATTTCTCTCTCTATGATATTTTTGTAATGACGTATCCATGTTTACAAAATAGCAACAACAAATTTACAACAAAACTAAGTTATGTAAATAGAAAAAAGAAAAAAATAGTAATTTTTGTGGGGTATTTTTGTAAAGTAATAATTTTTTTTTTTTTATAATATAGAAAAGAAATAATTCAAGGTTAAGAGACTGTGAATTATAATAAAGGTTATGGTCAAAAAATTATGTTCCTCAAAATGAGTTTTTAATTTTTAAGTATAGACATATAAAATTTCTGAAGAAATTGTTTATACAAATATTATTATGAAATTAAAGGGTTTATCCATGGGATATTTGATGATAATCCTGGTTATGATCATGATTATGAGCCCCATTAGTCAAACGTTTAGAATAGGTATTACAGAAAACGCCACTGTAATGTTGGTTTACCGTGGTGTTAATTTTTCGTATATTTGAAAACATGCGGCAGCTATTTAGTTCTAGCAGTTGTACAGAGAGATTCAGTGCACGGTGAAATATAAAAGCAGTTGTAAGTAAAATAGTAATTTTTTTTTAAATTTAATTGTAAAATTGTTGTAATCAAATAATGCTTAAAGAGATGAGAAAAAATAAATTTTTCAAGAAATTTGAAATTTTCTTTTTTAAATTTAATTAAAGTAATTTTTAATTAGTTTTTAATTTTTATTATTTCTGTAATTATCTATACGTTTCTAAAAATTTATCGAAGAATTAATTTGCTTTTTTATTGTTACGTTTCCTTTCATCCAGTATAGTAAATATTGTATCATATTAACACTACGATTTAAATCACATTTATTTATAATGTTTATTTTGTAAAACGAAATATTGACAAAATTAAATACATAAAAAAATATTCCGATTGTTAACATGGTGGTAACAATCTTTAAAATTAAATCAGAATTACCAAAAACCCTTCAATCATAAAATATGCCAGAAGCAAAACTTTATAGAAAACATATCAGAAATTTTAATGCAGCATTGGCTTTTGTTTCAATGGATGAAATTTCGCTATATTTACTAATTTTACACATTTGTTATATTTACTAATTTTAAATGTGAAAAAACTACATCTATTGTAAAATAATGTCCCCTTCCATTTTATTTTCAATGATAACAAAGTTATGATCCCAATTTTTTTTTTTTTAATTGTTAAATGCTTTCCACGAAATCAATGTCCTAGGCTTAACTAAAATCCGGACTCCCATAATTAGTAATCAGATAATATATGGTTTTTTATGGTTTTTTTATATTTTTTTTTCTGATGTCTTATAAATCACAATGGTTTCTTCGTTTTAGTCTTCACCTCTGACCTCCAGTTGTCATTACATTTCGATTTATGTCTATTCCGTAGCTTGTACTATATTTAGCTATTATACTAGTGATAAACTCAGTAACAACCAGGTTGTGTTCGATAACTTGATTTGGCACAAACCAAGGCGCATGAAAATTTGTATTGGTCGCTGCAAAACCCCAAAGCTGAATTCCATATGTGCCAAATAGGTTTTATTATGACTTTATAAATTATAAAGAACTTATTTGTTTATAAAAACTGTGTGCTCTTTCTCAATAGCCAGTACATACTTCTAAATTTAATATCAAACTGTTTTCTTTAATTGGCAATATATTTACGCCAACTAAGCCTTTTTTTTTTAATATAACTACTAAGTACATAATTTTTTTGTGGAATGATTTTAGTAGTATTATTTAAAATGATTTGAGGACTTTACCTTTCTTTAAAGTAAAATTCATATTGTGTAGACTTCGATTCATTTGATTTTATGTTCTATTTTTGTAGCCATATTCGAATATTTTTGAAGTTTTCTTGCAGTTTGAATGATGCTATTTTAACGTCTTGATGTCAACCCATAAAAACAGTGTAATCGGCAAAAATGGCAATTTTTACCTCTGGTAGTGTTTTTGAATATCAGTCGTAAGCAGTAGATATATTATATACCTTGAGACACTGCCTAGCGAAGCACCAGATTGTATTTTATATAGTCCAGTGTATGAGTTAGCTTACATTATATCTGTATTAAAAGAAACTGTTCAGAATTTCATAGAGATCACATGGTAAATTTGGTTTCAATTTACACATAAGGCCGCCAGGAGACCAAGACCACACCATATCGAAAGTCTGACTGATGTCAAGAAGAGCAACTATGCAAAATTCTTTGTAAATTGGGATGACACGAAAAAAATTTTAGGTTATGAAAATTTTTCATATTATTTCTTTTTGTCGTTTCCAGCCGGAGGCTTTTTAAGTATAAAATTGGACTTTTAATATTATCATTTTCTTTTTACGATAACTAAACTCATAGAATTCAGTAAAAAAATAATTTTTTTACTATAATTTTAACGCTTTTTTTAAGAAAATATATATATATATATATTTTAAAATGAAATTCACTAATCTTAATCTCCTCAGGTGTTTTGCAAGCAAAGATTTATAATAAAAATTTCTTAAAAATTATTTTCTTCGAAAAGCAAAAAGAAATTTATATCACAAAATACATTATTTTTGTCATAATTATGAAAACAATAAAAAATATTTTATATATAGCTATATATATGTATATAATTGACATCTATTAGCGGCATTGCAAACAGGAAAAATTTGTAGAAACAAAAGAAACTTCAACAATTTACTATACATGTATCCGGCATTATATAGTCAGTCAGTTTAAAATGTCACATTTCTTGTTTCTACGCATGAATATTTTGTACTTGTTTCGTATATTTAGTTAATCCAACCACCAGTAACTATTGTATTTTAGTATTACTAAATAGTAAAATATATAAATTTATTTTTTTGCAAATTGAAAGGAAATAAAATTTTTATTTAATTTTTTTTAAAAAATAATTAAATTAGAAATGTATTGATACAAATAAAAATAATATGAAAAATATAAACAAAAATACAAAATAAATAAATTTTAGATTTTAATTGTAATTTCCTTGCAACTGTACTTTACAATAATTAATTGATAAGTCGTAGGTAGGTAGGTAGGTAGATAGGAAGAAATGATCAATCCAGTTACTTCCGGAAAACGAATTAGCACTAAATTGTGCCTTTTGGATGTCACAACTCGAGTGACCTATTTGTTGTTGTACGATTGAGAAAGTCAAACTGATTATAAGCTTTGCTTCCTGCAATAATTCCTACTGTTTGAGAGAGGCCTCACCTAAAGTTAAATAGCCTCATTCTGTATCTCACTCTTACTCACTTAATGAAAAAAAAGGTGAAAACAACAGTTTTTATATTATGTATTATGCACTCTTACACACCCGGTGAAAAGTTCTTAAATTTCCTGTCACCTAGTGAGAAATATATGTATTCTGTATCTCATCCCTAAAGATAAGGTGAATAAAAACGACCACATTTTATTCACTTGTTGTAAGTCAGTGACCTTGATTTTTTTTTTTTTTGTCTTTAGTACAATAGTCTTTAAATGTGTTGCAAACATGAGGTCCGGCGTTCCAAGTGTCGGGACCTAAGACATAAATTTTTTTTTTTGTCATTAGTACAATGGTCCTTACATGTGATGAAAACAATAGGTTCGGGGTCCAAGGAATTGGGGCAGAAACTCTATATAACGGGTTTAAATTTTGTTTTTCTGGGAAAAGGTTATTCATAATTATTATAAATAATTTTTAAAAAAATTTCGGATAATACAATACATTGACTCTACTCTATTCAATATTCATTTGCATATTGAACAAACCTTTTAGAATATGTATGTTTCCAATCACATATCCATTCACTCTCCCCTAAATTATTTCGAAATACAAAATATAAAAGATTTGCAAGGGTAAGTGAAGAATTTACGTGAAATTGAGAATCTGGCACTGGGAAGGTTTAAAGGAAATATTCAACAGTTTCTGTCTCGTCTTTGTTATTGCAGCTCTGTTACAATGACGGTTGAGCAGAATACCCAGCTTAAGTAGCGTAATTTTATATCAGCCAGTACCTCGTTCTGATCTCTACCACTCTTTATATACCAGTACAGGATCAAGATTATATACCTGACAGGATTATATATCAGTACAGGCTTGGTTTTGTTGATGTTGGTTATGTTGACAAGGGCTATTTTTTTGTAGAGGATTCCCAGGTATTTTTTTTTTTTTAGATCTTGACTGTAGCCTGGGTAGAATTAACACTTTCCTACATTATAATACGGTACAACAATTATTGCTACATACCTATAAAAACGTTAGATTTTCGAGGAATTTATTTATGAAATTTTTGCCATATCAATTCTTAAATATGGAAATCTAACTACTGCTATTAATTATCCGGAACTAAAATTCTTAGCGTAGCTAAATTTTATTTAAGTTTGTTATCAAAATATTTGTCTCAATTATTTTTGCTCCATCAAAATAATACAAATAAATGCGTTTTTTGACGAATTCCATCGGAAAGTGAATGTCCTCCTCGAGAGAGGAAAGATCGTTAAGGTTGGCCTTTTACTTGGGCAATTCATCGGCTGTTTCGGTATTCTCTATGTTAGGGAACTGATATTAAATGGATCGGAAAATGGCCAAATACACCTTTTAATTCAACTTAATTCATTAGAACAAATAAACTCTTATATCTACGTATCAAAGTAATATAAATAAATAGAACTTATTTCTGTTTATTTATTGAAAAGTAAAATCCAACAGAAATTTCATTATAATTTCTAATTAAATTTATAAAATTTACTATTTTAAAAATTTATCCTATGAATAGAACAAAATAATATTCAATACCAAGGCAATGGTAGTTTGATGACTATCCGTGAAGATATTGACTTTCGTTTTGGGTATCTGAACATAATTAAGGGACCTAATGGCTTTCTTAATTCCGAGTAACTCAAAGACAAAAATAATTGATAATTATATACTGTGAGAAAGTGGCTGCATCTACTCGGTAGTCCATTTACGAACAATCAGTGAAAAATGCTATAACACTTTTACTTTTTACCAAACCGCGTTTGCAATTTGTCATAACAGGAAAATCTACTGGTATAGAATATAGATGATAAGTTTTAAGAAAAACATATTTTTTTATTAAATTTTTTTTTTTAATTTTTGTTATTGGTAAATTAGTTTACAAAGTAAAACAGAGATTTATAAAATATAAACATATAAAAATATAGCATATATCACTTTAATGTAAGATCATCATAATTAAATGATGGAATAAAACTCGAATTTCCTTTATTCCATCATTTAAATATATCACTAAAAACAAATCTGATTATTAAAAACAATCTACATAATCGTTGCGTAAACCTTCTTGTTAACATAGGATGGAGGAGCTAATAATGACATATTTTCTACTTTTACAGCTATCCTACTTCAGAGTTTTGTAACTTATATTTGTAACTTATATTTCCAGCTATTTCTTTTATTGATACCTTTGCGGTTTTATTAACACAATTTTATTATAGTATACTTTTATAAATTGTTACTATAATCATTGATATTGCGCTTAGTAAGAAAAACTTGCGTGAACTTACAGAAAGCTGTATTTATGCTCATCTACTTTAATTACACTATAGATGATGAGATTGTAGTAATTAATAGGTTGGATTCTTTACCATAGCACCAAAAGTAGGTGCAAAGACGCTATGACAGGGAACTTCTGTTACTATTTAACAGGAACTAAATCCTGCGACTTTTTGATGTGCTACTATGAATTCCCTATTTAAAATGTGTATATTCAAATATTTTACAAATATTTAATTGATATATTTAATTTAACACATAAAATAATATTAAAACTTATGGATAACCCTTTGTCATTTTTCAACATTCGAGTTTTTTTTTTTTAAATAATATATTTCTTTTTTACTGTTCTTATTCATGTAACATGAACTGTAAATGCAGATTTATTTTTTAAAAGAAAATTAATTTTTAAAAAATTTAATTGCAACATTTAAATTCTTATTAAACTGGAAAATTTAAAGAGCAAAAAAAAAACAAATCTTCCTAAAAACATTTTTTTTTCGTATTTTAAATTACCAATTTCCCTACAGACACCATTCTTTATTTCAAAATTGTATAAACATTGAAGAAAAACAAAAAAAAAAATGAACCGTAAGGTTTTTTAAAGCTTGACCTAGGGTCATAGAACCATAGACCATGATGCACAAATTTTAATATTATTTTTGTTTATCTTTCGTTTTAGTCGTGTTTTTGTTTTTTTTCTCGTCTTTTTAATTTTGCATTCAAATATCGTGTGTATCAATTTCATCAAATCTCATCTTATAAACAAAGCATCGAATATTATACCTTGAATCACATCATCTAAACAACGATGAATTAACATTTATTATTATTGCATGAGATATTTTTATGTGAACATGATACACTGTCTAAATTTATATAAATTTACTACACCAACTAAGATAACAACAACAAGAACAACGAAATGAAACAAAAAAAAATTGCGCTATGAAACCTAATCAAATTTGATTGAATTTAAAAAAAAAATTAAAAAAATTAATTGATTCTTAAAGATTAATGAAAAATTAAAATTAAAACAAAAAAGAGAAAAAAATAGGGAATAGTTCCGAAAAGTGCTGCATTTGAATTTTTACACAAATAAGATTAGATTTTTAATTCATTTATTCATATTATAGTAAAATACAATACTTAAAAATATACATTTACTAAATAAAAATAATAAGAATAAATATAGGATCATTCGGATATTCATTAGAATATGTGATGAATGAAACTGCAAGCAAAAATACAAGCATTAAAAATATAAAATATTGTTGGGTACATACATAGTAAAGTAGAAAATTAAAGCTAAATATGAAAAAACTAAAATATCTTAAAATTAAAATTATATAATGAAAAAAATAAAATTTAAAATAAAATTTCATAAAATTTAAAGCAAAATTTAAATAATAAACGAGAGTAAGCAGAATTAAATACAAAATTATAACAAGAATAAAAAGTAAATTAATAACTAGAAGACTGAAAGAAAATTAAAAAAATTATAGTTAGAAAAAAAACTAAATTAAAGTTAAAACTAAATAGTATTAAAAACAGATTCAATTTGAAGGTGATCCAGTTCAAAAAGCCAAAATCGAAGATTTTTGCAAAATGAAACAGGTGATCTGTCCGATCTTAAAGAATAAGGTAACATATTAAAATTTTTTGGAGCTATATAATCATAAAAGTGGCAAAAATGAGAGGTACGGGCTCTTGGAACATTTACAAGGTATAAGTTATTAATTCTAAGATGATATCTAGTAACAAATCGGTGAGCGAGATAGCCCGACCTATTGAAAAAAATTTTCAATGTTTTAAACAGATATAAATGTCTAAGTGGTAGAATATCCAACTTTTTAAATAAAGGAAAACTAGGCAATAGTCTATTTTTATTTAAAATTATCCTTATACAGTGTTTTTGAGCGATGAGAAGAGGTTGAATTTTATTAAAATAAGAACCACCCCAGCAACTAATTCCATATTGCAGCTTAGAACTGAATAGAGCAAAATACACCATTAGCATAACTTTTAAAGAACAATACAGATTTAAGTGGTAAATGTTTCGCAAAACATTCTTAAAATAATTATTTAAATAGGAAGTATGTGCAGACCAATTCAGTTTATTATCAAGTAAAACACCCAAGTACCTAAACGTATCTACACTTTCAATGTTAAAACAAGAAATACTACAAGGCGAAGAGAAGACAAAAGAGTTTAGAGACTGTATAGGAAATAAAGGAAATTTAGGACAATCAGGAGAATGATACCAAATACTAAGATCCTCGAGGAGACAATTATTAAGCCTAAATTGCATAATTTTAGTTTTATTACTTATAACTAATTTATGAACATAAAACCATTTTCGAATTAGGTCCAAGTCAAAATTTAAATCGCAAAATAAGTCAAGTAGATTATTATTGTTGTATGAAAAAGCAGTGTCATCCGCAAAAGCTGTAGGTATACCCTTGAACTGTTGTTGCAATAATGAATTAATAAAAATAAGAAACAGAACAGGACCTAATACTGAACCTAAATTGTTATGATTAGCATAATGGGAAAGTTATGTGATAAATTTATATAACACCAAAAGTAGTTTAAATACTCTTTTAAAAATTTCATAGCTAAATTTTTTAATATTATTTGATTTTATCCGAGCTATCGAGTATTCTAGTCAAGTTGACCAGAAATAAATGATTCCTACATACCTAGTCAATATGTCTGTAAAAAGGGTCAGTGGACTTCATATTCACTTGAACGATTCCTCTATGACACCAGCAAAAGGATTTTCTAAGTTCAATAAGCTTAAAATAAAACCATTTCTATATATAAGTTGTTAAACCTTTTTTAGAACCTATTTGATACTAGGAAAATAATTGCTATTGATGAATCGATGATTAAGTTCAAATATCGTAGTTCATTGAAACATTATACGCCAAAAAAGCCCATTAAAAAGAAATGTAAAGTTTAAATGCTGTACGATAAAAGTGGTTATATATGAAACTCTGTATACACAGGAAAAAAAGGTATTGAAAAAAACTTGAGTTCATCATTTGATGGCAAAAATTATGAACTTTATTTCGATAATTATTTCATAACTCATAACCTTTTCTAATAGAAATAATAAAATAAAATGTAACCAAAAAATATTTACTTTAATATAGTACACTTTATTTTAACTCTTACCCTTGAAAGAGAACAAAAATTGGATATTTTTAATAGAAAATTTTCTCGTCAAAAATTTTTGTAACCGGAATAACCATTTATGCTTTTGTGTTTAACAATTTTTTAATATTTTGGCAAGAATATGCTGTATGCAGTGGTGGTGAAAAGTGGATGTGTGCAGTGAAAATATGTTATCTATTTTAGTTAGATTGGAAATAAATAATAACTCTTATTGTTAAGAATTCAAGTAACTGTTTACTACCAAATAGCTCTCAAAATAATATTGACTTCCAACTTATAACTGAGTTCTATACGAATAACTTACAACAAATTATAAGTAATCTAAATGATAATAACAAGTGATTATATTTGGCATTTTCGAATGCATATACAACAAATTATACATTAAACTCGTTGATGATACAGATAACCTTTTTTATAATTCATTTCATCATAACGCAATAATTTTTGAATTTCACACTACTACGCTATAAAATCTTACAATAATATTATTCTACACAGCTTTCATAATGCAGACATTATCTAAACATTGTGTCCATCTTTCAAATAAATCATTTATAAACAAAATATCCAAGTTCTAAGCCCATATAGAAAAACTATAATTTATTTAATGCAAGAACCAAATAAGACCATCTGAATAATAGCAAACCATCATAAAATCAATAAATTATGAAGTTCTTTTACTTTATAAGCATTTTTTAAAGTCATAAAAACCGGTAATATAAATACCCAGAAAATAAAATACCTATTAAAAAATTTAAAATTTCCGTGGTTTGTGTCTTTGAATTAACCGCTTTCGAAATGTTTCCAATTGACCAATGAAGGCACATCTTCAAGTTCAAAAGAATGTTTGTTTGAATGAATGTTTGAACTCAAATCCCCAAAATTAAAATCCCCAAGATACAAAATCCCCAGACTCCCCAAACACAAAATTCTCAAAAAAAAACCCTCAAACACGAAATCACCAAACACAAAATCCTAAAAAAAATTTTCAAAAAAATGTTTTAATTTATATCGGCAAAATTACAAATTTATAAGGTAAATCGAGGGAATGTGAAAAATTGTATTATATCTAAATTTGTTTTATCTTGACGTCTTCTTCTGTCTACCGAAGAGAAAAATGAGTAGCGAGGTTTAAGAGCGGTAGCCCCTGACTTTAAAAATAAAATAATTCTTTTTTTTATATTTTTTTTACTAAAACTATATGCCTTATGCGTTTACCTGCCGTTGGCAAGAACAGGGTTCCAATAAATGAGTAGCGGGATTTTAAAAATAAAATTTTTTTTTTAGTTTTTACTAAAGTCCTACGTGAACCTGCTGTCGCCAAAGACAATTGAAATCCCCAAACTATGAGTCAAATTTGGGGGTTTTATTTGGGGGTTTTGTGTTTGGGGATTTTTTTTGGGGGTTTTGTGTTTTGGGATTTAGACCCCAACCCAAAAAATATTGCTATTGTGGTAAATTTTTCTTTTCCACCTTTAAAAATTCACTAGATTTGATTAAAATCCTTCTTATAGGAAAATCACCAGCAGCATGATATTATAGAGTTGTTTTGCGGGTATAAAAAACTTTGTTTTGAGTTCAATATTTAAATGTAAAATTTTAATTAAGCAATTTTTGAGCATAACACATCGTCAATATTTATTTTGTTGTTTTTATTTAACATTAGATGATGTGTGTCTCATATAAAAACGGTAAAGAAATTTCCTTTAAATGAATGCGTAGGATAAAAAATAAAAAAATAAGATGGGGGAAACTTTTTGGAACTATTGCCCGAAAAAATTTTAAAAAACGTAATCAAAGCTTACAAGAAAAAAAATAAATAATTCAAAATATTATATATCACTGATATAATAAATATAAAGAAAATCAAAATATAACTATGTATGTATAAATATTTAAGTTCAAATATGTCATGCAACTCAAGAAAATGATTAAAGTGGACTCAACCTTGATATTTTTAAATTTATTTCAAAAATATTTATTAACGCAAAAAAAAAGAAAAAAATAACACACAGAAACGCTTCACTGGTATTCATTTTTTTTTTTTTTGTAAATACATGCGTTCATCTCTTGTGGCGTTCAATAATACACTATATGACTCTGTGCTGATCTATTAGAAAACTATAATACATCACAGTTTAAATTATAATATGTACATGTATAGTGTATCAGTTCAGTAATAAATATATTATTTTAATTGAAACAAGATAGGTATATGTACTTCTTAATTGATGTTTAATTGTTTTCTAGACCGTAAAATAAAAACATAATTATTTTGGATTTGATATATAAAATACATATAGGAGTATAATTTGATTGAAAAAAAAAATGCTCCGTAGAAGATTTGAAAGAGTTATTTCTTCAATACACTTCTTTTAAATTTTTTTAAAAGTAAATATTTTGCTTAAATATTTGTTATAGAATATATAAATTTTGTAACAATTTAGATTTATGGGTAATAGATCCGAAAAGCTTCTGCGCCTGATTTACACCATAAATGTTTTATTTTTAAATAAAATATTGAGGATATTATAAACATCCTGTAAAGCATTGAAATCAAATTCAATATCCTCTATACTCACTGTTGAAACAATTTTTAATACAGCAATAACATTTAACTAATTAGAAATTGCGAGAACATCTGTAAGATATAAATAGAAAGCTTCAAATTCTACCACTCAATCTTATATGCATATAATATTATATCAAATAATTTTATTAAATAATAAAAAAGCCGAATGCCTCTGCAGCTAGTGCTTATAAAATTGGCCATAATTTAAATTATGGTCAATTCAATAATAATAATAATAATAAATAATCAAGTTAACACCAACATAAAATTTTCACTAAATAATTTACATTATAAAAATACAGTACAAGAAACCCATTAATATCAGAGTTGTCTCATACTAAATTAAATTTAATAATTTCAATGCAATTTACAATATTGGATTTAAAAATTTTATTTTTATTATTATTACAAGAACTTTATTTGAATTGAAATTCATGAACGTAAAGTAAATTTCACTTTTATTATATTAGTATTTTATTTTGTTATAGCTACTTATCATAGTATCTTTTATGAAGTCATTTTATTTTCTAACTTTAGCTTAATTTGGTATTTCACATCGTATTATTACGTTTTTACTACAAGTATATATGAGTCGATCAATATCAAAACCAGTCTTATCCACCTCTGGTTAATTTTGAAATTATCATGTTACTTAGAACAAAACCTATTATTTCTATATTTAATTTACATCAAAAGTACTTCATACCCTCTTATATTTTGAATCAAAATATGAGTATTGTTCCAAAAAACGCAAAATACAATATTTTAATTTTTAAAAGAAGCAATGTCCTTCTGCCGTCATTTTAATTGAAATTTTCGTTATTTGTCATTTTAATTTTGAATGAAATGTCATAATAGTGATTTTTTGTTAGATAAAAGTTAAATATTTGTTGGGAGCGTGTCATATGCCTGTATTTCATTTGCCAAAAATTTCATGTACCAAGTTTTTATCAATCAACGGGTATCAGGACTGCATCTTCTAGGTGGTGACTGGTGAAAGTGCCAAGTTCAAGAAATTGAGCAGCCTCAAGCAAAAATGGTTCGGGTCCCGTCTCACAAAGCTTTCGAAAAAAAATGTTTTTTGGATTTTTTTTAAATTGTCTTTAGTACAATAGCTTATAAGCACGATCCACAAGAGTTCCAGCGTCCTAAGTATCGGGACCGAAGACCTTTATTTTTTTTTTTAAATATTCTGGAAAAAGGAGTTATCTTCTATTTGATATCCAACAGCGGCTACGCATAAAAATAATTTATATAAATAATCAGTAAAAGGTGTATAACTGAATTTCTCTCCGTGACCTCCGATTGCGTTATTTAAAGTGCTATTTTGGTCAATACTTTTATATGGTGCAGAAACTTGCACTTTAAAAATTAAAACATTAAATAAATTAGAGTCATTTGAAACGTGGTATTGCCACCGATTGTTGAGAATATCTTACGTAGACAGGGTCAAGAACCTCAAGGTTCTCCGAATGACAGACACTAATACAGAACTACTCCGACAAACAAGCTATTTTGATCAAGCCAAGCTATTTTGATCATACATAAGGAATGACAAGTACGAAACGCTCCAATTAATTATCGGAGGAATAATCGAAGGAAAGCGAAAAATCGGACAAAAACAGATGCCCTGGCTGAGAAACATCAGAAACTGAACTAACTTAAAAACAATTGGAGATTTAGTAAACACAGACCGAAATTATACACAATTTACTAAAATAGTCACAAAATTATTACTCCAAATGATCGCTCAGCAGAAAAATATGGCGTCGTCTTACCACGTAGGCGCAGATAAAGTTATCAAAGTGGTCTTCTACAGTAGGCCAATCCCCTACTTAGACAGTACAAACATATTAAAAATGAAATTAGACATTGCCTTGAAAATACAAGTGAAAGTAGCAGCTAGAAATCGAGTACGATGGAAATGTCAAGTGGAATACCTATGCTCCCAAGAGGAGTACGGAGAAAAAAAAAATGCCAAGAACAACTACCAAATCACAGTTGTTCATTATATAAATTCCTCTGTTTTTTGCTTTGTGCAAAATACCAATAATATCAACTACGGAAGCTTTTCGGAACTTTTGATAAATTATGACTTCAAATGTAGTTAGTAAGCAAAACATAAAAAATATAAAAAAATATATATTTAAATCAGTCCAATAAAGTTTATTTGAATTTGGAATAAGATTTTAATTAGAAGTGTGCTTGTGTAAAAATTAATTGCAATAATTTTCAAAAAAATGTCTGCATCCAATTTTCACCAAATTTTACACAAAAACAAAATATTAAGTACATAATGAACATGTGCTCATATACATAAAAAATACCTTTCTACCAATAAAATTATTTTTATATGTTCAAAGTAATTTACTGTATGTAGACTAAACAAGCAGTTTCTCATTTTTAATTACTTCCTTTGTGTGGGTATTTATCTGGCTTGTTCGCATTAGTAAGAATATTTTTTATGTTCTTTTTTACTGAATTTATGTATATGGGATTTGTTGTTTTAATTTGAATATTATTTAAATACAACCTATCATCATCATCATTGTCCTGCAACACCATTTGTGGGGCATAAGGTGGGTTGCAATACAATCATTCCATCATTTCCTATCTGTGTCTAACCTTTGCAATTGTGGCCACGTTCTTTTTTGTGTACTTGCTTCGGCTAAGACTGTTGTTCTCCATGTTTTTCGCGGCCTTCCTACCCAATCCGATAGAAAATTTATGGGAAAGTAAAAGGGAAATGGCAAACATACCACAAGTTATCTTTAATAATTTGACTGCTTCAGTACCAAAATGAATGGCTGACGTAATCAAAAACAATAGATTTTGGATCAAGATATCAATCACGCTTTCAAGGTTAAATCCGTAAAAAACACGGCATTTTTATACCTAATATTTTTGCAGAGAGGTACTTTAATTTTGAATTGCATATTTTTTTACCTGACCAAACTTTTATTTGGCTTAAAAAAATGTACGAATGATGAATGATGAATAAATTGATGATGTAAACTTTATATTAATATAAATTGAAGGTAAAAAAAAATAAACAATAAAATACACTTAATTTTTAATTTATTATTATTGTTTTATTTTCTTTTGCATTGGGCCTAGGGGGTGCTTTACTTATGAATCATACTCTAAATAACATACATTTGTTCAGTGGTTTGTGCGAATTTGTAATGAATGTATACATTATTGCAAGTGCAAAAGTGCAATATTTCGAATTGTGTTATCTGAAAAGTTTCAACGGAAATAAGTATTCAGTTATTGGTGTAAAATAGTTTTTCTTTATTTCAGAAAACTTACTTTTTTGAATGATGTCAAATACGGTTATATGAAAAAATTACATAAGATAAAATTACATAGGAAAAAATTACATAAGACAAAATTCAATATGGACAGAATTACATACGGGCAAAATTACATAAGACACAATTACATATGGACAAAATTTCATATAAACAAAATTACATATTTAAATTTTTATAAAAAATATAAATTTATTTGGTTTTATGATTAGATTTTTTTATTTTCTTAATAAAGTAAAATTCTAAAACTTTCATTTCTTAAAAATATAAAACAAAAAGTCCTATTTTGAATATTTACTTATTATTTAACTAAAGGTTTTGACAATTTATTAAGTCTATTCAAAATAGGACTTTTGTTTTATATTTTTAAGAAATAAAAGATTTAGAATTTTACTTTACACATAATTTCGTCTATACGAAATTTTATCCATATGTAATTTTGTCTTATAGAATTTTTTCCATATGAAATGATGTCTCTATGTAATTTTGTCCATATATAATTTTGCCTTATGCAATTTTGTCCTATATAATTTTGTCTCGACACCGTCAAATGTATGTGGGTATTCAAATTAACACTAGTTGATACTTCATAAATATACTTCAGAAATACGAAGAGCATCAGTCGTTTTAATATAGGCAACGGAACGGATATGGATGGACATATTATATTTCTTAAACCTTTTTAATTAGTTTTATTTAATAAATTAAAAAAATGTAAGTGAATTATTTATTTAATAAACCTAACATAATAAAGGACGGTTTTGACCATTGAATTTCCACATACATATTAGATATACACGTGACATTTTGTTTTGGTTGTCATTCAATTCAATAATTTCTTCAAAACGTCAAGTGCAACATGGTGTATAATAACACGATTAAACTTTTTATATTATCATAGTGACATAACCTTTAATATTTTTTTGCTACCGGTTAAATTTAATATATATTAATTTTAAAAAAAAAAATTGCTCTCAATTATGAAGACATTAAGTTATTTAAAGAAAAACAAAATTTAAACAACATGTTGAATTGGAAATGACATTTTTATGAGTGTGAAACTTAACCTTACATTTTTATTTTATTTTAAATTTCATAATTTTCACAACATTATGTCAGTGTTGTTAATTATCGCATTAATTATTTAATTTACAACATATTATTCTCCAAGTCTCACACTCTAAATGTGAGGAAAATCACTTCGGAGGAATTTGAAGGTAAAGAATTGTGGTAAAATAGTTTGTTTTTTTTTTTTTTTTTGTTTTCTAATAATCATATTAAACGATATTAAAAATTGTGTGAATATTTTAATTAAAATTTAAAAAATCTCAAGGTTGATGATATACTCGTATTCGTTTAAAATTGTGAATTTCTTTTAAATATTATAATATTTTGACAAAATGTTAATTACCTAATTTAGACTATATAATATTTTGTGTAATGAGAAATTCAAGTAAAAAATAAGTTATTAAACTAAATTTCATCATCACTTTTTTTTTCATTTATAATTTTTTAAATGTTATACACTACTCAGAAAATCGTTGGACTTAGAGAGACAATAGATATTGTGAATAATACAGGGTGTTTCGAAACCAACAAAAAAATTGTACTGAGAAAGAGGATCTATTCCAAATCATTATTTTATTTCATTTTTATTAATTTTTGATTTATTTATGGAATATAGATACATATTATATAGACAGAAAAACTGGTATAAATATCTACCTTTTTCAAACTACAATAAATCAAATACAAACTTATATATAATAAATTATACAAAACATACAACAAACATATTAAAATGTATACTTTAAATTAATTTTGTTTTTTTCCGATTGTTTTTCTGAAGCAATACAACTTTCAATTGTTTATTGAATATTCTCTTATATTCAGACTTCAGAGCATATTTAATATTATACAAAAAGACAACAAGAAATTTTATACCATCAAAAATCACTTTTTGAGTTCTAGCTGTTGCTAATCGATAATACTGTACACATCTTATGTTATGAATTAAGGCATTTGTTTGTGGTTTTAGGCAGCTTTTATTATTAAGTTGATTGATAATTTATATAAAACAGCTTACATTTTTCCAAAAATAATGTTTACTTAACCAAAGTTAAGCTGCGATTACTATACAATAATATAAATTGGAAATTATATAGTAATAGCCTATATTTCAAGCTCGGTTAATAAGGATTCTAATTAAATTGATAACCTATTTTCAAGCCTGACTCCAAACTAGAATTCTTAAACATCGAATAAACATTTAAACTGAATTAAGACTGAATTTAGGCCAACCAATATGGTTTAGGGGTTATGTCATCTATCTATGAATCCTAGAAGATCCTGAATTCGAGTACCACTCATGTCAATGTTGTAAAAATAAAACATTTTTTAATTCATTCTTTGAACTAATTTGAAAAACAACCTCGTTATCACTGAAGATAAAATGGAACTATGCTATTAATATGAAGGCGAAATTAATCTACAGCAGATTCGACAAGGTTGATTCCTCCATCAGCCAGAACTTAACGTAGGAGCGTGAATAATCCTTTTAGGCAATTTCAACCGAAGCACAAATTCAAACTTATACTTTTTTTTAATGTATACTTGACAGTAACTTAAGGAGAATCACCTTTTCGTTCTTAATTAAGCAAATTGCGGCACGGTACTGCAAGTTTATACTACTATATCTGCAATAATTTTCGAGCATTTATTTATCAAATTACTGGCTTATCAACTTATTAAATGTGTAAGACTATTGCTATTGTTAGCAACTAAACCTTCTTAAATAGAATAGCTCCATTATTTAAGTGGTTACCAGATTATACTCTCAATTATTTTTTGTCATTTATTTTAACCCAATGACAAACTGTACTGGACCAGGTCAAAAAACTAATATTTGTATTTTTTTTTTAAATTTGTGATAATAAATCTTTTTTTAGCTTGATTGATATCCAGCTTTTGTTTATATTTTTCTTTAATATTAGGTCTTGTTTTAATGATGACCAATGGTTCAACGGTTTCAGCCGATGACGGGCTTGAGGCGCGTTAATATCAATACATAAAAATTCATCTTGCTCCCAATCTGTTTTATATAATTGACAAGCATTTAAGGACCTGCGCAGTAGATACCTTTTTATTTTATTTCGCTTCTCTTTAATGAACTCATAATATAGGTATAAATAAGTTGTATATATAAAACAATATTGCGCACACAGTTGAAATTTTTTTACTCATATGGTTTTATTATTCAGCAAATACAATATGCTTGAGGCAAACTCGACGCCGTAGAAAACTTTTTAGGCGCAGAACGGCGAAAGTTAATTTAACCAGGCAAACTGAACGGCGTTAAATGACATTTAAATCTATATTTTTTAAGATGTCAAATGTCAATTCTAATTTTTTTACTTTATTGTGAAAATTTTCTGTGCGCTTCCTAAAATTAAATATTCTGTTTTTTAAAGTTTTTGGATTTCTTTAAATAAATTGTGTTTTATAAAAATTTTGTGGTTTAAATTGTGTTTTAAAATTAAATATTTTGGATTTTTTAAAATAAATTATTTTTTTTAAACTTTTTTAAAGGTTTTGTGCTTAAATTTTTGTGTTCTAATATTATATATTTTTGAGTTTTTTCAATTGCTTCTTAATGGACTATGAAAATGTAGTTACAAATTCATTTATAACCATTAGCACTGTATATTTAGCATATTTTTGACTACATGAAGCAAACAGATCAAGAAGATTTTACTGTAGACCGAAGCAATTTTTTTTTATTTAAATTAAATTTTGATAACTATTTATAAAAGTTATTAGACAGTTTATTTAAAAAAAGTTTTAATAAATATTTACTTTATAAATATTTTAATAAAATATTTTATATATGTATCAAAAACCAAACTATATTTATCTAATTTTCAATTGTTTCAAAACACTTATTTCCATTTTCCAAATACTTACTAATTTAATTTGCAAACACTTACTAATTCTGGCAATTACATTTGTACCATCAAATGTCATTTAACGCCGAAAAAGTTAAACTTGATTTAACTTTTATTTTCTTCGCCGAACAAACGCAGTAGAACAGCGTCGAGTTTGCGTAATTATATTATTTTCATATGATTTAACTTTTTTTTGACAGTTCGCAGATCATACACCATACAGACGCCGTCGAGATTGCTTCGAGCTTTATGCATATGTAAGTTCTCATTAAAATAAAAAACAAAAACAAACAAATCAGTTATTATAATTACTTGCAGTGAACATAATTTACAATGTAATAAAATAAAAAAAAACAAATTCATCTGAAATAAAAAATATAAAAACAACAAAACCAAAAACAAAATCAGTTGAATTTTTCATATGACTGACAAATTTATCTTTAAACAGTAGATTTATAGTAGCTATAATTATAATAGCCAAGCATTTAAGGATATGCGCTTCTTCATTTTATCTCGCTTCTTTTTAATGAAATCTTAATATGTAATTAGGTCGTATAGACCGAAATGCTTTACGAATATTTGTTTTTATAATATTCAAACTTTTAAATAAAATATAACCATTTTGTGTCATTCAACATCTTATTATTTTTATACATAATTAAAGGAAATTTCTTCTATTAATTTTTTTAAGTAACTGTCTCGAGTTATTGTTTTATATATTTTGGTCATTTGTTGTAATCATATGGTTTTGGTTAAAAATATGTAAAATATATATACCTCTTTAATTACAAAAATATTTGATATTTAGTAATTTTATCCATTAAATGCCACTGACTATAGGGAATATATCGAAAACGAACCAGTATATGAGGGAGGTGTATTTATGTGTCCAAAATAAAACTTACTAACCTCAAAGCTTTTTATTAAACATAAGTGGTTTGTGATTGTGCATCGGGAGAAGTCTATGTCAGTAGGTAAATTACTGTTTTTTTTTTAAACTTTAAATTTGGCTTCAACTGTAATTATAATTACTCAACAGGGGCCCCTAGTCTATTTTATATTGTATTATATTAGGCTTTTCTTTGATTACGCGAAGCCACTTGACTTGAATCCAAGAAATTTTTTTTCTGTTTGAGTTTTTCTTTAAGTGAATGCCCAAACTAGAAAGTAATGACTTTAAATAAAAAAAATCATCAAAAGTAAGTTCATTCATTTTATACGTCTAGCAATTCTTAAAATTGTTGTCCATTCTGTGGGTGAGCAAATAGTTATATTTTTTAAGCTTTCTCAATTGCGGAATGCATACTATCTGCTTCCATTTGTGTGGTTTGCACTGATTTTAAATATTTTATATTGATTGAATCTAATTCCATATGTTCCATATGTATTATATATATTCTTGCATGGACATATTTAAACAGAATTATTCATTTTACGTTACTTTATTTTCTTCACTTACTAAATCAAATTTTATTTTTGTTAAACTTGGAAATAACATATTTAAATGTAAATGAAATAACTTATACAGCGTATATATCATTTCAATTTCTTAATATTACATAAAGAATTAAGTTTTGTTGCAATTTAAAAAGGTGTATTATAGCTATACATACATAGTTTTTAAATTGAAGTATGGAAAAATTTTTGTAAATTGAAGTAATGTGCATAGTATATACATTACTTTAGTTTTTTCTAAAAATATTTAAATAAAGAATCTTTCACAGTAAAATTGTGTATACATTACATTGTAAAGGCATTTTCATTTATTAACAAAAAAATATTTGAGAAATACAATATGGTACGTACATTTACCTTATTCTTTTACTAAGCTTTTTGCTTCATTGCATATACGCTAATTTAATTTTTCGCTACAAAAATAGTATTTGACAATGAATAAACATAAAGTCAAAAGCTTTTCTAATAAAATCGAGGACGTAGAATCCAATTCTGTTATAGTCGTAAAATAGTTTATTCACCACCATTTCATTACTAGAGAGACGTGTATATGTTTTGCAACTTTAAAAATATTTTTCATAAACGCTTTTTTTAAATTCAGTTCATAAATAAAAAATTATTGAAGTAAACTTAATAAATTTTTTGTTGAACACATACAACATCGGGTCTACTTTTACTAGGATTTACATGTATGGTGGTATTATACCTAATACAAATGTTTACAATTATGTTAAGAGTATATGAATTATGTTAAATTTTTTGGGATGCTTTTCTTAATTCAAATTAATTTTTTACTTCCGAAATGATTATCAGTTGATCAGTTAAAGCATAATTTTCATCAGTTTTTCATACAACAGATTTCCTTTTGAAATTCCTTATTATTATTTTTTAATTATTCAAATAATTATTCATTATTTTCGAACATAATTTTTAAAAATAATAAATTAATTAATATAATAATAGTTTTAGTATATACCTACATCTGTATATTTGATTTACATGTTTCTTAAGTCAAATACCGTGTAACAGATTGTATTTTCATGCACGCAAATCAAAAATAAAACAAAAACTAAAAAATATTTTTTCACCTAATTTTATTACTCTGTTGATTTGTCACAGAAGAAATGTGTCGTGAGATAGTTTCTATATAATATTTTTTTGTTTTTTGTTTAGCCCATTCACATAATAAACCAATGCAGCATAATATTGTGTTTTTTTTTATTATTATTATTTATTTTTTTTAAATTATAAGTCAATTTAATATGTATAATAAGTATGTATATGTACATATATATGTACATAAATTAGGAAAAATTTTGATTTGTTTTTCTATTTAATAAAATGGTATCTACTGTGTTGCTATTATATAATTTTTCTCTTTTGTTTAAAAACACAAGAAAAAAACCAAAACAATAAAAAAAAAAATGAAAAATACACAAATTATTGTTGCAATCTATTGTAAATTTTCATGATACTGACTATATAATAATGATATGACTATATATTTTTTCAAAATTTTAATAAAAAAAACAAAAATTCCAATTTTCTATCATGAGATAAAGAGATGCTTAATAATTAGTTAGTTAGTCGGAAATATGTAAAGGTATATTACCAAATTTCATAAGGGAAAAAACTAACAGAGAAATTAAAGTATTTTCATCGAACTTTAAATATCATTAAATAAAATTTTAAAACAAAAAGAGTTATTAATAAATAAATTAATGCAAATAAATTTTCTTTCATAATTTTATAAAAAAAAATAATTGTTGTTCTTTTTGTTGCATATATGAGTATAATTTTTAAATTTAATTTAATTCAATTTTTCTATTTTATATCTCATTTATATAACAGACTTACCAACAACAATTCATACAACCAAAATTTGCTAATGACACGGCTTATAATGGTATTTATTATATGTTTTAGATTTAGATTTAGATTTATTCAATTATTTAGTTTTATATGTACATGACAAAAGACAAAATAAATATATGTACATTATATGTACATCTTACAAGACAAAATAAATAAAATGCAACAATGGCTATTTCAAGAATTTCAAAAAAATAGTAACATGTAAAGATTTTAATTAAAATACTGTTCATATATCTAGATATTTTAAAAATATTTAAATTGCGTCCTCATGAATTTCGATTAAAAAGACCTATGAAAATAGATCATGTGCTAAAATCGATTACAGAAATTGTTAATTAATAGCTATGAATGATAGTTAGTAAAAACATGACTATAACAATTAAAATAATCTCTATTAAAAATGGAACCAATCTATTTATACTTATTTGCGATAGTATAAGGGATTTCTAAGTTTTTTTTTTGTTTTTTTTTTACATTTTTAAACTAGTCTAGCCTACAAAAATTTACAAAATTTAAAATTTTATTTTTTCGTTTTATTGTATTTTCTCCGTTAATATTGCCCGGGTTATAATCAATAGCTTTACATGTAGCGTCTATTATAATGGTATACATGATTACGGTTTTGAATTTAACTGTTCTTATCGAAATAGATAAAATACTCAGGAGCTATGAAGCCCGTGAGGAATGTCTTTCTGACGTACTCCTTGTCGGGGTAGAATATATGCGATATTAAACAATTTTTCGGAGTGTTTTGTGCTTTATCATAATGTCTTCGAATTAATTTTATAATAAAATTATCGATGTTAATTATGTTTTCTCCCGTGTAAAAGTATTTATTAGAGTAGTAATGCTTGTATTCGGAATTGGGCTTTCTATATATATTAGTACAAACTCTTATGCACTTTCTTTCAAATTTTCGGAGAGTTTCCATTAAGCTCGCACTGATGTTGTACCATATTGGTGCACGATATACAAGCGTTGGTCTTATTAATGTTATATATGGTAACATTATATGGTAATTATATAGTAACATATAATTTTAACTCTTTTACTAATAATTTTATTGTGAAACAATTTTTTTGAAGCCATGAGCCAGCTCTGTTACCTTTTAATATACTATATTTGATATAATTTAAGTTACGATGTAATTGTACTCCGAAGTATTTAACTTTATACTGTTTTATTATTTAAGATAACATTTTCTGCGGATTTTATTTCAAATTCTTTCCAGTGTTTTTTGATATCTACACTAGTTTTATCAACTGTGTTACGAAACAAAATTTTCTCGCATTTGTTGATGTTGATTTTCAGCAGCCAAACTTTGCAGTAGCACCGAGTAGTATTAAACATTTTTTGTACTTTGTACTTTGATGTAATCTACGGAACTATCGGCAGAATAGAATATGATGTCATAGGCAAAGGCCAATGCATAATTATTTCTTCTAATCCGGTCTAGTGAGGACAATAATTCTGATAAATATATTGAAAACAGTATTGGTGCATTAACTGACAAGGTACAGTTCCATTATCTATCGTGGCCATTATCTATCGTGAAATTTTTTTTATGATTATAATTTGGGTTTCTTATACAAAATTTATTTTTGTAAATCATATCAATTATGATGGCTACAAGGTATTTTGGTACTTTAAACTTTAAAAGTTTATATATTAGCCCATCTAACCATACCGTGTTAAAAGCTTTTTCCAAATCTATCAGGCAAGCTCCCATTCCAAACTTTTTGTTAATGAACCAACAAATATCTGAGGTCAACTTTGTAATAGCGTGAGTCGCTCCATGCTTGTATCTAAAGCCGAATTAGTTTTCAGGTATAATTTGTTTCGTTAGTGTAAATTTAGTTAATTTGTCGTTAATAAGTGTTTCAAATACTTTGCTTATGTTTGGCATTAGGCTAATGGATCTGTAGTTACTGACGTTATTTGGGTCTTTACCAGGTTTTTTAGCAATACTATTTTCTATGTTTTCCATATTTGCGGAAAATACGAGTTGTTAATTGCATTATTAAAAAGTATAACATATTTGGAAATTATAAGTGAACTTAGGTACTTTAGTACTATATTTGGTATGTTATCGTCACCCGGAAAAACTTTTTTTTTAAATTTTTGAGTTTTAAAACAAGCTCAGCCTGGTTTGTGAATATGCTATTTACAGTGTTTTGGTTTGAGAACTTGTTTAAATTTGAAAAGTTGCAGATTGTAATATTACTGGCTCTCAAATATTCGGTGCAGCTTTTAAATTGCTGAATTGTATTTAAAACTTTTGTATGGAATCTCTTATTTATTAATGGAGCAGTTTTATGAATTTGTGCTAGGTATGAACCAATTGTGTTGTAAATTTAAGTTTGGTCGTTTAGTACATTGTGAAAATCGGATGAAGATCGGAGAATAAATATTATTTGAAAATCAAAAGCTTTTTATTCAATAACTTCTGAACCATAACAGGTAAATGCAACGTTGATATTTATTTCAGAAAGATGACTAAAAACTAATTATTAATATATTATTTAATAACATTAATAACTATTTTTTATTACATACATATATGTATAATAGTATAATTATTACAACAGTATTGACTATTGACTCTATTGCAAGTGCTCCATCTATGTTATGTGCTGGCTGCAATAGTTTGAGTTTAAAGTTATAGCTTTTATTTTAGAATTTATTTTTTACGTTGTTAAGCAATTCTAATTCAATTAGTAAAGCTAGAATGTCAAGCCAGTTATTTGACATTAAATTGGGTATAGGTAATATTATTGATAGTATAGCACACATTTTTAATTTAAGTATAGATATATCTTTAGGAATATTTCCAGAAATTTTAAAATTTTAACCAAAAAGTTTTTTTTTATGTTCTGGACAGTAACTTAGGCAGCATCAAGTACTTACTGCAAGTTTATAGCATTTATTTATCAAATTACTGACTTATAAACTAAATAAATGTGGAAAACTACTGTGTAAGGAACTTTCTTAAATAGAATACCTTCAGTTTATTTAAGTTGTTATCAGATTATACTGTTCAAAAAAATATTTAATGTTGGTTTCCCAGTGAAAAAAGGTACTGGACCAGGTCGAAAAACGCACAAAACATTTTGTTTTTGCTTCATAGGTAACTGAACCTGGGATGGTACGTCATGATAGTATCCATTTGGCTTAAGTATGCTGGTTTCTGTCAGCCACTCCCATCTACCTATCCAACGAGCATTATTTTCGATATTATTTTATTCTCTGGTCCCATGATTTTATTATATACCCTTAAATTTGATGCTTTGACAAAATGTACAATATTTTCCGTTTTTTTTTTTAATTAGTTCATTCACAATATTGTTTTTGGCTATTTTAGAATTTTCTTGTGTATTTTTATTATCTGAAATGATTTTGTGTGGACCTAAATAAATCAAAATATTTTTTTATGTTTATTTCATTTAAATTACTTCCTTAATATCGTCCCAGGTATAATTGTTGACTGTTAATTCTTGATCGATTGTGCGTTTCCATGTGTTGTATGGTCTGCCGGGTCTCCTTTGTCCTTGTGGATTCCACTCTAGAGCTCTTCTTGCTATATCACTTTCTGATTTCCTTAGTGTATGACCTATCCATTTCCATTTTTTCCTATTTATCTGTCTGTTGATAGGTTCTTCTCCAGTTATCATCCATAAATCTCTCGTTGCTAATTCTTGCCGGCCAGAATATTCTGCATATAATTCTCAAGCACTTGTTGATGAATACTTGTGGCTTCTGTTTGATTCTGACCAAAGTGAGCCATGTTTCACTGCCATATATTAATGTTGACTTAACACATGCTCTGAATATTGTTACCTTTGTTGTTCTCGATATTTGGTTGCTCCGCCATATCTTCATTAGGCTCCCAAATGTTCTTCTTGCCTTATTTATACGGCTGTTGACATCTTCTGTTGCACCTCCTCTTGATGTTATAATGCTCCCCAGGTAGTTGAATTCTTCTACGTATTCTATCTGTTGTCCACTCACTGTTATTGGCTCACTATAACTGTTGTTTAAAGAAGTTTATAAGGAAGTAGTACTCAAAAGAGAGGAATGGAGGTTCACTATCGAAGCCGTATGCTACCACGCGGAGTAATAGGAAAAAAAAAAAAAAAAAAATTTAATTTAAATTAAAAAAATTACAATAACAAAGAAATGATCTAACACATGACCATTAGAGAAAATCATTTAAATTGATTCAGTTATTTAACTTTTCAATATATTTAGGTTTAATTTATACATGCATTATCTTCAGTTTGTTTCTTCCGATTAAAATTTGATTACAATTTTTGTTTTCTTTTTTGTTTTCGTTTGTAATTTAAGGAATATTAGCATTACATGAGATTAGATATGATATATAATACATCATTTCAGAACAATAATTAAATTGCATAATACTACTTTAATATATAATTTTACTATTTTTCTTTTTGTATCCCTAATGACCATTTTTAATTATTAAAAATCACTTTCCATTATTAACAATTCCATAACCTATCTAATAAGAAAAACTAAATAAAAAGAAGAAATAAAAAAAATAAAAAAATAATAATTGCAATTAATGGTGGTAATATAGTGAGTGAACTAATAAAATGTTATGTAGCTCTGCAATAAAATAATTAAAACAAAAAAAAAAACTAAAGTTAGTTTGAGTGCTACGACATTTATCATTTTTGAATTAAAACAAAAACAAAAACAAATAATAAGGCTATAGTTCCGAAAGCTTTCACGTTAAATCTTCTTGAAATATAAAATATCCAAAATATACATATACATATTCCATAAGCGAATTATAAGGGAAATGATAGAGCCGATGAACTGGCCAAGCAAGGCTCCAGCATTGACAGGCCGTTTCAAGAGGATGTTCACTCTCCATTTGGGTCCATCAAAAAACGCATTCATTCATACTATTTGGCCAAAGAAAACGAAAGGTAGCATAGACTAAATATTTGTGCGACCGTATAACATCAACAAAACCAAACAAAATACTGCACTTTAATCAGATACTGCACTGATATATCCAGAGTAGTAGGCATCAGTACAGGTCACTTGCCGATAGGAAGCCACGCTTTCAAGTCAGGTATTCCGTTCAACCCCATTGTTGAAGCTACCAAAATGAAAATGAGCAGAAACTATTGAACTCCTTTGCACCTGCCCAGTATTGGGCAGAGTTTGTCTCAGGACTTTAGGTGAGACTTTCCTTAGTATAGATATTATTGCGAAAACCAAAATTTGCAATCTGATCAACCTTCTCAATCGCACAGGGTCGCTCTATTACTCAATTCCCTGAAAGAATGATAATGGGAGAGTAATTTTCTAAAACAACCAACAACAACAAATAGATCACTGCAATCATGGATACCATGGATACCATAAAGCACAATTAAGCGGTAATTGGTTTTCCAGAAGCAACTGGAATATTCACCTACCTGCCCATAGATAAGCAAAATCAATAATACAAATATGGTATACAAAAAATATAAATAATCAGATTTTCATAAGCATATCACTAGAGTAGAGCAATAGAACAATTTCAACAACTGCTATGCAAAATTAATAAATTAAATACAAAATCAAGCTAAACGAGGAAAAATCGGTTCACATTACTTATACACTAAGGCATAAAATAGTACTTAGCGTATATACATATAAATAACATAGATAGAAGTCCAAAAAACAGACACAGTGAAATATCTTGGATTACATCTTGATTCACTCCTTAATTGAAAGCATAATGCTATACAAGAAGCTCTACAAATCAATAAAAAAAAACGAGATACATATTAGTTACTAGGAAGACAGTCGAAAATATAAACATATACTCCAAGTACCAAATATACAACAGTAAAATTAAGCGTATCTGGACTTATGGTAGTTAGCTTTGGAGCTACGCTAATAAGTCCAACTTACTAATTATACAGCACAGTCAAAAGAAGCGTCTCAGGATCATCAAGAAACGAATTTCGCTATGATTCAAATGAAGATATTCAAGGAAATCTGAATACAAAAGCATTACTAAGGTTATTAGAACTTTAAATTACTGCTATATTAAACACAAAAATAGATTAATTCAATACAGAAATTTAAAGGTAATTGAACTCTTAAATATATCAGATCACATAAAATGGAAATACGCGTATTCAAATAAATAAAACATGAATCCTATTCCAAAAATGAAATAGTTTATCATATACCTATTGACATTTACTTTAAAACTTAGATCAAAATTTTAAATTGGTATTTTAACACTTTAATATCAAATTCGTTTACAAAAAATACCCTCCAAGAAGTTTATTATATCCTTAATGATTCATTATAATTTCAATTTTATACAAATAATTAGTGAAAATCGGGAGCTGAAGGTATTCGATACTATTGCTAAAAAGAAGTTTAATTAATAAAAATTATTTTAAACACTATACAGGGTGATCCAATTTAAAATGAAAATCCTTTATGGATGGATTTTCTATAGTATTTTAGAAAAAAAAAACATTATACTTAAATTTCATATGGGTTACAGGGAGGTTAAAAAATATCTCAAAAATATACAATACAACTCTGGTAATACACAAGTTTCAACAGTATGCTCTTCATAACATTGAACAGATGTATCTAACTAACTAACGGTACTGATTTTCAGTACTTTTATTACTCAGACTTATCGTTTTTGAATAATAGATGTCCGAAGTTAACATTTTGATAGAAAAAACGAAAAATGTCTATTATCTCGGAAAAGTTCGCTTTCCAATTTACATGTCAGAACTGCGTTTCTTATTGTTAAACAAATAACATGAATTATAAAAAAAAGTTATACAAAACGCTTTGCACCAGTTTGCATATTATTGTTCTTGTAGTGAATATTTGTTAGATATTATTTTTCCAATCCGATTTGCTTTACCACAGGTCAAATTAAAAAATGTATCTACACCGTAGAAAAATATTTAGAACAATTTTTTCTTAAAATACTTCAAAAAATCAAAACCCAATAAATCAAAATCAGTAAGGAATAATAAAGTATGTTATAATTATAATAATGTAATGGTTGGAGAATAATGTATTGTTGTTGTTGTAATTCTGTTAGCAGGTGTGAAAAAAAATTAAAGACTTATAATGTAATAATTAACAAAAAAAAAACAAGAACAAGAAAGAAAAAAAAAACAGGAAAAAATGAAACTATTTAACTTGGCAATTATAAATTTATCTACAAATTTGTTTTTTTTTTTTTTTATATATATTAATTTTTTATTAATTTTATATAATTTATCTTTTCGTCTTCTAAATAAAAACTCGTTAGCTTATTTAAATTAAATTGAATTATATACAAAAACCAATAAGATCAGACTATGATCAATAAAACTAAATTTAATTATCTATTACGTATTTGATATACATGAATTATAAAACAAAATGTATTATTGAAAACAAAAAAGATAAAGAATCAGCCTTTAAAGAATTTTCAGGTTAAAATGGCCTATGGTTAATGTATCCCAGATCAAATTAAATATGTATCTATACCCCCGTATAAGAATATTTAAAACAATTTTTCCCTTAAAATACTTCAAAGAATCACCCTTTAAAAAATTTTCAGGTTAAAACGGACCCACCTTGTATATCTGCAATAATACTTCCTAAATTTAAAATGTCGTTTTTTATAAGGAAGAAAAGTAAGGCAGTATAACAAAATTATATATTCACTATGTAAAAATGATTTATGTATACAGCTGTAAGTTTTAAAATGGATACAAGTGACTTTTTTTTGTTTTGTTTTCGTTTGTTTGTTTATTAGTTTATTTCTATTATTTTTAATGAATGCTTTCGATTTTTAATACAAAAAAATTTTTAAAAAAAATATCAAAATAGAAGTGGTTACACATAAATTGAAAAATTTTCTTTAAATTTAAATTTTTCTAACAAAAACAATAATAAAAACAAAAATAAATAAATAAATACTTGTAAGTGAACCCAGCTGTAATTTTAAGTCAGTTTTTTTTTAAATACAAATATATATATGTACCTTCATACTTCCTAGGTGCTATGTATTTACCTATGTATATACATTTTTATGTTTTTTTTTTAATTTTTGTTATTTTTGTTTTGGTTTTTGTCAACAATATATGTAATTATCTAAAGAAAACAGTCAACGACAGCGCACGGAATGTCATAAGTTCGTATTGTTTTTCAGTCAAACAAAAAAAAAAAAATTTTATATCATTTGTTGGGTTTTGGGGTTCTGTTGATGCATTATGTGTGAAATGATTTAGAGTGGAACTAAATAAGTCAAAATATTTTGTTTTGTTGTTTTTTTTTTAAAAAATTAGATTTGCAAAATTATCATAACAAAGAAATGATCTAACACGACCATTAGAAAACCATCTAAGAAGAAATAAAAAAATATTTTTATTTTTCTTTTTTTCAGCCGAATTATTTTGATGAGGATAATGATGATGATGATGGCAAATGATGACAAATGATGATGATAAAGTATAGCCATTTAAAAAATGGTATTTATTTTGAAAATAAAATTTTCAAAATAAAATCTAATTCACGCCAAATAAGGGATGGTCTCAATTTGAGTTACAATGTTACATGAACTTTTTAAGATGGAATGAAGAACTAAATATGTATGTTAAAATAATTAAGGGACATGTTTAATAAGAATGTAAATTGGGGTCATTCTCGATATATGGAAAAAAAGAATTTGGAACTAACAAAAAATTTCGACTGGAAATAATTTGGAAAAATTTGGAATTGGAAAATTGTAAAACTACTTTGTCTTTCCATGTTAAACTTTGATCCACGTTCATATTATTTTTTTTTCTAGATTTAGTTTCATTGGCACTTAAATATAAAAATAAAAAACTTTAAAAATTTTTAATAAAACCTGTATCTAAATACAACACTTTACATCCAATATATTACATATTTATTTGAAGAAAATTTCTAGGCTTTTTTTAAACCTGAAAATATTTTCACAGAACTTAAAAATTTAGTTTTTATTACAAAAGAGAATTTTAAATTATTTTTGTATCAAATCCGATTTTTTTTTATAATTCCCAAGACTAGGGATGAATATACTAACTGATTTTACGTAGAAATTTGCCATTCATAATAACATACAATGGGTTTTCTTTCTAAATGTGGAAAACTATATTTATTGTAAAATAAGTTCAGCTTCATAATAGCATAGCTCTCTTTTATTTTGACTGTTAACCAAATTGTATTCCAAATTTATGTCAACAAATAATTGAAAAAAACAAACTTTTTACAACATATATACCCTGAGGGGCACTACAAGTTTAGGCGTTTTGATTAGCTGTCAAATTACATAACAAATAAATACAATCTTGGTTAGCTCATCGAAACTACAACAGATGTTCATTCTATTATCAACAGTTTTTTTGTGTAAAATTTCAAACACATCAAAGGAGAGTATCAAACCGAACTATATATTGTAATTTTGTTTTTTACTTAGTCACAAATCAGATCTGCAGCCTTAACATACTTAGCTAAAAATGAAAATTATTTATCAAATGAATATTTTAATTTCCTCTTTAAAAAGTCATTTTCGGAAAATATTTATTGTAATTCTTCAATTGTTTTTTAAGAAATATTATTTTACTTTTAAAATTTGAAAATATTTTTAAATATTTTTTATTCTTTTTTTTTTTGTTTCTCATTAACAATAATAATATAATATGTAAGTTCACATACTTATGATGAAATAGAAATAAAAGACAGCTGTAAAATCAGTTGTTTAAGCAATAGTGCTGTTTTTGTTTTTTTTTTTTTGAATAAAAAATTAAAAAAATTAAAGAATAAAATTTTTCAACAAAAAATTGGAAAACATATTATGTACATTACATTATATACGAGTGATATGAGAAGGTTTCTTTTTTGTAAGAAATTTACATAAATTGGATATTTGTGAAAAAAAAAATTAAAAAATTTAATCAATTATACAATTGATACTTTAAAATGCATATTTTTAATATTTTATTCTTACAAAAAAAAACAAAACCCACTTTATTGAAATAATTCGCTTGAAATCTTAAATCTAAAAACAAAGTAATTTACATAAAATAAAACGCTAAAAAATACAAAAAAAAAAACAGACAGACAATGATTTTACCAAATAGCTGAATATTCCATTACCATTACAAAGAAAGAACTCTAGATGGACAGTTCAGAGTTCTACTAAAAGCTTAAAATTGTTTGTCTTTATATCAATTAGATACATATATAATAGAGAATGTCCTGGGAAATTATACAGGAACAGAATTTATATGAATTAAATACTTGATTTAAAATTGTTCTTGCTTTGTGAATGTTTCATTAATACATCAATGTAAGAATTCTCTGCTTTGCAACAAAATTAATTGTTATTGTTCTTTTTTTATCTTCTTATATACAAAGAAGAATGTTTGTTTATATTTTTTCTTCTATCAAAAACAAATAAATATGTGTTTTACCATTTTCCAAAAGTAGGAATGCTTCAATTAGTTGTCATAAAGCTCCTAACAATCGCCAAAAATATTTCACAAATCAAAGACTTTGCAGCACTGAAAATTTGTACTGTGTATACTGTACTGTTATAAAAACCAAATAAATACGTTTGTTACCATTTTACAAAAGACTGTTTTGGAACTGCTGTCTTTTTGGTTTGGAATCGACAGGGAAACATTTGATCGGTCGCTGACCCAGATGTACAACTGTCGAGTTCCTATTCAAGTAGCATTACCTCCACGTGGTGACCCTTAGAAACTGTTTTACATAGCATCCGCTGGTAGGCAGGCCAAAGTTGTAAGTGCGGAATCCTCAAAGTTTTGAATCCTCAGAGGTTGGCGTAAGGCTGACTCCCTTACCTGTAAGAATTACATAGTTTTGAGAGATGCAATTGAAGCCTCAGAAACGATGCAATTTGTAGGAAACAGACCCGACAAATGTTTAAAGGACTTCGATTTAAGAATTGGCAGTTGGAAAGTAAGAACAGTATATCATCCAGGATAGAAAATATACATAAGATTGAAAATATTCTCTCACAGTATAAAGCAGACATTACTAAGACACAGGAAACCTGACGGAAAGGATCTGGCACTGGCATGTTAAAAAAGGAACATGCGATATATATTACAACTACCACGAAAAACATCACATATTTGAATGCGAATTCGTAGTGGGAAAATGGTCATGTAGTTTCTTTAATTTGGTGCTGGAGCATATAGTGCGAGCTTCCAGTGTGAGCACACAGGGCACTATATTTTACAAATGTGTGCAGCTCCTGGGTTTCGTTTTTGACGTCGATATTATCGGAACATCACGACAAGCAGTCATCAAAGTCTTTACATAGATTGAAGAGGAAGCAGGTAAAGCGGGTTTTCTTATAAATGAAAATAAAACAAAATATATGCTGTGAACAGATAAAATGTACTCACATAAAAAATTAACGTCTTTCACCGTTTTTTAAAATTGGAACTAGTTCATTGAGTTGTCATAAAACTCTTAGCACACGTCAAATTTATTTCAAAAGTTAAAGTTTTTCAGCATTGATTGTTTGAAATGAAATTGTACCGTGATACTTTATAAACACCAAATAAATACGTCTTTAGCATTTTCAGAAATAGACACTGGTTTGGGTAGCTGTCATACAACTCCTAACCCTAACACCTGTCTAGAATAAATTTATTTAGAACATTTATTTAGTCAAGCTCATATCTATCAGAAAGAGTATTTAGAATAAAACAAGGGAAGCATTAATTATCGTCCCTAAGAGATATTAAAGCTGGTGTACCTCAAAATGTACTACATACTAAGCCCAACTGTGTACCTATTGTACAAAAACGGTATTCTACAAATATAAAGTGTGCAAGTGATATTCCAAAAATATGACCAACTTTAATCTACACATATTTATTTTTTCAAATTAACGGCTTTAACTATAACTCAAACGTTACAACATTCGACACAGAATTCCAAATGTTAAATTAATCTAAATAATTGTAAATTCTGGAATTTCCAACCGACTCATCTATACCAAATGAACATGGTAGTAAAAAAATATATATAACGCTGTTGCAATTTAAACATTTGGGGATGATATTATAGCTATACAATTATGGCAGTTTGATAAAAATAAAAAGATGTTATAACTAAGTTGCAAAGAGCTAATAACCAAGTATCCGGTTGCTGTATCAAACGAATGATAGATAAAGATCAATTAAGAAGATTTTTTCAATTAGACATCAACTCTTGGGTCTTGTTATACTACTATTCTATTTTACAATACATAACTTATTAAATTAGAAATACCAAATTTGTTATTGGTACAATTTGCTGTCACACCAAAATATTAAAAATTAAATAAAATTTCAGAATTCTACTACATTCAAACAAATCCAATCTTACCATATGAACAAAGCAAAAATTACTTAAGGCATTATCCTAGAACGTATTTTATACTAATCATGTATTGACTATATTTCCAATGACCGACATCACAATATTTGCAGACAATACGACAGTGGCCGTTATAAATGATTCGCAAAATCAATCAATAGAACTTTGTTCTATAAAAAGTACTTAACGAAATAATCGAATCGACACAGAAATGGAAAAAAGTTGGACAGTATTGAAGTGATTCCAATTGGAAGAAACAACCCAAGATAATACGATAACAATTGAGGGCGATGAAATTTGGTGAGTATAGTGTAATGATTTCAATTAAATGAAACAATTAAAAATACGACAACAATAGACGACAATAATGAATGACAACGATCACACAAGATGTTGTGTTGCATAAATGTTCTGTCCTATAGAATTATTCCTATGTATTATTCAATAAAAAAAACTTATAACCTAACAAAAAACTGAATAGCGTGTACTAAGGACACAAATGATCAATTGGATGATTATAGGTGACGGCTTGATATAATCTATTTTTAAAATCATTGTGTTATCATAGTAAATTGTAAGAAAACAATGATGATGTATCTTTAAAAAGTGCAATAAACTAACAAAAACTGATGATTATTAAAAAAGAAAAAAAAAATATTATTTTTACGAGCTTTTAAGATTTGGTTTATAATAAATTAAATCAAAAAATATTTATTTTTATATTACAGAGTAGGTTGGTTAGAACTTGTGTTGAATAACAAAAAAAGAATATTTTGTGAAATAAATAAACTGACAATTAAATGCAATAATATTAATTTACTTTTATTAGGGTGTATCACATAATACACGAAATGAAGGTCTTCCATTTTTTTTTTACAATTTCCTAGTATGGTATTTTAAAATGGGTTAGAGTCACAATCAGTACAAATTATTTTGAAGTTGTTGTTTTTTTTTCCTAATGTAATCATCATTGCAAGCTTCACTGTCTTATTTTGAGTTCGAAAAATATTCTCGTGATAATGTTATTATTTCAGTTATTAATTTTATTAATGACAGCACCTGATTATATCATAACACCGTTTTACTTCCAGATTGAACCTACTTTCTTTATAAAACTAATAATATGTACTACTTTTTCTTTTAATCCATGCGTGGCCAACTTCACTAAATTTGATAAATTTTCTGTTCATCTGACATATCTAGCTCAGTACAAGTACAGTACACAGTATATAGAGACGGAAACTATGGCATAAAAGTTTGTAGGGGTTGGTGATTCAACGCATGAAAATAATTAATTTAAAAAAATGTTAGTGTACTTTTCTGAGAACACAAAGGTTTTTCATAAAAATTTAAAGTTGAGCAGGTTTTACTCAAAAACGGTAAGTCTGATATACTCTTCCTATAGGTACTGTTAATTAGGTATAATAATTCTAAAAGTTGTGAAAAATACATTGCTCCATCTTGAATATCTTCGGAAATGTCGTGGATATTTGTTAGACATTTATTCTGTAGTCAAGGTTAAATTTAAAAATATATACCCCTCAGTTTAAAACAATTTTTCTGAAAATACATTAACGAAGTACCCCTTAAAAAATGTTCAGGTTTAACCAAACCACCCTGTATATCTTAAAGTGACTTAAGGTGGATTTCCTCTTCATGTCCGAAAGTCCGGACAAAATTATTTGTACACTACGATCTATTTACAACTGCATAAACATTTTTTTATGATTTCCTTTTAAAGTGCGAAGGACTGAGGAGGACATTATTGTTTCTAAATTATATAGTTTTCTTTTTTTTATTATTACCATAACATAGGGTCAAACTGTATTTTGGTTGAGTTGAGAACATCAAAATAAATGTTGATTTTATTTGAACATGACAAAATTGCAAATCACCATCATATTAGATCGTTCACAAAAAACAAGTTGTTCAAAACCAATGAATGAAAATTGAAAAATTCTTTGTTTAAAGTCCTCTAACTGGAGAATGTGAAATGAAAGCAATTTATTTGAATGGTCACCCAACACGTTCTAAATGCATTAACTTACTCTTTTAAATTATTTTTATTTTTTTATCTTCTCTTTTCTTATCTCTTTTGGAATGAAGTTATTATTCAATTTATAAAAGCTTTAAAACAAATAAACTTCCTTTAATCTCCCCATTTCTTGAAAACCATTAGGGGTCTAATGTAGATCTAACCTAAACAATGCCATATAGCAGCTTACAGCTCTGAAAAGCACATATATACAGGTTAATGCTCATCAATATCAAATTACAAAAAAAAATTGTTATAAATAGTATCCGGTCGTAGCGAACCCAAATTATAATTATTATTATTCAATTTTATTTACAATTTTATAATAATGTAAATAGATAAACAAATAAAAAGACTATAATTTTTCTTTTATTGACATTACAATTCTTAAACAAAAATGCTAGTAGTATTTCGATATTATGTTGAGATGTGTAAATAAGATATGTACTAGTCAATAGCAAAATACTTTGCCTATTTTTTGTAAATTTTGTATTATTTTTTATTTTTTTTTTATATTTAGCCAAAACTTAGGTCAAAAAAACAAACATAATTTTTCGTACCGTTGGAAAAGAGAAAGATAGTTAGAGAAAAAAAAGTAATTTGATTTTGTATTAGAAAAAGTTTTGAAAATTATTATGCAATAAGAACGGCTTGTGGTGGGAAACTTTAGCTGTTTCATTGACCAATATTTAAAATCTTAAAAGTTTTATCGGCTCTAAAAAGGAGATGACATTATTTTATATGAGAGCTCAATACATACGACACGAAGAGTAAATATCATTTACCGGGGATATTTTAACAAAAATTGGGGATATTTTCAAAAAAATTGTGATATTATACTTTGATAAAGTATATTTTTTAAATATCGGGGAAAGTTTCTTTATGTCGGCAACACTGTTTTTAGCAATTTTTTGAGTAAATATTTAATATAAAAAAAATAATTTTTTGCAACAGATGGTTTTGACGGTTGAATTGTTGTTTCTTTGTGTATAAAATAAATTTCACAAATAGAAATTTAGAGAATTCTTTGCAACGGTCTATCTTTTTCTGACATAAAAATTCAATAAGCTATCTCCCTTTTTAGAGTCAATAAAATTTTTAGGATTTAAGATTTAAATATTGCTCAATGAAAATCCATCTTTAGTAGGAAAATTAAAAAAAATTATGGATATGAGTTACAGACGGAAAAGCTCGAATTGGACTATCGTTCCAATAATGATGAAAGAAAGAAAGAAGAAGAGATGTAGAATAATTTTATTAATTTTCAAAAATTTATAGGGGTCATCAAAAATTTTCGAGTTTCTAACTCTTCGCGAAATGTTTCTTCTTCTTCTTTCTCTTATTTCTTATTTCTATAATTTATTCCTTCTCTCTGTCTTTTCTCTCTGTCTCAACCAACTAACTTTTGGCTAGGCATATAAAAAAAAATTCCATTTCGGTGAAGGAAGATTATTGATATGCCCTTAGCTTGTTGATACATGAGAAGCAACCGGTGATGATGATATTACAAACAAAAACAAAAAAAGGAAAACCCTAATTACTCCCCTGGAAAGAAATATACGAGCTGTTTCAAAATCCTAATTGTATATTATTATTCATAAATGAGAATAGACAATCGAATTAAACAAATATAATTTTATTTTCGTTATGTTTTGGTTTCATAGACACTATGAAATAATGGGGTTTAATAAGATAGAATTCGGTGATAATAATATATATAGTTTCAAAAAGCTGTCTCGTACAAAATATACCGTTATTTTTAAGATGTTCAAAAACTTCGGAGTCAAAAAAAATGTTTTGTACTTCTGGTATATTGGTGACAGTGAACAGTGAAACTCAAGTATACATTGATATTTTTAATAACAGCCAAAGCTGGAGATACTTGAATGTGTGCAAGGTTAACACTAATTAACAGGCTGAGACACTCGAGGAGGAAAGCTCAAGAGTAGGTCTGTCTTTTTAAAAAAATACACGCAGTCTTTTGGGAGCTAAAAAGTGGAAAACTTACAAATTGGAATAAAGCTCGAAAACTATTAATTTTTTTAACTTTGGTCCAAAGGCCTCGTTTAAATTACATCTTTTTCACATATTTTGGAGTATTAACATTTAAAAAAAAATTAAATATTTTAATTAGTAAATATGTGGTTAAAAGAAGGTCTTCCAAAATTTAACCACTATTATTCCACTATATATAAAAAGTTTATAAAATATTAAATGTATTGCACTAACACAATGAAGCAATTTTGTGTCTCGGCCTGTTAATTAATGCTTGCCATGCATCAGAATTTCATTTCAAATTAGTTTGCAAAGGATAAACATCATAAGCCATAATGTACAACCAAAATATTTTTATTGCTCTTTTGTATGGATTAGTAACAAGCTACCCGAGAATACTAAATATTTTGGAATTTTTTTAAAGTAACACATAAAGCTTTTATTGAAAAAAAGCTCCTATGTTTGTAGAGTAGATCAAAAGGTAGTGAAAATACCAATGTACAGAGATCCTTTAAATATTTCTTTAATCATTTTTTAATATTCATGTTCATATCTTACAAACGAAATATTTGCTACATAAATGATATATTCACTTTGAAGAAAGCTTTCTGATAAACTACTAATATAATTTTATTTATATAAGGATTGTAATATAGGTTTTAGGAGATTTTTTTTTATTTGAACGTATTTTATTTTAACAGATATATAATTTTCAAAATGGTATTTTAACCACTTAATACAAAATGCAATTAACCGGATTCCCCATAAGCTTATTTCGGAATTTTACATAATGTTAATCGAAAGTTGTATCATCTGCATCGTTATAAATTCACATGCAACCTAGTGTTGTTACAACGATGGATGATTCTCGCATTTCATCAAAATAATTCACTTTTACAGTTCTTTTTAATGTCATAATTATCCAAAATACCAAATGTAGTTATAATAGTTACATGTACTCGAAAAGTCAAAATCTATAAGTCCGATTTTCCAAATTAAATCACAAACGGAAAAATAACTGTCGTTAAACCTTGAAATACCATGAGAAAATTAAAAACTACCTGGTACAATTATTTTGTTATACGAACTTGTATAATTATACAATTTAATATTCCTTTAAAAACAAAAAAAATAATCGTTCAAACACACCTATCTTCATATAGAAAACCTGTTCTGAATGAACAGAAAAAAAAGAAAAGAAAACAACGTTATAATATTCAAAATGCAAAATTGATCGAAAAATATTATATAAAATTCTAATCATATAACAGTTAAGTATTTTTTATTTTCATTTTTAAAATTTACAATCAATCTTAAAATAATCTTACAATAATTATTCAAATTACGCTATTAACTAACTGTATATGTATATTATTTTACCAAAATATGATTTGTAAGTAATGCAATGATATCCAGTGATCCCAGCTCCTGGTTTAAACTTAAACTTCAGTAACGTATTATAAGTGATATAATCCACTTAGCGGATGTTAGCGATTACATTTCAAGGTCATAAAAACTTAGCTATAGATCTAATTCTCATTCTCTTTTTGATATTTATTGCCCATGAAAGCTATTTTCGATATGTGATTTACGATTGGTGCGGCCGCATACTTGCTTGTTTTAAACTTTTCTTAAATATAGTTAACGGAATATGTTCATATTAAGCAGAAGTAACAAATTATTAGATTTCGACGTTTAATTTTTTTCAGAAGTTTGTATTTTCCTTCACAATCTCGAAATTTGTTTAACAGTCTATTCAACTGGTTCAAACCGTATAACTGTAAAACCTGAACGATAATAAATTGAAAATATTCGAAAGATGAATTCTAAGAAAATTATAAATAATAAAAAAATAAGTGATGATCTGGTAAATACTGAATTAGATTAAACGAGTATATGTACCTAGAAGTTGTATTTGAAGAAAAACCAAACTGAAAAAAAATGATTACAAAAGTTATTATGAGTCGAGCCTGTAGTGAAAAGAGCTGTACAATCTCCGGAAAAATTTCCATTTTTATTTCTACTGTTAAGGAGCATAAAATCCAGCGGTTTGCACTTAAATTAAATTGAACTGAAATTATCATATATTTGATGTTGCAAAAAACGCAGCCAAATGTTTAGGTTTTCTTAGCCGCCTTAATACATACTTCTCCTCCTGTGACGTCTTGAATGGAGTACTATTCTCACATATGGGCTAGCGCTTCTAGTAATGCGTTAAAACATTTGGATAAAGTCCAAAAACGGACTATCCGTCTAATCAATGACCTTCTCTGACATCATCGTATAGTTGGAGCTCTCTCCATTTTTTATAGATATCTCGTAGGAACGGGCACATGTTCAGTGGAAATTCAATCTATATTATCTTTACTTAACCACTTCTCCCGTGAAGGCATCACGAAGGCATCATGTGCTCATCCATACATCGTGGAAATCCCTAGATGGCAGAAGACAAGTTATGGAAATTTGTTTATAACCTCAACATCCCGAATGTGGAACCAAATTCCACCTTATGTGTTCCCAAAGCATAATAAATTCTATAATTATGACCTAAATAAATTAAAGACGAACATTAATATCTTCGTTCGTAATTATCCTCCTTTCTGTCCCCTCATCCCTCTGTCCACTCTGTCCCTCATTTCCCAAATTTCCTTTCCCAGTCTAGTCAAACGCCATTTTTATATCTCAGTCTATCATTTTTTTTAGTATTATACCGGTACTGCATTTTTTTTCTTTCTTTTTACACTTAGCCAAGAAACTAGGTAGACCACCGTAGCCAAACGTATAAATTGGGAACCTTTTATACCGATTGGTACGTTTAGCTAGGGTAGCCCATCTATGTATAAATGTCTTGGCTATGTATAAAAAGAAAAAAAATGCAGTACCGGCATAATACTAAAGAAAGTGATTGACTGATACTCGAATCAACGCATGGAATACAATTCTCAAAAACACATTAAAACGAAGGAAGCTTAGTAATTCAGAAAGGTATAGTAAAACAGCTCTGAACCTATTCCAAATTTAAGAACCAATTTAATGATAATCAATTTCCACGTCCCCTAATGACATATTCTCTTATTCAAATTTAAAAAAATTAATTAAATAAATCAACAATTTTGAAAATATTTGAAAGGGTTTTTTTGTTTTTTGTTTTAAAAACCCTTATTAAACTAATAAAATGCTATCTATATACCTTAGCAACTTCCGTTTTTTTGTTTTTTTTTTTGCTAACATATCAAATATGTACCTACTTGTGAAAAATTCAAATGAAAATACTAGTCTAAAGTTTTTAAAATACAAAAAATTGTTAAAAATCTATTAAATAAAACTTTAGTATAATAACTTATATAGTAATACTGTAATAGTAGTAGTGAAAAAGTAAAAAAACAAAAACAATAACAATAGAGATAGATCAGATGGCAAATAACAATATAAACATATATTTTTTTTACACATCCCTACATGTATACATACAGTTTTTCATTATAAAATGTATATAACAATAAAAGATACACAAAACACAATAGTGCAGAACAGACAACTTTAAAAAAAACACAACAACATTGTAACTGAAGAAACCATCGTAGTCGTTCATGGCCTTTCTCTTTCCATAACAGAAAAATTAAATTTTCAAAGATTCATCGTCTTGCCAATTTTTATTTTTTCATTTTTTTTTGTTTTTTTTTTTATAAATTATAGTGCAACTAGATAATTCAATGGATTTGTGATTCGTACAGCATGTTTTCAAGACGTGTTTCGCGCTCTCTATATTAGTACTTAAATTTTTAATAAATTAAAATAAAAAATTTAATTTTAAAATAGTTATTTTTTTTTTAACATAAATTGCAAAATTTATTTAAACCTATGGATTTTAAATAAAGAAAATTTCCACAAAAAAAAATTAAATAAAATTAATTTAAAAAAAGAAAAATAATAATAAAAAAAAGATCCTGAAAACTAATATTTAGTGAATTAAAAAAATTGGTTAAATTTAGTGGCTTACCAAATACAAAAAAAAAGGATAAATAAAATTAATATCTTAATAATTTAGGAACCTACTATAAAAAAAAAATCAACAAACAGAGCCTAACCATAGATTTATTTCAAAACAACAAACGAGAAACATATCACATTTGGATACATCAAAGTGTCAAATTGAAAAAAATATAAGTATATACTTATATACAGAAAAAAACCATAATAACAGTTATAAGTGACTGTCAATTAATACAAAAAAAAAATTTAATTTGGCATAAAAATGGAAGGAAAATTAATTATATGCCTTCTCATAGGTAGGTTTTCAGTGTTTATAATTTATAAATAATAATATGTATACAATTTGTATTATTATGTTGTTATTACAAAACAAAAAAAAAATAACCAAAACAAAACAAAAAATAAATGAAAAACAAAAAAAAATTTGAAAGAATTTGAATTTGAATTTTTTGACATAAAAGTGTAAATTTTGAAATGATCGTGAGATCAAATATACTTACTTATACATATACTAGAAATTACAAGTTAACATGACAAGAAAACAAAAAAATATTTTAAAATACATATTTTTTTTTTTAATTATGAGATTTTATTTGTTCGTTTGTTTGTTGAGTTGAGTAGATTAATGAGAATTGTAATTAAATACCTACATATAATAATTTAAATTGTGTATTTTGTAATAAGTATAATTACATTTAATTTAATTATTTAAATTTATAAAGCAGATATAGGTACAAAGAAATAATATGTATTTAAAATAAATGTACATAGGTAAATAGAATTGGTTTGTAATTCGAATTATGTACATACTTTTAGAAAAATGAAAATTAGTACTTAATTGTGGTCTTTTTGATTTGCAACAACTAGAGTGACCCATTTGCTCATCATCAGAAGTGTTATTGTCATTTTATTTTCTTTATATTCTTATCAGTAAATTAGATAGATAAAATTACTTTTTTCATATATTAAGAACGGTACTTCAATTGTTACTATACAAAGTGGAACGAGTAATGTTTTTTGAATGAAACGAATTTTCTAGTATATCAATTAATTAAATGCGGAAAAGTGTGGACTATATACTATTGTCAGACAGTTGTACGCATTATTCGCCTGCAACATTAAAACTTTAATAGAACACTAACTGAACTACATGGCTTTCATTTGGTTTGTAACTTATACTGATCGTTGTCGTCATTGATACCAAAGAATTTTCCTAATGAATGCTAGCTGCACTGCTTTAAAATACGCTTTACACTGGTACTGGTATAATTTAAAATCGTATAACATAATTCGATCATTAGGCAAACTTATTTGTGTCTAACAAATTTATATTTGTTTTATCAATGGAATTTACTGAATTATTTTACTTCTACAGTTAACCATTCTAATCTAGTATGGAAACATATTCAGTTTTGGAGTTATACAATCGGTTGTGTGTAATAACAACTGTTTTGAAAACTGGCCGATGGCCGTACATTTTCATGTACAATTTTATGATTCAGATTTTATGTCTGACTGGCTTTTAGTTTGACTACAGATTGATAGGATTACAAAAAACATTTATTGTTATAAGATTTCTTTTTATTTTTAAAATTTATGTTAAATTCTGTTCCATATCCAGAAAGGAAAAGTGTTTTTTTTTTAGCATCGGTGACTATTCAGTTACTTTTATAAATTATTACCTGGACCTGATTCATCAACGTCCATTTGAAAATACGAAATTGTTTCATATCTGCCGATACTTCGTCTCTCCAACGAAAATTTGGTCTGCCCAGCATTGAAGCATTTTTGCGCATTCACTCTATGTGTCCATTTCATTACACAACTTATATAGTTCGGCATGTTTTCTCCTCCAGACCCCATCGTGTTTTCAGGACCATATATTCCGGTGAAGTATTTTATTCTCGAAGACACGAAATACGTGTGCACTTCCCTTGTGTAAAATCGAGAGTTTGACTGTTTTGTAAATTTGCACTTTGGTGTTTACGGATAAAAACTTTGATCCGAGATGTTTAACAAACCGAAGCAGCAATGGTTTGCAAGTATTCTTAAACAAATCAACATTTCACGATTCTATACATTGGTGTCGTTTGTGAGATTCTATAAAGTATTACCATAAATGAATTCAACATATAGAATATCTCATTCTAATGCGACCAGATATTGTACTTCTTAGTATTTTTTGTACTGGATAATAATAAATTCCAAGTTCGAATTCCGCTCAGAAAACTAAAGATGGTTCTGTCTTTCATTATTCGTAAAATATGGAGAAAAGTCTTTAGTAGACTTGACAGTATTCTCAGTATGCTACCCACCAAGCGTAATTTAAAGGTAACATATTTCAATAAATTTCTTCAACCTCAAAACAAAATAAGTCACATAAAAAACAGTCGCAAAATAAAAGAGTCAAAATGCACTGTTTAATGATCAATTTAATTTTTTGACTGGAATGACTTCTAATGGACTAATTCTATTTCTTCTACATTTAATTAATTTCGTGACAAATGGTCGGAGGCACCGTAGATAAAATGCCTTACTTTCAACCGGTTCGATTCCCGACAAAGTCAAAAAAATGCTTTATGGGGCTTTCGATCTGGTGCAGGACCATTTGTCATTGGAATCAAATAAATGATAAAAAATAGTTTAGAGATAAAATGGAACTATGCTATTATGAAGGCGAAGTTACTGAGATATACAAGAGATATACTTTTCCACATTTAAATTAGTAGATAATAATAATGATGTCCCAACGATCAATTACCCCTCCCGTGCCGCGCACGCGGAAAGTCACCATTCTCATTATTATTATTATTATTACAGACTAGGAGTGTCAGATACAAGGTTATCAAAGTGATAGATAAACTCATCATAAAAAAAAGTATATTGTATGTAACTATTGTGTATGCAAAATCTCTGTGTAAAAGCAGTTCTTCCCATAGACTTGTTCCTGTGTAGACATTACATCATCAAATATATAATGCTTTATGGGTTTTTCGACCTAATCCCTTTGTCATTGGGATATAATAAATGCCAAAAAATAATTTAGAATATCTGGTGACAACTCAAATAAAACGGAGCTATTTTATTTAAGAAGGCTTACCTCCTGACAATAGTAGTAGTTTTCTACATTTAATGAGTTGCAAGCCAGAATTTGATAAATAAATACTCGAAATATGTAGTAAAAAACTTACAATACCGTACTTAATTAATTAAGCACAAAAAAGTAATACTACCTAAGAACATAAAAAAAATATAACTTAAGCAAACTGAACCAAATTTGTATTATAATATAGAAAAACATCGTACTAAAAATTTTTATCTCATTAAGGTTGAGTTCACAAATATCGATTTCGGATTTTTTAGTTTTGACATCTCTTACGTCTCAATAAAATATGAATAGCGATTTTTTAGATCAGTTTTAATCATCAGGAATTTATTTTATTTAATTATTTTTTGTTGTACTTTTAGCTCAAATTTAAATAGACGTGCGATTGAAGATATTTTCCATATGTCTAAAAATGTATTTTGGAAAAGTACTTTTTTGCAATATGTATGTACTAATGGTTTAGTTTAATTAAATGAACGCTATTTCAAAAATAAGTTACAGATTCCGTCAATATGAAGCACGTATTATTATCTAAAGTATTTAAAGCCCACAAAACTTTTGTAAAACTTAACAAGTCCAGTTTATGCCACATAAGTTATTTTAAAATAAAAGTTAAATCAAAATTTAGAAAATCTTTAAAACCAATTATTGATAAATCAATATGATTGTTTTTTTCATTTTGACTTCACCTCCCCTAGATATCATCCAGTAGGAACGGTTGATAATGAACGATTAAACGATTCAAATATGATTTGATTTTTATTATACTGATGTTTATATCTTTCCCTACAGTCAGAATTGCATTGTCATCTGTAAATGTAGTTATTGATGCGTTCTGTAATTTAGGCAAAGCACATGTACATAAGTCTCTATAATATTAATAAATCATAATAATAAATAAAAGACAGGACCCAGAACACTGCCTTGAAACATGCCGAGAAGAACATTGAGAAAATAACAAGAAAACAAAAAAAATTTTAATTAGAGGATTTCTGTTAGAGATTTTTTGATAAAATAATTTCAAACCCCTAATTTTAAAAATTGATTTCAATTTTTTTTTAATTACTTATTAGATGAAATATCTCTATTGAACAATCAATATTCATATCTTGTAATTTCTTAAAAACTTTTTTTCTTTATTTTTTTTTTCTTCTTTAAATTCATTTTAATTATGCATACCTACTCGTTATATACATGTTATATAACGAATAATTAAAAGAGAGTTTAATTTGCTTTTCATCTAAATACAAAAAATAAATAAATAAAAAACGCACAAATTTCACTTTCTGCACATTAAAAAAAATTTCAACAAATTTTCCTTATTACGTTTACTGTTATTTCTCATTTTCTTTTCTTAACTTTTTTTTCGTTTTCTTTTAATGGATTTATATTATTTTCTATTTAAAGGTTTATTTTTTATTTTTTTTTATTTTTATTAATGTGTATTATAACCATTATTTTAATTAAAGTTAAAATATTACGAAATAACAAAACAATAAGAGTTATTTTGTAATAATAACAATTAAAGATTATAACGACTGAAAATTTGTTTAATGTAAAGAAAGATTATTTTATTCTTTACTTTATAAATAAAAACATGTCAAAAATTCCATTTAGGTCTCGCGTTCAATTTACTTTGAAATTAAATAATTTAGATTACATAAATTGTAATCTAAAATGTGCATGAATATCCCGCATAAATATGAATAGCTCCTAAATTACTTAAATTCTGGACAATATTATTTATTAAAAAAAAATCTTAAAATTGCATGAGTGTAGTTTTAAATGCAAAGTGATTTAAAAGAAAAATATAGTTTTTATTTTTTTCTATTTAACTTTGAATTGAAATATGCTTTTGATGGTATTATTAGACTATTATGTAACCTCCATAATTCAGTTAAAACGAAGGTATCATCAGTTTTTTTGGAGTCATCAATCAAGCTTGATAACTTATTAGCCTAATTCTAAATAATACTTTTAATTGGAACTATCCATTTCATAAAATATTATTTTACTTTATTCTACCTCTATCTTAGAATTTATTTATTTATTATTTTTAATTTTATCTTAATTATGTATATCTATGCATATTACACAATAGTTACAAAATCTGAGTTTAAATATAATTTATTATATAATACAATAAAATAAAGGTAGTTACTTAAATTGTATTTTGATGATATTTACTTTACAGTAGAGGACTATGCTCTAGTGCTGTAAAGTTATTTACAGATTTTTAACAGTATGGGGGGGGGTTCTTTTTTAATTCCTTTTTTCATTTTTTATTTTTACATTTACATAACGGATAGATGGAACAACAGAGCATTTACATAACGGATAGATGGAACAACATAAACATTTTACGATTTCTTTAGATATTATTTTAATGTACTATAGGTATTTCCGGTGTAACATTCGCAGGTCAAGTATTTTTTCCCTTTTCATTTAAATATTTAACTAAAAACAAAGTTTTATATTTCCGTAAAACAATTAATATTTCTTAGCATATCGTCATATCATCCAATTTAAGCATAACATTTTTATTACATTGGCTATTTTTTTCTTTCTCTATAATCTCTTTGTTATTACCTCCGTAGGAACTACCGATTTACAACTGTCCATTCTGGTTTAACATTTTATTTTTTATTCAACGAGGACACCATATGAAGATGAAGAAGATTGAAATTTTGTAGAAAGTAGTTTTGTAATTTTAGCACCAATTGAAGAAATAGTCAATATTGCCCTTGATATATATGTTGTCTATAATATATATAATATATGTTGCTTCTCGTGGTTTTTCTAATAAGAGGGATTTTTACCATTGCAATTTGTAAAGGTGGCAAAGCAAGATCTACCACCATGGTAACAATGGGAATATTTTTTCTGCTTGTCAATATTTTGCTTTACAAAGTAGAAATTTATTTGAACTTGAAAATGTGACTCAGTGGCTGCAATGGTGAATTAGAAACATTTAACCATTTCATAGGGGCTAATTAAAGACACAAACCAAGAAAATTTTACAAATTTAATAGGTATACCTATTTTATTTTTTTGGGTAATTTTAATTGTTTTATTGATTTTAAAAATAATTCTAATTTGAAAAAGCTTCATATTTTATTGATTAAATGATGTTATGCTATTATTTAAATTCCAAATGATCTTATTTGGTTCTTGTATTAAATATATAGTTTGCTATATGTGTTAAAAATTTGGATATGTTTTTTTATAAATGATTTATTTGAAAGATGGACACAAAAAGTGGTACTTTTTTATTTATTTTCTTTATGACTCGGTAATTTTTACTTCACATTTAAATTTTTGAGTTCCGAGATGAAAAGTTATACATTCATTATTAGCGTATTAATATATTAGATGTATATATTTTTTAAATGAGTGAATGAGTAAAAAAGAAAATCATTATTTCAGTTATTCACTCTATTTGCTGGATTGAGCTTATCCGAATGCAAACAACTCCAGATAATATTTAAATAATGTATTCGATTCATTATCAACCATCGAAAGCTATATCATATATCTGATATTTCTAAGAATTTGATTGTTCATTTAAAAGTTATTTGTATTACTCGTATGTTAGGTACCTCCTAACTTAAAAGAAAATATTATGTATAACAAATCTCCCCAATATTTACGAGATCAACTCAACAGATCACACAGATGTCTATACTTAACAATGCTCAAACATCATGGGCCATGGCAGGCTCAGACATTTCTCCTTTTTTATTAAAGCGATTTACATTTAAAATTTTTGACCTGTCTCCATATTTTTCTCTTTCTTTTTTTCGAGCAGACACAAAGTACATTGAATTAAATCAAAATTAATTTCTTATCAAATTCTACATAAAATTTATTTAATATGTACTAAACTTTTAAGTTTTAAGATTCGTTTTTAAGATATTGCACGTTATATTATGTATAAGCATACCCGTCTTATGTACATTTCAATGCAAATAAATAAATAAATAATGATACAAAATGTCAAATATATATAAACGACATTTTTATTAAATTACATTTAAATTTAAAAAAAAAAAATAAAATAAAAATAATTAAAAATTATTTAATAATTTTCAAAGTTAAATTAAACAAAAAATCGAATTGCAAACAACAATATGCAAAAGCAAATAAAACAAAATTTATTGATGAATACAATAAATAGATATAAAATCACAAAATTTCATAATTTCCGGCCCCTTGAAGATTTGATATCCTATCTAAGTTTACGTGGTATGTAAATTTATACACCACACATTGCCTTGTATATTGTATACAAAGCAAAGCAAAACATATTTTCCTTTTTGTTTTTGTTAAACATATGTATTAACATATCTATAATCTTTTAAGATACATATTAATCAAATATTGCTTAATAAAAACATAAGAAGTTCATTTCAGCTTTGATTTACGAGATCATGACTTCGAGTTAATAAATGAAATGAAAATTTCTTAATTTTAAAACCTAGGTCAACATAATATGAACTATAATTTCAATTTCAACATATACAACTTACATACATAAATATTATATTTGAAAATGCATGATAATTAAAAATGAAAAAAACATAAACAAAAACTCTACTAAATAAATAAAAAGAGAAAGAAAAAAAACATCAAAACAAGAGTGATGTAAAGTAAGAAAAACAAAAAACATTTATTAGACTACATAACTGAAGCGTTTAAATAACACACGTTGATATGACTGACTAAAAGGTGATTGGCATTATGATGATTTTATAGTCAGACCCATCGACTAGATTCGATATCTATTATTATTATGTTATAAATATATGCCATTTATATACGATACATATACATAATGTAATATTTATGCACTTATAAATTTTCGCTTTAATCTTAATGATGAAAAGATTAGTTTTATATATCTTTCACTTTTCTTATTTTTTTTTTTTTTAATTTTCTTTTTCTGATTATTGTTATTGCTTTTTTTTTCAATGTATGAAATGAAATGAAAATTATATATAAATCTTAGAAAGCATTATAAAAAGTGTACCTACTGGTGTTAAAAGAAAATTAAAAAACAAAAAATAATTATTATCAATTTAATCAGTTCATACATACATACATTACATACATATATATGCATATAAATACAACAATCTGAAATTTCTTTAAAATTTAACTTAGTAAGAGGTAAGAGTATAATATATTGTTTTTACTATTATTAAATTCAGTTTATTTGAAAATGAAATTATACTATAATTTTCATATTTTGTTTGTCATACAAGGTGTTTCGGAAATAACTAGCTATACATTCAAGAGTGTTTGGACATGTCGTAATAAATAAAAAATTATATGGAAAAAAGGGATTTATTTTCAACTTTTTAGAAATAAACATTAACACGCTGGGTGATGCAGCATGCTGAGCCCCAGTTTGATAAAAGCAAAATGCATTATAGATTTTTCGTCGTTGTACTCTTTGTCATTGGGATTGAATAAATCATAAAAAAATAATTTCATTTATATTTCATTTATTTGCAATATACATTGGGACGATAATATAATATAATAATGTACATATATACACACAATAATTGAGAGTATAGTCTAGTAACAACTTAAATAAACTGGAACTATTCCATTGAACAAGGTTCAATTCCTGGCAATAGTGGCACTCTTCCACATAAAAATATTAAGAAATAAATACTCGAATAATATCGTAATTTCCTTCCCACTTTGCACTACAGTGCTTAATGTATACGAAAAGGGATTTCTACCTAAGTTAGAGCGTAATGAATTTTGAAATGATTTGGTTTAATTTTTTGTTGTAAAGTTGGAATCATAAGAGATAAAACAAAAATTATAATTTCTAAGATTCTGGTCTAAGAAATTTTTAAATCAATTGCAATAGTTAAAATTACTTGCAATAATTATTTTAGATCTCGTCAATTCAATTCAAAGTTATTATACTCTAAAATTAAATATTATTTAATTACATACCATTAACAAATTTTTAGTATAATCTATTATAGTTGCAATATAAGCTCTAAGGAAAAAAAAGTCCCCAAAAATTAATATGAAAAATGTCCTTAAATGTCCTTAATGTTGAGGGACATTTTTCGTATTTTCATTTATTTATTGAACTTTTTTCCTAGAGTCTTGAAGAACATAGAATTTATAGCACAAACACTTTTATGATAATTCCTTAGATTGACTTTTTTTTCTTGCTTTTTTATTTTTAATTTATTTTATCGAAAAAAAGCCTTTTGGAGTTTTATCAAAATCTTTTTGTATTATAACTTCTATAATTTTTGAACTAAGAAGATGCTATAACATATATGTATGCTCTCAAAATGTAAAAATTATAAGTAGAAATAATTGAAACTAACAAAATTTGTATGTTATAATTTAAACTAGATGACCCTGTGGGTTAATTATAATTCAAGTTAAAGCCAAATTTAACATTTTTTGCTTTAAAAAGCAAAACAATTTAGCTTTTTCACTGTGAAACCCACTGCTAAATTTTACTATTTAGGTCTGATTCTTGAATCCATGTATAGTATTCATCTATATGCATTACAGTTCATCAAAAGAGGAAGCGAGAAAACTGTTTAAATGATGAAAATCTAATATAAATCTTAGACTCTTTGTTTATTATACATATAAAGATAGTTAAAAATCGTAGGTGGTCCATATCCATTCAACTGATTTTTTTTTGTTGTTTTTATATTTTTTATTTTACACTATTGTAGATAAACTGAGAAATCATGACAAAAATAATATTCATATTAAGAAAAGAGAAAATGATTAATTTGTTTTTTTTTGTTTTTTTTTTTTTTTGACATAAGGGCCCCTGATACGTTCAATGTTAATTGACAATATTCATTGAATTCATAGCACTTCAAGTAAAAAGTTTTATCCATCAAATGAAAAGTTTGTTATTGCTCAAGACAAAAATCGAGCATAATTTTTTTAATTTTACTTGATCGTATACATATATAGAGTCTGTCAATTTTAATTGTCAATTTTCTCATTACGTGTGTTATAAATATAAATTTTATTTTCTGTTTTTTTTATAGATTTTATTTTGTTTTTGTGTCGGTTTTAAGGTAAAATTAAATAATTTATAATGTTTAGAATTTTTATTTAATGTAAAAGTATTGAAATTTATTTCGTCAGATGTCAGATTTAAGACAATGTAACAGAAAATTTTTGTTAGAGTTTCTGAATATTTACCCACAAAACGAATACTTGTGGAAAGTCAGGACTGAAAAATATTTGGATAAAATATAGATAGATAAGCTCTTAGACATCGACAATAAAGCAGTACAGTGCAAAAAATTAAATATTCAGTTTGAGAACCTCCACGATCTCCAATCCATTTTTTATAACCACTTTTTTTCAATAATAATTTTTTTTGGCTTTTTTATTCAAAATTATTACACTAGCAGCTATGCCAGTTGGTAAATAAAAATTCACATCCATTGCCTAAGACCTGTACCTAGCGAATGAAATAAACAGGCAAAAAACGATTCTTGTCAATATTCATTGAAGGTATAAATGCTAAATTTCATCCTTTTTACTTGACAATAATACTTGTAAATTATATAGTTGTGATGAGCATTGGAAGTGTCAGGGCAGGAGCTGTGTCAGGTCACATTATATGGATATATTAGGGAACGTTTCAGAGCACATTATAAATACATAATAAAACCATATGAATAGAAATTTTTCTAAAAAATATTGAGTAGTTAGATTAATAAATTCTGAAAAACCTTATTTAAAAAGACTGTTAGACTGAGAGCCTTCTCTGGGATTTTTTTTTATAGATAATTAAATTTCCTTGAATTATATATAATAAATAAAAATATGTTGGATGGAAAATAGCTTGAATAACTTGCAAACAAAATAGAATTATTATCACAATATTCCAATCCATAAACCATTTCTATTGTGTATATTTCGACTTCATTAAAAAAAATTGTGTACATATAACTTATATTATATTAATTTATATAATATTTGGAAAGTCCTTAAATGTTTGTGCAAGTCCTTAAATGTTTGTGCAAGTCCTTAAATGTTTGCCTATATTATAATTATAGATATTGTTTCACCAGATTATTGTTATTTGACTATTTTTTGCAATATTCAAAACACATTTTCTAAAATAAAGAAGCTAGCAAAATGTTGTGCATAAATATACTTAAAATAAAAATAGCTTATTGTTATATATACATATTTATTATTTATACATATTTAATTTAATTTAGAATTAGAAAATCGCCATTACCATTATATTAAATATTTGCAATTGAATGGAAAACGCAAAAATAATCTGTACTAAGGAGAGATATTGATAAAAAAAACAATAGTTGTATCCTAAGGCAACCGTAAAGCCGAAAGAAATATCAAACTCGTTCATGACAATATTGAACTAATCTTTTAGTTACATCTAAAAATACTTATAACGACCATAAATAATAAAAATTATTGAACAAATATATAAAAATAATGTTAGCAAATTTAAAGAACGAACGAAAATTTTTTGGCTGTATCAGATTTTAATAAGACCATATATAAGACCCAATTCTAATAAGACCCAAGAAAAATAATAGACCCAATAAGAAAATCCTAATAGAGAATGTTCAAATTAAATGTGGAAAACTACTGCTATTGTCAGGAATTAAGACTTCTTCTTTTTAAGCTTGCTTCATTTTATCCTAAGTTTGCTTCATTTTATTTTATTTGTTACCAGATTATACTCTCAATTATTTTTTTTGTCATTTACTTTATCCTAATGACAAAAGGTACTGGACCAGGTCGAAAAATCCATAAAGCATTTGTTTTTTGTTGCTTCATCGGGAATCGAACCTGGGACCTTTCAGTTGAATGGCAGTCGCTATACCTACTGGGCCGGAATGGATCAAAATAAAAGGCTTTAACTTAAACAGTAAATACAATTTTGAAAAAATGATTATTTTGTTTTTAAAAATTTGATCTGCCATTTTACTCATATCATATGAAATATGAATAATTCGTTTGTGTCTATATTGATATTATAATATCGATATTACAATGTCTGTCAGTAGTATTACCACGTATTACTATAGCTTGGTGAAAGAAGAATTTCTCGAGAATTTAGCTGGCTTAAACTAACAACGATACCTTAAACTAACAACTAACAACAATACCCTATGAAAAATAAACCGTTAACCACCCAATAAAATTTCGAAAATTTATTTAATTAGACTTGATTTTTGACATTTCTTCCTTATCAGCTAGAACTAAATTTAGAATAAATAATCAAGAAAATTTCAATCAGCCAAAACTATCATTGCATAGATTAATAATAAAAGCATTGCATTTATCATGTTATTGAAATACAAATTCAAACAATCTCAAACCTATTACAAATTTTTAATTGTGTCCAGCATGTGTTCAAATATATGTTATTCAATTTCTAGAATATTATTCAGACATCATTCTTATTATTAATTTGGCTCATAAATAAAAAATTGTATACATTTTGTGTTGGATCTGCTGGAAAAAACCGTCAAATTCAAAAATAATTTACTAAAAACTTAACTTGTATTGTTATAATGTACATACATATTTTCATTTCCGTTCAATTAAATAAAATTAAATAGTTCATTCCATGCGGTTATTATAGAAAAGTCATCGTAGGTTAATTTTATAATACATTACTTTTAAGTATATTTACTTCAATTATTCGATGATTGAATTTCCTTATGGTTTATCTTTAATAAATTTTCACAGCGTATGAACAAAACAAAAAAACTAAAAATGAAAACGATATATAATTTGACTCGTGTCAAAGAGTATAACAAATTTTGTTTCCGTAATTTTTTTTTTCTTTAATTTCAACAATTTTATTGGATTTTATTTTCTTTTTTTCAAATACCATATTGAAATAATTATTTAATAAGTATATGTATTTTGTATTTATTTACTTCCGGGTTGTTATAAGATTCATATGAAGATTTTAATCTCGACTTTTAATATAAGTACTTTTCAAAGGGTTTCCCAGGTCATTTGAAATTATTGAATACTAATAAATTGTTTTTTTTTTTTTTAAATTTTTGATGCGTACGTTTTATTTTTTACATCTTGTTATATAAAACTAATTACTAACATAATGAATGTGTTCGATTTAATAGCGTATAGTACATTTGAAAAATATAACATCAAAAATTTAATATTTTGTCTGCAGAGATTTCACTAAAAACTTATTTCTTCGAATGAACATTTGACAACATCTAGTAATTGTTTCGATAACATAGATAGATAGATAGATTGTGAATTTCGGAGGGGAATATGTTCTCTATATCACAGCAGCTGCAAATGGGCTTATTGTGATAACCCGTGTCTGAGTCAATAAGATAACATGCAAAGTTCGAGTAATCCACTTTGAATGATTTTATATAAAACAGAAAAATCTAAATAAGTAAATAGAGATAATCGTTTAGTTATTTTGTAGTTTATCTTTTGTGACAGAATGATAGCTAAAAATACTTTCATAATGCAAATCCTTTTTATGTTTTTATATTTTATTCATAAGATATAAGGATTTCTTTAATATGTATAAAGAGCTTTGAAAATAAAAAGTTAATTACATTTTATTTTTACATTTTATTTATTTAATTTGGTTGATTAAAATTAAAATTATTAACCTACAACTGCACCAACTTCTAATCTCGACTATTATTTGTTATACATAACAATAACTATAGCGAAATCACTCGAAGTTGTCTAGATCAAACAAAAAATGTTTAAAAGTCTTAATGTATGTACCGAATTAAAAAAAAATACTTCAGAAAATATTCTTGAAATTAAATAACAGGATATTCGAATATTGGTTACAGTTCCAAAGGTTTGAATTTGTGCTTTAATAACTAACATGAGTATACTATGCTTTTATTATCTGGTTTTATTATTAATTGTTTTGGCTAAACTTAATAAAAGCATTATTATTAGTTATCGTTGATGAAGATCTTGTCTAACCCAACGAACTCAAAAATTTCATTGGATAATTGATATCTTAACTTTCATATTGATGACATCTATTGTAGGTGGCATATCATAAGTCCCATGGGACTTCTATCCCATTAAAAAAAACTCATGAGAGTTTTGTCTCAGTTAAGTGGGCCATTATTTCCAACGGGACTTGTGGTATTTTTAGTTCAAATAAAATAAACGCAGGATGTATAAATGAAATTGAAATATGTTCGAATTGATGAACTGTAATATGCAAAATATAGTAAGCTCAAATAAAAATAAGCTAAAAAAAAATAAGCTCAAATACAGAAATTCATAATGTTAGAAATATTGAATAAAACAGCAAGATATTATGTTAGAACTATGAATGAGTATACATATAAAAGAAATTGATAAAAAATAGATAAAAAATAGAACAAAACGATACGCACTTTTATATTTTATAGTTTTCTAAAAATATTTTTTTAATAGTTCTTTTTAAATTTATGTTTAAATAAATTTTCCCTTTCCAGTTATATAGATTTTCGTTTCACATAGAAAGAAAGTATATTTATTTATTTATTTGATTTAAGTCAGATATGTGCATATAATTTACAAAATTAAGGTTATTTTCTTCCACTTCTCATTTTCTCTTTCAGCAAAAGTATTTTAAGAATATCTTTTTTCCATTATAGGGAGCGTGTCTATATTTTATTTGCCTATATTTTCACTTGTCTGTATTTCATTTGACTAGATATATACTGGATACTGCATATGATAAATATTATTCACACATAATATATTGTATGTACCTATATATATATACTTCTACAATTAGATATTATTATATGCGCAATGTAAGTAATTAAATTACGTCACAAAATTTACGATTTTTTTTTTAAATAAATTATGTTCATAAATTAATAGATATTATCTTATTTAGATTTAATTTAAGATATACTATATACATAAATAATGAAACCTTCAATTTTTAAATTCCTAATTCTCTGATTTTATTTTTTAATTTTTTTTTTTAAATAGGCACTCTAACATTAGGATTATGTTTAGCTGGAACCGAATCTAAAATAAAATTAGATAAAATCAAGGTAAATAATTCAAATTCAACATCATTATCATCATCATCAGCATCACAATCAGTAAACGAAAAACAAATCAAGGACAGTGTGGATAAACGTCAAGTTGATCGTCAAACATCAATTAATCCTCAAGATCAAAATGATTCCATTTTTAGATCACCAAATCATTTTGTGATTCGTGCTATCGGTTATAATAATAGAATCGGAAGCCGTCGTATTCATACAAATGGTAATAATAATAATAATATTCAACAGCAGCAATTTAGTTCACAACCAACATCAACAAGAGAACATCAAATTCAAAGTAATATAAATCAAGCAGAACAACAATCACCAGAGGTAACAAACCATGAAATTATAATTATATAAAAACAAAAATTTAAAAAAAAAACATAAAAATGAGAAAAACTTTTATATAGGTTAAATTACAAGACTCGTTGATGATACCATTATATAATTGGTAATTCTTATACATACTAAGAAAGTGGATGGACATTCGACAATGACATAACAAAATTTCTTCAAATGACATACTATTGTTACTGTTGTTTTCATTTTTTTTTTATACGACGACGACGTGTTATAAAAAAATAAGTTAAAAATTTTTAGTCTGGAAATTTTTAATGATGAACTAGTAATACAAGTACCACAAGTAATATTACAATCATCATCATCATCTACATATAAAACTTCTGTTCTTTATAAAAGCTTTAACATTCTACAAAGTCCCTTCGGATATTAATTTTAACACGGAATAGGGAAGTTATTCAAAATAAAGTAAAAACACAAAAAAAACATTGGCAAAAATCAAAATTTCAAAAACTAAAATTGCATTTTGTTCTAAAATTTCATAACTTCAGGATTACCCATTTTTATTTTTTTTGTTTTTGTTAGAAGTTGTTAGTTTATTTTTATAATGTACTAGAGGAGTTACCCGGCGTTGCCCGAGATATTGGGAAATTCTTAGGAGCTTTCTTTGTTTTAATTTGGAACAGAAAATATTATTTGATGTTTCTTTTTTATTAAACTAACAATTGGTTGGCTTATGTAGGTAGTTGTGAGTTGTGTTGAACTGATGAAATAAAAAAATATTGCCTTATATACAAGTGTTCTTTTAAATGTTTTAATATTATGTAATTTTTTGTGATAAAGATACATACCGAGGAAATACGAATTCATATCGCTGGAGATAAAAATAGCTTGTTGGGGTGGAATTGTAATATAAGAAGTATGTCCGGTAACTACATACTTTTTTATATCTACATACGTTAGTATGAAACTTGTTTTAATTATTAGTAATAAACATTTTTATTTCTATAATATTCAAATATTAAATTCTTAATTTGATCTTAGTATAAAACTTATGTTACTACATTACTTAACTGTAAATTATTTAATCAATTAATTCTTATTCATACGTTTTTGATTGTTCAAAAAAGAGCAGTACAAAATTTGATTGAAAGCAACAACAAATTTAGTAAGAAATTAAAAGTGCGAAAGAAAACTTAAAAGGACAAAAAGCAAAAAGATTTCGTCTAACAAAACGATAAACCAATTAAATTAACGGACGATAATAACATTTTGTTTTAATAGTATCTTAAAATAAAACTTGATTATAAACAATAGCTTACCTAATAGCTTTGAGCAAAAGACATGAGAGCGATCTCAAACCCACTTCGCAGCACTTAATAGACTGTCCATATACCGTTTTGATCGTAATTAAGAACCCAAGTCTTAATGGAAATTACAATCATTTAAAAAGAAAAGACAAATCTGTCGGAATGAGTGGTATTCGTGGAACAAAAACTGTTTCATCTTGCCGGTTGAAATGATCGTAAAGCATCTTCTTAACACAAAGTCTTGTGCAGTTGCAAAGTTTTAGGGGCTCGAAATTCCGTAATAAAATAGTTGGTGATTTACTAAGTAAACGACGATGTGGTGGTAATCCGGCCGGATCAGCTTAATTTAAGAACTCTGGTGGAAAAATTGTAACTTCATCGACGTCTATACTATATCATACTGACTGATACTAAATCGATTGATGTACTGTTGCTGGTAGCATGGCAAGTATTTGATCATTTATTTGATCAGTGCCAGTGCTGTTTAATGTTTAAAAAGGGTAGAGTGTGAATTTTGCTATAAAAATGTTAACTATCCTTCTTTCTTGCTGCTTGAGTTCATATATTATGACAATATGGAATTTTCTAGAACCAAATTTTGTTTTTTTTTATTATATTTATATATACAAATATTTTTAACCTACTATTGTTGATTTACAATAACGTAACTGTATATAGTTAATAAAGTTAGTGTTTTTATTATCTTTTATTCAGGAATTTAGACCCACTTCCTGCTGAGCTAGCTTGAGCTTGAAATTTTTAACAAACCTTTGTTCCCGATGTCAGCACTTTCTGCGCAATTTGTTGAACCTGCTTCCTGCCGGAACTATTATTTGAACGAAAATTCATATCTCAGAAACTATTGGGCAATTTCGGTTCAGATTTCAAAAACATGTTAGGTTCCGATGAAAACTCTTATTATAAAATTTTAGGAGGTGCCCGTCAGACCTCTTTTTTGGACCACATTCTTTATCTCAAAATTACTGGGCCAACTGGTTCAAATTTTGTACACATGTTGATTCCTGTTAAAAACTTTTTTTGCCAAAGCTTAGAGGACCTTATTCTCCAGAGCCCTAATTTAAATTAAAACCAGAATCTCATAAACTATACCTGACCAATTTAGTTCAAATTAAATACAACCACCTTGGCCTGAAACAAAAAAAAATTTTGGTTCCTCAGAAAATTTGAAAGACCACATCCCACCGAAACTCTTATTTTTCCTGAATTGAACAAAAATTGTCTTTAAGTGTTTTTAACTTATAACAAATGAATTTCTGTCTGGAATTCAAAGGTTAAGAGACAAACGTCCACTGGGTACACAAAGGTTCACTGCAAAGCATATGTTCCAATGATAATATCATCATCATCATTAGCTATAACCGTATCTTATTCCGCAGAGAAACATAAATATATATTTTTTTCACTTTATTCATTCATTATACAAAATGATAGTATCCTTGATTCCTTGTATTTCTTCGAAAAAGCTGTTGAAGTGACCCAGACATCAGTTCACAGAGAACGAAATAATATATCTTGTTCTCTAAACCTAAACAGCGGCCTTCAAGAAATACATGACTGGGGAAGTGTAAATAGCAAAACCCATCAATACCAAATATTTTGTATTCGAAAATGTAAATATCGAAAACCTTAAAACTCTAAGAATTCTTGGAATGCAAATAAACAGCAAACTCTTATGACACGATCATATTTTTTCTGTTGCAAAGTATGCTGCGCTAAATGTTTAGGATTCTTAAGTAGAAAATATTTTACATCTTCCAACCTCCTATTAATATAATAAGGCATACATTCGGCCTCGACTTGAATATAACTCACATATTTGGGGCGGTGCACGCGAGCCAGCAAAATTTGATAATTTTTAAATTGATGGAGATGTTACACAACACCTATCCAGCGTAATACTCGCTGGTCAGCCTTCGCTCATAAATTTGTAGTAGAGCCTTTTCGAACCAGAACTGTGCAACAGTTCCTCAACCGAACTTCTAAAATCTGGAACACCTTACCACCTTTTGTGTTCCCTCACACGTATAACTTAGAAATTTTCAAGAGACGGGCAAATAAATATCTGTTAATCTGTCTGTAAATTCAGTACTAACTATTCTATTAAATTCTATTTTAATTCTTTTCTAATTTTATTACTCTTTACTATCCTTCTTTTCATCTTAATATGGCTTAAATTCTGCGAAGGCAGTTAGGGTGCTTATCCCATTATTTTGGTCTAATATATAAAAAAAAAAAACAAATTACAAAAACTAGTACTTAATTCAAATTAAAATATTATAAAATAGATCTAAAACTACAAATATTATCAAATAGATAGATTAGATATCAATATGATAAAGTAAATACTTTTTGTTTACAAATACCTAATTGTTGGTTATCATTTCACTTTTAGAACCTAATTTTATTTCTCTATATAATATCTCTCTAAATTAGAAGCGCAGAAAAAAATTAAAATTTAATAGTTCAAATCTCATGAATGATAAAGTTGGTATGTACTATTAGACGAGATGAGGTGCATCGGATGATATTAAGTAGAAGAGCAAGTCATCTGTTTTGTTAAAACTGAAGGATAAACAAAAAAAACTGTTTGCTTAATATTTCAATCCATAACATATATGATAATCATGGATTTGATAATTCCAAAGCCTTATCTGGTTATTAAAATTCTCTGTGCTATATCATCACATAATTTATCAACTCTATCTTTATGTTTTTGATATTTGACAAGTGCATAGTCCATTAATGTTAAAAGCCATTAATTTAATCTTCTTGACATTAATATTTTTTCATTGTAGTTTGATATATAATTTCTCTATTATATATAAAATTTTTTGTTCCAATTTTAAATGTTTGGCAAAAGCTCCAAAAGCTATGTGTATGTTAAATATTAAAATAATTAAATGTCATAAAACGTTTATAGGTTTCAGTTTCAGCTTAATAAAAAAAAATATAATATTTAAAAAATACCATTAATTTATAGAAACGAAACAATTTTCAATACATTAATTTACAACAAATCTTAATACATAATAGACTATGTAGTAGTACATGGAGGCTATGAGTTCCTAAAGGACCTCTGGATATATTAACAATTTAAATATAATTATATAATACGTAGTTTACTCTAATACTAATTCTATGATGCCTATATATTGTAACATTTAAATGTTTTGTTTTAATTAAACGAAGTATCAAAAATTAAGAACACTGTATATATTCGCAATCTTAAAAATCTTTAGTCTCTAAGTCATTTATACCATTTTCAAAATATAAAACAAAAAATTATTCAAAAAAATTTTAAATTATAAAATGGATTCGTTGCAGTCGTGACTTTAAGATCACGAATCACGATCTTTTGGTAGTAATAAATTCTTTTTTGTCTCTTAATAAAAAGAGTAAAAACAAAACATTTAAAAAAAATCTATCACACTTTTCCAAAGTTTATAATATAGACTTGAAATTTTTTTAAATGCATTTTGTTTTAAAGAGTTAAAAATTTTCAACTGAAATATCTCAGCTCAAAAACTTTAATTCTCTATTGTCTTCAATTATACCATATTATTTTGCTTTTTTTTTTTTGTAACTTAACTTTCAATAATTTAATAAATTTTACAAAACCAAAAATATTCAATTATAAGTAAAAAGGAATATAAAAAAATATGCCCGAAGCCAATTAAAATAAAAAAATAATATTCACTATTGTAATAACAGAAGAAAATTTCCAATTCTAATTCAAATTTTTGATTTATCTAAAATAGGATTTAATATCACAACAATATGGATTTTATCATGAAGTACAACAACCAACTCATCGATTCCAACAATATCGTCCGTTAACAGAACAATTTAAGCCGTTATTAAAAAAATCATATCATCCTAGATTAGCACAATATATTCCACAAGCTCAACAACTAATACAACCACAACAATTATTACAATCACAAAATCAACCAGATATACCACAATATTCACCACATCCATATCCAATTGTACAAGAAGATCAACTTTTAAAACTTTTAGAAGATGATTTAGCCAGTAAAGGAATAACAGCAACTGCTCAACCACTACAACATGTTCAACAACAACAGCCAACATTAATATTACAAAAACGACCACAGTCACAAAATCAAAATCATCAACAACAATCAACACATAATTCAAATCAACAAAAATCTGAAATCAAATATAAACCAGCTGGAGCTGGACTTGGAAATTACAAACAACCAATATCACAACCAGAAAATATACAATATGTTTATATTCCTCAACAACAAGAATTACAACCACAACAGCAGCAACATCAACAACAACAACAACAACAGCAGCAAATAAATCAACATCAATCACATCAACATCCACTTGCACAACAATTAATTGAAACACCACCACCTCCACAATATTTTGTTCAACAACAAGAAGCTGCTCCAATAACATATCAAACTAAATTACCAAATAGTCAAGCAATTCAACAATCACAATTAACATTTGAAAAAGAATATGAAAAACTTTATCCAGTTAGTAAACAAAATTCACAAATAGATTCACAACCACAATATGCTCTAGTACAACCTCAACCTCAGTCTCAATCATTTAAAACACCAATTAAATTACATACAAAACCACAATTGATAAATTCTGAGAAGGAATATTCTTTTTTACCAAGTTTAGCACAATTTAGTGGATTTGCTCATCAAGGTAAATCACAAAAACCTCAAGCTGAAAAATTACAATCATCTAGACAATATTTACCAAAAGTTAATTATAATCATGGTCAATATTTAATTGAAACTCAAACACCAAATAAACAATCTAAAATTAAATTATTAAATAATAATAACAATAATAATAGTCCATCATTATTAAACAATAATAATAATAATTTACAATTATTAAATCCAAAACCACAGTCAACTAGTATACAATATTATACGACAAATCCACAATCAAAAACAAAATCACAAAATCAATTTATTCCAATTGTACATAATACAGTTATTTCGGGAAATAAAAAAGAAACTGCTATGAAATTGATTGAAGCACCAGCCTTACAATATGAAAAACCAGAACAACAACAACAATTGTATTATAAAGGTCCAGTAGGTGAACATAGTGAGCATATTATAACACCATCACCACCGCCATCATCTGTTTCAACAATATATGTCTCACAAGCAACTGGTATTGAACCAACACCTAGACCTAATAAACAACAACAACAACAGCAACAACAACAACAACAGCAACATCAAGCACAATATACAAATTTACATTTATCAAAAAATTATAAAGATGATAAAAGAACTGATTTAAAATTACCACCTCCAGATGGTAAACCAATAACACAAGAAGAATTCCAAGCACTTGTAGATGCTGGATATCCAGTACAGGCTGTACCTATACCGGTACCAGTACCATATGAAGAATATATTAAAAATCATCCAGAATATAAATATGAACAAGATAGAAAACAACAATCTGATATTCATAATAATCATCAACAAAGTCAGCAACATCAACATCATCATCATCATCATCAGCATCAAAATCAACAAAATCATCAAAATGAACAAGATTATCAACAAAGACAACAACAACATCAACAACAACAAGAACAACATCAACAACAACAACAGGAACAACAACAATTACAGCAACAATTGCAACAACAAGAAACAGCTGAAACAAATATTTATAGTACACAAGGTAGTCCTGTCACATATCTTCGTCAATTACCACAACGTAATCATGGTTATCATTCAGTCGATAATGAAAATAAAAATTAATTCTTAATAATATTAATTAATTATTTAATTAATTGCGTGTGACGTATCTAAAATGACTGTAACTGAATTCAAATTTAAGTCGCTTAGCATATAAAATCTATTCTCTAAGTTTCCTATAATAAAATCGAAAACGAAAAACAAAAAAAAAAAATTACAAAATAACAAAATGAAAAAATTAATAATTATTATTAATTTTGCACTTACTTATGAATTTTCAAATTTCTGCAACGCTATTATGTTCTTAAAAAAGGGCAATACATAATTTCGAAAATCTACCACGTTTCTACAAATTTTATACAAATAAAATTTCCTAGAAAGATTTAATGAACTCTTGTGGAGATTCCAGTAATTCAAAGAGGCAACAAAATTAAAAAAAACCTTACAACCCTGATTTTTTTTTATTTTACTTAATAGAGGAGGAATAAAACAAAGAACTTCACTTATTCGTATTCCAGTATTCGAAAACTTAAAGAAATTAAAACTTAAAGAAAAAAAAGGTTGTGTTTAATTTTCTTCAAACTTTATACGAGTGCATATAAAGAATGCCTTAGAATGGGCTTTAATGAATTTCTGTGGTGATCACCCGGTAAACAACCTTTGGTACTAAGGGGTTAAAATATGTATGTATAAATTTCTACAATTTTATTATAAAGATCCAATTAAATGTTTCTAAAAATTAAAACCTCAAATTTTTAACTAATATGAGATGAAAATCAGTATAATAAAGACGTGTGTGCAATCTAGATATTTAATATTAAATATATCATATTAGCTATAATGTATTTAAATTAAACGATAAATTAAATCTAATCAAATTAAAATCCTTAAGAAAAAAGGTTCACAAAATTTTCTTTAAATCAATGTAATTTTAATTGCAAAGATTTCCGTTTAAGTACAGGATGATTAAACGGAGGACTAACAAATACAGTTAGGTACTTTTTGTTTAAATTTGAATTTATTTTGAATATTCTAATCCTAATGGTAAATTTTTCGATCAAGATTATTTTGTTTTTTTTTTCAGTGTTCAGAACTCTTTCTAAAATGGTCTTAAAGCTGCTCTTGTTTTCAAGTTATGATCATAAATTTATGGTGCTATTCCGAACTAAAAACAAAAAAAACAAAATTTCATACAAAATATTAAATTTATTTCGTAATATCTACATACATATATCTTTATAAATTAATTTTTGTTTTTGGCTGAAGCAACAACAACAATAATAATCAAACTTATGTACCTACACTATACAAATTTTAAATATCCTAAGTCTAATTTTGCTTCTTTATTAGTATCGGTATAACGAGTTCATTCTCTCCAGTTAGAGATACATATGTAGATTTTTTCATATGCAACGATATTTCATTTCTCCAACTAATGTTTTGCCTTATCTAAGTTTTAGATTCGAACATTTTATTAACTAGTTTAATAACATTTAAATTTTAAGTTGGAAATTTTTCAAAATTATTGTACTATTATTGTAAAACTATTTGAAAATTAACATTTTCCATTTCACTTTACAAAAAAATGGCAACAATTTTATTATGAAATCATATGAAAAATTGAATTGCTGTAATTTGATGAATTATATAACATTTAATTTCACCATATATTCACCATAATTTCACCATTTATATCACCATAATTTCACCATATTTCTATTCCTGCCATAGTCTTAAAATTCCCAATACTGTTGGAGCGATAACTTAGAATTTATATAAACAAAAAAAAATGTACCTATCTGTCTTTTGAATTTCTGACTAGTGTCGCTTCAAAGTTCTCAAAAAAAAAAAATGATTTATCAATTGAATTCGAAGATGCGCATGCAAAATAAAGCCTAGATTTTTAACTCATATTATTAATTTTTTGCTACATCTTTTATACAATAATGTATAACCCAAACCCAATATTCTGAAAATACATCTTAGATACATGTTCATAAAACCTTGGATTTTCTAAGCTGTGTATTTCGCTATACCAATCAATCCTGTTTCGCAACTTTCTTTTGAATCAATATAAAATAATCTATAAAAATAAAACTTTCCTTTAAATCAAAAAAACGAAATTCAGAAACATTAAAATTTGTTTCAATAAATTTGGCTCTAAATCGATTGCAAATCGATAGTATAAGGATTTCTGAAGACGCTATACTGATTTTTGTACTCAAAATGACATTTTAATGTTTTATATACTTACATAACTCGATATTTTAATGATTAACATTAATTTTTTTTTGATAAAACGAATTTTTGAATTGATCTGGGTGTATCTAAAATCGTTTATATTCCTAATTATTTAATTAATTGTAAAATTAATTTTATTATTTTAAATAGCTCGGTATCATACCCTTGTGGCCTTGTATGCACATATTACAATTATTAAAGTATTATTGGTATTATGTATACTTATAATTAAGAACCAATATCTGCTCTATATTAAACCATTAAACTTTAATGTGAATTCATAAATGTAGCCTTACAGATGTAAACCGGCTCTATTTCAAGATACATCTCATTTAAAAGTTTGAATAAATTACTTAGCCATATTGGCGTAGTTTTGTTAGATATTTATGTACATTTAAAAAAAGCGAAGTGATTAGGAATTCTATATTAGCATGAATTAAATATTTGCAAGTTTCGCGATGCTTTATTTGTTTTATATAAAATGGACGGACATCTTTGACAAAACGAAGTATAGCTACATGGATTTTGAGGATTTTTGAAGTAAAACTTTTCATGCTACTATTTCCGGCTATCATTAAGAACTTTTTTTTGTTCGACACAATTATACCCTTTTCAATAAAATCTTTTATTCCTGAACACATTCTCGTGTTTTGATCTTCTAAGAATATTTTTATTTCCTTTATCCAAGATTCGTATTAATTTTAGATTTCTTGTATAATGTTTAAATTTAATACTGATTTCGAAGAACGTTTTTGCTGTTGAGAAACTGATATTTGTACAACATTTTATATTTTTTTAAAAAATGTTCGCATATCATAGTGGTAAAGAACTGCTTAGATTTGAATCAAAATTAACACTAATTAACAGGCTGAGACACAAAATCGCTTCAATGCATTAGTAGTGCAGTACATTTTATATTTCATAAGCTTTTTATAGTTGAATTTTAGTATGAAAATTGATGAAAGACCTTTCTTTAAACACATATTTATTAATTAAAATATTTAATTTTAAAGATGGAATTTTAACCCATCCTTTGGACGAAAGTAAAAAAAAATAATATAATTCGATTTGTAAGTGACCCACTATTTTTTTCCCATAAGACTGCATATATTTTTTTTAAAAAAAACAGGCCTACTATTGAGATATGCTCTTCGAGTGTCTCAGCCTGTTAATGAGAGTTATTCTTGGTCATAAGCCATAATGTACAACCAAAATATTTTTATGGTTCTTTTTTATGTATTGATAAAAAATGCCCGAGAATATCAAAAATGATTTTTTAAAGTAACACGTAAAGTCCTTATTTAAAAACAATTCTTATGTTTGTAGATTGAAAGATGGATGAAGGTAAAACAGTCCATTAATAATTTTTTTTAATTACTACTGGAACTGATTCTAAAATGTTACTTATTTTTTGTTCCAAAGCTGACCTCTCCTCTTTTTTTTCAATCTTTCCTTTTTTGTTTTGTTTTTTTATTTTTTAACTTTTTTAACTTTCAAGTTTATTTAAATGTATGGATCGGATTCGGATCGTTTTTTTTTTATTATTCGATCGAATGTTTTTTAGAAATTCAGCCCTGTGGTTTTTAATTACTGTAATAGACTCATTTTTTGATTCAGGCATGCTTTCAGGTGAAGTGATTAAAATTAAAGCTGTTGAGAGCTTTTTTCGATTTTTTCGGGATTTTTTCTAGTTTTCTCTCTTTATAAATTTTAGTTAAAAAAATACTTTCTATGGAAATGACTACCCCTCGTGTGAAATAAGAAACAAAATTATATGAAGTTTTATTGTTCAGAAACACATCAGAATTCACGAGCGACTGCCGGAGTCCGAAATAGTAAAACCTCTGGTAAAACTAAATTTGAACTGCAAATGTTCTTATTCTTAAGCCACCAGCAATTCCAATTTAGTAAGCCACCTACTCAGTTCATTTTTTAAAAACAATAGAGAACTAACTGCAAGTTGCAGCGTATGAAAGAGAGGACAACCAAAACATTCATAAAAAATTAGTTAATTTAATAATATGAATTTATGTCTGAGATAAGTATTGGAAGAGCTGTAAAAAATAATTTTTGCTAAATCTTTAGATTATTATATCGTTAAATTCGTTATGAAATTACACTGCAGTATTCAAAATCAAAAGGTTTCAAGGATTTATAATTGAAGATTTATAATTAAAGTTATTTATAAATAATTACGGATAGTGATTTTTACCGTAAGAAAAGCCTTTTTGGCGTATGGAGCGAGCAAACCAAAAATAGAACAACGAATTGTTGAACTTTACTTTGTTTACAATGATAACACAAAAAAAAAGAATAAAGGCCTTTTCTATTAATTCAACATTAATCATTCCTACTATGTAGTTGTAGTACTATATTATTTATTCCTTTTATCTTCACCGAATTGATTTAAAGTGCCTGCTACCATTTAATTTTAACTTACATTGTATTCCATTTCAGTTAATATTGGTTAAAAATTTAAATTATTTGAAACATACTATACTTAATCTTGTATAATTTTCAAAAAAACATTTTACATTTTTTTACTACGAAACTGCACTCACCGGAACCTTCACAAAAGTCCAGTTTTTATTTCTGTAATTTTTTTTTATATTAAATTTTGTAAAAAATGGAGCAAGGATAGCTTTCCTCAGAACTAACTATTGCCCTCTAAGTAAACAAATTATAATAGAAATATTTGTCGAATCAATAATTTTTGTTCAATATTTTACAAATGTTATCAGCATTTTTTCATTCTAGCAATAAACATATTTTTAATAAATAAAAATTCATGCATACATAAATATGTTTAAATGCAATTTAATAATCATATTTTAACATCAAATTAATATACATATATGATAATATATAATTAATATTTTATTTAAATAGTGTAATTGAAATGTACTTAAAAGTCGTCTTTTATAGGATAATTTATTTTTATGTTTTCATCAGTGAATATAATAATTAATATAAATTTAATGTAGAAAAATATTTAACATTTTGAATTAATATTTGTAAATTAAATAAAAATGTTGAATATAGAAATAAAATTTCGATTTTCCTAATATACATTATTTATTTATTAATTATATAAGAATTAAAATCATTTTAATAAAATTCTCTGTATGTTTCATCACTTCTGTTGGTAAACTGATATCAAAAATAATATAAACTATGTATAATTTATATTATTTTTGCTGATATGCATAACTATTTTTGTTTTGTTTTTTGAAATTGTACATTTTATCTGTATGTATGTATGTATGTACGTACTATTTTTTTTTTGCTTAGTTTTAGAATGTATCTTATTTATTGTGAATAATTTTATGTATCAGAAATTTTAAAATATAAAAATAAATAAATGAAAATATTTTTTTATGAAATTATATTGTTTTTTTTTTATTTTTTGTTTTTCTTTTTTTTTTATTATTATTTTTTTTTAAATTATAATGTTAAATCTGTACTAGGTGCAGGTAAACTATCTCTACTAGAACTGTCCGGCGAACTTAATGTTTCAGTTGTCTCTTCTTTAACATTTTGAAGACGTGATATATTTGGATCTTTTTTCTCTTTATCACGTTTTTCACGTTCTTTATCTTTTTCTTTATCCTTGCTATGTTTATGCTTATGTTTATGTTTATGTTTTTTCTTATCTTTTTTCTTTTTTTTGAGCTATAAAAAAACCAAAAATATACATCAAAATAAGAAAAATTATTTATATATAAAATTATTAATTAAAAATGAAAATACAAAATAATGAAAACGAGAATCTAAATACAAGAGTTACCAACTCATCAAAAATTATAAAATACCTTAGATGAATTATCAGACTTAGATTTACTATCTTCTTCTTGTTTAAACATTCCAGGTTCAAATCCTAATGGTCCTACACTTGCTGTTGTTCCCGGTAATGAAACTGAATTATCTGAATAATACTCAGATTTCATTTTTTTAGCTTCTGTTGCAGCATATTGATTAGGTAATGATATATCAACTATTTCCATTGTTTCAGATTTAATAGTTTCAACTTCGGTAGAAACAATTTCGGTTGTATCTGATGTGGTTGGTATTGTTGAAACTGCACTTCTATCAATTATATTAATTTCATTGCATTCTTCAACTTCAATTTTGATATTATCATTATATATGTCATCAAGACCAGCAATTTCAGCATTACGTTTAATCGATGATTTTATATCATTATCGATAACTTTTGTTTCAATTATATCATTGAATGGTGTTGAGGGTCTAGATGATTTTAATTCAGATATAATATTAGAATTTTCTGGTTTAACTTTTTGTGGTTTAAATATTGCTAAAAATTCTGCTGATTGTAAGCACAAAGGTTTCTTACTACCATATAATGAATAATATAAATCAACCATATCACATCTTAATTTATCATCATGAGAAATTTTTGAACTAGATAAAAAAATATTATAAATTAATTATTATTATAAAATTTTTATAATATAAATTTATTATCATTATTTTATGATCAATATTATTATAATTATTTAATTGATTATAATTTCAATTATAGATACTTTGGGCTTAATATAAAATTTATTTTCACTAACTTCATATTACACCAAATTCTTTCGACCAATTCTTCTTTATCTAATCGACTACGAATATTTCTACCAAAAGGAGGATTTTCAATAAGTAATCTTGCTAAAGCATGTCGAGCTGCCGGATCTGGATCTGTTTCTAATAAATTAAGTAAATGTTCTAAATCTTCCCATCGACCGTCAACTTTAACAAAATCAACTAAACATTCCATGGCAGCAATACGAACATCAATATACTGACCATATTCAGCATAACATCTATAAATTTTTGGTAGTGATGGTAAATGTCCACATTTTTGTAATTTTCTTATAACTTTGAGACAAGAAACTGATACTGAATATTTATATGATGGTAAATGTTTTTCCAAATTTAGTAGTCTTGTAACCTCTTCCAATACAAGCCTTTTTTGAAAAATATTAAGTTAAATTATAATTCTATTTATTATTGAATATTAATACTTAGCATCTGTTGATAAATTTTCTGATGTAATTGTTGAACCTTGTTGAACAACAGAAACAACAGGAGTAATTGAATTACCTAAAGCATCAACTAATGAAGCTCTATAATAATTATCGGAATAATGATTTCTAGTATTATCATTATATTTAAATAAATCCAATAAAAATCTTATAACTTCTTGTGGACAAATTCCATGTGAAGTTCTTAATCCAGCCATAGCAACAGGTATAGTTTTTTGTAAGAAATAATGTTGAAAATTTGTAAAATTATTTTGTTTTATAATGTGAGGTGCACTAAATGAACCAAAAAATTTTCGAAATATATTTAACATAGCTGGTGGTCCTTGCCAACTTGTAACCATTGCATTTGCCACCTTAAATAATGTTATATTATTATCATTATATAATATGTATTACATATCATAAAAATAAAAAAAATAAAATATTACTTTGGTTAGACAATAAGTTGCTTGACAACGAACTTTGTAAAAAACTTGTTCATTTTCAATTGAATCCGTTAAAGCTAATCTAGTTTGAGGTGTTGGATATTTTTCTAAAGCTGCAATTGCTTCTAATTGTGCAGTTACGTCACGTTCGTGTCTTAACTGAAATTGCCATTGAAAATCTGGTTGCTCAATATTTAAATCACGCAATAATATCATTTCAGGATCTAAACGAATCCATAGCACTGGTGATTCGCTAGAATATATTTCAAATATTTTAATATAAATGCAAAACTATATTTTTTTATTATTTACTCCATTGGAGAAAGGTCCATATCAACTTCTTCGCCAGTACAAAGTGGAATTTTTTTCTTTTTATTCCTGCGACTTTTTGAATGGCATGTTATATCAGCTTTAACAACTGTATTTTCTATTTGTAGCGTATGCTTAAATGTACCATCAAGTTCTTGTAATTGCACCAATAGAGGACCATTATATTTTCTTACACCTTTTTGATTTATTGAATCTTGTCTTATTTCTAATTCTATAGTATTACGTTTACGATTAAAAACCGATGTTAAAGAAAATTTAGCATGACCTCCTGTTCTAACCCATTGATCCATAAAAACTGCCATGTCTTTGCCAGTAACAGTAAAAATTGCTTTGATAAAATTATTTGTATTTAAGAGTAAATGATGCCATAACCCACTACCGATTTTTGTTGATGCAGCATTTGTTGCTAATGCCAATTGTTTATTGAATACCTTAAAACAAGTTTTTTTTAATAAATAATTGACTTATAATTTGGCAAGATAATTTATTTACTTGAAGTAAAAGTTCTTGTCCTATACGATGTTCTAACATCCTAATAACTAAATGAGCTTTTCTTCTCATAGCTTCTATATATTTTGGTGACATTGTATGCAAACTTTTTATTGGAAAATAATGTTGAATTTCTTGTTGTTTAGTTACATTTGATTGATTATTACTACCTGCGACAGGTAGCGGTGCAGGAGGTTGACTACAATCTAATATAATACCGCCATATTGTTCTTCATATTTAACAACTTCAGCCAATTCAGCTTGTATCCATTGTCGATATTCATTATTGCCAAAACATTTACGTGAATATAATCCACATATATATGCAGCAATTCCTTTAGCTAACCACGTATCAGACCAATTTTGAGCAGCAATAAAACATCCAAAAAATTGTTCTGCAACAGCCAAAGACATTGCTTTTCGCGTAATATAAGTTTGATCTATTATAGCAATCGAATGTAATAAATGTGTTGAAACAATGCTTAATGTAGAATAAGCAGTAATGTCTTCATCTTTTTCATCAACAAACACTTGCTTATAACAAGAAAATGGATAACGTGTTGATAAGGTTTCTTCAAAATATTCAAAGGCCTCATGTAAATATCTAACAGAGTTTTTTAACAATGGCATTAATTGTGGTAAACAAAAATGTGTAACTTCATGCATATGTGGATCTACATATATTTCAAAAGGACCCACCGCTAAGGCTATATTTGGAGCTGAAACTGGTACCGAAACAACATAATGGAAAGTTTTCTTTCTTAAGTCTGGTGTCATAACAACTTCAACAAGCTCTCCACAAGATACAGCTGTTAAATGTTTATCAACGGTAAATTCCAATTTCCAAGTACATGGTTCAGCATAACTGTCAACAGATGGAAACCATAATCGTGATGAATTTTCATGTCCGTAACTAAACATATGAGCACAATTCGATACTTTAGCACCATCTTGTTCTGGTATTACAAAATGTAATCCACCTTCGGGTGCTTCCAGAGAAAATTCAATTCCGACTCTTAGACCTCTCCCTTCTGCAACTAAATGATATCCTTCAGGTGGTACTGTTATAATTAATTCACCAGCATTAACATCTGGATCAGTTTTTTGTGCTGCATTTAAATGATGTTTTGTAAAAGTGTCTAAAGAACGACTAAAAATCAAAAACAGATAATAAAAAAAAGTTAATTAAATTAATTTTAGAATAAAAATTAATTTACCTTTTGGGTTCATCTTGACAAATATCTAAAAATGGATCAAAATAATGAAATGGTGCTTCAATATCATCATTTAGTACAATTCTGTAAATACGACATTGCTTGGCATTCATACGAATAATTCGAACATTATCTTTTGTTGGAACAATTGTAAGTTCAACAAAACCCTAAAATGTACAACAAATTAAGGAAAAATTATATTATATTAGATTTTAAACAAACAACTTACTATAATGCTCTTCATTTCAAAGCTGATACCAGTTAAGCTAACAATTTGATGTGCTACAGGAAAATTATTAAATTATATTATATTATTATTGAATTACAGTTCGCTTACCCAGCTTAAACGGCCTGGTTGTATCAACAATTTTTTCTTTCTTCATTTTAATTTATTGTTTTTTACATTAAAATAATTTGTAACATACTAAACAAAACAAATTTGGAAAAAATACAATAGAGCCAGTTTGACAGTTATAAAATCCTATGAAAAATTGGAAATGAAATGACACATTCAAGATTCCCAAATATATTTGAAATTTCTATTATTTATGTCAAAAATTATTATTAGGCAGTCTTGTGCTGGACTAAAACAAGGCCTCCTAAATAGACAGGCTGCAACATTCAATTCAAGATGGCGTCATAAAGGCCACATGAAAATGTAAACAAAGAAATTTTTTATATGAGATTTTTCAGTTCATATAAGAATTTTGCAGTGATTCGAAGGTTTTTTTTTTAAATTTATTTTTTGTCAATTAATATATAATAATATAATAAAACAGAATTTATTTCATCAAAACCAAAAGCTAATTTATATTAAATATTGAAGTACTATATTTTATAAAAACAAAAAATATTAAATATAGTAAAATAAAAATTTAAAACTAGCCTATATTTAGGATGCCTTTGCGTTGGCTAAAAGCTAAAGTTTTTTATGCTAAGTTTACAGCAATCACTTACTACGTAGTACCACGCAACGAATTAGAATTAAATGGAAGTGGCTATCCATACAAAAAAAGTGTCCAATGTTTTGGGTATATTCCTCTCTTTCTTTGGTATTTCCGATTGTCAAAAAACAGAAATAGACGAATATATTCGTTCAATATATTTTCTCTCTTTTTAATGGAAATTATTTTGATAAATAAACAGGATAGTGCTCTGAATTTAATATGCCTCAATTTGTATGTATTTTGACTTAAATTTTTTTTAAAAATATGATGAGTAAAAATATCTAACAATAATGGATAAATTAATCAAAATTTATTATTAATACATATATGAAAAAAATATGAGAAATACAGCGCTTTCTAGTTTTGAATTTTAAAATATTTATTCTTTTTTTTAGATTTTAAATTCTTTTCTATAAGTTTTTTCAATAGATTGATTATAAAATTTTTTACATATTTGATATTTATTATATAAAATTATATAAACTTATTATTGCCGATTGTCTATCCTATACTTATAAATATGTAAATAATATGTTATTAATATATTTGTATCAAAACATTTTCTTTTTTCCACACCACCATTGAGGTAAAGAAATAGGAGCGTTTTTTTTAAAGTGGTTTCCCCAAGAGGCCTATTCCACTTCATTTTACAATATGGACTATGTGCAATCATTTTTTACACTTTTAAAGTTTCTTTTAGAAAATATAGATTAGTGCCCTTTGAAATGGATTAATTTTGTTAATTTATTTCTTACACTGTTTCTTTCATTATGTAGTTTTAAGGAATGATGTATTCGTGTATTAAAATAAATTTCTGCAATACTTTTTATTAATAAACAAAAATGATTTTCTAAAGGTTTTTGGTCAAACATATGATTATAGAAATTTTGAAAAATTTTAGAACCTATAAAATTTATAAGAACTTTGGAAATTAAACTATATAACAATTTTGTTTTTTTCAAATTTCTTTGTCCGGATATTTAAATTATCCTAATACTACACTGTTTTGTTTAGAAGTTTTTAAAAATTCAAAAGATGTAAAATATAATACTTACATATGTAAAGACACGTAATTTTCTTTTTCCAAATGAGACTTACAGCCTGGAATGATACAAATCTTCTTTTTACGTTCCATTTTTCCTTAAAAATTGTAATTTTTTAACAATTTATAATAAAAATCAAAAATTTTATTGACTTTTTTTAATATTTATTTGACAATAACAAATTTTATTTTTGCCTACTTCATTGCTAGTGTTCGTACTTTTTGAAAATTTCATATATCCAAATATTACACACTACTGCTACATTTTCAATATTTCAGAAACATGAATGATTTTTTTTTTTTCAAATAATTTAACAGCAATCTTTTCTGTGTAATAATAGTAAAAGAATATACGGTAATAAAGTAAAAGAAAGTTTAAATTGAAAAAACATTGTTATTTTTATTAAGATTATATTTTGATACCTTTTATTTTATTCATACTCAAAGATTTTACTAATTTTCTACTTAAAAAAACTATATTGGCCTAACACTGAAAAAATTTTTTTTTTGACAATTGGAAACCCAAACAAACCAAACAGAAAGAGAAGTACTAAAAAAATATGGACAAAATGTTTGTATTTTTGTATGGGATAGCCACTTCCATTTAATTCTAATTCGTTGGTACCACGTATACATGATAACTTGAGTATATATGTTGTGTTCTAGGACGTTCTAAAACGTTCTAGAGTAAAAAAGAACACGTTTTTGTGCTCATTAGTTTCCGTTACTTGTTCTTTTTTGTCAGAAAGTGTTCTGTTCTGTGTTCATTAGATTGTGCGAAACTGTTCTAAATTGATCTTTTTTGTTCTGAATTTCTTTTTAAAACAGTTTTGGAAAACTTTTTTTTGTTGTTGTTTTTTCTTTAAATTTTGACAGTTAAACAAAGAAATTTGAGAGTAAACAAAAGTTAGAACCAAAAAGTTCAAAAATGATTAAAAAAGGTGTTCAGTAGACTTTTGTGTTCTAAGTGGTTCTAAAGTGTTTGACAGTTAACTGTTATTGTCCAAAACTGTTCTGTCCGATTCTGTTCTAAATCTACTGAACACAACTAAACTTGACTTGAATTCTGCTTGAAACCGAATGGATCAGCTTGAGTTGCTCTCAGGTTGAAAGTAACTTGAGTTTGACATATATTTATGCACATGTATAATTTTTTATATTTATTTACCCTTGTCGTGGTGCCTTCCATTCTCTAGCGCTACATAAGGTCTATAGCGTTAGGTACGTAGGGCTGCGTTTTTTTAGTATTTTTTTCGGGGTTCCCATATTCATTCCTTGGTTCAGTTGTCAAATTTAAACAATCCGCTGGCGACCTATTCTCAGAAGTGCTGGTGCCAGGCCCGCCGGTAGTCGCGGCCGCTACCGACGCTTGCCATCGCCCCCAAAGATCATTGGTTGTACTTAAGCCCCCTCAGCACGACAAGGTGAAATCCAAGAGGAGGTTCAAAAGTCTTAGTAAAACTGCTAGTCGTAGGAATGAAATAAAAGTTATCAAACCTAATTATATTAAAATAACAATTATTTTCCAATTTTATGTTTATTTTTTTTTTTATCTTTGTTCTAAATTACACATTAGCAAAAGTTGTTAAAAATTGTTTAAAAAAAATTATTTTTGAAATATTAAAAATGAAGCAGTTTCATTTGCAAACTGCGTGCATCATATGGATATGGATTTATGAAGGTAATACGATAAAATCGGTTTTCCTAAAATCCAAATTGAACGAAATCCCGAATTTTTTATATTGTTAAATTTACAAAACCCAAATGAAACCTAATTTCCAATTTCTAAAATCCATATACCAAAAATCTAAAAAGATGATTTCCTAATAACTATAATCATCACAATCATCAAAACACAAATCTGAAATTTTTTTAGATTTTTACTTATTTACTCCTTGAACGCGTATCATAATAAAAATAATAAAATAATAAAATTACACCTTTTTCCTGTAGGATCCCAGTAATGTGAGACGACGACAGCACTAATTATTATTACAACTTACAACTGTAAGTTGCTCTGTTTTTCACGAGCCGACTGAAAATACAACTTCACTGTCACTTAAAATTTATATGGGAGAGTATTTTTTTTTCAGTCATTTGTAATTTTTTGTGTTTTCAAATATAAATAAATAATACTGAAAAGAAACTGTAAGTAAATATTTACAAATTAATTTAATAACTTTGAATATATTATTTATATAATATATATTTGAATATATTATTTATATAATATATATTTGAATATATTAATTAAAAAAATTGAATGATAAACCATTTTTGTTTATTTTAGTTTAAAAAAAAAACAACCCAATTTCAAAAGATGGTTGAGTTATTTATTACAAAAAAATTCAGAAATTGCAAAATCTTTTTAATTTGGGGAACCAAGAATAAGCTCGACCAAAAGTGGAAGGAAATTACAAAAAATATAATTTATGGACCCCAAGTTCGTACTGACAAAGAGTGAAGAAAAGTAACAATTTTTAAATTAAAAAAAACAACGGTTAACGGATATTATCTTAAATTTTTAGGTATGGGATGACATCGAAAGAAAAGTAAAAGAGAAATTAGGAAAAAATGAAATCAAATCTACAGGCGGAGATCACAATAATTTTTCTATTTTAACACCATTGGAGCAGGAAATTGACAAAATTCTGTCTTTGTCGTTAGCTCTTGCGTCAATTGATGTTGTTTTGGGGAGTCGATTTATAACGATGTCAATACGATTGATTTTTTCTTTATTTTTCTAAATTTCCGTTTTATTTTCTTAAACGGTGTTAATATTATGGATTTCAGACGTTTGAAATTTTGTATTTCTGAATTCGTTCATTTGGATTTTAAAAGTTTGGATTTCAGGTATTAGGGATTTTAGTTACTTGGATTTTTACTTTTGGATTATGGATTTCATGGCGCAACCATTTTTAGTGTGACGGCAGTGAACGTATGAAAGAATTTGAGCAATTTACGTAGACGCAGGTTTAGGTAGGTTGGTTAGGTTCAAACAGAAAATAATATTGTTCAAACGCTTACTTTGGTTAGAAGGGTCAAATAAACTAAAGAGGGCCTAAAGAGGGAGATAACATGAAATAACTTTTAAGAACTCAAAACAAGAACAGTATTAATTATTTACTTGAGATATTTATCCCAAACATTGGGATATTTTCCACATTAGTTTGGAATATTAACTTTGATTAAGTACAATTTGATCGTGATCGTCGTATCGTATACGGCTTTAAATGTATATAAAAATATAATTTTTTTCGATTTGACGGTTAACAATGTGTGTATAAATAGAGGGAATTCTTTGCAGCCATCTATTTTTTTCTTATATAAAAATTCAATAAGCTATCTTCTTTTTAGAGCCAGCAAAATATTATCACACTTAAAATGCTAACCACTTACTACTTATTACGTTTTCCGTGGTAATTTTATAGAAAGCACCCTCGATGTACATAAAAAACATCCAATTATTTTAAAATAAAGGAATTTTCTAGTATTTTAACTACATGATGAAAAGGCAGAATCTACTGATTTGCCTTGATAATGCATGTTGACTATAATTTATGCTTTTTTCAATTTTAATTCTCATTTCGTATTTTTATTCAGTCCAAACGTCGGTGTACACATTTGTTTTGCTGTAACTGATTTTATTCGGTTTTGGTAACAAGACCATTTTTCCTTCTCTCCATTTCTTTGGTGTATAACCAAAGCAGGCTTTATAAATATTTGCAAACTTAATGGTACTATGTTACTACCTTCCTGAAGCTTTTTCGGATAAATCTCGTTCGTTCCCTAAGATCCGCATTTGATGAGATTAGGTAGTTCCCCGATCTTGTACAGTAAAGCATTAGTTCTCTATTCGACAGTCTTGGGTAGATCTTTATTACCGTTATTGGGTAAGATTCGTTATAAGAGGTTATAACGGTTTGAAAAATTAAATATTTGCTTCAGAATTATTTTAATTCTGTACTATAATTATTACTTTCAAAGAAATTTATAAACAAATTTTTATCAAAACATAACGGTAATTGAACTATATTTATTTCATTTTTATTTATTGTAAGTAGTTTGTTTATTATTTATTTATTTAATTATTTTTATTCAGTTGATATATGTTTAAAATGTTTATATTATAAATTCTTTCTGCGGTAAATTATTGTTTTCTTTTATTATAGAGAAATATAAAAAAAAGTATTAAGTAAATAATATTTTATTTTAATTATTATATGTATTTATTTACATTACAGTATTTGTTATATTTTTTAAGATTAAATGATGACATTTTTTTTTTGAATATTGTTTTGTTTTTTGTCTATTTTATTTTTAATATCTTTTTTTAAGAAGTAAATTATACATATTTATGTTAACATATAAAATTTTTGAAAAGCTGAATGAATACAATTTTCATATTGTCTTCTTGAATTTAGTTAATTTATTACTTTAAACTTTCAAATAATTATTAACAATAAAAAAATAATAAAAAAACAGCCAATTATATTTTACCAAATAATTAAATTTGATTTAATGTTTCAGAATACTCACTTTGGATTTTTAGATCATTTTAATATATGTACATACAAGCAAAAAAACAAAATAAAAATTAATTTTTTTAAATATTAAAATTTAATTTATATAAGTAGATATTATAAATTTATTAACTTTAGTTCAAGAAATGCAGTCTCTTTTCTTAATTGGTTAAATTTCGTATAACAGAAAATTAAATATATTTAAAAAAGAAGACTATAAAAAATTAGATTAATATTTGTGTAATTTCTTACTTATATAACTTTAATACGTTTATTTATTTTTAATAAAATCTCAGACAGTAAACATGGAAACAAACAAAAAACATTTTTTTTTGCAAAATCGAAATAATATAAATCATTTTTTAATACATCTTTTATTTTAATAGTTGTCAAGTTTCGTTTCACAAAATGATTTTCTTTTTTTTTTTTTTTTCAAAATATAATATCTTAAATAAAAGTAGCAATGAAAGAGAATTTGACAACAATTGAAATATTTAATTACAATATCACTAAAAACAAAATTCGATTAAATATAAAATAATATATTGTAACTCAAGGCGCAGTTAACAAATATTGCAACATAGAAATAGTCAATTAAAAATACATATTTGCAAATGTATATATAGTTTTTGAATTTCAAATTACTACATCTGAAGTGCAATTATTTGTTCGGAATTGTAAATTATATTTTTGAATTTCAATTATATAACTGCATTTGAATGACAATTGAGTTTTGTAAAACGTGTAATTTTCAATATTTTCTTTTCAAATTTGTTTCTTGAACCAAACAAACCAAATTAAAAATGTTTTAATGTAAATTCTTGTAGTATTTTTTTATACTTATTATTGTTTTTATTATTATTATTATTATTTATATAATTTATTGTTATATATATTTTTTACAAATATATAATTACATATTCTTAAAAGTTACTTATACAAAACTGGTAAATATATAAATTTTAATAAACTCAAAATTTTTTTTTTGCAGAATTATGTATATGTATAATATCAAAAAGAAAAAAAAATAAAAAAAAATAAATTTAAAAGGAATGATTTTACATCGGTCCATCAATTGCACTAACTTTAAGACGGCAATAATAAAGTGTACGAGCAAACATAAAGGTAGCAATTAAAAATACAGCAATATAAGCAATAAATATGCCACCATGAGTCTAAAAAAAATGTAAATGTAAAATTAGTACTTTATTATAAGTATATATATTTATTATGTATATAACAAATATTTCAATTAATAAATATTATTTAATATTGTATTGATTAAAATTTCAAATTTCTTTCATATATATTTTTTTTTTTTGTAAATAATATATTTTGAAAGTTAACTTGTGCCTTCGACTATAGTTTATAAAAAAGTTTACAAAAGGACTTCGTATTAACACTTACGCGATTTATTACTTTTTTAATTCGATGGTTTTCCTCTAGAATAGATATTTGAATTTTTGATTCGCAATTCAATATAACTCATATTTCATATTTATTTATTTTGTTTTAAAAAGCGATAATACTGAAAAATCTTTTAAAAATCTTTCATAAGCTATGATCCTTGATATCTTTTATTCACTTTTCGCTTTTCGCTTTTCTTGATTTCATTTTCAACAATGCAAATGCACTATTGTTTTTGTTTTATGTAACAATTTATTCGTTCAACAAAAAAAAGGAAATCCGTTAAGAAACATAATTAAAACCAATCAAGCAAACATAATCTATAGATGTAAAAATATATAATTCCTACTTTTTTTCACCAGCAATGCTTGAAATTATATTCTACATAGCTTGCAAATACAAGTTTGTACTTACATTTCAACATCATTGCTTGCGACATTATTAAAATAAATAGATTACAAATAATTGTTACTGCTAAAATAAATAAATTGCTTGAATTATATATTAGTGAAAAGAAATTTGAATTTTGATTTAATAGAATATTTAAATATATTAAAAACAAATCCTGTTATAAAAAATAGTTTAAGTATATAACTTTTATTTACTTTGGCGTAATTATAAGTGGTAACTGTAACACTTATTCCAATAATTAATGCTATTATTCCAAAAATCACAAATATAATAGCTCGAGTTGAAGCAAATTCTGAACCAACTGAAGAAATTTTCCGACAATGTGGACATCTAGCTAATGCTTTATGCAATGTATTAAACTATATAAAAAATAAAACATTAATAAATAAAATTTTTTAAAATTAATTGTTATTTAATTATCAATTTATACCTAATATTATTTATTTATTTTTATTTACAATTACCAAAAATATTTTAAAAGCCCACATCCCGTAGGGGAAAAGGGTCTGTAGTTGGCCTGCAGATTTATCTGCAGGTCCACTATTTATTAAATAAATAAATAAATTACCAAAAATGTATCCGAACAATGACCACAAATAACACGAAACATTCCTGGCATTGAAGGTACAGGTGGTGTAACTGGACTAGGTGCCAAATTAATTATTCTCTTACAATTTGGTCTTGGACATGCAATCCTTTGAGATGAACTTTTACATATAAGCAAACAATTACAAGGGCAACGTACATATTTTTTTCCAGGTGGAGCATTACGTATAGGCTAAAAATAATATATATATTATTTATTGATTTATTTATATACACACGAATTTAAAAAATTTCAACTTACAGTAGCTTCATTACAACAATTACATTTTACAACATGTTGTTCACGTTTAAATGTTATATCTATCATAGCTTGGCATACTCTGCATTGCAACATAGGCATATTATCCTCTGATCCAACTTGATATGGTGGTGGTAATTCATGCGGACCTGTTGGAAATAGATTTGTTGCCTGAGCTTCACCTTTATATTTAATCCATATAATTATGTATTAATAATTAAGTAGTATTTTGAAAATGAGAAATTAATTTAAATTAAATTTTAATAAAAATGTATGTTATTGAAAATTTGATATGATCTCCCTTTTAAATGGATTAATAATTCAAACTGATAATGAATTTAAAATATGTAAGTGAATAATTCTTTTGATAATAACGCTGTTGATTTTATGAAATATGTAAATAAATTTTGTCGGCAAATCATTTTAATTCATATTTCTCAATAGGATTCATTGACTAAATACATATGCATATATGTATTATGTACATAAATAAATATTCTATTACGTACTTAAAATGAAATTCAAAAAATCTAAGCTGAAATTTTCTAATTAAATTATAGCAATTAACTATTAACAGTGAAAATAATCGAATATTTTCCTTCGACTTTCGAGTACAAAACACTGAAGAAGTCTGCAAGTAGTAGACGAAATACGCGTATCTGTACTGTCTGATAAGCATATTAATAAAATTAAAAGAAAAATATTCGACTATTTTCACTGTTATACCAAAATTTTACTCTAACGCTGGAAAACAAGTTTTTATAAAAATTAACTATTACTTATTTATTTTTAATAGCGTATCCCTAGCGCAACAGATAAATCAGCAGGCCAACTTATTGGTCCTTTTCCCTTTCGAAATGTGGACCTTTCATTAAATTATTTTAATTATTTGGAATATTTTTTTGTATATTATATATTATATTATTTCTATTAGTTTTTAATTATTATATTATATTAGAACCGATGTGGTTGTATAAAAAATTATATTTTCAGTAATTGTCAACATTTTAAAAAAATTTCGGTTCTCACGGAGTACCCGTGCTGGCCGTTACATTACTATATTCGAATGCTTTACCATTTGGCTACCGAGGCCACCAACAATTATTAGGTATTAAGTCATATAGTACATTTGAAAAATTTTTTATGAGATAATTCTTATCCAACATAAAATAATAAATAGGTTTCTGATCATAGCTAATCTGAAACTTCTTACTATCGCATGGCTGATCGATCATATTTATTGAATACCGAATATAATATTTTATCATACCTCTACACTAAATATGAGAAATTATAAGAGTATAAAATTAGTCAAATTAAACTAATGAAAAATTACGACCTTAACTTAATGATTAAATTCATTACGGTTAGTTTTCAAGTATTTTTTATTAATGTAGAATCAAAACAAGCTGTTCTTGAGATTAACTGTCTTTAGCTGTTCTTGGGAATAACTATCTAGCATGCATTTAGAGAGTTCAACAAAAATATTTGTGCTTTGCCTGTTTTTGTTTTAGACAGACCTCTTTTAAGAGACTTATAATCTCTTCAATAAAAACATTGGTAACAAAATGTAAAAGTACTAAAAGTTGTCATGGGAAGTTTTAGAAAAATGTAGTCTACAACCAAAACTACACAACTTGAACAGAAAATTTTACTTTTTTAACTAATCCTGTAATAAATCGTATAATGATCCAAACAGCCTATAGAGAAGCAATTTTTTTCAATATTTTGGCTGACTAAAAAATTTACTGATAATAATTAATATGACTCATACTGCAAGTTTTTATCTCGTTTTTCATTTTCAAAATATATTTTATAAATTATTATAACTAATTAAAAATTTATGATTTTTATAATTTTTATCTAAACAAAATTTAAAAAAATAACAAGATAGATATGTCCTTAGTGATATATTTTGAAACCTATTATGAATTACGTAGGTAAGAACTACATATATTATTACATATATATGTAGTACTGAGTGAACTCTTGTACAAAATGCATTTTTAAAATTAATTCATACCTACCTTATGAAAAAAGTAGTTTAATTTAATATGAACTGAGATTTAGAGCAAACATTTATGCATTTAAAAGGTTTCCTTTCAAAAGAGCAATAAACTATGATTTGAATATGTTTTGTAGCATATCTTACAATCAAATTATGTACATATGTAATATACATATATACTACCTAATTATTTTTTTCTTCTATTTGAACAAATTGAAATTAAATTAAAATTGCAATTTTTACTTTTTATATAAGTAATTGTTGAACTAATTTCATTGCGAATTTATTTCTTTTTTAAATTAATCAAAATAAAATTAAATCGCCATTAAATAAAATTGAAGTAATCGAAGGGAATGCCGACAATATTATTATGGAACATTTTATTTTTATACAAATTCTATTATGTATTAAACAAAGAGAAACATTGTATCTTTTATCTTACCTGAACTCTCAATTTCTTCATTTGTATAATTTGAAGTACTAGCTTCATTCTGTAATAAGGGCTGTTTTTCTGAATCTTTCATTTTTTATGAATTCTTTGTTTTACCACTTCTATATTAATTATTTATTTTTTAAGAGATAATAAAGTTGAGTGTTCTTCGATTCAATTCACCGACGAACGAAATATGGCGATTCTTTGTCAGATTGACGTTTCGTTTTTTTTAATAACGGAAAATCAATAAGTTAATTTCCCCCAAAAATTAAATTAATTAACTAAAAAAAAATTTAAAACATAAATTATATTAATTAATTTTTTTTTAATATTAAATGAAAGCCTTAAGAACCAGAAACAAATGCCAGAGATTAGCAATTGCTTAGTTATTTCTCGTTTTAATTCGTTTTTTTTTTTTTATTTGAGATGCAAGTTCAACTTGGTCTTGGTGTTAAAAAAATTAATAAAAATGTTCTCCAAACTTTGACAGACAATTGACATTTCACAAAAAAAGCAAAACAAAAAAAAACCAATAAACTTTTTGTCAATTGTTAAGTCATAAATCTGCACAAGGCCTCCTAAGTATAGATCTGTATGTTAAGTTAAATTGTAGCATAAACTGCATAAGTGCATAAGTTGCATTCAGTAAAATTTCAGAATTATTATTCAAAAATTAGGTTCGTGCACGTACTATCCGTAAAATCACCATATAATTTTCTTAAGTCAAATAGGTAAAAATCATCTATAACTTTTTTTGGTGCATGTTTATACGGGTAGAAAAGTGAGAGAAATCTACCGAAACTTGTCGATGAAGGGTAATTTCGGTAGGGGGTAAGCAAAATCTACCAAAATTAAAATTCATTGTAGATTTTTGACGTTTGATTTTTTTTTAGAATAAAATGGACTTCATGTTTTAGCCAAGTCGAAGTGTTTCTAAGCCCATGTTTATTCGAGACAGAAATTTATCGCAAATCTGTCGCAGAAATCTACTTTCATGTTCATTCTTAAATAAAACTGATAGATGTCTGACATTGCTTCTGTCAGATTATTGAAATATCAATATGGCCGAAAACAAAATTATTGGCAAGGAAATAATCAAAACATTTTGACACTGGCATATATTCCCAGAAAAAAATTCAAACGTCAAAAATTTACCAGAAATTCCTAATTTTTGTAGATTTACTTGCCCTTTACCGAAATTCACCTAAATCTTAAATTTTGGTAGATTTATCATTAATGAATGAGTTCAATGACAGTTTAATTCTAAAAGAAATATATTTAAAGCAAGAATAAAAATTGTCAGACAACTTAATAATTTGGTTTTTTGAATTAGTTTTTCATTTAGACACAATGAATAAAAAAAATTGATTATATTTTCAGGTGACTAAACTGACTATCAATATTTTTGTTGGAAATTTGCTTTCTTGTGAATTAAAAATATAGCACAAAAATTAGTTTGGAGGTAAAGATGTATGACACGTATGCTTATGATATATTTTTAAAGAGCAGCATACAAGCATATTTAGATGGCCAATTTAGTTATAATCCTAATCAAACATCAAATAAGAGATATCTCTGTCTCGCATGGCTAAGACCACATTTATCGAATAGAAAATACCAAGTTATTTTGCTTTCGTCACTTTGTCATTCTTTCATAGTAACAGCAGGTGTTCCTCAAGAGAAACTCAAAAAAAAGTATGAACTCATCTTAACCTTTTTATTAAAAAATCTCCACATATCTCCATTATTTGTGACAGTTTTTTATAATTTAAATTTTTCGTGTAGAGTTAAATAGTAAAATAGATTAAACAAAATTTGGATCCAGCTTTCAGACAAGGTACTGCAATTGAGTAAATAAAGTATGATCATTGATGACCCGGCCTTCAATCTGTGCGTATTGGTATTAGTAATTAGTATGTATGATATGAGATGCCAGTAAGTATTTCAATAAGTTTATGCTCAAAACAAATTGAACTACCTAGTTTAATTTCAATCCTAGTTTGAGTATCATATGATTTTCGACAATCGAAAGTGGCTTTAATAAAAATTTTAATTTATGAACTGTCAAATTTGATTGAATGGAAATTGGAAAGGTCAAATTGATTCGCGAAATTCATAGAAGTTTACATATTTTCGTTGTGCTTTACATATATATATGTACTACGGCAATATTACATCATAACATATAGTACATATAAATATGTCGTGAATCGTGATAGGAATAGTATCACCTGGCTGGACTGAATTTGGGTATCCTCTAATTTCTTTACAAAACGTAACTAAACTATATTTTTCTTTATAATAATTTTGTAAATTAAAATTTATCCAAAAAAAATGTTGAAGAAAATTATAGATTTTATTAATTATTGGTATTTTCGATATCAATTAGTAACAGAGTTATATATGGTAGAAAAATGGGAAAGAGTCACTATACGTAAGTTAAAAAATACTTTTTTAGGCAAATTGTTAGATTTTTCTTAATTTTAAATATCTGTTATTTTAATTTTAGATGTAATTTTTCTAATAATATTTTTATTATTCTGGCTCTTTAACTATTCAATACTAATGCCTTTGGTGGGTAATATGTTTGGATTTCAGCATATTAATAAGAGAATAGAAAACGAAGAAAGCATTTATATAAAACAATAATTATCATAATATGCACATACATTAAACATTTTAAGTAAACAAATTAACTTTTGAAATAATTAATTTTTTAATTACATTTTTTAAGAAAGTTATAAAGACAAAAAAAAGGAAAGATCGAAAGAATTTTGCTATATATTCTACTATTCTATATATCTGTTATTCAATTAAAACGGGCTTTCACAGTTCTTTCAGTATTAACACTAGTAAAATGTAACTATTTCTTTGAATTAAAATAAAAAATTATGCTTGCTTAACTATTATTAAGGTCAATAAAATTATTTAATGTATAATCATTTTGTATTTCATTTTAAAAATCAAGTTAATCGTGTTTGAAATCTATCATTTTTTAATTATAAAAAGGTCCGTTATCATTATTATAGTTAGTTAAAGTCAAAAATAAAGATTAGGGTCTAGAATTATAGTATTCTCCTATCGAGAGTTTTATAAATAATTTGAATTAATTTCTCGATTATTTTAATTTAATGACTCAGGAATCCTCATTTTTCGAGAGAAATTTTTCATAGATTCAAAAATAATTTTTCTAAATTAAACTAAAACTGAATTAGTTCTTTGATTTATTGTTTACGATGAAGCAATTATTGTAATATTAATGCTAGGGTGTAGAAAGGTGAATCACGTGAAAACGGTAGCAAATAATTCGATGAAATTAAGAATTATGCAAACATTCAAAGAAAATTTCTTTAATTTGAATTCACTGACCAAATTATATTTTTTTGAATTTAATAAAAAAAATGTTCTGACTATTTTGCCATCATCGGTAAATATTTATGTATAGTTAAAAAAATTCAGAAGTTGAAAAAATATGTCTTGAGTTCTCGGTAAACAAATGATCATATAAGTAATTGTCGAAAATATTCCAATATTTTCCTTTTAATTTTACTGATATACTTATATTACAGATGAAGTTTCGATTCAGTGAAAAAGTCAGCAAGTAGTAGACGAAATACGCGTATATCTAACAATAGAAAACAAGTTTTTATTTTAAAAAAAGAATTCATAACTGAGCATGAAGAAATAGGAATCTCTAGACAAAGACGAATCAAGACTTAAATCCATATGATAAAAAAATAATTGTAAAGTTAATTTTGAAATATTAAAACATACGTATTACATATTTCGAAATGTTAAAAATTATTACTCATTGCCTACTTCCACACGGGTCAACTTTCATCACTTTTTCCTTTTGTTTCATTCCCCCCTTTCTATTAGCAAAATTAGTTTATAGAAAAGAGGTAATGAAACGAAAGGAAAAAAGTGATGGAAGTTGACCCGTGTGGAAGTAGGCATTAGTCATTAGAAATAAATTTATTTTACGCGGATTAGTAAAAACTGATATTTTAATATTTTTTTTAATTAAAATATTTCTGGTAAACATTTTTTTTCACTCGTAATCATTTATTTCAAATTTTTTGTTAAATATTCATTTTAATATGAATTTATATTTACATGTACAAAATATAAATACGTAACCCAACGAATTAGAAAATTGTATTCTAATTCACTCATGCCTGAGTTACAATACGCAATTATATAAAACTATTTTCAATTTTAAATTAAAAAAAGCAATATGTAATAATTCAAACTAATATTGCAAATGCTTTAAAAAAACATTACATATAATAAAAATTAAATAATTTAATTTTCATAAAATATATTTAAAAAAAAAAGCTAGGATTCTCTTTAATTTTGTTGTAATTCTAACAATTCGAATATATTTTATAAATTCGAAATCAATAAGAAATATACATATTATTTATGTAAGCATTTAAAAAAATTATTTTTAAAAAATAATTAAATTGTTTCACCATTCATTCAATTTTTTTTAATTTTTTAGGTGGGTCAATTGTTTCTAGCTCAATTTTACTGATATCCTGATCAATTCTTCTTTTTAAAATAATTGTTGCTGTTCTGGCCTTTTGACATTTGTTATTTTCTGTTTTAATACTTTGATTTGTAATACCAATTTTTATTGTATTATTACAATGCTCTTCTATATTTGAATCGGATGTTATTTCTGAACTATCTACTGTTCGGTTAGATTTGATTAATTCAAATCTTCTTTTCAGTTCAATAAATTGTGTATTCATTTCAGACATTGCAACTGAATTTTCACGTAATTGTTTAGTTTGCTGATTTTGTATGTGTATCATACGATTAAACTAAAAACAAAAATTATATATTTTTCATCTTATAATCTTTGAATAATTATTTGTTTTCATATAAAATCAAAATTTTTTTCTAGTAAATTTTCATACTTACTTTTTTTATAGCTGAATTATATTTTTGTGCCAATTTATGCAATTTGTTAGAATTTTCCACACACCTGTAAGTTGTTCCACATGTTCGTTGCATTACATTTGTAGCCGGCGGTCTAGTTAATACTGGATCTCTTGATTTAAAATGATCTTCTATACATGATACACCAAAAATAAATTGTGGATTATTACGATTTGTTTCACAATTATTTTTTGGTGTTGTTGGATTTGATCCCGATGTATATTTTTGTGCTGTTAATTCCATAAAGCATTTTTTTAATAAGTGTGCTATTTTTTCATCAAAGTGTTCAATGGCCATTGATGATATATCACGAAGTTCTTGTAATACTTCATGAGCTCTTAATGGTTTATTTGTTGTTTCTATTAATTTTAATATACGATTTACTTCATCAATTACTTTTCCAGGAATAAAGCAGCATAAATTTAATTCCATATATCTGTGAATAGAAAATCCATTAACGTTAATTTGGTAAATTATACAGTTCAATTAAATTTATATTTTACTTTGTGTATGTCATTGATAACATTGAGATTCTGGTTTCAATACATGTTAATATATCTGCATGTCTTGCCATTGGATGATTTCTTGTAAACAAAAACAAAAAACAAAACTATTAAATATATTGTAAATCAAAAATAAGTTAATTTTTACACCTTCTTTCTGATTCGCGACGGGGTAAAAGTGATTTGATTCTTTTTAAGTTAACACTGTGACGTTTTACCATTTTACTGAAACCACGATTTAATATTATTTTACCAAGTTTGTCGAATTTTTTACATATCTAAAATATATTTTTATTTATTGAAATTTCCAATTATAGTAGCTTTTTTCTTTTACCAATCTATTTCGAGCAATTTCATCGTAGGCCAAATATTCTACTACTTGCTCTAGCATACAATCAGGTAAATCTAGAATATTCATTTTAGTTCTTTTATTTTTTTTTCCAAAAATCCAAACTCAATAGATTTTGAAATAATTTATAAAATATTCACAAATAAAATTTTTTCAAATTTTTCTATCAATAAAAACAAAAATATGTTTTATTTTCTTGCAGTTATTTAATTTTGCAAAAAATGCATTCTACGCATTCTACAAATACAGTTCTTTTAATATATTAATTATTATGTATTTGTCTCACTCAAATAAATGTCAACATTAATTAACTTTTATTTGACAACTGAAATAAACTGGTTAGATTCTCCTCTAGTCTTCAATTCAACTCTTCACCTAAAGTCTAAACTCAACTCATTAATCAATTAAAATCACATTCCACATTCCACGTAAATCAAGATTCTCATTTCTCGACTGCACTAAGCACTTACGTAATTCGGACACATGACCACTTCAAAGAACTAGAATACAATGAGCATTTTTTTTACAATAGTTTTGTGGCCATCTTTTTGAAGAGCCAAAAAAAAGCTTGTTCACATCTAGTCCAAAGACAAAATCATTCTATTTTTCGTCGTTTTACACAAATCCATCGAAACATTCATTGTGGGGTTTTCAGACTAGTATTCCAGTCATTTTCTGCACTTGTAGTTTGTTGGCCAAAAAGAGTAGTGAGAAAAAATTTTTTTTTTACTTTTCTGACTCTTCTATTTGCATTTATGTCAAAAACTAGTGTTAATAATACCAATCCCAACAAAGTTTTTTTATGGAGAAATTTAGTAAAAGTTTAAAGGATGAATAAAGTAAAGGTATAAAAAACTAATTTGATTAAAAATAAAACAATTTTTCAATTTACATTTTAATTTTTCTCATCTTAAATTTTCATTATGCTATTCACACTGCACTAAAGATCACATAAAGATCTTTACAAGGTCTTTAAAATAGCGTTCACACTACAAAGCAATTTTGACAGTTCATGTCGTGTCGAGAAAAATAATTTGTTTACAAACAAAAAAAAAAGTTCTTATTTTGGTAAGCAATTTTTTTTTATTTTACATAAATATTTATCTTATTTTCCATAAATAATTAAATCTTTCAAAAGATCTTTACGAGGTCTTTCTCGGTCTTTTCATAGATTTTTGAAAGTCAAAAGAACAAGGTCTTTCAAAGACCACATTCATTTTAAGGGTTGTGTCAAAGTTTTTTTATGATATCGAAGTTTTTTCGAGTTTTTTTTAGAATTGTAAAATGATATTTTAAAAATGTCAAATTTTAATATTATAAACATAAACAAAGTATTTGATTTTGGTATTAAATATATATCAGACAAAAATTACTTTGCTATTAATATTACAACAGCTAAGTATATTTAAAATAAATTTTTTATGCGGTTTTTGTTTTTTTTATCTTTACAGATATGAAAAAATATAAACAATGGAGTTATGATGAAACAAAATGTTTCTTAAAGACTTGGTTTCAATGGGATTCAAGATGATTTAAATGGGAATAAAAGGAATTTCCATGTTATAGATACGATGAGAAATGCATTAAAAAGTTATAAACAAGCTGCACAACTTAAAATAGAAATGCAGGTAATTAAATTATTTTATTTATAATTCATAGTTTATTAAAATACAAAATTTTTTTATATAGAGAGAAAAAAAATTTCGTAGGTCCATCAGGTGGTTTACCATCAAATTGGCCATTTTTTGTGAACTGAAAGGAATTTTCAGCAAGATCAAATTTTTCAACAACAGTGTGTCTATCGGATGAGATGATTAGGTAGATACACGATGGGTCCGTTTCTATATAAAATATTGGATTGACAATTATTGTTAAACTTCAGTCTCCCACCGCAGGAGTGATTTTGATTTAATTTTAATTTAAATTTAAATTATTTGAACAAATTAATAAAAAATAATTTCTGAAAACTAGTAATGTTTTATTTTTGTTTGCATTATTGTGGTTGTTGACTTGAATGAGAATTAACATTTATATAAATAATGTATGTAGTTTTGAGTTTATTTTTTTAGAGAGTATTGGTTTGTTAAGTAATTCTGTAGTTTTTTTGTTACTGAATGCTACATTGTTTATTTTCAGCCATAATTTTGTTTGATGCAGTTTTGAAACAATTAATTTGTTAACAAATGTAAATTTTAAAACAGTTTTTATTTTTTTATTTTTTATAAATAATTAAAATAGATAACTGTAATAGTGTTATTGAAAGCTTAAGAAAAAATCACTTTCTGCTAGAAAAGTAAAAACTTTTGAGTAAAAACTATATTAATTGTTAAAGATGGTAGACCAATGCCTGCTCTACCAATAACAACAACAATAAAACGGTGTAATCAGCATTATTAAATTAAATCTTATAATTTTTATACGTGGTATTTTCCAACATTAATTTAGAAAATTCATATTCACACTATTTTTACTTTGCTTTCTTAAAGTCAGAGCTAAAATTAAAGTTATATTTTTTTTTGTGATGAAAATTTCAATAACAAAAACAGTATTTGCCAAATATTAACATTTTTAATTGAAACAGAATTAGAGAGTTCTTTTAATAAGCATTCCGTACTTTGTAAATTTATAATAACACTTCTAATAATAACTACTTTGGTTAACTGTAGAAATTAACAAAAATTTCAATAGAAAAAGAAAGTTAAAGCAAACTGATGTTTCCTTCTATAGGAATAGGCCAACTGTGCCAACAATGTCAAATTGTTCAAAATAATACAAAATTTTTTCTTTGATATTTGGCATAAGCTAGTTGAACTACTTTTTTTCCGAAAGCCCTGGTATTTTTACAACTGCATTGAAAAAAATGTAATTTTTATTATTTTGACAAAACTGTTCCATTCCGTTCACATGTAGGGAACAAAAAAAATATGGTTAGGCGTCGGTTACAGCGATCATTAAATATATTTTATTTTTACGGTTAGACAGCTACAGCGTTCAGAAAAATTTCTTCCGTAAAATTTGTTATCATTTCGATTTAACGTTTTCTTGTTTTGAATTTGAAATAATAAAATATTTGTTTTTAGTTAAATTAAAAATTGAAATTTTATTATTATTATTATGAAATATATATTATATGCCAAACAAACACTTTAAAATGGAAAAAAAAAAAAACCAAATACACAAATTTAAAAACAAACAAAACTTAATACATAAATGTAAATTTAGGTTAGATTGCATCAGAATTTAAAAATAAAATTCAGATCCGGAAAATGATAAAATAATATTTATTAAAGCTTTAACAAATGTTTAAATTTTGAACAGAACTTGTTTGTTAAAACATACTTTAGGATTCCTATAACGTTTTACTAAAGTTTTGTATCTACAGCGGTTGTAAAATCGAAAACAAAAATTATACGTATTCATTTCAATGATCGCTTTAACCAACGCCTTAATTTGAACGGCAACCCTCCTGTCCTAAACTCAACATATCAAGTCATCATCAACAAACTCGCTTTTTCTAGTAGAAGCACATGAGTGCGAAAGGAAAGAAGAATTTGTTGACGAGTAGTGTGTAAACAGGGAATGAAATCAAATTGAAATCGACATAACCGAAAAAATCTAATAATATAAAAGTTAATTTTCTGATCACAAAAAACGAAAAACAGTTGGCAATAATGAATTTGAAAGTACTTTTAAGTTCTGAGTTTCTTTCCGCAGAGCAGCAGCACATGTCACAAAGCTTTTGTTCATTTTTGATGCTGGTTATACTCGGCCCATCCGATTTCATAAATCATAACCATTTTCCTGCATTTTGAAATTTTGAAAAGAACTTTGGCGCGTAATTTATAACGACGGTCTACGCTTCACTCTACCTATTCCATTACTCCGAGGACAAAGAATAGGCCGTGGTTTTTTTCTTTCCTTAGTAATTTATTTTAAATAATTACTATAATCTTTAATGGATAAAAAAAGTGTTTTTTATTAATTTAAAAAAAAACAAATATAATAATATGTTATATTAAGAATTAAGGTGACATAAAATAGAATCACCATGTTTAATTTTATTTAAAAAGCTGTTAAAGTCAGAGGACGAGATCGTGAAAAATCAGATGAGATGAAAAAGAAAAACGAAAGCGAGAAAAGAAATTAAGAAAAGAAGCTAAAAATTCAGCAAATAATAGTGATGTGGTGGTGTTTCTGGAGCACTGGAAGAGTTATTCGACTTGTTGAGGTAAGAGAAATTTTCTATACTTAATGTATTTTTAAATGTTCTGTTTTTGTTCGGCTATACAAATAAATAACTACAATTTTTACTCAAAGTATTAAATTATCTACTGTGAAACACATAATTAAAAATATTAATCAAATTCAATATCTAATCTAGATGGATACGAAATTGGTTTCTACTTATTGAATATTATGCTAAATATGTACAATAATTTCGAAAAACAAAAGTTATTGGAATGACCAAACTTTAAGTTGGAATTTATCCACAAAATAATGCAAAGGAGTTTATAAATGTAAGTCATGTTTTTTTATTTTTATTTAAATAAATTTAAGCTTGTTTTTATAATTGATTAGTTTTATATAGCTATATGTATATGTTCCAGTATTCAAATCTTTGTATGAATTTAAATGTAGATACCTAAAATTTAAATATAGCATAAGAAATAATTTGAAAATGACACAAGTAAAGAAGCTTGAATTAAAGTTTAATGTTTAATAAATTTTTTGTTTAATTAGGTATAGGTATTTCTACCTATTACAAATTACATTATTCAGTTTAAATTATTTTGAAATTTGTGTAATTTCTTTTACACAGATTTACATATATATTTTACTTAATTATTTATAAAAAATAAAAATATCTATTAAAAAATTTGTACATAATATTATATTCTAATGAGAAATGTTAAATTTAAAAATGTTAGGTTTCATTTTAAATTAAATGAAACAATGAGTTAAATAATTGAAATAAGGTTGGTTTTTTTCCTAATTTTGAATTAGTTGGTAAATTATACAGTTCTATTTATTTTTTATCTATTAAATTGAAAGAAAAAAAAGAAATTAATTGAATTTGTAGCGATACAAAAATTTTGCGTTTTCAATAGTAATTTAATTATATTAAATTTGTTCAAAAGCGAGAGCAACCAAAATAACAATTATAGCATTTATGTTTAATACACATTATTTTATGTTACATAATTGTTGAAATTCAGAATTACTCGAAAACTAGCCATTTGTATTTAAGCAAAGTGCCTTTTTTTAGTTTTTTTTACTGATTTTATTCCAAGGTTCTTAATTACATTACAATAAGAACTACATTTTATTGTTATAATTTCTAAATCAAAAAGTTAATTTTATCTAAGCCATATGTTGACTTTTTTGCTTTCATACTAAAATCATTGTAATGAACTGAGTTTTTGAAAACAATCGTAAATGTTATGAAATTACAATTTTTGTCAATTACTCTTAACGAACTTCTAAACATTTTATTTATTTATAAGCAACAACTCTTTTTCTAATCAGAGCCAAGCATAAAAATTGCTGAAAGCTATTGAAAAATGACATTTTAATATTTTTTTTGACCGAATGTTTTTAAGTCATCAGTAGAAAAAACAAATTTCACTGCAAATCTGCAAAAAAAACAACGTTGTGTAACGTTGGTCATTAAACGAAAAATTATTACGTAAGAGATTATTAATAATCAATTCTATGGTGGGCATGAAAAAGGGTATAAGTTAAAATAATCAATTGTTCAGGAGAAAGAAAAAACTGAAATAAGTTTTAATTGCCTATTATACATCATTTAGTAGTTACTTTTTACTTTATTGAATCGGAATTTACTACTGAAGAATTTGTAAAGCAACCAAAAAACGTCAAGTTTTTGACTATTACAATACAATATTATATTCCATTCAAGAATTACTTCCAAAACTTCCTCGTCTTTTTTTGAATTGGATAAAGTTTATTTCGGGTCACTGGACTATTAGGGGCTATTAGGTTTTTCAAGCCATATACAGTAGTGCACGCTTAACTGCGTCGGCTAAAATGCACGATTTTTGGTGCACATAAGCGAGATATTCATTCAGTCATTTCCTTTTTGAAATTTGGAAATTTTCGACCAAAACTCTGTTATTTCTAAATTTATGTTTAAATCGGTCTGGTTCGATACTGCACTTTGTGTTAACATTGCTTTTAAAGTTCTGAATTCTGTATCTATTTCATCTAACTGATTGAAAGGTATAATATCGGGAAAATTTAATAGCAAAGGAGTTATGGACGTTATGGACGTTAAATTAGTTATTTTCTGTGGATTTAAAATTTGAAAATGTTGGTATAGTTTTATATTTTCTAAAGGGAATCTCTTGTTGATTTGTTTTAAACTTTCAATATAAAATTGAATGCATTGCTTCCGAAAACCATTTAAGTCATTTTCTTCGAAATTACTTTCGTCTTGAATTATTGCAGCGCAAACCCTACCACCAACAAGAACATCACCTAAATCTCGAAAATGTTCAGTATTTTCAAAATTTATTTTAGTAATATCTATATTAGTTATGTATTCTGCTTTCATATAAAAATCTAAAAGTATCCTTTGAAGAGTTTCTCTTTTAAGCAAGAATGTGTATTTTTATATCCTTGCTTTGCATTTCTAAATTAATGGCAATAAAATAAGGTAATATATATTCTAAAAAGTAAGTGTAAAGTTGAGTTACAGGTTTGTCTATATTTAGTGAAATATCTTCGGCAGAAGAAATTTTGTCAAAATGCTTGTACTTTGAAATATGTTTTTAAGGCTAAATAATTTTAATTAATTACTTTAATTTATACATTCGATTAAAGAAAACCAACGAGTAGCAGCAGGTGGTAACATTTTGTTAGGTTTCAATTGCCATAATTCTTGAAAAGCCTTAAATTCATAAGATCTTTTCGGACTCATACTGAAATAATTATGATTTTGTCTTGCCAGTTTTTCTAAATAGTCGGGTAACTTAGCACAAGCTGCTGATGCACAAAGGTCCATAGAATGACAAACACATTTAATAGTAAATAAGTTCGGGCAATCTTGTTCTAATCTGGTTTTTACTGAATTATTTTGTCCAATCATAACACTGGCACCATCTGCTGCATAACCAATTAAATTTTTCTCATAAGGAATTTCATTTTGTTTCAAATTGTCTTTAAAAGAATTTTTAATTAAATCGTGTAAACCCTGTCCGGTTCCGTCTTCTACCTCTTACTTACTTACTTAGGTGGCCAACAGACCATGTAGGTCCTGGGCTTGATTGACTCATCAACATCCTCCATTTTTGCCGGTCACGGGCGGATTCTCTCCAGTTGAAGATTCGAAATTGCTTTAAGTCCGCCGATATTTCGTCTCTTCAACGAAGGTTTGGTCAGCCCCGACGTCTTGTACCTTCGGGTCTGGATTCGAAGATTCTCTTGGCTGGAGCATTTTCGTTCATCCGTTCTAGGTGTCCGAGCCACTGTAGTGTCTTGACTTTAATTTTCGTGACTACCGAAATAATTTTCGTAATAATTTAAAAAAAAATAATTTTTGTCCACCTCATTGTACAGCTCATAGAGTTCGGCATTATATCTTCTCCTCCAGACCCCATAGTCGTTTTCAGGACCATATATCCGACGTAGAATTTTCTTCTCGAAGACACCAAGTGCATGCTCACTTGCCTTAGGCAGTGTCCATGATTCTGATCCGTAAAGCAAAACCGGGAGTATGAGTGTTTTGTAGATTTGTACTTTGGTGTTTCGAGAGAGGAGCCTTGACCTGAGGTGTTTTGAAAAACCGAAGCAGCAACGGTTTGCAAGGGTTATTCTTCGCCGTACCTCCACATTGACATTGATGATGTCAATGTCGTCGGCATACCCTAGTAGTTGAACAGATCTGTAAAAAAATATAGTACCGGCCGTGTTTACTTCCGCTCGTCGCACTATACGTTCCAGTACTAGATTGAAGAAGTCGCATGATAGTGCATTTCCTTGTTGAAATCCGGTACACGTCTGGAAGTAGTCAGAAGTGTTATTTCCAATCACCACAGCACATCTTGTGTTTTCAAGTGTCATTTTTGACAATCGCATGAGCTTGGCTGGTGCACCGAAATCCGACATAGCAGCATACAGCTCGCTGCGGTATATGCTATCGTACGCAGACTTGAAATCGATAAATAGGTGGTGTGTATCGATTTGAAACTCATGGGTCTTCTCCAGGATTTGTCTAAGTGCGAACATCTGGTCGCTTGTTGATTTTCCAGGGCGAAAGCCGCATTGGTAACTGCCAATAGCAGCGTCACAATAGGGCTTCAGACATTCGCACACAATGTTGGACAAGATCTTATATGCGATATTTAAGAGCCTTCATTTCGCCCTTTTTGAAAATGGGGCATATAGAGCTGGTACTCCAGTCATTAGGCATGCTTTCTTCCTTCCAGATGTTGCCAATGATTTGGTGCATGCAGTTAACCAAAACATGCCTCCAGCTTAAAAAAGCTCTGCTGGAAGTCATCAGGTCCAGCAGCTTTGTTATTTTTCAGCTTGCTGATGGCTTGGCCAACAACCTCTACAGTGGGTGGCGGGGGTTGCTGGTAATGACTGGTGCTGGTGTTGCTAGCTTTTGTTGTTGCTCTCCATTTTCATTTAGCAGCTGGTGAAAGTGCTGCTTCCATGTCTCCAATATCCCTTGCGTTTCGGTAACCAAATTTCCCATTTTATTTCTTAGCGCATGTGTAGCGGGTTTATAGCCAGCTTGCTTGGCTTTTTTTGTAGAAGTTCCGCACTTCGCCTCTATCTCTGTGAGAGAGATATTTATGAGCAGTGATTTTTAGAAGTCTCGTTTTTTCCGCCTGATGAGTTTCTTCCCATCTCTTCTTTTAGCCTTATATTCTTCTTTCGCTGCTCGTGTTCTCCGTTGCAACGCTTTTTTAAACGCCTTGTTCTTCTTCAACGTTTTTGATGCACATTCCTCGTCATACCATGGATTTCTGGTGTTTCGTGGTTTGAAGCCAATTGTGTTTGCGGCTACCTCTTTGATGATACTGGCACAGTTTTTTCATTGATCATCAATCGAAGAATGATTTGAAGGAGGTGTGGCTGTTAAGTTTAGGCTAATTTGCTCTTTAAAGCTTCTGGCTATCTCGGGCGACTGCAGGCTACTAATGTTAAATTTAGGATTATGATGTGACTGCACTTTTTTAACATTAGATATTTTGGCTCTAAAAAGTGCTATAACCAAAAAATGATCAGAGTCGATGTTAGCCCCTTTGTATGATCGTACGTCCAGCACGCACGATGAGTGGCGTGTGTCAATCATAATGTGATCAATTTGATTGGTTGTACGGGCATTTGGAGATAGCCAGGTGACTTTATGAATATCTCTATGGGGAAATTTGGTGGTGCTTATAACCGTATTGCAAAACTGATCAATCGGTAACCATTATCGGTGGTGTGTTAATGGAGACTATGTTTACCGATTGTTCTGCCGAAAATTTGCTCTCTACCGAGTTTAGCGTCGAAATCCCCTAGCACAACTTTTGCATCATGTTGCGGGCAAGCTTCGTATGCTTTTTCTAACGCGTCATAGAAGCCTTCTTTCTCTGTTTCTTCTTTTTCATCAGTAGGGGCATGCACACATATTAGGCTGATGTTGTAGAAGGTGTCTTTAATGCGGATTATGGCTAGACGCTCGTTAATTGGTTTGAAATCAATAACATTTCGTCTTAGCCTGTCTCCCATTGCAAAACCGCATCCAAATATGTGGTGTTTTTCGTGGCAGCTATAGTATATATCGCATTTTTATTTCTTAATTATTCCGGTTCCTGTCCAACGCAATTCCTGTAACGCAGTGATGCCAGCTTTATACTGCGTGAGGACATTTTCCAATATGTTAGATGCACCTGAGCTGTATAGTGTTCGAACGTTCCAGGTGCAAATTCTAAAATCAAAATCCTTACGAGATCCGGGTTTGTTTCCAATTAATCCATCCATATCCGAGGCTTGTTTTAAGTCTTTCATAACTATGTTTTTTTTATGGGTTAGAAAGTTAATCTAACGCCAACCTTCTATCTGAAGGGTTGTTTTTGCGCACTTACAATTTTGGCGGATGCTGTATAGGATAGTTTCCGGATGTCACCACGTGGAGGTAATGTAAGCACTTGCTCACGAACTTGACAGTTGCGCATCTGGGTCAGCGACCGGTGAGATGTTACCCTGTCAATCCCAAGCCGGACCATTCTTCTTCTACCTCTAATAACGCGAAAAATTCATCTTCGATTTTGAAATTATTATCTATCGTACGCGTTACTATGGCCAATTGCCGTACATTTAATCTGTGAGTTGACTCGTCGCATATAATAGAAAACTTATTTGAAATTAATTTTCTAATAAGTTCATTTCTCCTTTCTTTACCTAATACATTTTTTATCAACATTTTTGCTTTAATTCTACTACAACTAGTTTGATCTATGACACTTACCAAAACTACCTATTCTTTTACACATAGAAATTAAATGCGGCGTAGTATTGAAAGAACTTATGTTCTATAATAAAAGAACTTAACAATAATTCAATTTCTTTAACAGAATTTTTTGTAGAATTTATTTTATTAATTACAGTAGATAGTGTAGGTTGTTCTTTTTGCTATTTTCTATACTTAAATGTTTCTTACTTGAGCAATGTCTTTTGATTTCTGTGTAACCTGCAACGCCATCATAATCACAAATTTTGCAGAAGTAATAATAAATTTCCTTTTTACTTGGAGTGAGCCATTTAAATTCGGTTTCCCTAAATTTAAAATATTTTTTTTTTATTGAAATTTTCCTTTTTTTCTTCTCAGGAGTGTCGGGAAATACCATTGCATTATCATTACTATTTTGATTATTGTTTTGTCGCATACGCCAATTGTTTGAAACGGAGAAAAACACTCATTAATGTTTATTGGACCTTTTGGAAAACACTGTTCGATAGGATTTATTATAAATTTTTTATAATTATCTTTGATAATATTTTTTGTTGAAACTTTAAAAAATAGGAACCTAGCTTAGCTAGTTTATAAGCTATATTTAATTATATTCAAAATGGGTTTGTCGTATATCCTAATGTGCGAACACTTTATTCATTAACTTGGATGTACGACAAAAAAAGTGGATATACAACAATTCAATATTAAATAATATAAAAAACCTTATGCATAATAATAATTTATTTCAGGTTTCGCATTATAAAAATATATAAAAATAGTTTTTCATAAATTTAACAATGTTTATATAAAATATAATATGTGTGTCTTATATATTATATTTAAAAAAAAAAATAAAATAATTTCCAGTCTTAAATACTAAACAAAAATAAAATAGAAAAGTCATTAATTGACAGGAACACAAAATTTAATTTTAACTTACATTAATATCACAATAGTGAATTATTTTTTTTGAAAAATTAGTTAGATACTAAACAAAAATAAAATAAAAAAGTCATTCATTGACAGGAACACAAAATTTAATTCTAACTTAAATTATTATCACAATGGTGAATTATCTTTTTTGGAAAATTGCTTTATAATATTCTTTATCTATGTCTGGCAAATAAATTAATAAGCTTTTTATATCGGTAACTTTTTCATTTGAAATAGTCTTTAGCCTATCAGAAATTATATTTAATTTTTGAGCAAATAAATTTTTCGGTGTAGGCAAAGTTTTCTTTGATATATTTTTTTTTAGTGATCTGCTTTCATAATTTAGAGATCTTCCATTTGTTTTGTATTGCAGTGTAAACAAATCTGTTTGGTCATAGCACAAAAATCTTATTTTTGTAAACGGAATTATTGAAAAATTTAAATTATTGGATTTTGCAGAAAAATTCAGAAAATCTGATGGTTGCATTTGGATTAATTTGAGCTTGATGTTCTTACAAGACAAATTATTAAGATGTCGTAGAAGAGAAAGAGGACTATATATTTCCATATTTTTAAGATATCTATCAATGGTGCTATGGACACAATCAACTTCTTGAACCAAAGAGTGGCCTGGTGTTGAAAATTTTTGTTGAATTTGTTTGACCTCTGGATGTTCATACATAAAGAATTGTAACGCAGTTGACATAACTTTGTTTTTATTTTGAGCAATACAAGAATCACTCCACAAAGTTATGTATTCAATTCCTGGTTGATTTTCAAGTAAAAATTTTGTCAAAATTTTGAAGATTGAACTTGCTATGTCGTTACCCGTACGACCACTATGAACTTCACTCCATATAGCACAGTATGTAATTTTTGGCTGGTCAACAACTATGCATGTGGCTGTCATGTTAAATACATTTAACTTCCTTTTATAATAAAAGGCAGAGGCGTTTCCTTTTGGCAAAGTAAATACACTTTGAAGATCAAAGCATATTATCGCGGATTTCGGATCTCTGTTCGCCCTGTCCAAATCTCGTTCAGCTTTCATGCTTAATTTGTCGTCTTTATGAATATTATATTCAGATATTTCAGTATCAGATGGATTCAGAATTGATTTAAATATAACACATTTATTACATTGGTCCTTTTTGGGCTTATAAATTCCTAAATTAAATGAGATAAATTGTTTTCGGTAAACTGATATTTTTGCTGGTTCAATTGTGCATTCTCTGTACAACTCGTACATTTTAGCAACTGTGATATGTGACTCCAGGTATTGTTTTGTAGAACTAGCTCTACACTAGTGAGAGTCTACTATAGGAAAACTAGCAATATGTTTATTGATTTCTTCAATTTTGTCAGCTGAAATAGTTTTCTTAGTATTTTTCCCTTTTTTAGTTGGCATTGGGCATATCGTTTAAATGTTGGAAGTAGTAGTACACTCTTCGCTCACTGATATCGAGAGTATTTAAGAAAAATAATTTGCAAACTCTTAGTGTACGATCCTTATTTTGAAGATAAAACTGATATGATTTGCTTTTTTTTTTAGATTCTTTTACTCTGCGTCTGTTTATTAGAGCTTCTTTTACAAACTTACAGTAAAAAAGAGGTTTTTCTTTATCAGATAATTTCCAAAAAGATTCGTTTATACATAACCTATCATTTTCAGAAAAAATTTTCGTACAAAAAAAGAAGCAGGTATGTTTGCAACCAGCTTTTACCTTTCTTTTTTGCATGGTTTTTCCTTTAATATTTACGTATTCATTTCCGGATTCTCGAAGAGTTTTTCTTACGTTCTGTGTCCATATTTCCTCATTTTTCTTCCTTTTTTTTGTTAATTGTGCTGGCGAATTTGTGCCTGTTTTTAATTTTGTAACTCAACAATTAAATATTACTGAAACCTATTACTTATAGAAAATAACTTACCAGATGACATATATTCTGAAGGAATACTTCTAAGACTTTGTACTGAATTTAGTACAACATCATTTTTTGAAATCTGCGATGCAGGTTGACGTTCTATTTCTAAAACAAAGTCCGGATCTGCTCTACTGTCGTCAGAATCTGTAAACAAAAAACCTTGAAATTTTTTTATTTTTGTTTTATCTACAGCAAAATACAAAAATCTTCATCTTCCAAATTTAGAGAGTCGTTTTTACATTCGTCGTCTTCAGATTCTAATATTTCATTCATCATTCTACAAAATATAGATGGCTTTAAGTTCTTTAAATAATTATATTTTATAAAATTATAAAACTTACGATAAAAGAGTAGGTGATAAAGCTGGGACCGGAGACTCCATTTTTTCTTCGCTGAAAACACGTCTTCACTGCATAAAATTTTTATAACGACTGAAGGTAGCTCTCAATGGAACCTTCTATTTATACTTTTTGATTTACCGTAGAAACTTATATGCACATACAACAAACCAATACTGAAAACAATTTCAAGTGAACTGTCGTATAAGTATACACTGCTTACATTTCTGTATACCGTACAACAAACCAATACTGAAAACTATTTAAAGTGAACCGTCGCATATGTATATACTGCATACATTTCTGTATACCATACAACAAACCAATACTAATCAAATAATGTTAAAATTGATCGTACGTATGCTGTAAAAGCACGTACAACACACCAATAATTAGAAAAAAATTTCGTTTAATAATATTAATTTAATGTCGTAAGTTGGAAAATTTGGCGTGTACGATATACCAATATTAACAACTAGCAATTTTTAGGGATATACAACAAAAATTAGACTGAAAATCTCAGTAACGGTAAGATGTATCAAAAATCTGAAAACAGATTCGGAAAGAGAACACACAAAAACCTATAGATACATTATCATGTCATAAAAGTCAAAAATGGCGTATACGACAAAACAATATTCAACCGACGTTATCCATAGTTATCTGTAGAAACAAAATCAATTGCAAAATTTCAATAAAATTGATCCTTTCACATTTGTTTGTACATAGATAAGATAGTGAATGCACTTATTTATCGTTACTTCGCAACTCTTTTTCTTTTGTTGTAAAATTGTAGTAAAAGCCCCTTGTGTATTTATATATTAAACGTTATCTGTAGAAACAAAATATGATTGGTCTATATAATTAATAACAAAATTTAAATACTAACTGATTTTTTTCTATTATTTAAATTAGATTTACTAAATGTCTTACCTTTAATTCGAAGGAGTTTTTATTACAACTCACAAAGTCACCACTCGTATTTTTATATAAATTATTATGTATGTTAAAAATTGATTATTAGTTCACTAATTTATTTCTATTAATTGGTTTTTAAAAACTTAAATTATAAAAATCACTTAAGAAAATGAAATACAATTCAACACAATTCAAAACAAAATAGTCAAAATTTAAATATGACACTTCGCTTACTATAGAACAACGAATGAAAATCAATTCTAATTCGTTGCTATAGAACAGGCACGCTTAACCGCAATTAATTTTAGAATCAGATTTGAAAATATAATATAAAAAAGAACCACAACCATTTTATAATTCATTTATTTTTTTATTAGTTCATTGTTAAAAAAAAAACTTTGGAAATAATAATAATAGAAAAATAAGAAAAATAATAATAATTAATAACTATAGAGAATAATAATAAATCATAATTTCACAAATAATTTAAATTTAAGTTTTGGCAATATATATATTTTATATTTTTGGTGATATTTTTTTAATGAGAACTCTGCTTATCCTTTTTCTTATAGTAAGTTTAGGTCAATTTCAATTTTTGTTGTAGCTTATACGCATCTGATTTTCCATATTTTTATCAAGTAATCTAGTCCTATTTTTATTCTTACAAATTTTCATTTTAGAAAAAAAGAATTCGCAAAGATAGGAGCTACCAAATCACATATTATTCGCATTGGATGTCTCTTCAAATTTCGATATTTTGTCTCCGATATATATTTTTTATAAAATTCAATCTTACTACTATCATCATATTCTGAAAATATTTTTTTAAAATCCCCGTGGCATTGCAAATCAACAATTTCCATTTGAAGATCAGATGGTACTGTTATGACATCAACAGTAAATGGTGATGAAAATATTTCGAAATTTTTTTCATATTTTGATATTTTTTAAATCTAAAATCAAATTCTTTAGCCAAATTTTCAACATAATGTGCATATTTTTTAACATTTTTATAAGCAATGTAAGAGTTGTTTAGTTCATGAAAATGTGTAGCATCATTTTCCAATAATTTGGTTTTCCACGAACATAATTTCAACTTAAATACCTTTATAGCGCGACAAGAGGGTGAAAATTAATATGTTTTCACCTTGAAGTTCGAGATTCAATTTATTAAGATGTTCACAAATATCTATAAGAAACACAAATATAGTAACCATTGGGTATTAGTTAATTCTGGAAATGTTCGATTTTCAATTTTTAAAAATAAATCTATTTCGTCTTTTAGTTCCAGAAACCTTCGTAGACATTTACCGCGACTTAGCCATCTTACATTGCTAAACTAAATTCACCATATTCACTATTCAATTCGGTTAAATATTGTTGGAATTTTCGATGACTTGTTGCATGTGATCGTATTAAATTTACTAATTTGATAACGATATCCATAACGTGGTTCATTTGCAATATATTGGAACAAAGATTTTCTTGGTGAATCAGGCAATGAAAAATATACAAATTTGATGAATCAATATTCAATTCTTTCATTTCATTCATTCAATATTCATTTTCTTGTTTAAAATACCTAAAAATCCTTTTTTGTTGCCTACCATAGCCTTTGCACCGTCGGTTGCTATTCCACATAATAATGAAGAAGATAATTTAAAATCTGTAAGACTTTTCCAAAAAGCATCAAAAATGTCAGAGCCTTTTGTGGTATGATAAAGAGTTTGTAAATTTAACAGTTATTCATAAATTTGGAGATTTTTATCTGCACCTCTTAAAAAAATTGCTAGCTGTGCATTATCCGTCATATTAGTGCTCTCGTTCAGACATAATGAAAAAGCTTGGAAGTTAGCTATTTTTTCTATTAATAATTCTATAATATTTTGTGAAATTTCACTAATTCTGTTGACTATGGTGGACGTGATAAACTAAGATTTTCAACTAGTTTTTCTTTTTCTGGGATAACATCTCTTATATGACACAATGCGGCTTCCTTAATATATTCTCAGTCAGTAAAAGGTTTCAGTTTTTTTGCAATTAATTGTGGAACCGAGAAACTAGTTTTTAAGATATTCGATGGTTGCAAAGCCTTTTATATTTTTCATTATTTTTTTACAAATCAGACATATTAAATTCCCATTGACCATAACATAAAAAAATCATTTTCCCAGTTGACATTATATTTTCGATTTTCATCACATTATTTTCTTTTACGATTCATTTTTTTAAATTAGGGATTAACTTTGCATCAAATAAAAATAATTTTTTTTTTTTTTTTTTTTTTTTTTTTTTGCGTGGATTGGTGGGAATCTTCATAGACACAATGAGCCCCGTAGCTTCCATTGTGTGCCAGATTTTTACTGACTAAACCACACCCCTCCCATTAATACTAGTCCAACGGACTAACCATTAATTTATTGCTCTTTTGATTTTCTTAAAGAAAAAGTTTACGAAATTCTATCGTATTAAATCTAGTGGCTTAGTTCTTTTAAGCCTTCTGACATCATTTTGATTTTCTAGCAGTTGAGTGGCCTCAACGTAAATAGGACCCTCCAGACGAGCCAAAGGCTTTGTTGCATATCTTTTTATTTCATTTTCAATGCAAGGAATTTTTAGATCTCTGTGCAAATCACTGTTGCGAACATACCAGGGGGCATTTACCATGTTGCGCAAGACTTTATTTTGGAATTTTTGTATACAAAGTACATGTGTTTGTTTGGCACATCCCCATATTTGTATGCCGTACAACCATATCGGTTTGAGTATCTGATTATACAACAAAATCTTGTTATGTATAGGTAATTTAGAATTACGACCTAAGAGCCAGTACATTTCTCTATACTTATTTTCAAGCTCAATTTTTTTCTTTTTAACGTGCTCTTTCCATCTAAGTTTGACATCTAATGTCATTCCTAGGTATTTAGCATTGTTTTCTTGGGGTATATTGACCCCATTCAGATTTACCAATGGTGGTTGATTTTCTATTTTTTTATTTGTAAAATTTACATGTACTGATTTTAACTCATTGAGTTTAATTTTCCATTTCTTTGTCCAGAGGTATAGCTTGTCGCTTGCTCTTTGCAATTTAATTGTAGCCTCGTCAATATTTGATCCTACTGCCATCAACGCAGTATCGTCAGCAAATGTAGCTACAGTTATATTTTCCATTTCTGGTAAATCATTGGTGTAGAGCAAATACAGTATGGGACCCAGAATATTACCTTGAGGCACACCCGTTTTAATATCTCTAATAGTAGAATACTCTTCGTCTTGTTATATTCTGAATAGTCTGTTTTCTAGATATGATGAGAGTATATCTACGCATTGTTTAGGTAACATATTGTTTAGTTTATTTATTAAGCCTCGATGCCATACTTTATCAAAAGCTTGGGCTACATCTAGAAATATGGTAGAGCATACTTTCTTTTCCTCTAAAGCTTTTTCTATTATGTCTGTTATTCTATGAATTTGATCGATTGTCGAGTGCTTAGATCTAAAGTCAAATTGATAATTTGGAATCAGATTACTATTTTCTATGATCGGTCTCATTCGAATCAATAATAGTTTTTCAAATAATTTTGATACTATTGGTAGTAATGATATTGGTCTGTAGGATTTGACCTCATTTATGGGCTTACCTGGCTTTGGTATCATAATTATTTCTGCTATTTTCCACATATTCGGCACATACCTTATTCTTATAGCAGCGTTTATAATGCGTGTTAGCATTGTTATAGCTTTTTTCGGAAGTTCTTTCTGGACTTCCGATGTAATTAGATCAAAACCTGGAGCTTTTTTATCTCTGAGTTTTTTAATTTGTTCAACTATTTCACTCTCTGAAAATGGTGATATAACATTTTCTTGCCAATTATTATTTTCTTCAGCGAGATCATCCGAATCTGTCTCGTCTGGACAAAAAATTTCTTCAAGATGATCTGCGAATGTTTCAGCTTTATTTTTATTATCTCTCGCCCATTCACCGCTTTTCATTCTGATTGGCGGGATTTGGGAGATCGAGGTTTTTGTACTCTTTGTTGCTTTCCACAACGAGTAGTTATTTTCTCTTTTAGCTGATAAATTTTTTATATATTTTTCAAAATTTTCATTTTTAAGATCTTTAATTTTTCTTTTAAGATTCTGAGTTAATCTATTTAGCACAGTTTTGTCTGCCGGATCACGCGATTGTTGCCATCTGCGTCTAGCTCTTCTTTTTATTTTTATCATATTTAATATTTCTCTAGGGTAGTTGAATCCTACCGATTTATATTCACAATTTTTTGTATTATTCCATCCAGCATTTTGAATAATTTTAATAAAATTTTCTACTTCAGAATCTATATCACATTTGGATCTTAGTTTTGTTTTTATGTTTATTTTGTTTTCTATTTCTTGTTTAAAGCTAGCCCAGTCAGTTGTCTTGTTCGTTAGCAGAGGTTTCGACTGTTTCTTAATAACCTTTTCATATAGACTTAGTATAGAGTGATCTGAGTCCAAATCATGGTTATCTTCTAGCTTAATATAATTGGGTGAAATTTTTTTTGTTATATAAAAATCAAGCAGATCAGGAGTTTTATTTCTATCAGTTGGCCAATAGGTAGGCTTACCGGTAGATTGGTAAATGCAGCCTTTTTCTTTTATAGCTTTTCTTAGCTCTCTTCCTCTCGTAGATGTTACTCTAGACCCCCAATCTATGTGCTTAGCGTTGTAGTCACCTCCCAGGATAAATCTTTCGCCAAGTAGTTTAAGAATTTCTTCAAACATGTTATTCTTTATGTTGTATTTGGGTGGACAGTATAATGCACCGACACAAAGGCTTTGTTTAACAGACATAATTCGTAGCACGATTAGTTGGAATTCATCTATTTCTAGACTAAGTTCCTCGTGGTGCTTAATATCTTTCTTTATTAAAATTGAGCTACCACCTCTGGGTGTATTACTCGGATGGTTTGCGCTGTAGCATGTATAGTCATTTATTTTAAGCGATGACTTATCTGTCATATGTGTTTCTGTCAAGAGACATACATCAATATTTTGTGTTCTCAATAGAATTTCCAAATTACTTTTCTTGTTCAGAATACCATTGGCATTCCACGTGACTATACGAAGTGCGTTCTTAACCATGCCTTGCGGATTTATTTTTTGGTGTATACATATATATTTCATTATGTTTGTTTTCTAATGTGCATAGTCTTGTTGAGATTTAAATAATAATTAATAGTCTGCAAGCAATCTATACACCTTATCTATATTCAACTTTGCAATCCAGATTTTTTTTTAAATGTAAAAAACATTGAAAACAAAAAAAAACATACAGCAAGCAGCACCCAAATTTATTAATGTTTTAAAAATGACATTTTTGAATATAGACGATTGACAAATAATATTTATTAAAAACTGCGTTTACATCTACAAATTATGTACAATATGTTGACTTGAAAAAATATACTAAAAATTGTATTACATATTTTTATATGGAAATTGCGTTTAAAAATATTTGTAATAATAAAGGAATTTAGAAAAAATTGTTTTAAATTTTTTAATTTAAAAATGTTATGAAAAAAATTTTTACGAGCAAATTTTCGATATTTTTCCGATTTTAAGTAAAATTTTTCCTTATTTTTTGCCTCATCCCTTTCAAAACTGAATTTCCCGTAAAATGGGAAATTTCCCTACAGTTTTCATCACTGGAAACTCGAAATTCCTTTATTTTTTGTTTATTTTATTTTGTTATTAAAGCAAATAATTTAAGAAAGATGTGTAAAATTATTGAGAGAAAGAGTTTTATTTTTTTTGTTTTGATTTTTTTTTATAACTTTATTAGAATTTAAGACCAAAATATTAGATTAAGCATATATGTACATATAGTAAAAATATTAATTAAAAAAGAAAAGACTAAAATGAATTTTTTTTTAAATTTTTTTATTTGTTTTTTAATTTTTTAAAACTGATATTTAAATTTTTTTGTTATGCAAGTAAAATAGTAATCATAAAATAGTAAATTGATAGGTATATCATTTCCATTTAAAAAAAAAAGAAAAAAAACAGTAAAATTAAATTTTTATTTTTAATAACTTCCGAACTAATAATTCTATTTTATTTTTTTTAAAATAGCGATAACGAAATTTTTTTCTTTCGTTGGTGTTTTTGTCAAATTTTCCGGTGTTCAGATGAACTCTTGATTATTACCCGTTGTTTTACTCTGATTTCCCATAGGCTTAGATAAGGCAAGAGAGTTGCGAAATTTTGCACCGCTTGCAAACAAGAGCCGGATTTTTCAAAAAATAAAGCGGATATTTTGTTACTTGTTGCAGTAGAAGTGATGGTTGATGATTTTTTTTGTTATTGACTTTCTTTTTGATGTTTTCGTACTTTTCATTAATTCTTTTTTAGTTTTATTTTCAATGCGTTTAACTTTTCGCTTTTCTTTCTCTTTTATATTTAAAAGTTTTTTTTCTTTCTTCATAGTCTTAGCCTGAATCCACAAAGGTGAAGTTATAACAAAAGGCTTTTTTTTTGTGTTTGAAAAAGGCTTTTTTTTGTGTAGAAAGGCACCAATTCTTTGCAGGAGTTATTGGCCAGTCTAAATAATTTTGTATAGTGAATGTTATCGGATAGTGACGAAATATCTTATTTTTTGCTCCGAAAATCTTATTTTTTGCTGTAAAATTTTTTTCTCGTCCATATTAATCTTTTTGTTGTTGTGAAATTTAATTTACACACAAAATAGATTTGGTACAACAGCCTTTAAATGTGATGAAGACAATAGGTCCGGGGTCCCAGAATTTTGGGTCGAAACTTAATATCACATGCTTTCATGAGTTTCGTATGCGTTTACTTGTAGTCGGCAAAACAGGGTTCCAATAAAGTAGTAGCGGAGATTTGGGGCAGCAGCCCCCGACTTTAAAAATAAAATAATTTTTTTAAAAACATTTTTTTACTAAGACTACTAAGTGAAAAAAAAACAAAAAATACAAAATAAGATTTTGATCAAATAAGATTTTAAAAAATAAGATCTTCAGAAATAAGATTTTGAAAAAATAAGATTTTCGGAAATAAGATTTTCAGAAATAAGATTTTCAGAAATAAGATTTTCAGAACATAAAATTTTCAAAAATAAGATTTCGACCCCAACCCGAATGTCTTATTATGCACTTCAGTTGAAGATTTTTCAGGAATTCCAATACTTTCTTGAAATATTGCTTCAGACTCTACGTAAACAAACTCATTTATTGAATTTATATCAAGTGCATCAGAAGCTGAAATATTTATAATTGATCAATCTTCCATAACTTCTAATTGCTTAGTTTTCTAAAATAGTTCCATTTCTTGAGGTTCGTTGTCTCTTACCTTTGAAAAATTGTAAACAATCAATTTTCTGGTAAATGTTTTGTTTATATTGTTAGTTTATCATATAAATTTAAATTAAACTAGTTTTAAATTTTTAGCTTTGCATTTTATTTTTACACAAGTAAAAGTAATGGTACTTACCTCTGTCCTTACTATGTCAAGCAAGCTTAAATTTGAATTCACTCCTATATTAAGATTTTCAGCATTAGAAGCAGATAATGTGTTATATGGTGTTTCATCCACGAACGTAGCATATAGCTTATACAATTTTTTAAAATCTTTTATATTAGTCTTCTTATCTAAAATATGTTTAAAAGTGTCGAGGTTGGTAGCACCAACAATTTCAGAAAATTTATTATAAGGCAAATCAGGAAAACCCTCCGTGCTATTTTTTAAAATATTGTAAAATATTTATGCCAAACTTAAGCCTCTGAGGAGAAAAGCCTTCAATTTCTTTGTAAGCTTGGTTCCGTTCAGAATCAATATCAGTATTATGCCTACATACTGTGCTATCTAAATATTGCCACATTAAAAATTCAATGTCATTTATAGGACCACAATTTGAAGAACTTGAAGATTGTGTTGCTGATGGTCGTGAAGAGAATATATCAGGTGAACATTGCGATGAATGTGATATGTCAGTTGAAGCACTTGGTAGAGATTGAGATGATGCAGTTTCCAAATATACACAATAATCGTATACCTGTTTTAAATGATTAACTGCTATTTCTTTGTTTTCAAATTTCAAATAAAAATTGAGTATCGGATCCAAATACAAACAAGCTACCATTGTTTGATTTTCTATAAGATCTTTCTCTCTTTTTTTCTATGATCCCCAATAATGAATTTGACAGTATATGAAAATTTCAGGAAAACTCCTGGGAATAGTACAATACAAAATATACAAACCTTTTAATATACTACACAAAATGTCTTATAATTTAAGTTTTATTTTATATAATAAAAAAATAAAATTTAAAATTCAAATTTAAAATGTTCAATACTGGCCTACTCAAAACCAGTGTTGGTGATAATTGATAATATCAAATGAAGATATTTTATTAAATTATCTTCTCTCATTTTTTCTTTTCTTTTAATTTCACTTTTCACAACAAAAAAAAACGGCAGGTTAAACTTTGATTCAAAGGACAGTAAATAACTAACTAACTACATCAGTGTCAAAAAAATCTTTTACATGTTTAAGAAAACCTAAATCTAATGGAAATAAAAATACTTTCTTGTACCTATTTGTGTAAGTGCCATCTTTAGTTGTTTTAAAGCAACTCCTAACAATAAAGAGTATCAATTCTGATGGAGGTTTCTGCAGCCCTGTTCCGTTATTATCCCATTTTTAATCTCTTGTAAGCTTGGTTGTTCAGTGTGGATGTTCAGTTCTGGACTATTCGAACTACTTTCGGAATCTATTAGTTGTGATGTTGATGTTGCTTGTTTCCTAAAAGTATTACTTCCGTCTCTGGCGTTGGGCATTCGCATTAGAGAGCGGGATACCATTCTGGTGTCTGATTATTTGGATTTGTGTGTGTGCGAACTGCGATTTTACCTATTTGTAGCCTTGTAGGTATATTTGCAGCTCTTTTCGCATTTGTTGCGAGTTTCTCTTCTGGCAGCCTTCTTTACTTGTTTCGCTATATTTTTGTATACTGTTGTTATAGCTCTTGTGATTCTGTTACAAGGACGCTGTTTAAGTTGACTTCTTTTCTTTATCCGTTCTCAAGTTGCATCACTAATTCATTTTTTTTCTCTATTGTTGAATAGTGCCAAGTGATTGGCTCTGCAAATTGATTTATATTCGCAATAGGTTCTTCCCATTGTTGTGTATTTGAACGAATTGTTTCTCTGATGGTCGTGGTTATGTTGGACTTGATTTCAGTATTTTGTAACTTCTGTGTTGTAGCTTCTGTTGAATTTTAATTTCAGCTTGAAATCGTATGTTATCCATTCGTGATAAGTATCCATGTCAACCCTTCTTCTGTTTCCCACATTTATCATTAAGCTTCCCCATCTTCTACTTACACATACATTATCGCTCACAACTTAAGCACCCCTATGCAAAAAAAATCAAATAATAATTTCAAATTAAAAATTTTCTATGTTATATTGGTCAAATGGTAAGAAAATATATTTTATTGTTTAGTTTTATTATCACTAATTTATTTTAAGTTAAAATTTATATGAACATTTCGTAAAATTAAAAAAAAAAAATAGAAACAAAAACAAAAAATAGTACAAGTACAAAAATATTAAGTTCTACACTAAATCACCCCTCTGTAAAAATATCATAAAAATATTTAAAATATCAGTTCAGCTCAGATATTCTACAAATAGTTTGTAGTAGATTTTCTTATATAAAATATAATAGTTATTATAATTGTTTTTACATTTTCATAAAAAAGTATGAGATATTGCTATTTATTTTGTAAAAATTCCTATAATTTATTAGGAATTTATCTCATATATTTGCATTTTATGTTTTGAAAATATCTCAATAAAATAATAAGTTATCTAAATGAAATTGGAGATATCACAATAAAAAAACGTAAAGAATCCTATATAAATAACCACTACTATTATTTTTATAACAAAATAATTGTAAATTTTCCTATATTTAAACTGGAATAAGTACAAGATACAAAAGCAAAATTTATTATTTTTCTAGTGAAATACCCAACAGATATAAGGAAAATTACCAAGCGATTAAATTGTTAATGGCTTTGTAAACCTTACTAAAAAAATAGATAATTATCTAAAAATAATAAGAACTTAAGTCAAAAAAATTGTAAAATTTACAAAAAAATCGGTTCTTATAAAAATAGGAAAATTTATTAACCATTTTTTTTTCAGTGTAAGTAAGAATAATTAGATAAATATTTTTCTTTTCCAATAGTAGACATGAAACATGAGAAGTCCTCATTTCTTATGGGTGAAGTAGATCTTAATGGTACTATTATATTCTTTTCTAGTAGTATACTAATAATTTTCGTATCTATCAACTTCCTACTGGTGTATTCAAGATTACTTCAATTGTCATCTTTGTTAGAATACATAAAAAGCAATTTAAACACTAGTAATGTGAGTAGATGAAGAGGATCACTCGGTTCAATATCGTCTAAGTCAAGCGTAAATTATACATAGCCAGGAGATATATAAGTACAAAGATATGTTGTTAAGGAGTCTAACCATTCTGATTTGAATGAAATAGCATTAAATGGATTTACGATAGCAGCGTTTTGTTCAGTTGACTATATGATACTAGTTGAGGATATAGTTTTGAAGGTAAACCACTGGCATTAATAACTTGGAAACTAGTCTACAGAAAGGTATGTATGCATATATTCTATTGAGATTGTGCGGATCAACTATAGGATATATTCTTATAAGAGAACCTATGGTAGGAGAGATTTTATTCGGAATATTTTGATGTATTTGATTTTCTTAAATCGGGCATATCATTTCTTGATAAACTGTGAAAATTATTTATTATTTTAGCTAATTCTTCGTTCGCTAGTATATTTGACACGTATATACCGGGTGTTCCAGAGCATGGGTATCAGTTTTTTAAGAGGGGAACGAGCTGTTATTTTAAAATTTAAAAAAAAAATAATTATTAACCAAATCGAGGGTGTCCTATCGATTGGTGATATTTTTAAATTCCGGGAAGGACCGAATATGGGTTTTTTTAGACCGGAAGTTGGCCGTTCTCGAGATTTTCAAATTTGAAGGGGTAGTTTTTTATGCAAATTCGGATTCTACGACAAAAATAAGAAACTTATGCTAGACGAGATGTGCCGGACAGCCATCTTGTTGAAACCCCATATTCGTAATTTGCGTCAAAGGAATATCTTCTAGGAGGAAATTAAGAGAATTTGATATGAAATTTGCATACATTTGCAACAGTTAAATTGCCCTCAAAGAAAAAAGGTCCAACAATATCTTCTCTAATTATACCACACCAAACATTAACTTTCCACATGTGTTGATGGTCTATCTCCCTTAACGAATTGGCATTTTCTTGAGACCAGAAGCGACAGTTCCAAGTGTTCACATTCCCATCACTTAAAAGAACATTCTTCCGAATACAAAGTTTTCTCATGAAAACAATTACAGAATTTTAATTTGCGCCTGCAATTTTCATCTGACAGAGCTTGATTAAGAGACATTCTGTAAGGATGAAGCTTATGCTCTTTTAAAATTCAATAAATTGTTGTTTTACTTATGCTCGAATTATTTTGACGACGTCTCAATGAGTCATGTGGATTCAGAAAGACAGATGCTAAAATGTCTGAAGAAATTTCATCTCTTACTGGTCGTCGATTTTTTTTTCCTTTATTGTGATTATAGTGGATCAAACCTTTATTTCTTATTCGCCTATACAAACGTGCAAAAACATTAAATGAGTGAGTAGTACAATCTTGATATGTTTGTTGCCACAATCTTGCAGCCGTTCTGTAGATGCCGTTACATTTTCCTAAAACAAGCATCATATTACTAGCTTCTCTATTAGAATATGGCGTTTCTTAAAAAAGAAACCGAAGTAAACTTTTAATAATATCATACAAATAATGTTTAAAAAAATCACCTTGGAATTTGAAATACTATGTAACTTAAGTAAGATAAATATTTAAATCAGACAAGTACCCTAAATTTTAAACAAAAGTAGCTAAAAGTAGCCGATATTAAAAAATATTGAAAATAAATAAAAACAAACAAATTTTTTTTATAACAATTTCATTTTAACAAAAATAAATTAAAAATAAGAAATCCATTTATAATACTTGTATTTGTATTATTCATATAAAAAATCACGTGAAAAAACAAACAAATAAAAAAAAAGTATAAACTTAAAGAGATATTGCATTATGATCATTAAATTCTATAATTAAATTTGTTGAGTCTTCTGTATCAGTCTCTGCAGTATTTTCATAAATTTTCGAATTGAACATACTTAGCATTTTTAGCAATCATTTTTGTCTATTGTTTTATTTATTCGAATTCTCATTAGAGCATTCAAACATTCAATTTGCATTTTATTCCGGGGTTTAGTTTTTATTGCATTCATAAAAGAAAATGCTCTTTCTACAATAGCGTTACTTACTGGTAGAGAAAGTAAATTTAGTGCACACTTTGATAATTCGTGGAATCTACGCTCCCCTATTGCATTTGTCACTTGCGATACATTAATCCAAAACTCTGTAGAATTTGTTGGTATTTCGTTAGGGGAAAACACTGTAATCCAATCGAACCATAAAAGTTTATTCCACTGATCTTCAAGTATCAAAATATCTTTAGAAGTCGAACTGCTATACAATACAAGTGGTAGATTTTCAAATTTTGGACGTATTTGGTTTAAACAAATTGCTGGTGCAAAGTAATTTATTTTTTTAAAAATATTAATTAGTATTATCAGAAAGTCGTTTATTTATTTCTTTTAGTAGTTCTAAAATAAATTTTAATATTATTTTTTTGATGTTCAAAAGGCAAGAATTTTCTAGTTCTAATTTGTTTTAAAATTCAAATCCAAGATCGATTTCTTCAGGAAATTTTAAGTTATCTTCGTCATAAATACTTTCCAAACTTACATTAATATCATTATTTATACTATTATTTGAATCAGTTTTAATGATTTTTATTAACAAACATTTAATTAAAATTTCAATTTCATTTTGACCATCATAAAAATTTTTATCAGTTGATTGAAAAAATAAATTAAGTTTAGCCATGTTATATTTAACAAAGGCTTAATCGCAATCAATAAAAAATAATAGTAATTATTTTGATACATTTCTGATAAAAGCTTTGTGACATGATTTGTATTTCGTTCAATTACAAAGAAAGTCTTTAATTCTAAGTATTGTTCTATAATTTTATTTATTGCTTCTACTCTGGACAACCATCTTGTGTTGCATAGCTGAACTAAACTTAAAGGATTTTTTTCGTTATTAATCAATTTATATAAATTTTCTTAAAGTACTATGTGCAAAAAAATTATATGTTTCTTTTATTATAAATTAAATTTCTGACGGTAGAACATGAGCGTCTTTAGCAGTGCAAAGGTGTATACTATGGCAAATACACTTTACCAATATTATATCAGGATTTTTCAATTTTAAATGCGAAAATAAGGAATTGTTTTTACCGCAGAGGTTGCTAGCTCCATCAGTTCCAATTCCTACTAAGTTGTCTATAGAAAGCTTTAGGTCTTTTAAAAAATGTTCAACATGTTCAGCTAGTTGCCTTCCGGTTGTTTCTGTTATTGATATGATACCTAACAAATCGAAATAGTAAACATAAAACTATAAACTTTCAATAAACAAAATATCATACCTAAATAATTAGTAACGATTTTTTTAAGACGGGAAGAGCATATACAAAGGTATTTAACAGTATAGATACATCTGTTGATTCGTCTAATGTCAGAGAGAACTTAGCTTCACCAATATCTGATATTAGTTCATCTAACAAGCATGGTGAAATTACTTTTTTGATAAGAGCTGTGCATTTAGTACGATGAATTTTTGTTTGGGAAACATTAGCTGACTTACAAAATTGGTTGAATATTTCTCCCAAATGATCAATACTTTGTATAACACTATGAGCAGCAACAAAGTATGCTAACTGTAATTCTAACTTTTTGGTTTTTATATCTGAATTTTGCAAATTGTAAAAAAAATGTTCACCAATTTTAAAACATCTATTAGTAATAATGAGCAACTTACATTACCATAATTATCTATTTTTTGTGCTTTCAAGTGAACCTTTTCCAAATTAAGTTTATGACACCTAGTTGACGCATGTTTATTCAAATCACTTTTATGTGCTCTTATCTCCGCATTACAAACTAAACAGTTTCCAAAACCTTTATTTTCACTTTCTTAAGCCGTCCTAAAAATGTTTTAAATTAGATGCGTTACCTACTAAATTTTAATAACACATATTTTTGTATGTTACTTACCTTTAAATTCTGGAAGATTCTCCCATTCTTTTCTGTATTTTTTTTCATACTTTCCCTACTTTCCCATATTTTTAATTCTCAATTTTATTTACAAATATTCCTTGTATATCTATTGTTTTATAACGTAATAATAATTAAATTTAAATTATGAATTCTTACTTCACCGTTGACAATTTGACATATTAAGTTTTAGTGCTGGTACATAGTATTAATAAAATAGAGCTGGAACTTGTGTATGTATTTATTCATTTACTGTTATATCACGTTCTTCTTTATTTCAACTGTCAAACTTAAAACTACTGTTACATATAGCAAAATCTTAAACTATGTTTACATGTAGTAATATACTTAAACTACGTTTACATATAGTAATCTACTTAAACTACGTTTACATATGTAACATCTCCCTTTTATAAAAATTTCAAATTTTAATCTAATCGATATATATATATATTTTAAATATTCATTTTACATAGTTTTTTCATTCAATTAAATTTTACAGTTATTATAATGTATTATCTTGTTTATATATACTAATTTTCAGAACAAACTTTATTTCCTATTCTTCCCCTTTTTTATTTTATTTTTTTTTTTTTTTTACAACTCAGTTTTTAATTAAATTTTACAGTTATTATAATGTATTATCTTGTTTATATATATTAATTTTCAGAACAAACTTTATTTCCTATTCTTCCCCTTTTTTATTTTTTTTTTTTACAACTCAGTTTTTATTCCAATGCTGATAATTTGTACTTTAATTCAATTAGTTTTTGTGATATATTTTTTCCATTCAAATTACTTTTTCGTATTTATTTGATCGTTTTGAAACGATCAATAAGTGTATTAATTCTATTACAATTCTAATAACTTGTGCGTTAATTTAATATTTAGTTTTAGTTTTTGTTATTATATTTTGATTAATTTTACGCAAAAAATGTGTACTTCTAAAAATTCTGCCACTCTTTAGAGTTTTAACCTAGTATGACCTAGGTGCCGAATCTTTATCAATTACTATAGCCTCCAACCAAATGTTACCATTTCTTAGGTAGCATTTCTCATTTTTCTCAAATTGTTTTTCTTTTTGTACATTTCGATTATAATATTGAGCCGATTTCTTTCTTTTAAATTCAAAATTATCTTTTATATTAGGGAATGTTTTAATATTAAAATGACTCTGTTTTTCAGGTAGCAATGATCTCGTTTTCCTACCAAAGACCATTTGATTTGGCGATAAATCTAAGTGTTTTATTGGTGTATTTCTATACTCTAACAGCGAAAGCCAATAATTTCCCTTGTCAGCCTTTTTTAAAATATTTTTCGCTATTCGCACTGCCCTTTCCGATAAACCATTTGACTGAGGATACAATGGGCTGCTTGTAGTGATCTTAATATCTAATTCTTGAGCAAAACTTCTAAATTCAAAACTTCCGAACGGAACATTGTCCGAAATTATCTCTTTGGGCAATCCAGATGTTGCAAATATTGGTTTTAACGCCCCAATAACCGAATTGGCTGTTTTACAATTTAGTTTAATGACTTCAATATATTTTGAAAAATAATCCATTAATACCAAAAAATTTTTTCCTTCAAAGTCAAATATATCCATGCCAATTTTTTCAAAAGAATTTTGAGGAATTTCATGCGATAGCAAGGGTTCCCGCCTTTGAGTTATCTGAAATTTCTGACAAGTGCTACATCGTTCAATCATGTTTTCAATGTCCGTCATTAGTCCGGGCCAGTAAATAATTTCTTTAGCACGAAACTTAGCCTTTTCAATACCGAAATGGGGTTTATGTAAGGCTTCTAACATTTCCTTGCTCAAAGAAATTGGTATTAAAATTCGTTCATCAAAAAATATTAAATTATTATCTATAAATAAATTTTCTTTAAATTTCCAATAGTTTTTTATATTATCTGGAACCTGCTTTTTATTTTCAGGCCAGCCCTCTTTTATAATTTTCTTTAAGTTTAACAATATTGGATCTTTGTAGGTTTCAGTTTGAAATTTTATTATCTTTTCATCCAACACATTTATCGAGTGAACTAAGCCATCTAAATCATTGACTGTAGGATCATTATTTCCTTTTTTATAAAACCTAGATAGCAAGTCAGCTATTAACATAAATTTTCCCGGTAAATACTCTAATTTTAATTTGTATTTCCATAATTTCATTTTCATCCTTTGCAACCTACCAGAAGGGATCTTATTCACTGCTTTGTTCATAATTCCTAACAATGGCTTATGATCAGTTTGAACGGTAAAAGTTCTTCCGTAAACCCAGTTGTGAAATTTTTCATACGCAAAGCAAATTGCCAACATTTCTTTGTCTATCTGAGAGTAGCCTATTTCTGTATCTGATAAACTTTTTGATGCGAACGAAATTGGAAACCCTTGTTGTAATAAGCAACATGCGACTCCACTTTTGCTGGCATCAGTTTGTATAGTAATATCCAGGTTTGGATTAAATGGTTTTAATTTTTGAGATTCTATAATTAATTTTTTAATCTCATTTAAGCAGTTTATATGTATTGGGAGCCATTCAAAAACTATATTCTTTCTTAATAATTCTCGTATTGGAGTGGAAATCTCAGCTAAATTCGGTATAGCTTTCCGCAAATAATTTACCATCCCCAACAATTTTTGTACATCTTTTTTGTTTTTAGGAACACTAATATTCTCTATTGCTCGTATTCTGTCAGGATCAAATGAAACCCCCTGTTCTGAAATAATATGCCCTAAAAATTTGACCTGACTTTGACAAAACTGAAATTTTTCTTTGTTAAATTTAACATTATTTTTTTTTGCTCTTTCCATTACTTCATTTAAAATTCTGTCATGCTGCTCAATTGTATCAGCAAATATTAAAATGTCATCAATATAGATAACTATACCCTCTATATCTTCGAAATTTTTCTCATTATATTTTTGGAAAGCCTCCGGACCTATCTTAACTCCAAATGGTAATCTGCAAAATCTATAACATCTATACGGTGAATTAAATGTACACAGATTACTTGATTTTTCGTCTAATTTAATTTGAAAAAATTCTTCCTTATTATCTAACACACTGAAATATTTTTTCCAGAGATTTTTACAATTATTTCCTCAAATTTAGGAATTAGAAAACACTCATCACTAATATTTTTATTTAAATTTTGCGGATCTAAGCAAACTCTGATTTTCCGATTCGATTTTTCCACGATAACTAGATTAGAAACCCAATCCGAAGGTTTATCAATTTTCTCTATTATTTTTTGGCTTTGTAATCTATCCAATTCCATTTTTAAAGGTTTTAGTAAACTTAGTGGTACCCGTCTAGGCGGATTCACTACCGGTGTAGCATTATTTTTCAAATTAATTTTGAAACTGTTCACAAAACAACCTAATCCTATAAAATTATCTTTATATTTAGTTAAAACCTTTCTTTACTTAACTCTATCTCATCAAGCCTATTAATTAATTTCAGTCTTAAACAACTATTCAAACCTAAGATTGGTAAGGAATCACCTTTAATTATAACAAATTTTTCAATACTAATTTCATTTTTAATACAGCATTCAAGCTCAATTTCACCCATCAGATCCAATTTGCTTTATTGTAAAATTTCACATAATTCTTATTATTATTTTTATTATAGCCATATTTATTATTTTCAACATACGACTTACCATCACTTGAATTTCTTTTTTCTATTGCACAAACTTCGGATGTTATCATTGACTTACCTTTTCTTAATTGAAGGTTCTTAGATTGTAGATTAGTAATTTCATCAGCACGTGCCATTTCTATCGCCTTTGTAACTGTTAAACCATCCGTCTCTAACATTCGTTTTTGTAACTTTTTATTAACTACTCCTAACACAATTCTCTCTTAGCACCCTATCTTAGCACCCTATCCTATAAATCAGCATATAACTACATGTTTTTACTAATTTTTTTATATCCATTAAGAACGTATCAAATTTTTCTGCTGGATGCTGCTCTCTGCTCCAAAAGATAAAACTTTCATACATTTTATTTTTCTTTGGAAGACAAAAATCTTCAAAAGCTTGAAACACCTTTTGAAATTCCTTCTTTTCAGCCTCTGTTAGATTTAGTGATGTGTGAAATACATCCGTGGCCTGGACACCTACCGCATTCAAAAATATTCCAATCTTAGGTCCATTTTCTTTTTTATTAAATTCTATTGCTTCTGCAAATTGCTACCAGCTTTGTTTAAATACTCGCCAATTTTCCGACAAGTTCCCGTCCAGTTTTAAATCCTCAATTTTTTTTTAAAAAAATCCATTCTTTCCTTTTCAAACATATATATTGAATTTTCCTTGGTCGGCCACGTGGTTTTTTAATTTTTTCCAATTTAGTAACACTCACTATCCCCATGTATTTTATGACAAAACTTTATTTATTTTATTTTCAATTCCATTAAATAAATTTTTTTTTTTTTTTTTTTTAATTTATTTTATAATTATAGCTTTGTAAATTTAGAAAATTATTATTTTTTTTTTTTGATTTATTTTTATATTCGTCTCTGCCGCAGTTATATCACGTTCTTCTTTATTTCAACTGTCATCATCTTCATCTTCTTTATTTTGAAATATTCATTTATATCATTTAAGTATGTAATAAATTTTAAAGACAAATGAAAACTTAAACATTTTAAACAAATGTAGCCCAATCTAGCCCAAAATTAAGAAGTAGCCAATTTAAGAATTTTGGTAGCCAAATCAAGAAAAATGTAGCCCAATTGGCTACAATTAGCCTAATCTGGCAATCCTGTCGCCATCACTTACTAACATTTTAATAATAAACAAACATTTGTAATTGCACCTAAAACCTTATCTTTTGAAATTAAAATTTTTCGTAAACCGGTTTATTAGTACAAACTAATTTGCAGGTACCTAAAAATGTTATAATAAAAAAAATGTGAATTAATAAAATATGCTAGCTAATGTGAATAGCTATTTGTCATCACAATTATAACATATATAATTTGTGATGACAATTGGATACAACTTAATAATAATGAAGATTAAGTAAGTTAAAAATGGACATTTGTTACATATCTTTTCGATTACTTGAATGGGAACACCAAATGTATGTTGCTCTAATCAATAATTTTAATTCCCTTGGGGTAAACACTTTCAAGCGTCTGAAACCGAGAACTGAATTGAATAACATGCACATTTTATTAATACTAAATGCGGTATTTCGTTTTTTAATAACTCGTAGACACTATTAATAGATAACAAAAACAAAAAGGATATTAATAGGGTTACAACACAGAAAACAAAACAAGTTTTAAAAATAAAATATATTATAAAATATTTCTTTTGACATTTATTTTTTTTTTTTTTCACTTTTGGATTTAATTATTATACTTCTACTTTTAATATACCTTTGGTATAATTTAAACTTTGAACATATTCGCATAAACTAATTTTTTATTGAACAAAAAAAAATAGTAATTATAATAAAAGTAATACAACCTTACAAATTCAATGCTTATAGCAATCATTTTACAATCGTTTAATGTTTATTCAACCTCAAAATCCCTTTAATTTTTTTTAGTACCATTTCAGATTTGTATTTGTAATTAAAATAATTAACATAATTACACAGAATGGAATTTTTTATGAAATCGATCTAGCCTTTCCATCTCTACTAATTTGTGCTTTAACACCAGTTGTATTGAATGATAACTAACATTGAAAGCATCAAATTCTCTAAATCCATCCTAAAACCTTTTAAAGTTGATGTACCTTCATAAATATATTTTGCTTTAATATGTAATGTTGGTGCTGCTCTATATAGCATTATTGCATTCGGATGATGTGACAAATGTTGTAAGTTAACAGCAAAACCGGCCATATTAACTGGCCATTTACTTTTTTTTGTCCAAGAAACAAAAACTACTATAATTTTCCATCTTTCACTACAGGTGCAAGAACTGCATAAAAACCAATTAAACTAGCTGGAAATATTGAAACCATTACCAACCAATACATCTGTTCCTATTCCTAACAATTTATTTAAATCAAATTCCTATGTACAAAAATAAAATTGAAACAAATTTTGGTTTTTCTAATTTTCCAAAATAAAAATAGTCAGTAAAATTATATCACAATTAATAATTAACAAAAACATGATAAAATAAAGACGTAAACAGACGTAAACTAAAATAATTAAAACATAGTTTCGTATGCGTTTTTGTTTTTTTTTAATTTAAGAATTTTACTACAAACAAAAAACTTAATTTAAATATAAGTCATATTAGAATCAAGATTAGTTTTGTAAGCTTTTGTTTTCTAATTGAAAATTAAAATAACAAAAAATAAATAAGAAATAAAAGTAAATAATAAAAAAAAAAAATTCGATCAAATTTGAAAAATGTAAATACTTGTTTTATTGCAAAAACAATTGACTTAGCATCACATTTTTCTAAAAGTGTAACCAAGAATTCTAAAAATTTTTTCACAAAACCATTTAGAATATTTTATAGATTTTTTCGTTTGCAACGAGACACAATATTTTTATGCAAACTTTTTTGATGAAAATTTTCGTTAAAATAATTATCAAATATTTGGGTATGAAATTGAGTAATTTCGAAAATTATTCTTGTTGGAGCTTTCAAGTGTAATATATTTGAATTACTTTCATAATTTTTCTGATAAATGAATTGCTCTGAATCAAGAGACAAAATATCATCAGAACTTTTTACAAATGAGTTATGACATTCGTCACAAGAAGTCTTTTTCAGTAGCTTAAAAATAACGTAACCACGTACATATCTCTCTGCATTGCAAGAAATAATATTATTTGCACTTATGTTATTAGCATTTGTGATAATTTTGTCGTCAGTTTCGTTAAATGTTTTTTCAAGATTTATTTCTGAACTACTCTCTTCGATTGAATACTCTTTGAAATCTATAGGAAGGAACTCTGCATCATCCTCTTCACAATTTGAATGCTCGAATTCCTGATTAATCAATTTTACTGAGATGATTTTAGCTAAAATGTTGCTAAATTCAATTACTGAGCGATTATTGTTACAACCGTTTCTGTAACGAACCAATGCTAACAAATTTTCCAATACATCTTGATTAAGTCTGGATGTTAATAAATAAGAAAACTCATTTTCATCATAAAATGAAAACATTTCACGACTTGACTCTATAATGACGGTCAAAGTCTGAATCATACCATCAATGCAATAAACTTTCTTTGATGTGATTGGCTTTATTTCTTCAAAATATTTTTTCATCTCGCTTAAGTACTGAAAAATTATATTTTCTTACTGAAGTGCCGAACGGTATGGGCTTTTCTCATATAGTATCTTACTATTGAGACAATCAAATAATTTGTTGATTTTCGAAATGAATTCCGCGGTGGATAAGGCACATCATTTTCTCGATACAAATTTATTTATTGAAACTAATGTTGTAATAGCAGCCGCAACTGAATTACTAAAAATTTGGCTTGCCAATTTAACATTAATTTTTTCAAATGAATTTGGAAAAATGTGTTTTTTTGAAAATTTAGGACACATTTTTTTGGTATTATCAGCCTCGTACAAATATAATGATCTGATAATTTTAAATGAAGCTTCACCGTCTGGAGTGTTCAGGTTATATTTAAGAAAAATATTTCGAAGAGACTTAATAAGATGTATGGGGTCAAAAATTGGGAATACTTTTTTCTCAGTCCCCTCAAAATTGTAAAAAAAGGATTTTCTTTCGTAACGTTTAATGTTCTGAAGCATTTTCGATTATTAGCTCCTTGATCACATATCGCGGCGCGGATATTGAGATTTAAATTAAACGCTGTTTGTAAATTTGTTTGTCCGTTGTTCGTTGTATAATAATTGAGTACATATTTCTAGTTATTAACTACACCTCTTAGCAAAAAAACACATGCATATTTTGCAACGTCTTTTGTTCTTTTGAAATCGTAGTCTAAGAGTCCAATAATTTCGTCCAACGCAGGTATATAGCTCAAATTTTTTCTTATTGCTATTTCGTCAAAAACTAAGACTGCTTCGCGAGAAAGTTCATTCATTTTAGAAAAATGTCTCTTAATTTATTAACGTTTTTTTCATTCACATCTGGGGTGGCATTATGTAATTTGAAACGTCGTTTTGTTTCGACTATTTTCAAAAAGTGGTATTGCATAATTTTGTTTCCACCATTTTTATTTTGTTTCAATCTTTTCAAAATTGGTACGACATATTTTGGTATTGCGTAAGATTGAAACGCTACTTTTTTTACATTTGATACGACCAAATTTTGGCGATTGAAAAATAGTTGACGCTTTTAGGTAAATTTTAAAAATAATAATAAATTAATACATGATTTTTATTGGAATATTTATTTTAGAAACGCACAGAAATAAAAATTCCAATAAAATGAAAAATTAAGTAAATTTATAATGATTTTCTGTAAAGAAAAAAAATTTTCAGAATAAAAAAAAAAAAATTTTTGGTATTATTATTAGCTTCTTTTACTTGTATCCAGTTGCAATTTCTTTTAGTTCCATTTTTTTTATTTTAATATTATTTTCTAGCAGTAATTGTTGAAATTTTAACGAAACAAATCAAAAATGGAATTATGTAAAGTGTTTCACTGTTTTTTCGCGCGTTTCAAAATAAATTAACGTTTCAAATTACGTAATATCATCCAAATTTTGTTTCGACAACATTTTGTTTCGACCGAAATGTTTGAAACAAAGTTACACAATGCCACCCCTGTGTTGAAATACTTAATAGGAGTCCAACTGTTAAGTGAAGAAAAATGTGGTAAATTTAATCTAATAGAATTTCTTAAAAATTTATATGCTTTCGGCGAACTGAAATGCAAATTCAAAGCAACATTCTTTTCTTCCTCTGTCCAGATTTTTGTTGCTTTGAAATTCATTTGAAGGAAAGTTTTCGCGGTGTTAGGACAATTAAATTTATCTAGATCAATTATATATTTTTTTGTTGCTTTTGCTTACTCAAATTTAGCTTGGATTTTTTGTTTTGAAGCTTACTGTCTGTACGCGACTTTTTTTTTTAAAATAGAATTTTCGCGTTCTAATAAGCTAATATTTTTTTGAAAAGTAGTATTCTTTTTTCTATAATATGCTTCATTTTTTTGAAATTTTAAACAGTTACAAAAATCAGAATTACTTAATTCTATATTTGCATTTTCAAATAGTGCAGATTCTCTCAATACTAAACCCTCACTATTATTACTATTTAGCCTTTTTCTTTTATTTTGAAACGGCTTTAAAACCATATTTTCGTCATTATCTTCATTATATTCAAAAATATTTAAATCCGGTTTCCGATAATATTACTACTTCAGGCAAAAACAAAGTAGGGATTGACCCTCTTTTTAAATTTTTTTTCTAAATATTGTTTTTTGAAGTGAACATTGAATAACCTTCATTTTTTTTTATTTAATTCAGTACTTACCTTTCATTTCGAGGCCCAAATTTGAAATAAATCTTTATCCTTTGGGAAGCAGACAAACTTCCATCAAAAATTCTTCTTATTGTTTCCGCAAACAAAACACTTTAAGCCCGATTTTCTTTTGTTTATTTTAATATCTTGGAACATCGCGCACGATTTACTTTACATTATTTGTTTCAAGCCAAACAATAAATTCCCATAAACTGAAATTAACTATTAATTGTACATAATAGATAACAAAAACTATAATTTTACACATAAGGGAAAAATATTTTATTTTCTTTATACTACAGTATCGTACAATACATGTTGAACTTTTGAAAAAATGAAAATTTATAAAATATTTGATTTTTTAAATTTTTATAATATATGTACCTAGGTAATAGGTAAGTAAAGTATGTATGTATATTTATAATATAAAAATGAAAATGAAAAATTAAATAAAACAAAAATAAATTTTTAAATTTATTATAATATTACTAGTTTTAACAATATTATAGGTAATATTAGAAAAAAATAAATTATTTATAAATTTATGTTTTCAATTACTTCAATGTGGTTATTGTTTTTGTGCCATACTGTAGTAAGTAAGTACATAATTTTGCACACTATCGTAATTCGTGAGCAAAGAATATCTATTAATATAAATATAATAATGTATTCCTTGATTTCATAGTGCAGAGTATGTAGAGGTACAGTGTAGATTCCCAGTCGGAAATTTCACTCATTCCGAAGTCATTCTTCACGAATTACATTTTCACCATGACTACTTCCTTTTTCCCATTGCGATTTCATGTTACTTTTCCTAACGAATGTCATAGGGTGTAAGTAGTCCCTTATACATTGAAATTTCATGTACAAGAAAGTACTTCTATACATAGATGAAAATGTAATGTATAAAGAAGCACTTCTATATAGATGAAAATGTAATGCATAATGAAGCACTTCTATATAGATGAAAATGTAATGTATAAAAAACTACTTCTATATATAGATGAAAATGTAATACTTAAAAAGGTGCTACTATGAATGAAAATAAATTCACTTTAGTAAATAAGGAAGCGCTTGAATAAAAAAATACTTCATTATTATTAACGTTCTTAATTATTATTATCTTAAAATTTAAAAAACTTAAAATTTAAAAGACAAACATAAAAACAAATTCAATTTACAACAAAATAAAATTTAAAACAATACAAAATTAAATTCTTATAAAGAGTGAAAGTAAATTCCTAATAAAACATAAATTATTATTAAATTATTCTCAATTATAAATCTTAAAATTAAGAAACTTGAAATCTGAAATTTGTAAATTAATTTATCTTCTATTTATTTAAAGAACAACCACAATATTTGTCACTTTATTAATTGACTTTATTATGACAACTGAGGGCTCAACATGTCTTCAATTTTACATCGAATAATTTTTTTTTCAATTAAAAAACAAAAACCGTTATGTTAATCAGACTACAGTGTTATAAATTACCTGCACATTACCGTGTAATGTATATTTTGAAGTACTTCGTACGCTATGTTACATTTAGATTCAAAAGTAACACATGAAAATTTCAGCACCTTTCATTGATGAAATCATCAATGAAATTTGAATTAGTGCAAAAATTTCCGACTAGGTTATTATTATTATCATTGAAATCCAAAATTGTTATCCACACATATCCGAAGGAGTTTTTTTTCTTTTGTTTTTACGTTTTTGTTTTTTCTTAAGTCAATACAAAATTTTAATTTTGTTTCTTCTGCTTGCACATTCTTATTATCATAAGTATTTATTTATTTATTTATTCGTCTACAAAGTTAGATCTTACAGACTAGCTAAAAAACTATATATAAAAATAAGAAAAAACAAAAAAAAAGAGTACTTAAAATTATTCAAAAATATAATTAACACTATATAACGCAAGATCTTTAAATTGAGTTCTATTTAATAAAAAAACATCAATCTTATTATTTACAGCTAAAAACTCATTAAGCAAAGCGGAACACCTTGAAACCGGTTCATTTCTACTATAATTTGTTCTATGAAATTGAGTATTCAATAAGTTCTGCGATCTAAGTAGTCTCGGTGGTATAGCTAAACCGAAACTCTAATAAATTTGATGAATCAATATGAGATGTCAAAATATCGCGAGCAAACATAACACAGAAAACAGATCTTTTTGTTAAGCCTAACAACTTACATCTTGCATCATATGAGGGTCTTCCTGTTGTGAGTTGAAATCTTCTCAGGGCGAAACGAGTAAAATTTTTTTGAATTTTTTCAATTCTTAATACGTGGGTATTGTAATAAGGATTCCAAATAATTACACCGTATTCTAAAATTGGTCTTACCAGAGATACATATAACGCTTTAAGCGTATATGGATCTCTAAAATCGATAGAGTTACGCTTAATAAAACCCAGCATTTTATTAGCCTTTGCGATTATGTAATCTACCATCTTTGGACAATTTTTGATCGAAATAAACCCCCAGATCTTTTATATTATTTGATCTATTTAAAATGTTGCAATTTATAGAATAGTCAAATGTTATGGGTGATAATTTTCTAAAATACGACTTCACGGTACACTTGCTATAGTTTAGGTCTAAACCATTAATTAAACACCAGTCATAAAATGTATTCAAGTCATTTTGCATTGCTGTACAATCATGTAAAGATGATATTTTTGAGAAAATTTTCGCATCATCTGCAAAAATGAGATATGAGCAAATTTTAGTAATATATCACTTATAAAAAGAATGAATAGCGTGGGTCCCAAATGAGATCCCTGCGGTACTCCCGATTCTACAGGAAAATTGTATGAGGAATCGAATGCTTTTACAAATCGAATGCTTTTACAAAATCAGTATATACTACATCCACCTGATTACCTAATTCCATGTGATTTAACGTATAGTTTACAAAAGAAGCAAGATTTGTAGTGGTAGATCTTTTTGTAGTAAAACCGTGTTGATTATCCGGAATTTTATTTTTAATTAGAAATTTTAATCTGTCATTAATCAATGCTTCAAATATTTTTGGAAAACAAGATAGTTTAGATATCGGTATATAATTTTTTATGCTATTTATTGGGAAGGATTTGTGAATTGGTATGATGCTGGATAATTTCCAGCAGTCGAGAAAATCACCACTAATGAGAGAGTACTTAAATATTATTGTTAACGGAACAGCTAAAGCAGGACAATTTTTCTCTAAAATAGGTGGCATGCCATCGGGACCACTGCTTTTGTTCCCATCAAGTTTACTAAGAGCTACTAAAATTTCGTCTTTCTCAAGCATTATATTACCTAAGTCAACAATTGGAGTAACATTAGCAAAACTACTCCTTACATTGGCTTATTGAGGTGTAACAAAATTTGACCTAAAAAAAATCGGCAAATAGAGAGCAACTTGTAGACAGATCACTTGAAACTTTATTTTCGAATTCCATGTGTCGAGGAAAACCACTTATATTCCTCTTTTTGTTTATTACTGACCAAAAACTATTGCTATCATTTCTTACTTTACACTCCAAGGACCACATATAATTACGATAAAGGAAGCTTTTTAAAAACTCAAATTCACTTCGTAATCTTTCAAAATGTTTCTTGTCTGCAAGAAGATCTGTTTTTCGGTATATTTTATGAGCTTTATTTCTAGCATTTTTTAGTCTTAACAAATTACGGTTGAACCATTTGGATGATTTGACAATACAGTTTTTTTTTCGGAACAAACATTTCTATCGAATTGTTTATCACATTAATAAAAGCATTATATTTATCGAGTAGGCCAACCGGTTCCAAGATGATGCCCCAGTTTACACTTTCCAAAAATATATTTAATGAATTGTAATTAACATTATTGTAATCATATTGAAAATTGTTAGAAATTATATTCTTGCAAAAGTTTACAATTTTAATTTCAATTTCTAGTGCAATGTGATGCATATCGCTACTTAAAATTCGACAATTATTTTCATAAATATTAAATAATAAATCGTTACTCAAAAATACTAAATCTAATAGTCTACACAAAAAGTTTTGATATTTATTTATTTGAACCAAATCTAAACTTAAAAGTTGATCAATGACGATATGAGCTGACGTCGAGGATAAATTAAACGGAACCATAAGATTTTCGTCTTCCATCCATTTCCAACTAATATCTGGCAGATTAAAGTATCCTAAGATGCACAAATGGCTTTGATCATTGTGAATAGAAATTTCATCTATGTTATTAATATGTTTAAGGTAAACATCCGATGGACTGTTAGGCGGTATGTAACTAACAGCCAGAATTAAAGTTTGGGTTGTTTCGTCTTCACCAAAAATGATTTTGACAGCAAGCTGTTCAATAATAGGATCATTAACAGTTGAGTTAATTTTAGCGGAGATAAACGTGGATTTGACTGCCAACAATACACCACCTCCTCTGTTAAAACCAGTTGCTATAGGACACCTATCACATCTGTAGACCGAGTAGTTATTTGGAAAAAGTTCAGAAGACATAATATCTTTGTGTAACCAAGTTTCAGTAAGAACTATTATATCGTAGTTGTACTGGGATACAGCAACATAAAACTCAGGAATTTTTGAACGCATACCACCTACATTTTGGTAGTATATTTGAAGGTCATATAAACTGTTTCTTTTATGCAATGCTTCTATTTGATTTATCGCTTTACTTTCGACCATTAGTTGGTCATTGTCATTTTTTGGTCGTTTTTTGAAATTTGATTGAACAATCGAACGTGAACCCCACACGGCCAATTTTTTTGGGTCTAAAGCAACATGTAGGAAGTTTTCAGGAATACCAACTTTGAAATTTACATATCTTAGTGTAGAAATATCACAATCTTTTTTTACTAGCTTATGGACAAACAGATCGTTTCTGCTAATCTTAAGTTTATCAGTGATTAGCTGTGCTATTACATTTTCAGATGTATGAGGTGCAAAACGAGATATATGTAAAAATTTTTAGTGCAAATAACTTCAATATCACCTATTTTATCTCCTGTACCCGTAATGACAGATTTATTTAGGGTGGGTTTCTTTTTCTTTTTTACTGTAGACCAACCCTTATCATTTTTGTTATTTATTAGAGAAACATTAGAATTTTGATTTTCTATATGTGATACATTTGTCGGCATAGTGTTTCCTCCAATTGCAATATATGTATCATTTAACAAGATAGTACCGCAGTAATACTGCATCTGCTTCAGTTAAATTTTTGCTTTTTACATTTTTCTTTCCACTTTTAGCATTTGTTTTTTTATTTAACGGTAAACTTTCTTTTACTTTTGAAGTGGAAGCAATATATTTTTCAGTTAATAATCTCTCAGTTTGATTCGAATTTCGATGCATTTCTGGTTGATTATTTGCAATAATTGCATCCACAAAACTTCCAAAAAACGCTATTTTTCCTGTGACACAAAATTTTTGTTCATTTTATTTTTATTTTCTAGGTTTAAACTAATATTATCCAGACGTTCTGATATATTCATAAACTCTCAATGAAGAAATGTTTTCAATTGATGAACAATTTGATCATCTACCTCTGGCTCTTTACTTTCAACATCACCCATCTTAGTAAAATTAAGTTGGTTAACAGACAATTTTATAGATTCAACAGCTAATGAAATGTTGTTGAATGTATTTATGTTGTCCTTTAGGCTATTTTTTAGATCGCTGACATTATACTCCAAAAGATCGATTAGTACCTTTATATTATGCTTCATCGATTTTTGAAATTTCTCCATAGCACTGTTTATATGAAGCTGAATTTTATCGTTCAATTGATCAGCTAATATTATTAGTAAGATCTCCCTCATCTATTCGTTGACATAATATAGAAAATATTTCCGTGTTCCGATCAATTACTTTAGAGGCTTTTTCTATCAAATTATTTTGTTGGTCCCTTAACATTTCAAAATCCTTTAATTGATCCGCTTTGAGATCTTGTAGGATTTTATGGAGTTTAAGGGCAATTTTCACAAACAAAATAGTCTACCAATCTCGAGATTTTCCAGTTCCTTTCCAATCCCACACAAACCCCGTGGAATCGTTTTTGGCAACAGCCATTGCATTGTGTTGTTTCTGACTTGAGATCTAAATTTGCACATAAAGACGAGGCGCATTTATTAGACATTATTTATTATTTATTGTAATGGTATATAAGATTTTTATTAAAAATAGAGTTAAAGTTATTTTTAATATTATGTTTAATTTATATTATTATTTGAGTTCAATATTTACTGCGCGAAAACTATTCCAACAAGTAATATTTAAAATGTTATTATAATTTATTAAAAGAAAACAATAATGTTTATAAATCACTATATCTGGTGACAAAGCTTTACTTTAAAATGTTATTTCTATTTTATTTAAAGAAAACAAAGATGTTAACAAATCCAGTAATATTTAAAATGTTATTATTTTAATCAAGTGAAAAAGCTTTACTTTAAAAATGTTTTTATTATGATTTATTAAAAGAAAACAAAAATGTTAAAAATCACTATATCTGGTGGCAAAGCTTTTATTTAAAAATGTTATTTTTATTTATTTAAGGAAAACAAAAATGTTAAAAAACCAAGTAATTTTGAAATGCTATTATATTAATCAAGTGAAAAAGCTTTACTTTAAAAAATGTTTTTATTATGATTTATTAAAAGAAAACAAAAATGTTATAAATCACTGGTGACAAAGTTTTACTTTAAAATGTTATTATTATAATAATTGAAATTAAAGTTCAATGAACTTTATTGCAATTAACTTAATTTAAACCGGCGTGAAAGAAAGATCTGTACACTATGAACGAACGATATTCATTGCTTATACAATATACATACATTATTTTTGGTTATTCTATTTTATATTAATATTTTTTAATTCTCTTTTTCTTTTTCTAAATTTAATTTAATTTCTCTTTTTCTTTTTCTAAATTTAAATGAAGGTAAACTGTTATTTAGTTCCGCAGTCATATTATGCTGCAGAATTTCGACTATTAAAATTTTGAAATCTTTTTTAGTATTCAAGTTTTTATTACTGCGAAGTTGTCCAATTTCTCGCATTTCCAAATTCTCTTTAAGTTCCACATTTTTCCAAAATTTTCTACAATCTCATTTATTAATTAACATGAGTTATACAGAAACTATAAACATAATTTTAATAAACTTTTATTTTTATAATCAAATAGCTTTTACCTTTTGAAAGATTTTTATTTTAATTGTTAATAGGTTTGTAATAAGAATGTTTTTAGAGGAAAAAGCGCCTAGTTACTTTTCGCCCCGTGTTTGGAGCTAATATTGACTGCTCAGGGGAAATTATTACAATATTTATTAACATTAATAATTATTCGGTTTCTTTTTAAATAAAAACTATTGCGTTGAGTTGGTTTTTATAAATTTTGAATTTTTTAAGATCATTTTATTTTATGTATTTTATTTTGTTTAATTTAATATGCTTAATAGAAAAAATAAAGTGAAGATTGGATATTATAAAAAAATAACGTAAATAATAACAATTCAATATTAAAATAAAAATAAAACTGTCAACATAAGATTGTTTGCACAAACGCTATTTCATACTTCAGAGAACATAAAAATAAATTAAATTAAATAATATTTCAGTCTTTTTAGTCAAATATAAACAAAAGATTAATAATATAATACATTGTTTTTTTCTAGTAACACAAAAGGCAGAGCACAGGGACCTTAATTTTTAAAAACTATTTCTAAATTAGACAGCAAAATCGTTATCTGAATCACAATTGATGCATTTAAGTAAAAGTGTGTCACCCTTCACGCATTTGAAGTTGTATTTATATAACATTACGATATAACATACATTGAACCCACTCTTTGCCAGAAATAGATTTTCCATAAGCTTTACCACATACAATACAAAAATATCCTTCTTGATCACTTTCATCACTTTCATTTTAAATTTTTTTTTTTCATTTTTTGTATTTCTTTACCTTTTTTCTTTTCTTGTATTCTTTCTCTTCATTTGTTCTTGTTTTTCTTTTCGTTTGAGTTTGATTCAATTTTTTTTCCTGTGCCAATGCAATCTGGCGAACCATTACGAATGAAAATTTGTGAATATCTGACACGGGGAAAAATAAATATGGGAGGAACTGAATTTCCAACCGCGATAATGGCAACTGTTAACGTTACAAGTATTCTTCTTTCGGCTGATAATAAGGCTCCAATTGGTTTTTGTCCACTGCAAACTGATATTTATTTAAAACTAGTTTTATTAAATGACGTAGCTCTGCTTAACAAAGTAGCTTCAGGCGTTCTAATTGATAATCTAGGATTTCTTTGCATAAATTTGATAAACCAATCAGGTCCAGACATCTCGTTTATATGCCAAGAAGTTATGTTATTAATTTTTGAAAATTTAGCACATCGATAAGCTAGTTTCTTACATCTTTCGGAATCAACCCGAAATAGATACTGGAACATTTTAATAAATAATTAGTTATTTTTTCTTCTTGGTGGTTTAAAACCAACACAAATGGAAGTGTCCTCTTTTTTTTTCTTCATAAATTTATACAAAGTGACATGACATAGATCGAAATTTTTTGCCCCTTTACGTAAACTAACTGTTTTTTCCGGAACTTCGTGAGCTGCTAGCTCGAAAATTTCTGTTCCCTCTGTTTTTCTTTTATAATTTCGCATTCTAAAAAAATTACAATAATGAAAACTTATATTTTCTCAAAAACATAAAATAAGGTAAATATTAACATTGTTAAAATTTGCCCCGGCCATATGTTAGCACTTACCTCATTAGCTTTTCATAATTATTTCTTTAACTTTACGGAAAAGTTTGTGGATATTATTTAAAATTAGTAAAAAATTAACAAATAATAGAGCAAATAAATGGAGTCTGGATTTGACCAACTGTAAACTACTTACAAATCAAAATTTAATCACCCAAAAAATTTATATTTTTCACTAAATAATCAGACCGTACATCTAGCCTTTTCACACAACGTTCAATGACAAACCGAATAATGTCATTCAATAGAGATCTTAATAAAGAGAGAAATTAATAAAACACTCAACATCTGAGATGGGTGGTATATGCGTAAGTTGAGTGTTAATTCTTACCCCTGTTAATTTAAGTGGGAAAAATCCGTTGAAAAAGTATAAAAGTATTATAAATTTTTTATCACTTCAAATATGTGAAAATTCGTTAGTTTGCAAAATTGTTTCATTGACCCAATTGTCATCACTATCAATGACGTTCTCATAAAATATTACAAGAAAGTTCTTTACTTGCAATATTGTTTGAAGAATTCTACCATTATATTCCAAGCGTGTAGAAGCAGCATTTGGAATTTTTTTTTTAACAATAAGGTTGAACGTTGCTAGTCGTTTTGATGAGTGATTGAAAAAAAGCTTTCAAAACTATGTAAATTTATAAAAAATGAAACACAATGTTTGATTTTTGAGCATAATTAATGTGCAATATAAATAACTTCTTTGAGTTTGATCTGTAAACCGTTAGTGTTACCAGACATAACAGCAGCACCATCATAGCTCTGAGAAACCAGTTTATTTACAATTTCAAGTTTTGTTAAATATGGAATTATAAAATCAAAGAGGGATTGACTTGATCTGCTTAAAGAAATATCAACAAATTCCGAAAACCTCTGACTAATTTGCCATGATTGTTTACGTAGCGAAACATTATTGTGAGTTGAAATTTGTTTCATAGCAACGTATTCAGTGCTTTGAGTTTCTCTTTGAAGTTCATTTGTTAAAACATATGCAATGGATAAAATCCGGTCATTTTCTCAAATGAGCTTTTAACAAAGGATTATACGAAGCTAATAAATTCAAAACTTCCACATAGCTTCCTCTATTTAAAAAATCAAATTATTAGTTATCACTTCTAAAAGCTAGTTCTTGGAACGCTAAATGGAAAGTAACATCAATTAAACATTTTAAAAGTTTTCTATTGTGAGTCACTTTCTCGTTACAATTTTGAATTGATAAAGAACCAGTAGAATTTAAAACGTTATCAATTTGTACCATTCTAAAAGTTTTTAATGAAATCATTCGCTGGATGCTGTAGTCTGTTTGTCTAACAAGTTCTTACTGCAACGCTTAAACTCCATGATAAATCGCCTATTTCATCAGTTAGAGCTTTAGTGGCTATATCTGCTAAAACGTGAGCAGCCTCCGTAATCATATCCACTACATCACGAACACCTCTGTCCATGTTTATTAGTATACGACTATTCAAATTATATGTAAATAAAACTACAAACTAATAAGGGAATAATGTGGGGATGAACTTATAATTGAGAATATGCAGATAATTTCAATAAAATGATATTTTTAATTTAAATTTAATAATATTTTGTTGTTCCTTGATTTGTATTTAGAAGAAACTTGTCCATGTATTCACAGAAGATAATAATGACACATACTTCTTTAGTGAGTGTTGGCGATTCTCGTTCTGATGGTGTTATGGATTTTCTGTCAATGTGAAGTTGAATTATGTTCTCCAATGTCACTTTCTCCTTCGTTATTCTGGTCCATACTTGGTAACTTTTAAGAGCGGAATCGCCTTCTATTCTAATCCGTAGTTATTTACTCAACCATGATAATTGCTTATATAAAGTAAACTTTGCCTAAACATTTTGAGAACCTAAACATTTTGAGACCTAAACATTTTGAGAAACCATAAAAAATATTTCCATTAATAGCTTCCATTGCTCTTCTGAAATGTCTGAAGTCGGTAGATAGAACTTCAGATGCCCACTCCCATGAGAAATCAACGTATATTCGTTCTTCATTTTTTTGTTTTTTTTATGATCTTGACAGTAACTTGGTAGAATCACCTTTTGGTGCTTAATTAAGTACGGTACTGCAATTTTACACTAAAATATCTACAACATTTCGAGTATTTATTTTAACAAATTACTGGCTTATCTACTCATTAAATGTAGAAAACTACTACTATTGTCAGGAACTAAGCCATCTTAAATAGAATAGTTTCATTTTATTTAATTTGTTACCAGATTAACTCTCAATTATCTTTTGTGATTTATTATATCCCAATGACAAAGGGTACTAGACCAGCTCGAAAAACCAATGAATCTGTTTTTTTTTTTTGCTTCATCGGGAATCGAACCCGGGACTTTTCGGTTGAAAGGCAGGCGCTCCACCTACTGCGCCACCCAGCGTATTCCAACATGGACAGAGGTGTTCGGGATGTAGTGGATGACCCAGCGTATTGTCATAAATGCAGTTAATCCAGCTCCACTCATTTGTTGTATTGTTAGTGTTAATCTTAAAGCTTTCGGTGGTATAAGTTTCATCCAATAGTCAAATATGTTCTTGACGTGTTCTGTATTTATCTTGTCCCCGTAAATACTGTAAATTCTCACGATGCAGTTGTTATCAAATACCACATTTTTCTCTAATTCGTCATTCATTGAGCTTTGTATTTTTTCTAGGAATCTATCAGATGTGGTTCCACGTTTTGCTACAGTCATTAAAGTTGAAGCGATGGCTGCAAAACCACTCCAGTATGCGTCTTCCTCTCATCTAATAGATGACGAGACTGCTGTAATGAACCCATGGATTGAGTTGAGATAGCACATGCCTTTTTTGTTGATCACACCTTTTGTCTTTTAACGACCTGCAAGCGAAATAATTTTATTCGCCCACTGTTATCTTTTTCCCGTACAGCAAACTGTTGTGTTGGTGCAGGTGGATTTATGGGTGCATCCAAAACCGCTTCTATACCAATTTTAAAACCAAAGTTGCGGTAAACACGGGCATTTTTTTACCTGAAAATTACTAGTGATAGTTCCAGTTACCGACCTAAATCTTGCAAAAATTGTCGATGTTTGTTTCTTAATTTTTTTTTTTTAATTTGAATTATTTTCCTTATAAATTATATAAGCGGCAAGTGCACAAATAACTACCATGTTGTAAAATAGACCTAGTGGATATCTTCGGCATTGACGTTTTTTCGTGTATTAACACAACATTTGGTCAATTGTATTTACATCTCCTTTTCTCTTGTTATAATATAAAATAATTTCAGCTTTTTTTTTTTTTAAGTAATACGACATTTTTTTTATATATATATGAACATACGGTAATTTTGGACTGTTATTCTCTATTATCATAACTTAAAAATTCCTTAGGAATGTATGGTTTATTTTTCTTCAAAGTTCCTAACAAACTGAGACTCCATGACATGAGAAACTCAGTTAGATTTAATGATGTAAAAAAAATTTTACAAACTACAGTACGTCCTGAACCTTTATATTTCAGCACCAAATCCTTCACCACTCTTTCACACAGATTTTTCTCAGAAGTAGGACCATTTTTACCTGTATAAATTTGGGCTCTTAGAGGATAAGAAGAATTAGCGTCTCAAACCCACCAAATTTTGATTCCATACTATGCTGGCTTTTGAGGCATATGAGTAGTTTAATTGAAAAAGTTGCTCGTCTATTCTATAGACTTTATCGTATAGATTTTATCCTATTTATGAATATATCATCATACAATAAATTAACATTATAACACAATACATAATGACAAATGTGTAATAAATTTCACTATACGTACAATGGAAATTCATCATTATGTGTAATGAACTTTTATACACAATGAAAATTAATTACCAGTGTAATGAATTGCAATACCTAATCATAACCGTAATTTCACATTAGACTGATAGTCAAAATCTTCAAAGTCAAAAAAATTTGATTTGATGTGGAATAGGAAATGCAGAGAAATTAATTTCACGAAACATTTTAGTATTTCCTATAATTCGTATAAAATGAAAAAAGACTTAAAAGTTATAAATTAATATTATTTTTATTACAAAGTTTTTTACATATAATCTTACGTATTTTGTTAAATTAATTTCATCTGTTTCATTTTTCATTAAAAAATAATTTTTTCTATAAGTAGCACCTTTATAAAAGCTGTTCGTGAAACACCAAGACTTTCAATATTTTTAAAATAACTTCTAATATACAAATCGACATTAACCTTCATCCGTCCCTAAAAAAAGTAACGCTAAAGGCCCTTGGGTCAGAATAGACCCATATATATATGGTTTTACACTAAAAAGCAATTTTTTTTTTTTTGGTTTTTGTTTATTGTTAATAAGTTTAAATAAAAGAAAACAAAATATTCCACATAAATTCAATCCGATTAAAGTACATAAATTGAAGAAAAAAACTTGCTATGCTACATAAATATATCTCATTTCATACACTAGTGACACACGGTATTGGTATGAGTTTCACAGATAAATTTATTACAAATGGTGCACTTTGATGTGTGCTTGTTGTCAGATTTTTTGCAAAAATTACAACGGACTTTTTTTTCACATTGCTTATTTGTAGATGTCGTTGGTGAACAGTTTGTTGCGTTAGCTGTTGTAAGATTACCTATCAAATTTTGGTACTTTAAAGATCGTGTGGGAACAAGCTCTTCTAGCCATATGTTCTTTGATCAAAGATTCCCCCAGTATTTCGATAAAGAGTCTTTGTCTATGATATTTTCTGTTGTTCCAATCTGGAAAAACGCTAATGAAAAACGCAAATGCATTGTTTACTGACACGTCTAATATGTTGGTGAAAATATCAACTGGCCACCTGTTTGTTTTCGTTTTACAAGTATAACTAGCTATCTCTTTATCTACTGTGTACACTGTGTACACAGTAGATAAAGAGATAGCTAGTTATACTAGCCGCTTTTGGTCCGATTATAGTCTAAAATTATCTGTGGTTTTTTTTGGTGTCGTTTGCAACTTGTATATTTTCGTGTAAAGTGCTTTGAAGAATAACACACTTGTTTTTTTTGGTATATAAGACACCATAGTAGTATCCAGGGTAAACGCAAACCTTGACGAAAATACAGGCTTACTTTTCACGTCCAAAAGCACAGATGGAATTGATATTTTATTTTTCCTTACGGTTCCAATCATAGTCATTTTGCGTTTCAATAGCATTTGTCCAAGTTCATACGATGTGAAAAAATTATCAAATGTAACATTTCTGCCATTTAGCTTTCTTTGACATAAATCAAGTACTACGTGTAAGCCTTACTTTTTCTCAGCTACTGCGCCAGCTGCCTTTCCTGTATACACTTGAATATTCCAAACGTATGTATTTATACTATCGCAAAGTATTTATTAAATTTAAAAATAAAAAATTTAATTCCGTATTTTGCCGGTTTATTCGGCATATGTTGGTGAAACGAACACCTACCTCGAAACCCAATCAATTGCTCCTCAATCGTTACATTTCAGTTTTGGCAATTCCACCCATTCATCCCACATTCATCCCATTCATCCCACAAATCCCGAATTGGAGCCATTTTATCCGTATTTCTGCGAGCAGCTCGTGTGCTGCGATCATCAATTCTTATGACTCTTGAAACAACTTTGAATCTCTTGAGGGACATAGTGGCACGGAAAATATATCGGCCTTTTTTCTCGTCCCACAAGTTTTCAAGTGCTTCATTGTGTGATTTGAACACACCAGCTAATATCAAAAGACCAATGAAGACTTCCAGTTCCATGGTATTCGAAGGTTTCCAGTTTTTTTGATATACTCGTTTATCAATTATTATACTGTATATACTTTGCTAAATTAAAATGCTGTAATTTTCAAATTAATACTCACAACAAATTTCACTAGTGGCCTCGGTAGCCGAGTGGTAAAGCACTCGAATATAGGAATGTAACGATCGGGGAGCACGGGTTCAAACCCCGTGATAACTGAATTTTTTTTCAAATGATGAAAATTACAATGTCCACTTGGGGCATGTGTTTCAGCATAGTACGAATACTTTTGATCTTCTGTTGACTTATTTAATTGTAACGTGATGCCACTTCAGGAACTGGTAGCTCATAATTATTATTATCCATTATTTCACATTTTCTTTTAAAAATTTTCTGTATTTTTAGTTATGGATGTAAAGTTGTGACTAAATAATAACTCAACAATTTTTGGAGTAGGGAACTTCTTTGAAAGTACAGCTTTAAAGTTTTGAAATCATTTGAGTGCATTTGAAATATTTTTACATTTTTGTATTTAACCCTTTCGATACATGGCTTGAACCACCTATGGGAAAATTATTTAGCGGTGGCAAACAAGTTTCTATAGTTTTAAATAAATATATACAAAAATATCTTTTCACTATTTTTAGTATTTAGTGGGTTTTAGATTGTACATTATTTTGTACATAGGTTACCAGCGCCTGAAAAATTACATAATATTAAAATATAATTACATAATGATTTTGTAATTCAAATATTATTTTTATTAATTTAAAGAAAAATGAAACATAAAAAAATAATTGCACAATTACTGTAAAAATTAATTCATTATTCGTGAATAGATGTGTTACTTTCTTATTAAAATTATAATATTAAAAAAAATAAAATAATTAATTAAATTACATAAAAATATTGAAAAATATTTTAAAAAATTGGAACAAATATTTAGCTTTAAATTTTTTTATGGAAATCAACAAAACAATTTCTCTCCCTTGTAATACATAAATGATCTGCGCATTTTTTATACATGAAATGAGTTCTACCAGAAATACATATTTTGCATCGCATAGGAACATTTTTTTGTCATGATGAGGCATGTGATTTATACAATCAATTCGAACGTCTTGAAGTGGTCTTACTTCGCAACTGAGTTTTTTACTGAAATTATAATATATCTATAGCTCTGGAGGTATGTTGGTTGAAGGACATCCTCGTTGTTTTGGCAATTCTATAGAGATTAAACAATTTACTATGTTCATACGAAAATTTAGCAGATCAAGCATATCTTTTTCAGGGAAACAATTTTTTTTATACAAGTTTTTATACTCGATCCAGCTAGATGCCAACGCAAAGTCTAAAAAGTGTGTAAATATTCGTTAAGTCCATTTTCGTGATCTAATAAACACTCTAACTAGCTGATCTAGTAAATCTACTCCTCCCATTCCATCGTTGTATAAGCGAACAATAAAAGCGTGTTTTTGTAAATTTATCTTGATTGTTCTTTGGAATTTCCAAGTTATTGATAAAATGTAAATTATTTCGTAATTGTGTGAATCTATTAAACGTGGTTGAATTTCGAAATAGATTTATACCCAATAGTGGATTCCAGTACATTCTAAGGCGGGAAAATTTCACACAACCAATGAGAATGTGAAGTCCTATCAATTTTCTTAATTCAGATACATCCGTGTGCCTAAAATTTGGTGTACACTGAAAAAATTTTTACTGTTAAATTAATAAAATCGTTATTAAATTAACAAAAATGTTATTAAAATACGTCCAATAACAAATCGTTAATAAATTAATCACCAGTGTAGTTAAAGTAATAACCATTGAGAGAAAAAAGAGAGAACATAAATGAATATGAATTAACAACAAAATTGTTGATTTAACAACCTGAGTTTTTAATTTAACAGTAGAAGCTGTTAATATAATAAAAAGCATTATCTCTTTAATAACTAAGACTGTGAATTTAATAAACATTACTGTAAATATAATAAAAAAATTGTTATTTTAACAGACAAAAGTTTTTAATTTAACAGTAGAAGTTGTCAATTTAACAAGAAGGGTTATCTATTTAATAGCTAAAATTGTGGATTTAACAAACGCTATTGTAAATGTAATAATGAATCTGTTGCTTTAGCAACTTGAGCTGTTATTTTAATAGCAATGACAATATTCTGCTATTAATACAAACCGCTTTATTATTTTTATAATACAAGTTGTTATTTTAAAAATAAGTTGTCCTAACAAAAAACATAATATCCAATCAAATCTGATTGATAAACGGACCTAATCTTCTACATTAACAAAGAAAATTGAATAATAATTATTAAACTTATAGTTTTTATAACAGTTTTTTTTTGGGATGTCTTAAATGAAACATAATGCATTATATTTAATTAAAAATATTTTTTTTTATTTGCTAATTTTTATATACATAAAGCACTTCTTTTTAAACACATTTCTTTATGGCCATCTACAGTTCCTGTTAGAAGTAGTAACGGTTGAACTGGCAGATTTTCTTTAATTCATTTCTGTAACAATTCTTTCAGCTGTTGAAGTGTGTTACCAATAATTACAAAAGAATTTTGTGAATCGCAAATCCAAATTTTATTATGCTTAGTTTTTCTTTATTTGCCACAATAAGAACAATTCTTGCTGTGGGTACTAGTATGTGGTGCAATAAGTAAAACGTTGTTAATAATTTCCCATCTGTAATTAAATAAAAAGAAATAGAGTAACGTTATTTTATATTATACAAAACAAGAAGATTAATTTTAATAGATGCACCTATTATTATATTTATATAAATTATATGTTTTATGAAATCAATCTTACTTTGTTAAACACTTTTATATTCATAAAAAAAAAAATTTTATGTGTTACTTTATCAGCTGCAATAAATTCAATCATGGATTTAACAGCAGATTCTTTAATTTTGTCTTTATACCTATTTTGATGAATGATGATTCAATCAGTCAATTAATCTAAAACAAAAAAAATTTCGTTAAGTTAATTTCTCAGCGTATATATAATGAATGTAATAACAAAAAATATTTTGAACTTATCAAGTTTAAGTCGGTTTGCCATTGAAATACAAACTATATTTTTTCTTCTACACGATATACATGTGATTCCAATAACTATTTCTCAAAAAAAGAAAATACAATATAATTTAAATTTTAATCATTGCATTATTTCACCTAATTAATATAAAATAAAACTTACCGCTAGAAATTTCCTTAAATTTATTCCAATTAGGTATATGTTCATTCAATAATAATTAAGAAATTTTTATGTATATTAAATAAGTATTTATTATTCAATATGGTATTTATTCTTTGTTACACATTTTTATTAACTTTTAAATTAACTTTAGCAAAACGTTCTTTTTATCCTGCGATTACTTTTGAACTGAATAAGACTTTATAAATTTGAAACCATTTTTTCTCATTTTAAGAAATGTTTGTTAAATTAAAGGTAAAAGTTATTAAAAACACAACTTACTATTATTTTAATAACAAATCTTGGTTTTTTTATAATTTCGACAGCTAAAATACAATTTGTTATTATTTTAATGATTTTGATTATTGAATTAATAACAAAATTTTTCTTTTTAATTACAAATTTTAACAATTTCTGTTATTATATTAACAACAATTACGTAACAACAAAAATTGTTAAATTCACAATTATGTTATAATTTTAATAACCAAAACTGTTATTTGAACAATTTTTGTTATTAATATTATTGTAGGTACAATTTTTATTGTTTTTTTGAATTAAAAAATCATTTTTGTTATCATTTTAATAAAAAATACTATTAATTTAACAAATATTGTTATAGGCATTTTTTACAACCGATTCAACAACCGATTTATTGAAAAAACAGTAAACAAAATTTCAGTGTAGCATATAGATTTGTAAAAAATGTGATTTTTTCAAGAAGTTCATCTGTAAAATATCGACAAAGAATGTGTGAAGGTGTTTTCATTCCGGGTTGGTCAATTTCTTCTCCGCAATTTTCGAAATTTTCCCTTTCCGCTTGAAATGCTCGTCGTCTCCATTCTATATTAGATTTCCTATTGTAAGAAATTCCAGGTAAAAGTGAAGGCCCTGAAATGACCTCATTTACAATTTCAATTACAACATTTTCGTCAATTATAACATTTTGTGCATCTGCTGTAGCTAGAACTCGGAATTTTATTCGATCGGCTTCATCGTTTTGAATTTCAAGACAAGTCTTCAAATTTATTTAATAATAATAATTTTATTTAAAATAAATGTTATTTCCCATAATAAGAAAATTAGTTGAAATGAAAAAATTCTGAAATTTATTTTTATAAAAAATGAAATGAAATTTTGTAATGAACTGTAGAAGAAATATTTTAATTTTGTAACAAAAAAAATTCGTTTATGAATTTAGTAATGAAAATTTAAAAAGAAATAATGTTAATTATAAAGTCAAAGGGAACCAACGCTTCGTCGTTGTATGTACTACCAATTATGTATGTACTATGTACGTATTTTAGAAATTTATATTTTAAATAAGAAAGAAAACATTCAATTTTAAAGAAATTAAAAAATATTTATTACATTTGAAATTCAAAAATTACTATATGTATGTACATTCTATATTATACATAAAATAAAATAAAAATATTCAGAAAAATAAATTTATATAAATATAAATTTTTTAAAACCTTTACATCATTTTACTTTTAATAAAAAGAACAAGTTCGATTTATTAATTAATACTCAATCTTGATACATAGATATTTTATATCACCATTGTATCTATAAACATTATTATTATTTGTGTTAACAAACAAAATTATTTTCAGGAATTGTTTCGTTCATCATAACACTACTAGAACTCATCATTGTGTTCTCTGTAGAGTTGCTTGTAGTAGTCTATAACCTCGCTCACACTACGAAACTTAAACTACGTTTCTCTACTGGATCTTTTTCACGTAGGTTCACAATTCCTTCTTCGAAGTGCGGAAGAGCGCTAGATAAGTTCTCCGTGTTTAACCGCTAAGCAATATCTGCAACATTTTCTTCATTCTCTTGCTTTTCCGGTCATGTTTGTTCCAACTGATTCCACAAAATTTTCAAAACCCAATTGATTCCCAAAATTCACTTATTTTGGACAATTTGTGGAAGAACTTTCAGGTCGGCATAATCGCTAATTACATTCTCTGGCCAAATTTTTGTCCAAACATTTTTATTGGCTGGCTTGGCTGGCTTGATGATTCTCCTATGTTATGCACGGAATCCTGGATATTGTATTTTTTCCAGAATTCTTTAATAGAAAGACGATCTTGCACCTCGTTCTCTGTAGCAGTAATAAGTTGTTTGTTGTCGTCGGTTGAATCAAAGCTGTAGTATTTTTAAGGAGATACTCAATCCTTACATTGTAATGAAACTGCTGCTGTTGGGTTTCCTAGAGGAGAGGAACTATATATTTTTTGTAAATTCTGTCTGTTTACTCAAGCCGTAATTTCTAAAGAGAAATTATTCAATTCTTCCTGCTCATTTCGGTCCTATCTACTACACTGTAGAAAATAATATCGTGTGAAGGAAACACAGTATTTTAACATTTTTTAAAAATTTAAATCACTTTCGTATGTACATACATAAGTATGTACTTACATGACGATAATCTTTATATTGTGGATTAAAATAATAGACAGTTTTTAGATATTAGCAGAGATAGATTTAACAATAAATGTTGTATTAGATAAAGTTTTGAAGCTTTTGAAAAAAGCATACGTTTGGCTTCTTCTTGCTCCACTGACTATAAAAATACCATCTAAATGTACTTTACAAAAAAAACAAACATTTATTTTTTTTTTTTATTGAAATAAAACATTCTTCTTAACATTTTCATAAATTTCTTTAATATAAATTAACCATGACAAATTTGTTTTTAAGGTAATAATTTTGGGTTAGCTACAAAATCGGGAAAAATATATAAATCCGGAAGGTACAAAATCAGACAAATCAAAACACGGAAAATAAAAAATCCGAAAATTGAAAATCCGAGAAGTACAAAATTCCGAAAATCAGAATCCGGGATTTCAAAATTCGGGAAGTACAAAATCCAGAAGTTAGTTGAATGAAGGAATTTATTTTGATAGCGTTCATCAATACTTTTTACTACTTTTTTATTGTTTGCGTAACCACGTAGAAAAAAATATGTCATTTGCGAATTTTAATAGAAAGAAAATTTTCCTTGTAGAACGTGGAGTAAGTATTGACTAATTTTAGTAAATACCATAGAAAAAGTGTAATATAAAAGTTCAGAAACTAAGATAATTTGTTGCCTAATTTTTACAATACAATTTTAGCTTTACATTTTTTTACTAGAAATATATGCAAACTTTTTAGCTGGCACTTTTTTGATATCTGAAAAACAGGTAACTAATAAATTATTTTGAATGAGCTAAATTTAAAATTACAACCGAAATCTACATCATTATTTAAAATATATAACACGATATCGGTATAATTTTTGTGTAAATTCCAGCTTTTTAAATTAATATTTTTTAAAATAAAATTGAAAAAATTTAAAAATAAATCGCTTTCACGAGAGTTGTTTCTTAATAATACTTTAGTTCTTTTTTTTTAAAAATAATTTTTCAATCAGTTCATTATCAAATGTAGTAGGAAACTTTCTTGAGCATACGCAATACAGAATTTTATCTTATTTTTCCCTTAAGCATTTTCTAAATATAGATGGGGGGTTATAATGCAATTTAGTAAATTTTTTGTGATGCAATCAATGCTGGAACAATAATTGCTTCCTTGTAGTAAAAAGTTATCAATGTATGTATAGGTAATTTTACAATAAAAAATAAACATTTTAATCTTACCTTTGTTCGAGATTTGTTTGTAAGCCACAAAATCTTACCTGGAGTGGCAGCACGTAACTTGTTCACGTTCACCAAAAAGACTTATTAGAACTTTTGGTAGCATGTAAGCAACGTTGGCGTTGATTTAATTCCGAAAACGTAAAGTATACATTTTTTCGGTAGCATGTAAGCAAGTTGACATTCGTTGATTTTAACGTATACGTTTATTTTTAAACCTCAATGATTTTCTTACCGTGTACTAAAATTTATACGGGAAAGATAGTTTTTTTTAATAATTTTGTGTTGTTTTAATAATAAAAATATAAAATTTAAATATTTATAATAAAATGTGAAATTTTAAGAACATTAAATTTTATAGTAATAGTAATTTTTAATTTCTTTTGATAACATTTTATTTCTGGAATAATTGAACGCTGGGTGGCGCAGTAGAGCGCCTGCCTTTCAACCGAAAGGTCCCAGGTTCGATTCCCGAAGCAAAAGAAATGCTTTATGAATTTTTCGACCTGTCCAGTACCCTTTGTCATTGGGGTATAATAAATGGCAAAAAATAATTGAGAGTATAATCTGGTAACAAATTAAATAAATGAAACTGTTCTATTTAAGAAGGCTTAGTTCCTGACAATAGCAGTAGTTTTCCACATTTAATGAGTTGATAAGCCAGTAATTTGTTAAATAAATACTCGAAATATTGTAGATTGTAGTGTAAAATTGCAGTACCGTACTTAATTAAGCACGAAAAGGTGATTCTACCTAACTTACTGTAGAGTGTAAAAAAAAAAAATTTTTGTTTGCAATAAAAAAATTATTTTATTTCTGTGATAATTCAAGCATTTTTTATGTGATAATAAAATCATTTTTTTTTAAATTTCTTAATAATTGAGTGTTTTAATTTATTTAAATAAAATACTATATTTATTAGTTCATTGTAAATATTCTAATTCATTGAAAATATCATATAAAATATCAACAGAATTGGTTTGTTTACATTTGTTTAATTTATTTATTTTTTATTTTAGCCTATTATAAATTCTATATCCATTGAAACGGGCACATCATTTTTATTATTTTTGCGAGTTTTATATAACATATTTGGTTTTCAAAACTGAAAATAATAATGCGAAATACAAGAATTCAAAAAAAAAAATTCTAAAAAATTTAAATTCATTTCTTTTTATTTCAAACCTCCATTAAATTTGAAAAACATATGTTTTTTGAAGTTTTAAATAGGTTAATTTGATTGTCAAAATAATTTTCGAACATTCGGAATATTTTTTCGAGTTTTCGGAATAAATTTTCAACGTGATGTTTTATATGCTACCAAAAAAATTTTTTGACGTTAAAATAAATACTTCACGTTGATTTTTGAACGTAAACGTTTTACGTGCTGCCACTCCTGCATTTACGATCTTTAATATTTAAGTCTTAGTATATGAAAATATCTTTTTTGAAGTCATCCCAACTATGAAAGAGAGAATTTTCGTTATTGGGATATAGAAAATTAAAATCCCTCTTAATCTGTAAAACAAAATATATTTTAGCTTAAAAATTTGAAAAAATCTATATAGTTTTTGTATCTTATACAATACTAGTTTGTATCTTACACAATATTAAAATAATAAAAAAAATCGAATGTAATAATTAATTACCAATTTGTAGCCGAATGTTTCTTTGTTCTTTGTTGAAAAGTTGTTGTAGTCTCTTACTGAATGATACCCAGAACCTTGTTGCTTCTCCAATCAATTATTTATTTTATTGGTCGCTGAGACTTGATCATCAATGTTGAACTAAAAGTTTATTACATTAAATATATAGCACTTGATCCTGGTGTATAATATATTTTTAAAAATGCTATAACTAAAATTAAATATTTACCTCACTTTTTTCCAATTTAAGAGTTTTTCTCTAAACTCGATTCATTTTCGCGATTAGTTCCTTCAAAAACTCTGTTGATAAATACTTTAACGTATTATATAGGTCTCGTTTTCTATTATAAATATTTTAATGCTTAATTTTGTATTCATCACTTTTTTGTACATTTTATCTGCTTTACCAATGAATATAAATATAAGTTCTACTAAATTCCATTCTTGTAGTATTTTATGCAAATTCTCATAGGCTGCGAGAACTATGAAAAGCATAGAGGTATCCTCAGGGAACAGAGTTTCTTTAAAAATTGCACTATATGCCATCCAGTAACAAATGAATAGTATTATCTATTTTTTTTTTGATAATTGTTTTTTAATGTATATAAAATTGGAATTACCTTATTTCAAATGTTTTAAAAATTTTTCTTAATTATTTCACAAAATTACAAACTAAGAAATTATCAAATGCTACACTGAAAAAGTTTTTACTGTTAAATTAATAAAATCGTTATTAAATCAACAAAAATGTTATTAAAATAGGTCCAATAACAAATCGTTATTAAATTAATCACCAGTGTTGTTAAATTAATAACAATTTAGAGAAAAAAGAGAGAGCATAAATGATTATGAATTTAACAACAAAATTGTTGATTTTTTTACATTACTGTAAATATAATAATGAAATTGTTATTTTAATAGGCAAATGTTTTTAATTTAACAGTAGAAGTTATCAATTTAACAAGAAGGGTTATCTTTTTAATAGCTAAAATTGTGGATTTAACAAACATTATTGTAAATACAGTAAAACTCGCTTAAATGCACATCGATTTTTTTCGCAAAATGATTGCATTTATCCGTGTTGTGCAAATACAGAAAGCACGGATATATGCAATTAAAATGCATTTATCCAAAATACTGATAAATGCAAATGAATGTGCAATTATACCTACATTATGTATGTACAACATGAAAACTGAAAAAAAATATGAATGGATCTAGTTATGCATATACAAATTTAATTTTTTGGTTAAACATTTATTAAAAAACAAAACGAACTTACATATATTATTTCATTACATGTGTGTTATAGTATAACATAAAACAAAATCACAAATTCATTATTTTATTATTAACTTAAGTTTCAAAAATTTTATTAACAAAAACAAAAAAAAATAAAAGTTTAACAAAAACAAAATGCTATTGTGCAACTAATTAAGTACATACACATTAGTAAATAATAAATATATAATGTATTATAACATAAAAAGAAATCATCAGTTTTTGTCCATATTAAAAAAGTCTGAAATATGTTTTTGTACAAAATTTTTATCAGATAGTGAAAATAATTTTTCTTCCAAATCGTCTATACTTTGCGAAGAAATATTGTTATATTCAAGGTAGGATTTTAATGTATAAAAGGCTTCTAAGGCATCTTTTCGATTTGGTATTACCATATTTTCTTCTTCAATAAATTCAATAAATTTTAGATTTTCTGTATCCAAATTATTTTTTTCGACCTCTTGTATTATATCTTCATTTGTTAAAACTCCGTGACAATCAACGTCATTATCACAATTTAAATAAGTTTCAAAATCTTCCATAGAAATAGATAAATCTAGAATTTCTCGGACTTCATCAGCACTTTCATTTTCTTCTATGTTTGGTTCATTTTTATGAAAACCTGCTTTTCGAAAACAGTTTTGGATCGTTGTTGGAGTAACAAGCCACCATGACCTCTTAGTTATTTTTAATGCGTCCAAAATATTTATAGTTTTCGCAAACTCTTTTGAATTAATCCCTGCTTCAAGAGCCAACAGTTGTTTTCTAATAAGGCAAGTTCTGTAATGAACCTTAAAGTTTCTGATAATTCCCTGGTCTAAGGGCTGAATCAAAGATGTTGTATTGGGTGGAAGATACTGTAGAGTAATATATTCCAGTTCAACGTTATCTTCAATTTTATGGCAACTAGCATTATCAATGAAAAGTAGAATTCGTTTTTTCTTAATTTTTAACTTTGAATCCAAGTCTTTTAAAATTTTAATCCATATGGAATTATTCATCCAGGCTTTTTGTGAATTAAAATAAGGTATGGGTATAGTCTTCTTTCGAAATGCATGAGGTGCTTTTGATTTGCCTATTGCATAAACATTCTTGTCGGAACCATCCCAATTACAAATAAATAATAATGTGAGTCTATCTTTTGGAAGTTTCGATCCAGGAACTTTATCACCTTTCATTGCAAATGTTCCACTAGGTAAAGCTTTATAGAAAATACCAGTTTCATCGGCATTATATATATCTGATGGATCAAAATCTTTTATTAATTCTGGCAGAATTGTATTTGTCCATTCAGTGCCAGCTTCAAAATCAGCATCAGCTTTTTCTCCAGCTAATTTGTGGAAGCTAACGTTTTGTTTGACCTTCCACCGATGAAGCCACCCAGCGTTAGGTTCAAAATCATCAATATTTAAAATTTGTGCAAGTTTTTTAGCTTGTTCGCAAATCATTGGTCCATTTATTATGGCGTTTTTTGCTCTCATTTCTTTGAACCATAATGATATTGACTGATCTACTTTGTCGAACAAACCTTTTCTAAGTCGCTTTCTGTGTACATTTCCATTTTCATTTGACACTTTGTCATATGTTTTTTCACATTTTATAATTCTGGAAATTGTGGACAAATGTACCTAAAACGTAAAAAAAAACGTTTGAATTTTTGAATATGTGTGTAATTTATAATGATATGTACACCTACATTAAATTTTTCTGCAAGTTCTGCTCTTGTTTTTCCTTCCCGGATTTCTTTTAAAATCTGCAGCCTATTTTTTACTGTTAAGGTATTTCTTTTACCTACCATCTTAAAATTAAGAGATTTTAGCATTTGAAATTAAAAAAAATTATAATATTTCACTTACCTTTTAAATTTAAATTTATAAACGTATTAAATCACATCAAAATAACGACAAAACATTTGTACTATGTACTAGTCAAAACTATGTATGACATTGACATGTAAATAACCACAAAACATTTGTACCAGTCAACATATTGACGACATGTATACGAATTAAAAAATTTTCAGGGATGTGAAATTTTTTATTGCAAAAATTTGAAAAATATTGAGTTTTTTGACTAAATAAAAATTTTTGTTTTTTTATTTTCTTTATGTGCGTTTAAGCGTGTGAGTTTTTTAGAGATGTTTATCTTGTGGCATTGAAAATGATTGCTTTTAAGCGACTATTGTAAATATCCGTGTTGCTTTTATGCGTGTTAATTTGTATTAAAATGAATATAAAAATAAATGGGACTAATTTTTGTATGCTTTTATACGATTTTTGCATTTAAGCGTGTTGCATATAAGCGTTTTTGACTGTATAATAATGAATCTGTTGGTTTAGCAACATGAGTTGTTATTTTAATAGCAATGACAATATTCTGCTATTAATTTATACAATACAAGTTGTTATTTTAAAAATAAGTTGTCCTAACAAAAAAACAATATCCATTCAACTCTGATTCACAAACGGACCTAATCTTCAACATCAACAAAGAAATTGAATAATTATTATTAAAAAAATTTACAGTTTTTTATAACAGTTTTTTTTCGGAATATCTTAAATGAAACATAATGCATTATATTTAATTCAAATAATTTTTTTTTATTTGCTAATAATTTTTATATGCATAAAGCACTTCATTTTAAACACATTTCTTTATGGTCATCTACAGTTCCTATTAGAAGTAGTAACGGTTGAATTGGCAGATTTTCTTTAATTCGTTTCTCTAACAATTCTTTCAGCTGCTGAACTGTGTTTCCAATAATTACAAAAGAATTTTTTGAATCGTAAATCGAAATTTTTTTATGTATAGCTTTTCTTTATTTGCCACAATAAGAAAAATTCTTGATGTGGATACTAGTATGGGGTGTAGTAAGTAAAACGTGGTTAATAATTTCCCATCTGTAAATAAATAAAAAGAAATGGAGTAATTTTACTTTATATTATACAAAATAAGAAGATTAATTTTAATATATGTACCTATTATTATATTTATATCTATTATTATATTATGTGCTTACCATATTGAAATCAAACTTACTTTGTTAAACACTTCGCAAATTTTTAATTTTATATTCATAAAACAAACTTACTATGTGTTACTTTATCAGCTGCAATAAATTCAATCATGGATTTAACAGCAGATTCTTTAATTTTGTCTTAATATTTTGATGAATGATGATTATAAGTCAATTAATCTAAAACAAAAAGTTAATTTCTCAGCGTATATTTAATGTAATGAAAAAATACTTTGAACTTATTTAGTTTAACTCGGTTTGCCATTGAAATACAAACTATAATTTTTCTTTTGCACAATATACACTACAATACAATATAATTTAAATGTTGCACTATTTTACGAAATTAATATAAAATAAAACTTACCTCTAGAAATTTTGTTAAATTTATTCCAATTATGAGTTAATTCAATAATTATTAAGAAATTTTTATGTATGTAATATATATTAAATAAGTATTTTTTATTCAATATTTATTTATTCTTTTTACACATTTTTATTCACTTGTAAATTAATTATAGCAAAACGTTCTTTATATCCTGCGATTAATTTTGAACTGAATAAGAATTTTTAAATTTGAAAACATTTTTTCTCATTTTGAGAAATGTTTGTTAGATTAAAGATAAAAATTATTAAAAACACAACTTACTATTATTTTAATAACAAGTCTTGTTTTTTTAATAATTTCGACTGTCAAAATACAATTTGTTATTATTTTAATAATTTTGATTATTGAATTAATAACAAAAGTTTTCTTTTTAATTACAAATTTTAACAATTTCTGTTATTATATTAACAATGATTATGTAACAACAAAAATTATTAAATTCACAATTATGTTATAATTTTAATAACCAAAACTGTTATTTGAACAATTTTTGTTATTAATATTATTGTAGGTACAGTTTTTATTTTTTTTTTGCGTTAAAAAATAATTTTTGTTATCATTTTAATAAAAAATACTATTAATTTAACAAATATTGTTATAGGCATTTTTTACAACCGATTCAACAACCGATTTATTGAAAAAACAGTAAAACTTTTTTCAGTGTATCAACTTTACTAGATACAAAAAATATTTATAGAAACATATGATTGTGACATCTGCAAATAGTGTTTGCAGACGAATGGATTTCAACCAAGGCATCCTAAATATACAGGCACGACACTTCGTATGTTTTTTTGTTAAGATGGCGCTTTAAAGGCCATAGGAAAATGTAAACAAAAAAATTTCTTATATGATATATATTTAAAAAATGTATAAAAACTTGGTGCAATATTTTTATGAATAATTATTGCAAAAATAAAAATAATGATAAAAGAATTCATCAAAAAAATTTTGTCACATCAAGTTCATCTAAATCCATTAAACAAAGAAAAATAAGCACTTTAAATTAAACATTCATTTCTTAACTTTTCATACTTCTTATTTTTTTTCTATTAATCTAAGCATAAACAAATTTGTTTTTCTATTTAAAATATATTTTATAATATAATATAGTCTTTTAAATATATATTTAAATTATATATTTTTCATTTGCTTTTTTCTATTCTTCACCTACATTTTGATTTTATTTCTTTATGTTGATATATTTCTTGATTTAACAAAGTTAAAAGAAATTAAACCGCTGTTTTTTTTATTTTTAAGAAGTAATTTATAGGTATGTAATCAAGGCATTAAATAGGATGAATTTTAGAATTTCGGATGTATAATATGATATGTATACATATAATATGAGTATCAATAATTTAACAATAATTATTAAACCACATTTTAGAGTAAGCCTTTGATAATAGAATAAATAAATTGTTTAGAAACAAATTTTGTTAATAAATTGTTTCACTTCCTCTAACACATTTATATTTTTACAAAGTTCTTAAAATTTTTTTTAACAATACCGGGTATAATACTACAAGGTTATATGGAACATATAATTTACTTGTCAACACCAGAAATCTAGCTTTTATTCCTATGATTTATAAATCAAATTTTTGTTATTTTTATAATGTTACTGCACCTCGTTTATTCAATAAATTACCAGATTATCTTCGTTTCGAAAGAGTTGAAATAAAATTTCTTAAAGGAATCAAATCATGGCTTCTTTCTTTTGATTATCACGTTATTGAAAACCTTTTAAATCTATTAATTTGAATTTTTGTTTTTAAATTGTATAATCTGCTTTTCTCATTGATTTTTTTTCGCATATTTTATTTTAATTTGTATATTCGATTCATGATAATTGGTTTGGTATTACAATAAAACTAATCTTATAGTAGAAGAAAAACAATAATAAAAAAATTATAAGGCACATATGCAATAATAATTGTATAAATCTTCAAACGACAAAAAGGCGTAAATATTTTACGCCGTTCTGTGGTTTACACTTTTAGGTTAAGAGTGATATACGCCTCAATAATTACAAATCGATATATTTTCAAAACTAATAGAAATGCAATTATGTCGTTTTGTCAGAAGATAAAACATGTTATGTTCATTGCACATCTTATCTCAATAAGTGGAAACTTGCAGTTACGCCTTTCTGTCTTTAATTGAACTCGTTTTGGAAAGACTAATAAATACCATTTACAGAATAATTAATAATTATTTATGGAATAATTTAAAACATAAAATGTGAAAATATATATTGCTTATATATCAAGAAAAAAAACTTCAAATATTTTCTTTAATCAAGAAAAAAAATACTAAAAATTAAAAAAACAATTAAACAAAAAAAAATCATAATTTAGGAAAAAATTCGATTGAATTATGTCTAATATTACTTATTTTAGTAAAAAACAAAATCATGAAACAAGTTCAAAAGCACGAAATAAGTTCCTTTTTTCTCAATTCAATATATTTTGATAGTATAAACTCAGCATGTAAAATAGCATACTTAAATATTTTCTGAAATAAGGTTTTTTTTAAATAATTTTTTTTTACATTTTTTTAGTATTTTTTTAAAATCATTTTAACATACATAATAAGTATTTACATAAAGCGTGGCTTAAAAATTATCCATCTGGTAACTTATGTAGTAAAAATAACATTAATTATTTCTTTATCAACTAAAATATTACAAATACTATATACATTAAAAAGAAATATATTTAGAAAAATTTTTATGAATTTGTTGTTGTGAAATTATAAAATATAAAATTGTTATGTTGATAAATTTAATTTATAGTTTGATATTAAAAGTATTGAAAAATATTATTAAAAAGATATTAAACTAATTATTTCAATCGGAAATTACAATATAATTTAAATTAGAATCATAAACGGTATCAATTTGATAAAAATATTTTTGGATGAACCTCCAAACATTAGTACATTCTATAGGAAACTTTAAATAAGGTGAAAAATATTTTGAAACAACAATCTATAGTCATCATTGTTACAGCAAATTCGTTGTTATGATTTTTAAAAATAATAATTGTGATTGTAAATCGTTTTCTGTGTTTACCTCTATGAGAAAAGAATTTAAAGAATCTTCAATTGATGGTTTCCAAAATCCACGAGTATCCTTGTTGTCTCTGCAGATTCGTCCACTGGGTGGCAAAGTTGAATGAAGCAATCTAAGCAGATAATAGTACTAAAGGAAAAAGTAAAATAAATCTAAAGGAAAAAGTAAAATAAATATTTAAACATTAACTTTTTTTCTATTTTGAATTTATATTTATAGTTATTACGTATACGTACACGGAAAGAAAATTCAGGTAATATTAATTCGAAATCCTATTAAAATTATGATTTTTTGGTATTATTTTTGATCAATGCGATTTTTCCTTTTAAAATAAACATATTAAATCTATTAAATTAATAGGAGGAATGTCGTATTAAAGATAGCATATCTTGATATAATTTTAATGAGATATCCTATTATTTTGTATATATGTTTTATACTATTGATTTTATATTAAGATCTTTTTAACATAAAATTATCATTCTATAATTATATTGATGGTGTGTTTTATAGAAATAATTATGTTATCATTTTATTTCAAAATTATACTAGAATAATTATTTTTATAGGGCATACTATTGCTTCAATAGAGCGATCAGTTTAATTCAAAAAGACAACATTTGATTATTGTATCAATTACTTACTATTAAAACATACTATTACTTCAATGATGTATCCTTGTATTTTAATTACTTACCCTCTTCAACTCTAATAGTATGAGACTTATTATTTCAATTATATCATATCTTCAATTTTATTTGAGGCCAAATTATATAAATAAGAAACACATAATCATTTTTTTTTACTAATTTTTTAATTTTAATTTTTTTTAAATTTTATTACTATCACAATAAGCCCATTTGCGGCTGCGGTGATGTAGGGACTGGATTCCTCTCAGAATAAATTAAATCTAATCTAATCTAATTTTATTACTGATTTCATTAATTGGAATTAAAACTATAAATAGAAAAAAAATTAAAAGTAAACATGACATAGAAAAATATTAAAAAATGCAAATGACATATGTACATATAATATGTAATGATAATAATATGTTTTAGATTTGTGAAGCTTTGAATTTAAATGTTTTTGGTAGTTAAAAATTTTTAGTCCTAAAATATTTTCTACCGTCAATTAAAACATGAAAATTAAAACTAGAACACCTTATTTGATCAATATTATTAATACTATGTAATTGATTTACAGTCTAAAATATATTATTGAAAATGTTCCCAAAAAATTGACACTCTCCATGGACAGAAATCTAAATTAAAAATATCTAAATTAATTAATATGTCATCATCATCATCATTGTCCTGCAACCCCATCCGTGGGGCATAGGGCGGAAGTAAATTCTTTCCAACGGCTCCTATCTGCGGCTAACCTCTTCAATTGTGGCCACGTTCTTTGCTGGGTACTTGCTTCGGCTAAGACAGTTGTTCTCCACGTTTTTCTCGGCCTTCCGACGTGACGTGTACCCTGAGGATTCCATTCGAAACATTGTTTCGCGATGTTGCTGTCAGGTTTCCTCAAAGTATGCCCGATCCAACGCCATTTCCTCTGTCGGATTTCCACGTCTATTTGTGTTTGTTTCGTTTTTTGCCACAGCGTTCTGTTGGAAATGGTTTGTGGCCAACGAATGTTTAGGATGCGCCGGAGACATCTGTTGATGTACGCTTGGAGTTTCCTGGTGATGTTTACAGAAACTTTCCATGTTTCGCAAGCGTACAGGAGAACAGATTTTACACTGGCGTTGAAAATTCTTATTTTTGTGCGCAGAGATAGGTTGCTTGCCTGCCATATTTTTGAAAGCATCCCGAAAGCAGTACGAGCTTTACTGATGCGGGCTTCAATATCCAAATCGGCGCCTCCATCTGATGACACGATGCTGCCCAAGTAATTGAACGTAGTCACCTCTTCGATTCGAATTTCTTGATGGAGGATCGGATGTTGTGATGTGTGAGTTGTGCGCATGATTTTAGTTTTAGCTGAATTGACTTTTAGGCTCGCACTTTTTCCAGTGTCATACAGCTTTTGGCACATATCGTTCAAACCTCCATTCGTATGTGACAATAAACACACATCGTCGGCGTAATCTAAGAGGCTGATACGTTCGAAAGGACGCCACTGGATACCGTTGCTCTCGTTTACACCCACAGTAGTAGTCATTATGTCATCCATTACTACTAAAAACAATATGGATGATAAAATACAGCCCTGCCTTACTCCCTGACACACCTCGAAGCAATTTGTAAGCTGTCCTCGATGTAAAACGCGACATCTTGCATCTTTGTAGGATTCCTTAACTATAGCTATAATTTTTTCTGGAATGCCTCTCCTACTAAGCGATTCCCAAATATACTCTCGGTTTACTCTATCAAAGGCTTTCTCAAAGTCTACAAACATGAGATTCAGCGGTGCTTTAAATTCAGTGGATTGTTCAACACGAATGGCCACTGCGAAAACCTGCTTGGTGTCTTTTGAGTGTAGCTTCTATTCTGCCTTTAATTCTTTCGAGTATTATTCTAGCCATTAATTTCGAGAAAACTGAGAGTAGAGTGATACCTCGCCAGTTATTGCAATGATTTAGGTTACCTTTCTTTGGTATTTTGACAATAACTCCTTCCTTCCATTCACTTGGATATTTTTCTTGTTCCCATATAGCCTGGAACAAAGGTAACAAAATATCGGCTGATACATCTGGATCAGCTTTTAGGAATTCGGCGGGTATCTCATCTACTCCTGCTGCTTTATTATTTTTTAAAAGGAGAATTGCTGATTTTATCTCGCTTTTACTTGGGGCTCCCACATCGATACCCCTAAATGATCTGCGCATGGTTGGCATAGGAGAGCTTGTGGATACATTTTGTTCTACGAATTGCTCGTTTAACAATCTGCAGAAATACTCCTGCCATCTTTGCAGTTGATCATCCATAGATACCAACAGCCTTCCACTCTCGTCCAAGATTGTTTGATGCTCTTTACTGTTACGTTTGGCAATTTGGTTCGTAATCTTGTAAAGAGTTTTGACATCTCCTCTGTTAGCAGCGCTCTCAGCTTCCTTTGCAAGATCTTCTATATTTTTCCGTTTGTCACGTCTTACACTCCTCTGTGCAGCCTTATGTGCTAATCTATACTGCAAACGTAGTTCTTCTTTTTTTTGCTGATTGGATTCGGCATTGATTTTCCTCTTTAAGGAACTACGTTCGGCAATTTTATCCCATGAGGTTTGTGATATCCATGGATCTCTTTGGGTAGATAGTGAAGGTACTGTTTCGGAACCGGATTCTATAAATGCTTTTTTCGTATTTTCCCACATAAGATCTATAGATGCATCTTGCTCATTTTCAACCATCCATGTTGTTACTTTGTCGTTGATGCTGGCTACCAGATTACGACATATGGTGGGGTTTTCTAATGCTGCTACATTGAAATGAGCTCTCCTTTCCGGTCCGATTCTACGTCGATTGACGGCTGACGTCCTCAACTGCATACACGCGAAGACCAAATGGTGGTCACTACCGACATCCGCGCTCCTTTTGTTTCTTACGTCGCAGAGCGATTTCCTCCATTTCTGTTGTACGATTATATGGTCAATCTGGTTTTCTGTACGACCATCCGGGGATATCCATGTTTTCTTGTGGCAAGTTTTGTGGGGGAATAGGGTTCCACCAATAGTGAGTTGTCGTGAGTTACAAAAATCTACGAGCAGCTCTCCATTGCCATTTCTTACACCTATTCCGTGTTTCCCCATGACTCTCTCTAGACCTGAATTTTCACATCCAACTTTGGCGTTAAGATCGCCCAGAATGATCTTAATGTCAGCCTTTGGAGCATTGTCATAAATCGTACTTAGCTGTGTGTAGAAAATGGATTTTTCTTCCTCATCTGCGTCTTCAGTTGGAGCATAACACTGGATGATGGTAATATTTCGTACTCTAGATTTCAATCTGGCAGTGAAAAGTCTTCTGGATACTGGGGCCCAGGAGATCAAACTACGTCTAGCATTGCGACTTAACATAATGCCGACACCTCCTCTCCTTATGCCACCAACTGCTTCATCATCTCCAGAGTACAGCATAGTTGTTAAATTGCTGGGAGATATATAATCTCCTTGCCCTCTCCATTTGGTTTCGCTTATACATAATATTTCCAGCTTGAGTCGAATCATTTCGCGTTCAAGTTGCTCGTATCGACCTGCATCGTACAGGGATCTAACGTTCCAAGCTCCGAAAATTGTTCGTGTCCTATAACCGAAGGTAATTTCCGCGCGTACGAGACGATTTCGATAATTTACTTCCGATTCAGTTATCTCGGTGTTCCGTTCGACACCACCACATGAAATATGCCGCACCCCCAAATCCGATGTGCGGTTTACTACAACCGAGGCTGTAGGAGGATTCACCGTGATTTCATCGCGATTACCTCTTGGGGACCTACCATTCGTTGTCATGTTTCATGAAATGTTATCAGTTGGTTGACCCTTTGGCATTTTCTGAGATATGGGTGATAGAACCATAAGCTCAAATCTGACAGGCACGCCCGCCCGTTGGATGGTCAGATACATCTTCTTATAGGCCGCTCATTATGAGTACAGACGCCTTTTGCAGCCGCTCCAACTAGGAGATGCAGACGCTGCATACATGGTTACGCAAAAGACCCTTAAATTCAAAATGTGAAAGTGGCTCAATTCCGAGCATGAATCTTCCGCCTTTGGTTGTTACCTCCGCCGTTGTCCGATGCACGCCATGCTTCCCCTCTCTTCTGTCCCCTACCCATTCTACTACACCGGGGTTAGAACCCGATCGTTCATATGGGTTGCTAGGGTTAACAGGGGCCACCACGTGAAGGTGAGAGTAGGAAAATAAGGTGGGAGAGGCTAAGTGGCGTAAGCTGGATACAACGACCATAAAACGCATCACCACCCCATTAGACCCCCTAATTAATATGTAGTAATGTGAATATTATTACGTTTGAAAAATATATTGTAATGAATAATAAGCAGTGCTATAAAATAATTAAAAAAAATATATATTTTGCTTACCAATTTAACGCTGAAAAACTGTCTCATCAAATCCAAATTTACGGCAAATTAAATTACTTAGTTCATCGTGTTTATGTATTGTAGATGTAATACAATTATTCACATCTAAGACACGATTATTGTCAGTAAAAATATCCATTGTAATTTACCGAAACAGTAGTTTTTTTTATATCACATAGGTATTTTCTTTAAAAAGATCAAATTGAAATTTTTTTTACTTTAATAAAATAACTATTTTTATTTAAGACACTAGCTACACTACTATACTATTATAATAATATATTTTTAATATTTTTTACTGATTTAACTTCTTTTAATTTTAATTTTTAATTGTTTAACTCTTCACTTTTATAAAACAAATTTTAATTGACGACTAACGATTTATGAATGACTATTTTTTTTCAAAATCGTTTATAAGTATTGATATTTTTTTATGAATATTTGATGCATATTAAACTCTAATAATATCAAATCCTTTATAAACAATAAAACGTCGAAATAAATTTATAATTGCATAATAACATTAATAGCACATCTGTTAGAGTTAATAGGACATCATATTTATAACTGTAAATTTTATTTTTTTCAATTTAAAATTAATGTGAGTGACCTTTAGTTTTTATCTGAGCAAACTTTATTGATGGACAATTCGATAGTGTTTAAAATCAATGGTATGGTAACCATAAAAGACTTCTATTAAAATAATGGGATTTCTTATAATATTTATAGCATACCTTTTAAGAAAACTAATTTTATAGGATGTTTTTCTCTCAGTATACACACAATTAAATGTTTTTTTAAATTTTCAATTCAAAAATAATAAGACGACCTTACCTTCTTCAGCTGGTATATTCTGCAAAGTTATTAAGGATTTACTTTGTTTTAAATTTTTCGTCAGCACCAACACAGCCTTTTCTAAAATCTACTCCTAAATTTGATATATTAAAAGAAGTAATTATTTATTCATATTATATTCTGTAGTATTAATTTTTTCTTGATCTAAACTCATAGCTATTACTAAATAGTAAAAAAATACAACTAAATGACACTTAATTTAAATAGTACAAATAAATTATGAATATTTTATTTTATCACTAAATTGACTTACAATTTTGAAAATTATATTTTATTTTATCACTGAAAATTATTAGTATCTACTTCACACAAATAAAAACAAAGGTGTTGAATGCAATGCTTTATTCAAACTGAATAAATTTCAGTTTATTAAACTTGACGGATTCAGGGCGTTCTTTTTTAGCTTGATTATTATTTTCTTAAATATAAACTTTTTGAAAAAAAAAACTTAATTTGAATCAACTATCAATAATTAAATTTTCAGAAATTTAGATTTTATTTTGTTTAAATTGATATTATGTTTATGAAATTCACCAATTCTGCATATATTTCTTAAAGTTATTTTTAAAGTCAAACATTTTTCGAAAATCATATTTTTAGAAAATATGTTATAATTTGTGTATTATTCAATGTCAGGATTCAAGTAAACTTTCAAAAGTCAAGACAATGTTTTGCTTAAATTATAATAAATATATTTTTAAAAATTCTGTAATTATGGTTTTAAATCAAGTACAAAATTTCATGAAATATGAATCAAAATAAATCTTAAATTAAGAATCGAATCATAAATTAAGAATATTTATGTTTGCATAAAACAAGAGTAAAATTCTTTAATTAAGTTTTTTTTTTACTAGTATAAAGATTAAAATTCTTAAATATGTATTTTTTCAAAAATTCACATATTATGAATCAGTGTTTCTTGAAATTAGAATATCTTTCTCTCTGTGTATTATCAAAATATACTAATATACATTAAAATATACTATTTTATAATTTAATTCATAAATTTTACTTATCAAAATTAATATATTTCAAATAATAATATAGTAATATTATTTATTAATTTTATATAAACTAGATTATTTCTTTATATTACATACGAACTTCATATTAGATATATAAGAAAAATCAGATCAAAGTGATTTATAATTAGAGGATATATTAATTTTTTATGAAAACATATACAGAAAAAACCTATTAATTTTTATACCTAAATTTTCAACCGTTTAGTAACTCTTATTTTTTTAATATTCAATATCTTTAATAGCTCATTTTCATCTAGGCTATGTTTGTAGAATACTAGACCAAAATCTTTTGTATATCTAAACCATTTCACCTGATTCCATCAAATTTGTTCACGGTTTTCGTTATTCTTCCACTTCTTTTTGGTTCCTAAAGATGCGATGAATTGGTACCAATCGCGAAGGTGATGTATTTGTACATTCGTTTTTTTCGTCTTCCTCTCTATCACAGGGTGGATAACGTCGTACTCCATATGAGTGTTTCCTGGTTGAAGAAATTTATGTTCTATGGTTTCGATGTTGTTTGAACTTTTCATAAATACTGTGAACTTTACTGCTGTAAACCTATTTTTGTTTTGGTCGGAGTCGTTATAACATTTTCCTTGAAATTACGATTTCTTTGAAGTTAGCAGATGACGATGTTCCTTCACCTGAAGGATTGTCGACTTCATTTTAATTGAAATCATAGAACTGATTTTCAATCTCCAAACCCATTTTTTCAAATTCAAAAGAACCTCGTTCGTATTCCTTATTATCTGTTTGGAATTCATAATCAGGATCAAATTTTTGTTCGGAGCATTGTCATTCTTATTTTCAGTCGGTTCATTATTCCGTTCTATATTATATTCTTTTTTTACCATTTCTACCATTTTTCTTTTTAAGATGTTTTTACTATTATGTTATATAAATAAAACTAAGACTTGTAGAGATTTGAGGGTCAAATGGAGTATAAGGTCTGTTATTAAGGAATACAAAACTTTAATAAACTCAAATTTTAATTAAGTCGACTTAAGATGTATTGCCTTGTGGGCAGAGATTTACTTGTTATCAATTGTACAAAGCTTTACATAAACTAACTTATGTCGACATGAAATGTTTTGCTGCAAGAGATATAAGCACAGAAATTTGTGTCAAATCATCTTATGTCGACATAAGATGTCCAATATTATAATACCGAAATAAGACATAACATCTTATGTTGTAAATGTCACGTTACAGACTAAAGTAATGAATATATTTTCTTACTTTTTATGGTAACTTATTCATTTGGTAAGAATTAACCATAATTTTACTCAAAAATATCTTCGACTTCCAAAATAAGTCTTATATCTAAACTTTTCGATTAAAATGCTTCTCCTGAACAATTCACTTATTGGACTTTATATAGATGTTATACCTTGTATGTAGAGAATCAATTTCAATTATCATATTGTTTAATATGCAAGCAATATTAACACGACAGGCGCACGTAGTAAAATATAATTTCTTTGTTGTTCTGCTACAAATATTTTATTAACTCAATGCAGAACTTCATCTGAGAGTGAAATATGTATACAACAAATAAAAAGTCCATGTAAAATAAAATACAAATTTGAACAATTTTACAAATTTTTCTGAGAGTTGAATATCTGAGACGTTCATCATTCTCCTGATCATATTCCACATACCATGAACAACTTAGAATAGCCCCATTAATGAAGCTTTGCTGGCAAGTATTGCTTCTTACAACTTCGAGCTTTTGTGGAACACGTTTGCTAATCAACGCAACTGTATTCTTCGCAGGGTATATATTTAAAGTTTGTATTTAACATTGCAATAAATTGACAGATGTATTTTCGGAAATGTAAATATTTTCTAAAATTTATTAATTGACATAGTTTTTCAAACAATCTCGTTTTCTATAATGTTTGATTCCAATATATTCTAATATTCATATTTCGGAAAACTGATGTTAACATACATATTCCAATAAATTTTTAAATCAAATGTTGGAGGCTTAAATCTATCATGTTTCCATATGATTTTGACATATTCATTCTTAATTTTGTTTAGTTCTGCCGTAAATTTTTTATTATTATTATTATTAATAATAATTTTATAATTACTATCGTTATTAAAAAAAATAACCGGCATAGAAAAAAAAATAACCGGCATAGACGCAATATCAAAGGTCTCAATTTCATTACTTATATCTTCATTTACGGCTTCGAACTCTTCACACTCCTTAAAAATTTTCAATAGAAATTTCAAAAGACGTATATCGTCGGAATTACATTTTCCACCAATTTCATCTTCACTATCACCTCAGCCGTCAACAATTACTTGAATTTCTCTATCAGTAAGTTGATGATTTTTTGACATTATTAAAAATTATATGTAGAAAATATTTTCTGTTAATGTATGATATATCGCATATGATATACATATCATATAATAACATTAGAATTTGTATTTGATATGCTACACTTTACATCTAATTTACACAACAATTATATACACTAATGCTATAACTATTTAATAATTTGATTTAGAAATCTGTTGTTTATAAAAAATAATTAAAATGCACTTACCTTAACAAATAATGATAAAAAAGTATGAAAATTGCCTTGGTAATTTATAAAACATTCATTCACTTTGAGATTCTTCTCTTTAATAAAGTTTTTGACGCCAATTTCTTGACCAAGTATAAAATTTATCTAGATCATCTTGAAGCATATAAACATCTTGCATCGACGTTATTTTTTGAAAATCTTCATATCATCAGCGTAAATTTTCAGATCGCTGTTACAAATTATAGAAGCCACATCATGGATAGCAATAATTAATAACAGTGGTCCTAAATGACTCCCCTGTGGAACTCCAGAATTTGATATGAATGGTGATAAAAATGAAGAGCGGAATAAAACAGTATATCCTATTAGTAAGATATGAGTTGACCCATTGTACAAATTTAGCAAGAAATTCTAGTTTTTTGAGTTTTAGTAAAATAATATACTATGGGGTAAAACATCAAATGCTTTACTAAAATCGGTGTAAATTACATCCGTTTGGAATCCCGGTTCCATATTGATTAAGAAGGTTGATGTCGATTCGAAAAGGTTGGTCACTGTAGACTTCTTTTTCAGAAAACCGTGTTGATGTATCGTTAAGAAGTTAGTGCAATGATTGTAAATAGAATAAAAAATCATCAACTCAAAAACTTTAGAAATAGTGGAAAGTTTGTTAATTTTTTGCAGCCAACGCATTTGAATTAGTTCTAAAGAGCAGCCAACGCATTTGAGCAGTTCTTTAGAACTAGTTCAGGAACACCATGAGGTCTAGGAAATATATTGTTTCCCAGGTTATTCAGATATTTCTTCACAAGACTATCATCAATAATAAGATCTTTTCCATTCTTTGTAACTTCAGATGTTGATTCCAGATTTTCAATATTGTTGTTGGTTGACATTTTGATATTATAGAAAGATTTTAAATTTGTACAAACTTCGCTAATTATAAATAAAATATTTTGTATTTTAAAACGACGATATATATCGTTCCTGGATTATTCTTCATGTGTTCGTTGGCTACAGTATGAATGTATCTCGTTGATGCGCACCAAGGAACATTTAAAATAATTTGTTCTGACTTATTTGGAGGGTTTGCTATTTTGTTTATAATGGGAGCTGCATATCGTGCTATTGGTCAAATAACTACTTAATATACGAGTAATAGTGTTCTACATTTTGTACTCGTATTTAGTAATGGTTTTCGGTTGTACTTACTTATCATAGTATTTTAAATACTGTGGTGCTTGTTTTTCATTGAATATAATCGCTATGATGTTTTAATGTTAATTATTCATCTAAATACAATTCAAGATATTTTATAGCTGTCGGTTCCCATTGTATTTTAATGTTTTCTATGGGTTCGTTTTTCGACAATCGGTAAAAAAATTATATACTTTAGTTTTTTGCTCATTGGTTTTATTTAAATTTTTTTTTTTTTTTTGTAATCGTTTTTCACCATTTTTTCAAAAATTCAAACAATTGCTTTTCGGTGTCTTCATGAAAAAAAGAAAGAATACATTATCGTTGATGAATAGTGCGATTGGTTAGAGTACTTACTAATTCTTTTTTAACACCAAAGGTTATTTGTTTGATTTAATTAATATTTTAGATATAAGTGCCTTTTATTGAAAACGGCTTTTCAATCGCGGCTCGTATTGAGTACAACCGTGTTCGATTCGATCGAATGATTATTTTGGTATTTTTGAAAACGTCGGTTGTTTCAGTACTCGGAAAAATTTATCTGTCAGCGGTAAATATTTTTTTGTTGTATTGTTGTACGCAATAAATATTTAGTTAGGCTGCAGTTATAGCGATCAGTAAAATGAATACGTAAAAATGAAACAGTGAAAAAATATTTTATTTTTACGGTGAGATGGTTATAGCGAACAGAAAAATTGCTTCCGTAAAATTTGTTGTCATTTCGATTTAATGTTTTCTTTTTTTGAATTTGAAATAATAAAGAATACAGTAGTAGTTGTTTTCATAGTTAAATTAAAAATGATAAATTGAAGTTTTATTAATATTACTATTACCATTACGTATGCCAAGTGAACACTTTCAAGCACTTTGAAATGCCAAACCAAAAACCAACTACGCAAATTTAAACAACAAAGGAAACTTAATAAATATAAATTAAGATTAAATTGCATCAGAATTTTTTTTTCTGATGAAATGAGACAGTGAAAAAATGAAACATAATTTCAATAAAATACAAATGAATTAATGAAACCGTGAAAAAATGAAATGTACTTCATTGGAATAATTTTGTTTCATTTTGTTTATTTTTTTTGTTTTGTTCAGAAAAAAAAATACGTATCCGTAAAATGATAAAATAGCTTTTTTATTAAAATTTTAACTTAAAATGTTCAAAATTTTGAACAGAATTTGTTGGTGAAAACATTCTTTAGCATTCCTATAACTTTTTACTAAAATTTTGTGTCTACGGCGGTTGTAAAATTGAAAACAAAAATTTTACGTATTCATTTTACTGATCGCTATAACTGCAGCCTAAGAATAAAATATTTCAAAACTGGATTTTATTACTAATACATGAATAAATTGAAGAAATGATACAAGGAGAAATGTAAAGAACATTGCAAAGGGTATTTTTAATTTAATTAATGAAGAGTAGTAAGAACAATTGTTTGAACAAAATATTTAAAATTTATTTTATAAAAGATGTACTAACAAAATGAGTATAATATGATTCAGAATTATTTAAATTTTACATTTATAAATATTTTTTGACTAAATAAAGATTTGTTTATGTTTTAAAAGAAATCGAATTTGATTTTCATAAAATCCTCTATACCATTACTCGAAATCGTTATTCATTTAAAAATGTAAAAAAATGTAAAACTTCACTTTAAATAAAAAAAAAACAGACATTCGATATTTTTAAATAATTTTGATATAAAACAAAAATAAATTTTTAATAACAAATATTTAATATATTTAACTTAGTTTTTTTATATCCATTTTATAAAATGCGCTAAATTAATGGCGGATATGAAATACTATAATTTGTATGAAGCTCGTTTCTACTTTTTCAAAATACCAATAAACTCCACCGATTCGAAATGCCGTTTTCAATAAGAGGCACTATAATTAAAATGATATCTGAGAAATATGAGCGAATAATTTTTACTATATAGTATTTATTGTGATTAATTAATGGAACCATTGTGCAATCTTGATATTGTGATATGGTATCCAATATCAATATTGACTTTGCATTATGCTTAGATTTATTTAGTTTTTCAAAGTAAGTTTTTTTTTTGTAAATTAATAACAAATATTATTAAATTAAATTACTTTTTAAACTGTAATAACATAAAATAATTTGAATTACAACAGAATATAAGAACAAAATATGAATTTAACAATACCAGAAGACACTTCTTACGTCGATACGAAAAAAATATTATTACTGTCGAAAAAAAAAATAAAATTACTGCCAGAATACGCAAATACCACTAAGCAACGAATTTTCGTATCGATGTAACCAGTTCAATAAAGTTTTGGTTTCTTTCGGAAAAAAGTATTTGAATTTCCAAAAAATTAATAAATATTCGAATACTAAAACTGGTAATTATAAGCGAGTACAAAGACCACCCTGGGGTCCTTCTATTCGTTTACAAAGGCTTGTTCTTATGTTCAGAAGAAAACTTCAGACTTTTAATTTGATTATTTCTGCATCATAAAATAAAACATTGTGGTAGACAATATCTTTAAACTTACCATTGAAAAAAAACTAACCTTTTATATAAATAGAATAGAATAGTTATTAACAATTAATAAAAAAAACAACATTGCCAACCAATAAATAAATTTAGTTTAAATAATAAAAAAACTAAATTGATCAATTTTAATATAATAAAAAAAGATCTGTATAATATAAATTGTAAAATAAAAAAAAAAAAAAAAAAAAAAAAATAATTAAAATTAAATATAAAATTTAAACATAAAATTTTTTAATAATTAATTTTTAATAAAATTAATAATTTACTGTGAATTATTCTCTTATTATATTATACTCTATAAAAACAAAAAAAAATACAATTAGAAAGATCAATTATGTAGAAAATCAAATTATGTAGTTAGAGAAAAAAAAATTTGATTATTTGTGTACAAAAAATTTGTTAATTAAATTTACTTAAATTGTTTTTAAATTTTATTAATTTTACTCTAATATTGTTTTAATGTTGTTTTAGTGTTAAATCATTGTTTCAAAAAATCCTTCATAAAAGTTTAAAAAAAAAAAAAACAAAAATAAACACTTAGTTTATATAAATATGTACAATTAATTGTAAATCGAAAAAATCTAGAAATTTAGAATATTGTATAAAATATAAAATGACTTAGGGTTTTATAAAACCCAATTGATTAATATAACCCTGATATGAAGCATTTTATAGATAAATAAATATCTTAATGAAAAAAATAGCTTATAATATGAAAATTTTTAAATTAATAAAGTAAATTTAAAACTTATTAAACTTAATATGTGCACGGCGAAAAAATCCAAAAAAAAAATGCAATTAAACGTTTTATGCACTTAAAAAATTATAAAAAATTTAGAAATTTTATTTGAAAAAATATGTATGTATTTAATTTTTTTGCAATATATTTCCATTTTAATTCATGTTTTTCCAATTAGGTAAAATACATTTGATTAAAAAATAAAATTAAAAATAACAAAACATAACGTCTTATTTCGTAAAAGTAAAATAAAAAAATCTTAATATCTAAAATAAATTTAACATTTAAAATAATTTAAATTATTTTTTTGAATTTTTTGTAATTTTGAAAGTTCGTGTTTCTAAGTTTTCAATAGTATCAGTCTCTTCACCATTACTATCGAGAAAATTTCTTAAAGTATCTAAAGCACATAAAGCTTCTATTTTTGTTACAATATCACATATGTTTTCACCATCTTCAATATCATTGTTTTCTTTTTCTTTTTGATTTCGTTAATTTTCTAATATTTCATTGTCATTTAGATCACCGAAGCAGGCTTCACTATTATCAATATTAACAAAACTTTCAAAATCTTTTATGGATTTAACTTCTGATACTATTTCTTGAATATTTTCATCATCTGTATCATCAATTTCTATGGATGGGTTTTTTTTTTACCAAATCCACTTTTATGAAAACAGTTCCTAATAGTAGTGGGTTTGACCAACCACCAAGCATTCTTTATAAGCTGAATAGCTCTTAATACATTTGAATTTTTTGAGAAATCTATGTTTTGATTTCTTTCGTAGCAAAGAAGTTGCTTTCTCAAAATATCTTTTCTATAATATCATTTGAAGACATGTATTACCCCCAAATCTAAAGGCTGGACCAAAGATGTTGTTTTAGGCGGAAGAAAAAATATTTCAATGTTACTTAAAGTAACATTATCTCCCACCTTATGACGAGCCGCACTGTCAACAATTAATAGAATTTCTCTGTCTTTTTTTTAAATTTTTCATTCAAATCTTTGCATATTAGTGTCCAAATTTTTGATGTCATCCACGCTTTGGTATTAGAATAGTAAGGTAAAGGAATATTTTTCCCCTTGAAACATCTCGGGTTTTGTGACTTCCCAATTACAAAAATAAATTTTTCGGTTCCAGTATTGTTAGCCATTAATAAAACTGTCAATCTTTCTTTATGTGCCTTGCTCCCAAATGCACTTTCTTTTGATGTTGTTAATGTTCTTGCCTTATAAAATAGACTTGTTTCGTCTGCGTTAAATATGTTTATTTCGTTATATTTTTTTTCAATTTCTTTAATTATACTGGTTTGAAATACTGTTGTTGCTTCAATATTCGCTGAATTTTTTTCTCCTTGGATGGATCTTAAAAGAATGTTATTTCTTTTCTTCCATCTAGATAGCCATCCAAGGTTCGGCTCGAAATTTATATTCAATGACAACAAATTGTTTTGTTTTTTCCAGTATCATGTCTCCCGATATAACAGCGTTTTTAGATCTCATCTGGCTAAACCACACATTTATAGCATTCTCTACTTTTTCGTGTTTAGCCTTTTTAATTTTTTTTATATTTAAATTACAATTTTTAAAAAACAATTTTCTTAACTTTTCATCTTTCACAATTCTTGATATTGTAGATGTGTTGCATCCATACTGCTTCGCCAAAGCATCTCGTTTGGTTTTTTTTTTACTGCATCTAATATTGACATTTTTTTGTTTTATTGTTAACGATGTAATTTTTTTTTTTAAAGTCATATTTTTTATTTAATCTAAAACAGTCCTGTGCAAACTTTTTTGGTATTAGGGCAATTTTTATAACTCGGATATATCAATGGGCCACAGGAAATGATATGACAACTAAAATAAGTATATAATAAAAAAATGTATATAAGTTGAATACAAAATAGTTCATTTTAGATTTTATTTGTTTAGTATAAAATACAATAATTAAAAATATACAAAAAATAAATAAATTTAATGTGATGTGTGGAATTGATGTTTATTCATTATATATTTGATATCAGGTATAATGTTTGTAACAGCCAATCGCAATGAATTTTTTAAATGAATCTCTGTTAAACTGCTTCTATGTTTTGTTTTTGTCAGCTTCATCAAAGAAAAAAATTGTTCGTATGTCGTGGAAAGTAGAGATAAAATTCGCATGCAAATTTTTCCATCATTGGAAATTTGTCTGCATTCACGTATATTTTATAAAAATCAATAACATCACTTTCTTGAAAGATCTGACTATCACAATGGACCTCACCGGTCTAAGTGTGTCGATGTACTGTCGGCAGCCACTACTACCTACCTTCTTGAAAGATATCTTTTAGATCAGAGTTGGATTGCAAGTCTATAATTTCCATTTGTAATTCACGTGGAACATTTTCAATATTTATTGTGAATGGAGAGGTAAAAATATGTATGTCCTTTTCTTTGGCAAGGAATTCAGTAAATCTGTCGTCGAATTCAATTTTTAAATCGTTAATTACTCATGCGTATATTTTAAGATCAGTTATTGAACAACATTGCAGATTTGGGAAATTAAAAGCATTATTTTCATCCAATTGCTTACCCCAAAGTGCAAGTTTCGCTACGAATGATTTTATATTTGTAATAAACGCAGATATTATGAAATTTTTACCTTGCATGCTTGTATTTAAAGACGAAAGATGATTTGTAATATCAACTAAAAATGCAAGATCAGTAGTCCATCTTTCGTTCTCAAATTCATCAACAGATTTTCCTTTCATATCCATAAATAATTAATAAATGTCTAAGGATAATATGGAAACAAACAAATCAGAAGAAGGAAATGGAGATGATATACACTCAGAAAGTCATTAACCAACATCGATTAGAATGAGCAAATCTTTGCAAAACTTTAACCTTGCTTAACCAGCGCACTTCACTAAAATAAATGACATCACCATACTCTGCTTCAAGATCCAACAAAAATTCTTTAAATTGGCGATGGTTAAGAGCCCGAGATCTTATAAAATTAACAGTAGACACAACAATATTCATTACGTTTTTCATTTTAATTTGTTTGGCACACAAATTTTCAATATGTAAAACACAGTGGCACACAAATAAATCATTCTGAAATTCGGGTTCTATTTTATCCAAAAGAAGTTTAACTAGGCCAGAACGATGACCTCTCATGGATGGGGCCCCATCGGTTGTAATACCACTAAGTTTCGAAAGTGTGAGCTCATACTTATTTAAACTTTCCTCTAATGCTGAGAAAATATCCGCAGCTGTTGTAGTTCCTTCCAAAGTGACCAAGTCTAAGAGTTCTTCAGTTATTATTAAATCTGCGTCTACACCACGTACAAAAATAGCGAGTTGTGCGCTATCAGAAACATCTGTAGATTCGTCAAGGCAAATCGAAGAATATTGAAATGTACTTCCACGATTTTTTACGCAGAATTCGACATTTTCTGCCATTTCATCAATACGCCTTCCTACAGTATACCGCGATAAACTAATATTAGTGAACAAAGATTTTTTTTCAGGGCAAATTATATCAGCTGCTGTTTCAATGCATTCTTTTATAAGACTTCCATCCGAAAAAGGTTTAAGACGCTTCGCTAAGAGATTGCTGATAACATGCTTGCCTTAGTAACAGCTTCTTCATTAGCAGAAGCTTTTATAAATATTTGTTGTTGACCTAACAAGGAACTTTTCATTTGATTAATTTTATGTTGTCTTAGCTCACCCGTGAAGTTTTTGAATATAGTGCCGTTTTATATTATACTCTTTCATCACACTAATATTTACAGAGCAAATTAAACACGTAGGTTTATTTTTACAATTTACGAAGAAATAATCCTTAGTCCAAGATTCATTAAATGCTCTATTTTCCTCCTATATTTTCCTCTTCCCTTTCAGTACAGACATTTTTAATAATATACCACTTTTTTTTTATTTAAATATTTTTTTTTAAATCTTTATACTTAATTTTATATTAAAATAACTCAACAGTTTTAGTTAAATAAAATTCTTACAGTTTTAGTTAAAATAAATTTTCACTGACGAGACAAACTGCACAAATAAAAACAATTCTTTAGTTTTATGAAATAAACGATAAACCTATGCAAATTTTTTGTCTATCGTTGCTAAGTTACAAATATTTTGTCTAAGGTTGCTATGTTCCTAATGATCATTCGAAAAAATCAACAGTGGGTTCAAATAATATGATACATATTAGTAATATATAATATGTATATAAAAATATTATATATAAAAATTATAAATAAATTATGAAAAAAAAATTAGAAATTTTTTTTAAAAAAAAATTGTATGATAAAATCAAAAAAAAATCTTATTAATTGGGCCGCATGCGACCCGTGGGCTGCAGTTTGCACGGGTCTGATCTAAAACATATTTTATTTTATTTAAACTCAAAAAACACTTAAATATTTTCTTACCCGATCTAATGCAAAAACTTTGAATAAACTTTGAAAATTTTCTGAATAATATAAACAAGTAAAATGAAAATTTGAAATGTGGATAACATTGGCATTTGTAATTTCACAAGCACGTATATATGTACATTTTTGACAATCAGTGTTGTCATGTATAAAAAATATTTGAAATTAAATTAGTTTCTAATATTTCCTACATCTACAAAAATGGAGCTAGTTGCAATTCAAAGGTGTTTTTTCTTAGAAATTTTTACTAAATTGTACAAAACTATAATGCATTCAAGCGTTTTATGCACTTATAAAATGTGCTCTTAAACTATGTTATTTGTATAAAATTTTTTTAAATTTATCTATTGCAAATTATTTTTTGTGTATAAGCGTTTAATGCATTAAAACCGTAGAGTACTTAAGCGTTAAAGACTGTATTTATATAAAATAAAAATGTAATATACCTAGAATAAGATTTTTTTTTATTATAAATAAATTAACATTTTAAAATTAATTTAATGTTGTTTATTATTTATTACTTTGTCAATATTTTTTTAATTTAAAGATTTTAAACACACACAATTTCAAGCAAACACGGTGTTTTATATATAAATAAAACATGGATGTTATACATTTTTTTTTTATTTTTAGGACATTTAAAATAAAAATTTTATACTTTTTGAAGCTTTATACTTTGGACATTTGGACTTTTGGAATTTCTAGGATTTATAAAAAATTTAAAATTTTGTACTGTTAGTACTCTTTTTATATTATAAAATATTAAAATTTATACTTTTGAAACACCCAGGACGTTCGAAAATAAAAATGTACTTTATAATACAAAATTTTGTACTGTTGGTACTTTGATGTTTAAAAACATCAAAAATTACAAAATTTAGTGAACAGTATAAAATTTTAAACTTTTAATGTTCTTCGGATATTTTAAAATAAAAATTTTACATTTTGGGAACTCGTTACATTTCGAAATATCAAAATTTGTATTTTAGAATTTCCAGAGCAATATAAGACTTTAGAATTTGCATTTACAATTTAAAATAGCAATTGATATTTTGCAACTCCCAGGAATTGGTGCTTTCAAATTAAGAATATGTATTTTCATTTTGGCAGTGGTTTCTGTAACGAAGAACATGTTACTGATCAAGAATATTAAAAAATTAAAAATTGCAGATCTTATTTATTGAATTGGTATAAAGATGGTCCTTACAAAATAAACAAATACATCTATATATACTGTCATCTATATATACAAAATGCTGACTGGTTCGGTCAGCTTTCATACAACATCTAGCAAACCTGAAAACCTGAAAATTGATAATGATATTCTATGTAGTGAAATTTCTTATGTAGATAATACTATTGTTTTAGTACACTCCTTGTTTGTTTTTTTTTTATTTATTTTCAGTGATAATGAAATCTTTGTTCGAAACTGCATTGTGTGCCCTAAAGATAATAGAAACGATCAAATAGTAAGGTTATTTGTTGGTTTTTGGAATAATTTTCTAAAATGAAGGTAGATATGGTAAGTGGAAATGAATATTCCAGTTGATTGTGGAAAAACTAATTTTTAAATTTATTTAATCTTGGTACTAGAACGCAAATTATTTTATCTCACATGGTTGAGGAAGTCAATCAGATATATCTAATTTAAGAAAAAAAAGACAAAAATATGTTATAATCAAAATAAATTTCATGAATTTTGTAAAATGTCTTGTATTTAATTTGTCTTGTAGTGCAATCAATATAATAAAATCACAATTCAATTTGAAGGAAAATGTTTTGTACATAATAAAAAATATTTCTAATAAAATTTTAAATAAATAAAATAATTAATAAAAACTAATAATACTACATTATATATATTTATATATTTTAAATTAGTACTAGAATTTTTTTTTATATTTTTATTTATTTCATTAACACTATTATTTTCATTTCTTAATACTAATTGATTTGATGTAGTTGTTGCTATAGATGCTATTGAACTATTTATTTGTATTTTAGGTATATTACGATAAACAACTCGACCATTAAGTGGTTGTATAGGACGATAGTTGTGAGTAATAAGTTCATCTTTTTGTGTGCGTAAATTACGAAAATTTTTTATCTAAAAAAAATAAACGGAACAAACGTTTAAATATATAAATAAAATTTTTTGTTCAAAAAGATATACAGTAAGGGCCCTATTACACATCAATCATTCGTCAATCATTCATCCATATATTGTCAATATATTGACCGTTGATTGATGAGAAATGATTGATGGCGGTTCTATTCTCATCAATCATGTCATCAATCATGCAAGCAAAATTCCCATCAATCATTTTTGACAAGTTCAGCTGAGGCAAAAAATATTGCTTTTTGGGGAATGTTCAGATAAGGTTATATTAATTTGTGATGTAATTCAAAAAGAATAATTTTTATATTAATTTGAAGAATTATAGCAATTATTGTAAAAAAACGATTGATATATTATTCAAATGTGCAAAAAAATAATTTGTTTTTATACCCTTTACTTTAGTTTAAAAATTCAATTTAAATTGAAGTTAAAAACATTCCCCTAAAAATTATATTTTTAATATTCATATATGTTTCGAAATTATCAATATATTCAGAACACTGCCACAGGTTGTCCTTGCAAAATGTCAAAATATGGGTAAAAAGATTGATGAGTGAATGATTGATGTGTCATCGGTCATCATTCTTTTCATCCATCTATTGACAATATATGGACGAAATGATTGATGAAAAGAATGATGTGTAATAGGCACCTAACGGTAGATTTTAATTAAAATTTTAATTTAAAATGATAATTTAATACTATATTCATAATAAATATGTAGTCATTTCTATTACTAACCTGTTCAGATGTAATTGGTATAGGTGTTTCAAAATCAATCCATGTTACTACTTCTGAACATGGTGGCGTTGTTAATGATCCAGTATATGTGAAATAATTTTCAAAATTTTCACTAACTAAATTTTGTAATTTTGGTACATAAGAATATTTGATTGATTGATCCGGTTTTACAATTCTTTCTAAGAGTAAAGATAAACCAACATATGCCAAATTTGTTTCATTTGAAATCTATTAATTAAAAAAGAAAGAATTATGAATAAAAAAATGTTGTAAAATCTATTTAGGTAGTTTTAAATTTATTTATTTATTTGAATAGTTGATCCTACAGATAAATCTTTAAACCAACTTTATAGGTCCTTTTCCCTTTCGAAATGTGGGCCTTTTTATTAAATTATATTAATTATTTGGTATATATTTTTGTATATTACATATTTATATTATTTTTTTTATTAGTTATATTATATCTTCAATCATATATAATCAGTAAGTTTTTCACCATTTGAAAAATTTTTCGGTTCTCACGGGGTTTGAACCCGTGTTCCTTCGGTTGTTACATTACTACACTCGAGTGCTTCACCACTCGGCTACCGAGGCCACGTAGTTTTAAATTTAAAATAAAATTATATACACATGTATGGTAGCAAGAGTAAGGTCTTTGCTGACTCATTTAATTTTAATACAGGCTTCACGAACAAAAATATTATAAAATAAAAATTTGCGTTGTTAATAAATTGTTTTATTCGTAAATCTCTCTGTTTTATTGTATATGTAAGATTTCTCGGTTTTTAAAATCTTGTTTTTTGAATTATTTTTAATTTTTAAATTTAGTAAATAAAAATAATATTGAAAGTGAAATATAATTTTTATTTTATATAATAATTAAAAATTGAAAAAAATTTAAAATAATTATAAAAACAAGATAATGTTCGAATCTTCGGAAAACTCAAATTATAATGATAATAAGAAAAAATAAAATGGGGTATGCACAGGATTATGTATAAAAATAATTAAGATAAAAGCTTTTTTTTGGGATTTTGTGTTTCGGGATTTTGTTTGGGGGAATTTTTAAAAATTGAGGATTTTGCTTTTGGGGAGTAACAATTTCAAGACCAGTCCCGTCCTATATTATTGGAATCCCGTTATTAGTGACAGCAGCAACATTTTATCACTTCTTGAAATTTTTGCAAAAGAACTTACAATAAAACAAGATTTTTGGAAAAACGAGATTTAAAAAAACGGAGATTTTGAAAAACAAGATTTAAAAACAGAGATTTTTAAAAACAAGATAACATACCGCTCCCAAAAAATACATATGTATGTTATAAAAACAACCCATTAATTATTTCCCCGCACTTAACCACGGTTTCGTGTTACTTTTAAAAAACAAAGAAATTTCAAACTGAGACCCATGTAAATAATAAACAAAATATTTTAAATCATCTTTTAGATTATCTACTTTCAATGATATTTTTTTCAAATTTGCTACAATAATACAATGTGAAAACCATGCAAAAACTACCTTATAGTGACAGTTATTTCTCTGTTTATCGATATATTTAAATACTGATTCCAGTTTTACGATTTACAGAACATTTGAAAGTATCCTTGTTGTTTTGATGTTTTTGTATAAAAACCGTTATATCTGTTGATCCATTAGGTGTATATATATTCAGTTATATATTCCAGAAATATAACGGTTTGGAGCATATTTTAACGTTTATTTGATGATGATTGGTGCTGTTTATGGAGATATTTTAGTTCAAAGTAGAAAATTTTGAAACCAAAATTAATCTTCATTTTCTTTCTTGAAAAACCGAATACCTCAAGATTTTATCATAAAACCCTCCCAATGTTTGTATACTGTTGAAAAGGTATATTTTTTTTCTATAACTCATACGTACTTTCTTTATGTCTACGTGGAATAGTTTAGAAGATACAAGTATTACCGACATAACGAAATTTTTCACAAGTCTCAGAAATTTCACAAATTTATTTAGACATGACGTGGGTCAATTTTTCATCGCGTCAGTAATGAGTCTTCAAGAATATGGGTGTTAAATTATTTTATAAAATTTCCCTTAACATATTAGTAAAGTTAAATTTAGAGGACTTGTATTTAGATTTACTAAAGTTAACTTTTTATCGCTTTTGTTCTTATTCAATATCATCTTTGGAAATAAATCATATTTTAGCAATACAAACACGATTTTAAGTATATATTTTACAGTAAGTATTTATATATTTATTTATTTCAGTAAAATAGACTTTTCGCTATGAAGGAAACGCTGAAAAAGGTTAAATATTTTAAAAATGCAAAATGTTTTACAAACATTATCACTCCATACATTTGCTCCATACGCCGAAAGGATCTTTTCTTTTTTTTTAATTGTAATAATTTTCTGGGTTTTCGGAGATGTGGAATCGATAAATGTGGCAAATGACATACGATTGGTTTAACGAAAGTAGCATTTGAATCAGCATCTCCGACAATCTCAGATCATTAGGAAAAACCATGAATGGGGTGATGTATATAATTAAATTTCGAAAACAGAAAGATCTAAATGTTAGGTAGTTTAAATTATACCTTACTAATATAAGTATATACGCAAGTATTGTATACATACCGTAAAAAAATATGCTATTACAAGTAATCCATCCACATGATTTATTGCTTTATTAAATTCGTTATATTTTTTATTAAAAAAAACCATATGTAATTCAACTGGAAAACTTTGATTATTTATTAAATCTTCACTACCTCGATGATCATCATCTCCCCAATGAAAATGAAACTAAAATTATTAAATTACAAATAAAAAAAAGAAAAATTTAATTAAAAATTAATTATGTACCTGTTTTAATTGATATGTATCATTTAATGGACCACCACTAATTGATGGTTGCTCCTGGAAATCCATTGTGACAAGAACTGTATGTCCATTATTTTGTAAAATAGCAGATTTTGGCACTTCATTAAAACCATTTATCGCTAATGGAGGGAAAGTAAAATTTTTAGCTCTAACTAAATCAATATTAATTGGACTCTGTTGTTTTCCACTACATCCAGTAAACTGTTCACCCCAATGATCAGGTCCTATAAAATAATAAAATTTTATAAATTTGTTATTTTTAATTCATTTTGTTTATTTGAGAATAAAATTAGTTTTAAATAATATTTTGTGTTCGAATGAATTTTATATCTCAGGTGATTTTTATCTACCGATTCAGTTTATTACCGATTTTTATAGAGATTTGAAACTATAAGACTTAAAAAAAATACTGAAATTAACCCATTTTCGGCAGCTGTTCGATTTTTCGAACAGCAAAATTACTTATTTTTATTAAAGTTTTTTTCTGTTATAGCTGTATATTTTTGACTAAAATTTAATACACCAATAAGCTTTGGACTTTCAAATAGGAGTTTTAGATTTAAAATTGACTCACTCGTTCTTAAGATAGTGGGGGTGTAAAAAAAACTCCTAATTTTAAAGATGAATTAAATTTTTAATTCAAAAAACCAATGATGAGGTTTTCTTGTGAAAGAGTCATATTTTCCATATTCTTATATTTATGGTAAATTTTATTACACCAGTATGTGTCATACACGAATAAATACACCTTTTCGAAAAATCGAACACTGTCCGCTATTTGACATTTTTTTTTTCGACTAATATTTTGATATTTTTTCATACTTTTTATTTATTTATGATTATTTTTAAATTTTTTCAATACGGAACAATCTTTTTTAATCGTAATCTATATTTACAAATGTTTAAAATAACAAATTACATTTGCAATATAAAAATGATATAAGATGTAAAAAGAAATACCATAAGTTTGTATAATAAAAATTTAAAATAAAGTCTATAAGATTACCAACATAATAATTTATTATAGTAATATAAAATTCAGATAAGAAAAAATAGTAAGTACAAAATATATTTGGTAATTAAAAATTTGTAATTATTTACCTTAAATAATCAGGTAAATAAATAAACTTAAATAAAAAAAAATAAAAAATTTAAAATATTAGAAATTTTGCGGGAAATAGATCAATAAAATTCTCTCCTGTAAGATGTATATTAGAAATAAACCAATCCGTTTCGGTTGTAAAATATGGTGCCTATGTTCTTCTGATTGATACTTGTTCTCATGCATACCATATGCTGGCTCAAGCGACAACTATAATAAGCAAATTGGTTTAGATACCGATGTTGTCATTCGATTACTTAAAAATATTTAACATTCAAATCGACACAAAGTTTATTTTGAAAACTTTTTCACATCATACTATTTGATGTGTTTGCTTGGTGAAAAACGTTTCTTTGCCAATGGAACAGTACGAAAAAATCGAATAACAAGCGCAACGCACCATTTAAAACATAAAAAATTAAAAACCTATGCCACAAAAAAGTTTTCGTGTTTTCGTTGCTGAAAAATTATTATTGGGATTTGAATATGAATCATCTCAAGAAGAATATCAGCCTCACAATTTACCAAAAGCATCAGGCAGACATGTTGTTTTTTTTCCCAAACAGAAGGAAAATATGGTCGATGACAATTAAAAAAATGCAGCAAGCCAACAAAATTCATGTGCAAGAAGTGCAACGTTTATTTACACACTAAATCCTTTGATTTCACATTTTATATTAATAAATTTTTACATTTTATATTAATAAATTATCTCAACAAAGTTTTTGTTTAACTCTATTTCATATTTTCGTTCATTGTTTAGCTTTAATTTCGCTGAAATTGAGTCAAATTGCTAAAAGTGTAAACTTAATTTTTGATTTTCATGAACAAAAAAAAAAAATGCCAAATAGTAGCCAGTGTTCGATTTTTCGAACAGCCCTTTCCCAGGCTCTGGAACGAGCTAGCCCGAATCTGACAACGGATTTGAATATTTTGGGCATCAATTATCCTAAAACCAATGGATTAATTAATAATCAAGATATGTTTTTTTTCTGGCCGAAAATTTTAAATGATACACGAAATAATAACAATGATGTAAATTAAACGTTAAATTAATTATCATACTCGTCGTCACAACCAGTACTCACAAAGTGAAAGGTTAATATTAAGCTTTATATTATATTTTATAAGTTAGCAGAATAACCTACAAGTTTACGAAAACAGTGTGCTTTAAGTGTGCTTATCTGATTGCTTTAGACAACATGGAAAAAATAAACAAGTGTACAGACCAGTTGAAAAAATACAAATAACTTTGTAATATTTACAACAGCATTCCTAGATATTATTCAAGATCAATAAAGTCTGCGTTAAATCTGCAACATATTTAACCCTATTCTACAATAAAACGATCATACGATGATTGAAACTTTTGATGAAAATACACTAGTCCTTGTTTTAAGTAATAATTCAATATATTAACTCTATTTCTATTTCCTTCATATTTTTTTTTTATTTGTCTTTGGTTGGTTATTATTTCAACTAAATTACTTAAATTTTGCGAATGAATTCAGTATTGCTTATCGTATTATTTTGGCTTAGTACACAACAAATTTTCATCAAATTATTCATAAATTTCCATCAAGAAACTTAAACGATGTAAATGGGTTAAAATAGTGAATAATTTAATCAAGCGTATTCAAATTTGTCCATATTACTTACACTACTATGTGGGCCAACAGTTTAAATTAACAATATGTATTACCAAAGTCGTATTTGGGAAAATATTTTTGTTGGTGTTACTTTGACAACGAGAAAAAAGTAACACCAACAAAAATAAACATCGAAATCATGGTTTGAAGTCATCGAAATCATCGAAGGAATGGTTTGAAGCTAATTGAAGGGAATCAGGGCAATTATGAATGTCCCTTGTATTGCTAAAAACTCATCAATCGAAAATGACATACACAAGTGAAGTCAGTAAAAGAAGAAATACCTACTCCAGATAAAATATATTTGGCTCTATTAGTAATCATTCATAGCACTGGCGAAAAAATTGTTGAATTAACCGATTAATCAACCAAGAAAGGGTTAAAGTGCTTTTCAATTATGAAAAAGCTTTGTATCAGTATCAGAATTTAGTACCATGATTCCATTTCTGATAATTTTTTTTGAATGATTAAGTTTGTTCAGTAGGTTTAGAACAGAATCGTACAGAACTGTTTTAGGCAATAAGACCTTCGGATTACTTAGAACAGAAAATCTACTGAACGCTTTTATCTTTTTTGTTTTACATTTTGATTACTCCCAAATTTTGGTTACTCAAAATTTAAAGAAAAAATAACGAAAGATGTCCAAAATTGTTCTCCTAAAAGTTCAAAACAAAAAGATCAATTTAGAATTAACTGGTTTGGGCAATTTACTGAACATCGATCAGAACACTTTTCGACAAAAAAATTAAGTTAATGGAAACTGTTGAACATAAAAAATTATTCTTTTTTTATTCTAGATCGTTCTTGATCGTTTTGGAACAGTTCGATGAATAAACCAATTCGTAAACTGATAACTGCCAACAACGATTGATACGATTAATATTATGCTTTCCAGTTGTTTTTTTTTCTGTGGTATGAGATATACAAACATACATGTTAATCATTTAAAGCTCTCGTTGTTTTCATAAATGCAAGCCTGCATTCAATCTGATATTCTGAATTTATGAACACACTTGTCAGATTTTCTGAACGCTGTTCATAAATGAAGACTCAAAGTCTACTGGGCGTCAACTTGGCAGAATAAATTATTTAGTATGCATAACATTTTTCGAAGTAGTTTTCTTTGTTGTTTTGATTATTTTAGTTTTTGTTTTTGTATTTAAAAAAAATGTTTATTGTCAAAATTTCAGTATTAATGAACAGAAAGTTTGCAGAATGGTCAAGTAAAAGTAGAATATAGGTATAGAGTTTATGTTTATTATTGCAAAGTACGCCAACTGGTGGCAAACTTGTCAGTTTGCAGCATTTATGAATACACCTTCTCTATCTACAATTAACTTTATTTTTTACCTAATTAATTCTTTTATCTATTTATTTATAGAATATTTGACAATAATGCATGGTATAGTGTAAGATATATTTACTTCAATGTTATAAAAAGGTAACTCATACTTAATTGATTTGTTTATTTCAATCTGTAGATTTAAATTATAATTAAAGATCATGTTTGAGTAATATAACTTAATACTATTTGCACACATACTGTATGTATAGTTCTAGATTACAAATAAGATAGTTTTAATATAATAAATAGAACAAGGAGAGTTATTTAGTTGTAGCGATAAATTGAAAGGATGTATACAATCACAATTTGTATAATTCGCATTTTCCGATAATTTGACGCTATCCTTGAGAAATGTATTTGTTGCAACTGAAATCAAAGAGTGTAATGTTTGCATATAAATACAAAAAAAAATTTTTATATTGCGAAACGAAAATTTTTTTGCAAGGTGAAGTGACATTATAGAGGCACAGGGTTTTTTTTATATAAAAATAATAAATATAATTTATATAAAAATTATTAAAATAAATTTAAAATTGATAAAAAGAGTAACGCTTTGCAACCATGTACTGAAATTTTTAAAAAAGATCAGTTTGAAAAGCTTACGAAAACCATTCAAAACAATCCTGCGTTTCCAAAATCAATCTTAAACAATTTGGAATTTGTGACCAAATATATTGAACATACAATATGGAATGTAAAACATTGCAAAAGTTTTGGGTTTTTTTACAATATGGAACTTAGAGTAAGTTGTCTAAAAAAATATTATTTTTAAGTTAATAGTTGTAGTATTGAAGTCACGACAATATAATATCAAATATAATGCGAAAACGAAATTGGTAAGTAGAATCTAAAAGAATATGTTATTCAGGGAAGCCTAAACAAAATTAGAAAACAGTTATGATTAATTAACACAAAAATAAAATATAATTTAATCAAAACTCACCATATGCTCCCAAGTATGAGAAATCCTGTGAGTAAACACCTTGTAATGCTATAATATTAAAAACTAAATTATTATTATTATTTAAATTTAAATTTAGTTTTAAAAAATAAAATATATACAGGGTGTTTGGCATATTATAGTGGAGTTGTGTATGCATAATTGCAGAAAAAAAATGTATATGAGTATTGTGCATATATTTTTACCAGACAACTATCAAAAAAACAAATTTTCGAAGGTTGGAACTTTTATTTTAATTTTATGAAGTTTCGTTAAAAAAAAATTTGATACTCAAAAATATGGTTACCGATAACAATGAACAACCGATAACAATTAGTAGATTTTGTGACAACATTCAAATGTAAACATGTTCAAATGTATGGCTCTCCTCCTGTCAATTTCCAATCTCTATCTTGATGAAAAGTTAATGAAATTCTTCAAAATATTATACATAAACATTTTATGGCTTTCGCGCTATTTCTAGCATACATTAGCAAAAAATTAGCATCTTTCAACTGTTCATGCAAAAATAAGAAAATAGTTCGACAGTAATTTTGAAAATTACGTAATTAAGATAAAATTAAATTTTTTCACTTTGAAAAATTATTTCTGTGCATTATTTTTCTTGAAGTAAATTTGAAAGGCTAATTTTGTCGATCGAATAGTCGATCGAGACTATTTTCAGCTAATCCAGAATAAGCCGTTTAGAAAAAATGGCGAGCAATATAACTCCAAGTATGAAAACAGGCAATTAGAAACAGAAAATAGCGAGATTTAGAATGAGATTTAGAAATTGTGATTTGTAAGATGAATACGTACTAGTTACTTACTTTAAATATTTTTTTTTAAAATTTTGATATCAGTATATATCTATAAATAAATTTTAAAAAGTATGGACGCAAAATCATTGATGTTATAATGAATAAATGGCTAGTTTGCAGAACATCAAAATTTACTAATGAATGATGGTGGAGTAAATAAGCGAAATAAAATAATATTTGGTACTAATTTGGTCTTAGTCTAAAAATCTTAGTTTATTGATGGATTATGAATTTTTACTATATTATATGGTATAGGTTTTATTATTATTTTCAGCATTTTATTTTATATGATTTTCAGTTTTGAAATACGAGTTTCGGTTTAAGCTGATTGTTAAGCCATTGCTACTATATAGGTAATAAAATTTAAAAATGAAGAAATACAATCTTTGTAATCGATAATAATTATAGATGTCGTATTTTAATAAGTATTTAACATCTGAATTCATTTTCTCGTTTCTTTATAATAAGCAAAGTTTCTTGAAAAACAAAAAACCAAAACAAAAAGAAAAAGTATTAAAAAAAATTAAATAGACTCACCGGAAATTTCAATGTTAGTATGTCATATTATGATAATTTTAATATGAATCATTATTTTTTTTTTATTTATTAACCAAAATTCTATTATAATACTTTTTCATTAGCATTATATTTATTAGCTGCCGAGGCTATTAATAAGATTTATTTAATCAACTAATTAACGGTATAAAACGTATTTTCGTTGTGGAAAACTTTTCAATAAATTTTTCTTGATTTAAATTATTACTGCCAAGCCAACCCATTTTAATTATAACAACTTTTCAAATTATTATTTAAGAATAGTCAAGACAATCTGAAGTGGCAGCACGTAACTTGTTACAAACGCTTTTTTTTGTAACAAAACATCAGCGTCACAAAAAATTTTTGGCAGCATGTACTTTGAAACGCTACTTTGGGATTGAAACAAAAAAAAATTTACGAAACATTTTTGCAAATTTTTTTATTTAACATACGTCAATTATTTATACCGAAAATTTTTATTTGTGACGATCAGTAAAAATGGGCGTTTCAAATGTTACGTGCTGCCAAAAGTAGCGAAACAAAATTAAAATTGCCGAAACAATTTTACGTGCTACCGTTTTTCAAAAATAGCGTGACAACATGTTTATAACAAGGTACGTGCTACCACCCCTGATTGTTTAGTTCAGTGATTTGTAACATATTATAGTGTACTTCGCTTGATACATCGTTTTTGAGTTTTTTTTTTTTAATTTTTAATCTATGAACAAATTTTACAGAACTTAGAACTTTTATTCCTATTGCAATGAAAAGCGGCTTCAGGAACAAGCATAGAACTAAAACCACACTTCTCGAAATTTTATTTTCGATGGAAATGATAAAAAGCATTCAAACTTTCTCCACTTTATCAACTGAAAAGTAAGTTCAAGACCATTCGTTTTCATAACAGAAAGTTGGTACACCGTGAGTGAGTAAAGTAATTTGGGATGAATTTGAACAGACATTTCACTTGGGAGAATGTGAGGATACTTTTCCAAGTTGTTTTCATAGTGTATAAATTACAAGTGTGAAATGCTATCATCAGGTCAATTTGAAGCTATCGACTGGAGCTACAATAGTCTCTAAAATATTGAAAAAAAATTATATGTTTCCAATACAAAATACTAAAATCTATCGTTAGCGCTCTTTTGTACTTACATAATAAAAGCAACTGAATTTTATCTGCGTAACATAATTCCGATATTGTTTATTCATTCTATTTAATATAGTATAGGGTGTATTCATAAATGCTGCAAACTGACAACAAGTTTGCCACCAGTTGGCGTACTTTGCAATAATGAATACAAATTCTACCTATATTCTACATTTACTTGACAATTTTGCAAAGTTTCTATTCATTAATACTGGGATTTTGAAAATAAATTTTTTTTTTAAATAACAAAACAAAAACTAAAATAATCAAAACAACAAAGAAAACTACTTCAAAAAATTTTATGCATACTAAAAATTTATTCTGCCAATTTGACGCTCAGTAGACTTTGAGTCTGCATTTATGAACAGCATTCAGAAAATCTGACAAGTGTGTTCATAAATTCAGAATATGCAGATTGACTGCAGGTTTGCATTTATGAAAACAAGGATACTGAATAATTAATTTTATTAACTTCATTTATTTGCAATGTAAATTCAGATGACAAGTCTTTAACTAGGATTAGTATAATGTCAATGATAATCTAGTAAAATTTTGGTGCAGCTTAGAAAAGTATGCACATTCATACATCAACAATAATTGGTAAAGTAAATATGCATCATCTTTCATCACAATGAATTAATATTATTTTTGTACTACATTTTACTTCCAATTACATCCACTTCCAAAATATATTTTTAAAAAAATTGCTTTATTCTCTCAATTCTCATTCTATCATTCATAATGAGCTGCTTTTTCATTATTATTGTTGTTGTTATTACAGGGTTCAAATAAAAGTATATTAGTATATACAAGTATACCGTGACTACTAAAATGCAGTGAAACCGTATAATCTACAATGTAGCATCTTCCAAAAAGTATTTCAAAAGCTCTTGACTTTGTAGACTTATTCCAAAATGTTTAAAATACGCAGTGGAAACATAAAATAAGAGCAGAGTGTGTAGCGAAAAAAACTAGACTACATTTTATATACATGTCATAGAGATAAGTTACCAGAATCAATTAAATTATAGGTCAGCATTATTTTTTGACGACAAAAAACAAGTTTTATGCCAAAGTGTAGCAAAATATGTTAATAAAATGTATTTTTCCGCCGAAAATATACGCTGGCCAATGGAGGTCTGGCCATATTAATTTTGATGTAAGGAGAGATAAAATATTTTAAATTCAAGTTTAGCAATAGTAATTTTTTTTTTTTTTTTTTCCTGTTACTCCTCGTGGGAGCATAGGGCATCAACTTGCCTCCTCCATTGTTCTCTATTGTACGCAATGGTCTTTATCTCCTCCCAAGTTCGTCCATATCTTATTACCTCAGAAGTCGCAGTCCGACGCCAGGTGTTGTTGGGTCTTCCTCGCCTTCTGCTCCCTTGGGGATTCCATTCTAGGGCCATTCTTGTTATATTATTTGATGGTTTTCTTAGAGTGTGTCCTATCCATCTCCACTTTCTGCGCTTAATTTGATGCATTATCGGTTCTTCACCTGTTATCTGCCATAAGTCCTTATTGCTGATGGTGTTTGGCCAGAATATTCTGCATATTCTTCTTTGGCATTTGTTCGCAAATACTTGAAGTTTTTGACTGATGTTATTTGTCGTCATCCAAGTTTCACTGCCATACATAAGTGTTGACATTACACATGCTTTGAATATTCTAATCTTTGTTTTTCTAGTTATTTGGCCATTCTTCCATATTGGACTTAGTTCACCGAACGCAGCTCTGGCCTTACGTAGTCTGTTGTTGACATCTGCTTCTGTACCTCCGTTTGTTGTTAGAATGTTACCTAGGTAAGAGAAGCTTTCCACATATTCGACTGTTTGACCTTCTATGGTTATGGTATTTGTGTTGGTGTTATTTATCCTCATGGCCTTGGTTTTATCTATGTTAATTTCTAGCCCGACTCTGCGCGCTGCTTGCTGAAGTAGGTCTGCTTTATGTTGAATGTCGCAGAATCTATGCGCTAGCAGACATATATCATCCGCATAGTCAAGGTCCTCAAGTGTCCTTGAGAGATCCCACCTTACACCTCTTCCGGAAGAACCCGTTTCTTTCATTATTTCATCTATTACCAGCGTGAATAGGAGTGGTGACAGTGGACATCCTTGCCTTACTCCAGAATTTGTGGTGAATGGGTCGCTTATTTGTCCGCAGTGGAGAACTGCTAATTCTGCATCTTCATACAAAGCTTCTGACAATCTTATTAATTTTTCGGGAATTCTTTTTCTTCTTAATGCAATAGTTATTACACTTGTTAAAATTACAATAGTTATTACACTCGTTATTTAAATTAATTAAATTATTGGCTAATATATTCATAAAAACATTCATTTTCAAATTTATTATTATTATTGCCGTTTGATATTACAAAAACACAGAACTATAATTTAAACGCAAAGTGAATGTATGTTTTTTAAAATAGCATTCCAAAATGTAGCAAAAGCTTCAGTTTTTATTTTGCATTGAAGTGGTTATAAAAGCTTGAAACGGTAGTTGAACTGCATTTAAACTGTATTATAACTTTTTTTACTGCATTTTGGAAGTGACCAATTCAGTATAGCTTTGACTCTACAAGTTAATTTGAAGTTTTTTGGAAGCTAAAAGTGGATTGGAATGAGACGCCAAGGCAGTTGTATCATCAGCAAAAATAGCAGTAGGAAAGCTGGATTATGTTGGAAGTTCTGATGTCAAAATAAGGTCTAACAAAGGTTTTTAGAAAAGGTTTGAAGAACTGTGTTATTTTTATTTATTAGAATTCCACTATGTTTATTTCAATATTAAAAATAGTCTTATAGGCTAATCATTAATTTACTTTTAACTCAAAGAATCTAAGATACCTTTGATTTACCAAAATCGCATTATAAGGGCTTAATGGATAAAATAAAATAAATAAAGAGAAGAAATGGATAAGTTAAACTATTTTCAATAAAAATTGTTAAACTCCATCAATTTGATAAATTAAATAAGAAAGATAAATGGTAGGAATTAAATGTCATTGGTTAAACAACAGTACGAACTGAACTTTTGTATCAAATATCGATGGTTTAATACATATAACACTCGATTGCTTGAAATCACAAAATCATTATGACGAACTTATTATTAAAAATACGTTTATTTACTTTAAACCTTATATGATTATTATCTTAATTATTTATACTAAAATTTATTATGCAAAATAAATCGATTTAGAGTACCTACATGTTATTGAAAATGTTGTTATTAAAAAGAAAAACAAAAATTAAAAATATAATATGTATATTCTTTTTAAGTCATGCAACCATTTTTTTATTGAAATTGCACCGAAGACAATTTAAGTTTCAAATTTTATGATAAACTGATTATTGTAATTAAATAAAATTAAAAATATCAAAATAAAGTATATTTATCCAATTAGTACATTGTAATACCTCTATTATAATGTTGAAAAAAAAAAAAAACATTCGTTATGGAGTTTAATTAGTGATGTGCCTAACAAAATTAGACTTTGTGACGTCTCAAAATATTATGCATAATATCATAAGAATTTTTTTTATCTTTTTAATTTTATATTTTTGTATATGCTATTTAAATAACAACGAGTTTTGAAATAAAAAAAAAATGATATAATTTTCCCCTGAAAAAATGTTGATTTATACTAGCTCATTCTTTGGGATGTGAAATCATGACTTTTAATAATCATTAAACCGAACCTAATACACACACCCATATTCTTGAAGACTTGGGATACGAACACAATCACTGCCGTGATACTTTGTTATTCTGACGATGAAGCGATGCGAGATAAAATGGCTATCACTTCGTAGAAAAGACGTAGTTTCTTTAGACGTGACGCTTTTCATCGTGTCAGTGATGAGTCTTCCAGAATATGGGTGATAGACTTTTGTTTTCGACTGGTAGAACTTCCGTACATGATGGGAGACACTTTGTGGAATAAGTAATTATTTGGCAGGGGGGAATTTCAATCTCTACCGAGTTATATATAGATATGGTATTTTTCTTGCATGCATACAAATTATATTATGGTAATGCATACCTTGCACAGAATTCGAAATGGCATAATAAAGTATTAATACAAATTTAACAATAAAAAATTAAATAGATCAACACTATGCAAGCCTAACGCAATGGATACAAACTGATAGAGAACCTGGTACTCCAAAACTTTATAAACAATGCTATAAACACCGACAATAGAATTCTACAAAATTTTAATAATTCCAACTATCAATGGAAGAAAGAGGTATGTACGTATGATGCGGTTAAAGTAATAAATTGGTTATTATTAATAATAACCGGTCATTTTTAATTATAACCAAATAGAAAGGTTAAAGTGATTAATTTGAACAGAATTTATATAAGTTTATCACATAAATCGGTAATTATTAATAACTCTCACCCATCTTACGGATGCGGATACGTCCAACGGTCCGGAAATCGGAACCAAAGGTCGTAAAATTTTTAATTAATTAATTTTTCTGTCATCAGTACAATGGCTCTTAATTGCGATGAAGGTCATAGGGGACTTTCCCAGAACGTCAACAACTTGACGATCATGTAATTCACGTCAATCACTTTCATTTGCAACTGACAGTCATATGCAATTAAAAAAATTCTTTGAAAAAAATTTAAGAAACGTTTTGGAATTTCAAAACAGCACAGTTTCATATTTTATGATTAATTTTCATATTTTAATCTTTTTATTAAAAGTGTTATTATTTCATTACTCCGAAATTCTTTTTCGTACCTACTTTCTACATCACTCATTTTTGAAATTTTTGACAACTGACAACTGAAATTTTTGACAACATAGAAATCAAATGCAAAAAAAATCAAAAATTGACGATCACTTGCAAAAGCAATGAGTATTGATATTCATGACGCTAACGTCAAAAAGTATTGGAATTCATGACTTTTGCAAATTGCACGCAATTGATGTTCTGGGAGTGTCCCTTGGTCTGGGGTCCCAGGAATTGAGATCGAAACTATAACTATATCACATGTTTAAATTGTATTTTTGTGAAAAAAGGATATTAATAATTATTATTTGGGCAGTCCCCGACTTTAAAAATCGATTAATTCAAATCTAGGTGGTAAATTCGATTGTAATTCAAATCGCTGCAAATATCAAGTGTAATTCCAAATGTCATAAAAGTTCTTCCTGTAAAAATAAATTATTATTTTATTATATTATTATATTTAATCTTTATTCTCTTAAAAGTTCATAAAATTTCACAAAAAAGATCTTAAAAAATACTCGTAGTGGATACTAACAAAATCCATGGTTTGAATTAAAAACAAATATATGAAGCAAAATGAAAATATGAAAATATGTAAGAGAATAGTAGAGGTATTTTGTATCTTAAAGATAGTTTTAAATACCACTTCAAATTTAAATTTAAACATACTTAATTAGTTTATAGTGGGGAATAATCAATAATAAGTATGTAAAAACAAAGTATATAAAATTATAGTTCAATACAATTTACAATAAAAATATATAGTAATCGATTAGAAATTAATATACATACACAAAATAGAAAGTACATAGTCAACATGCAAATAGATAAACATATATATAGTGAGAACAAAGAAAAAAAAAAAAAAAAATAGAATAATAATAAAAAAAAAAAAAAATTAACTTCGTAAAAATAAATGTGTTTAATAGTTTTAATTTTAATCACATTTATCAATCCATACAGGTAATTATTAATAATTACCGGTAAATGCAATAAATTCTATTTATTTATCACATTTACCAAAATACGAGGTTATTATTAATAATGACCGGTTATTTTTAATAATTACTGGATTTATCACATTTACCGTAACATATACACAACTATTTTTTGGAATTAATATAAATTATGGTAATGCAAATTACTTGATACTAACAACTGCAATTATTATTAAAATATATACAAACATCAAAAATCCAGGTTGGTTGGATTGGTGGTCAAAAATCCAGGTTGGTGACCAGCACCACTTTGTTCTCGTAACAGTCATGTATATATAGACAAAAAAATTAAAAAAAATTATTATGGCAGGACAATGAATTAACTCGTAAATTTGTTGTAGTTGGAAGATAATTATATGATTTATAAGATTAGCTATTTGAAAAGCAAATAAAAGAATTGGCTTAATTTTAACATTTTAATGAGATAACTAAAATAACTAAAAGAAGAAAAAAATAAAACAAATAAACAGAAAATAATTAATTTAATATATTAAGTGATTGCATAATTATATAACTTTCGTTTTGTTTTTTTATTTGTATAAATTTTCATTTTTAAGTTTTGTTTTCTGTAAATATTTTAATTGAAATTTAATTAAAAAAATTTCCATTATGTTTTGTATCATTTCTAATTTAACAAAATTAATGAATTCAAAATTTTTAAATAAAAATGAGCTCTAATTTCATATAAGTACTTATATATTTAGAATTGTAATATCAAAAAAAAAATATATATCTACATATATAATTATATTTAGTAATTTTTAATTGTTAATTTTTTTAGTTAATTTATTTTGTTAAATATACATTATATAAATTATTACAATGCTTTTTATATTAAAAAATAAAACAAATTAATTACCATACTGAAATTTTTAAACTATTTTACATTAATGAAACAAAGTAAAAGTACACTCATTTGTCGGAATAAAAAAATAAAATTATACTAAATTCTGGGAATAAAGAAACTGTTTATTAAAAGTAATTAATAATATACCCATCTTTTGTAGTTAAAGGAACTTTTTATTAAAAATAAGAAATACATTCATTTCGTGGAACAAGTACCTAAACATTTTGTAAAATTTTATTTTGTAAATAAAAATACACCTACTTGTTTATTAACTTTATTATGTTTACAATTTGCTTTAACCTAAAAATAGGGATCAATCGCGGATATCTTTTGAAATTCAATAGAAAAGACTTTAAAAAGTTTATCAAAAAATTGTTTGGTATCGTGGATGTCTATTGAAACTAATAAACTTGTCAAAAACGTTGCTACATGTACTTCATAATATTTGCAGTCAAAAATATAAATTCTTCGTAAATCCATTTTACATTGGGTTCGTTCAGTAGCATTAACCGGTAGATCTGGAATCCATTTTGGATCCATGTACCATATATCTGGCCACAACGCAATTCACCAGAACGCAATTCACCAGAAAAATTTACCGCAATACTAGCGCCATCACCGGCAAATATAATGAGTACTTTTAAAAATAAATTAAATTTGAATGGAATAATATTTATTATCATACCTATAATTTATTTTTTATAACTTTTAATTTAAGTTTTATGTACATAAATCTTCCTTAAGAGTTTAAATTTTCACACTAATTCAAAAAATAATGGCGATTTAAATTTAAAAACTTTCATAAAAAATATAAACATTTAATTCTTCTTACGGTAGATGTCACAACACTCAACATAAAAATTGTTGTTGTTGTTTTTACATATAAAAAGTCAGATCCATGAAATGTATCTAGAATTTTTTCAGATCCATTTTCATTAACCGCGATACATTAACCGTACATTTACCACACCGTTCAGTAAACAGATCCATGGATCTGTGGATTTCAGATCCAAAGGTTAATTTCACTGAACGCTACCATTGATATTTTTTTTGAAGTTGTAAGTTGTGGCTTTAAATACTTTTAATAGCGATTTTTTGCAAATAGGGAAAAATAAATAATTGTGAAAATTAGTTTAATTTCGACTGATTTTTTTGATGAAGATCAAAAAAGGGCTGGTATGAAGAGGAATCCAAAAAGTACTGGTATACCACTAAATTTTTACTGGTACTGGAAATTATGCAATTCTTTTCTGATCTACTTTTTGGTATATTATACAACCTGTATGTAGTTAATTGTACGACTGTTGTTGCAATTACTGAACTTTTTAATACTCCTTCGGATAATTAATTTATTTTTATTTGTAATACAACAAGACTAACATGACAGAAAATTGCGATTTCACACTAAACAACTGCTTTTTACTATGTATTAAAAGAAAATATTGGGTAATTTTTTTTAATTCATTTATGAAATTAAAATAAAACAAAAAAAAAATTAAATTAACATGCAATAGCATACAAAATAATAAAAAAATATTTTAATAATACCTTAATTTTATATTTTTAATAGCATTTAGTGACAAATAAAGTTTAATTTTTTTTTAATAGTTTTCACATTATTACTTTATTAGGATTGTAAAGAGTCATTCATATACTAGTGTATAATGATAATAGTTAATTGGACTAATATGATAATATAAATAGTTAATTTTCGAAAAAAAAAAATTCCACGGAAGATTTTCGTAGTTTATTTTTATAATATGAGTGGATATGCCAAAAAAAAAAAATAAAAAACATTTAGATCAAATGTTTATATATCAGAGACATCGATACACTACGGTGTATTCAAAACTTGTTAATTAGTTTGTAATACGTGAATTTTAGAAGTGTTATTTCTAAGCTTCTATGTATATAGAATAGTTTTTGCTTGTACTGAATTGTTTTAAATAAAAATTCTCTTATTAATATTCTTTGTAGAAGGCAATAATTGTTGAATTATAAGTATGGATCAAAGAACTGAAGTACACAAGTAAATAACATACAAAATCTTGTTCTTCGTCTGTTTAATTAGGAATTTAGTGCCTGTTATGTGTATCCATATATTTGTGTCAGAGTTCACATTTATGTTCGCATTTGTTTTTATTTAGATATGTCTCAGTAACGTACGTTAGTATTTGTCGAATACAACTTTTGTATATTCATGTTTTGTTTTCTATTAAAATTTGTTTGTTTCTCCATATAACATCTCGGATAACATCTCTAACATTTATGGAAATTATAATAAATAATAGGGGACCTAAGTGGCTACATACCTTGAGGAATACCGGAATATGCTGTAAATGATGATGATATGGGAGACCTAATATGTTCTAGCAATAAGGTAAGATTCATGCCAATTTTCAAATGTTTTCGGGAATCCTAATTTTAATAATTTAAATAGAATTACACTATGTGACAACAGATCAAAAGCTTTGCTGAAATATGTGTAGATTGCATCGGTTTGAAATATATTTAATACATAATCTGAAGTTATGAAATCCGAAATAAAAATCCGGAAGTTATAAATCAAAACACGGAAAATACAAAATCCGGAAAGTACAAAATCCGGAAAATCAAAATCTGGAAAATAATTTGTTTTCGTATTTTAAATTTTTTTTTTCAAAAGCCTGCCTCGCATTGTTTTTCTTTCAAAAAAATTTACATATCATTGCTTTTCATTTCTTTGGGTTTAGATGATTGTGTCAATTAAAAAATTATTCATAATTATATTTAGTAGGTATGCAAGCTAAATTTATTTTGTCTATGCATTGAATAATTAATCAATAAAAATTTCACATAATATATGAGGAGCTGAGAATTGAGCGTAGTAAAATTAAAATTGGAAAAATTAAAGAGAGAGCAAATAATGCGAGGCTAAACTTTTATTGAAAAAATCAGGCAACAAATTATCTTAGTTTATTTACTTCTATATTATACTTTTTCTATGATATTACTAAAATGTGTCAATACAGTACAAGAAAAATTCCCTTTCTATATTAAAATTCGCAATGACATATATATTATTTTTTACGTGTTTACGCAAATAATAGAAAGTAGTAAAAAATAGTGATGGACGCTACCAAAATAAAAGCTTCATTCAATTAAGAACTTCTAGATTTTTTACTATACGGATTTTGAGTAAGTATGATTTAAAATATAATTTTAATTATTATTAACTTATATATGTACACAACAACTTTTAAAATTTATTTACAACAGTGAAATCACATTTTTATTATCTCTATATATGTACATATAATATATCAATAAACATTTTAACTGTAAATCGACACGATGCATTCAATTAACTTTTCTACTGAATAAGAAGAAATTCTCTATTGAAAACTAATAATGGAAAATAAATTTTATTGAATAGGGGAAGGTTTTTTCTCATAATTTTTGGTTTTTTTTTTAACATACCTGCTTCCGTTGTGTTGTATTATTTTTTTTTATAAACTTGAAGATAACAGATATTTTTTTTTATTTTAATTATTAAATAAATTACTATACCGCTGTTAACAAAGTAAATTCCTACATGCTACTGATGCATTAAAATTCATTTCTAGAAGGAAAATAAAAACACAACAACAACATAAATTATGTGAAATCTGATTGATATAAAATCTTAAATAATTAACGAAATATGTAATTAAATTTGCAATTTTTTGAATAGAAAAACTGTCCGTGACAAATGATTTAATGTAGATTAGATGAACACTGTTGTACAACCAATTTGTAAAAAAATTTGAAATTTAGTAATTTTTGTTGTTTCAATTAGAGGTGATAGAAATTAATCTTTAAAACCGAAAGTATGAAATTCCACTTAAATTGGATTCAAAAGTAATATATTAAATTGAGGGATTAAAATTGACAGATTTTGCTAATAAAATTTTCCAAGTTAAAATCTCAAGGTCAAAGTTATGAGAAATTTTCATGTTCTATTTTCATAAAATTTTACAGAAAGACATTATTGGAATTAGAAATTACATCTGTTGGAAGAAATTGAAGAAACAGGTTTGGGATTAATGTTATTAAACTATTTAGAAAACCTTTCATGTATTTTCTAGAAATATATTTTATTGAATATGAGTTATATTATGTTCGGTGACTATTTTAAAATAGGGCAAGACATATACTGATATAATTTTTAATATCTTCATTAATTTATTTTTAAATTATTTTTTAATTCATTTAAATAAAAAACGTATGTCCAATCATAAATTTTTACATCTTTAAAAACTTTATCCTACTGGAATAATATTTTTGGTGATAAGAGGCAAAAACAATTCTTTTTTACGTTCCACAAATTTTAATTTGAAATCTTTTAAAATAGATTTCATTCCTTCAATTGTTTCACTTGATTAAAATACATTATCTGTGAAATGGGTATTTATTTTAAAATATTTTTTTGTTTTAGGTATACTACCTAATTTGTTTTTATTAATTTAATAACAAAAGTACGTTTTCTTTTTTTTCCTAACAATTTTTTATATTCTAGGGATTGTTTTACTTTGTGATTGAATTACTTACTGTATATCATCATATTCTGATGGTTCACAATTTTCTAAAAATACGTTCAAAGCGATATTAAAATAATATTTTTTTGATTTCATTTAAATTTTCAAAAAATTATCATTGTCAAATTCTAATTGCATCAGCAACACAAAGCCGAATTGCATTCTTAAATTTTGTACGGATACAATAGTTATACCGCATCATGATTGGCAATGTTGCATTTTCGAATTTACCTATGTATAGTTAAAGGCTCAAGTATTGAAATAATGAATGGATATGGACATTCCACTGCACACACTGTTGTTCAAAATATGTTTTAATTATTATGTGACATTTTTGTTTCATATTTTAAATTGGAAAGCATAGAATTCCATAAAGATACAAAAGAAAGGGGACTTTTATACACAAAATTAGAAAATATTGTATGTCCAGAAAATAAGCAATGTTCTGTCCTGTATTTGAAAATAAATAATCTTAAGGGACAACTTGACAACTTGTTAAAAAATAGAACAGTCCTGTGTAGTTATATGGGTAATATTCTAAAATAATTAAATAAAAACTCTAGATTTGTTTCACTAAATTTATTTAGGTAATTTTAATCGATGCCGATTTTTGAATGATCTAAATAAGATTAATTTAATTTTTGCTTCTGATGTGTTTTTTCTTCTACTTATCATTAAATAAATAATCTTCTGAATATGGGGTAACAATCGAAATGGTCCTAACAAATTTTATTTTTACATTTTATTGTCAACAAATGTAATACTGGAACCTCCTCTCCGGTATCAGTAGTTGATAATTCGGCATTATGCATATCACATCAGAATTTAATTTTTATTTTAATTTTAAATTGCAGTTAAACACATATAAATTAAAGTTGAATCGAATTTATTTACTTCAAAGAGTATATTATAACCCATGACATTAATTGTTTAGATAATAATTTTCGGCATATATTTATCATGCCTATCACATCACCCATATTCTTTTAGACCCATCGTTGACGAGAAGAAAAAATTTATCTCGTGTCGTATCGCTGAATATGTCTTTCTGTTAGACACTGTAAGTGGCGCGATAGAACATTTTATTTGTTGGTAGTATTGATCATTTTTTACTGTCAAAAAAATTATTGGTATATAAACAAAAATGGTTTATAAAATGTTTGGAAAGTATTAGTGGGGTTTAGTTTTAAAATATTTTCTAGCGAGATGGGTCTAACAGAATATGGGTGTATAGCTCTAATAGATTTCATTCGATTGGTACAACCTTGACCCACTTTTTCAAGAAATATTATTTTCGAAATATCGCAAATTCTGTTGATTTCCGAAGTGTAAAATTTTGTTGTTTAATCAGTAAATTTAAATATCACCACAGAAGATGATCCAATGCCGTTAAATCTTACGATTTTGGAGGTAAATTTAGTGGACAATTTCTTTAAAAAATGTTGACATGAAACCTTTGTTAATGTATAGCTCTATTTGGGTAAATTTGCCAGCAAATAATCATTATTCGTGAATCTATGATCATCACCATTGACAATTACATTCGCATTTGCGTCATTTAAAAAAAAAATTTATACCTCCAAAATGTAAATGGTACCATATTAATACAATTTTTACGTTGTAATTGAATATATGATAAATCTCTTGACGATTTTTCTCAATCAATTTTCACAATCTGAAAACTTTCTTGCAAAAAAAATGTCATTGGGTATATTTACTTCACACTGTGTTGCAGTTTTCTGCTATGTCACTTTGTCTTTCTCTTTCTTACATCTTCGTTTCCCCAAGAAAACAAAATATAATAAAAAAAAGCGATTAAAAATCTGTTGTATTTGTTAAATTTATACAAAAATTTAGGTAAAATAGGTAAATTCGGTAAATTGTAAAAAACCAGTGCAAGGTAAGGTGCAAGTAAAAAAGCTGTAAAATTTTTAAAAATATTCAAAATTTAATACAAAAAATAATTTTTCTTTTAAAAATTCAACAAAAAGCGTTGTGAAAAATGAATAAAAAAAGTTTTAATAAGTTGTTTATTTGATGTAATAAGTTTTTCCTTTTATTTTATGTGTAAAGAAAAATAATCACTTCAATGTATGTATATACAGATGTATGTACATTATATGTATATATAGATATAAAAATGTTAACGATAATTGCACATTCATTTCTGGGACTATAGAAAACGGTTCTACCTGCATATATATTTTTTTACTTTTTGACGGATAGTATACCAATCAAACAAGTAACTCAGACCAGTATTGATATATAAAGAGTGATAGAGATGGAAAACCCCGTAATGATGGTAGAGATGGCAAACCCGCCCAAACAAAGCATTCTGTTCAACTCCATTTTCATCGCTGTAGGCAAGAACACGAGATAAAAATGCTTCAATAATTTCTTTGCAAATGCTCAGCGTTAGCTAAAGCCATATTTCAGATTTTAGATGATTTTAGGTGAAACAAATTTAGTGTTCTGATTAAATTTTTCAATCGCACAGGGTAGCTTTAGAGCATTCAGTCTCATGTGTATGTGAGCTTCTTGAGTGATTAATTCCGGTTGTGGCATCAAAAAGGTACAATTAAGTGCTAACGGTACATTTTATATGACGCCATTAACTTGGATTTTTTTTCTTTTTCCAAAATTGTTTCAACAAGTTCCTCTACGTACCTAGCACGGTATGTTTTTTTTTTAGTTATTAAAACAAATTTGTGTGGTAAACACCATAAAATATAAGAATTTTAAATGCACAAAGCTCCGTAGTCACCCAAATGAATGCTTCACGCCTCTTTAAATTAGTTGCCTCTACAGATGTTTAAAGGGAAAATTGATGCTCTTCGTGTCATTAGCGCTAAATAGGAATTTTATAGAGTTAATCTAAAGTACTCTTACTTTGAAAAAGATCTTGCAATCTGCCGTCCTAAAGTAAAGTATACCTTAAAAGATAACTTCAACACAGTGTAAAGCATTTCTATCAAAAGTTCTCATTATAAAATGATTCACCCTTTCTGTGTACTGGATAACAATTATGCAAAATAAATGAAATCTTATTGTACTTCATATGATAACTAATTCATTTTTATTAAAATTAAATTATTTTGTGATAATAACAATAATAAATACATGAGTCCAGTATATATTTTTATTTTCATAATATGAATATAATATGAATATAAATTTCATAATATATAGCTAGAATGTTTAAATATTTCTATGAATATGTATATTGTATTTAATATTAATATGAATACATAATAGTAAAATTTTTGTGCTAATTATAAACTAACGATATAATAATTAGTATTAGATATTTTCATAGTTTTCCAGATTCTTAGAATTTATTTATTTTGTTTGTTTAGATGTTTGATTGGAATAAACGGTGAGTTTAGTTCAGTAAATTGTTTTGAACTGTAATTAACACATTAGATATTCTGATTTATTACAAATTATTCTTGAGAAAGATATGGCTGATATTCAAGATACAAGAGAAATGTAACCCAGGTAGGCTACCATATACGCTAAACGTAAGTAGCATACGAACAAATGACACCATGTAAAGCGCATGCGTAAGTAGCAACAGTGGGTACCATCGTTTGCTACTTGCGAACATTTTTGACGTTTATTTTACATTTTTCGTTCGTTTGAAAATTTGCGAAAGCTGTTGTGTTGTGTGTGAATTTGTTTTTATTTAGTTATTCATATCAAATTAATAAACATGTAAGTATATAAATATGTTATTTATACAATTTAATGTGATAAATAAAGTTCTTGATTTAAGAACAAACTACTTTAACTATACTTCGTTTTGATTTGTTTTTATCTGTAGAATCTCAGTTTATTATTATATATATATCAGAAATAAGTGTCTTGAATATAAGTGAAATAAGTTATGGTAATTTGTGATGTAAACAATAATTTTTATTTTTTTTTTGGATTAACATATGTTACACTATTAATTATATTTATTTTGTTGGTCTCTAAGCAAACCACAAAACAAGAAAAAATTATTTGCACTAACACAAATTACTTTAACTGTTTACGATTTTACAAAAACGAATGTCTAAATGTCAATTATTATATATATTTTATTTTAAAGAAGAATTTTATATTTTATTTTAAAAAGAAAAAATTATTTGCACTAAAACTTTAAACTTATTTGGGGTTTAAAAAAAAAATTACTTTAACTATTTACGATTTTACAAACAAAAACATATGTCTAAATGTCAACTTTATAAATTTTTGAAGGAACAAAAAATATTTTCAATGGCAGCACAGTTTTACGATGCATTTCTGTTACATGGTACCAATTCATTTATGCGTTTTTCTTACATGGTAGGGTCCCAGGTATATGCAGCAATTGGATAGACATAATTCTGCAACTGCTGAACGAAAGTGCAGTTTTAATAATACATGAAAGCACTAATGCATCGATAGAAGAGAGTTTAAAACAAGCAAACAGGGCTTAGAAAAAAAAGTAGCTTTAGAATTTAAGAAAAATAATGAGACAAACAATGAGAGAAATGAAGAGAGCTAATGATACATTAAGCAGAAATGTGATATATGGAAAGCACTATAGGTTTCATGAGAAAATTATAATACCGAAACACAAGTGATGTACTGATACATTTAGCCAAATTTGAACCGATCAAAAAATATTAATAATGGATCAAGTCAGTGATGTCCACAGAATTTGGACTCAATTTAAATTTAAAAATGTAATATTTTTTAAATTTGAATTGTAACTATGAGAATTAAAAATTGCGAAACTAAATAAATTAAAAATTAATTTGAGCAAAACCAAGATTATGAAATAAATATATGTAAGATAACTAACATCATAGTTTGGGATACAAGACTGGAAAATACTGAAAGCTTCATTTACTTGAGAACCATAATTTGAAAATATGGCGAATAGATAAAAACATTCCCAGACATGGTCATAAATGGCATTTGGTAGACCACGGAGAATTAAAAATGATTTCAGATAGCTAGAACAACTTAGAATATTCGACTCTTAGGTCAGATTTGTTCTTTTGTATAGTAGTAAGACATTGCTCATGTGCCGAACACAGAAGTTTAAGGAGCTTATAAACAAAATACTTCAGGTAGTATTTAAAATATTTTGGCCTAAAAGAGAAGAGATAAACAAAAAAAGAGAACTCTCAACTCGCAAAAAAAGAGAACAAACAACAATATAGTCAAAATACCATAGAAATACAAAAAAAAAAAATATAAAAAAATATAAAGAGATTAGTAAAGTGTTGTAAAGAGCATTTCAATAAATATCAAGAATTCTTCAGACCTACAAGGTATAGTGGTTATATCATCTGAATACCAACCAGAGGGTGCCAGTTTTAAGTTCCGCTCAAGTTATTAATGTTACATGGATTTGTTTTTCAGAAGTTTTCTGAAATATTTACTTCTACCAATCAATCTATATATACCACTTCCAGTTAAAAGCTACATTCCTAGATAGATTAGACTATATATATATCAGTTTTTTTCACATCGTTGATTTAAATTTCGGTATGCCTCTATCGATCAAGGACGATCTCAAAAAGAATTTAAATAAAAGATGTGGAAAATATAGAGATCTTGTGGGAGATAAAATACATTTCTTCTAAATACTAGACAATATGTGTCGATGGTATTATTTAGAATACAACTATTTTCTTAAAAATGAATGACTACCTGATTTAATATCAAAGAAATTAATAACTACAATGACTACAATTGGCTTAATCAAAATAAACTTGAAGAATTATTGAACATCTGGTCTGTGAATGCAAAAAGCTCATTTGTTACAATTGGAATTTTTCGACTTATTAATAGAAGAGTGCCATTTAAAATGAAAGTCACAGTACTGTTATGTATTCAATACAAATATGGGGAAACAAGTTCGACAAAAACATTGAGCGTATACAAAAAATCCAAAACAAAGCTATTAAGAATCTATATGGCTATAATCAAAGCACGTCGAGTCAAATTATGCATAACAAACATAAAATTCTCCCAATTGATCTGCTCATTAAAAATAAATTAGTAACTTAAACACACTGGATGGTTACTGAGAATATTAATACCAATGTCCAGCATAGTTCAAACAATTTTGTTCACAGTTATTCTAGTAGGGGTGCAGGTAACATTAGGTTAGTTTCATCTAGAATTAGGTTTAATAGACAGGATACAATATACAACATAGCATAAAAGTTACAATAGTTTACCAAATGAATTCAAAGAAGAAAATAACATTGGTAAATTTAAAAGGAAATTAAAGTAATACTTCTTAAGCCAAATTTGATTGTTTTACATTTTATAGTTTAAATTATGTTAAGATCTAAACTTCGTATATAGTAATTTATTATACCTAAAAAAAAAAAAAATAAGAAAATTTGTGCTGAATTATTGAATTATTTTGTTGTTACTTTAGTTTTAATTTTTAGTAATAGTGGAATCAAAAATACTCTGTACGAGCGAATGTGCTCTCTTGAGATGAAATGTTAAATAAATAAAATTAATAAAATTCCGCGAATCGGGAAACACAATCTCTGAACAATGATTGTGGTCATTAAATTATGAGTTTTTGAAGAATTAAGATGCAAAGAAAAGCAAAGAAAAAAATTATCTACCAATTGAAGAAAATCTGGATTTAACTAAGTATTGAATTGGTAAAAACTTGGGCTCAATACCGAAAATCTGAGAACAGCAGAGACTTGGCGGGATTCAGAAATTCAGGCTAGGTCTTCAAACATCTCGAACATTTTCACTGACGAATCCCTTACGGCTCTAGATGCGGAAGCTGGAGTGTTCTTTGAAAAAAACAAATTGAGTTCTTCCAGTTTGTTCTTGACAAATACTGCACAGTCTTCTAGGCTGAACTCTTTCTTATAAACGCAACAATGAATATTACAAAAGAGCAAAGATGGTCTAACAAAATCATTAGAATCTTTAATGACAGTCATCAGGCAGCCTTAAAAGCTCCTGAAAGCAACGTCATCAAATCTAGATTGGTGGGAGAATGTTCGGAAGCCCTAAATCTAATAGGGCTCCGTAGTGGTCTGTCTGGAAATGATAAAGCTGACGAATTAATCAAATCATGGGCGGGCAACATTTATGGACCTGAACCGTAGGTTGGTATATCTATTGGTAATATTAAATTATCGATAGAAAATACCCTGAAGAGGGAAACAAACATTCTAAGGGAGTATATGGAAGGGCACAGAGTCCCCAAAATATATGCACCAAGAAAAAAATAACAACTTCCTGCTAACCGGTCATAACTTACTTGTCATACTTACTGCTCATAACCACATGTATAACCTAGCAGTAAGTAACAAGTGACAACCTAACCTGTAAACACTGTCTGAAAGTGGAAAAAACACATGTAGGAAAGGGCCTAGCTTTTTCAAGTCTGAGACTCTGCATTGAATAACCACAGAAAGCTTCTGCACGATAAAACCCACAAAACTATTGGTCTTAAATCAAGAGGGTCAACTCAGTTGAGGGGTGGAGGAGGGCATAATGGACTAAAAGCCTACATACCGGCCCTGACGTATAAGAATCACCTCCGTACGGGAAAAAAATAAAAAACTAAGATACAAATATTGCATAGTGTTTAAAGCTTTTAAAGTATGTTTTGTCCCCAAAATGTAAACACAAAATTTCCAAAAGAGATATTAAAATATTTGTTTTTGGATTGGGTTCCAATATTTTTATTTATTCCATTTTTGATTTACCTTTATTCTGTACAACTAACTATAAAGATATGGAGTACCTTATTGGAGAACAAAGACTTGACCTTCAAATGGAATAGTTATTAAGACTCAAGTAAACTTTATGATGAAATTCAATATGAGATGAAACTGTTTTTTTATATCTTACGAAATGAATTTGAAAGAGTGGAATAACCCAATACTAGTATATTTATTAAGAGATGACTAAATTTAATATACATTACTTGCAGCAACTCCATACAAATAATATGACATTACGAGATAGGAATTAAAAAAAAAAAAATTACAACACATAATTTGAACTGCTTTTTCTTCAACAATTGAAATCGTTTTCAACTTTCGTTTTTCTTTATAAATTTCTTCGTTACTTGTCTTACTTCCCCTATCACACTATATGTGTATCTATAATATTTTCCCGATTTGGATTTATTCATTAAACAAAAATAAAATTAACAAAACACTTTAGAAGGCTACCATAAATGTATTGTAATTTTTTTTTTATTTCAATATGCAATTGTTTACTTAAATAGAAAATTTGTAATTAAATTTATAATTTTGATGTAGAATGTAATAAAAAAAACAACATTAAAACGACAAAAAAATAGGCAATGTAATTTTAGATAAGTATCTTAAGATACATAATAATAATAATAATAATAATCAATATTACTTTTTTTTCTATTACTTAATTACTTATTTTCTCATTAATTAATAATTAAAGTATTTTTTTTTAAATATATGAGGAAAGTACTAATGTACATATTTTATACTCGTATATTTATTAATTTTTTTTGTTTTTGGAACAATTTCATCTAGGTCAAATCATAATACAATTATTCTTCAGTAGAATTAGATTTATTAGAAATAAGTTTAGAAAATGAAATTGGTTCCACAACTTATCTAATTTTGATAAACAAAATGTTTTTTTTTTTTACAAATCAAAAATAAGAAAATAATAAGACTAAACAACTAAACAATTTTTTGTTAACAATATCAATATTGATTCATATATGAGTGTCTCAGAACCAGAGCGGTTCAAACTACATCAGCATTTCATTGAAAAAATGCTTATAAAATTTCCATTTTCCATCAAAAACTTTTTATGCTTATAGTTTTTTCAGCACTTTACCGCATTTTACCGCACCTATTATTTAGATTTTATATGAACCTTATTTTTTTGTCCTGTTCATGCCACTAGAATTTGTCGGAATTTTTTTTTATTTATCATGCTGTAAAAATAAATGAGGCTTTATTTAGTGGACGACTATTTACATTAGTATATGTAACTTCCTGTTGAACATCTGCAAATTTAATAATATAGATTAAAAACTTTACTCTAGGTATGTTTCACTAATTTTATTAAATATCTAAATCAATTTTGGTTATCCGACCATCATCAGAAGAATAATATTTAAACTTTGTTAATATTTATAATAGTTTTGTTTTGTACATAAAATATATCTGTTATGTTATTAGTTATTTTACATATTATTTATTTATTACAGGTACAAAGGTTTAAAAAAATTTCAAAAGATTTATTTTTATTAAGTCCAACTGATCGTTCATGAGATTTTTATGTTGTTTTTGAGCTGATCAAATTTCATATGCTCCCAGGTATGTAACCTCCTACCCTTTTCTGCAAAATGTAAAATTGTTATTACATAATTGCCTTTTATAATAACAAGCATTTGTTGTAGGAATAGGAGTAGGAAACTTTTTCATAAGATCAAAATCAATTGCTGTTAGATTATTGCTTGTTTTTTTTTTAATCTTTTTTTTTTTACGCATTTTCTGCGTTTAACAAATGTTAATTTTTCTCTTACTGTTTTCGGCCTTATTTTTCTTCGCTAATCATAATTCACAAATAAAAAATTTATGTTCGGTAATATTAAAGAATTCGCCCTATGCCCCACGCATGGGGTTGCAGGACATTGATGATGATATCAAAGACGCGATTCGACGTCAAAAGTATGCATTTGTCGATTTGACAGTTGATCGGTCGAAAGCAGGGTTAATTGTGGGTTAAAAATGTCAGTAAACACGTATTGGGATGTATAGTTTTAATTCAGAGATTTGAAAAGCTCGTATAACTTATTAATATCAAAATGAGGGGATAAATATTTGCTACTCTAAGTCTCATAAATCCAATGTACAGCCTCAGATTTGTAACGATGAACATAAAGTATTGAGCCAAGTATATATAAGGATGATATTTGCAATATTAAACATTAGACATAAAAAGAAAAATGTCAATGCTATCGAAAGAATTAATTTAAAGAAGAATTTGTTGGGTTTTTAAAACCTTTTGAAAGACGACAAAAATAATTTTTTTTACAACTTGTATTTACTTCTTTTTTTTTTAGAAAAAAAAAAATTATCTCTCACTTAACTCATAGTATTAAATTAGGTGTCTTCAAAAATTATTATTTATTTATTTATTTTAACAGTTGATCCTACAGATAAAACTGTAGGCCAACTTTATAGGTCCTTTTCTCTTTCGAAATGTGGGCCTTTTTATTAAATTATATTAATTATTGAACATTAATTATTAAACATTTTTGGATGGTCCGGCTTGGGATTGACAGGGTAACATCTGACCGGTCGCTGACCCAGATGCGCAACTGTCGAGTTCCTGAGCAAGTGCTTACATTACCTCCACGTGGTGACCTCCGGAAACTATCCTATACAGCATCCGCTTATACGATAGGTCAAAATTGTAAGTGCGCAAAAACAACCCTTCAGATTGAAGGTTGGCGTTAGGTTAACTACCTAAGCGGAAGTAAACACGGCCGGTACTATATTTTTCAGATCTGTTCAACTACTAGGGTATGCCGACGACATCATCGCCAGATCACAACGGGCGGTCGTCGAGGCCTTTACCCAGATTGAAGAAAAAGCGAAACGAATGGGTCTCAAAGTAAATGAGGATAAGACAAAATATATGTTGTCGACAAATAAAAAGAGCTCTTAACATCATATTGGTCAAAACATCACTGTCGGCACATATAATTTCGAGGTAGTTCAGGAGTTTACCTACCTTGGAACCAGTGTTAATCCCACAAACGACATCAATGTGGAGGTACGGCGAAGAATAACCCTTGCAAACCGTTGCTGCTTCGGTTTGTCAAAACATCTCGGGTCAAAGCTCCTCTCTCGAAACACCAAAGTACAAATCTACAAAACGCTCATACTCCCGGTTTTGCTTTACGGATCAGAATCATGGACACTGCCTAAGGCAAGTGAGCATGCACTTGGTGTCTTCGAGAAGAAAATTCTTCGTCGGATATGTGGTCCTGAAAACGACGATGGGGTCTGGAGGAGAAGATATAATGCCGAACTCTATGAGCTGTACAATGAGGTGGACGTAGTCACAAAAATTAAAGTCAAGAGACTACAGTGGCTCGGACACCTAGAGCGGATGGACGAAAATACTCCAGCCAAGAGAATCTTCGATTCCAGACCCGAAGGTACAAGACGTCGGGGCAGACCAAACCTTCGTTGGAGAGACGAAATATCGGCGGATTTAAAGCAATTTCGAATCTTCAACTGGAGAGAATCCGCCCGTGACCGGCAAAAATGGAGGATGTTGATGAGTCAGGCCCAGGACCTACATGGTCTGTTGGCCACCTAAGAAGAAGAAGATATTAATTATTTGATATATATTTTTGTATATTATATATTTATATTATTTTTTAGTTATTAATTATTAAATTATATTTGAACCGATGTGGTTGTATAGAAAATTACATTTTTCAGTAATTTTCACCATTTAAAAATTTTTTCAGTTCTCACCGGGATTGAGCCCGTGCTCCTTCGGTCGTTACATAACTACACTCGAGTGCTTTACCACTCGGCAACCGAGGCCACCAAGAATTATTAAAAATTAATTTTAGTTTTACGGTTTCAAGTAATTTTAATAATTTTGAAAATCAAATTTATTTATTTAGACAAATAAAAACAGAAAAAAATACAAAATTTTATTGGGCATGCTTTCAAAGGGCACAATATAGTAGCAAGCTCATACTACATTCCAATGCAAAATAGTTGATGGCAATAAGTGATCAAAGTGAAAATATTTCTTTTCTTTTTGAGAAATTCTTTACTTTCAGATTTCATTTAAATAAAAAAAAAACAATATATATATGTATATATATATTAATTTACTTACTTACTACAGTTCGTTAAAAAGTTTTTGCACACAAAAAAAAAGAAGACAAAATCAAAACTAAGTTGTTAGAAAAATTAAAAATTTATTGAATTGATTTAATTTTATACATTTAAGGCTTATGTATATAAGAATATTAGGTCTATACTCTATATAAGAATACCGTAAAGAAAATAGTGAATATAAACATTATTTGTCTAATAGATAAAATTGAGTTGTATGGGTAATAAAGAATGTTACTAAAATGTGTTGATAAAGATAATGTAGAAAGCTTTGAAAACGACGAAAGTGAACTAAATTTTTTTTTTTATATAATTCCAAGTCCATGGGATGAACACCCTAACTGCTTTTAAACAGAGATTTGGAATACACAATCACATACAATAGCTTTTTCTGTATTTTTCTGTAATTTTTGTGGTATAGACTAATTTAAAATGTGGAAACTATATCTATTGTAGAGTACTTCGCCTTCATAATAGCATAGTTCCATTTTATTTTTAGTGATAACCAAAACTCTCAACTATTTATCATTTATTTTATCCCAATGATAAAGAGTACTGGACCAGGTCGAAAAATCCAGAAAGCATTTTTTGCCTCCGTCGGGAATCGAACCTGAGACCTTTCGGTTAAAAGACAGGCGCTCTACCTACTGCGCCACCCAGCGTGTATGTAGTATTAGTACAGACATGAAGCAGTCGTAGGTAGTAGTAATTTTGTCAAAAATGGTGCTGAGAATCAGTAGAGTTCTCTAAAATTTATATTCTATAAAAAAGCACCACCACTGAAACCTTTTTAAGTGTAGACTAACTTTGCTTGAAAAATTATACTATTTTGAAGGAATATGTTTGTGTAGTCTATAAGTAAGAGAAAATTTTGTTGTTGTTTATGATCGAAAACAGTTAAGACAGTACTTTACAAACCTAATAAATAACAATTTCGAGTAGCTGTCATACAACTCAACTTCTATCACCCATCAGGAATATTTCAAACAGACATGTAATATTGTAATTAGGTACTCCCACAAAATTAACAAATACATTTGTTAGTGTTTTCTAATATTCAGACTGGTTCGGTTGGTTGTCGTACAACATTGAAGCTCCTAGCAGCGGTCACGAACATTTCAAAAACCATAATGTCACACACTTAAAAATTGATAAATAGGTATTTTTTCAAAAATTAACAAATGCATCTTTTATCGATTTCCAAAGTTTGGAGTGGTTCGGGTCGCTGCTGTATAAACCGTAGAATCCATCAGGATTATTTCAAAAATCAGAGGTGAAGATCGGTAATCAAGTACTTTCTCATATATAAATATATCTGACTTGTTCTGAAGAATTTGTAATGAAAATAATTCTTAAATATTCTTATTTGTCCGAAAATTACTATGGGTTAGTGGAAGAAAAATTTCTCAACACTTAATAATAATCGGACACAGGATGTTTTTGAATGTTTGTTTTTTAACTTCTAGAATATTTTTAAGAAACGTTTTTTTTTTAAATTTGGTTCATAAATAAAAATCTTATTGAAGTAAATTTTATACATTTTGTATTGAGTCCGCACAACCTCGGATGATTTTGCTAGTTTAAAATAAAAGATAAAATTGATGTTTGTAAACTTTTGTGACTGTGCGTTTGTACCATATCCTTTTGAATAAAAAGAAAAATAATATCTTTTTTTTTTAAAATTCATGAAAACTTTGAAAAAGTTTTTTTTCATAAAATTAAATTTATTTATAACTACTTCAAAATCAAACTTTATCAATTTTAAACAATTTTGTTTGAGTCTTGAAAAGTTATACTCAAGCTATTAAAAGTACTTCTTTTGTCTGTTTTTGTTATATATAAAGATAAAATTGTTATTAATAGCTGAAATCAAAAGACCATGAATTCAAGTGTTTGTGTTTATAAGATTCATTAAGTTACAAATTGATTTAATATTGTTTTTGGATTAATTGATTAAATTTTTGCATTTAATTAAAAATATCTTTCTTCCTGAAAATCCTGCATAATCAGTTATACGAAAAATGCAAGGCGTAATGGGGAACACACAAGTCAGTTTCAAAAAACCAATACGAACCAGAGAAGCTTTGTTTGGAAGAGAAGCGCTCCTACTGCTACAAAACTGAAAGAAGGATGTATTTCTTATATTTCATTGATTATTATAAACTAGCATTTCATCGTGTGCGCAATACGATAAGATAATAGAAATTTTTAAAGGTTTGAAAATTCGTGGTAAAGATGCACAATGTATCAGAAACTTTTACTGGGGCTGAGTAGTTCAAATCAATGAACTCGTGGCAGTCAATCTGGAAATTATTAGAGGTGTTCATCAAGATTGTAACCATTGTTATTTAAAAGAAATTTCAAGTGATCGATTAGCATTCCAGAACGGCAAATAGCAAAAGTCGAATTTCCTGATATTTGCACAATAAAAATAAATGATTAGTGAAAGGAAATTCGACTTTTATTTCATAAATTAAATATATCACTAAAACCATCAGTCTGATTATCAAAAATAATAATGGAAATAGTAGTAAAAGAAACAGATATGTAGCTAGTCTAATGCCAGATCGAATCAATCCGGTGGATGCATTTTAACTAAAAGTATCCAATATTTTCATTTATATACCTCTACTTAAAATGGTAAACCTTTTTGTTGATTATATACTGCTGGATACTGTTCTCACTTATATTATATTAAAATTAAAGGGTTAATATACTCCTTTAAGAAAGGTTTATAAAAGTTGGAATAACATCCGCAATACTTGACAAGTAGTTCAAAATATATTACCGAAGAAACGGCGACGAAAGAGATAAAAACGGTGAGCTTTTTGATGAAAGCTGCGCCCCGTATGAAAAGTTTTACATAATTACTAAATCCAACGACAATTTCTATAATATTATATATAAAATGTCGATATGATTTTGCAAAACATATTTTCCTAAGCAGAACAAAGACAAAAAATTTAAATTTTATATATTACATTATAATGAGTTGTCTTCAATTAATAGCTTTGCAGCAATACCGACCACAATTATAAAATATTATTGCAATGAATTAGCTTAAACAAGGTATAAGCCCAGATACCCTAAATATAAATAAAGCGATTTCATATTTGAATTGTTATTGTTTTAAGTTTTTATTTGTCACGATCAAAAAAAACGAACAGTTTTTGTTGGAAGCTAAATTCAATATATTTTATTTTTTAATATTTATAAAAGTCATACACCTTTAGCCTACTTTTTTAATTAATAATTTTAGATTTTTTTTATACAATTGGAATCTTAACATTCCGCCCACCAATTATAATTATTTTTAATTTAATTTAATTACATCTTTGAATTTTTACTTAAACTGTTTGAAACGATGATATGATAAGTATTTACATTTTCTTCATCAATAGGTAACTTACATAGTTTTGTAATGTTACGTTTGATTATGCCATTGACACATTTCACTGAAGCTACTCTTATAAGCCCATCGGCTCCTGGATGAATATCGCAAATGCGTCCCAAGCTCCATTTAAGAGGAGGTTTGTTTTCGTCTTTAATCAGTACAAGATCATTGATTTTAATATTATCTTGACGACTTTTCCATTTATTTTTTGTTTGTAGTGAAGTAATATATTCATTGGACCAACGCTTCCAAAAATGTTGATTCATTTTTTGAATTAATTGCCATTGCGACAGTCTATTTATCTTCTCTGTTAATAAACTTGGTTCTGGAACAGAAGTTAATGAATCACCAGTTAAAAAATGACCTGGCGTTAATGGATTCAAGTCATTTGGATCACTTGACATGGCTGATATAGGTCGTGAGTTTAGACACGCTTCAATTTGTGTCAGTAGGGTGTACAACTCTTCAAATGTGTACAATTGAGTGCCCATGACACGACGTAAGTGATGTTTGCAAGATTTAATTGCAGCTTCCCAGATGCCTCCCATATGTGGTGATCCAGCTGGAATGAAATGCCATTGAATACCGTTTTCAATTAGCATCTCTGAAATTATTTGATTGTGTTGCATGGAGTTGATTAATTTTGATATTTCTAATATTTCGTTGTTGGTACCAACGAAATTTGTTGCATTGTCACTCCAAATATTTAGGCATTTACCTCTTCTGGCAATGAAACGTCGAAGAGCTGCTAAAAACGCCTCCGTTGTTAAGTTGCTAACCAATTCGATGTGAATGGCCTTTGAAACAAAGCATACAAATAATGCTATATAAGCTTTGGTAGTTTTACGTCCTCTGCCTTTATTTAACAAAATTGTGATTGGACCACCAAAATCAACACCACAATTTAAAAATGCCTTGGTTGGATGTATTCTAGTTTCAGGCAACGATCCCATTAATTGCTCTAAATTTATTGGTTTTACCTTAAAACATGTTATGCACTTTCGAACAATATCCTTTGCAATGTTTTTGCCATTGATTGGCCAATAACGTTGACGAATAACTGCTAATAATGACTGAGCACCAATATGTAATTGTTGTTTGTGATAATATTCGAAAATTAATCTTGTTAAACGATGCTTCGCTGGTAATAATATTTGATGTTTGGCATCAAATGTTGCATTTAATTTGTGCAAGCGACCGCCCACCCTGAGAATATTATTTGTGTCTAAGAATGGTGTTAATGATAATAACTTGCTTTTAGTTGACAATGTCTGTTTCTTTTTTAACTGGTTTATGTCGACTTTGAATTCCTTTTCTTGAACATATTTTATGAATATATTTAATGCACATTGTAACTCCTTTCTGGAAATGAATCCACTTTGTAATTTTTCTTTTTTTAATTTACTTTTACTGTTTGAAATAAATCGCAAACAGTATGCCATAATTTTTTGAATTTTGAAAATATTTGAATGTTGATTTAGAATTTCATTTAAAACAATATTTTGATTCTCATTTGCTAGTATTGTAAAGGTTTTCACTGATTTTTGTTCGTTTACAATAAGGTCTTCCTTTGAGTTGATTGCACCTTTGTCAATCTCACTTGTTTCACTGAATTGTGATGGACCGTGCCACCATAGATTGTTATTTATTATGTATGATGCATCAACTCCACGAGATAACATGTCAGCTGGATTTTGGTGAGTTGAAATGTGATGCCAATTTTCTGATGAAATATTTTGCTGAATTTCCACTATTCTATTGGACACAAATGTTTTCCATTTATTTGCATCACCTGCAATCCATGTCAATACAATAGTTGAATCTGTATATGCTGATATTTTGTGTATTGGGATGTGTAGTGATTTGGTAATGATATTTATCAATCGTGATAATAGTAATGCACCCGATAATTCCAATCTAGGAATTGTTAACGTTTTTAGTGGGGCAACACGAGATTTGGAACACAAAAGATCAGATGCAGTATTTCCATTTGTGTCTGTACTATAAATATATACACACGCTCCATATGCATTTTGTGATGCGTCACAAAATCCCTTTATTTCATAGTGAGTTGGTTGCTCAATATTGATGACTAATCTGTTAACCTTGATTTGTTCCACATTTAGAATTTGATTTTTGTATAAATTCCATTCAGAAAACGTTGCTAAATATGGGGCACTTGCAGTTCCATATGTCACGGTATTTAATTTATATTTTTGAAGCACATCACTTTTAGAATCACGCCAGAAGATGCGTTGAAAATGTTGATCTTCTTCATCTACCAATATTTGCCGGTACATTTTGGCAATATCAGCAACCATAGCTATAGTGTTTATACGAAATCGCAGTGCAATCTGGAATAAGTCTTGTTGAATGTTTGGACCCACCATTAATGTTTCATTTAAAGAAAGACCGTTTGATGATTTTGCTGAAGCATCAAACACCACACGCAATTTAGTTGTGGTACTTGACTCTTTCGTTACACAGTGATGTGGTAAATATGCTGACTTTGATGTATTTAAATTGTCAATAATTTGTGTCATGTGATTTAAACTTTTGAATTCCGTCATAAACTGATTATAATCTTGACGTATCTGCTGATTTTTCTCTAATTTGTTTTCGACTGCTAAGAATCTTTTATATGCTATGTCACGTGTATTTCCTATTTTTTCCTTTCCCTCACGAAAGGGTAGTTTTACTATAAATCGACCAGTTGAATCTCTTTTTGTATTTTTATAAAAATGATCTTCACATTTTTGTTCTTCATTTGTAAACTGTTTCACTTTTGACTCTTTATCTTCAATAGTCCAAAATTTTTGTAATTGATTACTTAATTCAGCTTCTTCTGATGATGAGAATAGGCAAGATGCAAAATATGAATTCTGTGGTTGTTGCTGTTGTGGTAAATCACATTTGCCTGCCACAATCCATCCCAATAACGTCTTTTGTAAAATTGGTAAATTTTCACTTAATTTAATTTGACCAATACACAACAATTTGAAAAACAATTCTGCACCAATTAACATATCTATTTTGTTTGGTATATTAAAAAATGGATCTGCTAATTGAATTGTGTGTGGTATCTTCCATTTCTTTGTATCTGTTAACTGTGTGGGCAATACCCCTGAGATTTTTTTCATTATAATACACTCTATGTTTATTTTAAATTCACCTGCTTGTGATGCAATTGTAATATTAGCTGACTGTGATACTTTTGTAATTGATTGATTAATTCCATTGATATTCATAGATATTTGTTGTCTCTTGATTTTTAATAAATTGCACATTGATTCTGTTATAATATTCACTTGTGATGCACTATCCAAAAGTACTCTTGCTGCATGAACTATTCCATCGGAATCACAAATGTTGACTACTGCTGTAGATAGAAATACACTGCTTGAAGTATGTTTGGAAACACCACTTGTCATTACATGTTGTGTTGCATGACCACTCTCATTGTTGCTTTCTGACAACTCATTTATTGATGATTTGTTAAAACTATGATGTAATAAACTGTTGTGTCTTCTATTGCACTGTCTACAACCACTTGATTTGCACTGATGAATTTGATGACCTTTTTTAAGGCAGTTAAAACAAAGTTTTAAAGACTTTACTCGATCACTTCTCTCTAGGGTTGATAATGCTAAAAATTTATTGCAATGGTAAATATAATGATTTTCTTCACATATTGGACATTTAATTGATTGTGCTGGTGCTGTAACAAATGTTGAACTTCCACGTATCGGTTTTGAATAATTTTTACTAGAAATGATAACATTAGGTTGCTGTGATGGTGATGATGACAATGACTCAAGTATTTGACATCTTTTTTTTAAGAATTGAATTAATTCAGCTAATTTAGGCATCTCTTTTGTTGATAATTGCATTTCCCATTCACGTAAACTATTTTTGTCAAGCCGGGAACATATCATGTGAATGATTAATGTGTCCCAATGTTGAATTGGCTCACCTAGATTTGCTAAAATATTTAATTGTTTTTGTATTTCATCAATTAGCCGATGTAATGCTTCAGATGACTCTTTTTGACTAACCGGGATCTCGAACAACGCTTGCACATGCTTTTTTATTAACAGCATCTTATTTTCAAAACGTTCATTAAGTAATCTCCACGCTACTTCATAATTGTTCTCAGTTATCATGACTGAATCAATTAGACGTAACGCATCACCTCTCAATGATGCTTTTAAATAGTGAAATTTCTCGATTTGTTTTAAGCTAGGGTTTGTATGTATAAGGCTGATGTATGTGTCATGAAATGTTAACCAATTATCACTTCTTCCAGTGAATTCTGGTAACTGTATTAATGGTAGTTTTATTGATGGTTTTATTGACATTGCATCCATTTCCACTTTGATTTGTGATTCTGAAGTTTTGAATTGTAGCTTTAATAATTTTGATCTAGTGCTATAATACTTGTCTTCGAATTCTTCACGTTGTTGTTCGTAAGATTCCTCGTCATTTTCTGCACAGTCTAATGTATTTTGCACTGTATTATACTCGTTCCAGCATTGTTCCAGCTTTTCAATTCTCACCGTAATTTCATTTATATCAACATTTTCCACATTCAATTTTGTTTCTGTAAATTTATGAATCCTTGTTATTTTTGCTAAAATACTGCTACACTTTTTTTTGAGGCTTTTCACTGTTTCCGCCATTTTGAGTTTATGTTGTATTTTTGTATGGAAATCCGGTTCGAAGGACCAAAATGAATTGTTATTGTTTTAAGTTTTTATTTGTCACGATCAAAAAAAACGAACAGTTTTTGTTGGAAGCTAAATTCAATATATTTTATTTTTTAATATTTATAAAAGTCATACACCTTTAGCCTACTTTTTTAATTAATAATTTTAGATTTTTTTTATACAATTGGAATCTTAACAATATTTATAAGAAATCTAGTGATAAAAAAGACATGAATAGTTTTAGGTCAATTTCTATATGTCTATTTTCACTCCACCTTTGCAATAAAAAATTACCTACAATATATATATGAAATAAATAAAGATGGTTTCCCAAAACAATTGTAGGGGGTTAATGTACATAAATTCGACCACACAAAATTAATTTTAAGTAAAGTAAATAAAGTAAAATTAAAAAGAAAAAAAAGAAGAAAAACAAAATATGGTATTGTCCTCTTATTGCTCGGACAACAGAACATAGCAGACGTCTATTTTATTTTATGGCTGAATTATTTGACGTAGCAAGTTATATTCAGAGTGAAGTCGTAAAGTCAAAAAAGGTATATTTTGTATTTTTTGACTTAACCAAAGCATGAATCTGTAGATAGGAAAATAATGCTACACATTCTATTTAAATGTGGTATTTCTACCTAGTTGATGTATGATGGCTTCGAAAACTATCTCAGAAACAGCAAGCATAAAGCAAAATGGAATTCGATCAGAAGCACAACACGTAATATTTAATATAGAATTATCTAAGGTAGTTTTTTTGGATTTATTTGGATGCTGCATAAGCAGTTTTTCAAATATCAGTCTATGAGGGGATTTTTTTATGCTCATTTTGACATTATTTTGAATTAAAAAAAATTAATAAACTAATCTAATTAAATGAAAATAAAATTAAAATTGAATAATTTAAAAAGAATTTCGTCAAATTTCCTTCCAAAATAAATTAAGTTGACCTGCAGATATACCTGTAGATATATAATGTACTTAATAAATGTAAATAAATGTTAAATACCGTAATACAACAAATGGATCCTACTTTGATGTGGCAATAAAACATAAATTATTATTGTTAATATCAATAATAACAGCAAGCAGTGAATGCTGCTACTGGAAGTATGTTTGTTTTAGATTAAAGAGCAGTAAGAGGTAAAATAGTTTCAATATCTTGTTAATTATAAAAAAAGTCCTAGTTGTAGTTTTTTAAGCTCTATAAAAGCAATGCCTATATACTTCTAGCCCGGCCTCACAGAGAGCAACTTTAAAAATGGGACTTTATTTTATATATTTTTTTCTTTTGTATATAGGGACCTTATTTTGCTATATGAACAACTTATTATAATGATATTGTGTTATATTATAATGTTTCTTTACTTTCTAGCCGAGGCACACGAAGAATTTTTTCCGGAATTTACCGAATACCCATTTCGTTTTAAATTTTGGTTTTATTTTGTTTATAAGTTTTTTTTGATAAAAATAAAATTTTAGGAACACAAAGAAGAATATTCTGTAAAATTTAATACCAAAAATTTAATACAAACACCATCAAAGATTTTGTTCAGATAAAAAATAATAAAACACAACAATTTACATGCGATTTTAAAAAATAAAAGACTCACTTGTTAATTGCACAAATTTATTTTATTCCGACACGTGTTTCGACCTTTGGGTCATAACCATGGATCATAAATGGAACCATTTATTTTTTAAAAATGTTTATTAAATTTCACCAAGAATATACAAGTGAAAGCATAAGCAGAAGCCAATTTACATGCGATTTTAATTTCGTCTTAGAAAGTTTACTGAATGTTGAGTAATAATACCATCAATGTATCTATTCTATTAAAAAAATATAGTTTTATTTTCAGTGTTCATTATAATTGGATAGAAGTAGGTTCCACGTCGGATAATAAGAATTATTTTTTTTAAATTGAAAATTATTAATGAATATCCTTTTGTAGTTTTTGTAAATTTTACCAATTTAAATAGGTAATATTGAATACATATTTTTATATCTAATATTGTTCATATAGCAAAATAAGGTCGCTATGCAAAAGACAAAATTTATACGAAAATAATGTCTCATTTTTAAGGTTTTATTAGTATACAGGGATTGATAGAGGCATTGATAAAAGTTATTTAAGAGAGCCCAATTATTGTAGCTGGAATATTCTTACTTACTAATTACATTTTGAATAAATAATGAGATTAACTAAAATCATTAAATATATGTTAATCGCATTTTATATGAATATTATTTATATAAATTTAGTTTTTAAATTTTTATGACATTTATTGTATAAATATTCATACGTTTATTTAATCAATTAGAAGTGAAAAAGCCAAAACTTGTATAACTAGCTACATATTTATTAAGATCAACTCAAATGTTTGATTTCAATTCAATTTTCACTCTTTACCTATACATAACTACTAGTCATCAACATTTTAATAATATACCCAAGAATAGGAGTACAAGTGTACAATATCAAAAATCAACATATTCTCGTTGTAATAAAATACTCTATCTAATACGAAATTTAATTAGCATATTATTATCTAATACAGGGAAAATCCATGATATTTGTAATGATTTGCTTTTGAAATTTTCACAATAGAAATTGAAAAAAACTGTCTTTGGAATAAATCATGCATTTTTTATGTAACATAATTTTTTGCTTTTTTAATTTATTTTTTAGATATTCTGTCACAACAGATGATGCTGCTGCATTATAATATATTACTTTGAACTTGTATTCGTATATCATTAAACTTACTCAATATTATTATTTTCCGCTTTTCTTTTGGAAATAGTTCCGTAAATCTCCTGCGTCGGATTTTTTTTTTTAGTTTTATTTATTTTTATTTATTTATCTACAAAGTATTTTTTTTATTACATAACAAAAGACTAATGAAATATAGAAATAATATGGATTTAAATTACATCGATCAACTGGCGACCATTTATTTAAACTTGCGGCTAAGGCGACCGTCATTAGACTTGTCTTACCGAAAAACTCAACATTAGTATGTACAACTTCAGTAAATCTAATGTCGTAGCCAGAAGGCGGACAAAGTGCTCAGGAACAAAATCCTCTCCTTAGTAAGACAAAATACCGAAAGGCAAAATCTCAAAAGATAAAATCTCCAAGATCAAAATTACAAAAAATGCAATCCCCGCAAACAACATCCCAAAAACAAGATTTCCGTAATCTTGCAAACTTCTAATAAGAATTTTTTTTAAAAAATAAAAACTGACTTGTACAACCGAATCGTAGGAGAAGAAATTACCAGATACATATAACCTAAATGCTCTCAAATAGTAAAGCTATCATACCATCACATCAAAGCTTTTATAGGATTGTGTGGAGATGCTTAAAATATAGTCGAAAATAAATAAAGTCACGATAACGGACATATAGTGCCCTTGACTTTCGAAACGTCTAAAACAAGTTGAAACACAATGTCTTTTGTTTACATTCGTCAAATCAAAATTGTAACACAATGTGTTGAGTTTATAAACGCCTGAATTATGTATTCGCGACGCCTCGAATGTGCAAATAAGGTATCGAAAATTTCTGAAAGACATTTGTTTGACGTTGATAATAATTTGGAAAATTTAAATGTGGCAGGAAATAATCAATTGAGTGGGTCTTTTTATTTGTTTTAATAAATAAAAAATATAAATAAAAAAAAAAAAATTTTTTTTTCGTAACGGACATTTTTTAATAGGAAAAAAAATAAACAGAAAAAAGGAATTTCGCTAAATTCATGCTATTGTTTTCTTTTTTAAATGCAAAACAATATAATATTAATATAAAATATAACAATAAAAATATAATATTAATTAATATGTTTGGTATATTATTATTCATTTTCTAATGACATTCAAAAAACAAATGATCGTAAAATTGCAAGAAGTATATAGTAACGTCCAATAATACATTATTTAGACATTACAAATCAAACACATGATTTTGGTATTGTGATAATGAAAGTTTAACAACGCGTCTCACAATCGTATTTTTTGACGTTTCGAAAGTCATTGTGCCCGGACATTTTGGCATTTCAGAAAACGAAGTTTCAGCGTACCTAGTGAGCAAAATCATCGACTGCGTCTTTCATCGAGTGCCAAACATGTAAATAGTGTACATTAAAAGTGTTAATGTAAATTTTTTATTTCCCTTATAAACTGTACAATAATGTAATTGAGACATTCAGTAATTTGTATGATATTTGTAACATATAATGACTTACGGATGAAAAACCCAATGGTAAGTAATCCATGACAATCTACTTATACTGTGTTAGTATCTGTTGGGTAGTTACAGATTGTTGTGACGCTTAAGTTTACTAGCACTATTTGAAAACAACAAGTTGTTTACTAGGGTATTTGGATGAGAATTAATCTTGTTTGGTATTTTCAGCTTGCACTTCTGATTTTATCCTTTATGGTTCTCATCTGTAGGTCTTAATGTAAAATATCCTTACTTACGAATCATGGGGCACGTGCATTCCGTAAGTCTACATAGTCTTTAAAATAGCTTTATAAATCAAAAGTTTGTTTTCCACCGGCATTGGTGATTTGCGACTAATACTCCAATAAATTTTATTTAATTTCAGTTAATGTAAATAACTCTAAAAATATTCAAATTTTTCGAAGTATTATTAATATAAAAAATATCTTAAAATTTCCTTTAAACCACTGAATGCATTTTTCGGAACTATTTCCATTTTTTTGTCTTCATATATAAGTTTTCAACAGTTTTGAACCAGATTTTTTTTTCTTTTATGTTATCATTTCTTATTTGTGCATAAAACAATTTTAAGAAATAATGTTCTAAGAAAACAAATATATATTCCTACAATTAATTGCATATATTATGAAAATTCTTGATTATAATAATAATAAAAAAAATAGAAAAAAAAAAATTAATTTTTATGTAGAGCCTTTTAACTTAATAATAGTATATACACTAATATGACAGAGAATGAATGTAATACTGGCATGAGATTTACTCATTACGATACTGACCCCAGTTAAAGTTAAGTTTTAAACAAACTTAATAGTACCGAATAGTACTTTAATAGTACAGAATAATGATGTAGTAGTAAAAATGTTCCAGGATGCTAGCCCTCGTCAATTTTAAATTTTTTGGTTGTACGAACAAATCGGAATAATCTCAAGACTTCCAAGATGAAACGTGGAGCACCCTATTTCACCCTAAAGAATATTTGAGATAGAATTATTTTTTAGTTTAGTTTTTTAAAACATTTATTTGTTATACCATATTACAAATTAAAAAATGTGTAAAACAATAATGGTAAAATTTGTGAAATAAATTCTATAATTCAATTCGTTTTTTTGACAACGAAGTTGAAACTGTTAAAAGTGGACTGCATAATAATGTACGTAATGCAAACTAGCTAATTTTATTTTTTTGTTTTTATTTTTATTGTCTATTGATATTTTTTTTCCACTTACGAACAAAAACAAATTCAATGTTGATAAGAGTTGCTAGAAACATAAAAATTTGGTAACCAATTAAAAGATGTGCTTAACTGTCTTTAGAACATTTTTTATACGAATTTATAAATGTGTTCAAGCCAATATAAAAAATCATATAGATTATGTTAGTTAATAATCCTCTCATTTTTCTCATTGTTGCATGAGTTCTATAGAATCAAGATTTTGCAATGGTTTTCAAATAAACAAACATTACATATTTTAATGTTAAATTTGTGTTTCCAGATGCAAAAATTACAACATTATAGTCGCTGCTTCAATACAATATTTTAAAGAGATTATTTAAAAGAAACATGAAAGAGGTTCTGTTAACGAGACCGAAATACAGAACTTCAAAAGCTTAGGATTTTTCTTTTAACGTCAATGATTTTTTAAGCCTCAAATATTCCAAATTTCTATCAATAATATTCCAGCAATTTTAATTTACCTTATAGTTACTAGAATCTCAGTATTGACCAACATCCATTTTATTTTCTACTTTTTAGGGGTTAATTTTTGTTTCGATAAAAGTATATATTAAAAATTTTATTTTTAATTTTTATTTTTTATAATTAGTATTAAACTTTTGACATACAGTTTAAGTTTTTGTAATCTTCTAACTTTATATTTTATCTACGCTACTAACAGCATCAGTGCAGATCTATAATGATATGTTATTGAGATTTCGTGAACGCATCCTTGTACTTTTGATGTTGTACTCGATATGAATTTAATTTATAATTATGTTAATAAGTAAAAAACATTTTTTTAAACTTGTAACTACATTCATAAAATAATTATTTTGTTTCGATTTATATTTTTGATTAAATAAATTACCTGTGTCCTGATCTCAGCTATTTCCAAATATATGCATATTGCCTTTATAAATGTCAAACTTAAAAAGTACTATAGGCTTGCAACAACTAAAGTAAAATACTATAAGTACAATAGGCTTGAGTCTTGTAAAGATCTACAAGTCTTGTAGAATAATTTTTCATATCAAAATTTTACAATGGCAATACTATTCTACTTTTTCACACCTAGTACAAGGACTATATCTTCATTCTACACATATTCGTTAACGCACTTTATATTTTCTACAAATTAAATTTACTTTAACTGAAAACTAGTTTAAATAGATTAAATAAAATTATTTGTTCAAATTTATTAAAAACTACCTGTTATATACCTATACTACCTATACTAACTATTATACAGTATTAATTTTTGAAGACTTTTTATTCAATGTGAAGTCAATATAATTTCTGTGTTTATTATAGCAACATTCTATGAACTGGTTCATATAATTACCCTGATTGGTGTTATGGACATTTAATGTAAATAAATGAGAATTATGTAGGCGATCATTTAAATTAATATTAACATTTTTCTGTATCTGCGGAGGGAGAGGTAATGTTTTCTTTAATAGTTTCAGTAAGGAAAATAACATCAGCCACTTCTTGTCTTAATTTCAAAGTTTTTAATTGAATTAAGTTCATTCTGATCCTCTGTTTTCATATGGAGGTAAAATCAATGCATTTAACAATATTAGAAACTTCGCAAAGCAAATCTTAAAAAAAAATTCTGCACTGCTTCAATTCTATTGATATTAACTTCATAGAAAGGTAACCAAACTTGTCTAGCATATGCTGACCAATTTAGGTCTAACGAGACTCGAATACAAGCATTTGTAGTAAACATATGAATTGTGGTATTCTATTTGACCAGCATTTTATAAAACCTAGCATAGAATTGTCTTTATTAATCATATTACAAAAATGTGATTTAAAGTTAAGCCTGTCATCAAAGTAAACCCCTCATCTTTAATTGAGCTGGCTTTGAAAGGCTAATACCATTTAAAGAATAATTAAAATAAACCGGATTAAGTCGGTGTGTACATAAAAGCACATTACATTTAAGAGAAAAGATTATTATCAGTTCACTACATAAAGAAGTGATATTCTTGTAGGAGGAAAGCATCTTCTAAAGAAGCAAATTTTTTTTAAAGATTTGCATGTCGTCAGGGTAATGTTGCAGATCACTAAAAGTGGCCCTAAATAACTGCCTTGTGAAACTCCTGAATTAGTATAAAAACACTATAAGACCTGTCTGTTAAATTCAATTTTAGCAATTTCAGAAAAAAAATTTGGGATACCAAGTATCTATAATTTTAGTATTTATTCAATAAATTAAGTATTATTGAATGCAGTAAAACGTCAAAAGCTTTACTATAATCAGTAAAGAAAACATCTGTTTAAAAACGCGTTATTTGTTTCTTTTTTTGTAAAAATTGAAACAGTCTACAAGTTTATCGTATCTACAAAATTCAAGGCTTTCGAAACATCAAAATATACAGCAACAATTTTTCTTTGCTTATCAATTTCAAATTGAAGTTTGAACATAACGTGAAAAAAACCAGCTTGGGTATTATAATTTTCTTTATACCCATATTTTCGGCACAGTAAACGAAATTGAAAGCTCTGAAAACCTAATATCTTAAATGAAATGAATATTTTATTAGTTTATTACATAATTTTGTTTTCCTTATAACTTCCTTAATAATTGGATCTTCATTATATCAGGTGTATAGCGACCCATATATTTAACCTATATATTTAAGTATTATCAGTGGTCTTGGTAGTCGAGTGGTAAAGCACTCGAGTGTAGTAATGTAACAACCGAAGGAACACGGGTTCAAACCCCGTGAGAACCGAAAAATTTTTCAAATGGTGAAAATTACTGAAAAATGTAATTTTCTATACAACCACATCGGTTCAAATATAATTTAATAATTAATAAAGATATAATTTAACTAATAAAAAAATAATATAAATATGTAATATACAAAAATATATACCAAATAATTAATATAATTTGATAAAAAAGCCCACATTTCGAAAGGGAAAAGGACCTATAAAGTTGGCCTACAGATTTATGAGTAGGATCACCTGTTAAAATAAATAAATATTTTTTTTTTTATTCATCTCTATGATTATATTACAACTATCTTATAAATTACTAATATGCAAAAGGCGTATTAAAGATAACAAGTCAAAATTTTTGAAAATGTACAAATGGCTTGAAAATGTAAAAATGTACAAATGGCTACGATTCCACTGAATCGACCGCCTATATCAAAAATTAATACTAATTTTAATATTAAATATTTATGTATACAGTTACTTACAGAAAAGAAAAAAGAAAATAATAAAAGAAATATAATATGAATTTGACCTTAGTTTTAAAATCTACTTAAAAGATCACGAGGCCTGAGGCGTTTTATTATAACTCAAAAAACTGAAATGCTTGTCCCTTTATTATCAAAATGTAAGGGGACTTCGTTCTAAGGCTCCTGATGCATTTTTAAACTCTCAAATACTACCTTTCGATATGTTTATCTTAACTGAAACCAGTTTATGCAATAGCTTCTTGAGTACCGAGTACTTTTCCTCTGATTTTAATGTCTTTAGAAAGGATGTGGATTCCGTTTGTGATGCTGTGGGCCGTGGAGTTTTAATTGCAAGTCGAATTGACTACGATTGCTCCTTGTTTCAGATTCCAAATACAGATGATATAGATGTCATCTGTGTCAAAATGACATTATTGTTTTTGGTGATTTCAATCTACCTGATTTACAGTGGACCCAATCAGAAGATAAAACACATTATATTGCGGGTAATGTGTCATCTTTAAAAGAAACTGTTTTTGTCGACAGACTTACTGCTTGTGGCCTCCATCAGATCAGTTGGGTAAAAAATAACTTAAATAGACAACTGGATCTGATTTTCTCAAGTAACGCAAACAACTGTCTGGTAGAGACTAGTGAACACACTCTTTCTCAAATCGATCTATACCATCCTCCTTTATCTCTGTTTTTTTCTTTTGAGAATGGTAATGATAATGTAGATTCTGAAAATACCTACAAATTCAATTTTCGAAGTGCCGATTTTGACAGACTAAACGAATTACTATCTGAAATTGATTTCAGTACATTGCTTTCAAATAATCTTGATTTAAATAGCTCAATTAGTAATTTTTACTCTATATTATTTAACTGCCTCACGCGGTGTGTTCCAATATCAATTCAAAAAAATTTGTCCTCGGCTCCACCCTGGTACAACAAACATCTTCGAACCCTACGCAATCGAAGAAATAAATTATGGAAAAAATTTCTATCGTCAAGAGATCCAATTGATTATAACCGATATTTTAGTGCGTTCTCCGAATTTTCTGAACTATGTACAAGTCTTTACGATGAGTACATAGTCAAAATGCAATTTGATTTAATATTAGATCCTAAGCGGTTTTGGCATTTTATTAACTCAAAAAAGAAATCGGATGGCTATTCCATGACTTTCAAACACGCAAATAATTCCGTTAACGATTCCAAGGTTATATCAAACCTATTTGCAAACTTCTTTAGTCAAGCCTTCACTGATAATAATTTCGTGCCCGACTCTGACTATTTCAGTTATCTAAGTAACTCTCCTCAAATCACATTAATGTCGATCAATATCGATTATGAAGATGTTCATTACAAAATTAACAAATTAAAGAATGATTACTCTTCCGGACCTGATGGTTTACCTCCAATAGTTCTAAAAAAATGCATTGACACGCTAACACAACCCTTAACCATGCTTTTTCAAATGTCCCTCTCTTCAGGAATTTTTCCGAGTATATGGAAAACTTCTTTCATAACTCCGATCCATAAGAAAGGAAGTAAGGCTGAAATAAATAACTATAGGCCCATTGCCAAATTATCTTGTATTCCTAAACTTTTCGAGAGTATTGTATACGACTCTCTCTTTAATTATTGTAAGCCATTATTATCCTGTTTTCAACATGGATTCCTCAAAGGGAAATCCACTACTACTAACCTAACCGAATTAGTCTCTTTTAGTCTCAACTCCATGGAAAAGGGGCTAGATGTGGATTCGATTGCTACCGACTTTAGTCAGGCTTTCGATAAATTGTCCCATAGTGTCATTTTATTTAAACTTCGTGCTCTAGGATTTCCACCTCTCATTATAGATTGGATGAGTTCATACTTATGCAACAGAGTGTATAACGTCCGTTTTAGGTCTAATATTTCAGATCCCTTCACTGCTAAATCGGGTGTCCCACAAGGTAGCCATTTAGGCCCTCTGATCTTTATCTTAACCACAAATGATGTACATAATATTATAAAAAATTCTCACATTCTAGTGTACGCTGACGATATGAAAATATTTAAACAAATCTCATCTCCGCGTGAATCTCATCTTCTTCAGAGTGACGTTAATAATTTCGCTATTTGGTGTTGTAATAATAACCTAGCACTCAACGCTAGCAAATGCCAAAGCATCACCTTTTCCCGTAAAACGGCAATATCAGCGCGTTATTATAGTATTAACGGCGTTATTGTCTCTAATGTCACATCCACTAAAGACTTAGGTATTCTATTAGACACCGAGCTAAATTTCAGATCTCATGTAGATAATATTGTCAGCAGAGCTAATTCAGTTCTTGGGTTTATCAAAAGATGGTCAAAAGAATTTTCCGACCCATATGTCACCAGAGCTTTATATTTGACTATGGTAAGACCATTACTCGAATACGCGTCTCAGGTATGGTCACCTTTTCATCAAGTTCACATAGGATTGAATCTGTTCAACGTAGATTCGTTCGTTTCGCTCTTCGTGGTCTTTCATGGACAGATCCATATAACTTACCCCCTTACAGAGACCGCCTTAAACTTCTAGGTCTGCAAAGTCTCTTTAATCGTCGTGAAGTAGCTGATATTATATTTGTACACCAAATTCTCTCAGGTGCAGTTGACTCGGTTGGTATTTTAGAACACATTAACTTCAATATTAACTTTCGTTCTCTTAGGCATTCTGCCCTCTTTCGTATAAAGTTTTCATCGCACGGATTATGGAAAGAATGAGCCACTTACAAGAATGTTGCGTAAAGTAAACAATAACTCTAATGTCTTCGATTTTCACATTAGTAAGTCCAAACTAAAGAATCTGCTTTATTCAAACAGGTAATTAGTTTTTGAAGGACATGTAATACATGTAGTATATGTAGTTGTTCACGTTGAATCAGTAGTACTTCATACTTTTAACATGTATACATAAGTGTGAATAAATTATGTTAATTTTTATTATTATTCTTTTTATTTTTGTGTCTTTGACTAATTGCGTTTTGCATGTGTTGTGTTTTTATATAAGTATTTATTTTTATTATTTTTTATTTTTTTTTAAATTTCTTTAGTTTATAACTAAATAAATTGACTAATGCTTCTTCGGCATAATTTAAAATCGCGAAATTTTGATTTAGCCTATCTTGACATGTTGGAAGATAGTCTAAAACTATGATATAATTTTTATTTTTTTTGATTGGAGATTTTAAATTGCTTCAACTTTTGACTTGTGAGCATATTGCTTATTGATTTTTGTTCTTTGATTTGCCTTGACATGTTGGAAGGCAAATCAAAGTTGCTAGATTTTTAATTGTTTTTACCTTTTATAGATTTTATTTTTGTTTGTTTTTAGTATTCTATCAATTTATTACTAATTACTAATTTCCTTAATCGTGTTTACTAATTTCCCCCTTTTTTTTGTTTATTTTTTGTTTTGCATGCTTGTTTTAAGCATTTCCTGACCCAATTCTCTCCTTACTAACACATTCTTCATTAAGGGTTATCACGTGCTTGTATTCTTTTTGAATATAATTAAAATATAATATTAAAGTTTAATTAATGAAAGTCCATTGTGAGTATGCTCGTCACAGTATTACATACTGAATAACTTAATTTATTGGAATCTTTCTATGCTTTTAATACGAAGAGTTTTATTCTTCCAAGCACTGTGATGACCTTGTATACGACACTCCTAGTCATATGCTAAATGATAATAATAATGAGAATGGTGACTCCCCGCGTGCGCGGCACGGGAGGGGTAATTGGTCGTTGGGACATTATTATTATTATTATTAGTCTTCTTATATTGGCGGTATTCAGCAGGTCAGCTGCCAGTTGGTTTGGATGGAGCTGCAATTTTTCGTGGTATCTTTTGCTGGTCTTTGTCACCACCTCTTTCACGGAGCATATGTTTAAATCCTTTCTTATATTTGAATTGCTGACGTACCATTGACAATTGTACGAAGAGCTTTCAAGGATTTCGATATTAGAGTTGCTAGCTGTACCCCATAACTCAATGCCATATGTCCAGATGGGCTTTAAGATTGCCTTATATAGCAACACCTTGCTCTCCAATGAAACGCATGAACGACGTCCCATAAGCCAATTCATATTCCTGAACTCAGTTCTTAACTGCTTATTTTTATTGAGAATGTGCTTTTGCCACGTTAGTCACGGTCCAGATGCAAGCCTAAGTTCTTTATCGAATCTTCCTGCTGTAAAATTTTGTTGTTTAGGGTTACTGGCAGACATGTGCTCCTTCTGGTGCTAAATGTAATATGCACCGATTTGGATTCGTTAGTTCTTATTCTACAAATTTTTAGCCATTGTTGAACTTTGCTTAATCCCCTTTGAAGGTGCTGTGACGCCAGCTTTGGGTCTTTATTTGATGATAATATTGCTGTATCTATTGTATAAATAAGTATTATCATTATAATTTTTTATTATTAACTACGATTTTTAATTATAATTACTATAATCACTTGCTGTAATGGCTGTTAGTTTGGCTATAATTAAATTATTACCATATTTTTTCTTCTTACAGAGGTAGTCCTAATATGTCAGGACCGGTATGTAGGCTGTTAGTCCTTTATGTCCTCCTCCACCCCTCAACATAGTCGACCCTTTTGATAAAAGCCAATAGGTTTGGAGGTTTTATACTGCAGAATATTTCTGAAGTTATGTAGTACGTTTCCAACAGCCAGAGTCTCAGTCTTGAAAGAGCTTGGCACTCTGAATATTCACTCAAAATATTCTATTAACACTATTTTGCCACTACACCCTGAACAGGGTAAATGAAAAGAGGAAAATAAATACCAAAAAAAAAAAAACTATCACATTATTTAAACTCACATAATAACCTGAATTGACAAAGATAACCTTTATTATGACATTTCTTTTAATTTAACTTTCTTCACTTTAAGATCTCGTAGTTATTCATATGTATGTATATGTATAATCACAGCAACAATAGTAGTAACTCTTGTTGAACACGCAACTATTTTTTTTTACTGTTTTATTTTTATTTTCTGTTTTTACCTTTTTTTTGTTTTTTTTGTTTTTTCTTTTTTTGTTTTTAGTACGAGAGTCAATAATTATCACCAATTAAAAATGACTTGTTAACACTTTTAAATCATTACCATTTGCTGTTATATTATTTTTTTTGATATTTGAAACCGGTAATTTAAATTAAATAAATTATTGGAAAATGTATTTTAAAAATAATTCAAATTACAATAATTAATGCTAAAAAATGTATCTGTTGAATACCTACTATAAATATTTAAAAAATTTTTTTTTCAACAATTTATTTTACAACTTTGACAAATAGCATAGTCATGTGAATTTGTTAACATTTTGATTTGCTTAAGTAAATAAATGTCTGTGTTGATATGTCTTTATTATCTAAAATTAAATTATTAAGAGCAGAATAGAAAAAAATAATAATAAAATAAACAAAAAAAAAAGTTAATTGCTAAAAATAAAATTGTAAATTTTTGTAGAAAATATAGGTATTATTATTTATTATCTAGTACATAGTCTGATGTCATATACATCGATTTAAGTAACACCATTGATTTTCTTCCTTATTCCTCATTAAAAAAAACATGGGATTTCCTTGTACTTGTAATAAGTTCCTACTTACGAGGGAAGCTAACTCTATCGTTCCACAAGGTAGCCAGCTAGGCCGGCTTATCTTTATTTTTCCCCTTAATGATAATAGTTCCCTTATCATGATTAGCAAATATGATAGTCCAACGTTCGCGTAAATGTGATTACTGATTACGTTTCGCGAATAAATTTATTAGCTGTTGAAAGGTCGTTGCCAACTTAAACTTCAAAAATTTAATATTTTGAAAAGTAGATAAAAAAATATACCGTGCTAATAAATTTAGAAACAAATAAACATAATTAAAGATGTATTTTAAAATAAAAATTAAAATAATCAATCGAATTACAAATTAATAAACAAAAAATTAGTGCAAGCTGAGATTTTTAAAATGATGACTTAAGTGGCATGCAAACTATTTCATTTATCATTTCAGTCCGCGACTTTCATTTAAAATGATGGTGTAGTAGTGTTAAATGATGGTTTAAATGATGAAAAATCAAAAAAATTTTGATTTAGACTGAGAGTTTTGTAAAAAATTATGAAAAAACTGAAATGATAAATGAAATTATAGTTTGCATGCTACTTCAAATGATGATCAACATGGGATAGTAGTAGTGTGATGATACCGAAAGTGGAGTTCGCACACATTTAAGCAGAATCCGAAATAATATTAGAGACAACTTAAACTCATTAGAACTACCAGATTTAGCGTAATATATAGGTAGTCAGTTATAAATAATTGATAATTTTACCAAAAATATTTTTTAGATTTATAAAAAAAACTTTCGGTTGAATAAAAATGCATTTCTTAATATTTTGAATTCAATAAAATATAAAAAATATAAAATTTGGAAACGCTTTGTGATGTTCTTTTAATATTCGTGAAGTTTTTCAGCGGCAAATATTAAAAATGTCCATTAACAATATTCCAGCAGATTCATTATATACTTTTGTGTTTTATCTTATAGTAGTCTAGATGCTCAACATCCACCACTAGTTTTATTTTCTACTTTTTAGGGGGCTAGTTTGGTTTCGATAAAAGTATATTTTAAAAATTTTTATTTTTACATTATTATTTTATTTTATACTTTTTAGTTTTAAGTGACACATATAGGTATTATAATTTCAGAAAGAGTATATAAGTATAAACTTTTCTATCTATAACACAATTGGTTTTTGAAATATGCCTGAGACGTGCTAAGAGTTCGGCAACAACCCGAACTAATCCACATTTTCGAAATCGGTAGCAGTCGTATTTCTTTATTTGTGGAAAAGTATCTAAGTGTAAATTTTCATGCCTGTATTACAATTGGTTTTCAAATATGCCTGAGACGTGCTAGGAGTTGTTCGGCAGCAACCCGAACCAGTCCACATTTTCGAAATCGGTAGCAGTCGTATTTCTTTATTTGTGGAAAAGTATCTAAGTGTAAATTTTCATGCCTGTATTACAATTGGTTTTCAAATATGCCTGAGACGTGCTAGGAGTTGTTCGGCAGCAACCTGAACTAGTCCACATTTTCGAAATCGGTAACAGTCGTATTTCTTTATCTATGAAAAAGTATCTAAGTGTAAATTTTTATGCCTGTAATACAATTGTTTTTCAAATAAGCCAGAGACGTGCTAGGTGTTGTTCGGCAGCAGCCCGAGCCAGTCCAAATTTTTGAAATCGGTGTGAGTCGTATTTCTTTATTTGTGGAAAAGTATCTAAGTGTAAATTTTCATGCCTGTATTACATTTGGTTTTCAAATATGCTTGAGACGTGCTAGGAGTTGTTCGGCAGCAACCCGAACCAGTCCACATTTTCGAAATCGGTAACAGTCGTATTTCTTTATCTATGTAAAAGTATCTAAGTGTAAATTTTTATGCCTGTAATACAATTGGTTTTCAAATAAGCCAGAGACGTGCTAGGAGTTGTTCGGCAGCAGCCCGAGCCAGTCCAAATTTTTTAAATCGGTATGAGTCGTATTTCTTTATTTGTGAAATAGTATCTTAGTGTAAACTCTTCTGTCTATAACACAATTGGTTTTTGAAATATGCCTGAGACGTGCTAAGAGTTGTTCGGCAGCAACCCGAACCAGTCCACATTTTCGAAATCGGTAGCAGTCGTATTTCTTTATTTGTGAAAAAGTATCTAAGTGTAAATTTTCATGCTTGTAATACAATTGGTTTTCAAATATGCCAGAGACGTGCTAGGAGTTGTTCGGCAGCAACCCGACCCAGTCCAAATTTTCGAAATCGGTAACAGTCGTATTTCTTTATTTATGAAAAAGTATCTAAGTGTAAATTTTCATGCTTGTACTACAATTGGTTTTCTAATATGCCAGAGACGTGCTGGGAGTTGTTCGGCAGCAACCCAAACCTGTCATTTGATAGCTTTGTAAATTACCGTGTCTGGTTGCTTGTTTCATCGTGAGTAACTGTGCAAAATTTCAGAACTCTATCTTTAAATTTTTTAAACAAAATAATTTTTTTTCTTTTTGCGTTTGGTTTGAATATTAAATTCCAACCTACCTACCAAACATATATAAATACATATATACATATATACATATATAGATATATACATATAAACAGACACTGGCAAGTTAATCAGTTATTTATTTTAGTTGGTGATGACGTATAATTTAATTTGGGTAATTTTAGTAAGCAAAAATTTGTTTTCGTTTTGTTTGTTTAGAAATTGGTATCTTATATGATTGAGTAAAACTGAGTAATGGTTAAAGTGTCGCATATTAAAGCAAAAAAGAAATTTATTTAATATAATTATATCATTATTGTTGGTAGATATATTTGTTATTATTTGTTTTTAAAATTTAATATAAAACAGTTGATTAGCTTTTGCTTATGTCGATGTTAAATTATTTATATGAAATATAAAATGATAATTTGAGGCAAAGTTATAAGATCATATATGTAGGATTAATTTATTAATACTTCGTTTAAAGTGTTCATAAAGGTAGAGTTAATTTATTAATTCTGAATATTTATTTTATCTTTGAATTCATTTTGTGTATAATGGTTTTAATAGAACATTTTAATTTTGTAGAATTAACTTATTAATAACTTTATTTAATTCTGAATATTTATTTTATCTTTGAATTAATTTTATATATATTTTTATAATATATTTATTATACACACACAATGACAGACAGCTTTCGAAATTGCATAATCTTCGAAAAGTTCTTATTCTCTTTGTAGAAAGGGGAGAGTAACTTTTATCGGTTCCATTCTCAAACTTTAAAATATTAATACTAACACCAATCAATCTAATTTTAATTCTAATGTATGCAAATAAAATCAGTACAATTAAATACAACTTTAAAATATTAATAATAATACCGATCATTCGAGTTTTGATTCTAATGTATGCAAATACAACCAATCATCAATACAATTGAATCGGACTGCCAGAAGGGAATGAAAGACATTCTATTACTCTATTAGTACTTTTGTCCACTTCTGGTAGTACGTAGGATTCCCACATATATGTGAGAAAAGTTAGCCAATTACCTAAATTTCAGAATATTTAAACTTTTTATAATTTGTGAAATTACATTAGTGAAATGAAATAAACGTGAGGCACATTCCCTAAACGTCGTCGATCGTGCAGTTGACAAAGATCTTAAATTTGAAAACTATTGCACTCATAAATTCCAAAACAACTTTGAGCATCAAATGCATGCAAACTTCAAGTCAATTTTGCATTAATGTAAGTGTCACTGCTCAGTAAAAAATAAAGCAAAAAAAAAATGTTGTTTGGTTTAATTAATAAATAAAAAAATAAAAGAAGAAACAAATATTAAATTAAAAATATATAATTAAATTAAAATAATTAAATTAAAATCTAAAAGTATTGTGAATTAATGAGTGAAGAAGAAATTGGAAGGTAAAATTTATCAAAGTAAATAATTCTTTTATGTACCGAATTCATTTGTCATCAAAATAAAATTATTATTTTTAATCTAAAAAAGTCTTCTTCTTTTACTCTGCCTTCATCTGGTGTTACTTAAAAACTGAACTGATTTATAACCAAAATGTTCAAGTTCTATTAAACCTCGTGTTTTTGTTATAACGTGTTTTTTCTATTTTATGCCATCTATCAATGGATTATGTCAATCTAATCAATGGCATAATGGCTCGGTTAGGCTGACATGAGACGTAACGTTGTATTCAATAATAAAGCGTCAGCTGCGTTAACACCTACATCTCAAACACACTGTGAAGATGTTGTGTGTTAACTTCTACAAATTTTAGTGAAGAAGAATGCAATGGAGATTTTTGGAATTCAGAATATATAATACTATTAACTTCAACTAGGCTCAAATATGAAAACGGTTACGAGAAGAAATAAAAAAAATGTCATTGGACAAAAATGTTTAATGAAATAAAGAAAATATCTCTGTAATAAAGAAGCATGTAAAATAAAGTTTACAAATTTGCTTACTACCTACAAAAGAAGTAGAAAAAAGGAATAGTTCAAGTGGACAAAGCGCTTCTTTGTGGCCATATTTTGAAAAATTATTAAACTTTTTTTGTAACCTCACATTTTTTTACTCGCTAGTAGGGAATTTAGTTTCCAGTATAGAGAATCCAAATGAAAATTTTTTATCTAAAAATGAAAGTGAATGTGCTTTCTCTAAGAAAAAAAAAAAAAATGGCGTATTAGAATTTTTTAAAGAAGAGGCTAAAAGAGAATAACGCCCCAAAGAAATGATGGCATTAGAGACCAGAAGAATTGAAATGCTTCAGAGTTTAAAATATATTTTAACTTAGAATACTTGTATCTAATAATCAAATTTTTATATAATCCTAAGGCTGTGAAATGAAGTCTGTTTAGTTTTTTTTAAATTTATGTTAAGTTTATTTAATTTTGTTTTTGTTTTTATTTTTTAGTTTTGTTAAATATAATAAATGAATATTGTTAAGCTGCAAATTGGTAAACATAGTTTTATCCATTATTTAATACTTTTAGAAATAATAATAAATTTACTTCCAACTTTTCAAAAAAAATTCAAATTCCGTTTTCAAAGCATTCAAAAATGTTCCAAAATGTCGTTGATTTGAAAGTTGCATCTGAATGCTTTGTTATCTGAATCAACGAAACAGGGGTTGTTAATTTAAATTCGCGTGATATGATCGTCAAATTGATGACGTTTAGGAAAAGTATCTAATAAGTGATGACAAATAACAAGTTATTTTCGTCATACAGAGTATTCAGAAAGGTTGATCTGATGGGAGAAATTTTTTAATTCAACAACGTAAACTGAAATGGTTTTTTGTCTACCTTAGATCAAAAATTTAAACCCTTTCGGAACGCATGTAAGGTTTTAAAAAAAAATTCAAAATACCAGCATTTATATATAGGGGCTTTTTTTTTGCTTAGTTAGACCTTAGTTAGGGGTTAACTGTCAAACGAGCTGTCATACTTCACTCAATTTGACATTTATGATCAAGATACTCTTGAAAATCATCATGAATAGACTCATTCAGCATGATCGATAAATTTATATTTGAAAATATGGTTGATTATCCGGACGAAATGTGATTTCAATAGGGTGCACTACGGTGACATTAAACACCAACTTCTTGAAATCAAAATTTGGTGATAAGTTGATTTTGAGAAATGGACCGTCAATTGGCTTCCAAAGTCGTGCGATCATCATTTCCTAATCAAATAACAAAAATTGGCGCCTTGAATATTATCAAGGTCAATATTGTTCGTGGTATTCATGACATACGAAATCATTTTAAATATTAATGACATTGATCTTTCGAATAAATAATAATTTTTGAATAATTTTGATTAAAATTAAATTTATTTTGATTTTTTTTACAATTTCAAGCTTTTAATAATGTATTTATAAGAAAAATTGTATAATTAAATTATGTAAACGATTTAATAGGTTCCATTTCTTTCTAGAATTACCCTAATTTACTATCTTTATAATTAGTTCATTCTTATTTTATCCCCTTAGACAATTTATCATAATAATTGATTAAACGTTCATTATTAGGATGTTTAACAATAGAATTCCTTCCTTCAAACACACTGTGAAGATGTTGTGTGTTAACTTCTACAAATTTTAGTGAAGAAGAATGCAATGGAGATTTTTGGAATTCAGAATATATAATACTATTAACTTCAACTAGGCTCAAATATGAAAACGGTTACGAGAAGAAATAAAAAAAATGTCATTGGACAAAAATGTTTAATGAAATAAAGAAAATATCTCTGTAATAAAGAAGCATGTAAAATAAAGTTTACAAATTTGCTTACTACCTACAAAAGAAGTAGAAAAAAGGAATAGTTCAAGTGGACAAAGCGCTTCTTTGTGGCCATATTTTGAAAAATTATTAAACTTTTTTTGTAACCTCACATTTTTTTACTCGCTAGTAGGGAATTTAGTTTCCAGTATAGAGAATCCAAATGAAAATTTTTTATCTAAAAATGAAAGTGAATGTGCTTTCTCTAAGAAAAAAAAAAAAAAATGGCGTATTAGAATTTTTTAAAGAAGAGGCTAAAAGAGAATAACGCCCCAAAGAAATGATGGCATTAGAGACCAGAAGAATTGAAATGCTTCAGAGTTTAAAATATATTTTAACTTAGAATACTTGTATCTAATAATCAAATTTTTATATAATCCTAAGGCTGTGAAATGAAGTCTGTTTAGTTTTTTTTAAATTTATGTTAAGTTTATTTAATTTTGTTTTTGTTTTTATTTTTTAGTTTTGTTAAATATAATAAATGAATATTGTTAAGCTGCAAATTGGTAAACATAGTTTTATCCATTATTTAATACTTTTAGAAATAATAATAAATTTACTTCCAACTTTTCAAAAAAAATTCAAATTCCGTTTTCAAAGCATTCAAAAATGTTCCAAAATGTCGTTGATTTGAAAGTTGCATCTGAATGCTTTGTTATCTGAATCAACGAAACAGGGGTTGTTAATTTAAATTCGCGTGATATGATCGTCAAATTGATGACGTTTAGGAAAAGTATCTAATAAGTGATGACAAATAACAAGTTATTTTCGTCATACAGAGTATTCAGAAAGGTTGATCTGATGGGAGAAATTTTTTAATTCAACAACGTAAACTGAAATGGTTTTTTGTCTACCTTAGATCAAAAATTTAAACCCTTTCGGAACGCATGTAAGGTTTTAAAAAAAAATTCAAAATACCAGCATTTATATATAGGGGCTTTTTTTTTGCTTAGTTAGACCTTAGTTAGGGGTTAACTGTCAAACGAGCTGTCATACTTCACTCAATTTGACATTTATGATCAAGATACTCTTGAAAATCATCATGAATAGACTCATTCAGCATGATCGATAAATTTATATTTGAAAATATGGTTGATTATCCGGACGAAATGTGATTTCAATAGGGTGCACTACGGTGACATTAAACACCAACTTCTTGAAATCAAAATTTGGTGATAAGTTGATTTTGAGAAATGGACCGTCAATTGGCTTCCAAAGTCGTGCGATCATCATTTCCTAATCAAATAACAAAAATTGGCGCCTTGAATATTATCAAGGTCAATATTGTTCGTGGTATTCATGACATACGAAATCATTTTAAATATTAATGACATTGATCTTTCGAATAAATAATAATTTTTGAATAATTTTGATTAAAATTAAATTTATTTTGATTTTTTTTACAATTTCAAGCTTTTAATAATGTATTTATAAGAAAAATTGTATAATTAAATTATGTAAACGATTTAATAGGTTCCATTTCTTTCTAGAATTACCCTAATTTACTATCTTTATAATTAGTTCATTCTTATTTTATCCCCTTAGACAATTTATCATAATAATTGATTAAACGTTCATTATTAGGATGTTTAACAATAGAATTCCTTAGTTTATTGTGTCAAAGCTTTATTCGTTTTAGTAAGAAGGGCATTAGAGATTCAAGGATTAAGTCTTTGAATTTTATTCGATTGAATAATATTTCAAAAAAATTATGAAAAACTAAAGATGGGTCAATTTATATTGCATATACCATAATTTTTTATTTTACACAAAATTTTACAGAGATCAGATTTTTTACTAATTATTTACTATACACAATTGAAAAGTAATTTACTTGTTAATATGTTCTACGATGTTTTGTTTTTAATATTGAGATGGTTTGATAAGGCTTAAAGCTATCAGTCTTCTGATGATGGTGTAATAAACGAAATCGATTAAGACATTTAATAAAATTAGTGAAACATACCAATATAGTTTAGCAATTAATTTACCTTAAAACTTCTGTGGAAAAATTGAATTGGAGAAGATTGAAAACTAAATTGGGCATAAAACTGATCCTTGTGATACCCCTGCTTGAATTAATAAAAATTCTGCATTTTTGCACAATGCAACATTCTTACAGTTTTGCCTTCAAAAGACAGAACTCTGGACACTTTAATTTCACAAATATACAAAAAAAAATTTATATTTTTTTCATGTTTCTTACACTGCTTTTACATTTAATTTTGTTCTTATTAATAAAAATCTCTTCATCAGATGAAAATGAAAAACTATCTAAAAGCTGCGATTTATTGAAATTTATCCCAGAAATTATTACTGCTTATTTTAACATTTTTATTTAGGTTTTACTTGTCAGAATAAAACAAGATAAAGAGTATTCTACTATCAGAGATATTAACACAGGTGTGCCTCAAGGTATAAGTACTTTGGGTCCCATACTATAATTGCACTACACCAATGATTTACCACAAACGAAAAATATAACTGTAGCTACATTCGCTGACGATACTGCGTTGATCGTAGTGGGATCAAACCGATATGGTTGTATGGCATACAAATATGGGCATGTGCCAAACAAAACAAACACATGTACTTTGTATAAAAAAAATCCAAAATAAAGTCTTGCGCAACATGGTAAATGACCCTTGGTATGCTTGCAACAGTGACTTGCACAGATATCTAAAAATTCCTTGCATTACAAATGAAATAAAAAGATATGCAGCAAAGCCTTTGGCTCGTCTGGAGGGTCCTATTTACGTTGAGGCCACTCAACTGCTAGAAAATCAAAATGATATGAAATGAAAGCTTAAAAGAACTAAGCCACTAGATCTAAAACGATAGAAAATAACAATAGGTGTGGTGTAGTTAGTCAAAATCTGACACGTAATAGAAGTTACGGGGCTCATTGTGTGTATGAAGATTCCACGCCAAAAAAAAACACTTATCTACTTGAATTATTGACCTTAATTTTTCTTAATTTGTTTGCTTTTACAGTTGTCTGATTGTACAGATGAAAAATGAAGAACCATCGAAGATTTTAGTAAAAATATGTCACATTTAAATGCAGATAATTTTCTATATATAAAAACAATAATTTTAAGTTTTATTTATAGTTTCAGGAAGTTCGGAAACTAGTTAGGAACCAATATTCTAATTAAAATATCAAAATTATTCTAATAAAAGTTAACATTAAATCACGTAAAATTTTAGTTATTGTTGTAATGTAAGAAGTCATTGACTTTTAATATTTTTATTTTTTTTTGTTATAATTTGAAAAGTCATATGGTCGTGGTTGTGATGCAACAACCTTCAAATTTTCATTTCTAATTAAATTTTGTGTTAGCTTAAAATCAATAATATTAATATGTAATAATTAATTAAGTATTAAAGTAAGGAAAGTCATGAGTATAAGAATAAAAATAATTAATTTTTAATAACCTTAAATAAATCGATAATAAAAAAAGAAAAATGATATGAGTTACATGCTTATTTCGAGGTCCTTTTGTCCATTAAACCATTAAGAAAAAATAATTTATTATTGTATGAATTTAATTAATCGTGACTTTATCAGTTAATTTAGGTTACGTCTATAACTTTCGACATAATAATTATTTAAAACTTAAGAACATGAACATAAAAAACAACACAGAGAGTTTTAATAGTGATTAAATTAGTTTTATTAGAAAAAAAAACAAAACTGTATAGTCTATCATTGGTTAAAATTTTAATAATAAATTTCTTTTTTTATATTTTAAAAATTATTTTTAATACTCGAAATAAATTGTATATAATCGAATAAATTGAATTTTCTAATCGAATTTCTTTTATAATCGAAAGAAATTGCTTTGATCTAATTCTATCTTGCCTCTTCAATTGCAGATGTACATTCTTTGTTTGATATTTGACGGCATTTTTTTTTCTTCTATAAACAGCCAAACGTTAGGTAACCTTCACCGCTTTGACGATAGAAGAAAGCTATTATATGAATTAGTAGGAAGTTGCAGATAGACTGAATTCGTAATTTTCTTGTATTTTTATAAATGTCGTGGGGTAATACAATGTTGTTTGGATGTGGAAATGTATTAGAAGAGCTTTGATTTGACATTTGTGAATATGGACATTGAGACTATGGCTGCAAATTGTATTTATTTAATTTTCAAATGAGAATAAAAAATACTCTTTATAATAGCATATATAATATTAACAGATTCCATATATTGTGTTTTGTTAAACATTTGCTAAAGGAATTTTCAGATTCCTATCTTCTTAAGTCGTTATACATCTGTCCTGCAAGACCAAACCTTGAATATGCTCGTAAATCTCGCAAGTAATTTTTTAAAGTAAATCAATTAGATTTTTGAATTAAACATACCTTATTTTCAATTTAGTTTTTCAAAATAAATTAATTAAATTTTTAAATTGCAATTAGATTTTGAATTAAAAGTTAAAAAAAAAACTTCGAATCCCTCCAAAATTCTTATATGAACTGAAAAATCTCATATAAAAAATTTCTTTGTTTACAATTGTCTGTAATCTCTTTAGCGCCATTTTTAAAATAAAAAGAGCAATGTGTCATGCCTGTCTATTTATGATGTCTTGATATTACTAAAAACTGACACTTCACAATAAGGATATATGATTTTAAAACAGCAATCGTAGAATATCTTGTGGGGGTTTGAGACAACATCCAAGTCTTACATGTAATATACAAGATGAAAGACGTGGTGAGTAAAAAAACAAAAATAATTAAATATTAAATTGATTACACCACAATAATATTAAAATTTTACCAAATTCTTGGTGGTGAATACTTACAACATTTAAAATAGTTACACCAAATAAATAACCGTCATTTCCGAAATGAGCGACATCTATACTCTAAAATAAATTTCAATCACAGACAATTTTTAAAAAGGCTTCTTAAAAATTTTTTTATTTTAAATAAACACACAAACTTATAGCAAAAAGTATAAAAACGAAAACACAAACAAAAATTGAAAACAAAACAGAAAAACAAAAATCAGATCATACTCTTCAAAAATGATATAATAAATGTTAATTCATTTGCTTCTGCTATTTAAAAAAAAATATATACAGTAAAACACGGTTATAGTCATTACCTAAATTTCAGTAATATTTGTGAATATAACCGTTTTGTGACTATAGGTGTAGTAAAAAAAAATTGCATCTTTATAAACAAAATCAAATTCAATTAAATATATTTCGTATAACAATTTTAAATTTTATTTTATTCATAAATAGCAATTCTGTTATGTAATCGCAAAGTATACATATTTGTAATAAAGAACAGAAAAGACAATATAATATAAATCACTTTTTTAATAAAATAATTCACTTTTGACTAATTTTTTTGTTTTATTGAAAAAATTGGCGTTATAGTTTAATGTTACTATAAACGACATCGATTGTATGAAGTTATAAAATTTATTACTTTCTTTCAAATCAATTTTTGACTATAACCAAAGACTATAGAAACAATAAGATATTTCAACAGGAACAAACATTTTTTTTATAAATTTCACATTGGGTTACACCACATTGGGTTTTTAAGCAAAAAGTATTGCATGTACAGTACAATGCTAACAAAAAGAAAGAAGAGAATGAGAAAATAAAATTTCTGCTTCTGCTGATTGAAATGTTTCTTTTTTTGTGATTATTTATTTTTATTTTATAGAAATACGAAATTATTAAAAATATTATCTTATATACAAATATAATATTTAGGTATATGTAAATTATTTGCATATGTACGTATGAACATTTGTTTTAAATCCATATGATACAAATTCAACAAGAAAATAATAAAAATATAAAATAATTAATAAATACCAAATACTTACATATTATACATTATGTTGATGTTACTAAATTTTTCTTCGAATTATTGCAAAATTTTTAGAATTTTAGAAATTTAGAAATTTTTTTTAACTGAGATAAGTAGGTATAGGTACTAGACTTTATGTAGGTTATGTACATAATATGTACATTATTTACATATTTTGATTTTTTTAAATTTTTAAAAACAGCCAATTTAGAATTAGCGATAGAGTTACTTTTTAAATCTCTACAGATCCAGCTACAGTTTTTATATAATAATACAAGGATTATAAAATGCAAAACAGATTTTCTATCATCGATGCATTCATTTTCTGTATTAAACCATTCTGGATATTGTTGAGAGATTGCTTTAATGCAGGACTCGAAGATGCGTTTCTTTAACAGATTTAAATATAAATATTTTTTAAAATATACTTCAAAATTTCAAAACTAATTCTATTTATTTCACATAAAAAGTCTGATGGAGGTGTTCGATGTATTGTGCTTTAATTTTTAGAAAAATAATTTTATTATTATTAATGTAATATTAGATTTTCCGAAGACAATGCAAGTTCATTATCATCAATCATATCGGCTTTACAGCATTCACAATTAATTTTATTTAGAATTATTTTATATACAGCATAACCAATAAAATATCGTTTTGCATTTTCATTTAAACGAAGTTCGGGATTTGAATATTGATCTAATACATGGATACTATGAATGTCAATATCATATAAAACATTTGCATTTATTGAAGAATCAAATTCTGCACTATCATTTGCTTCCTCAAAAGACTCTTCGGTATTTTTTTTTGCCAATCTAGAAATAGATCATCATCATTCTCGCAATTTTTATTACAGTTTGATATTCTTGCTACAATTAATTTCATAGACATAATTCTTGCTACCGAATGATTAAATACAGAACACTTGGCTTTCGATTGTTCCCATTTCTTGATATTATTTGGGCAAATATATTCTCAATGGCATCTTGGTTTAGCCTCGCTGTCAATAAAAATGTGACGTTCTCACTATTTTCAAAAATTTCGGTAGATAATTGTAGAACCGCATTTATAGACTACCGTAAGCCTCGAAGACAATAGTTTTTTTTTATTATTATGGGGTAATTTTATATTTGATACATAATTCAGCATAATCTACCAAAAATTTGTTTACCTCATTATTTTGTTTTAATGCACATTTATAAATATACGTAATCTAACTCATCAATTACTGCTTTTACAGGTTTCTTTTCAAAAATTTATAATTTGATTTTTAATTCAGATATTTCTTTGTACGAATTTTTCAATTTTTTTAAAAAAAGACCATTTTTTTTATATAATAAACTATTTTTTTTTATTTGTCTCTCAAAATTTTTGCAATTAGAAGAGGTTTTTAAATAACTTAAACTAGTTTTCTTTGTTGGAGTCTTCAAATATTTTAGATCAGATAGGCTTAGTTCACTTTTTTCAGAATGTGTAAAGCCTGCATAACACTTATCACCTGGTTTTTTAACCACAACTAAAGAGCCAGTATTTGACTCAGAAAGATGCAAACTTTTAAAATTTAAAAGTTCATCATTATCTGGCAAATCTAAAAAATTGTACACACAAATTGGATCAGGACTTTTCACATATGGAATTGCTCCTTGAAACAACTTGAAAATAGGATTTTTGGAAAAATACTTCTCGATACAAAATTTTCTAACACGCTATAGTTTTTCTTTCTTAAAAAGAAAAGGCTTATTATTGACAACTTCATGTGAAAATAGTGTTGGCGTAGAAAATTTTTTCCGCAAAAAATGTGTTTCACAAACAAGTTTACACCCATAAATTTTTTCGGTTACTTTTCAGTTTTCTTTCCATTTTTTTAAAACATTATATTCTTTTGGAAACCTAAAAAATCGAATGTTTTCACTCCTCACACATCTCTTTGAGTTGCAATTTTTACACAACATTTTGCTAAAGTTCTAAAACGCGGACCTTTTTTCACATTTAAATTATTATTATTATTATTAGTATTATTATTATTATTAGTATTATTATTAATATTAGTATTATTATAAAATGATTCATTATATCAATAATTTCAAATCCACGAAAAAACACAAGATCACAGATAATAATTAATAAAATCACAAAGGAAAACAGATAATTATTACACGTGCAATTAAGTTCAATAATCACCTTATATTCATATAGGTATAGTTTTATATTAGAAATGAATTTGAATTAGCAAAAAACATTATTTAACATCTTTATGTAACAACAATTCATTGATACTTTTTATCCATATTTATATTATTAAAAAGTAAATAATAATTAACGTAATATGGATTGCATAAATTGAACAAGTAAATGGATAAATTTAAACTTCTTTTGATTGTATGATTTTAATAATAGTAATGTAATTTTATTAATTATTATTATCTTTATGCGATAAGTAATGATATATAATAATTAATAATGTAAATAATGTAAAATAAAAAATTTAAGCTGTGGCGTATCGATGAATTTTTTACAGTAAATTAAATATTTATCCAAGTATCGAAGAATCTCAAAGGGCTAGATTCGTGTAAAACGATAAAATGATAACAATTTGTAAAAAAAAATCATATCCTAATGAAAATATTGTTAATTTATACGGGACCGAATTTTTTGAGAAATTGGCATATTTATTTTATTTTTAGCACATTCATTATTTCTTGAATTTATAGAAATTTGTTGAACCTGCAAAATTCTTACAAATGTTCTTTAGCAAACTCTGTCTGTATATATATATATATATATGAGATATGAGTTATCTCTCTCTGTGATATTATACTGATGAGTGATGAGATGAGATGAATGAATATGCATATGCATATGACAAAATGACAAATTATAGAATTGAAAAGAACAAAAAAAAATTACATTTGTTAAGCGCATAGTGCATACAAAATTTTGGTAATTCTGCTCATTATTATTTTTTTTTTTTCTTTTTAGTATTTCTTTCTATAGGTATATACATATTAATATTTTTTTTTTCTTTCCTTTTTAGTGTTTCTTTCTATATACAGTGGTAGGCAAAATTAATTACACACTCAATAAATTTTGACATTTTTTTTTTGTTTTTTTTTTCTAAGGCTGGAATTTACAAATGTGTTAAAAAAAACTTTGGGAATCAATTTCACAATGTGTTCTTAATTTAAATTTAAATTTTCGGCTGAAAAAAATCTAAAATGACTCAGGTAGTAACAGTTTTCTTTTGCTATGTCATCCGGCAAAAGTAATTACACATTTTTTTAATACGGCATAATTGATTACACTTCAGGTAAAACTAAAGAACTATTGCTAATTTTTGAATAAAAAAGTTGTTTACAGTTAAATAGTTTTGTTTTAGTATTTTTACATTATTAATGTTTAGTTATTCCACCCTGTGCATCAATAACAGCTTGCAATTACTTTCATATTGAAGTTCTTAAATTTTTAATTAATTCTGTAGGTATTTTTTTTTAACGTATTTGTAAATTCTGTCTTTAGAAAAGAAAAACAAAAAAAAAATGTTAAAATTTATTGAGTGTTTAATTAATTTTGCCTACCACTGTATATGGTCTTTCTATGGTGTTGGTTGGTTGTTTATGTTTTTAATTTTTACTATGAAGCAAAGAAAGAGCGTAGAATTTCGTTTATGTGATACTGAAACATGAAAATTTAATCGATGTACAATGTACAAACCCAATGTGTTCTCACCTGATAATTTACTTTTTGGTAGAAATTTTTTCTGTTGAACCATCTTATTGTTCTATAATCTTTGCTATTATGAATTAACAGAATTGTGACTACAAACGTTTTTGACTATAAACGAATTAAAATATATAAAAAAATATTAAACGAGATGATGACAGTAAAATTGTTGACTAAAAGCGAATTGTGTTTATAACCAGTAGTGACTATAACGGAGTTTTACTATATTTTATTTCATTTTTGAATCACATTTTTAAAGTTTTTAATTAATTTTAATTGAAATTTATTTTAATGTTTTACAAAAAAATGTTAATTAATAATACAAAAACATAACCACAATTTAAATTATGTAAAAAAACCTATAATTTTTTTTTCTGAGTATAAGAGTTCATTAGTTGATGTATCATGGATTTGCTATGTATGTAAACAAAAAGAGGTGGTTTTAGTGGGTTTAAGGCCCTCACTACCATTGTTGATTTGCGGCGGCGGGCGTGAGTAAAATAAATAAATAAGATTCATATAAATTGATATGAATCAATGATGATGTTGTTAGGCAGGATTTTTTAAATAAAGTTACTACTGTGCAATTGCACAGGGGCCCACTAGTTGTTTTATGTAATTGTTAAATTATTGTTTAAGAATTGTTATACCTAAAAAAAAAGAAAATATCTGTCTTCACAGAATATTTATAACATTTAATTTATGTGATGTCTCACATCACATGGCGATTGAGATATAATCCCATAATACAATTAAAGAAGTTTGGGAAATAAAACCATTATTGAATTCTATTAACCAAGTCTACTACACAGTAATCTTGTTCAGTTACAAAATAAAACTGCAGCAGTTATAAATATATTAATTACAAATTATTATGAGACTAATTTAAAAAAAAATAAATAAAAACATCAATTAAAATATTTATTTACTTCCGTTTGACAGAGAAATCTTGAAAAACAAAAACAAGCAAAAAAAAAAAGAAAAAATAAAGGAGTTTACAATTAAAAACTTTTTTTTTTAAATTTTTTCTCGTCATAATTAAGTTCTCTTCTAGAGTATACTCTTTTCACAGTTTGTTGTTTTCCTGCAAATAATTTTTCTTCTTTGAATTTTATTTGAATTTTCAAAGCATTTTTTATTTTACGTTACATGCTTGCCTTTAAAAATGAAACGCAATTATGTTGAAGTAATTTCAAAACTTAATTTGAATTTATTTTTAACAATTCAAAATAAGAATCCTTCCTTATTCAAATTATGAAAAACTCCCCCATCGGTTTTTTTTTTGTTTTGTTTGTTTTTATTTTATAAAGGTAAATATTTTAGTAGGTAACCAGTACTGCAAATAGGAGTTACTAAATAACGCCCCATTATTTATTAGAAACTATATTTATAAAATTGATTTTTAATATTAAAAGAATTTCATTCATATTAACTAAATAAATATTTATTCACACTTTTATATTTATTTTAGAAACAATAATGGTGTCTTTAAGTTATATAAATAAAATTTATTGAGTTCGTTATCATCTGTTTTTATTTGTGTGACATCATAAGGTTAAAGTTGTATTTTAATAATATTGTTTAAGTTGGGTAAAGTGAAAAAATAAAATGTCATTGTCAGGGGAACATTTTATTATAATTATTATAATTTTGTTACAGGGTGAATAAAAAATATTTTTACAATTTTATAATTAAAATAGAAATTGGAGACTATCGTCATAATGATGAGGTTTGACTTGGTTTTTTTTTTTTAAATTATTGCATCATCATTTTAATAGAGTCATTCTGATCTTTTAATTTACATTGACTTAAAAATAAATATGACATGACATTTCTTTCTGGTATCGTACATTATAAGAATATTTGATACCACTTCAAAATTAAAATTTACTAAATACAAACATCTCTTTTTAGATATTTTTATCAAAATCTAAAAATAAAAGTTTTATCATAATTATTATAAAACGTGTACAAAAAAATGGTTAAAAAAAATAATTAATAATGTGGCCTCGGTAGCCGAGTGGTAAAGCAGTAGTAGTAATGTAACGACCAAAGGAGCATGGGCTCAAACCCCGTGAGAACCGAAAAACTTTTCAAATGGTGAAAATTACTGAAAAAAGTAATTTTCAATACAACCACATCCGTTCAAATATAGTTTAATATATACCAAATAACTAATACAATTTAATAAAAAGGCCCACATTTCGAAAGGGAAAAGGACCTATAAAGTTGGCCTACAGATTTATCTGTAGGATCAACTGTTAAAATAAATAAATAAATAAAAATCAAAAAATGTTAAGCATAAATTAAAAAGATAATGCCAAATATGATAAAAGTGAATAATATAAAAACTCAATAAAATAGAAAATTAAAAAATAAAAATGAATACGAATATGAAATTCACCAAAATCAAATGGACAATATTAGGTAAGCATCAACAGAAATCATCGATATCAATTTTTGTTTTGTTTTTAATTAACTAATTTTTCATCTCCACCAATTTGGTTTTCAAGCTAAACATAGCATGATCGAACAATCACAATAGCTTATAAAACAAGGATTTCAAGAAAGAAAACTTTGTCAAGCTGTTGGATATCAGGCAGGCATTTGACAAAGTGTGGCACGCCTGATTAATCCATACAAAATACACCAAAAGCTACTAATTGAATTTCATCTACTACTAATTTCTTAAATCTATAGATGCTTCATAGTTAGATTCAAATCTTATTTAACAGAAGTACATGAAATCAATGCTGCAAGGTTGTGTGGTTGCACCATTTTTATATCTAGTATATAGTCTGATGTTAACACATTAACATCCACCTTCGCAGACGACCCTGCAATTTTAAGCTGCCATCGAAATTCACATACAGCATCTACAAATGTGCGGAAACATTTGCAAGCAGATTGAGGAATATCTTTATAAGTGGAAAACAAAGGTCAATGAGAGTAAAAGTGTACATGTAACATAAATAGAATAATTATTCGTTAAAGCTTAAAGCTAATGAGGTGAAATACCTTGGAGTACAGCTAGACTAAATAATAACTTGGAATAATAAGTATACATCACCGCAAAAGAAAGAACAACTAAAATTCAAGACGAACGGTATTTATTGGCTTATAAAATGGTCCTATACAAAGACATTCTGAGACCAATGTGGTTCTATAGGTGTCAATTGTTGAAAACTGCTTCTAATAATAACATTGAAACAATTCAAAGGATACAATCAAAACTTGTACGAATCATAACTCAGCCCCTTTTGATACCTTAGAAATATTAATATACATAAAGGTTTAAATATACCCATGGTTACAGAAGAACTGGAAAAATGTTAATACAGATATGCAACCAGACTGATCCAACACTTTAACCTTTTAGCTGGTTACAAAAAAAATCGGTAGCAGTCATATAAGGCAATACATTAGAAGCTAGTTCATTTGTTCAATATGAACTGTCAAATCAATGGACTAGACCTTCCAAAGATCACATTGCTATAAATTATTGTCATTTTTGTTCAGAAATACAATTAAGAGAAAACAAAAATAACAAAACAAAACAACAAAACTCTAACAAAACTTCAATTCCACGATGAACAATATTTTGACGCTATATCTTGATTTTTCTTAGGGAGATATTTTTATTTCTAATTTGTCTAATAGATTCTGGAAGTTTGTGAAATAATCTGCATAAAGCTATTGTTAAAAGATTTCGGCAGTTTGTAATACGAAATATTGGGATATTAACAAAGAATAATATAATTGATTTAAGATAATTCTTAGGTAATGATTCGATAATTACTTATCCTAATAAAAATATATTTTTAAAAATTTATAATAATATAAATTCGTAATTTAACCGGTAATATTATCAACTGCTTGATTAAATCAAAAGTATCTATATGTAAAAATAAATTTTATTGTAAATTTTCCTAATAAACACTCTTCTGCAAAAAAAGTAGTGGATTAATTTTATTATGTGTGGCTTAATTGTATGTCCTTCTCGAACAGCTTATACCATATTGCACTTTAGAATGAAATATTCTATTATAAAATGTTGTCAAAACTGATACTGGACAAAGGAAGTACATACAGTAAATACAGTTTCAGGGACGACATCCGTCTCAGCTTAACTTTTCATAAGTTATTTAGCCCTAAATATTTAAATTGCTTAAGCGTTTCGATTTTCAAGCAGTTTTTTTTTCAGTGGTTCAGTTTAAGAATAATAATCCATCCAAGTAGTAAAAATCAATGATTCTTGTGTTAAATCATAATTGAAAGTATTGAAGTACTCATCACTTCAATACAATGAGAGTTATTGTTTCTACCACTTGGATTGTGGTTATTTTTCGACTGAACTACAAAGGCTGCATTTTTGGACAGTATACATGTACCTTTGAGAAAAATTATTATTGAAAAATGTAGATTGAAGTTTGATTGTGCTCTCGAATATTTCATGAACTTAAACCTAAATAATGTCCTTTTTTTGTTGCAGCAGCTGGTTTTATTTGTGTTCGGATAATGAATTTTTTAGAAAAATGTTGAATTATTCAAATTTGGTTGGATAATTTCTAAAACCCCCTTCATTGTATATTTATTGCTTTTAATTCTTGTATAGAAACTAGAAGCAAGTATTACTAACGGTCTTTAATTGCCAGTTTCGTGTGTATCCCAGATTTCATTTGATGATTATGTGTTATTTGGCCATGATTTGCTCAGTATGAATAATTAAATGATATTAAAAGGAAAATTAAGAAAGAGATGGCAAAGAAACAAGGTCACTGAAATAGATAAGAAAAATATGAATGCAGAACCATAAAAAAAGGATTTTGATAAATATGCAGAAGGATTCTTAGGGATAGAAACTTACTGGCAACCTTATAGGCAACTATAATGTTGTCCCCTTTCATCGATTTTTCAAAATCCTTTCAAAATATAGAGACTGTATAGCATGTTTACCTAATGAGTCCATACTATAAAATTCAGTTGATTAGAGTTTCATTTAGCAGGTAAAGTTTTTGTATGGAACATAGTTTCAATTTAAAACAGTGTCCAAAATATTGGAAATGACACAGTATGTTTTCAATATATGGAAAATATGTGCAAGATATTGAGAACATGTTTAAATTATTGGGGATATGTTCAAGATATTGATAAATTTAAAAATTCCACCATCGTTTTTCAGTTAAAATGTAATTTAAAAAAAATTTTATTTCACAAACCAAATAGTGGTTACTTCATGTCATGGTATTTCGATGTATTATTTCGAATGATCTAAAATTATAGTGTTTTTTAATTAACCAAAATATAAATCATATAAGAATCTGTCTGCGCATTATGATGTTCAACTTAGTAAAATACCGTTATTTAATTAAAAAAAACTCAAAATTCGTAGTTTTACTGATGAACGTAATGGTGACATCGTAAATGTCTTAAAAAAAACTTCAATCTAATATAATGTAAAAAAAAAAAAAGTTGTCAATGCTATTCGTAAAATAAGTTTTCAACATTGTGGAATGAGAGCCTTCTGAGACATTGTTTTTTTAATTCATGCATTGTGATTAAGCAAAATGAACAGAAGTTTGTATTAATACTGTACAACATTGGGCTTTTAAAAAATTTTGTAAGCCCAAATACCTGTAAAATCGCTCGCAAAGACATCGTCAATAACAATTATGATCATGGAGTCAATGTCTCAAGATTTTGTGAGCTTTTGTAGACATTTAAGATTATGTAGACGTTGTATTCAACTTTGTGTTGATACATTTATGATGTCAAGGTAAATTCTAAGAATATTGGCCCTTAAAATATTATTTTGAACTTCTCTCAAAATTCTTCAACCTCCAATATTTTTAATACCGTTCGAAATTGATTTCGTATTGCATTAAATATTCATGACATGTAGTAGTGTAACCATTAAATTAAAATCCTGTATAATTGGGACATCATTTGAAGTTGAAGTAAAAGATGTTAAAAGTTATATCAAATACAATATAAAGTCCAAAAACGAACAAGAACATAACTTGATAAATTGTAAAATACTAAAGGAGCCCCCTTCCTCGACAAAGTCTAATGAAGTTAAAAAAATGTCAATTATATTCTTGTTAAAATTTCATTAAAATAAAAAACAAAATATGAATATGTACAACGTGAAAGGGAGCGATATTGAATTATCGACAGGGGATTTTTTTTAATTTATTCTACGTTTATTTACAATCTATCTTAATATTTTAAAAATTTTAATAAAAAAACTTCTAATAGATATTGAGTAAATTTTTATGACAAATGTATATAATTTTGAATAGTGTATGGCTTGTGAGGGTACATTTCAACTTTACTATATATTATTCAACATTATACTATATATGCTGTATAAGGCTTTACATTATCTTCAACAGCATTAGGTGGTAAACCTAGACGGAAGGTTCGCAGTTGAGAAGCGTCTTAATCTTCTGTGACGCTTTTTGTCTACCTGGTTGTCTCCGCAGTTTTTTTCACCAGTGGATTTGGGTGGTTTCCCAATTGGGTCCAATATCTTATGGATGTAGCAGTTATTTCCTCTTTTACAGTTCTCACTTGAATTCAATGAATCATTACTTATGACTGAAGTTTCGAACATACCAAAGCGCATTGACAATTGCTCTGAGTACTTTTGCTTGAAAACGTTCAGTAATTTCTATATTTGAATTTCTATTCGTACCCGTACAGTTAGATACCGTAAGTCCATATTGGTTTCAAGTAATGTCTAAGAATATTTTTATTATATACGATACATTTTTATATATACGATATATTTTTATATATATAAGAGCAATATTTTTTATGTTCAAAATCATTTGTTATTTTTTCAACAACTCTGTGTACTTGTTCTGTTGTTGCATGTTGATTCCTAAATCCAAATTGATGATTTGGTATTAATTGTATGATTGTGAGAATCGACCTTAGTCTTTTCATGAGTAATTTTTCAAACAACTTTAAAAGTATCGGTAATATAGCCTATAGGTATATATGAATCTACCTTGTTTAGATTTCATCCAGGTTTAAGTAATACTATATGATTTGTGAAATTTTCCATTGTTCAGGGAAGCTGTTTGTTCTCGACAGAGCATTGAACAAGTAAGTAACAAATCTTAGGCCCTTTTCTGAAATTTCCTTCAATATCCTGCCATCAATCTTATCGTATCCGTATATTGAAAATGGGAGTTATCAAAATTTGAATCGAATACAACAAATAGTTTTGCTTTATTTCGATGTTTTGAAAATCGAAACGAGAGATGTAAAGCAATCCCTAACGGAAAACTCTATTTCATTCAATTCAATTTGCTCTAAAACAATGTATTAAAAACATTTAATTTAAATTCTAAATTTGTCTCTTTTTTTCGCATCACTGTGTACTAAAAATGAAAAATTGAATTTCCATTTTACACCAAAAAAAAATGTAATTCTTGTGAACTTCTCAATTAGAAATCAATTAACACATATTGGCCAATCATTAATATTTTTTTTAATATATTTTTATTGCTAACAGATCGATTTATATAATTCGATTTGAATTCAATATATAACTAGGTGTAGGCTGTAGGGAAAATATAATCCGCCCAGAATGTTGTCAAGTAAAAATTATGTTTCAATTGGATTAGTTAACGTCCAAATCGCGATATTAATCTATTGAGGTACCAGTCTTAATAAATCGATCAAAATTAACTATTATGAAGGTGGAAGACAACTTGGCGAATAATCAATGCCGATGAATGAAATGATTATGACATGCAAATTAGATTTTAAGGACAGATGAATTCATTAAAATGTCATCTTCTTCTTCTCTTTCTAGGGAAGCAAATTTAACTATTCAGAAATGGGTTGATGAATTTGAACAAATGAGTGAAACTATACAATGTACATAATAAATGTACTAAATAGTTAAATGCAATGAAATTCAAAAAAAATTGTAATAGGTTTAAAAAAAAATTTGACAGGTTGGCGAGTTATGAAAGCAAAACTTTCAAATGAAGTTGAAAAGAAAATAAACATTACAGACACTCTAAGATAAATAAACAAGTTACTACATATAGAAAATATGGTAATGTAATATTATAAAATAATATATTATGGAATATTTTTACAAAATTATTGATATAGACAGGTTTAGGGAATGTAGAAAAAGAAGCTTTGATTTCGTTTGATTTGATGGGATTAATTATAAAATTACTAACTTTTAATCGAAAGGTCCCAGATTTGGTTCCCGACGAAGGCAAAACATGCTTTCTGTATTTTTCGAATCGGTCCAGTACCCTTTGTCATTGGGATAAAATAAATGATAAAAAATAAGAGTTTTGATTACCACTAAAAATAAAATAGAACTATCCTATTATGAAGGCGAAGTACTCTATACAATAGATATAGTTTTTCACATTTAAAACTAGTAAATATACCAGAAATTCTAAAGACAAACTAATGTATGTAATTGTTCATTACAAATCGCTTTGTAAAAGCAGTTAGGGTGTTCATCCCATAGATTTGGGATTATATAAAAATAAAAAAAATAAAAATCGAAGGATTGATTTTATATGGGGCTACAATGATTACCGAATCACAATAATGTGTTTAAATTATGAAAAGATTAATACGAGTTCAATACAAAATTGAAATGAAAAGAAAGAAGATGAAATGACAATTGATAGTAATTGTCAACATAGAGTTTAATTCGATTTTCGTTGAAACTGAAAAATTGTAATAAAACAAAAGAGTTTGACAAAATAAAAGAAAATAAAGAACACATCAATGTAAGTAAAGGAGAAAAAATTTAAAAAGTAGAATTAATAATGACACTTGGGGACATATTTATCTATATCAGGTCTGCTTCCGTACCTCACTTTTTCTTTCATTTGTTGCCTCATCTGTGGTACCCCAGGGCAGCCACTTGGGTGCATTTTTCTTTGTTATAACAACCAATGATGCCTCACAATTTATGGTATAATCTAAGTTAAGGTCAATTATGTCTAGCAACCTAGAATTAAATTCCTCTAAGTATCAGGTTTTTAGCTTTAGTAGGAAGCTCCAAAGTTCTATTATTAATTTAGGTTACCATTAAATTTTAAATCGTTCTGAGTTGACTCGTGATGTAGTTGGTATTTCTAGATTACACACCCAATTTTAAAGCGTATTATTAACAAAGCTAACTCTATGCTTGGATTTATAATGCGCCACAAAGTTTGCACAGATCACTACATCACATTATGTTAGACCGACACTTAGAATATATTTTGCAAGTTTAGTCTGTATATCGTAACATTGATTTTTCATGTATTGAAGCAGTTCAGCGTAAATTTTTACGCTTTGTATTACGTGTTTTTTCATGGTCTGAGCTTTTTCAACTTTCTCTTTAGTCTTCACGAAGATAGGTTGCTTTTGATATACCAGAAATATCTTCAAAAACGTCGATTGGTTGCTAACATCTTGTTTATCGATCAAATTATCGCTGGAAATATTCTGGCACCATAAATTAAGGATTTAATAAGGATTTTAGAAATAATCCGACTGTTGACCCGTTTAGTATTGCTAACCATAGTACAGACTAAATTTGAGCCTTGTATCTAAAATGTTACGTGAATTTAACTCGATAGTAGTTTTGATACTAACTTTAATAAAAGAATCTTAAAAATAAAGTTGTATAATCGATAAACAGTTACTGTAACTAATATTTGTTTTTTTTTCTACTTTTTTTTTGTATTTAAATTTATCTTTTTAACATTTTATTAATTACAGTTTGTTAGATATTTTCCTTTTATCTCTCACTAACATTAGTTACTAACGGTGATGTCTACTAATCTACTGGATGATGATCACACCCCTTAGCAACATGATGCAATACACGTCTGATTTTCTTGCTCTAAATGAAAGTTTTGAAGTTAACACAAAGAAGGTACAAACATGTTTGTCGACTGTAAAATATTATTCACTGCTTAGTGTAGTATTTTTATGTTATTAAATATTTTTATGTTCGTAAAGTAGTTTTATTTATTTATTGTAATTTTATTAGATTAGTCTAGATCTAGATCTGAAATGTCTGAATCTAATTTGATTTTAATTTGTAATTTTTATTATACAATGAATTGTAAAATCTAATGTATATATAAGCCAGGGATGAAATAAGATGGAATGTGTTGAAAAAATAAACTAATTTGCCCCTTCAATAAAAAAGGGAAGTGTGTAGCAAAAGGTAAAATAAAATTGAAATTATATAGGATGAAACAGTATGTTTCTGTAATTTTATTTAATTTTTGTTTTAACTTTTGTTTTGGATTAACTATAAATTAAAAAAAAAACTTATAACAATGAGCTTAAAAAAATTGATGAGCTATAAATTAAAAAAAAAGATGAGCTTAAAAAAAACTGCTGGTGGACCAGTCAAGCAAAAATCATTCCCCATTTCAGAAGAAAATTTTATAACATTATTAATCAAGAAATAATTTAAATAGATTATCTAGAGCAAAATCTTTTACGACAAGCTACAGGCTTGAAATACAACAAGAAAATCAAAAACTTTGACAACAGTACACAAGAAAATTGGATAAGCTTTAACTCGAATCGAATAAGACTAAATTTAACATAACGGTATCTGAAAATGTCACAAATATTTCATAGAAGACCATTTTTGGCGACAAGGTCTCTTTTACGGTGTCTTGGAAATTTTCAAAATATAGGGGTTTCTAGAAGCTATGGGAAATTTTTTTTTCTTCTAAAATTTTCATTTTGAACTCTAATATCTCGGAAACGGTAACACTCATCTATACCAAATTAGTTTCATATTAAAGGCTGGAGAAATCCCTATAATGCTGTTGTAAAGAAGCTTCTCTATATTATTGTAGAGAAAATATATACATAAAATTTTGAATAAAACACTACAAAATTTTGAGTAAAACATCAATTTTAGGTCATCAATTTGACCTTTAAATGACCTTGTCGCCCAAAATGGTCTTCCATGAAATATTTGTGACATGTTCAGTTACAATTATGAAGAACTTTGTCTCATTCGGAGTTGCCCCCTTTGCCAAAGTTTATCCAGAAAATCAAACAAAACTTAACCATCGAAATATTTCATTGGAGTTAATTTCCCCTATTCACTATAAATTAAAAAAAGTTACACTATTACGTTCATAATATTATCCCTTATTATTTTTCTAATATAAAACACTAATTATGTTTATTTTATTAATTTATTTGCAAATAAATAGCAATCTAAATTTATTTTTAAATTTGATTTAACTTTTGATTTGACATAAAAGGTTATTGCATTTTGTTATATTTTTTATTAATATATAATTTTCAATTATAATGTATTATTTAGAATGACGACATAACAATAATCTTTCGAACAAATTCGTCGTTCAGAAATTTTTATCGAAACGAATCGAGTAAATTCGAATAACATTATATCGAATTCAACGGTACGGCTGATTGTATATTTTATTTAAAAAAAAATGTACTTATAGATTTTGACTTTTTATATACTAAAACTATTTCAAAATTGAATAATTGCTTCTCACTAGATGTGCAACTTTTATTTTTATAAAAATTGGTAACTAGTTAGAATAGAACATCATTTACAAATTAATAATTTACATTCATTCAATTTCAAACATTTAGACATTTAGACATTAAACTATTTTTTTGTGGTAGCAGAAATTATCAATTGACCTACTCGTTCTTTAAATAATTTATTCTGCCCTAGGATAAGATAACAGGTGTAAAAGGTAACTGGATTTATATTAAGAGAATTCAAATTGAACTAGTTAAAAAGTGTTATTGCAGAACTACTCGGATTTCCTTCTGGTAGTTATATAGATTAGAAATGTATTTAGAATGTAAAGAACAAAAAAAAACAACATATATTTTTTATTCTTACTTACCAATACTAAGAAAAAATATTTTACTCCAACAATTGTTTTCCATTGTTCAATAAATAATGTTTTTAATTTACCCCAACAAAAACCAATTTAAAAACGAAAATAAATTAAATTTCCCACAACTTTTTTTTTTTTTTTTATTTTCTTTAATCTTATTTCTCAATTAATAAATTTCACATTCAATACTTAAATTGAATTTGTACTCTTTCATGAAAATTCGTTTTCTATTAATTATATTTAATTTTTATTTTAAATTTTTATCAATAATTGCTACGAGTATAATGTTAAGGCCGACATGGTACTAATTAATTTGTTTCGTAAAGGTAAAAAATATATAAAATAATAAAAAACCGTTAAAAATATCAACTAAACGGTTTATTTAGTATTTCTCAATTGTAATTTTTTTTAAACACTTATTTGGTAATAAATTAATAATAGTAGTTAAAATACTTAAATAAATTTTTCTTAATAAATATTAAAAATGTTTTGTATTTTTTTTTTTTTTATTTACAAAATAACAATAATAAAATAAAAACAAAAATAATAAAATAGTAATAAAAATAATAATAATAATAATAATAATAATAAAATTTTTAATGAAAAATATGTATATTTTTTTTTATGTTTTTTTAATTATTTATTTTACTACAAAGCGGAGAAAAATTTTATTTTTTATTTTATTTTGATTTTCACCGGTCGCGATTTATACTAAGACTGATGAAAAATTATTTGGCGCGAGATAGTTATATTCCCACCATCGAACTAAAAGTTCGTGTTAACAATACAGTGTATATTATTTTAGTCGTATATCTATTAAAGTTTTTCATTAACTCTTTTGTTAATATATTATTTTTGATTATTATTTTTTTGTTGTTATTTTTGGTTTTTGCTTTTGTTACAATTATTGTGATGCGGTTATTTTTATTTTATTCAGGAAACAAAAATTTATGCTGTTTGTTTTGGTTAATGTTAATAGTGTTGAAATTAATGTTAATGTCAGTGATGATGATGCACATGTTATAGCTTAACAGTATGGTAGAAACATATAAGTGAATTATTCATTTCTTAATTAACATTGAAATATCAAATCAGGATGCCAACTTATATATTTTTAATGTTTATATAAAAAGTAAAAATTTGTTTCACTAAAAAAATAACAAGAGTTACTGAATCAGAGTAAGTTATAATACGAAGATGGAGTGAAATAACGCCGCAATCAGAAATGAAATAATGCCGAAAAAATTTGAATGGGAACAAGGTCCTATAGGTTGGTCACCAATTATAGGTGACGAATATAGAGTATTTGCTATAATGATTTCGATGGTAGGTATTTGGTGTACCATCGTTATCGAAGAAACTACTTTTAATAATGTACTGAAATACACTTTAATTGTCGTTTTATATAATTTTAACTAACTAAGAATTTACTACACTAATAACAAATTAAACCGATAATTTTACGTTTTATTTGTAGCACCCGATTGCTTGCACACGTATTGTTCTACTTCTTTCTTTTACGAGTAAAGATGAAGTGTGTTGTCAACTTTGACAGTATTGCCGACTTCGGTTTTTAATGAGTACGCCGCCGCAGATTGTTGCGGTGCACAGCCCCAATTTATTACTTCTTTTACTTTTTTATGAAATAGCACCGCATAAATTTGGGCGTTATTTCATTTCATTGTGGTGTTATTTCATTTGTTTGCGGTATTATGTCATTTCTTTGTGGCATTTTTTAATTTTTTTTTAAGGCATTATTTCATTATTTTGCGATGTTATTTCATTTCCATGTTTTGACAGGGATCATTAGGTTCAGCTAGGTAATCCAAAGTCATTCGAATAGTTTTTATTCGGGTTTGAAATCAGCTTTGCCTTCAAGAGAATAATAAAATTTGAGAATATATACCTTTTTGAAAAATTAAATAAAGCAAAGCCAATCAAAATGAACAAAATCCGAAATTTTTTTAAAAATATTTTGATCTTAATTGCATTTTTGTATCATTATTAAAATTAAGAACTCAGTTAATTATACATAAAACCCGGCTTTGAATAAATAAGGTTTTGAAAATTTATTGCATTTAGCTGGCGTCTGTAAAAAACGGGTTTCAAAAAATGAGTAGCGGTGATCGACTAAAAAACCATTGAATTTATTGTAATGAATGTATTTTACCTTTACAAACCCAAATGTATCATTTATTTCATGTCGGTTAATACAGATACGAAATATCTCAAGGCTGTAAAAAATCTTGATAATTTCAATTATACGGACAATGTAAAGTAAATTAGATTTTATTGGATTATATAGTCTAAAAATCAAAATGTATCGCAACAATTAGAACTATGGCAACATATTTCCGTAGACCTAATCTATTTTAAATATATCTGATCTTTCGACAAATCTCATTATAATTTTCAAGTTTCTCTTTTAGAATAAATTTCCGTTCACGATGTACTGAAATTTTACTTGCCAGTATATTTCATACTAAGTGGTAAAGTTTTAGTAGTGTATAAACTACAAATTAAGACGAACCAGTTTGAAATTGGAAATAAAGAATTTCAAATCTTATATCAAAAAAGTTGAAGCTAATGACGTAAAGAAGCAGACTTATATCAATGAATCTGCATGCTAACTACTGGGCCTCATTGAGGTGTTTCGAACAAATTAATTTTTTAATATAGTCAACTTTGTTCTTTTCGGCATAATCACCTTTTTTTTATATTTAAGTACGTTACTAAAATTTTCACTACATCAAGTGTAGCATGTTATGTTTTCCGGGTATGTATTTATTTATTTAAAATTTCATTGTTTTATAAATTAAATATCAACACCTCTTGAGCGGGATTCGAAACTTGTAGTTAGATAACATAACCACTGTGTACATTTTATTAACGTTTCTACAAAGTCAAAGCTCTAAAACTCCTTCATTACTAAATATTGTTTTAGAAAATATAAATATTTAAAACGCCTAAGCAGAGTCTTCTCAATGGAAACAGAGACAGCGATATTTCATGGAATTTTTGTGGAAGCATCACGTGAAACAAAAAGAATTGCAAACCAACCAAAAAACAAGAAATATGTATTGGTTAAGAGGAGATGTAGGACAGTTGAAACTAGGGCTATATTCCAAACTCCAAATATAATACAGTATAATTAAGCAAGTTCCTCAGAATCAACACGAACGCATTCCGATATGATTCAAATGATGATATCCACAGAGATCTGAAAATAAAAACTATTAATGAATTCATTTCGCTATTAAACGCGAAAACAGATTAATTCATTATAGTAATGTAAAGAGGATTAAGCTTTTAAACAGGTCAAGTCGAATAAAATAAAAATATTGAGGAGCAGAAATATTGAATCCTGTAAGCCCACAAGGGTCCTGCTGTTTAAGCACATTTTCAATCTATTAAAAATTTATTTAAATATGTAATAAAATTAAAAAAAAGTACTATAATAACTTAAACAAAAAAAAACAGTTTACTAGATTACCAAAACGGCATCAGTATAAATTTTAAAGATATCTGGTCTCAAGTAAGGCCGTTGATTAATTCTTTTTTAAAGGTTTTGAGGGAATTACTATGTATTTCCTATACTAACTGCTTGCTGTTTATTATGTAGATATGACTAGAAAAACTTTATTTGATCATCAATATAAAATTTTATAATCTATCAAATTAAAAATCTTCTGTAGACCTAAGAAAACACACGCAACATATATTTTTTTATTATAATCTTTCAAAAATGTCTTCTTGAATGCAAAATAATTATTTATATTAGATTACAAAAACTGTACACACAGATATTTACGATCGCAAATCAGATTGTCAAAGACCTTACAAAGGTTAAAAACTGTTAATTTTAATATCATAATTTTGAAATTCTAATACTTAGTTTAACCTTTGTGAAAATTTATTATTTATATTTTTATATATGTACAAAAAATCTATATACATACTTAATTACTAAAAAATAAATTTTGAAAATTCCGAAAATTGAATATTAATTAATCCCTAGTGGCAATTAACAAATCCTCTTTGAATTCATGTAATATTAAATTCGTACACCTGTACAAATATAATTCTATAATGATATTTCGATTAAAGTTACTGATAGTTATAATATAATATTTACATTTTAATATAACAGAAATTAATATTAAACTTAGATAAACTATTTTATCACCTCGGCCAAAGGATTTCAGTATTATTTTCGTTTTATTTATTTCTGCAAAGTTCAACTCAATTATGTATAACAACATTTTAATTCTTATTACTTCATGAATATTTTAATTACGATTTATTCTAATAATTTGTTTTCGTTTGTAATGTCAAATAAGTGTCATAAAAAATTATGTACGATATCTCAGTGAAGAGAATCAACTTCTGTAGGAATAATTAAATAATTATGTTCTGTTTTTAAGTAGTTATCAATAAGTTGAGCTACTCTTTATTATATGATTATTATGAAGGAGCTAGACAGATCATTTAGGTCCTGAGTCTGATTCATCAACGTGAAGATGCGAAATTCTTCTAAATCTGTCCATACTTCGTCTCTCCAACAAAGGTTTGTTTTGCCCTAAAGTCTTATACCATTCAAAGGTTCTCTTGGTTGGAACATTTTTATTCGTACGCTTTAGGTGGACGAACCACTGTAGTCTCTTAACTTTAATTCTCATGACTACGTCATTATATTTTCTCCTTCATACCATATCGCTATTTTAAGGACCATATATCCGGTCGTTTTCAGGACCACATAAGAATTTTCTTCTCGAAGACACCAAGTGCATGACACCTTTGGTAGTGTTCATGATTCTAATCTGTAGAGCTAAATCTGTAGAAGGAGTTCTGTAGATCTGTTCTTTGTATTTCGGGAGTGGAGCTTTGATCCGAGATGTTTCGATAAACCGAAGCAGCAACGGTTCGTAATGGTTACTTTTCGGCGTGCCTCCACATTGATGTCGTTTGTAAGGTTAACGCTGGTTCCAAGGTAGGTAAATTCCTGAACCACCTCGATGTGTTGAGCAATATGATGTTGGGAGGCCCTTCTATTTGTCGACAACATATATTTTGTATTTTCCTCATTTTCTGCGAATTTTCTTCAATCTGCGTAAAAGCCTTGACGACCGCCTGTTGTAATCTGATGTCGTATATATATAATGATATAATGATGCGTATATATATAATGATATAATGATGCTTACCCTACTAGTTGAATAGATCTGAGTTTTGGCCATTATTCAAATCGATAGTGAATAATATATCGTTATACAAGTACCTATATTGAATATTTCTAATAAATTCAATATACGATTTTTAGTATAAAATCTTTTATTAAATATGTAAATTCGAATATCTGCCATATAATAAAATTATGTTTTCCAGTTTTATTTTGGAAACACCATAGCCATGATGCCATAAGAATTTGTTTTTTAGTGCTTTAATAAAACTCAAAATTTCAGATGAAGTGATAGACTGAAAACAAAAACTGTTGCATTATAAGATTTTATGATCAATATTTGTATGATTATAATATGTACATTGAATTACACTATCATGTGGTTCTATTTTTATTCTATTTTTTCAGTTACTGTTACAAAAATATAATTAATATAATCAGCTATTAGTGAAGTATATGTAATATCAACAGCATCGCTCAACACAATTTCCATCGCAGTTTCGATAGATCTATTTGTTATACAATTTACAACGATTCACTCTCCTTTCAAATTGTACATACATTTTGTAGCTCTTTTTTATAATATTTATCATGACAGAATGGAATGTCTTTCTTGACTTGCTTACATAATTAAACTGTTTTTGTAATCTTTTATTTAGTGACGGCTTAATACATTTTCTCCTTAACTTATTTTTTTCGGCGATTCAGTGGGAGAATTTGTATCGGCGTAGGATCTAATGACTAAATCACAAGGATAGCTGGAATTGTTAGCTTTCCAAAAATATATATCTTTAGTGGCGTGTCTTATCCTTTAAGGACGAAAAGTATATTTTAAAATATCCCAGTTGTTTTGATGATTTTGTATAAAAACCGAAAGGCCTATTTTTTGTCTATAACTCATACATATAAAAATTATATATTAAATTATATAATAAAAATTTTATTATCAATAATTCTCGATTTAGATCGGTTATTCTTTTCATCTTGATTCAGCATAGAACTAATTATGGTGTATTTGATTCCATTAATAGAATGTTAACAATGGGGAGTAAATACAAGACCGTAATTGACTTCTCTCATTCAAAGGCTGTATTAAAAAACAACTGCACCAATACACAATCTAAACAACTCTCACTTCTGCACCTTAAACCTTCATTTAGTATTAAGAACTTATGTTAAAAATTTAATAATAAAATTTATTTGTAAATTATTTTCTCTCTTTTATGTAACTTTTTTAAATTTGTTAATTGCTTGATTTAAGCTTGAAATAAATAAATAATTTGAAACGTCATTTTTATAGCTTAAAGTATAGAGATTTCAATAACATCTGCACTAGTAAATATACATAAAATCAAATCACAGCCAATTTCATAAAAAAACCAAGACAACCTGCTGCAAAATTATAATTTGTTGTTGCATAAAACACCAGAATACTAAAATCAATGTTTTCATAATCATATATCCAAATTTTTGTAACAAAAATAAAGTCAGGAACAATAACAAAAAGTTTTAAATGTGAAATAAGTGATGCAAACTTTTCCCTTAAACTCCTAATGTTCTGTTGAATAATAAAAAAAAAAATTATAATTTAATATAATTTGAATATTCGTTGAATTGTGTCATTATATAGAATATTTCTAATGAATTCGATATAAAAATGGTTTGCTTTATTTTTCTTATCCACCTTGTGGCAAAATATATTTTTAAATTTCTTTTTATGATTTTTTCTTATGGTATTTAAATTAAAAAAAAAGATGCCTTCAATCAAATCTTAGGAAATGAATTGAGATATAAAATTTCCAAAATTACATTTCAATAATTACTATATCAATCATTCAATCAAATAAACTAATCGTTACCCTTGCATAACCTGATTACCTACCCTCTCATTAGAAATTTTATGTTTGCCATTTCAGCTTCGCTTAATTTTAATACTTACTGTTCAATAATAATTCCAAATTAATTCTTATAAACATTTTTTTTTCTTACTATCCTATAATTGACTGGAATAAGTTTTACTATTATTATAATATTTATTAAATAATAATATTATATATGTATTTCTATAGAGCAATGCACAATAGTCACATAATAAATTTAGCTTTTTACTTTTTATATTTTCTTATACATTTCAAGCAACTAAATCTATTTCACAAATCATAAATTTACTGTTATGACTTTTGTCATGTCATTACTAATGTCATGACAGTAAATTGGTTGAATGAATAATATTTATTACTACTCCATGTGAAATTTTTTCAAAGAAAATTTGTTTTTGTTTGAAGCAATTAAAATATCTTAATAATATTACTTACATAACAGTAAGGTAGCAACTAAATTTAATACTATTACAGTCACCTCGTATTTTAATGTTATGAGAGTAACTTAGTTGTTGAAATATTTATCTACTAGTCTGTGCAAAATTTTTTAAAAGAAAATTTATGTTTTTGTTCAAAACTTAACATTTTAATTAGAATGTTCTACTATCTAAGAATTGCTGATCTAAGTTCTATTGGTTTTTGTTATACAAGTGAAATATTCGTTGACAAACAAAGAAAAAATATTTTATGAAGTATAAAATAAACGTGGTTTTAGGAAAACTCTAAAAAAATTTACTATAACTTTTACGTTATTTTAAATTAGGCAATATTGTTGTGCTGAAATAATTTGTAAGCCATGCCACTGGTTCTAAGTTTATTACTAATTTTATTTTTAATAAGAATAATTAATGAGTGTCTTTTTTTTATTTATTTTACTGTTAAAAGTTTTTTTTAGTTACAAGTTATTTAAGTAGTTTTATTGTTCTTCATTTTGTTTACTCAAAACTATGGTGAATAGTTTTATGACAGTATTGTCATATTCATTATTTTTGTTTTAAAAAAACAATTTAGTATGATGTTTCTTTTAACACCAAAAAGGATTAGCTTTTATTTTAACTATCGTTGTGTGTAATTATTCAATTTACGTTTCTACTTAAAAATTTGTTTTTATTTTTCAATAAAAAAGAAAATATATATATGTACGTAATACGTATATATATGTATACAGTACAAAATAAAATAACCACGAATAATCAAAACCCTATTAACACAGAATTAAAAATTTATACAATAAGAAAAAAAAGCTATGTGGTAATATTAAAATTTCATTGTTAAAAGTAAATTTACTGTGTACTTCATAAAGGCGTAAACATTGCCAAAAATGTTAAATTAATATGCCTGACCAGGCAGTGTCTAGACCACACAAATTGAAAAGAAGAAATTCTTCAATTTTAAAAATTTACAAATGCATTATCGAGGAAAAAAAATATCGGTTGGTGTGAAAAAACTTTCAATATAAAATTTATAACCGAATTCAATAGATGACAATTTTTAGAGGACCGTTAACAGAATTTCTGAAGGTCTGAATCGTAATTAAGTAAAAGACATGTATACTAAATTATTTCAAAAACACCTTTCTCTGTTAGATTAGAAATCAATATGATGATAGGGGTTATTAAAGTGTACTGCCTTATAGAAGTTAACGACACAACAAAACAGTTATTTTATTTTCTAACTTGCTGACAATACATTTTATGTCAGTCAAGTCATTTTTTATCATAATGACGCCACATGCGTATGCGTATTTTATTTTTATTTTGTTTTAAAATAATTTGCTGACAATGTAAATTGTGTCAGTCAAATCATTTTTTGTATTTTGATTGTACGATCATACAATCATATTTTTGTAAAAAAGAAAGGCAGAATAAATTGTACCCTCAAACAGAACAGTCTTGTTCTTGATTATTTTTTTATTTCGTTTAACTAACAGGAATAATAATTGGCACCCAACGTGGGGCCACGTGTGAAATTTTTTTGTTTTGGGAATATTCTGCAATTACAATCTCCGTATAAGGAGACAAAGAAGAAAACCACAATTGAAAAAAAAAAACTACAAATCCAGGTACTGGACGGATTTCACAACATCGTGGCTGGCTTACAACCCACAACCCAACAAAGGTCATTTATTTCTCAAAACCATGAGGACTTTACTGTAAGTAAAGTGTTAAAAAAATATTATTAATTAAAGAGCTAAATCTTTGTAAAAAAAATTAATAGTAAAAATAAATTGAAAATAAAAAAATAAGAGTTAAATGTTAAATTTCCTTTTTTAAAAAAAAATTAATAAATTTAAAAAAAATATTATTAAGTAAAGAGTTAAATCTTTGTAAAAAAAAAATTAAAGGCAAAAATAAATCAAAAATAAAAAAATAAAAGTTTAATGATAATTTCTTTTTTAAAATTAATAAAATTTAAAAAAAATATATTATTAATTAAAGAGCTAAATCTTTATAAAAAATTAATAGTAAAAAAATCAAAAATAAAGAAAAAGAAATAAAGGTTAAATTTTAAATTTCTTATTAAAATTAATAAAATTAAAAAAAAATATTATTAATTAAAGAGCTAAGTCTTTGTAAAAAAAAAATTAATAGTAAAAATAAATTGAATATAAAAAATAAATAAAAAGGTTAAATGTTAAATTTCCTTTTTCAAAATTAATAAAATTAAAACAAATTATTATTAATCAAAGAACTAAATCTTTATAAAAAAGTAATAGTAAAGATAAAATAAAATAATAAAAGAAAAATTAAATGTTAAATTTCTTTTTGTAGAAATTGTATGAATTAAGTTGAATCAAATCCTGGGAAATAAACCCAGCTTTAATAAAGTTTACTTTAAGGAGAAATTGAATATTAAAAATTAAATCCCCTTCTGGGAAAAATATTATTATTAAGACTAAATTGAATTTCAAAGTTTTTTGAAAACTTTATTATTAAAATCGAATTTGAATTTGAAATTTTGGAAAAAAGAGGTTCAATTTTAAAAGAAAATTAAAAAATTTTTTTAATTTAAAAATTTAAATGAATTTAAGGGAAAAACCCAAATATTAACAAATATAGATTTAAGTAAACATTGTAATTTAAGACAAAAAAGGGGTAACCAATTTTTACACTAAATCTCCCCGTTAAATAATTCCTTTTGGATAATAACTATATCAACCAATTTAACGTTATTAAATTTTTACAAATTCCTTTTATTATGGCATGCGACCAAGAAAAAGTACAAGAACTAATAACGACAGTGATCGAACAGACTAAGAAGGAACTATCGGAACAAATAAGTTCCCTTGCATTGGCAATAGGCCAATTACAGCCCCCAAGTGCTGAGGTGTATCAACCCGTTTCTATAAAACCTAATGTTAAAACCACTCATACCCATTTAGAGCTAATTAAATCACTCTCTATTTTTGATGGTGATTCCGCAACATATCCTGCATGGCGGGCTGCTGCTCACTTTGCTATGCAATATTACACCGAGGGATCAGAAACCTACTATATTGCTATGGGAATTTTTCGCAATAAAATCACAGGGTCTGCAAATGCAACCTTGTCCGGTTTTAGTACAGTTTTAAATTTCAAGGCAATCATTTCTCGATTAGATCAGGCCTACTCTGACAAAAGACCAATTCACGTTCTAGAAAATGAACTGAGTATATTAAGACAAAATAATCTGTCAATATCTGAATATTATGATGCGGTTGACAAGCAACTCACATCAATTATTAATAAACAGATTATGACGTATAGTAATAACGAAGATCTGGTATCCACACTTAATGAGAGAGCTAGGGAAAACGCCTTAAGGGTCTTTATTTCAGGCCTTCGCCAACCCATCGGTAACATACTATTTTCGTCCAGACCATCAGACCTTCCCACAGCATTGGTCATAGCACAAGAGCTGGAAGTCAATAATAGACGATCTGAGTTCGCTAGAACTTTTGCCGTTGGCAATTCAACTAGGCACAATAAACCTAATCAATACAGACCACCCCAAATCCAACCAGAAACTCCTCGTTACTTCAAAGTACCATCGAATACAACGAGTAAGGTACCAATGGAAGTTGATCCCGGTTCTTCACAATTTAGAAGAACTACTCAATTCCAAAACCGCGCTTTTACTCCCCGACCAACTACTAGGGAACCATATTTACCCCAAACCTCCGGTTCTAACAATTTAGCTACTCATAAACGTCCAAGAGACGTACAAAATTCCAATAGGACTCCGATTCACAAAGTCCAAAGGATCAATCACCTTCCTTTAAAATTAGAAGATAAAGAACAATTCCATCATGACGATATTGACCATCAGGTTGATATTGACACCAAGTCAAGCGTTTCATCTGAAAACCTATTTGATGAAGACGACTATAGTTCTAATGAGGTTAATTTTTTAGGGTAAAGTCGCTCTTGCCTTACATTACTAAAATCGCAAAAAATGGACAAGAGCTTCACATGTTAATAGATACCGGCACTTCAAAAAACTATATTAGAGACTTCCCCTTTTTAGTCGGTGTTTCTCCTGTAGAAAAACCGTTCACAGTAAAATCAGTTAACGGAAGCAATTCTATTAATAAGAAATGTAAGATTAACTTACTAAATAATACTTCTACCTTTTTCATTTTGCCAGCATTGAAAACATTCGACGGCATAATAGGCTATGATTTCCTAAAACAAATAAACGGAACACTGAACTTCCAGGACGGCATATTGTATCACAAAAAGGGACAAGAAAAACTCAAACATATCCCCTGCAAACAAACAAATGTTATAACAATAGACAATATCTCAATTCCTATTAGTATTCAAACTGAATTCAACAGTCTAATTCAGGAAAACCTCTCAGCCTTCGCTGAAGCAAATAGGAAACTACCTTATAATACTAAGGTTCAGGCCACAATAAAAACTGTTTCCGAAGAACCTATTTATACCAGGAGCTACCCTTATCCAATGTCCGCAACGGAGTTTATAAATAAAGAAATAGAAACACTCCTTCGTGATGGTATAATCAGAAAGTCATGTTCTCCTTATAACTCACCCATACATGTAGTGAATAAAAAAGGTTTTGATGAAAATGGAAAACCCAAACTCCGCATGGTTATTGATTTTAGAAAGATCAACGAAAAAACTACACCTGACAGATATCCTATTCCAGATATTGAAAAATGCTCCCAGCATTTTCCAACGGGCAATTGACGACATTTTACGTAATTACATAGGGAAGATGTGTCACGTATACGTCGACGATATTATAATCTTTTCACCAGATGAAAAAACCCATTTATCTGACATAAGACAGGTTATCAGAAAACTTGACAAGGCAGGAATGCGAATATCTGCTGAGAAATCTAAATTCTTTAAGAAAGAAGTAGAATTCCTAGGATTCGTAGTATCTGCAGAGGGTGTAAAAACTTGCCCAAAAAAAATTAACGATATAGTCAATTACAAGATCCCTGAAACTCTCAGAGCCTTACGCTCATTTTTGGGATTATCAGGCTACTATAGGCGATTCATAAGGGACTACGCTTTAATAGTCAAACCTCTAACAAAATATTTACGAGGTGAAAACGGTCATGTAGGGACTAGCAATTCAAAGAAAATTAAAGTAGATCTAGATGAAAAAGCTCAATTCGCCTTCGAGCGCATTAAAAAAATTTTATCTTCAGAAGATGTCTTACTTCAATATCCTGATTATAATCGGCCTTTTGAACTTACAACTGACGCTTCCTCTGTTGCTTTAGTTGCAGTTTTATCTCAAAACAGCAGACCTATTACAATGATTTCCCGAACTCTGTCAAGAGCAGAGGAAAATTACGCAACTAATGAGAGGGAATTACTTGCAATTGTATGGGCACTACAAACCCTCAGACATTACCTATACGGTGTTAAAGATATTCATATCTTCACGGATCACCAACCGTTAATTTTTGCGATTTCGGATAAGAATCCGAATACAAAACTAAAAAGATGGCGTGCATTTATAGAAGAATTTTCTCCTAAATTCCATTATAAGCCAGGTAAGGAGAATAAGGTAGCGGATGCACTTTCTAGACAACTTATAAACAACTTGTCAGATACGCAAACCCAGACTACAGCTCACAGTGAAATTTCTAGCACAAATGTTATAAAAACTGTTAGAAATCCTGTTAACCAATTCAGATCACAATTAGTCATCAATAACACAAACCAAAATAATCATAGTACAAAAATCTATTTCCAAAAACTAATCCGCCACACCATAAATTTTAGCACTATAGACAGATTAATAGAATACCTTAAAGAAACCATTAATCCCGAGACAACTAACGCAATTTACTGCGACCTACCGACCTTGGCATTAATACAAGATATAATCGTCTCAAAATTCCCCAATACTAAATTTCTTCACACACAAAAACTAGTAATTGATCTGACCAACAAAGATGATCAATTAGATGTAGTTACAACAGAACACAATAGGGCACATCGGTCATTACATGAAAATTTTAGACAAATCTTAAACGACTATTATTTCCCAAATGTTAGAGAAACATTGAAGTCTGTCATAGCCAATTGCAAAATTTGTTTAGAAAACAAATATCAACGCAAGCCTCCCAATCCGGGAATAGGTAAAACCCCAATACCCAATTTTCCTGGAGAAATCCTCCATATAGATATTGTCATTACAAATAAACAACATTTCTTAACATGTATAGACAAATTTTCTAAATTTGCCGTTGTTAAACCAATTACCTCCCGAACCACCTTAGATATTAAAGAAGCCCTCCTGCAAATATTAGCAATATTTAAAAATACAAAAACAATAGTCTCGGATAATGAGAAAGCCTTCAGTTCAAATGCCATCAAAACGCTTCTGAGAGATTATTTCGCAATAGAACAATTTTTCATACCCACGCTCCATAGCGAGAGCAATGGACAGGTTGAAAGATTCCATTCAACCTTGCTTGAAATTTCCCGTTGCATTAAAGCGCAACAACAAATAACTGATACAACAGACCTAATACTATTAGCTACACACAAATATAATAACAGTATCCATTCTGTCACCCAAGAAAAACCAACGGATATACTCCACCATTACTCTACGAAAATAATCGAACAAATAAAAACAAAACTGACTAATGTACAGGAGAGAACTTTACAACGAGTTAACAAGAATGCTATAACAAAAACATACGAACCAGGACAGAAAGTATTCTTACGTATAAACAGGCGGTTAGGAAATAAATTTAGCAAATTATATGTAGAAAAAACTGTAGAGAAAGATCTGGGAACAACCGTCTTAATAGATGGTAAGGCAATTCACAAAAAAAATCTACGCTAAATCACCTATTCCTATATTCTCTAATGTAACTTATTTTTTTTTTGTTTTGTTTCTATTATTAGACAACACTTCAAGAAAAAAAAAACCAACACTAATCTCCTTATCTTTTAGGTTATATCTCCTCATTTTGCAAGTAATAAAAGCTATAATCTTGAACTACTCATCGGCCCAATTCATTGCCATCACAAGAGGTAAAGTCGCGATATATGACAATTTTTTTTACGTCCTGCACACTACCAACATAACAGAGTACAGAGGCATTTTAGATGAAAACGAAGAACTTTTGAATCAACCAACGGACTCACCTTGGCATACTATCATCCTTAAACAACAGATCGAAGAAATTTCCCATATACTGAGAACACTAGAAATACCTACAAGAATAGCAAGATCCATCAACTTCTTGGGAAGCACACTCAAATTTGTAGCAGGGACTCCAGATCATGACGACTACGAACTTCTTCTAACGAAAACGAACACACTGATCGAAAATAACAACAGACAGACAAAAATAAACTCAGTACTTCAAGACAGAATTAACATTATCACTGACGAAATTAACACGTTACGGAAAAGCTATACCAACAACAACCTACTTAACGACAATAAAGAACTGCTTCTACAGTACGCTATCAATAGAAACAACCACATAATAAATCACTTAAATAGCATATCGCTATCGATAGTTTTGGCAAGGAATAATATAATTAACCCACTTTTGTTGGATGATATAGAGATTAAACAAATAATCGATTCTGAAAACCTACCCATTAGTATAAGTAACTGATTTTATGTAACTAAAATTAAAATATTACAAAACAATAATGTCATTCATTACGTTCTAAAAATTCCTAAAATTGAAAATTTTTGTAATTTTGTAACAATATATCCTATAATTCATAATGATAAAATTGTAAAATTAGAAACTAACGAGGTGGCAAACTGTGAAAATCACATTCAACCTCTAGAAAATTGCATTAACACAACCACAGCCAACATTTGTTGTCCAGTTACATCAAAATGTGTGGAATAACTTTTAAGCCGAAATAGAACAACATGTTCAACTGAAACTGCTTACCATATACCTCCTATTCAGATCATTGAAGATGGAATAATAATCCTAAATAATGTGCAAGAAACAATGGTCTTAGACCAACATGAGATCAAAATACAGGGAACCTACCTATTAACCTTTTCGGATTCCATAAAAATTAACGATACTACTTACCACACCAGAAAGAACAACACCTATGTGGAAATACATCCACCTAAACTATTATCAATAACACAAGTAAAACATCAGTCTAAGATATCCTTACCATTTCTGCATAAAATCAATATTGAAAATACAAACCATATCAATACAATTCACAGCGAAATGGCTACGCATGTTACATACAGATGGATTACATGCCCTCTTTTGGCAATTCTCATCGTCATAGCAGTAGCTGCTGTCATCAGAATCATATGTAAACCAAAACGGCAAACCCTTCAGATTGATAAGATTATTGATGGAATAAAAACCCGAAACGAGGACGTTCGGACTTAACAGGGGGAGGAGTTAACGACACAACAAAACAGTTATTTTATTTTCTAACTTGCTGACAATACATTTTATGTCAGTCAAGTCATTTTTTATCATAATGACGCCACATGCGTATGCGTATTTTATTTTTATTTTGTTTTAAAATAATTTGCTGACAATGTAAATTGTGTCAGTCAAATCATTTTTTGTATTTTGATTGTACGATCATACAATCATATTTTTGTAAAAAAGAAAGGCAGAATAAATTATACCCTCAAACAGAACAGTCTTGTTCTTGATTATTTTTTTATTTCGTTTAACTAACAGGAATAATAATTTAGACAATCATTTCCGAAACCGTCTTTTAATTTCAAAAGATTTCTCCAGGTCATACAAAAGTGTAAAAACAAGACGATACATCATTACTACCTGTCTAGTGAACTACTTTCAGATTTACTGATCTCCATTGTTTTGTAAAAGACTCGGATTAATTCAACAAATAAGATTCATCCGAGGAAACGATATTGATTGTGGTGTAATATAAGAGACATATTTAGTCTAAGTAAGCTGACTTCGGTAGTCGCTCGTGTACTTATCTATCTACATAACTACTTAACTATTTCAAAAACAGCTTTTACCAGACAATTTTCTTCAAATTTTAGACATTTTCTTTCGGCAGGTTTTAATGAAATCAAATTATTCACATTGTAATATGAATATATTTTTATTATACCGGGTGTGCCAGATCTTTCCCAGAAGAGGGGAAGAAGCCGTTATTTTAGAATTAAAAAAAAATTTTAAATAAAAAAAAAATTTCTTTTTTTTTGATGTAGAATCCAAATTTGTTTCAATGGGAGGGCCATTTGAAAATCTTGATTTCGGCCAATTTCGGCTATTTTTGGGTTTAAAAAGCCCTTTTCCGCTCCGGTCCTTCCCGGAAGTTGAAAATATCACCAATCGATAGAGCATCCTCGATTTAGTTATTCCCCTCTTAATATGCTGATACGCATGCTTTGGAACACCCGGTATAAATAAAATTATATTTCTATTTACCCTATTCCGGACATAACAGGATACCTCAAGACAATGACATCTATCCGTAAATTTTTGTTGCTAATTTTTTTCTATTCGTTTCTAATTGTCTTTTTTTATTTCTTTCCTATATCCTGCTTTTTTTCTAATAAGTGGCTAAATTTTTAGGTTCTAAATTAATGGTTAAAATAAAGCTATTTATCCTATTATTTTGACATTATAAAAAAGTGGGTGGAAGTTCCTGATGTGCTGGCTACTCGGCTTGTTTAGTAAGAAAAACTATTAAAAGACAATCAAAATTAGAACTGAAATAAAACTTATTATACCTCTGTTAATCACTAAGTAAGAATTATTGATTATTAAAAACAATTTTGTTATTTTTAATGAACGCAATTGAAGTTGTTGTATTGTAAATATCAATATTTCGATTAATCTACTTTCTTTGTCAGCAGTTGTAACTTAATTTTAATTTTAGTTTTATATTCAGAGCTATTTTACAAAATAATTTTAATCAATTATTGTAAATATTCAAGGTAGAAAGTTTATACAAATTAAAAATCTTCAAAAGAAAACAAAATTTAATTTTAATATTAATACAAAGCGTTTATTGCATACTTTTAGGCGTATGCGAATTTTATTTATAAACTTAATCAATTCAAAATTAATAATTTGAATTGAAACAAAAAATAAAAAAAAACAAAAAAGTGTGTGTCCAAGTTTAAAACTATTCTGTTTATAAAAACCTGAAAATAGTAGTTCTTTTCAACATTAATTCTTTTCAACATCTTAGTACGTCGTCGGACCCACATGAAACTATATACACGTAAAATTTTCCAACAATTTGTGATTTTAATAATTGTTTAAATAAACGCGACTTAGCTTAATTCATATTAGTCAATTTATCTGAAAATTTATCAATGATTTTGGAATGGAAAGATATATTTAATATTATTTTGTAGAAAATATTTGTTTTTGAAATATTTAAAGAATTTATGGCATTACAAAGAGATATCGTTTTCCCAGTAGCTATTGAAACAACATCTTTATTATCAACTTCTACAACATCATCATATTTATTTCAACTTTTATTCAATTTTATTTCAATTTAGTTCAACTATATTATATCATTTTTAGGCGGGTTCGAAATTTCGTTTTTTAAAATATAATTTTTCAAAATATCGTTTTTCAAATTCTGCCTGTTTTTTTTAAATTTATAAAAATTTTGAAAAAAGTATATAACCCGTTCTTGTGTCCAACAGTGGCTACGCATAAAAATAATTAATGTATTCTGGAATTAAAAAGATGTTTTGATTAAGCGATATTTTAAAAGACGAGAATTAGTTACGCTCCCCATTTTCGGTTATAACAATCAGCATTTTCATTCCATTGAATAAAACTCATAATTTGTAATTCAGTTGGCTAGTTGGCAGGTGTTGTTACGGCAATTCGATAAATTAAAATTTTTGTATGTTAAAATGACTTATATATAGAGTGAAATTTTAAATTGAAATTTTTAATTGAAAATTAAATAAATTTAAAAAAAATTCATGTCGCTACGTCTCCTTTTAAATATCTATCATTTTTAAAAGAATAAATGCAAATCAGTTGTTAATGGTTCAGAAATTTGTACCTTACTTTTTTTCAGATTAAAAATAATGATAAGGGGGCACAGTTATTTTGCTTTTACCCGTACGGGTGCAGAAGTTCAGGATAATTGCCGATTTGTATAATTTAAAGTGTTAAGTGTTAATAAATTATTTGTTTTCTTTCTTAATAAACTAAGGCTGTAATAATTATTACTAAATTTTAGATTGGTGAGGAGAAATGATCAAAGTCTGCCAACATTAGACACATGCCATAAAATACTAAAGAAAGAGGAGGTGGACCAAAATCAAGATTAGAAAGAGATAGACTCAACAAAATCGAAGAAATCTCTTGAAAGATTAGAGTTTACGAAGACTGGAGGACATTTGCACAAGATAGAACTTGTAAGCTAAGTTAAGGCTGTCCTTCAGCTGTAGAACTAATAGATGATGATGGGATTTATTTCAGTTTCAAATTTTGGGATTTTATTTCGTAGTGATAAAAGATCCCAAATGTTGTCAACAAATTTTCTTTTGAGACGATGATTTTTAAAATGTAAATTCGCAGAGCTACGGAACACCACTACGTCATGTCAAAAGAAATACAAAAAACATTTTTCTTTTCAAAGTTGAACTTGAAATTTTCAAATTATATAAGCACGTGTTAAAAAAGTTCGTTAATGTTGTCAATCAAAAAAGAAAAACAATAAAAAATAAATGAATAAATAAGAATGAGGTCTGGTACACTGGGGAAACATATTAAATGTTAATAAATAATTTTTTTTTATTACATAGGAACTTATTTTTTATTACAAAAAAAAAAACAAAATAAATATTATTCTTTTTTTTTCAAGTAGTAACAATTTAGTTAAAAAGGACTTAAAATAGTTTTTGCATTTGAGGAGCTGAATTTCAAAAGACGTTATTTCCAGTTTTTCCAATTTTTCAGAAAATGGGAGAAACTGAAAAGAAGATGAATCTTCAGTTTATTTAATAATACTTTTTTGTCATATACAAGAGTTTCAAACCCTCAGTGATCACATCTAGTTTCGAAAAAATAATACCTATATTTTTCATAAAAATTGCAGTAGTTACTTTGGAAATAATTCATTTTGATAAAACTTTTTGGAAATAATTCATTTTGATAATAAACAATTTGGAAATAATGTTTTTTGATTTTTAAAAATAAAGCTAATGAAAATAAACAACCTTCCTTGATCAGGTGAACCTCAATTTTTCCTGAATGCCTGAAAACAAGCATCATTACTCCCATTCATAAAAGCGGTAGTAAGGGTAATCTTAACAATTATCGTCCAATTGCCATCCTCCTAGCTTTTTCTAAAATTTTTGAAATCATAATGAAGCATCGACTAAATACTTTCCTGTTCTCAAATCAAATATTAAACAAGGAGCAATACGGTTTTGAAAAAAATTCCAATACCTGTCCCGCGTGCCCGCCTGACGGACTTCATTACCAAAAATATGGATAGTAAAAAATTCGTTGCGTATGCCCATTTCTAGATCTTTAAAAAGCATTTGACTGTGTAGCTTATGACATCCTTCTCTACAAACTTTCAAAACTGAACTTCAATACTTGTCAGTTATCCTTCTTTACATTGTACTTAAAAAACCGCATGCAAAAGGTACGTTGTGATAAAATCTATAATACTGCCAAAATTTGTAAGAAAGGAGTCCCCCAAGGTTGAATTTTAGGACCAGACCTCGTCAAAATATATATAGATGATATATTCAAACTTAATACAAAAGGCTCTATCCAATTGTACGCAGATGATGCAGTATTAAAATATGCTGCAAACTCGGAATTGGACTTAAGAATGTGACTCTCAAATTATTCAAGAATGGCTAAAAAAGCACAAACTACCCTTAAATGTGAAAAAAACCAAACTGTTAGGTTTAATCATTGATAGCAAACTTAAATGGAATAACCATATTGATCTCATATTAAAAAAAATTACGCCGTATATTTTTTTAATAAAAAATACTTCGAAACTATCTAAACATAAATGCCTTATTTGTCATATACGCTTCATTTATATTATCTAATTTATGATATCTTAGCCCCATTTGAAGTCAGACAACCAAAACTTGCATTAACAGACTTGAAATTATTCACAAAAAATCAATAAAATACAGTAATTTCTATCAAAGATTACACCCAACGAGTTTGTTCTACTCTGGGAAGTATCTAAGTCTATCGAACATTAGTAAGCAAGAGCTGTATATGATGGTCTTTAAAATTATCAACAATTTGATTAAGCACAATTTTATTTTGAATATAAACATCGATATCCACAGCCACAATACGAGAAACAGGTCTAAGTTCTACTTAAGCTTATTCAGAACCGAAAACAAAAACAATAATTGCCTGTATAATTGCTTAAAAATTTATAATGAATTGCCAACGGAAATAAAAGAAATTAATAATATTGCTGTATTTAAAAAGAAAATAAGAGAAATGTTGATTCTATGTATGTATATAATGAAATTAAAATTTCACATTTAAAAAAAAAAATAAAAAAAAAATTTGATTAAGATTAATTCAAATTAAATATAAAAATATTAAAATGAAACTATATAATTTACTAAGTTTATAATTTAATAAGCAAAAACAAAACCAAAATATGTAGGTATAAAGATTATTTGGTAACGAAATAAAATTTAGTAATTTTAGGAAAATATATAAAAAATAGAAACATGTCTAATAGTCAAAAAATTATAAGACCAGACAGCTTATGCTACGGTCACTATATAATTAATATTTAGATTTAGAATGTAAACATTTTTTTTAAGTAGCTATTATTATAAATTTAAATTACAAAATTACATAATAAATGAATTGTATGTGAAATACACATTCAAAAATTAAGGGAAAAAAAACCATTGTATCACAATAATATTTTTATATATTTTTTAGTTTATTTCATCAAGAATATTTTGAAATTAAATAATTATTCAAAATTTAAAAAAAAAAACATTAAACAATTTAAATTAAATAAATACATAAATTACATTAAGGCAAAAAGGTTTTTATAAAGCTTATATTTTGAGGCCGCAATCTGCTTCTAAGCAATTGTACTCTTCTCCTTCTACAAGCAATATCATCACTGAACTCTTGATGAGAGTCATCATTTAAAGTTGACAAATACCATTGTGCAGATCTGTATATCTTTGTCATTATCAACAGATCAAGTAGATCATTCACATCCTTCTTTAGTTTAAAATTTTTACATGACTGACCTCTTTTTAATAAACATTTATATTTTACATTTTCCCTTTCAAGTCTAACGTTTATTTTGATTACACATCGTACATCTTGTGTAACAGCTTTTTTTTAATTAATATCTTCTTACATTCACATATTCCTTAATTTTTTTTAAAAACATGGTCTAAATCTATCTTTGATATATTGTAAGTTATCCAGTCATCTTGTAAATAATTAACTTTTCCATGTTGTGACAACAATTCAATGTATTCTTCTTTTTTTTTTAGTAATAACAGGGTGAACAATCATTATTTTTTCTACTCTTCCAAAAACGCGATCAGCAGGTAGAAAACTATACCACGTACTGGAAATGTTGTTTGTATCTGTGTAGTGTTTTTGGAGGTTTTTTGAACAACCAATTAATAAATATAAAATATAAGAATTTTTATTCTGGCTCGCTAAAGAAACGAAGATGCGTGAACATTAGAAGGAATGCTCAAATTATTAAGATAACACAAAAAGTCAGATCCAACTTCAACACATTCTTTTTCACTTTGGTTTTCAGTGCAGCAGTAAAAATTTGGATTTTTGGAATTCACGCCTATAATACACAAATTATAAAAATTTATTTGTCTTGCATAAAAACGTTCTAGTATAGGAGGTTTTAGCAGTGGAAGTATTTGTTACAAATTAAAACAAAATGAATGCTTCCTTCAGCAGATTCTTTTGTTATAAAACGCATTTGCTCTTAAAGTGTGTATACGTTTTTGTAACATTATTATTTTTCGTCTTGTTGAATCTTTTTCAAACTTGATTCGATTATTTAATAGAACACATAAACTATAAGCGTGAGGAGCTGAACTGCGATATCCTATGTTGAAGTCATTATTAAAAATGGATCTAAAAAAATGTTGCTTAACTTTTAAGTTATCTTCTACCGCAGTGTTATAAAATCCATGTAATTTAGTAACGTTTTCTCATTTCATTGCAAACATCTGATCTTTTTTGTTACCACCTCTCGTTTCTTTTATAACATTACTTTCATGAACAGTCTTACAAATATGTGGAAGTCTAGTCCAAAGAAAATACTTTTACAAACAAGTTCTTACAAATTTTTATCAGTTTTTTTGTTTTGTTGAAAAGAAAATAATTACAGCTAAATTGCCGTTCTCTCTTTCCTGCAGATTGTAGTGTTTTATCAGTACGTTGTGGTTGGTGTGGGGTACTTAATCTTGTAATATAACAATCATGCTCAGTTTTTCCTACATTATAATAAGACATTCTATGGTTTTTTATTAAATTCATTGTTTTTGGAATTTAGAACATTCAAATGTAGATTTATTTTTAAACATATTTGGGAATTAGTCAATATTGAATTTTTGCCTTTGTATCTATTAAAGTTATTGTAATCATGGTTAAATCAATATAATATATATATTTCATGATAATATAAATATATATATATATTTCAATATAATATATATTTACTTTTTAGCTCGTTCTGGAGTGGCAGCACGTAACTTGTTCACGTTCGTCAAAAAGACGTATTAACACTTTTGGTAGCATGTAAGCAACGTTGACGTTGATTTAATTCCGAAAACGTCAAGTATACATTTTTTCGGTAGCATGTAAGCAAGTTGACGTTCGTTGATTTTAACGTATACGTTTATTTTTAAACGTCAATGATTTTCTTACCGTGTACTAAAATTTATACGAGAAAGATAGTTTTTTTTTAATAATTTTGTATTATTTTAATAATAAAAATATAAGATTTAAATATTTATATATTATAGTTTTTATAATTTTTATTTTTATTTTATAATTTTTAATTTCTTTTGATAACATTTTATTTCTGGAATAATTGAAGTATTTTTGTTTGCAATAAAAAAATTATTTTATTTCTGTGATAATAAAATCATTTTTTTTTAAATTTCTTAATAATTGAGTGTTTTAATTTATTTAAATAAAATACTATATTTATTAGTTCATTGTAAATATTCTAATTCATTGAAAATATCATATAAAATATCAACTAATTTGGTTTGTTCACATTTATTTTATTTATTTTTTTTTTATTTTAGTCTATTATAAATTCTATATCTATTGAAACGGGCACATCGTTTTTATTATATTTGCGATTTTTATATAACAATTTTGTTCATCAAAACAGAAAATAATAAGGCGAAATACAAGAATTCAAAAAAAAAAATTCTAAAAAATTTAAATTTATTTCATTTTATTTCAAACCTCCATTAAATTTGAGAAACATATGTTTTTTGAAGTTTTAAATAGGTTAATTTGATTGTCAAAATAATTTTCGAACATTCGGAATATTTTTTCGAGTTTTCGGAATAAATTTTCAACGTGATGTTTTACATGCTACCAAAAAAATCTTTGACGTTAAAATACTTTACGTTGATTTTTGAACGTAAACGTTTTACGTGCTGCCACTCCTGTTTTTGGACTTCGATAGAAATCAAATATTTTATTTTGTTATTTTTTATTTTTCTAAAGCACCTTCAAATGCAAGAAAATTAAGATATTGTATAATAGCTGGAAATAATATGTTTTGTCAGTAGATTATTAAATTTTTTACAAAATGTTCAAGAAATAGTTTGTTTTGAAATGAAATATAAATTAATACATCGCATTCATTTTGACCCATGGAAATAGCTCATTTTGATGATAAATGCTATAAGTATTCAAATGACGATTTTCATATAAAATAATGTATTTAGGCAAGAAATAAAGTAAAACTTCAATGTCATTCAGGATTTTACATCAAATTGCATCAAAAAAACTATTTCGGTCGAAAGTGGAAATAACATCTTTTGAAATTCAACTGCTCATTTGTTTCCTGCAATTAAATTTTCTTTTTTTTTTTTTTTTTATTCTGCTCTAGTTCCATGTTGAATCTCTAAGTTGAGGGATCTCTTTGAATGGAAATTGTTTTAAAATGTTATTTTTATGTCTTTTATATTTTTTGTTTTTGGTTTTAAAGAAAAATATCAAAGGTTGTAACAAAGCTCATTGCACACTAATTAACTAGAGTGTTAATTTAGTTGTTAACAAAGCAAAAATTTGCTTCCTTTTTTTTTTTTTTAAAGAAACATTTTGAATAAACTTTGACTGTTATATTTGCATACCATAATGGACAATTATAATTTTTTTAATGATTTAAATATATGTAAGTATAGTATGTATATAATAAAGTAATATATGTATGTATATGCACAATTATATCAATTGACTTTGACTTTAAACTATCAAGGTTATTTATTATTAAAGTCCTTTTTTATTTTTTCTGGTAAAAAAAAAATTAATAAATTGCTTTAAATATATTTCAAATTTAGATTCAGGCATTTTTTTAATAAATTTTATTGCGGTCGCACCAAATTGGACCAGACGATATAGATTGGAATAAAGATTTTTGTTATTTTTTTTGTTCAAAAGATAGGAAGGAATCCCCGAAGGACGTCAGTAGCTCCAAATGCGCATGAATCTTGATAGTGTGAAAATCGAACTCACTAAAGTTCACCTATTTTTTTTTTCGTTATAACCAAAGGTGAAATCAAAAAATAAGCACTACGGCAGTGTTTAACAATTCAGCTTATATTTAGCATAAATCTGAATTGTTAAACAGTGCCACTGTGTTTGTTTGATTTCACTTCAATCTAACTTATATCGACTAATGACTTTTCTTTTCGTAAATTTTTTCGATCATGTGTTTAGGAAACTATTAAAGTATGTAATAGTTTCCGTGACGATTGCTATCAACTTAATAATTTCCGTGTCACTGTTACACCTTATTACGGTTGTACTTCGCGTGACAGGGAAGATCGTTTCTGTGTGGGAAGATTATTTCCATATAATATATTCATTATTCTCAAAGGAAAATTATTAATGTAAGAATTTCCGTAAAGGAAACAATTATTGCAGAATTTTTCATTCTACGTAGTAACCAGATCGTGGGATTTCGTTCTCTTGAGTCGACGAACATTATTGTCGACATCAAGAACAGCTACCATTTCCAAGTTCAACGTTTGCAGTCACTGCATGTTTCTGGATTTCATGCGTGACTGTTTCAATGAGCAAATGACGGTAGAGATCTTTGTTACGTATTTACCATAGTGCATTGACTACGGAGCACTTTATTTTGACATTTTTGCAACATTTCGAAATAGGAGCTCTTTTCACCACCGCATAATTGTATATCGTACGTGCACAGTCTTAATCTCTGCTTATATATTAGTATTTTATTTTGTACTGATAACTAAGGTAAGGTAAGAATTACGTACCTGTGGTATATTTATTAGTTTATCTGTTTTCAAAAGCGTTTGTTAAACCGGTGGTCTCTTAGGTATATATTGCAATGGCCTGAGTTTTAGAAAAATTAAGCAGAAACATTTTTCTTTGAGCCCATAGACCATTAAAGCAGTTTAAGATCCTTATTCATTCTGGCAACAGCTTTGTTCATTTCTTCAGATTGCAAGAAACCATTAGTTGAATAGCGTCAGGAGATACGTTTATCAGTGATTAATTTACTGTTGCGGGTAAATCAATAATATAAACAAAATTGAAAAGAACTGGAGCAAGAATAATTGAGCACTGATAGTATTTTTTATGTCTTATTTGATTGTTTGCCACATTTTTCTGGTGACCTATGTCAAATAGTAGAATTCTTGGTACTGAGTTGGGATAGTGTCTCAGCTTTGATGTGTGTTTTCTTCCAATGCTATCTATCACTTCTTTGATTGTAGGGATATTTAAATCTTTGCGCATGTTAGCATTTTTTATATACCATGGTGCAACCATTATGGCTTTTAATATTTTGGATTGAGTTCTTTTTATATTTTCAATATTAGAGGGCATTGCATAATAGCAGTTGTTTTCTACATTTTAATGGGTATAGATAAGCCATTAATTTGATAAATAAATGCTCGAAAAACATTGTTGATATTGTATTATAAACTTGCAGTACCGGACGTAATTAAGGACGAAAAGGTGATTCTACCTAAGTTACTGTCATGAGTGTAAAAAAAACTTTAATTCTCTCCATAGATTTAGCCATTTTTCCATTTCTTTTAAATGATTGAAAACATATGTTGAAGTTATTTTGGGACACGCGCTTCAAAATTTAACATTATTCCAACACTAAAGCGATTCATTAGCTTGAATTCAAAAACTAAATGTCCGCTTTTTTACGAAACTCATTATTTTAAAAAAAGTCCCGTAAGTTGGTTTAATGCTTTAATTTGGTGTGAATTCCAGAGTTTTTTTTTTGAATTTAAACTTAGATTTTTGGTTTTTTGGTTTCTTTTTTTCGGATAGTGACGAAATATTATTTTTGAAAATCTTATTTCTGAAAATCTTATTTTTTTAAAAATAAAATAATTTTTTAAACACATTTTTTTACTATGCGTTATTATGTGCTCCTATTTAGAAAAAAAGCAAATATAAACAAAATAAGATTTTGATCAAATAAGATTTTGAAAAAATAAGATTTTCAGAAATAAGCTTTTCAGAAAATAAGATTTCCCGGTATTTTTTTAAGTAAAACATCATAAACCCGTCATATTCTTGCTATTCCGTCATTATTTTGCTTAAGTTTCTTTATAGTTCACTTAGATAGATTTGTGAGCGGTGTAATTCTGCCGCTACTGAAAGCAGTTTCTTCAGACAGATAATGAATCTATAGCTAAGAAACTTTACTAAAACATCTATTCCAGGTAAATCTGATGATAAGCTAGCACTCATATTTTAACCACCTGTTACAATAACCAACTCATTAAGATATGCTGGACAGTTGCTGCATTGAATATAGGGTGGGATTCAACACCTGGTTCCCCATATCTTTAGACACTGTAATGCACTGGATGTGAAAGTAATGCTGGCAAATTTCATTGCACTGAATTGCCTCTATTTTGACATAAATTTTAGTTTTGCAATTTCAGCATTATTTTATTTTTTTCGTTTTAATTATATAATTTTATTTTGATTAATAATTTTACTTTTTTTTAACTTTAATAAATTTACAATTTTTTTTAATTTTTTCTTCTGTCGAAAGATAGAAGAATTGTTTCTTCTTTACAATTGAAGGACTTTCTTTCCGCCCTATGCCCCATTGATGGCAAAGAAATGATGATAAATATGACTAAATACACTCCTGTACAAGTAAATCAATACAAATTCACATTAAAAATTAAAAAATTAAAAAAAATGATTTTCATCAATCGACAATAGTAAACCTTAAGAAAACCTTAGAAATTGCTTCCAGTCCAATAAAAAATATTTTAATTCGGTTAAGCCACAAGAAATTATTGAATTGTAATTTGACAAATTTATAAAAATATTTAAAAATAAAATTTTATTTTTTAAATATGGTTGTTTGTATGTGTTTTTTTTACTAAGGTTGATATTTATACATATTTATATTATTCTTATTATTTATATAATGTAGTACTTACAAATATGAATAAATTAATTCTAAGAATCATGCTTTTTTTTGCATTTTTTGAAAAATTTTTTTTTTACTAAACAATTCATAAAAAAAAATAGATGATTTTATTCTGTTGCTTAAGAAGGGTGAGAAATGACATAATTAAACCATAAAATTTCCTATTAATCAAAGGAGAAGTATTTATAAGTTAGTTGGTTTACTAAACAATCAATCTCTATACATTGGCCGAAATAGGTATAAAATCACTTAGAAGATTTTCGATTATAATCTCTTTAAGCTTTGTAAATGTTTTCTACTACTTTTTTTTAAAATTTTAAAGAAATAATTTTCACAAATGCATATTCAAATTTTCATATTTTGAGATATACTACGCAACGGGGCTTTCTAACAGAAAGATTGAAATTAAGTTTGGTGTTTATATTAAAGAAATGGAAAGATTTTAAAATATCTTCATTTGAATGTTACTCCTAGTCGGTTTCAACAAATTTTAGGTAGCATCAGCATCACATTGAAATGACCGAAAAGACAATTCAAATCCACTTTCAAGTTACATCACAAAATTTTAATTATAAATATATGTATTTCTAATGCCGTAGATTTTAGAATCGGATCAAGTCATATTATAGTGACGAGAAAGAGTTTAATTTAAATCATTCAGATGTTGCACAACATTCGTCCGATATTCGAGAAGAACCGCTGATTTTTTTTATTAGAAACTTTGGTGGACAATATCATAATTTTAAGTTTTTGATAGCTTCAATATAAATTTAAAGGATTCAATGTATGTACAATGCTGCTGGTTTTAAAATATCATATCATTCGCTTTTTAGAATACCAAAGTGATATTGTGCGTTGTAATGAAATCTCTATCGTCACGATGTGAAAATGTGATTCACCTCTCAGAATAAGGCCCATTACATTGAAATTATTACATAAATATTTTATTAAATCAAATTCTTATCTCATTTCAATCAACATTTGTCACTTTCGTCCACTCATACAAAGTGCAAAAATTGATTTCTTCCTTTTTACATGGAGGAAAATATATTTACAATGAAGTAAATAAGGGGACGCTATTGGAAAGAATAGTTGCCGAAAAGTTGGATGTTTTCTGCGAAAATGGAACTTTAATCCCACAATATGAAGTAGGGTTTAGAAGCGGTCATTCAACAACAGATACGCTACTAAAACTTCATAACGATTGTACTCACAATTTGACTGAGAAAAGGTACACCTTGATGCTATCATTAGACTGTGAAAAGGCTTTTGATTCCGTGTGGACAAATGCCTTAATCTATAGGTAGCAGAGCAAAGGGGTTCCCAATCCACTATTTAGAATTATATGCAGCTTTTTAAGAGAAAATAAAAATGAGCAATGGTATGCCCTAAAGCTCGATCATGGGACCTAAGCTTTTTAATATTTTTTTGCACTATATTCGCCATTAAAACACAAGTCAAGAAGATAAAGTAATGTCCACTACAGTGCTTTATGCAGGTGACATAACAGTAACTAGTCATGGGAGAAACCCTCAAGTAGCATTACAACATATAGACCAGCAAAATATTAGCAAAATATTATGCTTTCCTCTTGGAAAGTGTCAAAGTGTATGAAAAGTAGTATTGACTTTTAAATAACTAGATTATTAGATTATGTAGTTTTGGGAGGGAATCTGTCCTCTATATCACCTCAGTCGCAAATGGGCTTATAAATTTCATTTTTACTCGGTAAATTTCATATTGAATTTGTATTTCATGTGACTTCAAAAATTTTCAAATTTAATTTGTGAAATGTCAAAACATGTTTCTGATATTACAATTCAGGCGAAACAAATAAATAAATAAATAAAATCAAATAAAAACAGATCAGATATTTTGACATTTCACAAATTAAATTTGAATTACATTCCGAATCCATTCCGAGCGAATTACAAAACATGGCTGAATATGCTGAATAACTCCCATTGTTCGGGAACGTTTAAATAATGTAAAAATATGTCTGACAATTCTTCTTCGTCTGACAATTTGCTTTTTTTTTATACATTCAGCCGCACCGGTGAATTCGATTCGATATAAAATTATTCGAATTTCTCGATTCGATTCGATGAGAATTTCTTAACGGTGAATTCGATCAAAGACTAATTTTGTACTCATTTCAAAAAAATGTAATCAAATAAAAAATATAACAAAATGTATTGACTTTTATGTCAAATAAGTTCATTTTCAAATATAAAAAATAAATTTAGAGAGTCACCGTTGAATTCTCATTCAGAATAAACGTGTTTTTTTTTTCTTCGAAAAATATAGTTAAAATAAAATTATAAATAAAATTTATCGAATTAATACACATAAATATATAAATATTAAATAATTATTGTGTAAATAATATAACTAATTTTTTTTTGTTTTTTTCTTTTAATTAAAATTAAAACAATAAATTTATAAAATTCTAATATAAGACATATTTCAAAAATTAATTTTTAAAATATTAGAAAAATAAGTGTTAAACATTAAATTCTCAGCATACTGAAATTAATCAATATACATATTAATAAAAAAATTTCCTAGTTAATTTTAATTAGAGCATAAGTGAAACTAACTATTTAATTAATTCATAGTGTAACCTAAACTAAGTAAAAACAAATTTATATTAAATTATCAAATTAGGACATAGTACATTTATTAAATTAAACTAGTGGTAAGTTTAAATAATACTAGCTCCCATATGGGGAGTAAAAACATGTTTTCTGAGCTGGCCATCCTGGAGGAGGAAACAAGGGTAAAACGTAAACGAGGTAAGACTCACATTTCTACCGAAAAAACGCCTATGAATTTTCCAAGCATTGATGCTAAGCCAACTGACTTGGAAAGAAAATTCCTTCTTGTGAAATGTAAAGACAGCAATATTACTCCTAGAAGTTTGAATTGTATTCTAGTCAATAAGTACTTACCACAAACTTCAAGTCAATTCAAGGTTCAGCCAAACAGGGATGGTAATCTTATATTAGAGGTTCCCAACAGAAAAATTGGCGATATGTTTGTAAAAAGGAAAAAACTAGGTAACATTGAAATCGTATGTGAGTATTATGCCTCACTAAACTCTTCGCAGGGCATTATCTACTCAAGAGACTTAATTTCACTTACGGATGATGAAATTTTGAAGGATCACAATCCAAACATATTGAAAATTTATAGATTCGCAAATAGAAATCCAATTAATAATAACAGTCCAAAATATTCAGGAGCTATTTCTATCACTTTTGATTGCCTTGAACCTCTCAAAGAGTTAAAAATAGGCTACCTTGTCTTGGAGGTTAGGAAAAGCTATCCTTCACCAAGAAGGTGTTTAAAGTGCCAATCTCTAAAGCATATTGCTAAATATTGTCAAGAGAAACAATCATTATGTTCAAAATGTGCTGTTCCGGTATTGAACGAAAAAGATGAGGAGCATATCAAAAATTGTATTACACTTAAGTGCGTAAATTGCGCTGAAGAGAAACTATCTACTGAACACGCTTCAAGTGACAGAAACTGCCCGGCTTTCCAAAAAGAAAAGGATATCCTTAAGATCAAAACAGACCGCAGATGCACTCGCAGAGATGCTATTTTAATATATTACCAAAACCTTAAATCTTTCTCACTAACAACAAGTTCACCCACTATAAACAAATCATCCACCATTACTCCTTTCAATTCATATAGCCTAGCACTCCAAAGTAAAATAAACCTCACTCAATCACTACCTCAACAAACAGAAACTCAACCTCCACAACCCCAAAAACCCACACTTATCCAACAAACTCAACAACCATCACAACCAAAAGTACAGATAACACAAGAACAACCACAACCAAAATTCCCACAACCACAACAACAATCACAACTCAAAACCCAACAACCACAACAACCACAACAACCACAACAACAACTTCAACAACAATTACAACAACCTCAACAACAACCACAACAATTACCTGCAGGACAAATAGTTCCTGTCATTAATCTTTTAAATAAACCTACTAACGTCGAAACTATTAAGACAGGAATTATTAATCCTCAATTAACATCATTATTTAAAAAAACCAAGACGCCTAAAGCAGTAGATGCTGAAATGGAGATAGAAAATAACTCTATCTAAAGATAAGTTATATATATCCCAGAACACATAACCCACAATCCACCACTTACACTAATCCTAACACAAATACGAATTCCCCCCCACACTCCATCCTCCAGTGGAACATCCAAGGGTTCCACATAAATAAACACTACTTACATTTTTTGTTCTCTAAATACAATCCACTCATAATAGCCATACAAGAAACAAATATACACGTTCCATATCAACAAACAAGACTAGGCCGATATGATTGTTTACTACCACCTATCCTGAACAGAATAGGTGGAGTAGGCTTTCTTATCGACAGAGTATTGAGGTATACGGAGATCGTATTGAATACGCCACTCCAGGCGGTTGCCATAGCGGTTGGACTACCTGGAATCAGTTAGCAAGTTAAGCTTGTTAACTTGTATCTGGAGCATAACTTAGTACTGCGTAGAAGTCTTTTGAATGACCTCAAAAACAAATTAACAACACCATATGTCATCTTGGGTGACTTCAATGCAAGAAGTGAGACCTGGGGAGATCATCTAACAACCGTACGCGGGCAACTGCTTGATGATTGGACTGATGACAATCCTGATCTCTGCATACTTAATAGTCCGGTATCCACACACTTTAGTACTAGGGGCACACACACAGCACCAAACCTTTCAATATCACACACCACAATAGCATACAAATTCAATTGGGAAGTAGGTTATAACCCTAAAGGTTATGACCACCACCCAATTGTAATTACTTTACCAACAACAGTCACACAACCCAATACAAAACGAAAACCCAGATATAACGAGACGAAGGCAGATTGGACTAATTTCCAATTAATTATGACAAATTTCCTAAATGTTAACCCAGCATCACATAGCACCATAACCCAGCATCACAATATCAACAAGGAAGTAGCAATTCTGACCAAGTCGGTACGAATAGCAGCCTCCAGAGCTATTTCTATTAAATTCCAATATAACATTAGTAGAAAACCAGCTTGGTATAATTCAGAGATACAGAAGCTGTCTAAGGTAAGAGACGGTCTCTGGAGATCTTACAAAAGATTCCCAACGACGGACAAACTTTTAATTTTAAAAAGAACGAACGCAATTCTCCGCCAAAACATAAGAAAACAAAAAAGTCAAAACTGGGTGGAATTTGCCAACAGCCTGAACGGCGAAAATATCTCTGAAACTTGGCGTAAAGCCAACTATATACTTAAAGGAAGTAGGAACTCGAGCAACTTAATTATCCAGCAGGAGGATGTCCTAGTGGCAGACCCTGCGCTGAATGCTGAATTTCTTGCCTCTAAATATAATTCAAACAGAACAGTCCCTCAAGAATTTGACCTCCCTGTTTCATTAAATACTAACTCAAGACTAGATTCCAAAATTACCACAGATGAAATCCTTGAAACTCTTGCTCACTTTTCGGGAACTTCACCGGGCTTGGATGGAGTCACCTACGGCATGATTAAACATGCCTCAGTAGACTTCATCTCAAGACTGAGAGGGCTTTATAACAATGTTTACAGCTCGGGACAACTTCCACAAGTCTGGAAGATGGCAGAGCTGGTCCCATTGAGAAAGCCCCAGAAGGATCCACAAAACTGTGAAAGCTACAGGTTCATCTCAATGCTCCCTGTACTATCTAAAATCCTGGAAAAAATTGTAGCCAAAAGGCTCTACTGGCACATTGAAACTAAGCTAACACCAGAGGTTCAAGGTTTTAGAAAACTACATAGCACGACCACCCTCCTACATAAGCTAGACTTCGATGTTGGAAAAGCATTGGACAGTAAACAGCATTGTGATCTTATCTCTTGTGACCTGGAGAAAGCTTTCGACGGTCATCAAACAGCTGATAAATTGGCAATCGGGCCAATCTGTCACTCGCTATATTAATGATTAACTTAAAAACAGGAAATACATTGTGCAAGTCAGTGGTCATTACTCGACTTGCAAACCTCTCACACTAGGCATCCCTCAAGGTTCACTCCTTTCTGTTCAAATATTAAACATTTACATAAACAGCCTCAGTACTAAATTATCCACTATCCCGAATCTAAATCACCTCATATACGCTGACAACATCATACTTTACACTACAAGAATTTCAGACACTCCATCAAACACCTTGGAAAACTCTTTACAATGTATTGATCGTTGGACTGAGGCCAGTGGTGGCAGCTTGGCTCCGGACAAAACTGAAGCTATACATTTCTGCAGAAAACACATTTGTTCCAAATTTACAATATCCCATAATAGCATAACCATAGCCCCAATAGATAATATTAAAATCCTTGGCATCCACTTCAGCCGAAAATTGAAATTCAATTTACATGTCAAAAATTTAGTATCCCAAATTAAACGTTCGAACCATTTACTCAAGTTTATCTGCAGAAAAAAGGTGGGCCCTCCTGTCGATGTAGCTGTAAGGATAGCGAAAGCTATTCAGTATGGTAAAGTCGACTACGGACTCATCTTATACGGCTTCACAAACAAAGGAATTGTCCAAAAGCTACAAGTTGCAAGTTGCTACCAGGCGGCTCGGATTGCGCTGGGTGCATTACCGAATACAGCCTTAGAATCTTTGAGAGTAGAGGCAAACTTCCCCTCCATAGTGGAGAGAAGAAATGTACTGTCGACAAGGCTTATAACCAGGGCTAACTTTGATCCAAATCACCCTCTTCATAAAATTTACTCATACATTCTACAAAATAAATCCCCTCCAAATATAACTTCCTCAATAAATAAAATGACTCCTCTGGTTGAACCATTGGATCTTGACCTATATGCCTCCCCAGAGTTATATAGACAAGAGCACCTTTGGAACAACTGGAAATCACTCATACATGATCACCTATCCTTACATCCCAAAAGCACAACACCTTCTGAAAAGTACAAACAATTGTACATCCAACTCAAACAAGCACTCCCAACACACTCCGATATCTACACAGATGGATCAAAAGGACCTCACGGCGTTGCCTGGGCGATAGTCAAGAACAACTCTCTCTGGAAGGCGGAAATCTTGCCGGGGGAATGCTCGATTCTCATAGCTGAGCTTACCGCCATATACAGAGCAGTCCAAGCCGCTGAAACACTATATGAGAACATTATTATATTTACAGATAGCCTTAGTTCAATAAAATCAATCAAAAACCCTTACAATAGTGAGTATATGTCATCTTACATCAGAAACTCCATATCATATAACAATGGCAAATTGCGGTTGGGATGGATTCCAGGCCACGTAGGCATAGATGGAAACTATAGAGCTGACCTTGAAGCAAATATAGCGGCCAAAAGCCCTCTTACAAGAGATTCATTAATGTCCTACTCCCATGCTAAAAGGATCATTGCAATACACGCGGCGCACATCCGTCAATCAGCCTGGAATTCTCCCAATCGCTTTGCTAGATTACACAATCCAAACGCAAACATTCCTGGCCCAATAAAAAATCAACCTCGAGCACTAGGTGTTAAATTTACAAGAGTGCGCCTAGGGTATACTCTTGCCACACATAAACATTAATTTGACAGATCCACACCCCCGACATGTATTCACTGTCCAGAACTCCTCACTATCAAACACATCCTAACACAATGCCCCTCAAATAACACAATTACATCTCAGTTCACATTCACCCCATTGCAAGCCCTACAATTCCATACCAATACACACATAACTCACATAAAAAACCTCCTACTACATCATAACATCTGGGATGAAATATAACTTATCATTACCAATTTCTCTAATAATCTACTAACATATTACTATTATTACTTGGTAGGAATAAGTCCTACCAACCATTTACATTCATTAACACTATTGTTTACTTACTATTTGTTGGATTAAGTATTCTAGCGAATGGTAGGTATATTTATACTTCATTTTTATACTATTTTATACGAAGCACTCAAATACGCAAATATACAACTTTTTATAATATTATATATTGTAAATTAATTTAAAAATGTATTTTTGGATTCCAAGTCAATCAATCGGGCGCAGACCAGGAGGTGTAAATGCTACTTTTGCACTTCCTGGTTTGTACCTCATTGGCTTGAATTAATCTCTATCTTGGTCTGTACTTTTAATTGTTTAATTTGTTAATTTGTTAAATTGTTAAACTGAAGTTAAAATATTGTTGAATTGTTTATTTTTTTCTTTTTTAGATTATTTGTTATATTTCCTAGATATTAAGTGTTACATTTTGTAAATTTTTAAATATTGTTTCGTTTATCTTTATATTATAAAGGCCCACATTCCGAAAGGGAAAAGGGCCTGTAGTTGGCCTGCAGATTAATCTGAAGGTCCACTGTTAAATAAATAAATAAATAAATAAATAAATTTAGATTGCTGTTTTAGAAATAAATTATTAAAATACATATATGTGTAGTATAGTATTTTACAAAAGGAAAATAAAATAAATAATAAGGTATATTATTATAAACGCATATATTTTCATTTATAGTATAGATACGGTATTTATAGTAATAGGGTTTTAATTTCATTAAATAAAATAGTTAAATTCATTAAACAAAAATGGGCCGTATCACTTACAATAAGAATCATGAACTTATTGCTTTCAAGTTAACAAATGTAATGTATCACTTTATATTAGAATCATTAACTTATAGATTTTTGACGGGTAAAGTTAAATAGATATGATACTCTTTTTTTATTTTAATAGCTTTTTGTTGTAGTTTTCGCTTTTCTTCTCTACCCAACATTTTTTCTTCTCTTTGCAGCCTTTTTTATTTTAAAACGTCGCATTTCTTTTCTTTTAGTTGGACATTTTTTTAATTATTGGATTTGCTCTGACGCTTTGCTATTAATTTCTTTAAGAATTTTACATTATGATTTATTTGATTTTCCTGTTGTATTTCAATTTTATAAAAGATTTTGAACCAAATAATCCATCAATAATCCATTTAAACTATTTCTCATATTTAATAACACTTTACGAACACACGTACGAACAACAAACCAGAAATTAACAAAACTCACTCAACAATTAACAAAAATCACTCAACATTATTATAACAATAATATGGACAATGAGAATGATTTTAGCTTGAATAGTCTACCAACAGTTTTTTTTAACTAATCCTTATTCTATTATAATATAAGGTTATTTTTAAAATTATAGTCAGTCCAAACCTAAAGTTAAAACAAAAATCTACATGAACATACTTTTTATCCTATATAATCCCAATTTTATATTATCTTTTGCCATGTACTTCCGTCTTTTATTGGAGGGCCCAAATTGTTTAACTTTACAGCACATTCCTCCCTTACCAGTTTAAAGTCTTTACCCTTTACCTTTTTTAAACCATTGTGCTAAATATTTATTGTTTTTGGCAGGTGTATAAGCAATTCAAATTGCTTATCTGTATTAAATTTCGACACAAATCAATAATAAATAATTATCTAAATATGTAATAAAATAAACAATAAAATTTTTAACTTACATTTTTTGTAAATATTTTTCTTCTTTCTTAACAAAACCCTTTCAAACACAATAACAAAAATGGTTATTGGTCTATAAAATTTTGAACGAGAAAATTTTCGATCAAAAATATTCGAATTTTTTTTAAATCGAATTCGCCGGTTGAAAATTTACGAACGAGTACTCGATTTTTATTAGATCGAATTCACCGGTACGGCTGATTGACTGTAAAAAGCATTTTTAATTCTTTATACCGAATACCAAACGTTTGCGAACATTTTTTTGTTATTGTTGATATAAAAAGAAATATTTTATTGTTGTTTACATGATAAAACAATTTTACGATAATTATATCAAATTTTCTCTTATAACCAAAAATTTGGCATTTACGACAATACGACATCATAATAGGAGTATTACTAATTTTCTAATTAGCGCTTACAATAAAATGGATAGTTAATATCTCGGCCAATATACAAGCTAAGACATCATTGGTTACATAGATCGATCGAGATTAAAAAATTAACCAAAATAGCATTAATAACTATTTTTTTTTTTCAATTTTGTCACAAACGACATTATAATTATCGGGCGGGGTGACGATGTATCTAAGATTCTTGGTCAGTAATTCATTTTTGATATTTATTTTGAGAATCAAGTAAATCTGGTATCCAGTGGTGGGGGTGTCTCAGTTTTCAGTGTCTTCAGTGTCTTCAGTCAACATTTGTTTGGTGCTTCGTTTGTGATGGCAAATCAATTTGGCCGAATCTCTAAAAGATATAAATATTTTGCTAACAGAAGAAATGTTGAAATCTTGATTAATTTTATCATTTCGCACACGTACCCAGGGATAAAAATAAAAATGAAATAAAAACTTGAATATTTATTCAAAATTTTTGATGTTGATAATTTTATTCAAACAGTATTTTAAACTTTAATGACACACTTGAAAAACAACAAGTGACTTTACCAAAACCGATATAGTAAAAAAATGTATCCACTATCATTTAAACTACTTCAATTACACATTTGTTTTCTAAGATATCTTCAGTGTAACACCACATAGCTATTAAATAAGTTGAAAATTTATTCTTAAATTTAATACAATCAAGTTACAGCTTATCAACTTGTATGGTATGAGCAATAAGAAATGCTATCACCATAGCATATATTTTCTATTATTCATTTTCATTTTATTATCATCTCACCTGTAAACAATTGTTGTATATCACCACACCTGAATATTATGTTTTATTTTTTTTTTAAATTTCACTTTTTCTTAAATATTTTTATAGTGTAAAAATATCCCAGATATTTTCAAGATTTTTTAAGATAACATTATAGTACAGGGATAAGAAAAGACTTCAAGTGTTATTATTTTAAATTAGAGTGAGTCTTTAAAGTGGTATTCCCAAAGGTGAACAGATATTCTATGTGGGTTTCATAATTTATTTTGGGGTGTGCAATTTTTCTCAATATTCTTCTTCCAAATACTTTTAATGCATTATTAGTAATTGTCATTGTCCAGGCTTTGCAGCTATAAGTTAACACAGGTTATATTACGATCTTGTTCATTCTTAATTGTTCTGTTCAAAATTTTAAACTTGAAAAGGCCTTTGTATGAGTATAGAAACACTTTTGTGCTGCTTGGATTCTGTTATTAATTGTCAGATGTTTTATTAGTTATTAAGGCACCTAGATATATAAACCTAATTGTTTTAACACAATACTGCTGGCGCAAGTCCATCATATAGTGAACTTGTATTTATTATTTAGTTAGTATAAAGGTTATACAGATTTAAAAAGAAATCCCACTTTTTAAGTTAAAACAGTAATGTAGTATTCGATTTTTTGGTATCAGAATGAAATATTTGAGGTTCAAAATAATCCAGAGTTAGATCAGATTTACGAACGAAAATTTTCATATCTAACTGAAGAATTGTGAGTAAGATTATTGAACATCATTATACAAACAGTCTTGGCTTGACTTCCTTAGTTAAATTCGCTTTATGATGAATATATGACATTTTATTTTTAGTTATAATTAAATTGTATTTCTAGCTAACTTCAGGGAATAATAAAAAAAATAGTTTTTTACAACATCAATATCTTTAATCGGAATTCGAGCTCTGATTAATAATCAAATGCATAACCAGTATAAAAAATATAGCGTTTAGCAAAGTGTTTACTTGATGAACGCAATAACACTTGATGAACGTAATACATTTGAAATTTTACTGGACGGTAGAAAAAAGGTTCGATAACTTCATCAAGAAGATATGATGTTTCTTGAGTAAAACATAACAATTTGGGGCGGAATTTCGTAGTATGGTTACACAGATGTGCAGATTGTGACAGAGTAAATTAATGCTACAACTTGTTTACTTTAAAAGTGAAATGCTATCATTTATCGAAAATGAATACACTAACGTGGAGCTATTTTTAAACAGAACAACTCACATCAACAAGTTGCTAGAAATATTTTATAGTGTTTTTTTGGATCATAGTATTGATATTTTGCTATCACCAGCCTGTAGTCTCGATTTACATATCATACAGTGCTGGATTTGTCGTTTTTGACTTGTATCTCTTGTTTTTTGTGTTTGATTGTCTCTATAGTTGGTACTTTTAGAAATATTATTGTTTCTCTTTTGTATTCTTCTATGGTTATGGGCTTTGGCCGCCCGTTTGTCTTTTTTGATTTTTTCCTTTATTTTGGTCTAAATAGTTTGTGATTTTATACCATCTATCGTGGAATTCTAATTCTACAATGAATGTGGTATTCTCTATTGTTACACGATCCATTTGGTGCAGAGTCTTCATGTAATAAATTTTTGCTTTAATATTCTTTTAGATGTTCTTCTCGTACATAATCCTTTTATTTTGTTCAATTAGTCCAATAGTTCAGTCCTAAATCGTACACCGGTCTTGCGAAGACCTATCACCTACAGTTCAGGTGGCAATTATCCTATTGTCACGTGAGGCAAGTGTTGCCAAATTAATAGTCCATGAGGCTGCTCTTCGAAATCCTATATATATATATATATATATATATATGAACATCGACTGGTCTGGTAAATCCTACCACATAGACATATATTATATATCTTGTATTAGGATTGGCCTGGTAAGGCTTATCACAAAAATAAAAGATAGATGTTTTGTTTGGTTTGGTCAAGACGATTGACCCAAGATAACTGCTTTTTATTCAATAATTTTCACTCCGTTTATATAAAATATTTTTGATTGAGTCTTGTGAATTCCATGTAAACTTTATATAAAAAAACGTTTAAAAATAAATTTATATTACTTCTTATGTAATTCATTTAAACTCTATATAGAAAAAATATAAAATCAATTTACAAAAATGCATTTCTAATATTAATATTATCATTTTACAAAACTCTTAAAATGACGTGACATAAGTTATTCTTATTTATTAGAGTTAATAATATTCATATAACATTCTATTCATAGATCTAAAACAAATGATTCACCTAAACACAAATCACAATATTGCAAAATACTGGCACGAGATAGTAATTTGTTGATGAGAAGGATTAGTCTTCTTCTAAGCAGAATCTGCATCTTCCTGCATTCGATCTGGCGGTTTTTGCAAAACATCTGCTTCTTCATTACCTAAAGTATTTAAACATACAAAAAATAGTCTAGGTTTTAAAAAATAGTCTTTATTTAATATTTAATAACAACTTTTTATGATAAAAATGTGTTATTTTTAATAATATAATGTTGCAATGTTATATACATAAGTTTGTTTTGATTGGCGGTAGGTCTGATGCTGCAATATATTTTTAAGGAAAAGTGGGTAGCGTTTACAGTATCAGCTTTCCATAATATTTTTTTATATACTTCCAAATTGAATAAAAAGTTGTATATTCTATATAAGCTATTATTTTAAAGGATATATCTCTGATCTAAAATTTTATATCCAGCTGTATTTTTTTTTCTTCTAATGTTTTCAATTTGACTTTGAAAATAAATTTTTTTTCAATTTGTTTTTGATTTTCAATATTTATCCACAACTGTAATATAAATTTTTCAAAAATAATCAATCAGTAATAAAATCATTAAATATGGTCATAACATTTTTGTGTATTGGTAAATAGAAATCTTCGGTAAATAGCAAAGCAAAATATTAATCAAAACCCCTACAGCAGTGTGAAAACGAAAATTACTGTCGAGATCTTGGAAATAAATCAAATTTTTCACACGACTCATTCTTGCCAGTAGACTGTACTGTCCAGACCCCAATAAGACCACACACATTAATAAGGTTGGTTGTTTACGAGCAACACGAAAACCTATTCTATAGAACAAATCAACCCATCTGTATATTCTGAAATGACGCCCTCATATTCAAAGGCGGATTCATTAAATTTGCGAACAAGATCGATATTGGACGTCCACTAACGACTAATTATTATTATAATAATTGGTTTAGTCTAAGGACTTCCACGTTATCAAACCGTTACCGAACCTGCAACCTTTTCTAAATATTAATCGACATCTAATGGCCGAGGGATAACATCATAATTTACTTGTCAAACATCTATAATCAGCAATTAACATCGTAACAAACAAATCGAGTATGCTCATGCACCAAAGGAATAATATTTCTATATTAAAAGCAAAAAATTAAAATTAAGAACATAAAATGTAAATGTGTGAAACATCCTAAAACAAAACTAAAATTAGATTAAATTAAAACAATACATGTAGCAGAAACAACAAGTAACCGCCGAGCTGGCCTTCATGCCAAATAAGTTCTTAGTATAAAATTATTTTTCCATTTTATGTAATAGTTTAATAAATAAATCAAATTATTCCAAATTTACATATAAAATAGAAAAAATTGACAACGTTAATTGAAGCATTGTTCTCCAGTCTGAATTCAAAAATTCTCCTTAACTAAATTCAAATGTAAAATTGTAAATGCAAATCTATTTTTCATCCAGTGCATCAATCCACTTAGCTATTTGAGTACCAATAATTTACGTTGTTGTTTAATATCTACAATCACTAAAAATACCAGAAATGCATCGAGTTTAGTTTTTTTTTTATGATTTAATCAACAAAGAATTTTTAAATTATTTTAATTTTCGGCCGAACAGTTTTTACTAAATAAAAATTCGTCTATAATTCAGAGGAAAATAATATCCTCTTTCCGTGTAAGAAATATTTAACAAAAATTTTTAAAAATTCTTTTTTCACTCTATTTATATTTCAATAATTTAAAATATTTTTGAGTATAGGATAAAATTGTACACCAACACATTCTTACAAGTGTAGTTTTTACTTTTTATTAGCATTAATATTCATCATCATCATTATTGCCCTGTAATCACTTCAGTGGGTTATATGGTGGAAATATTAACATTAGTTTAGTAACATGAATTCATATTGAATTAATAGTAATTATCCTCTTCAGAATCAATTCTATATGTACGAGGGCAGTGCGATTTGTTTCCTGAATTTATTTACAATTATTAAAAAACAATTATTTGCAATTTTTATTTTTTTTTAGATTTTTCAACCTTCTAATTCAATACAGTTCAACAAATATTTTTCAAGGTTTTTAATGTGAATCTCTTTCAAACAAATTTCTTTCCATTTCTTTACATTCAGAAATAAGAAAAAGTCACTGTATAGAAGCTAAATTTGAACAGTATGGCGGATGTGGAACAATTTCGTACCCTAATTGATTTTATTATCAAACCTGATGTATGTGATGAAGGGTAGTCTTGATGGAAAAACACTTTCTGTTTTGCTAAATGTGGTCATATTTTCTTGATTTCGTTATTCAATTGATTCAATAAAACACCATAATATTAACCAGCGTTAGGTACTGTTTTTCCATTTCCAACATAGTCGACAAATATTATACTATTCCATATGTTCATCACAAAAAAATACAGTTGTCACAATCTTTTTTGTTGATTTTTCAGTTCCACCAATGTTTTGATTTATATTCAGTTCTACCAGTTTCTATTTATTATTTTGATTGTGTGTGCTCCTGGTCAATATATAGTAATATATAATTTTACCCATTATAGACTGCTGTGAAAACAAAATTGGACAGTTGAAATTTATGCCTGCATTTCATGTAATAAATGCAATTATTGCGAAATTTAGAAACGGGTTAACTTTTTTGTTCTTCAGATATGTTTATATATCCAATGCCTACCTGTTTTGAATATTTAGAGGACCAAAATTTTAAATATTGATTAGTTGTGATTATTAAGTGTGAAGTGTAATACTAATTAAAATAATAATGGAGAAAAAAAAGTAACGAGTTAAAGAGCAATACGATTGTGCTATCATGGGAAAATTTTGAACAAGGTAAGATGCTGAAAGATTATGTTGTTCTAAAGGTAAAGTGGCTCATATTTTGAAAAAAAATTATCCGTGATATCGGATGTATTCATAGGACTAAAGGATCAAGACAACATTGTAACACAACGCAGGTTGAAGACCACTTTATAAAAATTTTTAGATTAGGAAACTATTTGAAAATGTCTACAGATTATCGAAACGCTCTGTATAGGGAAGCGGAACCACGATTTCATCGAGCTTGGTGCGGTATAGACTATGGAACGAAGGATTAAATGTATATCGTCCATTCAAAAGCCTTAGTTGAAGCCAATATATAGCCACAAATTGTCAATACATGGGCTTGCATGGGCAAAAGAACACGTTGTTTGAAAAGAAGATATGTAGAATTAGCAGGTAATATTTTCAGAGGAAAGTCTATTCAAATTGCACGACAGTGATGGGAGATAGTTGGTTCGGCGAAAAGTAGCAGAACAATTGAGCAATCAATTCACGCAAATGTTGCCACCAAAATTTGAAGGTATAATGGCATAGGGATGTTTCTACGGTCCCGAAATAGAAAGATAGCGCTTTTTTTCCGCAAAAATGAATGCTTATATAAAAATTTTGGAAAATTAATTGGAGTTTATATGTTCTTTGGAGACACTTGTGACATTTACTTCGGAAGATTGTTACTTCGTAAAAGACACATGCTTAGTTTTATATAGAAAAATGGTAAAACAAACAATTTTTTTTTAATGTAAATGCTTATATGTTCTAAACTATTCGACGTAGACATATAAATATTGGGGAGGTGTAATGGTAAAATCCTGAGGTATTTAATTTTTCAAGAAAGAAAATAAATATTGTTTTTTTTTTCCCCAAAATTTTCTCAATACCATCTTTAACATTAAGAAACTAGTCCGACTCCATGACAAGAATATGTGAAACAGTAATTGCCGCTAAAATAGGACCTATAAAGCATTAATGTTTTTATAAATATTTTAAAAAGTTATTCTTATAATATAAAAAAATTTAAAAATGTATTTACAATAAAAATTTATAAGATAACAGGATAATGTCTTTTAATTATTATCTTTTTCCATTATACCCAATTTTTAATGGTCCAGTATTTTCTAACGAACAAAAATGACTCAAAAGGTAAATCGAAAATGAATATATGTCCCATAATTGTTAATTTTTTCTAGATATGGAAATAACTAATTAAAAAATAACAGTTAAAATGGCATATTTCTAAAAATTTAAAACGGTCCAATTTTTTTCACAGCACTGTATTACGTTGATATATCGCCAAAAGCTTGTCACAACGTGCTTAATAAATATTTTTTGTGGCAATGCTAACAAACGTGGAAACGCAAAAAATTGTAAAATTTGTCAACAAATAAAAATGGTTATTGATAATTAAAATTAAAGCATTTGTTATAAGGTTAAAATACTCGTAAGCTGAAATAAAGTAAATGTCAAGAAAATGGACATTCTATAGAAAAACTTTACATTTCTTACCCTTTATATCTCATCTGCATGTATAACTTTCAAAATTATTTATTATTATTATTATAATAATTCGCTCATATTATAATAAGAGTTTAGTGAGAATATAGTACACGTACGTAGTGTTGCTGTAAACAGAATCAAGCATTTTTATCATTGACATCGGCATCGAAATGTCATTAAAACAGTTTTTACACTTTGAAGCAAGATCGAATATTAATTTTTTTGACATGCACAAGAGCGATTGCTGAAAATAAGTAAAAAAAAGTTTTTAAGTCAAGTTATAATTTTGTGATAAGAATACGTAAAATATGAAAAAGCGTTAAAAGTACTTGAATTTGCATCGTGCTGTGCGTAAGAATTCAACTAGTTTTTTTTAATATTGATTAAAAAAATATCATTACAGGAACATATCGGATTGCTCTCGTATGTATGCTTTTCTCATGTATCATGATATACTTTATGTTTAAGTGCTTGGAAAATTTATTGATTATAAATGAATTCAATCAGAATGATACCGAAATTGTAAACTTCATGGCGTTTTGTTTTTAATTAATATAAATAATTTATTTAAATAATCTTAACTGCCTACTACTTACTATTTACGTTGATTCGTTTTTTACTTATTCCTACTGTTTTGTTCAAATAGTTTATAATTCAATTACAGTTAACGGATCTCGACTTATGCTATCTTTTTTTTTTATAATTGTTGAAATATAAAAATTGAAATGTTTTTCTGAAGGGAAACCCCAAATTTCGTTTGTGAAATGAATATGAAAAACTTCAAATCATCAATTGAAGAAAATCTTACCGGTATTTCAACGAGAGAAATGCCAAATTCAAAATTCTGCATTATCTAAACTGAAGTAAATTAGTGTATTTTACAAAAAAAATTCTTTTTTTCTTCTGCTTGTTCAATTATTTTTAGTAGGATTACATCCTATGATTATTAGCATTGTCTTATTTTAGGCTTCATATGACTGGGAAGTTAATATTTTTCTACAATTTGCATATAGTGGTTAATGACTTGAAGTCTGTACATATGTTTATTAATACGGTCAAATCTTGTAAGAGAATTCATTATAGTCTATAACTTCTGTTCTTTTGATTTTCATTAGGTCTGTATAGAAAGCTTGTGCAGGCAGAATGAGGACAAAAAGAATAAATGTGCCAGTGTAGACCAGAAAATTTTGACGATGTATCTCGATTGTTTGATTTTTTCGTAGTAGAGCGCCTGATTTTCAACCGAAAAGTCCCAGGTTCGATTCTCGATGAAGTAATAAAAAATGCTTTATTCGTTTTTCGACCTGGTCTAGTACTCTTTACCATTGGGATATTAATAAATGACCTAAAATAATTGAGAGTATAATCTAATAAAATGAAACTGTTCTATTTTAGAAGGCTTAGTTCCTGACAATAGCCGCAGTTTGCCGCATTTAATGAGTAGATAAGCCAGTATTTTGTTAATTAAATACTCGAAATATTGTACATATTGTAGTGTAAAATAAAAATTACGAAAAGGTGATGCTACCTAAGTTACTGTCAAGAGTTTAAGAAAAAAAATGTTTATTCATATATCGTATATTAAGATTGGTTGGAATATATAACTTTATACAACATCTTATTTTCTAGTGTCGTTATTTTATTTATTATATGTTAAGATTATCAATTGTTTTGTTATCAAATATTAAAGGCCAAAATGGTTCTTCAGTTTTTAAATCTTTTATATAGTAGACATATTACGAATAGCAGGTAAACGAATTATTTTGAATTATTTTGTACAACAGCGTTTTCACAAAGCATCACGGCTGTTCCAAAAACAATTTGAACTAATTTTCCCCATAAACTGTTTGTGTTGATATGATTCTGAAGTTGAAAACAGTCTGTGTTTTCTATTTCAGAATCATATTCTTCGGCAATTTGAGTTTTATGGTCAGATTCCATAAGAAAATCTCGATCGGCAATACTTTTATCATCCCAAAAATTTTCTATATGTCAGTAATATCTTCTTGGTTCATAATAAAACGCTTTTGAGCTGTATTTTCAAATGTTTTTAATATAAAAAGAATCGCTTTGTTACATATGTACGTTACGTAAAAAATATTCGAGATGCAAATGGACACTTTAACATAGATAACATAAATATTTTCTCTGAAATACAATTACTATTAGTTATATACGAAAAAGACTATGAAAGACTATGGCGTCGATTATAGCGATCATTCCAAAAAAAGATCATTTTACGGATCCATCGGATCAACGGATATCAAAAACAATTAGTTATATATACGAAAAAGACTATGAGAGCTATGAAGACTATTAAAGTTATTAACTTAAAATGTTAAAATTTTGAACAGGATTTGTATGTTAAAACATTATTTAGCATTCCTATAACTTTTTACTAAAATTTTGTGTCTACAGCGGTTGTAAAATCGAAAACAAACATTTTACGTGTTAATTTCGATGATCGTTATAGCCGACGTCATAGTCTTTCATAGTCTCTCAAAGTCTTTTTCGTATATACCGGGTGTTTTAGAGCATGCGCATCAGTTTTTTAAGAGAGGAAGGAGCCGTTATTTTAAACTTAAAAAAAAGTTTGTTAACTATAAACTTATTTCTCATATTTTGTCGTTGAATCTGAATTTGTATTAAAAAACACCTCTTCTCATTTGAAAATCTCGATTTCGGCCAGTTTCGGCAATTTTTGATCTTAAAATCCGATTTTCGGCTCAAAATAACGGCTCCTTCCCCTCTTAAAAAGCTGATACGCATGCTCTGGAACACCCGGTATAGCTAATTATGTGATCATGTTCAAAATATATTTTTTTAAATGTGGAAAACTACTGCTATCGCCAGCAAATAAGCTTTCCTAAATAGTGTATTTCCTTTTTATTTAAATTATTACCAAACTGAATCTGGGACCTTTCGATTGAAAGACCGACGCTCTACCTACTCCGCCATCCAGCGTGTATTTAACTAACATTTAAATACGAGCAAAATATGAAATTCTAAAAAATTTACATTTTGCTCATATTATAGTGAAAAAGAGGTAAATTTTTTGTCACCTCTACAATTAAAAGTTGAAAAGTAATTTAAAAAACAAGTGGATAAAAAACTAATTTTATATTTTCAAAATCAAAAATAACAACAAAACAAAAAATAATTCAATTCCAGAGCTATTTTTTATTTTTTTTTTATTTTCTATAATAATACTTAGTCCAGTTGTTTTAAATGAAAAAGTTAGGCTCAATATGTTATCCAAATAATAAGTGACGAATGACGAACCTTAAACTAAGTTGGAATATAATTTTATATTTTTATTTTAGAAAAATAATTTCTTGTTATATTAATCTTTTTGACAGGCATGTCATTGTGGAGATCATTATCGCACAGTAGTGTTATTAAAATTTAAAATGTAAATTATAATGTAAAAAATGTTATTTTTGTTCTTGTTAGCTTTTTATATTAGAGTTGAAGTAATTAAATTTATTTTAATTTTTTTTTAATTAATTAATTTTGTGTTTTAATTACTTTCATTTTTCTAAAACCTGTTAAAATGTTAGCAAAAGATGTAATGTGATTAAACTTTGATTTTTTCCTATTATTGTTTTTTTTTTAACGAGTTTAATGTGTAGTTATTATAACTGATGAATCATTAAAAAAAAGAATTTAGTAATATATTATTTTTCATGAATTGGAAACACTATAACTTATTTGATAAAAAAAATAGCAAATTAGCATGGGATTTTGAAATTGAAAATCATCGAAACATATATTTTTTGTTCGGATGATAGGAGGTAAACCACGAAGTACAGCCTTAGCCGCGTATTTCCCTTGGCTTGATTGTATGAGACTCGAACCCCGAGGGATCAGCTCATGGAGTTGTGTTCTCTTAAGTCGACTAACATTGTTGTTGATATTAGGAGCTCCTGCCTGTTTCCAAATTCACGTGAATTTGCAGTTGCTTGTACTTTACTACATTTTTCTTGATTCCAACCGTGACTGCTGCTTCGAAGTATATATGTAAATGTATGTATACGAATTCCAGGTCAATTTTTAAAATCAAAATTTGTAGAAATAGAACGATTGAGTGGCTAATTCAAAGCCATGTTAAAAATTTATTGTCAGAAAGGACACACATAGCTTTTTTTTAAATTAAGGATACTTGTCCTGTGAAATTTTACCATATAAGTTCCTGGTAAACTGAAAAAAGATTAAAATACCACTAAATCTGCTTTAAGATTCCATTGATTGTTTGCTTTTAATTATTTTTATTTTCTGAGTTTTGACTTTTAAAATTTTCCAATTATAATTACATATGTAAAGAGGGGATATTCATTTGTTAATAATTAACAAATCTAAGCATATCAACTAATTAAATATGAAAACTACTAATATTGTTAGGAAAAAAACCTTCTTAAATATGATAGTTCTATTTAAGTTGTTACCAGATGCCAGAAAAACCTATAAAGCGAAAAAAAATGTTTTTAAACCGCCATTAAGCCGAACTGAAATTTAAAATTGAAAACCATTACAATACTTAGTAAAACAAATACAAAATTTTGTTTTTATATTTCGGAACACAAATTTTTTATGTTTTGACATTGATATTTTTTGGGAAAGATAAGAAGAAGAGAAGGCTGTGGGTCCACTTTTGTCTCTACCAAAAAATAAATTTTTTATCATTAATATATGTACCTATATATGATGCATTAGGTACTTACATACATACATACATAAATATTTTTAAAATATGTACTTAGGTATAATTGTCAAGTACTTACACTGATTCCGTCATTTTTTCTTTGAGTTATATTATATTTTTTTAATTTTATAATAAACTTTTATTATTAGGTTATTAGGTAACAGTTAAACTTAATAATACATATATGTAAATAAATTTCATAATAATGTTTTTTTTAAAAGTAATAATAAAAATAAATTTATATAGCGGTGTAAAGTTTTACGAAAGCATCCAAAAATTTTTGAATGCACGATTTACTTTTTTCTGTGTTTCAAAAATCAATATTTTACAATTCGGAATTTAGAACATTGTAAAATATTTTTGACATATAATATGAAATATTGTCAAAGTTTTCGATTTTTTTACAATACGGAACTAATCAGGGCATTTTAATTTCATCGAGAATAGAATCTGGAACCACTCAGTTGAAAAGCAGATGCTCTATCAACTGCGCCACCCGGCGTGCAAAGTTTGCATAAGTTTTCGTCATATATGATGTATAAAAGAAAATTGATATAACGATGCCTGTCATTAAAAGATTTTCAAATACATACAAGTATTATTATTGTAAAATGTACATACGATGTTTTGTGTATAACCGTCAAATATAATATATAAATAAAAAAAGAAATTATTTAAATATAAGAAATTCATAGATCAAAAGGACATAAATTTTAACTAACTCATGACCTTCCTTTGGTTGTATCAGCTGTTATACTATAAAATATTATTTGACATCAAAATTGAGAAGCATTTTAATGTTTAAATAGTTTTTAAAATATTTAAAATAATAATTATTATAATATTCAGCACGTGTATTTAATTTCAATCAAATGACCAGTTAAATTTATATTCATCAAATTAAAAAAGTACTAAAAATAAACTAAAAATAAGTACTAAAAATGTATTAAAATTATTTAATATGAACAGGTATATCGTACCATACATTATACATATACATATATGTAGTAAACTTGGACAACATTGTGATATAAAGAAAAAAAAATAAAATAATAATATGTTACTGTGTTTTTATATATATTTTGATTTAATTATATACCTTAATTATCTACGTCATTAAATTGTAAACCAATTTACTAAAAATCATTTTATTTTTTCGAGTTCACGTAACGAATGGTAAATTTTTTTATTATTTTCATTTTATTTCATTTATTCTTATTATTATTATTTTTTTTTAAAGAATTTTACAATTTAAGCCACCTGAGAAAAATGTTTTATTTCCTTTAATTGTATTGTCATATCTTCTATACATTTAAATTCCGTATTACAATTGTTCAGTGGGAGCGAACCTTTTTTATGTGGTAAATTAAAATAAAATTAACAATATTGATTAAGATGTTTTTTTCACCAGTTTAGAACCAAGATTTGAAGAAATATATCGAGGATCGTGTTTTTTGGTATGTTATTCAAATGTGAAACATTATTTGAATTTTCAATATGTAAATAATATGTCATTGGTATATGAATGACATTGGTATAATAATATGTCACCGTATAATGAACCGGGGGGTGGGGACTGTAGTTCTCCTTATCATGCTTTCTACACATTTCCAGCTGGTATAGCAGTTCCTTTGTTTTGGTTTTTACATTACTAACAAATCGATTAGCATGGCTTTAGGACCAATTTTTTGCTCCACTTCAGTTTTCTTGTCATATCCTGCGGGCTGAGAAGTTCTATAGTTAAAAAATAGCTAAGAAATTGATTAAAAAGTCTATGCGACAATTCCATATTAAAATACTTATTACCCACAAACCAAGAACTTTCAATCTTAAGTATTTGTTTTAGAAAATCTGATATCTGTTAACTTTACGGCTTTTAGTTCGTCTCCAGAATTCCAAATCATATGTTCAAACTAATTTGAGATAATAAGCTTTTTGTACATCCACCTTCAATGATTTTGACAGGGTATGGTAGAGATAAAAAAGATTGCAAAAATATCCTACTTTTCTACTCAGTTCTTTGCTCTGTACTTTGAAGTATAAATATAATTATATTTTAATTAATTTTTATTTAAAACCCTACTTTATCCTGGACTCCCTGTCGATCTATACTCTAAACCGTAATCCTACATTTTTTTAACTCATCAGGTAATCTTGTATACCGATATTAATTGCTTAACAAAAGATCGAAATAATTTAACGAATAAAATCTATACGGGCAAATTAGGCATCTTATAATGAAAATATTCGGCGCTGACACATTTTAATGACTAATGAGTCTCGTTAATTTAATTATTTTTAAATTTTGAATTTTCACTTTAGTTTCAGTTATAAAATTTTTATTGGATTTTTTGCAACAAGTTATTTGATGATTTTATGAAGTTTCTTTTGCACTTTTGTAATAAACAAATTTAAATATTAAAGTTGTCTTGTGAACCACTTATTAGGTTTTCAAACAGTTGCTGGATTATTTATATGAATATATTATCAACAAAAAATAATAAGAATATTATTATTATGCCAATGGTACTCAGATAATATGTTTATAAGCAATGTAGATTATACAATAACATTATTAATAAAGATTTTTCCAAGCTACATTGTGATTGTTCTAATCTAATGTATGTGACTTGTCTATTATTTACTATACATTAATGATATTGTACATAAAAAAAAATAAAATATAAAATATCAATGAACTTTAGTATTTAATATTTATATAAAATATTATTATGTATAAGCAATGTTATGAATTTTTATAAACAATGTATATAAATAAATTTAGTTTGTTATCATATCAGTATCTACTGATTGTTTTAGGCTCCCAAATTATTAAAAAGTTTGGTTAATTTTCGTGAACGTTCTTCAAAAATGGCCTACCTTCTTCTATCTGGTATTTCTAAATATTCCAAATTTCCTACGACTATTTCGTTATTTATATAAAAAAATATAAAAGTCAATTGATAAATAATAAGTCTACCTATCTTTTTACTACCCATATAATTTTCTTATCAACAATGTATACAGATAAATTTCGTTCGCATTTGTTTTGCATTAGATTCTTAATCTTAACCTTACTTTTACTTATTCATAGTGTATAAAAAGTAAAAAAAAAAGAAAATCAAAAATTAAATTTCGTATAAAATGTACCCATATATAAAATGCTTATAAACATACAATGGAGAAATAGATATGTAATATTACAAGAAGCGCATCCAATATCTCAATTTAATGTTTAGATACAAAATTTTTGTAGGTGAATTTGGATATATAGATTATTTTACACACATATATTTTAGTACCTATATTTGCATTTTTTACTCTTTTTTTTTAGTCGAGACAGTAGTTATCTTTTCCTATATATTAACTCTAGCATGTATACATTGGATTGTTTTGTATATAACGGTATACTGTAGAAAAGTATATTATTATTATTATTATTATTTTCTGTAAAAGAAAAAACAAAAACAACAAAAAAAGTATAAAATTTAATATATCTATTTCTGCATTGATTATGAAAATAAAAACACTTGCGCTACATACAGAATCGTTTAGTATTACTTGAGTATTCGTCCTGTAAACATGGCATTAATAAATCAGTGGATTTTTCTCGGTTTTTACCTTCGGAATAATATTTAAACAAATTTTGTATGTGTATGTGTTTAATAAAAATTTTGAATTTTCAATTGAATACCCGTTATTCATAAATCTATTCATGAACAACCGAATTTAAATGATTCTGATTTGAAAATTTGTAATGAATATAATTTTTTGTTTGCATATAATATCTACATTGTAGTGTATAATGTTAAATAAATTAAATTTTAATAATATGGCTTAATTATATGAAATCAATAAATAAAATTTAATTAATATATTTAAATATTTATTATACAATTAAAATTTATTAATTTATTCTATTGATAAAGAAAAAAAAAGAGTGAATTATTTGTGAATATTTATTTAATGTGACACCGATGTGATTATTAAATGGCGGATCAATTGATTTTAATATGTGATAATATTTAAATTCCAATTACAAAAGAAATATGTAGTATCTATTACTATATAATTTAATTAAATAATAATTATTGTTTTGATATATGAAATCAAATAAAAATTGTTCTAAATAAAAAATATTGAACTTTTGAGAATAACAATTATAAAAAAAACAACAATTAAAACATATTAAATTCAGGTTATAATTTGAAATTTAAATTGTACCTAGAAGTGATATTCTCAACTAAGTATAATTTGAGTTATATTGTTTATTACAAACTAATTTATAACGGTGAGTTGAATTAGATGCTTTTTTAAATTTTTAAATATCTGAGAATTATTTTTTATTATATTTTTTCTATATTTTCTTATTGCTATATTTCAGAGAGATTCATATAGAAATTTTAAATTAAAACTGTATGAAAATTTTAATTTTTTTTCCTATTATATAGGTTCTTATATATAGTTTTATTTTATTTTAATTAAAGTATAATTAATTTTTTTCTCTCTACTTTTTTATTCTTGTTTATTTTTTCAATAAGATTTTTGTTCAAAACAACTTTTAAAAAGCGTTAGAAACAGTTTTTAAAGTGATAAAAACAACTAATTATTTTATTATTATTATTATAAAATTAACCTTAGTACTGTTATGACGGGTTAAAATAACAAATAGAAATTAGTATAGTTATTATTTATTTAATTATAGTATTCAGATGACACAGTTTACCAATTCAATATTAGATTATAACTAATAAAATTCTGCAAATAGACCTCATAGGAACCATAATTTGTTCTGTGTAATGTTAAGTTAAAAAATGTTGTAGGCGATGAGTATTTGCGTTAATAAAATGTTATAAAAAAATTGAGTGGAAAAAAATTTACTACCTTTAATGAGTTAAAAAATTAATAAAACCTCACTTATTTTCTGTCTTTTCTACAGTGATTTAAGAAGAAGAGTTTTTAAACTTACATATATTTCGGAGGCAGTTTTGTGTGGCATTACTGATGTGTAGACCAAATTTAAAAAAAAAATGAACAGGATGATTTGTATGTCATAAACAAACCTAATAAGTATGAATATTTAATTGGAACTACAGAGACATGTATGCAGTGATTTTAGTAATTGAAATAATTTAAAGGTCGTTAAATTTTGTTGATAATTGAACTTGTCTTATAAATGTTTTACAAACATTATAAATTCTAATATTGAATCAATATGCATAAAATTAAATATATATACTTATTATCCTGACACATATGGGATTTTTTTTCATCATAATATTAGGCAGGCATGAGGTGGAATATGGTAATCTTATATTGATGTTATTTAAATAAGAAATGTCACATCATATCATCAGCCATATTATTACTGAATTAAAGTGTTTAAAAGTGGCTGACCTGGATATCCCAGATTGTATATTAATTAAATAAGAATGAAGATGAAAATCGGAATAAAATTATATATATACAGCTAATATAAAAATAAGTATATCTCATATTATTAAAATACGAATTCACAAATTTTACAAAGTTAACAGGAATTTTTTGTTCTTTTTCGTTTTAACAGAATAATGAAAACGATTTTATAAAATTAGTAACTTTGGAGCACTTAGTTATGGTAATATTTTAAGTGATAATCAAATTGTATTCCAAATTATGATTTAGGGCCTTATTGCGAATGTCGAATTGTGAATCGATTTTTTTTTTGACGACTTAAGTCGACTTAAGTTCGTATTGTGCATATCGATTTCAATCGAAGCCATTTTTGTGTACGCGACTTTTAATTTTTTTGTTGTATGGCGTTTCTTTTTTTAAGTGTAAATTCGTGATAATTATGGAAAATCTGGTAAAAACTTGAGTAAACAATAATAAAATAATGAAAATAATTGAATAAAATAATAAAAAGTATTAAAAAAATAGAACAAAAATTCGGGTATAAGAGACAGTAGGAGAAATTGGTCTCAATCCAACAATTGCCAAATGGATCCTGAAGAAACATCAAGCTGTATAGCATATGATAAAAGTCATTTTTATATGTACCTATTCCAAAAGGTTACGTCTATAATTTATAGATGTAACAAATTATTATATCATAAAAATATAACACAAACAAAAATAATTAATAAAGTTTTTATTTATAAAATAGGGCAAAATAGTTACACTAATCAATAATTTATAATTTAAAACACAATAAGTATGTACTTTTTAGAAAACTGACAATAATAAAAAAACGTCTCAATTAAAATTATTTGACAACAAAATTTTTAATTTTTTTTGTAACAACGCCGACAGCTCTGTTTTTGAATTCAATTGACTTACGCAATACCGCGATTTCTTACGATCGACTTAGAAAAGTCGATTTTCGAAACAAGTCGTTTTTTTTTATGCAATAAGGCCCTGTTGTAAAGAAAGGTAATCGGAAATGTCATATTACTAAGATCAAATGGAAAAGCATTTGACGACTTGACGAGCTACAGAAGTTTGACAATGCTGATTAAAATTCTTTTGTTTCATTTGCATTGCAAGTGATTGTTGTAGTTTGACTATTGACATTTGATGTTTGTCACAATTTTTTTTAGCAAAAGAACTTTTTTATCAGAAAAAATTTGATTTAATAAAATGAAAACGCTTACATGTGCATCTGTTTACTAAAAAATTTTTAACAAAAATAAAAAAAACAAATAGAAATAAAATATGTAAGGAAAATACTACAATTGTAATTGTATAATATATACATATATACAAAAGATATTTTGATACCCAAACGCTAATTAATTTGAAAATAAAATAAAAAAAAAATAAATCAAAATAAAAAATTTCAATAAAATTGTTACAGCATCTGAAACCGTTTCTTTTATTTCCTAACATGATATGTTTCACTCATTTTCTATTTTAATATACAACTGGACTTCACGCATTTAAGACTTTTTTTTTGACTAAATTGCAAATTCACAAGACCGAAATGATGTGAAAATGACATTTTTGATTAGATAATTTTTATCTCATTACATTATCGACTACACTGAAAAAGCAGTTATCTAAGTTTGGCATTAAAAATTACGGGACTTAAATCAAATTGCTTAGTCGATTAGTGTATTGATTATAAGAGTTCATAATATGAAAAATAGTTTGATTTTATATAAAAAACTAGAAATATAAGTTAACTATTTAATAATTATTTTTTTAATTATATTACGCTAATAATTTTGATCGACATGGTATAACTTGGGCTTACTTACGAGTATTTTTTTTATTCAAATTACATTTTGATGCCTTTACAGTAGATATTTTTTTTTTTTTTTGTTTTCTCCTATTACTCCGCGTGGTAGCATAGGGCTTCGATAGTGAACCTCCATTCCTCTCTGTTGAGTACTACTTCCTTAATATCGTCCCAGGTATAATTGTTGACTGTTAATTCTTGATCGATTGTGCGTCTCCATGTGTTGTATGGTCTGCCGGGTCTCCTTTGTCCTTGTGGATTCCACTCTAGAGCTCTTCTTGCTATATCACTTTCTGATTTCCTTAGTGTATGACCTATCCATTTCCATTTTTTCCTATTTATCTGTCTGTTGATAGGTTCTTCTCCAGTTATCATCCATAAATCCTCGTTGCTAATTCTTGCCGGCCAGAATATTCTGCATATAATTCTCAAGCACTTGTTGATGAATACTTGTAGCTTCTGTTTGATTCTGACCGAAGTGAGCCATGTTTCACTGCCATATATTAATGTTGACTTAACACATGCTCTGAATATTGTTAGCTTTGTTGTTCTCGATATTTGGTTGCTCCGCCATATCTTCATTAGGCTCCCAAATGTTCTTCTTGCCTTATTTATACGGCTGTTGACATCTTCTGTTGCACCTCCTCTTGATGTTATAATGCTCCCCAGGTAGTTGAATTCTTCTACGTATTCTATCTGTTGTCCACTCACTGTTATTGGCTCACTATAACTATTGTTTGTCCTCATTGCTTTGGTTTTCTCGATATTTAATTCCAGTCCCGATTTCTTTGCTTCTTCCTGTAATCTGTTGACTTTGTTCTGTAGGTCCCTTTGATTTTTTGATATGATGCATACATCATCTGCGTAATCTAAGTCTTCTAAGTTTCCGAAGAGATCCCATGCTATTCCGTTTATTCCAGTGCAAACTTCTCTTAGAATGTCGTCTAGTATTGTGTTGAAGAGAAGTGGAGATAGTGGACATCCTTGTCTAACTCCTATACTGGTGTAGAATGGATCACTGATCTTACCTCTGTGTTGAACTGTTGTCTCTGCATCTTCATACATCGCTTTGATGATGTTGATGATTTTTTCAGGAACTCCCTTCTTTGTAAGTGTTCTCCATATTGCGCATCTCTTGACTGTGTCGAATGCTTTCTTAAAATCTATGAATAGTAGATATAGTGGGGCATTCCATTCCACTGATTGTTCAACTATGACCCTTAAAGTATTTGCCTGGTCTACACAGCTTCGGTTTGGTCTGAAACCTGCCTGCTCTTTCCGTAGTATTGGTTCTAGTACTTCTTCTAATCTTTTCTTTATAATAATTGCTATTATCTTATGAATAGTATTTAGAACCGTGATTCCTCTCCAGTTGCTGCAATTTGCCAAGTCTCCTTTCTTAGATATCTTGACAATCATTCCTTTCTTCCATGATGGTGGTATATTCTCCTCTATCCATGCTTTCCTGATGTGGGGTGCAATTGTTTTTGCGAATAAGTCAGGGTCCAGTTTGGCTATTTCTGCTGGAATTCCATCTTCACCTGTTGCTTTGTTGTGCTTCAGGATATTGATTGTAGCTTTGATTTCTTCTATATTTGGAGCTTGAGTAGATATAATATTACATAATGTAATTTTAATCAAACTCAATAGATTTTACTAACGTTTTAAAAAATTTATATGATAGTTTATGGTTATACTAATTTTTGACATTTCAATTAACAGTAAAATGCCAGAATACAATTTCTGAGAGGACAAATTATTTATCCAATTTATATGGAAATTTCTTTGGTAGACACTTGAACTTTTGTTGGTGGTATTATAACTAGCAAATAAAGTGGAATTCAAATCGAGTTTTAACTATGTTACTAAAAATAAATATAATTCTCCACATTTTAATTAGTTAATTGATATTTGTAAAAGAATATTTAAAAAAAACATCAAAATCCTGTTAAGTATATTCTTCATTTATGATCTATTGCCTACTTCTAAATATAATATTGGGAAAAGCTCTTTCTTAATGGCTCCCGGCAAATTGTTTAAAAAAAAGTTTTTTTGTATGGAATCAAAACAAATACAAATAAGTAGTAGGAGTCCAAAAATAACTATATAAATATTATTTAAGTATTATTTATTTATTTTTCTATTTATTATCTATTTATTTTGTTTCTTTATTCTTGGAAGAAAGACATAGTTATATATACAATATATTGTGAGTGTAACTATAATATATGTATGTATGAATATATAACCAAATTTAAAAATATAAAACATCTCATCTCAAAGTTTAAGTATTGTATAAATATAAAAGGAGATTAAAATGTATACAAACCAGGAAGAATATTATATTACATAATAATTAGGGTATCTCGGAATTAATTTATGCGTCAAAAGGTGATTGAATAGATAAAATATGACTTTTAATAGTTCAAGACATAATAGAATAATAAAGAAAAACTTATATTGGGAGAATGAATCAATGTTCAACTTATTTTGTGTTATATATATGTATATGACTCGTTTAAAAGACAAACTAAAATAATTATATAAATATATATATATAGATTTATATAATAGATGTTATGACAATATTTTCGATCAGCTTATGTGTTCTTTTTTTGAGATTTTGAATAAAAAAATGTTACATAATAACTGAAACATTATAATGAAATACTATATGGGGTCCAGACTTAATTGGTTAAAAGTAAGAACAAATCATGTGAAATTTTACATTTTTTAATTTGGAAAAGCATTATGATTAAGAAACTGAAAGAAATTACCGCTGAGAAGCTATGGATGACGACCAATTAAGAAAGGCTTTGAAATAATCAGGATATTTTGAAAATTAATTTATTCGTCAAAAATGTGATAAAATAGATAGGATATGATAGGGATATGATAGATAAGATATGACTTTTCATAGTTCAAGAGATAATAGAATGAAATTTGATATAACGAAGAACATATCGATTTTTAGCATATTATATTTTATATAAATTCAAAATTTAGTTTATCCAAATAGATTCATTTCATTTAAATGTTCTATTTGCCGGGGGAGAACGAAGTAAAGAACTGTGCAAGACCGATTTTACTCTGATTCTGTTAAAATTAGAACTAGTCTGTTAAATTATCAATTAGTTCAATTTTGGCGCCATTTATTTTAGACATCTTCAAACAAATAAAATCACATTAGAATATATTGAGAGATTAAAGTTTTTGGTTCAACACTTAATGGTTTGTTTTTCATTTAAGTTGTCCAGTAAAGTTTTGATTGTTAAAAATTTGGATTGAATTTGAATTGAATTTACATTTATTTTGGCCATTGAATAAACATTTATTATGTGTCAAAAATTCAGCAGTATTTCCAATAGAAAACCTATACCATTAAATTAAATCCTAATTCATTGACCTGTTACTGTTTTACTGATGACTTATAGAAAACAAGGGCCTCCTTTTCTTTTAGTCTTCTGTTCTAATATCCATTTTTTGTTAGGTTGTTTGGGTGAGTCTGAAACATGTGCTGGTGCAATATTGAATTATTATGCTGGTAACAGGTTCAATATTTAAATCAATTATTTTATTTGGCATAACCCAAGGACCATTTACTGGTGTCCTTAATTTTTTATATCGGAATTTCTGTGTGATATTGATATTTGTATAGTAATATCTTTTTTATTAATATATACTTCTAAATTTAAAGTCAAGTACTTAGCTTCCTTTTACTTGCTAGGATATTAACTGTATAGCTTACCCTTCTTCCCAATACAAACCAAGATATTTAACATGATTTTGTCTAGAAGTTGAGTTTAATTTAAGCAAACATATTTTCATGAGATCTCTTGTATATACCATCGTTATATTCGAAATTTTGGTAATATAAGAAAATTTTAGTAGTGGAGTAATTTCATTTTCATATTTTCAAGTTTTTCTGTAAAATTTCTTTTATTCAAAATTTTTTTGTTTTCACTGTATCTGACATGGTAGTCTTAGATTTTGTTTAATTTATTTCTCCTGAAGTTTATTTAACCTCCTTTTTTTACTTTAAGAAATTTATTTGAAATCTTCATTTTCATTCCATTTCTGAAAAATAGAGCAGCCCCATTGTTTTTCTTCACATTTTCTTGCACAGAATCATTGTAAATCGTGCATGTGTAACTAAGTCTATTTTTAAAACTGAAATATATATATACTTTTAGAACTGATTTATTCAATTGAATTTTCTTAACTATTTTGTACGTTATCATTTCATTTAAATTTTTATAATAGTTTTCATTTTAATTTCGGATTGTAGTTAATAAACGATGTCGCAATTTAATATTCTGATATCTAACAGATAAGGGTTCATGGTAATTTCCAAAGTGTTGATTATCTTACATTACTTTTGTTAATCTACATTACAATCTGTTTGCTTAATGTAGTACAGACTCAGAATTTCTTATTCATATGATATTGAAAGTAACCGTGTTATTTGATACTAGCTATTCCCTGCGTAAAATTCGCCGGTCTAGCATTAGCATTATAAATGAAACAATTTATTTTATTTGTTTATTTTCTTTATTTTCTTAAAAAATCAATGTTTTAAATATTAAAATTACATAATAAATAAGTTAAATTGAAAAACTTAAAACTATAATTCACTTTATTTAATATCTTAAAAATAGTTTAACATTTTAATACTTATTCACCCAGACCATGTTCACAAATTTCAATTTCTGGAATTTGTGAACATGGTCTGGGTGAGGTAAAAAATATATTTTCTAAATTTACTATTTATTTTACCGGTAAGTTTTTTTGCTGTAATATCGTAATATCATAATATTTTAACAAAGCTATTATAATCATATTCTGATAATTCGGTTTTTGTCTTTGCTACTTTGTTTTTTTTTTTAAAAATTAATTCATATAATCAGATAGTCAATGCTATTGCTCAATAGGTGAATTGTTTTTAGGTTAATTTTAATTTGTTTTTGGTTTTATTTGGTTTTATCGTTTTGTGGTTTATGTCTTTAAATAAAATTTTTCACACTATCGTAATTCTTAATAGTTCTAATAAAGTTGTCTAATCTAGTTGAAAAAAGCTTCGTGTTGTAAAAGCTTTGTGAAAAGTTTAACAGACGTTTAAGCGTATTAATATATAAGATAACTTGTATGCCGATAGCATTTCTTGACTATTGTAGTATTCTTGTAAATCTTAAGTCAGGATGCTTAAATCAATACTGCTAAGAGCTTGGTATGCGGTAGTGCAATAAATAGTAATGCAGACTACAGAGTGCTTTAATATTATTTTGTACCAGGTTGTAAATTAAAACGACTTAAATAAAAACTCCGCCCTATGCCCCATGGATGGGGCTACAGGATATTGATGAAATAAAAATAGCGTTTCTTACCTGGATCCCACTGATCAAAATTCAATTGGTTTGGTTCTACAAAGCGATGAATCTTAATACCTGCAAGATATTGCACTGAGTCTAGAAAGGTTTAAAAAGGCTTCTAAATAGATTTTACTCTAATGGGGGAAAGGTACATAAAATATGTAGGTTTGTTTTATTCTAGGCTCTGCTTTGTCGTCGAAATCTTTGCAAAACCATTTCAATGAAACCTAAGGCTTGTGGCATGCTCATATATATAAGACAGTTTTCTACATTAAATACTACTCTCATATCGATTTTTAATCTTGTGAACAGTAGTAGATTAGATTATCGTTTATAGTTCGATATGGCCGAATTCAGTTCTTTTGAACCATTTATGATTGGGTAGCCTAATTGCTTCAATGCACGTAGCTGTGTGTCCAGATTTCTGAAGTACCCGGAAATCTGTACCATCTTTGGCATATGTACCATCACTCATGAAATTCACTTTGCGACATACTCTAATAATCTAAAAATACTTAAATCTAATTTTTCCAAGAAGCAGTTTTTAAGTTTGTATTTTTAAGTTAATTGTTAAGTTTATCATAGAATTGTCAAAATTTTATAGTTTTTTCACATCAACATATTTTTCTTAAAATTATTAAATTTGATTATTTTCTAGGAAAACCTTAATTTTGAGATGAAATTTTAAATTTACAGGTAAATAATCCAAAGCCATGTTGCTTGTGTTTTATTTTCAAAAAAATGAGTACTTAAAAATTTAAATTTCTGTGTTTAGCAAAAAACAAAGTTAGGTAGCATCTAAAAGTGGAAAGATAATATACTCATAGCATACACTAATTTTATTTTTGGTTTGTTCTATACAGTTTATTTACATACATTATGTTATAAGAACAAAAACACTTAAGAATCTTGATATAGAAAAGTTCATGACAAAAAGTTTAAGGTTATTGTAATGAATAAAGAAATGAAAATGCGATATGAACTATTAATTAGGTGTTAACCAAAATTTCGTAACTGAAAATGTTTTTCTTAAATATCGTATTTTAAAACATAATTTTAACTTCAAAAACCATTTTTGGTATCAATATTTTGTTATTAAAATTTTGTTGTCTATACGTTTTTTAAACGTGAGGAAAATCAGGGACCAGGGACAAATATACGACCTTTTCAAAATTAGTATTTTGATTTGAGAGTATATTGATTAAGGTGCTAACTTCACTTAATCAAATAAAATAAAATTATAGAAATAAAATGTCTATATTCCAGATGTTGATAGTTTATAAATAAAATTTTGCTTTATCACCACAAAATAAATTAAAAAATTTGCATGGGGCAACTACCCGTGGCTGATGATTATTTGATTGAAATACAAAAACGCTATACCTCACAAATAACTAATACAACCTATCGATTTACAGAATGTGCACGACGTACTTTGAGTCAACTGGGGATAAGAGGAATTGAAACAAGCAAAATTGAAGGACTGGCGTTTTTCTCCAGTACTTATTGGAGTTATAAACTTTCCTTAAACCACTATTATTTGATTTTATATTTATGTAATCATTCCATTGCTTTTTAATCAGGAAATCTTATGATCTATTATGATCTATCGTTTGTATTGAAAAACAAAAATTCTATTCAGTGATGTCAGAAACACGTGTACCTGTAACAGAACAAATTCATTTCTTCTACTATAGACAAAAGGTAGGTGTTGTATACATAAGTAAGAGGTAAAAGGTAGAAAAATAGTAATAGGAAAAATAAAAATTTTATTTTGGTTGATTAGATCGCAACAGTAAAGAAATTAATCACTTAAGATTACAAGAAACCTTTTCATCAAAGTCAAAGTTACATGCTAATTACTTTTCTAGAAATAACTGGAATGCTCACTTCCATCTACCTATAAGAAACTGAATACAAAGTTGCAATCTGATCTACGTTATTTAGAAATGATCTGAAATTTTTCAACATTCCTATGCCCATGCAATGGTGGAAAAAATAAAAAAAAAAAAAACAAAACAAAATCAGAAAGTAACTGAAAATAGTTAAGTGCAATTAATTATCTAACTACCCAAATAACACTAAATAACTATTAAGTTAAATATCTCCATACCAACGTCGTTATAACGTCGTAAATTTAAGAAAGGTAACTTTATAGTGAAAAAATGTAAAAGTTATAATTTATCCGTCATTACGACTAGAATACGACGTTTTATTTTATCTGTTGTCACAAAGGTTTTTTATGTCTACTTCACAACTTTTTTTTACATTTTATAACTGTGACGCAACTATTAAAACTTAAAAGTTCCCGAAATAACGTTATACCGACGATTTGCTTATAACATCGTAATGTCTTATATCTTATAACCATTATTCGACTACTCTGCTCAACCGACTATGAAACGACTAAATTAGAATAAAAAAGATTAACGTATTCACTACGGTACGACTCAAAAATTATTCCCCAATACCGTAATAATTATGTTATCTGAAAGTTATTTTAACGTCATGTAGCCGACCAGTAGTTATTTAGTCAACGAAAGTACGACGTTGTTGCAACCTATTTCTGTTATTTGGGTATTTCAATTCTTTTAATCACCAATTAGTCACACAACTAAATCTTACCGATTGAATATAAGTTACGACAACCCTGTATGAATTTTGTCTACATTAAGATACAAATTTTTAGAATTGTAGAATTTAAAAAAAAATTACTGTTACCATAATTTATGGTAATAATTGTCAAATAAAAACGACTGTTATTATAATTTTTGATATAACTAGCTATGTCGTGTATATTGATGATAAATGGTAAAAATGATCCCTATGACAATTTCTAGTGTTATTAGTACTTATTTTTAAGCTTAATTATAGGTGGGGTGAAATAAAGTCTAACAAAATAAAATCGAATAGGCTTTATTGCCCTACAATTTAGTAATATTTTGTTTTTATCTTATTATTAATACCTTACGTGTACAATTAAGCACGGTACTGCAATTTATTACATAAATCGGTATAAGTAATGTTTCACGGGTATTTATTTATCAATTTTATAATACACATACCAATTAAATATGGCAAATTAGTACTATCTCTTAAATAGTATAACTAGATTTTTATTAAGTAAACACCAAATTATGCTCTTATAAATTTTTATAAAATTTCAATATTTTTTGAATAATAAAAGAAAAATCCAATTCATCATCCATGTCCTAATCGGAATTCGATCGACCTTCTGATTAGTATATGGAGTACAAGGTCATCATTTGAATCGTTTAGTTGGAAGAATTCCTTATTTAAAAAAAAAATATTCCTCCCATGGGACTAATAGTAGGGAGTGATAAGTTCAACAGTTATAATTAAAATAAAATAAAGTTACAGGACCCAGATTTCTGGGGATGTAAATCCGGACATACTTTTTAGAATTATCAAATGTATATATTCAGAAATTAAAAAACTCAAATTTGTTTTGTAAATCCTGACCAATTTGCCTACAAAACCGAGTTATATGATATCCTTGTTTTTTAAATATTTATGACAGGATTTATAACCAAAAAATTTTTTTTTTATTTTCAAATTTTTTTGTCGATTAATATGCAATTCGGCTTTATTTTTATTATCAATTTTTTGGTAACAAAATCTATTCTGTCTTATTTAACTCGGTTTTATTTCACTGCACCATAATTATAATACCACATTGTATATAATACTAACTATATTCAAATGCAATGAGTATAGTTGAGTCTGCCATATTTAAGAACATTTTTTTTCTAATTTTTGTTTTATTTTCTCTTTTAACTTTAGTTTTAAGGGATTTTGAACTTTTATTTTAAGTGTCGCTATACCACTTACTATATTTTTTATACTATAATTAATTTCTGGTTACATAAATTTAAGTGTTTTCCTTTTAAATTATGATAAAAAATTAAATTACATTAAATATTTTGCATTAAACTGTTTTAATTTGCTGAATCAAATTTATATTAATTTTTATTAAATATAGTAGCGAAATTTTATTTGCATAAGTCCTTTGAAGTATAACTTTTTATGATTTGGTTACAAAAAGAAAGTAGAAAATTCAAAGTAAATTATTATTATAATTAGAACTGGACTTAAGAAATTCAGTACATTGAATAGAGATTAAGAAATGGTTAAATATTTTAGTAATGGCAAAATAGAATTTAAAACTTTCACAGAAATATGACAAAATTCTTTTTACATCAACGTCACCGTATCTGCGAAAAAAAGACAATTATTTTTTATTCTTTATTATAGAAGAAATAATTGAATGACCACAAATATTCTGGCTCTGCATATCCGAATTTAAATCAGTATTATACCGGTGCAATTTTTAATAATATGATGCAAAATTTTATTTTCTTTAACTTTATTTTGATTTTTATTTTTGTTGACATAAAGTCGTAATCTGTCTATTCTTGTTTTCTAATTATAAGTTCTCATAATATATTTTAACAGCGATACTCGCTTCGGGTACAGCATTTTTTTTATAACATCAGTGTTATTCCAGATATTTCTATGGACAATACGACCTTCATTTTTACCAGCCAACCCTGTATAGAAACGATAGTTAATTCCTTGAATTATTATATAGTATTTTAAATTGTTTTCACTATCTTCCAATATGTGGCGTAAATAACTGTTGTATGCAACAGTAAATAACAAGAAACAATGGTTGCATTCAACGGCATTTACCGGTGGATTTTAAATTTACGAATCTATAAATTTTTTAGCTGAATAATTTGATAAATGTACCGCGATAAATGAAAATGTATCAGAAAAATTCTACGCACATTTCATGGATTTTACTTTCTATATGTGAAAACAATATTTTTGTATGTTGCATGTTATGACAATATCTACGGTAAGAAAATGGAATGTTTGTATTTTTTATGAGGTGTCAAATTTAAATCGCCATTATTTTTTAGATTTATATATTAGAATTTTAAAGTTGGGTTGTGATTCAATATTAATTTTTTAATTTTAATTTTTTTTACAAACTGAACTATCAAGTATTAACAACTAAACACCAAAGTAACTACTCTTTTGTTAACCATTTCAATGTTTCTTTTTAAAACAAATAATTATATATTCGGTGATGCTGCTAGTATTGCGATAAGTTTTTGTGATAAATTGCATTTAGCAAATAGATTCATGTATATAGGTTGTCTATTGATTATAAATTCACCGATTTGTTTGTTTACAATTTATTTTCTTTACAATTTATTATTATTATTATTATTTTTTATTAGTTACAATTTAAATTATACACAATATTAATTTACAAGTACTAGCTACCATCACCATATGGTCATATTTTTTTATTAATAAATTTTCTTATTTTTATATTTCAATTTTTAAAATACAAAAATTAATTACATTTCAATTCTTTACAATTTATAGTGCCTTAACCTAAGAAAATGTGTATGAAAATGATTTTCATTACTTTCTATCCAAATAACGTAAAGATTGGTTTGCTCTTTGTTTGTCAATTTTTCATCTTAAATTTAGTTTGAAAAGTTATTACTTGTTATTTATACATTATCATGTATTTTGTGTTATTACAGATGTTTGGCAAAAATTGTTGAAAAAGCCAAATTAAATATTATGTTTGAATATAAAACTTAACCTACCTTAATGTAACTTAACCTACAAAAACTATTTACTAGGCTTTTGACAATAAAATGAGAATTCTAGCCACCAAAACTCTCGTTTTGTAAATGTATCTTTAAAATGATTGAGTATCTGTTACTATTGCTTCTAGTAAATTTTATTTTTTTCTTTGTTGCCCATCTATTATAATGAATTAATATAGGGACGAAATTTTGATTTATAACCTATACTATCTAGATAAATAAAATGTTCCGTTGCTATAAAACCAGTTTTTAATGTGCTTTCTATGTATTCCTCATTATGGTAAAATACATGTGATGTTAAACCATTTTCTGAGGTTTGCTGAGCATTGATATGATTCCTAATCAATTTTATATACATATATATTTCATTATAGATATTCGAAAAATGCCGCTATCAATTCAATACTATCAATTAACAAAAATATCGTAATTGTACCACAATGAGGAGTACATTAAAAAGACTATGCTCACGGGCTTCATTGATCCTGAGCATTTCATATTTTTAGATAAAAATGGTTATATTCAAAACCGAAATCATGTCCCTATACTATTTCATTTTAGTATGACGGGCTACATGTAAAAAAATTGAATATGTCCAGCCTAACATTTTATAAAAACCATAGAGATAACGTTGAGTTTTGTTACTTTTTACAACGAACCAAGTTATAAATGAGTTTTAAGCACTAGCAGCTATTAGCATTCTTGCAAAAATTTTTAGATAGTAAGATATTAATATAACATAAAAAAATTCTAATGTTAAAAGTTAAAAGTAAAAGTAAAATAAGAAAAACCTTTTTTATTAACTTTATTTGTACGACTACAATAAGATGTAAATAAATAACAAAATAAAAGTGAAATAAAAAAAAAAAACAATAATATCGTATATTATTGCATATTTTCTGGCGTTTACGTAACTTTTCTACAATATCACAATATGTTAACCCTTAACCACTATCGTAAAATTAGTCACACAAACACTGTATTACCGCTGCAGCGGCTCTTATGTAAATTTCATATAAATAAATGAAATGCAATCAATAATTTGTTTTGAATACACTTATTCTTATAAATAACAAACATAAAATTAATTTTTTTTTTAAATAACAAAATTAAATATTTAATTCAATTTAAAAATTTTAATTGTCACAAATACTGCAAAGAATTTTTGCATGGTCAGTACAATATGAACTGTTTTATCACATTTATTGCACGCCTGAAATATTTGCCTTTTGATATTGCAGAGCTGACATTGTCCACGTTTTGATTTTTTCTTAGGAACATATTATTTAATTTTTTATTATATTGACATTTTATTTATATTGAAATTTATATTGAGGAGCACCGTCGCCATAACTGTGTCTATGTTTATCAAATTGATTTTGTCTTCTATCAGCACGAAGTTTACAAGGATAGGCAAACTTATTTAAACATATAGATGTATAGTTTTCAACAAATCGTATCCAATTTTCATTGCACACATCCATTGCTCAGAATATCCAGATTATTCGACTTATTTCATATACCGATATTGGATATTTTAAAATTACTAAATTCGCTGAATTTGAAGCTAAATATCGGTTCTGTTGGATAAATTTTATTATGTGTATTGTATTTAATTATTTTTAAATGTATTGTAGTTAATATGCTTTAAGTTTTAATGCAATATTTAAACCTTTTTTAATAATATTATTATGATGATTATTATTACTATTATTTATTATTGTTATTATATTATGTCACCAGACTACTAATCAGAAAGCCATGTACGAATTCAAATGGTTAATTTAATTTTAATCATAAAATAATGAAATTTTCTAAAATTTGTTAGTATAATAGTTAGTATATGTTTGAGAGTATAATTCGGTAATAGCTTAAGTCAAATGGAATTACACCATTTGACTTAAGCTATTAAGAAGGGTTATTTCTTGATAATAGTAGTAGTTTCCCGCATTAAATTAGTCTATATTTCCAAGAAAATTGATAAATAAGTCCCTATTCGAAAAACATTACTTGTTCCACTTCTTTTACCAAATTTAATGTACTAAAATGTAATTTTACTGACAAGTTGCTGACAAGAACATAAAAAAATGAATCATCTAAAAAATCTACGTAGTACAAAACTTTATCGAGAGATTCTTTCCACATTGGAATGGAGTTCTAAACCTAAACGACAACGAATTATCTTTTCAAATTCTTTCGTTTACAAGATTTTTGTTTTAATTTTACAAGAATAGTCAAATTTAACATACCTAAATTTGGTATTAAATAAAAAAGATAGTTTATGTAGAAAAACATAAAAGCAGTCAGTTTAACAGAGTAGAAATTCCATTTATCCATAAATAAAATTCGTGATCATCGTCACCATCTAAACTTTTCATCTTAAATATTTTCAAAACCATTTGATTTAAGTAATCGTTATTGCACGATTTCATTTTTAGGTACCATCATCAATAGGTACCATGTACGATATTAATTTCCTTTTCCAGGATATTTTATAAATTTGTTGTTTTCATTTTCTACTTCATTTTGTTTTATTGGCTTATAACTTTATATACAGTAATTCTAAACTGTACTAATATAAAAATATTATTAAGTATTACAAATATTATTGAAAATAAAATAGTTATTTACAGAAAATTTCATTGTAAAACTTATAACTTCGTTAAACGTATTTCAATTTTATTTTTGTAACTATAACAAAATACAGTTAAGGTATTTATTGGATAATTGATTCCCATTTTACATAAATTATATACTTTACCGCACATTTATTATACTATTAATTTAATTTCTAAAAACTTTTGGGTTTTTCTGAATAAAGTTTTGTAAAATTTTACATTTTGTTATAAATACAAAATTTATATATGTACAGGGTATTTCACAAATAACTTGCTACAGTATTAGGAGTTAACAAAGAAAAAATGTATGGTGAATAAGAAGTATGTTATGAAGTGTTTATTAGTCATTGATCCGTTAAAAATTTATTTACTGTAAAAATTATTCTGGATTAAGTTTTTACTTATACCTATTACTTGGTTATATGGCAAAATTACATATAAGACAACATTACATATGGACAAAAATGACATATTGACAGAACATTACATATGAACAAAATATGGAAAAAATTTCATATGAACAAAATGACGTATTTAAATGTTTATGAAAATTTAAAATTATTTCGTTTTGTAAATAGATATTTTTTTCTTAAAACAAAGTAAGAATCCTAATTCATTTATTTCTTAAAAATATAAAACAAAAAATTCAGAAATTTTATGTAGTTTTGTCCATATGTAATTTTATCCATATACGTAAATGTGTCTTATGTAATTTTGTGCGGACACCCTATTTCTTATACGTATAAAAATGCAACCTCATAAAATATGATATTAATAAAATTATCTATTAATACTCAAAGGTAATTGAAGTTCTATTCTAATGTATTATCAACAACTAACGTAAATGTACCTATCACCGCCCTAGTACATTATGCCGCCCAAGCCCTTTTTTCGTAAATACAATACTTCCACGCTTTATATTCCAAATTTATTTTTGAAATAAAAAAAGAATATTATTTCCTCGTTGTAATGCAAAATAATGCACATTTGTGTTCATATTAATAAATAAGTTATTGATAGAAAACTAAACTAGGTAGACATTTTAGCGAAAATATTGATTCAAACGTTTAAAATTTTTTTTATTTTGTTAAGACCGTAATAATTAAACTATGATGTTCACTTATTTATTTTATTCAAATAATTGTAAGAGATATATTATTAAATAGATTATAATACATACTTTCTTCAATTTGTAAATAAAAAATATTTAAAATTGCTAATTAGTTTTGAGCGATTATTTACGATAGACCGGGCGGAATTAGGAAAATGATATATCGAAATAATTAATTAAGTTGTTCACCTATTTTTGATCATATAAGGATGCAACTGGACGATTTTAAATTGAAATTGAACAAACTAAGATGGACCTAATTACGACCTATAAATTTAATTTCGCATATGTGTTTTTTGTTACAACTAAATTTTGAGATTTTATAAAAATTTGTATGAAAAAGTGAGTCGGTAATACGTTCAATATGTCCTAATTCCGAACTAAATATGCAGGTGTAAGCTATTTTCACTAAAATCATACCAAGTCTATATTTAAAGAAAAAATTATAGTTTAGTTGTTGAAAATAAGCAAATATTTTCCTTTTATTAGTAGACGAAATACGCGTATCCTGTATGATAAGCATATTTAGTAAAATTAAAAGGAAAATATTCCACTATTTTTAACAATTAGATAAATTATACTCTAACGCTAACCCTAAAGAATAAGTTTTTCCAAAACTATATTTTATTTATATTATACTTTGTATAATTTAAAAAATCTCTGGAATTATCTTGCCTTGCCACCAAAGTTTTATTAAGGCGTCCATTATAAATTATCAAAATAATTTCTTTGTACACATTTCACAATAAGTTAAATAGAAGAGTGAAAGCCATGACCATGTCTGACACATTTTGGAGATGGCCTGTAAAAGAAGATATTCTAATATATTCAAACAGTGACATATGTCTTCAAAATTGAGTTTTAATGAACAGCAGAGGACAATATAATGTACCTGAAATCATACAAGTAAAAATGCCAAAACTAAGAAGTAGTAAATGTGATTTTTACTTTGTGTGTAAATGAAATATTTTGTATTTTTATTTATTTATTTCAAATGTGCATTGTTATAATATTTAAGTTAATTATGTTATATCATTGATTAATAATACTATAAAAGTATTATTAATCAATGGTTATATTAAATTATTTTTTTTTGTTTGAAATACTGAATCGTTGCATTGTTTAATTTTTTTTAATTTTGATATTGAAATAAATGTATATTTTTATGTGTAAATAATTTTACTTACATTATAAATATTTTTTTTTTTTTTAAATTACTTAAGTATAGCAATATTGATTTTTTTATTATAATAAATATTTTTTATAATTTAACTAAGTACTAGTTAATTATTTAAAAAATTAATTATTAATTTTACTATTAATAAATATTTTAAATAGCTTTTTTGAATAAAATCGTAAATAGGTACTGCGAATCGCAAATAGGTTCAAAAAACGGAATTGAGTTTATATAAGGGCGGAATTAGTTCAGATTGAAATTGTTGAGCGGAAATACGTACAATCAAATTTTTGTTGGCAGTTATGATATTTTATTATTTATTTAGAAAAAATTAAATTATAATTAGATGAAAATATTTTTTTTTTTAATTAAAAAATACTAATTATTGTAATTTGAAAAAAAAAAAAATTAAAAAAAGCTTATATTTTGCTTATTTTGTCAACTTTAACTAATTTTTCCTTAAGGGGGCGGAAATTGGTACATTTACGTTATACTAGATATTTTTTTCAGGAGTTATGAGGTCCTGAAATCATATATTATTAACTTTTTTTATAAGCAAAATAAGGACAATTTTTCAAAATAAATAACTCTATTAACATGAACATCAGTTTCAATTATTTATATTTTTCTTCCTTAAATTTATGTTTATAGGCAGATTCGTACATTCGAAAATCTTCGATTAGAGTTTTTTTTTTCAATAAAATAAAATTTAAATAATTTTTTTTTTTAATATACTACGTTTTCAAAATGGACTTTAGTATAAAATACTTTTCCCTAATATCCCTAATAGCATACAGACTTATAACCACATATAGACTCGTGAGTCCATACAGATTATTCTGAAAAATTGTCATTGTGAACAATTTTGAACGGTAATGAAGAAAACTTGTATGATTTAGACCAAGAAACGTGGGCGCATATAATAGATAATATTTAGTAAGGAGTGGAGGGCGTAGTTGACGTTGAGAAAACTCACAAAACAGTTCATATTATTTACAATACAATAAAACTGTTACAATAAAACTGTTAGTATTGGAAAACAACTTTACTAGAAAAATTCTTTTTATAAAGCTGTTCTGAAGGGGCAGTTATAGCGATGAATTTTTTGTTTTCATTTTTGCTGCAGTAGTACACATGAAACTTTTATATATACCTTTTTCCATTCAAATTCAACATTTTTTCAAACAAATTAAACAGTTTTTCATTTAAATTCAACATTTTGTCAAACAACTTGTTTGAAAAAATGTTGAATTTGAATGAAAAAAAAAGAAAATATAGGAATAGTAAAAAAAAATGTTCTAAAGACAGATATTGAAAATAGATCTTTAAATTTGTGATAAAATTATTATATTATATTAATTGAATATTCAAAATATATAAATGCTAATAAAGTTACTTACTTACCAAAGAACAAAATTTCGTTCCAAATTAAAAACTTTACTATAATGCTAATTGGTATTGTTCCCACGTAACATTTTATGGTTATAAAAACTATGGCTATAAGAATGTTCTTATCCAGTTGCGGGAGTTGTTATAATGGGATTTTCAGTAAATGCTACAGCAATGTGGTTAAAAGTCTAAAAGTGCGTAATCCTATATCAATAGTTTAAGTGTTGCTATAAGAATAGAATTGTTAGAATAGCAGTAGTAGCGTTATTATTTTACTGTATTCCTATGATGTTACTAATTCCTATGATTATTGTAGTTTTTGAATAAATATTTAGATTAAATATTTTGCGACGACCATTATTTTCAAAAACATTTTTTTTAAATAAACAAACAGTGAAAAAAAATAAATAAATATTAAAACTCTAGGTCTGATCAGTCTTCAGATGATGGTGTTATAACCGAAATAGATTAAGATATTTAATAAAATTGTGAAACATACCTAGAGTTTTAATATTTATTTAATTTTAATAATATTTCACCTAGAGCCTACATCATATTCTATACATTATATTTAAAAGTGAAAAGTTTAATTTTGCATTCTTTTCGCAAAAATATTATTTTTACATCAAAGAATAATTATTTAAATATCAAATTTGAGGTTATGCATTAGTTAACGTACATTCTTTAACATTTTGAATATGCAATTTAAAAAGATGTTTTCTTTTATTTATATATATAAAAAATGATTATTTTTTCGAAGTATTGTTATAATAAATGTCAATGGTGAAATCGTCATCCAATGGGTTAGTAACCATTATCGTCAGTAACTACTGCTAGAAGGAGTTAAAATATAAAAGGAAATATACTTTTTTTATGTTTTCGATGAACGCTATTACTGCTTATATGGTTAATAAATGAACCATGACCTGTGATAAGCCATGTCAGTGCTCTGATATTGGATATACTCTCCTTGTATTGCAAGTATCTATATGATTAAATGGTATTAATTATTAGCTTAAATGTGTCAAGTGCTGCGCTAAACTTGAATCTTAGTTCAAATACGCCGGCAACGGTTTTTTCGTCGTTTTTTGAGCCATCATATCGAAGCTACTGAATGTAAGCCTCTTATTAAACCCTCGACTTCTTCTCTTTTAGGTATTAGTAAATTTTCTGCGGCAATTAATTGCTTTTGTCATATGGACCGACATTGCAACTGTTTCCGCTTCCAGCTTAATTTTCTGCAGGATCCTGGTCTTTTGTGTTTGAGATTATTTGGTAGATGCAGCGTTGTTTCTGTTATTCCTGTCGTTTTCATCAGGTATAGATGATTGGGGACATTTCAAATGCTCCAGTAGCCTCAAGGTATACTATTCTTTGTATTTTAGTAAGCTTTGCACATGCTTTGGTCTATCCTATTTTTAGTCACCATACAAATGTTGCATAAGATATTATAGGTCTTATTATAACCTTGTAGAGTCATCTGTGGAGGTAACCCCATGTTTTGCCAAACATATTTTGACATGTCCTATTAGTTTTTCTGTTTATGTAATCCATGTGAGGATTCCATCCCAGTTTACTGTCAAGTATTATTCCTGTGTGTTTTGTTTCCTTTACCATTTCGACAGCAACTCCATCCAATGAAGGTGGTTGGTAGTTTACTTTTATTCGAATGGTAAAAAGCATGTTTTTGATTTTTTATTGGTTAATGTTGATACCCACATTTTTGCACTATTTATGCACTATGCTTATAGTAAACTGCATTTATTTATTTATTTTCATTTCGGAATTGTATTTTCGAATTTGCCTCTTACTAATGGAACTATATCGTTAGCGTAACTGGTACAGAAGATACCTTTCTTGTATAGAATGACCTAGTAGTTTCGTCCATGACTATTAACCACAACAGTGGCGAGATTACACCTTCGTGGAGACACCGGATTGTTGGTGCTACGTTTAGGTAATCGTTATTTATTATTAGAGAATATTAAATATTTCTGTAAACAACTAGGTTGATTATTTTCGCGCTCTGTAATAAATAATTTATTTTGTCGGTTATTCTAATTAATTTGGTTTGAAATTCTGGTGAACTATTTCTCAATTAGACTGTCATAAGCTGTGATAATTATTTAGGATTAATTTATAAACTTATGTTAATATAATTCTAAATTAATTCTGAACATTTTTTCATTTTTTCAATTTCACATTGACATTTTTATTTTGTATCTAAAAGATTGCTATATTACAACAGTGTTTAGTGCTTACATGTTTAATTACAAATACAAATATAATCAGTGTTTTATATATGTATTATACAATACCATAATCCATAAATGCTTATATTTAATAATCCAAAATTTGCTATTTTCTAAATTAATTAAATAAAAAGAAAAAAAAAAAAAAATAAAAAAATAAAAAAATATAAATTAAACTTTAAAATTATCTTTAATATTAAAACTTTAATTATCTTAAATTTTACTTTATTTCTCTTTAAAATCTTTACTAATTTATTTAACATTTCACTCTTCATTATCACATAATACTTAAAATTAATTAATATAATTATTTAAACATAAACTAAAACAATAAACTATATTTGTATCCAAAATTAAATAAATGCACTTTTCGAAAAATTAAAAACTAGTTTAAAAAGAACAAACTTAAACAATAATATTAAAATAGATTAAAATAAATGTAAACACCGAGACCGGTTTACACACATGCATGCTCATTGCTCCTATTAATTACATGTCAATTTCGTTCAACTGTCAAAACAATTAAAATAATTAATCAGCAGTGTTGCTCAAAAATTAAAACAGTGTTACTCAAATAATAAAACAGTGGCTCACAACGTCACTAATTCGAAATAAATCTACATCAAACTTATTTGAACACATTTTAATTTTAATTCAAAAGACAAAATGGCTAGCATTAACATAGCAAACATCAAAAATTGCGGCTCTTGCAAAAAAATGTTTAAAGGACAAATAAAGAGAATAATGTGTGATGGAATATGCAAAAATTGGTACCATATCACTTGTGTAGGACTTGGTGTTGAAGATCACAAGAAATATTTGGAGAATGATGAAATGTATTGGTTTTGTGAAATCTGTAAAAAACAACGCAAGAATCGTCGTTCTACCCTGAATACTAATTCAACTGAATCTTGCACACCAAGTGGAAATCTAAATCATACTGTTGTTACTCCAAAAAATACAAACTTGGAAGAAAAAATCAACAAAATCTTAGACAAATTAGAATACTTTGGCTCTTGTTTTGCAGACTTAAATGATAAATTAAGTAAAATAAATGAAATAGTGGATAATCTAATAGAAGAAAATATTAACCTCAGAAATGAAAACCAAGGGTTATTGGTAAAAATAAATAGAAATTCCAGAGAAATAGAAGAATTAAAATTAAAACAAAATAAATACAAAAATATAGTGGAAATCTGTGGAATACCGGAGGAAATAGAAAATAAATTAGAAGTAAGCAAAAAAGTCTTTCAAATTCTAGGTGTAGATGTTAGACAAGAACAGATAGAGAACGTGCAACTGGAAAGTAGATTCTCTAAGCATTCCAAATTACCTAAAAATTTAATCGTAACATTGGAAAATAATACTATTAAGAGAAAAATAATTGAAGCTAAAAAGAGAACTAGTATTAAATTGTCTGCCATAATCAATGACTTACCACCTACCATAAGAGATTCTTTTGTTTACATTAATGAAAAACTAACCAACAACAATAATTATCTATTTAAAAAAGCTAGAGAATTGAAAAGAGAAAAAAAAATAAAATTCGCATGGGTAAAGGACGGCAAGATTTTTATAAGAAAAGAGGACAAAAGTAATGTTGTCAGAATTTACGATATAACATCATTTGATGACATCAATACCTAATCTTAACATCGATTTCACTTTGCCGTTTCTCCCAAAAACCCATCGTATAGATAATATAGAAACTTTAAAATTCAAAAACAAAAACTCGTTAAAAATTATGTATATGAATATTAGAAGCATAAAACACAAAATTGATGATGTACTCTACTTACTTGACTCTGCTGCCAATACTATTCATGTTATTATATTTACTGAGACTTGGATAGATGATGAAGAAAAAGAATTCATAAACATTCCAGGTTACCAAAAAGTTCTTTCTTGTAGATCTGGTAGGAAAGGTGGTGGTGCTGGAATTTTTATTCACAAAACAATACATTTTTCTACAGAAGAAACTTTCTGTGATAATTATTCTAGTTTTATAACAATTAAAATTAATTTAAAAAAAACTAATAAGCACTTTCACATTATGGCCGTATACAGACCTCCTATACAAAGCAAAGAATTTATTTATAATTTTTTACACATCTTTGATAACAAACTGAACAATCTTAAAAATAATTCTAATACTCTAATAGTTGGGGATTTTAATTTTAATATATTGGAAAAAAATAATCAGCGTATAAACGAATATAAAAATATTATATATTCCAATTGTTTTTTCTTCTGCAATAATAAAATAACCAGACCTGCTACCGACACGTGTTTAGATCACATACTAACAAATAATATAAATCAAAATATTGATATTACTCAATTAAGCTACGACATATCTGACCATGACATAATGTTTGTGGAAACTAGTTTACTCTCTTGTAATGATAAAATAAAAACTAATAATGCAACATATACGAAAATTAATTATGATACACTCAGAAAATATTTATCAGAGAAACCTATTTTTAATACAGAGTATATATTAACAACAGATGAAAAATGTGAAATGTTAAATCGTTATTTAACAAATGGAGTAAACAAATGTAGTATTATCGTAAAGAAGAAAAATAAAACAGGGAACTCAAAACCGTGGATTGATAATGAAGTCGTTGATGTAATTAAAACAAAAAATTATTGGCATCAAAAATTAGTTAAAGACTTTCAAAATGATCACATAAAAGAACACTACAAATATTGGCTGAATAAGTTAACCAAACTAAAAAGAACAAAAAAAAAAATGTATTATGAACAAAAATTCAGAAAATGTGGTAACGATGCAAGAAAAACTTGGCAAAATGTGAAGGAAATGATAGTTAGTTCAAATAATAATCTGGACAGCAAATTTCTAAATGATAATATGACGGAGTCAGACAAATTACATAAGCTTAATAATTTTAATTATCACTACAGTAAAATTTGTCAAGTATTAGCTAATCAAATAAAAAAAGAAACAATAATTCCTATCTCCGAAACAAATATTAGATTTAAATTCAAAACTGTCAACTATTGCGAGATAAAGAAATGCATTGGGAGATTGAAAAATTCCAACGCGACTGGTTCTGACAACATACCAACAAAAGTATTTAAAGAATGTAAAAATGAGATTGCACCATATATAAACTCACTAATAAATACATCACTTACCACTTCAATATTTCCAAAAATTCTAAAACAAAGTAAAATTACACCAATATATAAAAATGGAGACGAAAATGATATAAACAATTTCAGACCTATCGCAATATCACCAATCCTCAGCAAAATTATTGAAACATTGGTAAATGCACAATTCTCTGATTATTTAATTCAAAATAACATAATTAGTAACAGGCAGTATGGGTTTAGAAAAAATTCAAATACAGAAGCAACATTATTTGATCTGATAACATTAATTGAGCAAAACCTAAATCAAAAAAAAAAAGTTGGAGTTCTCTTTTATGATTTCTCAAAAGCTTTTGACTCTGTGGATCGAAAGATACTATTAAGAGTACTATTCAATATGGGCGTTAGAAGTTCTTCATATAATTGGTTCAAAAACTATCTAAGTGATAGGTCACAATTCGCGGAGCTTCAGAAACTTAAAAGTAAAAAAGAAGATGTTAACTACGGTGTAATACAAGGAAGCTCGCTAGGTCCAACACTTTTTCTGTGTTATGTAAACGAAATTGCTAACCTAGAACTGAATGGGAAAATATTTATGTACGCTGATGACTTAGCAATTGTGTATACCGAGAATAACTATGAGGAATTGGAAAATAAAATCAACCTAGATAATGAAATCTTATTTAAAGTAATCAACAAATACAAATTAACTGTAAACGCAAACAAAACAAAATACATGTTATTGAAAGCACCAATCGGTCAAAATCTAAAATTGTTCTATAATAATAACATTATTCAGAAAGCTGATAACTTTAAATATCTTGGTTTGATAATTGACAGCGATATTTCATGGAATGTACACGTCATCGAAGTTATGAAAAAATGTAGAAGAGCAGCAGGAATATTCAAAAAAATATCATATAATATACCACATACATTAAAAAGGTCACTATATTTCAGTTTATTTCACTCAAATATAGTGTATGGGCTAATAATATGGGGAACAAGTACGTTGCAGAATTTGAAAAAAATCCAAACCTTGCAAAACAAGGCTATAAAAAACCTGTACAACTTAAATATTAGAACGTCTACTAACAGTTTATATGAGAACTTTAAGATCTTAAAGATGCAGGATCAAATAAAATTAGTACAAGTGAGTCATATATATAAAATAGTACACCAACAAATAATCACCAACACAACACTTCAACAAGGTTCAGAGGTTCATCAACATAATACAAGAAATGCGTCTGATTTTCGAGCAAGAAGAGGTATAAGCAACATTTATAGCACATCGGTCAATGAATATAATAAAATTCCAACTACAATCAAAAATAAAGATTATATAAGTTTTAAAAAATATATAAAAAATTTTAATTAATTAAATTATTATAATTTTCTTTTTTCTTTTCTAATAATTGAATTATAATATAATTCCTCAATAATTGTTAAAAATTTTCTATTTTGTAAATATTCTATATATCTTATTACTATGTTTTCTCTTTTCTTTTTTATAATATCATATTTTTATTTCTACTTCTATTTCCACTTGTTGTTTACTATGATGTATATTTAACATTTAATTTAAAAAAATTTAACTAATAATAATCACTCTGTATGAGCTAACGCTCTTTTTGAGAATAAAACAAATAAATAAATAAATAAATAAAATATTTTGCCTTGCGGTTATCATTTAAAGAAATATCAAATTTTTAGAATTGTTGTTTACCGCTTGTTGGATTATATTGTAGTTGGTACTGGCAAATGCACCTTGTATTTCAACAAATATGCAGGAAAACACCTCTTTGTTTCGAAATTTTTTTTTCGAGTTCGCAAATGAGCTCATCTAATGTTGCCTGTGTTGATTTCCCTGCTTGATATACCTGCTGATTCACATTCAAGGAAAAAGTTTGATTCTATATACAGGTCGAATACTTTTTCCATGGTCTTAAGAATGAAGGACATTAAACTTATTGTCCTAAAAGATTTGCCTTGTGTGAGTGTTAGGTTCGATGTCCCGCGCGGTTTGTCAGTTGGTAACATACTGGTAGAAGAAAATTAAAATTTTAATTAATGCACAATCGAATGTAAAATTGGATTGGCAGTTATTTGTAAACCTTCATAAAACAGACAAATTGGGTGAGATAGTATGTAGAGCGCCTATTTTTCAACCGAAGGCTCCCAGGTTCGATTTCCAAGAGAGAAAAAAATTGTTCCCACAGCAAAGAAAAATTGCAATGACCATTAGAATAAAATAAATGACAAAAAAAATAACGGTATAATCTGGTTAAACTGATAAGAAGGTGTATAGGCTGACAATAGTAGTATTTACCCACATTTAATAAGTTGATAAGCCAGAAATTTGGTAAATAAAAATTCGAAAAACATGGTAATAAAATATGTAGCAAAAACTTGCTGTATCGTACTTAATTAATTAAGTACGAAAAGGTCTACTTAAGCTAAAAATTGATGATAGAAATTGACTGTATTTCTATCATAAACCGTTTTTGGTCTCGTGTTAGTGATTTTGGTAGAATCAAATGTTTTCTACCAAATTATTTATTCCTTATGGTTACTAAGAACACTTAACCATGTATTTATGATTTCTTCATCTTTTTTAAAAAATAATTGAAAATTTCAAATATTTTTAAGTTTGTGCAAGCATTTATTGAATGTTATTGAATGAATTTAAAAAAATTAAACTTTAAAAATATTTAAATATCATCCTCCGCATTTTAATGGTACAAAAAAATTGTGACAAATTTTAACTGTAAAGTTTAAAATTTTTTAAACGGAAGCAGAGAATATTCATAATCAATATATTCCCTGATTAAATTAATTTATTTGAAAAAGAACGTAAGTACATATGGAGATGTACAAATGTATAAAACAGGAATACATATATGTACATATTTTAATTACATTATTAAATTCAAATTCATTCAAAAATGAAGTAAAAACAATTTCTTTGAACTTTATTCAAAAAGAAAAAAACAATAAAACAAAAACATAGACCTGAAAATTTAAATTAAACAAGAAACAATAGTTAACTTGAGACTTGTATGGATGGATAAACTTTAAAAAAAATTCCAATTACAATTTTTTTGTTGTTGAGATTGATTTTTTTAAGTATCAGGTTGGGTAACAGGAACATGAGGGAAATCAGATAAAAAAAATAATGTTAAATTCAAGGATATATTTATAAGTAGGATGGACAAGTCGATTTTGAGAGATTAATAATAATGTAAATTGAAAATATTCGATGACGAAAACAATAACAAAAATTGTATGGATAAAATACTCATTAACTTTTAATTATCATTACAGACTCCTGCACACAAAGGATAAAAGCATGAAAATTGAATATGTACATTACTTAACTACAAAAATTTAAATATCCAGTATTTACTCGTATTTTCCTTTCTAATATTCTTGTAGTAGGGCGTTAATGAATGGTAGATTAATATCTCAAGAGTAATGCGGAAAATAGTATTTAAAATTTTTTTAAGCGATCCCAATGAATATGAAACCTAAATTTAAAAATTTCTGAAATTTTTCAAATTCATTAAGCAATGCTGGAAACGCATAATAATTTAATAATGAATTTCACAAAAAGGAAAGAAAGGAGACTTAATTTATACATATATAAAGCAAAAGTTGAAAATTACTCCCCAATAATTAAAATATTGTATGTGACTGAAGAATTTATATTGGGATTACGAAACGTTTTCAAACAATATTTTCTCTCTCTTTCAGACAGTAATAACTTTTACAAAAACCGTCATAAATTTCTTTTCAAACCATCTTTTATGATGGAAAATTTTCCCTGACAGCAATTTTTCATGTTGATTTTTTTCTGTGTCCGCAATTTTCCAATGTACGTCTTTCCTAGAACCACTATTCACTTAGTTGAGTATCATTTTTCATGTCAGTAATACGTCGCTTAATTGTCTACTTCATTTATCTACTAAAGAAATGATCGGTTCATCCTATGATCCTTGTTTCTTAATTTATTTTTACCTACAGCACTTTTATTCATACGTTTGATTTGACTAACTATCAAATTATTACAGGTTTGCTGGTCTGTTGATACTTTTGCATTGTAAATTTGATTTATTCTCTCTGCGATCTTCGCTTCGTCCTTCCATATCTGAAATCGGATTTATCTACAATCTCTTACAGAATTCCTTGCTCTTTATTATACGAAATTCATTGCAAAGTATGAACTTCAGGTAGACCAAGATTGAGAACTCATTAGTTTTTCAAATTGCCTTCCGTTCCATAAAAAAACAATTGGAATGAAAGTTTTGATTGAGTTTGGTTTGAATAGAAAAATTCTAACTGCTGACAGTAACGTATTTCAACTTCATAATTCCTACTTCTTTGTTAACGTATACAAATCTAATCTCAAGTAAGAATCGAATCAATGACATTCGTTTTAGTAGTCCTAACAATATAACAACTTTATTATGTCATTCAATTATCTAATATAGCTTTATTAAACTCTATTGACGAATATCCATTGTCCGTCTGAGTGTTGTATCAAGTTCTTTTTATTGGATAGATTAGATATTTTGCAGTGAGTATTCTACTGTCACCTTAGTCGCAAATGACCTTATTGAAACCGCCCGTATTAATGTAATTATGTGCCTCTGTTCTTAAGGACTCCTGATTTAATGATCATACTCAGGACATTCTTCAGTGGTATGCCTGGTAGCTCCAATTGTTCAATTGTCCAGTTCCCAAATAGCGAAATGAGAACTTCGAATTCACATAGCAGATATTTAATATATTTTCCTCTAGTTCACATAATCTGCACAATTTGCTTTTCGTTTGGCCAATTCTATATAGATGTTTCTCTAGTAGCAGTAGCAACTCATTATCTTTACCTTTTTGCTCATCTGTTTATCTTTGAAACTTAAGAAAACTTTAGTTTTCTGGAACGAGCATATATGCTGCAATAAGCTTGACGACTGCCATGTATGTTGCCCCGATTTCACAGAAGGAGAATATAAAAGATTCAGTTTCGTTTCAGTTTCCCTACATTTTTTTTTTTTTTTTTTTTATATTATAGCCAAAACTTAGGTTTTGAACCTTTTAGTATTTGCGTACCGTTGACCATTTGAAAAAGGAAAGGAAAAAAAAAGGAAAAAGGAAAAGTTTTGTGGGAAAGAGCGAACAATGTTGTTAATATTCGTCTTAAATCTCTGTAAATCATAAATAAAAAATCCTTCTCTCATTGGGAATGCTTCGATTGAGACGCGATTCCACAATCGAGATGTTCTTACTATAAAAGAATTTCCATAGCCGGACTTAAACCATCTCGGAATTTCCACTGTGAAAGGGTGTGCACTTGATGCCTCTCGTGTTATGCGACAGAATTGCTTGAGAGGAGGAAGAAGTGACTTTAGTTCCTCAGAACAAGTGCCAACACCAAGTAGATATATATAAAATAGAGAAAGTGCTCCAACAATACGACGATGACCAAGTGGTTAAGGGATGAGGTCACATTTATGTCGCCTATAAGACGAATGGCGCGGTTTTGAACTTTGTCCAAAAAATTTAAAGCAGTTTTTGGTGCACCTGCTCATAAATGTGAGTTATACTCGAGCTTGATCGTATATATGCTTTATAGATTTTTAAAAGGTCTCGAGATGAAAAATAAGTTTTGCAGCGGCTCAAAAATCCTAAACATTTTGCGGCGCTTTTCGCAATATCGAAAATATGCTCATTCCAGTGCATATTTTGATTCACTCGCATCCCGAGAATGTTCAAGTCTTTGAGTCGCTGTTAGCTTTACCCCAGTCGACAATTTTGGCAAGGTCGTGATTGAGCGCGCCGGCCATCATTGTTCTTTTGGAGGTGACTGCAGAAGCTGTAGCATTAGTTTGTTTTAGAAAATCATATGATGCTACTAGAGTGCTGTCATCAGCAAAACTATGGATTGGATTGAAAGTTAATTTGAGAAGGTCATTAATGAAAATGAGAAATAGGGTGGGGGAAAGGACAGAGCCTTGTGGAACACCAGCATTGATTTGAAGTTGGTCGGAAAAAGAACCGTCAACTGAAACTATGATAGATCGATTTAAAAGAAAACTTTCAATCCATTTAGAAAAGGTTGAACCAAGGCCTATAGCGTTGCATTTTGCTATAAGAGCAGAATGCCAAACTTGATCAAAAGCCTTAGATATATCCAGAGCTACAACAGTAGCTTCACCAGATTGATGCAGGCTGGTGTTGAGCTTCTCGCAGAGGCATGTCATGAGATCACCGGTGGAACGTTGGGCTCGAAAGCCGTATTGGCTATCATGAATTATACCTCTACTGTCAAGATATTTCTTCAGCTTATGATTAATTAAGATTTCCATCGTTTTTGAAATAATGGAAGTAATAGCTATGGGCCTATAGTTTGAAGGATTGCTTTTGTCACCTTTTTTAGGATAAACTTGGGCAACTTTCCAATAGGACGGGTAAGTTCCTGAAGAAAAGGACAAATGAAATAAGTTGCGCAGAGGTTTAGAAATAGCGAAGGCAATGTGTCGCAGCATAATTGCAGGTATACCATCAGGACCGGTAGATTTTTTTATATCGAGATTCTTCAAGACTTTTGCTATAGCTCTTGTTCTAAGATAGATCCTTCCGAAGGAATAATTTAGAACAGGGATTGATGAAGGATTTTGGGCTGTAGGAGGGAGTGTGGAATTAGCTGCAAATAATTTTGCGAAGAGATTAGCCTTTCCAACAGAATCTGATATAATAGTACTATTATTATCAATCATAGGTGGAAACGAAGACTTGCCAAAATTTTGCCCAACATTTTTAGCAAATGTCCAGAAAGACCTGCTGTTGTTGGGGAGATCAAAGATTTCTCGTCTCAATCTTTGGTTATGTAGGAATTTTTGCTGATTGATAATTTTTTTTTGAATTGGCAGATTGACCTGATATCATAACTTTATTGTGACATTGTATATTTTCGGCAGTGTTTTATTATTTGTATACACAATCTTATTATTTGTACACATAATTTTGAGGTGATGGTGTATGAGTTAGGAGCTAGTATGACTGCTTTGCAATCACCCCTTATGTAACAAACCCCTAATCAAACTCCATTTATTGTTTGTGAGGCGTCAGCATACCATACAAATATTCCGGGGCGAAGAGAGGATGGGCTGATTTCTGTTCGCTCTCTGCTTGCCAGGATTATTTTGACAGTTTTTTTGGATAATCAGATTTGATTTTAGTGATACATATATTTAATTTTGACTAATCGCAAGTGCTAATTGAGGAAGTAAGTTGTTTCCAAAAATAGTTGCTTCGATGTTTGAAAAATAAAAATTAATTTAGTAGTGAAAGAAAATTTGACAATAAATTTAAAAATTAAAACGTTTCTTAGAATTTTTGCTTGGCAACCGATGTTTTTATTACATATTTCAGTTGAAGTGATAGTTACATAGTTCAGTTGAAAATTCAAAAATTTCATCTGCCCTTTTGGCATTACACTTTTAAAAGTTGTATTTTTATTAGATAGAGTTATTGAGGCTTATACTAAATATTGTATAAGACTTTCTATTTTTTTTTATTTTTTTTTATGCATAGCCAAAACACTAGGTGGGAACCTTTTATACCGATTGGTACGTTTGGCTAGGGAGGGAAAGGAAAATTTGGAAAGGAGGATGGTAAAAGGGAAGGAGGACAATTACGAACGAAGGTGTTAATGTTCGTCTTGAATTTGTTTAGGTCATAAATATAAAATTTGTCATGTTTTGGGAACACATAAGATGGAATTTGGTTCCACATTCGGGATGTTGAAGTTATAAACGAATTTCCATAACTTGTCTTTTGCCATCTAGGGATTTCGATGGTGTAGGGATGAGCACATGCTGCCCTTCGTGTTTCGCGAGGGAAACGCTTAAGTGGAGGTAATATAGATTTAATTTCCACTGAGCATGTGCCGATGCCTACGAGATATCTATAAAAAAGCGAGAGAGCTCCGACTATACGACGATGTCCAAGAGGAGCAAGATGGGCTGTCACATTTGGGTCGTTGATTAGACGAATAGCCCATTTTTGGACTTTATCCAAATGTTTTAACGCAATACTAGAAGCGCCAGCCCATATGTGAAAATTGTACTCCATTTTGGGTCGTATGAAAGCTTTATAGATTTTCAAGAGGTCACAGGGGGAGAAGTAAGCCTTACAGCGGCTAAGAAAACCCAAACATTTGGCTGCGTTTTTTGCAACATCAAATATATGATCATTCCAGATCATTTTTCGATTAAGGTGCATACCTAATATGCTTAAGTTTTCAAACCGCTGAAGTTTATCTTCCTGAAACAAAAGAGTAGGATCAAAAATGGAAATTTTTCGGGAGATTGTACAGCTCTGAGTTTTAGAAGAGTTAAACTCGACTCTGTTTTTTATGCCCCAATTAGCTATTGCGACCAAATCGTGGCTGAGGGAACTAGCCATGATGTCTTTTTTGGTTGACACAGCGGTGGATGTAGCTTCAGATTTTTTATGAAAATCGTAGGAGGCTACTAGGGTGCTGTCGTCTGCAAAGCTGTGGATTGGATTGAAAGTGGTTTGGAGCAAATCATTTATAAATATAAGGAATAGGGTAGGTGAGAGAACTGATCCTTGGGGAACACCAGCGTTTATTTGGAATTGATCGGATTTAAATCCGTCAACTAAGACTTGAATCGTACGATTCGAGAGGAAACTTTCAATCCATTTGAGAGAAGAGAGACCCAGGCCTACTGCTTGACATTTTGCTAATAATGCGCTATGCCATACTCTATCGAAAGCTTTAGAAATATCTAGAGCCACAATATTTGCTTCACCCGAATTGTGCAAGCAAATATTTAGCTTCTCGTTAAGGTATGTCATTAAATCACCGGTGGACCGGTGGGATCTAAATCCATATTGCCTATCGTGGACAATACCTTGGCTGTCAAGATATTTGGTCAGCTTTTTGTTTATTAAGATCTCCATCACTTTGGAGAGGATCGATATTATAGCTATAGGCCTGTAGTTGGAGGGATCGCTTTTGTCGCGTTTTTTGGGAATTGGGTTAACATGCGCAATCTTCCATTGGGTTGGGTATACTCCTGTAGAGTAGGATAAATGGAATAAGTTGCGCAATGGTTTGGAAATAGCGAAGGCTATATGTCTTAGAACCATAGCAGGGATGCCATCGGGACCGGTAGACTTTCTGATATTCAGATTCTTAAGTACCTTAACAACGATCTACTTCAAGCTCTGAAGTAGACTCTTCCGAAGGATGAGTTACTTATAGGAACTGAAGGTGGATTTTGAGTCGTTGAAGGAAGAGTGGAATTAGCAGAAAACAATTTGGCAAATAAATTTGCTTTTCCAACCGAATCTGATATTATTTTGTCATGGTCTATTAGTGGCGGAAATGAAGATTCGCAAAAGTTATGCATGACATTTTTAGCAAAGGACCAAAAGGTTCTGCTAGTGTTAGGGAGATATAAAATTTCTTGTCTCAACCTTTGAGTATGTAAAAACTTCTGCTGGTTAATGACCTTTTTACAATTATTTCTGACGATGTTGTAATTCTTCCTTGATTCCTCTGACTTATTGGCCATGAGATTTCCAAATGCCACCTCTTTTTCTTTAATAGCTTTCCTGCAGACGTCGTTGAACCACGACGTGGATGATTTTTATTTACACTTTTTAACGAGTTAGGAATAAAAATTTTCATACCTAACTTAATCGTTTTGCTAACAACGTCTGTTGCAAAGTCGACATTTTTATGTTGGAAACACGAGGACCAATCAAAGCTTGTTAAAAAATTGTTTAGACCATCCCAGTTGGCTCGATTATAATGCCAGATCAATCTTTTGGGATGTACATTTTGGTTGGTCAATGTGCTTGTAAAGAAACTGACATTTACAAGACAATGGTCAGATTTGCCAAGTCCAGAATTAACGAAGGTGGAATATTTCTCGGGATGAGAGGTCAGAAATAGGTCTAAGAGATTCATTTTATCGCCAATCCGGTCCGGGGTTCTTGTTAGACTTTTTACAAGTTGAGAAAGGTTGTGTAAATTAGAAAAAAGTTCAACTTGCGTGCCTTCGGGGGTATTGCGACTAGAATGTTTGAGCCAGTTGATATTATGAACGTTAAAATCTCCGGCTAACACAATTTCAGATTCTGGATGGTTTTCCAAAATCGTGTTGATTGTGTCAGATAGATTATCTAATTCCACAATAGTTTCGGGCCCACTTAATTGAGGTGATCTGTATAGAAAACAGAAGTGGATGATGTGCTTTCCTACATGGATTTTAACCCATATGTAGTGGAACAATTGGTTGGAGCTCTTGAAATTGTGAAGAGTATTGTAAGCAACATCAGATCGTATATATAGGGCGACCCCTCGATGGGGAACAAAAAGTGGAACTAGTGAATATTTATTAATGTTGAAATTATTATTTTCACTGTTTACTTGAGTTTCACTTAATGCTAAAATTGCTGGTTTTTCAGTATATAGATGAGCTTCGACATCATGAAAATTCGTTGATAAGCCACGAATGTTACAAAAATTGATTTTGAACATGACAGAATATAAAGCTGTTGCAGATATAATAAGCAATTAGTTAAGTGGTATTCACCCGAATTACCATTACTTATCCCACGTTAAGATTTGGAAAATTCAAGGGAGAATTTAGTTTAGTTTACTTTTTTCTCTTTACTACAGTTTCTGTAGAGGTCAATAATTTGTGCATTTGAGTGAATTGGAAAAGTCAATAGAATAATGTGAATTTGTAAAGATTTTTTTTAGACCTATATTTATATAATGTAATTTTTTCATTTTTTTTAAATATTAAAAACAAAAAAAAATAACTGAAATAATTTCTTTTTATTCGATCATTTTTAAGATTTCATTTAATGAAAGCGAAGGATAATACAAAAAAAGTCAATTCTTTTATATTTTTAACCTGTATCTTTTTATAAATTGGCTTATTTCTTGTATTTTTTTTGACGTAGAAGAAACATTTTTTTTATTATATCCATTATTCATATACATATATATCTATATATATATTATATATATATATATATATAAACATATTGTTAAGACAATTTTATTCTTGTTTGGTAGAAAATTTTCATTTTTGGATTTTCCTGGAAATTTTTCCATTGATTGCGATATTTGATCGATTTTTGAGAACAATAATGCTAATGCTTTTACTAAATAATTTTTTTTTACTTTCAACAGCTTCATTCTCTAAGAAAAACTTCATGAAAATAAAACACAAATAAAATATAGCATTCTATTTACAAACATTTTTGCGGTACTTTAAAGTACTAATTTTCGTGAAAAAAAGCAAACAATGTAATTTTTCGAGGATTTTAAAAATAGAACAAACTTAAAAAGTACATATATCAATGAAGTATATATATACTTTTCGTGTGTACTTTATGGAACACGTTATTACATTATCACAAGGGGAAAATCTTTATTTGAATTAAATATAAGTGATCTAGTGAATTCAAAGACTAGACTAGACAGAGAATAGATACATCATAACTAAATGTATATTAAAATAGCTGAATCTCTTCGGAGGTTATTTTAAAGTTGGAGAAATTTTATAGGAAATGGTTACCTACTATTAAATAGAGAGAGAGAGAAATTTTTTAATTTTATTTAGAGAGAAACATTTTAATTTTATTCTCTGGTTTAGGTTGGGTTGGATTCGCGGGTGGTATACTATTTTTTAAAAATGTATGTGATGGAAATGATTAATCTTTGTGTTGCTATATAATTTCTGGTACTATATGTATATTCCCAATTCTCAATTCTTATTCTTTCAAGTTGTTACGTTTCTTGTTTTTATTATTGTAATATTCATGCATAATAATCTGTTATTTCTGTAAAAATCCCACGCTAACGCAGCAGCAGCAATAGCAGGAAATTGTCTTTTCTTATAATTAGATATTATACTATAATTTCATTTCATATCATTTTTTTACTACAACATATTCAGTGGTCTTTAGACTATCAATTATAGTCATGAATAATATTAGTTTTTTACTTCTAAAATATATTATTCACCTTATTCTTGGGACGATTAAAATTTTCTTTCAATTAGAACCTATATTGCTGCACTAACTATACAAGCAACCAATTGATATGGTGTAGTGGTTAAATCAGAGGATATCTAACTCAAATCCCGTTTAGAGTATATATATTTGTGTATATAAAGTTCAAAATAAAATGATTTAAAAAAATATGATCATGAATTATGTACTTTTACAGATTTGATTTATTTAAAACAACATATATTTGATAAACATATATTTTGCAAATATATTTTTGCGAAATGTCTCATTATGCCAAACAACCACTTGCAAAATGATCACATATGTCAAACCGAAAGTTCTTATATATCCCTTTTATCAAAAGATATTAGATAAATTGGTGTTTTGCTAAATATCAGCTTGCTCCATTCTCATGAATACGGTATTATCATGATTTTGAATATTTACAAAGCTTTTAATCGAGTTTGGAGGTGTTCTAGCACAATGTTATACTTTAGATTTAGATCTTCGGCAGATTGAATTTTGGTGTTGTTTAGCTGATAATTGTTTCTAGCTAGCATCCCTTTCATCCATCATCGTATAAGGGTTGGCTAACGCTTCGAAGAATTAAAATCATTATCTAGTATCGAAATTTCATCCAGAAACGCGAGAAGCTTTAAATGTTTACACTGTTAAACATTTAAATAAATTTGTTTACATTAGTAACCGTCTACAATATGCAATCGCATTCAACCAGAACTATTTCAAATAAAGAAAACTTCTTATATATATTTTTGATTTTCAAAAATTTTGAGTGAATACCAATAATACGATTAACAATATCGCTTTAATCTTTCACTCACTTTTTTTTATATTTTTCTATAACTCTCTCTTCAGCCATTTCTACCGAACAGTATGAAAATATACGTTTTCTAACCTATATTTATTTTTCTATTACATTCACGATCTAGACACTCCCGGCTATTCAAATAAAAACAAAAACAAATCAGGATATTTACAGATTTAAATTTAATTTAAAAATAAAAATATCCACGCTACCCATTTTATTACGTAGATATAAATTTGATGTAATGCATTACGTAGTCTGTTGTACGTAACCCTTTTCTTTTTTTAATGCAGAAAGAAGTTGCAAACATCTTTCATTTTACATAATTTTGCATCAACATCAAAAATCAATTTCATGAAAAAAAAAATATGAAGCGACAAAGTGGTTTTACCTTTACTGATTTGAACACCGCATACCTATTTAGGGAAAAAAATTAACTAGAAAATTTCTTAGAAAATTTATAAAAAGTTTAAAGCGAAAGAAAAAAGGATTTTTGTTTTCTTAGAAAAATTGCACATAAAATATCGATTCTTCTATCAATATAATTTTTATAATAAAGTGATATACTACATATTTTATTACATAATATTACATCAATTTTTTTTTCATATCAACTCATTACGTATTCAATATTTCTATCCTATAAACCATATAGGTTGGCTTATAATGGCTTCATTGAAAATGTGTGTAGTCAACGATAGGTTATTTATTGGAAAAATTGCATTTTATGTGAACATAATGGCAACTTCTTAATTATTTTTTTGAAATATTAATTGAGTTATTTTTATTGTTGTTTTTATTAATTTTTATTATAAAAGACTATATTGGGGTGAACAGTCTAACAGTTGTTACGCAGACACTAAAGGTGGACAGTTTTGATGTCCGAAAGTCCGGGCGAAATCATTTCTACACTAATGTATACTAAGTAGTGATTTTATTTTAAATTTAAATAATCGGCTATTAAAAGTAGGAATTTAACTTACTTATAATCATCTTTTTTCGATAATATGTTTTTAATTTTTGTATCTTTTAAAAAATATATTTTCTTTTTTACCACAGATTCACCACCAATTTCAAACTTCTATGTTTCTGCCTTCAGACCCCGATAATAAAATCCGATCTCCATCAATAATTGCATGTATCCTATGATGCCACCATCAATATTATCAATGACATCGTTTGAAATCATTATAACACGGTGATTAGTGAAACTAATATCTCTTATGTAAGTTATTAGAAACAAATTATCGGGTTCTTTTAAATTGCTCTATTTTACTTCTGGTTTTATACTAATCAATTTTATCATTGACGAAATTGTTGGTAAATTTCTGTCTACCGTAGGGTTACAATTTGCTACGCATTTTGTACTATTTGGCATGATTTCTTATTGAAAGCGTCGGTTTTGAGACTGTAAATAGTGTTAGCAACATTAACTTGAACAGCTTTGGCTCGTGGTTGGTTATGTGTTTTACATTTCTGTTGCAAGACATATTTACCCGATTCATGTAATTTGATCATGCACCGAACACCACATTTATAAGGTCTACTAATCTATAGTCACAAGCTAAATAAAATTTGCTCTCGTTTTGTTTTACTTAAATTGTAATGAAAGCCCTCAATATTTAATTTATCCTTATCCTTGCTGGACTTGAAGGTTTCACAACGTTTTTCTCTTTGTTTAACTTCAGTATTAAGTTCTGGAGTAAAAACAATTGCAATCTAAATTACTAAAGTATTAAATATAATGAATCAATTTTAGTTTAATTAATAAACTTCCAAATTAAGTACTAGGAAAATGCAAAATTTATATGTAACACACATGTAACTCTTATGGTGGATTTCATCTTCATGGACGAACGTCCGGACAATTTTATTTTACACTATAAATGAAACACAAATACCATTAAGAAAATTTTATGATTTCCTCTCAATGCGCGAAGGACTGACATTTGTTATGTAGTCAAAAAAGGTTGACGTTTGAAAATATGTTTACATGCGTTGATATTACTTTTATTAAAAAAATTTAAAATTTTGTTAAGAGTAATAATGGATAATAACATTGTAATATTCGAAAAAAATAAAATAAAGCGCTTTGCTTTTATCTTAAAATATTAATAATTTGTTAGAAACAAAATAATCTTATATTAAAAAACAAAAAAATTACACTTCATATCTTTTTCTTAAAAAAAATTTGAAATTCTATATGTCAATGCGTTAATTCATAAATCGAGATAGCAATAAATATTTATTAAATAATTATATATCTATCCTTTTCTTTTACTTCGTCCTTCAGCCAAAAGTTAAAAATATTTTAACTAAGAAATTGGATGAAGAAAATGCCCGGAGAGGATTTTTTTTGTATGTGTTGGTAAAATAAAATTTTTTGATTGGTTAAAAAATTTGTCCGGACGTTCGCCCATTAAGAGGAAATCAACCTTTACCCTTTTATACCCACCTCCACCCCTCAACTTAGTCGACCATTTTGATAAAGGCCAATAGGTTTGGGGGATTTATCCTGCAGAAGTTTTCTGAGGTTATGTAGTGCATTTCCATACCCTTAAATGCAATTTGTATATCTGAGGTTATGTAGTGCATTTCCATACCCTTAAATGCAATTTGTATATTTGTTAAAAATATGTAGTCCAATTATTTCCTCTAAATTTTAATAAATATGCTTATTATTTACTTTATTATTTACTTTTCATACGCATTTACGCATTTATTCATATTAATTATTCTTAGTAGTTTGAACAGATACATTTGTTAAATATTCGAATCACTGGTAACATAGAAAGCGTACATTACAGATTAGAAAAAAGTCGAATAGCACTGTTCGGTATTTACAATTTTTAAAAAAAATTTCAACCTTATTTCAGTTTTATTTGAATTGAGCGAAAATGCTAACGAAAACTTTAATTTTTAACATTTTGTGTTATATTTAATATTTATTAAAATCTTCTGAAAATCCCGCCAAAAAAGATGTGAATTTTCCTTTTAATTTTTTTTTACCGTTTTCATTTTGGATAATTTTCTGGCAAACAAAACAACATTTGTAATTTTTTTTTTGTCATTTTAAAATTTCATTCACTCATTTCTATCTTCCTTACTCGTATATTATCATTTGACTAATTATTAATTTTACTAATCATAGTATAATGAAAGTAAACTAACTATAATTGTAAATTTTCATTTGGAATCATTTTTCTCTCACCCTTCTTTCTCTTACCTCTCAATATCTTTTATTATTTTAGCACATGGACAAAGCTTGAATTTCCTCGTTTCAAGGAGGATAAGGATGTGACGATGTGAAAAATTGAACGTTTATTTTGCTTTGCTTTTTATTATAAGTTTAATTAGATCCACATTTGTTGTGAATGTCATTTTAAAATTATGAAATTGCATAACTGATACTGAGTATTTTGAATTTTACATTTTATTTTGTATAATAACTTCATATCCTATTTGATATAAACATTTTTTGAAATTCAATAAAAGTCAGTGGTTAGCAACATTTTTTATCTACAATTTTTTTTTTATAAAAACACAAGTCGATTGTAATTTCTGTATTTTTGTGAAGACAACAGCTGAACTTTAAAATACGTTATTTCCATTTTCAGTTGAAATAGCTTTTTGATGGAAATGGAAGAAAAATTTTGATTAGAATTACATAGAATTATCGTCTTACTTATTCTGCAGATCAACAGTTAAATTTTGCACTTATTTTTACAATTTTCCAAGTAACGAACAAAATTTTCTCTGAACAATTAAGAAAAGTTGAAATAAAGTCTTTTCAAATTCATCTCCAGCATTCGGGAATAAGAAAAGACTGGTTCTAATATTCAGAATGGGTGTATCATAATTTTTTTTTATTTTTCTATAAAACTACAATATACATAAAGTTATTCTGAAAATAACATTCGGTAGTTGGTTTTTTTATTTATTTATTTATTATGCTCCATATATTGTACAATTAATTCTTTTAAAACTATTTACTTAGATACAGATATATAATTATCTTTACTGCAGTTGATTTGTATTTTTTTATTTTTATTTAAAAGTTTTCGAGTTTAATACTATAAATTTAAAGGAAAATTGGAGATGAAAAACCTTTTTGAATTTTTGTTTTGTAAAACTTAACGCTAACTATTCGGTAGTTGATATGCTCCATTTTTTATATGTAAGCAACATATAATAGCTAGTGGAACATATAATGCAATGGACCTTTCTACACTAATTTTTTCGTCATCTTCTTCTTCAGTTATTTTAAGGAAAATTAATTCTATTTAGAGCAAAAAGAAAAAAGCTGGAGCAAAAAAAGAAGCTTTTTTTATCTGTGAAAAGACAAAATTCTCTCAATTTTTCGACGTTTTACACAAATACATAGAAACATTAAAAATGCATTTTTTAATTTCAGAATTCTTTTATTCGCAGATGAATTAATTATTATTTTGAAATTTGGTTGGGATTACTCAGTTTTGGAATAGATAAATGAAAATAAATGATGAACAACGTATGATGATAATTTATTTGATACGATTTCATGTTTATTATTCTTTCTTTAATATTAGAAAACAGTTTTAGCTATTTGGATATTATTTAAGTGCTTACTATTTATTATTTTATTTATAATTAATTATTATTATTTGTAAACAACAAAAAAAAAAAAAAAAAATACCTACATTACATATGTATATCAATATCCATATATCTCAAATATCTCATAAAACACAATAATCAATAATACAATAAATAAACATTGAGAATTCTTTTTTAATAATTACACAATTGTCAACAACATCTGACAAAGAAAAAAATGAATGACGTATCCAGTAAAGGTCAGGCATCTTAACGTCAGATGATCCCCTACTTATACAGTATAAGCACATTTAAAATGAAATTATACATTACCTCGGAAACAGCAACTAGTAATCGAGTACGATGGAAATGTCAAGTGGAAATCCAACGCTCCCAAAAGGAGTAGGAAAAAAAGGCTAGTTGTTGACAGTGTTTTCCTACCAGGAACTTTAAATATGCTGGCCTATGCTTTTTAATAAAATTCTTAAAATGAACCAAATCTACTGAAAAAATAATTATTGCTTACATCATAGTAGACATTGTTTTTATTCTATACAACATATTTTTCATTGGTTACAGTAAATTGCTTGTTTACACTAAAGGTTGCTTTAAACTCAAAAGTTTACTTATTATGAAAGTTAAAATGTTTTGCGCAATAAGTTTTTATTGACGATTCCAATTCTTTAAGAAATAATGTCATATGAGAAACATATTTTCTCATACATACAATACTCTTATTCGTTTACACAAAACAAGACTAGATATAAAAATATAGAATAAAAGTGAGTACGTCATTCAAAAGAAGATGAAGAATAGTGTAAAAAGCCTTATTATAGAGTTATAATCCATAATACTCCATTGTATTGCTAGTAAGTATTGCTGTAAAACCTTTATTAAGTTTTTGTCATACCCATTAAATGCTGGGTGGAGCAGTTGGTATATATAAATCTGGTTGGTGACAAATTAAATAAATAAAGCTATTCTATTTGAGAAGGCTTACAATTAGTCCTGACAATAGCAGTAGTTTTACACATTTAATGAATTGATAAGCCAGTAATTTGATAAATAAATGCTCGAAATATTGTAAATATTGCAGTATAAAAGCACGAAAAGGTGATTTTATCTAAGTTACTGTCAAGAGAATACAAAAAAAGAAAACCCTTATTTGTATTCAGGGGTGGATCACATGTTCTATTTTTCTTATAAATATGTTGAAAAAATCAGACAAATCCCTATTTCTGTGGCAAAGAGTTAATTACTCTTAAGTAAAAATATCCTTTTTGGTAATACATGTAGAGTTGTGAACTGATGAAAGATACCAAATTCATTTCGAAATCAAATCGTTATCCAAAATGATGATCTAAAAGGAGTACGTTCTCCAATTTCAAAGTTTTACTATTTTTTTTTCATTTGTTTGCGGTGCAAATTAAATCTTTTGATGGCAGGCACGCTAATTTAAAATAACTGAACTTGCCTTACTGGATATTTTATGAAAATAAAAACATGAAAATAAAAACAAAAATAATATAGATTATTTTCTACTATAGATGGAAAATCATGTGTTCAATTATTTAATATCAAAATCTCTGCTGCATTACGTAAATATTTTTTGTTAATGTTATTTTTTTTTTGTTTTTAATAAATTTATGATTTTAAAAGTGGGTGGCATTGGGCAAAATTTACCACTAACTATATTGTCCTTATATTATGATTGAAATTTCAAGCTATTTTCATTTGAAAAAAGTAATCAATAAAATAATTTGATAAAATTTGATGGCAGTAATGATAGTAAAAGTAAAAATGAAAATTTGTCAGTTGCTTCTGACCATTGAATGCATGATAAAAAAAAATGTAATTAGAATAAAATAATATTGTAATGACATATAGTCCCTGTTAGATTTTATTTTTCACAATGAATTATTCTAATATTTTTTCTGAAGGCAGTGTGATTGTAGAATAAATTAATATAATTCACATTAAAATTTCAATATAGTTTTAAACTTAAATTTTAAGTGTTCCATTTAAATAGAACCAAATTTAATATGAGTAGAAAATGATCACAAGTTCGCATCCAACACAAAAAAAATTCTGGTGGAGTAGTAAATAGTTGGTTCTTTAAGAGTTTTTTCAATTTAATTTTAGAGAGAATTTTCAATTTAATTTTATTATATTTTGTTTTAAATGGGCATTATCAATCACAGCCTGTGGACGAATGTTGTTAGTTGAATTGCATTTTGAAAATTAAAAGAATGTTATTTAAAACCTGCTATGAAATACATAATTACTTACTTTTAAGAAACCTGACGATTTTTCACTTATAAATATAGCGGATTTAATAACATTTGTTTGAATCCATGAATTTTATTTTTCTGTATTCATATTATCTATTCCATATAGTTAAAATATCTTGTAGATGTTAAGATCATTTTTTGTTTTAGTTTTGGAAGTGTAGATTTTCGAAAACATAATCAATTTTTTTAACACTTTTTCTCCAAACATGAACAAATAAATTTATTCTTGTATATATGTATTGTATAAACTAATTAGAAAATCATAAAAATCAAATCATTCTTCTCTATTTAGCTACTAATATCTTTAAAAAATTTCTTATAATTTGTTTACATCAATTCATGGTCAATAATATATTAAACTCTGTAAAATTTACAATAGATATTAAAGTGAAATAAATAAATAACAAATAAAGAGTTTAAATATTTTTTTATATTAATTTTTGGTGCTTGTGCAATTTTTAATTGATGAATTCCAATGGTAAAAAAAATATCCTACTAATGAAATATCAGTTAAATATTTTTGTGGTACTAATTCGTTAAGCTTTTACATAGTTCGCAACTCAAAAAGTACAATAAAACGAATAAATTATTCAGTGAGACACCATATTTTTTTTATTTGAAAGATTGTATTATCCCATTATGTATGGAAAATAACATAATTTAAATGACCACCACCACGACTTCTCCCAACGTATTACATTCTGCCAACCTAATTTTCGATCCCTTTTTCACATAAATTTGGCTGTATTTCATCAATAGCAAGTTCAATGTTGATTTTTAATTGCTCAATTGTTGTTGAATTATCGACATAAACTTGTGACTTAGCATATTATCTCCAAAGAAAGAGATCACAAGGTGTTACATAACACGATCTGAGGGGATATTTAACTGGATCATTTCTTGAGATAATTTCATCACCAAATTTTGTTTTCATAAAATCGATTGTTAACATGGCTGTGTAGCAGGTGGAACCGTCTTATTGAAACTACATATCCTGCAGATTATTTCCAACAACAAGAAAAAAAAATTATTTAACATTGTTTTGTATCGTTCTCCAGGGATTGTTCTTCAAGGAAATAAGGATCAATCACTCCACCAGAATGAACTGTACACCAGACAGTGACTTTATTTGGATGTAATGTTGTCTGAAACGTTTCGTGTGGATTTTCAGCACTCCAAATTCTGTAATTATGTTTGTTTACATAACTATTTAAACAATTTTGAGCTTTATCGGTGAATACAAATGTTCATAATTTTCAAGTTGTTCATAAATGACGGGTATTAGTGATATAATAACATAATAAATGTTAAAAAATAATGCGCAGTGTTGCCAGTTTAACCATTTTAAATTGTATTATCACTATTGGAAAACCCTTTATATCATTAGATTGCATATTTCCGATAATTAACGCATTTTTTGCCTTTTTGGTCATCCTAAATGGCACACTGTGTTTCTAATTTATCCACATTAGTTTATAGAAAATTTTTAAGGATTATTTTAACTTAATAATAGTTTCATCAAGTTTTCAAAGAGATATTTTAACCTTTTATTTGAATTGTGCTTCCCAGAACCCTCACAGATGTTCATTATCGTTTTAACTGTTTATTTATATTTAATTTTAAAAAAAATATTTTATATTTGATGCTAACCTTAGATAGGTAGGACAATTCTAATTGAAAACATAGTTGGTAGTATTATAGCCTATAGTATAATAATAATTGTAAGAATACAATTTAAAAATAATTTTTTCTTTTAATACTCAATTTTGCATTCCTTTTTCGACCAGGAAATAGAAAAAAAGCTTATTTAAATTTAAAATTTATAATGAAATCCCCAAGACGAAATCATCAAATACAATATCAAAACAAACAAATTTCACCACCATCATTTTTTTACACAAAAATAAAATAATACTGTAAAAATAAAAAAATTTAAAATATACTTTTATCGAAACCAAACTAGTCCCCTAAAAAGTAGAAAATAAAGCTAGTGGTGGATATTGAGCATCTAGAACTACTATAAGATAAAACACAAAAGTATATAATGAATCTTGCGGAATATTGTATATAAAAGTATATAAAAGTATATAAAATAAGTATTTTATCCAACTATAGAAAAATGTGAAATTTTTCCTGTGCGATCGCTTCAAAATCATCCAGTTGAAAATCCCGAAATCATCAAATTCAGAATTCTTCCCAAAAAAATAAAAGAATTTTTTTTTCAATAAATGAGTAGTGGAGGTTTGGAAGCGACGGCCCTCTGCTTTAAAAATGCTATATGAGTTTTATACTAAAATATTACTGTCTTTTTTTACCAGCCGTCAGTAAAATCAGGTATTCTTTTTCCCAGAAAAAAAATTTACTGTGGATCTTATAGTTTGAGAATTTTGATTTTTCAGTGTTTTTTAATTGGAGATTATAAATTTTGGATTTTGATTTAACGATTTTTATTTAGACTATTTATAATTAAGGATTTGAAGAATTACCTTTCAATCTTTTCTTATCCAACAGTGGCTATGCAAAACATATACTTTTCAAATTTTGGGAAAACCAACAATATCCATTTTTCTATTCAAGAAATCGATATTTTCAAATAGGAAGAGGTACTTTTTTATGCAAATTCAGATTATAAGTTTAAAAATAACAAACTTTTAACTAATTTTCAATTTTAAAATAACGACTCTCTCGAATCTCACTTAAAAAGCTGATAAGCATACTCTGACACACCCGGTATATTGATAATTGGATATATTTTGGTATATTTTGATAACTGAAATTTGAATTAGCCGAAATTCTGTGTAAATAAGTAAATCGGAACTTTGGTGTACTAAGAATTTTAGTTTTTGGTATTTTATTTTTGGGGACTTTGTCGTACTCGGGGTTTTCTCACTGCACATTTTTTTTTTTGAGGATATTGTCCACCTACCACCTATGCAATAATAAATAATTATAAAAAACGTGCTCTTTTTAAATTTTCTATTTTAATTTTCAATTGTTAACAGATTCATTTTAGTTGATTTTATAACAATAATATTGTGGTAATATGTATATATATCGTTATATATCTATAAGTATTTTCTGTGCAGTTGTTAGAATTTTCTCGTGAGACTCAACAACTTTAAAGAAAAAAATTTCAATAGTTCTGATAAATTCAACAATTTATTTTAATTAGGAGGATACCATAAAACAGAGTATCACCAAATGGAAAATTTGTTGGTAGTATTTTTTTTTGGCTTTAGAATAATTAAAATATATAATTGGTGACTCGGTGGTTGTCACAACAAATGAAAAATTTGTAGTTTTTTTTCGGTTTATTAAATCTACGATATTAAATGAAATTTAAAAAATACAATTACCATTCCCCAAATACATGTCTATGGGTTAATTTTCTAAAAATAAGATTTTGAGAAATTCTAATTTCCATTCTTTAATGGAGAACTTCTTTTGAAATTTTTAATTTAATATTTGCTTGAAATGTTTTTTTAATTTAAATAAAATTCTACAAAGGAAAAACAACAAAAACAAAAAAAAACTAAAAATTTGAATACATTTTAATTATAGGGATTATTCTAACTTCATTTTATCCTATGGAAACTTTTAAGAAAATTTACATTATGGTAATGAACAAAAAATAAATACTACATTTGCATTTTCTTTTTGTTTGCATTTTGTTTTTATTAAAATTTGTTAGTTGTACAGGAGTTCTGAAACAATTATTCCAATTGATGTTAAATTGTTCAAAACGATTTTATGTTTGTAATATTTATAGTATAATAACTATGGCCATAGACAATTTTTTTCTATCTATAAAGATAAATTTTTAATATTTGAAATATTGTTAAAGAAAATCTCAATTATATAATCTCAGTTATTTTGAATATATTAGGATTTTTGATTCAAAATTGCAGTAAGAGTTTTTGAAAAATAATTTATTAGAGATTATAATGACAATTATTATACGAAAAATACCTAAAACAAAGATTTTTTTTTATAAATTTGTATTTATAAAAAATAACATTTAAAAGCGATTATAATATTTAATGGAAATTCTAAATTGGCAATTACATAACTTGTTAGTATCTTAGTTATACATATTTATAATTAGTAGATATGTACATGTAGAAGTTTAAATAATTCCAATGGTTCAAATCGTTTTAAAGAAATAAATGAATTGAATTGAATATAAAGTTTATTTCGGGTCGCTGAACCTTATTAGATTTTTCAGGCCATATACTTTTTTTATAACTATATTAATAATGTCCCAATGATCAATTATCGATCCCGTACCGTGAACGCGAAGAGTCACGATTCTCATTATTATTATTATTTAGCATATGACTAGGAGTGTCATATACAAGGTCATCACAGTGCTTGGAAGAACAAGTCTCTTCTTATTAAAAAGTAATTTATTTATTCGATAGATTGTAAACAAAAAAATAACAAAAAGATCTCTATGTTATAGAAAGATTTCAATAAAGTAAAGTATTCAGTATGTAATACTGTGACGAGCATACACTTGAATGAACTTTCATTCGTTAAACATTATTATTTGTTATTATATTTTTGATTTTATTCAAAAAAGAATACAAGCACGTCATAAGCCTTAATGAAGAATGTGTTAGTAAAGAGAGAATTGGGTCAGGAAATGCTTAACACAAGCATGTAAAACAAAAAAAAGGAGATAGATAGAATAGAATAGATAGAATATTAAAAACAGAAACAAAAATAAAATCCGTAAACGGAAAAATAACGGTTAAAAAATCTAATAACTTTGATTTGTCTTCCAACATGTCAAGGCAAAAATAAATAAGCAATATGCTCACGAGTCAAAAGTGGAAGCACTTTAAAAACTTCCACAATTAAAAATTATATCAGAGATTTAGCCTATCTTCCAGCATGTCAAGATAGGCTAAATAAAAATTTATCACTTTTAAATTATGCCGAAGAAGCATTAGTCAATTTATTTAGAATTAAAATTAAAGAAATTAAAAATATATATATATATAAGGTAAACGTACGTATTATCGTTATATTTTTAATGGTCTTCTCACTGTTCTTATTATAACTTAAATAGTAATCAAAAAAAGTTTAAAAAGTATATATTTTCAGAAAATGTAAACCTTTTTCAATAACATACAACTTTAAAATTAAATTTTGAATAATATTTCTGGAAATTATAGAAGTTTAAAGTTTCAGGGTCATATGTCCGTAATATCGATATAATGAAAAATGTATGTTCCTAATATCGATACATCCAAAACATAAACAAAAACAAAACGTAACATAAAATATTAATTCATAATTTAGGAACATAAAATTGAACCTCTGAAAGATTACTTGCATTAAAATATATTATTAGTTAATTACATATATATTATTCTTCATTTATCAGGATGTTTGTAAGTTCGACAGAATACTCCAACATATATACAAATTGCAATTAGCTTTGATTCTCTTTTTATAATCCCTGTCTACCATGCTGAACCTTTGCAGGAAAAAATACCATTGCATGAAATATATTTTTTTAATTTAATGTTAGTCTTCTTCGCAAATAATAAGGAAAAATAAAAAATAATAATAATAATATAAATAAAACGAACAATTTTTTTGATTTATAATAAGAGAGACTAATAGAAATTTTATCAATAGTTTAATATGGTATATTAACCAAAAGGCAAACAGCATTTAACACAAAAAAAACATAATGCACTTAAAGGTTATTCTTATTACTTAAAATTATACACAATATGCATATGTGTCTACATATTTTATTTTTTTTTTTATTTTTTTTTATTGTTATGATAATTATCATAGCATCATAGTTTTGCTACCGTATGCATTGCCTGTATAGTACTATAGGTATATATATTTACTCTAGCCAGAAATGTTATGTGATGATGAGTTAAAATTGTAATTTTTTTTTTTTGTTGTTATTATGATAATGATCATAGTATCATAACTTTGCCATACCGTATGGATAGCCTGTATAGTACCATAGGTATATATATATACTCTAGCCAGAAATGTGATGCGATGATGAGTTAAAATTGTTATTTATTTTTATTTTTTTTGTTTATTGTTTTTTTTTTTAGTATATATATATATATATATACTGTGTACCTACAATATTAATTTTTTTTATATTTACAATTTTATTTATTTTTGTTTTTAAAATTGTTTTCGTTCAAAGTTGTGGCTCATTATAAAATAGTATTTGTTCGCAATAAACTTTGACGCTAAGCTTACGCAGCGAATGTTATTGAATGTTAACAGGATTAACTTAATTCTGAATTATACGATAAATTTTCAATGTTGGCAAAAAGGATGTCGCTAAAATAATCGAGTAAATGGCCCTTAGGGAATAGAAAATTTTGCACCTTACTACAAATATTCTGTTTATATGGTAATTAAAAGCGTTATAATACAAAAATAAAGGTATGATAAATTAGTAAGCAAATACGTATTTTTCTTAAGCTTGAAACGAAAACCCTAATAAAGGAAAGAAATGCTAGAATTTATTTTGCTTCCGTCATTTATGGCGGATTACCAAGCTAGTTACTTTATCAAAGCATTCAATATGTATTTTTTTTTTGTTATTTGAACTCGAGTTTTAGTAAAATTTTGAGGGATTCTCTGTGAAATAGTATATAAAGAATTGAAGGATGTCTTGACAGAAACCTCTCATACCAGTTTCGTTCTGATGGTCTGTCGTTTTTAGATATATTATTTCTGCTATACTGATCCTTTCTAGCTGGAAATTCAGCATTATACAAATAAGTAAGAGTCAATTCTCTATTTGAATTTCTTCGTCGAAAGTCAGTACAATTGGTTTTCCAACCTTGTAACTGACTTCGGATTTTCCTTGCTTTTATCAAATAAAATTGATAATGGAATTTTATATGATTTACAGGCTTTATAAATTGTCACTCTTTTATTGCAGCCTTCAAATCTGCTTCAATGAATTTTCTAAGTTTTGGCATTTTTTGATCCTGTTTGGAAAAATAATATATAATAATAAGTGATTAACAACTTACTTAAATTTTATATTATTAGTATTCCAATCTATATTCAGATGATAATTTATTAAGTTTGTCGATAGAATCTATGGTTGAACATAATATCGATAGAAAATATACGACAAGTTAATCCACTGATTTATTTTTAGCAGATTAAAATTTATAAATCAAAATAATACAAAATAAAATTCGTTTCAAGATCTTGTAGAATATGCACATTCACAAGACTAAGTATGTAAAGTACTTATTTCAAAATAAATAAATTAAAATCTAAATTTTAGTTTTTATTGTTTAATATAGAACTATGTGTATATCGATATTAGGTACATGAACAAAAAAATGATGTTCCTAATATATATTATTTTACGTTTTTTATTAAAACTAAAAACTTTTAAACCAAAAAACTTTAAAATTAAAATTTTTAATACTTAACTCTATTTGACAAAATTTAATTTCATTCAAGCAATTCTTCCTCCTTTTCTAGTAAAATCCCTTCGATTCTGTAGGCTTATAGATTTAAATTAAATATTCTCACGAAATATTAAATATTTCCGCCAAATTTCACAAAATTTGAAAATTAATATGCCCAAATCCAATGCCTTTTCAACCGTCGATTTTAATGAAAGTTATTTATAAAAAGATTAAATATATCGATATTACCAACATATATCGATATTACGTACATTTACCTTATGCTATTTTTTTCATTCTTTAATATCCTTCTTATAACCTACATAGAGTAATCGATTCACAATTGTCCATTCTGGTTTAAAATTGCATTCTTTTGCATTAATTTGAACTTGAAGATTTGCCTGCATTGATCAATTAGAAAAATTTCGAGGTGGCTGATTCAAAGACACAAACCAGGCAAATATAAAAATTTTAATAGGCAATTTTTAATTTATGATAACTTTATTTTTTGGGTAATTTTAATTGTTTTAATGACCTTAAAAACTTGTTATTTGAAAAAGTTTCATATTTTGTTGATTTTATAATGTGTTGCAATTTGGTTCTTGTATTAAATATATAGTTTTTCTATATGGCTTTCAGTTTTTAACTCAAGTCTTAGGCTATACAATTGTTCATCATCGAGAATTATAGAGCTGTTACATTAAGTCATTAACCACATTAAATACTCCTTTTTTTTATTGTAGTTGCTTTACATCAACTTTAAGAATTTTAGTACCCAAAAAATGCGGAAAATTTTGTTTAATGACAAAATCATTTCATTGTACATGGAATTTATATCTACTAAAGATGTTGTTATCATATGAAAGAACAGAATTTGATATTTATTTTTCTCGGAACCTGCTTAGTTTTTTAAATTACTTTAACTTTATATGCATGTAAATTTCCATTTTTGTGTGTAGGGTTTCGGAATGGAGCCAGAAAATAACGTTATTTAAATGTTTTTTTTACGTTAAATAAACACAAAAACAAAATATTATAAAAATTTTCTGTTGAAAACGAATAAACCTTATTTCACTGCTCGATCTCCAAAATGAAAAATAAAATACAGTTTTTTTTAAACAATTAAACAAAAACGATTTTATAAAGTCTGACATAAAAATATGAAGTTTTTAAATATTGGTTTGACACAAAAATTTGTTATCCTTCAAAAGTCATATCATCCTGCTACCAAACAATTAATAACGGACGAAGGAATGTTCATGAGAAATTTCTTGTCATTTCTTCCTATACTTTTTGAACAATTTAAAACAATTTTATTTGTTGGTTTTTTGGAAATAATAAAAAACGATATAAAATTCAATTAGGATTATCGTACCGAAACGATAATTTTTAGTTGGAAAGAAATTTTTTTTTGTTCCGAAATAAAATTCATTTGGGAACTTTTGATGTTTTTTTCTTTTCGTTCCGGAAGCCTAAATGTATGTTATGCAGAATGTTTTTTTTCATGTCTAAATGCCGTGATTAAGAAAAATCTTTATGTTAATTTCTGTTATATAAAACAACGAAATTTTTGCTTTCAACTTGAAATAATGATTAATGTTCAATTTTGCTCTAATATCAACAGTAACACTAAAGCTTTTTCAATTTCAAGATTAGTTGTTGATTTATTTTAGGATTGATTGAAAACAAATTTCTGTTGTGTTTTTATATTAGAAGCATATTTTGCAATAATGTTCGTTAAAAACCATTTCATGATTAAAACTAGTTTGCTTCTTGCATATGACCAAATATATTTACATTATTATTATATCATGTCCAGAAATTAGTTTAGCATGATAAATTGATTTAACTAATGAAGTAAAATAAATTCGTGTTACATTGGGAAGTTAACCTACTGTATAAAATTCGACATTTACTTATAACCAACCATCTATTTCGTAGTATAACAAAACCCGTTCAGAAAATGTTTAATAACTTCCAGTAAATGGAAAATTAGAGATCGAAAAATTGTTCATGGTAACCAAATATTAATTTCCTAACCTAACTGCTACCATACCACTAGTGTTAACACAATTTTAAACTACTCATATCATTTTGTATTATGTGGTTTTGTGGTTTATTTGAACATTTGAATTTTCACTTTTTCTTTAAATTTTAACCAATTTAATACTGAATTTTCTAAATTTAATTTCCATCACAGAAATTTTGTCTTTAATAGAAAATTAAATGTCCATTTGATAACCAATTGATTTATATTGATTTTTAATAATTCACCTCCACCCCCCTTTCTTGTCAAAATACAATAACGACGGAATATTTTCATTGAAATTAAATTCATAAGAGTCTAATGCAGTACTGAAATGATTTAACTGTTCTGTTCGAACACAATTCAATTGATTTAATTGACAGATTAAAAAAAAAATTCAGAGGATTTCTCCGAATTTAACGAGTATGAAATTTTGATTTTAATTGAAATTCTGAATATAATTGCTTTCAAATGATATGATAAGAAGAATAGACCAACGATAGCCTACTAAATAATAATTGAATTTGGTTGAAAATATAGAAATAAAAGAAAACCTCTGATGTAGAATGCGATAAATTAAAAGTGTAGGTCATTTTTTTTTTTTTTTTTTTTTTTTAATGGCCAAAATAATGGGATAAACACCCTAGCTGCTTTCGCAGAATTTTAACCAGTTAGTAATAGTAATAGAATAAAAGAAAGTACAAAGGAAATAAATAATAACATAAACGGAAAATAAGAAGAGAATAGATGAGAAATAGAAATAGTAACACAGGTTTACAGACAACTTAACAGAAATTGATTCACTCTTTTTTTGAAAACTTCCAAGTTGTATTTTTGGGGGAACATATAAGGTGGTAGAGTGTTCCATAGTTTAGAGGTTCGGTTAACGAAAGAATTTTTGTATTTCACAGTTCTGGTTCGAAGAGGCTCGACTACAAATTTGTGGGAAAGGGCTGCTCTGCGAGTATTTCGTTGGAATGGTTTTATTTTTGGCATAATACTTTTAATTTCGTCAGAACAATTACCCAATAGATATTTATAAAACAGAGTGGCTGCTCCTACATTTCGACGGTGACTCAGCGATGTTAGGTGTTGTGTAACATCTCCATCATTAATAATTTTGATGGCTCGCTTTTGTACTTTATCTAAGTACTGGAGGGTACTGTTGGGTGCACCGCCCCAAATATGTGAGTTATACTCAAGTCGTGGTCGAATGTATGCCTTATATATTAGAAGAAGGTTGGATGATGTAAAATATTTTTTACTTCTGCTTAAGAATCCCAAACATTTCGCGGCATCTTTTGCAATTGCAAAAATATGGTCCTGCCACGAAAGTTTGTTGTTTATCTCCATTCCAAGAATTCTTAAGGTTTCGGAGTTTTCAATATTTACATTATCGAAAAGGATGTTTGGTAATGAAGGCCTTTGCTTTGTTGATATTAGGCAGCTCTGGGTTTTTGAAGCGTTAAATTTTACCCTATTTACACTTCCCCAGGCTTGAATTTTTTGGAGATCGCTGTTTAGAGCTCGAGAGATGTTATTTCGTTCTCTATTTACCGAAGTCTGGGTCACTTCAGCAGCTTTCTCAAAAAAATACAAGGAATCAAGGGTGCTATCATCAGCAAAGCTATGTATATGATTTGAAGACGTGGATAGGAGATCATTTATAAAGATTATAAATAATGTTGGAGAAAGAACTGAGCCTTGAGGGACACCAGCATTGATATTGAATTTTTGGGACATAAACCCATCCAAAACAATTTGTATTAAACGGTTTGAAAGGAAACTTTCAATCCACGTATTGAGTAAGTTTCCTAGACCAATTGCTTCTAGTTTTTTTAGTAATGCTGCGTGCCAAACGCGATCAAAAGCTTTGGAGATATCTAGAGCGATAACTTTAGCTTCACCGTATTTTTCTATGGATTGGTGCCATTTTTCAGTCAAAAAGGTCAAAAGATCACCAGTTGACCTTTTTGACCTAAAACCATATTGGCAATCGCTTAGAAGGTGATTGCTTTCTAGATATGTTTTAACTGGAAGTTAATTATAGTCTCCATGACCTTTGATATTACTGATGTTAAAGCAATTGGCCGGTAGTTTGAGGGATTTCTAAGGTCACCCTTTTTTGGGATTGGCTGGACATGAGCTATTTTCCATGAGGATGGGTAAATACCAGAAACATATGATTTGTGGAAAAGTTTGCTCAGCGGTCTGGCTAGGGTGTTTGCACAATTTTTTAGTACTAATGGAGGGATGTTGTCAGGCCCGGTAGATTTGTTGGAATTCAGATCCTTTAGAACTTTTGCAACAACTCGAGGACGGAAGTAAACTCTTTTAAGTGAGCATTCAGTTGGTTCAAAGGCAGGTGGAGTTGCTGTTGTTGCTGGTAATGTAGAGTTTCCTGCGAAAATTTTTGCAAGCAGGTCTGCCTTGAGTTCGGGATCTGAAATAACAGCATTGTTATCAATCAGCGGAGGTGTTGCTGATGATGAAAAGTTTTGTTTGACTATTTTAGCAAACGACCAAAAATTTTTACTACCTTTTGGGTAGTGAATAATTTGTTGTCTTAGGCGACTATCATATTGGAATTTTTGCTGTTTTAATACTCGTTTACAGCTTTTACTAGCCTGTTTATAAGTTATCCGGTTGCTTTCACTCGGTATGTTCTTGTAGGAGTAGAAAGCTTTCTTTTTGTTTTTGACTGCTTGCTTGCATATGTTATTGAACCAATTATATTTTTGAGTTGGTTTAGCACTCTTAAGTTTATTCGGAATGAAAAGCTGCATTCCGAAAACTATAGTACTAGTTAATGCATTTGCAGTGAGATTAACATTTCTGTGACGAAAGATAATATTCCAATCAAAATTTTTGAAGAAACTGTTTAAACCATCCCAATTGGCCTTACTGAATTGCCATATTTTTCGTTTGGGAGGAATTTTCTGATTAGTGGAATTAGAAGCTATGAAGCGCGAGTTAATAAGGCAGTGGTCAGAGTTGCCTATAGGACTATTTACAGAAATGCTATATTTTTCCGGATGTGATGTTAGAAATAAGTCCAGAGTATAAGCACTATGGGTTAAACAATCTGGAATACGAGTAGGTTCTTTTACCAATTGAGTTAATTGGTGAAGGGAGCTGAAAAGCTCTACATATCTACCTTCTGACGTAGTTTGTGCTGAGTATTGAAGCCAATTTTTGTTGTGGACATTAAAATCACCCGCAATTGTGATTTCTGTTTGAGGATAGTCCTGAAGAATGCTATTAATAGAATCTGATAATTTATCAAATTCTATAGTAGAGTCATTGTTCGAAATACTTGGACTTCTATACAAAAAACAAAAGTGTATGATATGGCTTCCTATAAGAAATTTTACCCAAATGTAGTTGAATTCCGGATTGGAGCTATTATTATATTTATTCAGAATTTGGTAAGCCACATCATTGCGGACATACAAGGCAATCCCTCTACGAGGGCTAAAAAAAGACTCAAGTTTGTAACCCGTTACGCTAAACCTGTTAGCGTCTGCGTTTGCAAACACTTGAGTTTCATTTAGAGCTAAAACAGCTGGATTTTCAGTGGAAAGATGAACGTAAACTCCGAAATAATTTGATTCTAAACCTCTTATATTTGCAAAATCAAGATGGAATTGTTCTTGCATAAATGTACTAAGAAGCGATCAAGCATAAGTGAAACAAAAGAAGAGAACGACAAGAATAAATAAATAAAGTAAGTTAAGTAAACAAAAAAAAAACAAAAAAAAATATAAAAAGATAAATAGATAAATAGATACAAAGGATACATAACACACATGCTGCCTTAATAATTTGCATTGAACCCGACTTGAGTCATTCCTACGTACAATAGTATATGCACCTTATGGTACGCAGCAACAACGAAAATCGAATTCAATACAATATTACAGACACAAACATTTACTGTAAAATTTAAAATTTACGTTTACATTGTTAATTTAATATTTAATATTTATATATTTTTGATAGTATTTTAAGAGAAATAGAAAGTAAATATATTTAGTTTATTAGTATTAATAATAAAGAAGAGATGTTAATGTAATAAAGAGAGATGTTAATGCAAATGTTAGTAACTAATTAATAGGTGTTGGTGCTTATCTTCATTATAATGGCTGATGGCATCTTTTTGAATTATCTTGTAATTTATTTTAATTTTTATAATTATTATATTTTCATTTAGTTGCGGCGCGTATTTGATCGTTAGTTTTTTAAATTTTGATTAATTTTTTATTTTTAGTTTTTTTTTTTTTTTTTTTGTTTTATTTTTTTTGCTTAAAATTTTCTAGTTTTATTTTTATGTTCCAATTAATATTTAAACTTAATTTGTGTTTTGATTTTTATTTATTTTTTTTTTTTTTTTTTTGGTTTTAAATATTGAATATTGGTTTATTGTGAAGTTTTAGTTTAAGTTTACAAAATTAAAAAGAACTTTTGAAGAACAAATTTCTTTTGCGTCTGTACCGGCAGAGTGTTATAGTGTGACTTTTTGACTGAAAACCGTTAATAATAATTTGTAAATTAGTTTATATCAAAATGTAAATGGGTAACTTTAATATTATATTTCGTAAAAAAATTTGGATGAAACCAAGCCAACATTTTATTCAATTCACCAATGCCAAATCCTCAAAAAATACAATGTCCAAAAAAATCTCCAAAACACAAAAACCCCAAAAAAGACAAAAACGTTTTATGAAAAAAAAAATTGTTCGTAAATTTTTACCGTAAATTTTTGCCAGCAATCTGTTGTAGGCAAAAATAAGGGTCCAATAAATGGGTACCATGGGTTTGGTATTTTTGAAATACTATCTGTTATCTTCTTCATATTTTCAATTATTTTATCAAAATAAAACTAAAAATTTGTTTCGTTACAAAAAGCCATGTCCAGTATGTAATGCAGTATGAAAGTTTTGGTTATCACTAAAAATAAAAAATAAAATGGAACTATGCTATTATGATGGCGAAGTACTCTACAATACATATAGTTTTCCACATTTAAATTAGTCTATACCATAAAAAGTTCTACAGAAAAAGCTATTGTATGTGATTGTGTATTCCAAATCTTTGTGTAAAAGCAGTTAGAGTGTTCATCCCATAGACTTGAATCTATATAAAAACACAAAAAAATATGTAATGATTGATGGAGCCCCATAAAAAAATTTTTTTTATGCAATTTTTATATGTCTGTCTACATTTTGCTACCGGTAGGAAAGAATTTCAAAAAATTGAAGTGGGGTTAACCTAAAACACAAGTCCGTTCTATATTTAAACACTACCGCCTCTCTGGGTGTACTTGTCATCTGTCCGAACCGAAGGAAGTCTTAACAACTTATTAAAAAATTAGTTTTAGAATTAGCAATCTCTAAAATTGCAAATGACTTAAAAAGAATGAAACTGAATCAAAAAGCTATGTTTATGTGTTAATATTTTTTTTTAAATAAGTTTCAATTTTATTTTATTTTTCAATTACATATGCATACATATTTATATTAATTAGTTATAAGTTTGCAAATGAATTTTAATTAAATGTGAATATAATTTCTTTTTTTAATTTTATTAAATTAATTGTAATAAATTTCACTTTTAAGTTTTTTTTTCTTTTAATAAAAAACCTTTTATTAAATTTTTTTATTTAAAAAAACTCTTTACTCTATTTATTACACTTGTTGTAATAAAAAAAATTAAAACTTTAGTTAAAACTTTATTGTCTTGACACTTTGACATTTAATAAATCACTTGTGCTTCCATTTCTGAATAGTATTTTTTAAAATGCTGTCGGTTTTCTTAAATTATTCAAGTGATCGCAATACAGAATACCAAACATTTTTAGTGTCATTTTTGACTGTACGCAAGGGTGACTATCGCTTATCACAATATAGAATGTCACTCCAGGTATATTCCATTCTTCATCCAAAAACATTTATGTTTCGTTATTTATGTTAGGAGAGTTTTGTTTTTGGGATTACGTTTTTGGATATCTTAGTTAGAAGGTTTTGATTCGAGGGGTGTTGATTTTGGTAATTGCGACCTCAACCCAAAGTTTAGATGTTAAGTATGAACAAGGAGAGGTTAAAAAAATTTAATTTAAAAACTGCTTTTCTACATAAAAACAATGGAATACGTAAATGCTGTTCGATGTAAATTCTTTTGTCTAACTTTTAGAATCATCATTTCCAATTGTCAAACCGGAATGCTTTATTAAAGATCTTCGATGCAAAAATTAACCAAATTAAAAAAAAAGGAAAAGCAGAAATCAGAACAATAGAATATAATTTAGTTTTCCATTAATGTTGCTTTTATAAATTACCACCACGTACTACATCATTTTTTTATGATTTGTGTGATTACACACATATTCTTTTACAATTTATACACACGTGCATATATTTAAAAAAAAATCTGGAATAACCAAAGTATCAAAAGCGTAAAAATAAAATTAAATTTTAATGAAATTCCTCACAGAACGTTATTTTATTAAAGTAAAAATTTTTTATCTGAAATTCTTCATTAAATTAAAACTGTTTTCTGAATAAACAAAAAAAATTCATTTTACAGTCAGATATTTCAAAATGACAACAAAGATAATAATTTAGCAATAACAACAAATGCTTGTAATTCAACTTTAGTTCTCGATTGAAAATTGTAGTCTATCTAGAAGTCTATGTAGAAAATCTAATTTACGCCCAAGGAAAAGTACTTTTTTCTTGACTTTATTTTTAAAACTAAGTAGCTGCAAATTACGGCTCGTTGAGGCAATACTCGAAGAGTTATATCACTAATTATTTGTTTTGTGGTATGGAATTGAGTATTTAACAATTAAGAATTGATTAATTACGTAATTTACTTTATAATTATTACTTTTTATTTCCGTTTTTTGATTGCTTAAGCTTCCGATGAAAATGACTCAGTGTATCTCAATAGGCGTGCAAACTGTTCATATATTGCTTTAACCACAGTTACATATTGAAGACAATTTCTCATCGATATATAGTTAAACGAACCATTTATCATGGCTTGTTCTCACAATATTTAACTATTTGGAAAACCAAAATCAGAACGTTTGGATTATGGTAAATCATTTTGTCAAAATATACTTCTGTTGACTATATGACATGCTGAAATTCGTTAGTTGGTCTAATGAGTGAACAACGAGATAACGAATTACTGACTATTTCGGCATAAAATTGGCATGTATTTCCTAAGATTTTATTTTATTCATGAAGTAAAATGCTTGCTCACGTAGCTATGTCTAATCCGTACATTTCCGTTTTATTGAAATTATTATAAAAATTATACTCTCAGTAAATTTTATAAATTTTCATTATTTTATTAATAATGAAAGCACAATCATCCATGTTCTGAACAGGTTTTCGAACTCCGAACAGATGGCATAAGAATAATTACACCATTTAGGTCGGAAAACATTACAAAACTAGAAAAAAACAGAAAAAAAACTTAATGTAACTTAGAATTTAATACAATACATACAATCTTACAATTTCAGGCATAAAATTATCAAGGTTAAGAAATCATTACTGAATGTGGTTTATTTTACTATATAACGGATGTTCCAGAGCATGCATTTCAGGTTTTTAAGGGGGGAAGTTATTTTAAAATTAAACAAAATGATTAACTACATTTAGGGTGCTCTATCGATTGGTGATATTTGAAACTTCCGAAAAGGACCGCAAATCGGTTTTTTAAGACCAAATATCGTCGAAATTGGCCGAAATCGAGATTTTTAAATAGGAAGGGGTACTTTTTTTAGGCAAATTCGGATTCTATGACAAAAAGTGAGAAATTTATGATAATGATTTTTTTTTTTTAGTATTTTTCTTTAAAATTAAAGAAAAAAAAATGATCCATATTTTACTTTGATAAACTAAAATTAATAATAAAATTTTTTATAAATAAATTTGTTTTTCATATTATCATATTTTTGTTATCTCAGTTTTGAGTTAATAGTTAAAACAAACAAAAAAAAAAACAAAAAAAAATTTACTTCACAAGGGTTTCTTATTTTTTGACGTAGAATCCGAAAGTACCCCTTTTCATTTGAAAATCTCGATTTCGGCCAATTTCGGCAATTTTTGATCAAAAAACCGTTTTTCGTTTCTTCTCGGAAGTTGATGATTTTACTTAATTTTAAAATAACGGCTCCCTTCCCTCTTAAAAAGCTGATACGCATGGTCTCGAACACTCGGTCTATAATACAAATTGTATAAAAGAATTCAAAAGTACATGTATGCGTATAGTTTTGAAACAATCTAACCAATAGTTGGCTTCCTGTGCACTCTATTATAGCCCTACTAAATTTAAAATAATTCAATTGCAGATATTATTCGATTTTAGGCAAATTTTGCAGCTTTATTCAAAGAAATATTGCAATTAAAACAAATTTCTTAAGTTTTTCGTTTCGTAATCTTTTGTTGCGAAGTTGCGATAATTAAATCAACTTAGAATATGTCAAAAACAATAATATTGAAATTTATTAAAATATAGATCTTGTCCTGACCCACCTGAATCAATCACCTGTGTAAGATTCATGATTAAGTCTTGAATCGGTAAACTTTTTCGTGACAACTAATTTAAATAAATCAGTTACCGAAGTAAATTTGCCAGACACTTATAGGTTGCGTCTAATAACAGAATTTCTTCAGATTTATGTTTTTAAATGCAACGCTGTATTGTCAAGTATATTTGATTTGATTGCCCAACTCTCCGTCCATATAGGTCTTCCCCACATATCATGTAAGACTTCCACGGAGGCTTTTCTTTTTTTCAATAGTCTAAATTTAAAATTTAATATTGCCCTTCCAAATAAATAAATACATAATCATGCAGAATATGATGGTTAAATTAAAGAAGTTAGACATATTATTATTGCGAATAAATAAATTGTTAATCATTTATAAAAATATTTTTAATTATGTAATGTTTTTAATATTTATTTAAAAAGATAAAACCTTTTAGTCCTTTTATTTTAATTTCATTTTTTAGCGAGAAAAAAAATGCAACACAGTAATCAAGACCTAGTCCAATACCTATGTCATTGGGATAAAACAATGCGATAAAACAATGACAAAACAAAATTAATAAGTTTACATTTTATATACCGAAACGGAAAAGGGTTTGAAAGTATACCGGTATCATTAATAAATACACAATAATCGAAAGTTATGATAAATCAGGTACATACTATCAAAAAGTATATAAATTCTATACATATTCTTTGATACTATGTATGCACGAGTATTAAATGAGAATATTACAAAATATAATTTAAAATGGAATTATATATATAATATATATAACAACATAGTATGTATGATAATGTACCGAAAATTATATAACTAAAAAAACATATTCCATCGTAATGATACTACTTTAATATACGAATTGTGTACATTATAATAAAAAATATATTGCTCCAAATATAAAATATAATATAAATCAACAGACAGCATTGAAAATAACGTGTTAATATTTCACACCGTCACGGAAAGAATTTGAAGGTATTAAGAACCACTTATTTTTAGAATTTTTCATTTCATCAAAGTTAGCAAGTAACATCGTTAATATATACACAATTGTGTGTAACATTCTTTTGTTATTACTGTTATTATTATTATTTTTCTTAAATGTGTTTATAAAGTGTTGATAAGATCGAATTGTATCAAATCAAATAATACGATGAATTTTATACATATTTTTTATTCAAACCAACAAATTTGCTCATATACATTAAAAATTATTAAAGCACAACCCAGACATACAACAACGTATTTTGTTATTTAATTTCCATTACAAATTATAAAGTGAACAAATTTATTTTTATTTTTGTCATCCTTGAAAAAAAAAGTAAAAATGTTATCAACATTATATTCATATGCATCCGCCACAATTTCCTAATGATTTGTTGTGATTTTTTTTAACAATTTTGAGGAAAAAGAAAAAAAAAACAAATCTTACAAAATCGATTTTTGGAAGCATTTCTAATGTTTTTTTGTTTTTTTTGTAAATTTTGTATTATTATGCAAAGACCATTGAAAATAATTTAAATAGAATTTTGAGAAATTGCAGAGCTCAAATGTATGACAGAAAAAATATTATAAAATTAATATATTTTTTTAGACAACATCGCAACTAAATTTAATAGGTGGTTGTCTGTTCAAAATATTTTGTGATGATTTTTCAAAAAAATTGATTTTGTCGTTTCTAAACAAAAACGAACTATGTTCAAATTATAATTTTTGGAGACAATTGAAATAAAATAAATTGTATAAGTAAAATGTTATACTTTAATTTGATATAATTTCTAGATCCAAAAAATTTCAAGTTAATATTCATTAGACCTTGGACTTATATGAATATCATTTTGTAATATAACATTTGTCACAAACATGTTGTGTTTGATATTTGACATTTTGTCATGTAGTTTTACAATTCTGAAATTATAGAATCAACAATATAACTGAAATCATATGCCATAGTTATGTTTTTGGTACTTACTACTTCAGCTTAGTATGCTACTTACAATAAGAGGGTCAAACTAATAGAGATTATAGTATGTACCTGGAAATTGCTGCATTAATACCAATTAAACTTAGACCAATATAAATAAGGTATTCACTCAAATTGTTAATTGTTATATTTAATCTGTAAATTGAAAAAAGTACGGTACAAATATCTGAATCATTTCATTGTCGATTTTCATTATTATTCTTTTAAATGATAGATATTTAAAAGGAGACGTGGCGAAATCAAATATTTTTCAAATGTATTTAATTTTCAATGAGAAATTTCAATTTAAAATTTCACCTCATGCATAGATCATTTTAACATTTATCTTAACCTCTAATTTAAATTTAATTTTTTTTTAAATTATTATATATTGTATGAGGTTGGTGTTTAAGATAAATCAATAAAAAAAAAAGAATTACATAGTGTTCACGATAAATTCAAATGATACACAACAATTCATAATGAAATATTGACTACGATTTTTTATCAAACTTCCTCGAATTTCGAGAAGCGCAAGCGAATACTATTTACAAATTAAACTTTATATAATTAAAAAAATTCAATTTTTGGGATTATATATTGAAAATATAATACAAATATGATTTATAAAATAAATTGAATTTAAATAAATTTCGCACTTTAAGCGTAACATATTTCTATGAAATATCTACCTTTTGTCTATTCTTTTTGAATACTGACATTGACAAAATATAAAAAATAAAAAGCAAGAAAAAAAAAACAAAAATTCCAAGTCGAATGTTCTTTTGGCAGTTATTTTTCCAAAATTTTATTTTTACTATAATTTTACAACAATCATGAATACTATCGCTATTCAAACATTATCTATGTATGTATATATAAAAAGGATGAATTTTAAAAGCAATTTATATTTATTTTAAATTAAAAAATATATTTTAAAAAATAATTTAAAAAAGGATTCTTTTGTTGATATTATGCACAGGACAAGTGAAACTGAGCATGTAAAATTGATTCATAGAGATTCAAATGATTTTTCTTAATATGAAAATAAAAATAAGTTATATCATCATAATGAAACTGATAGTATCTATTAAAAATAATTCTCTATCATTATGTTAATCTCAAAGATTTGGGAAAATTGATGAGATAAATGAAAAGAAGATAACTTTATAACAATTAGAAAATTTATTGTTGTATAGTAAATGATCAAAGAGTTATCAATAAGATTTTAAATCCTTTTTGCTTCAAATTAAATTAACCCTTTTTGTCTCGTTCCACACAATGGTTTGGGTATTATTTAACTTGCTATAGAACATTTTCCGAAACAGACACATTGATTATTTGTAAGTTTAGCCAAACAGTAACTTTTAAATAAATACCTTTATATACAATGTACAAGCTTGGACCAGTGGATGACTGGGGAAGGAAAAAAAATTCGCTTGAATAAGGAGAGAGAGTTTAAATGAATTTATGAATATTTCTTAAATATGAGTATATTTTTGCATTGTGGAAAGACATTTGTGGGACACAACACTATGCAGGGGTGGGTACTTAATAGCGGAAATATTTGAGGGGTGGAAAAAAAGTTTTTTTTTTCACATAAGCAAGCGCTGAAACCTACGAGATATCTTTATTCTTATTATATTAATGGAAGCATCCATTTTCTACTTGTTACCTTGGATGTCAAAAATGCCTTTAATTCGGCAAGATGGACTGACATCATAGACGTATTACAAAATAAGTTTACTATACCTACGTACCTTTCGAAAGTTATAATAGATTACTTAAGCGAGCGAAGATTGATATACAACACGGTAGATGGAAAGAGGATAAAGGATCTTACAGCAGGAGTAGCCCAAGGATCAGTACTAGGACCAGAACTATGGAATGTTCTGTACAATATGTATGTATGTCTATTATGTATGGAAATGCCTGAAAATATACAGCTAGTAGGTTATGCTGATGATATAGCAGCTATTATAACGGCACGGGATATAGCAGAATCACAGATTAGGCTGAATCAAGTTATGAGAAGAGTGTATAGTTGGATGAGGGAACATAGATTAGAATTAGCAACGGCAAAAACAGAAATCGTTATATTAACTAAGAAAAGAATACCAACTATAATTCCAATACAAGTAGGTCCAGAAACAATTATGACCAAAGAATCAGCAAATTACTTAGGAGTTCCTATTGATACAAGGCTAACATTTGGGCAACAAACCCAAAATAGCAGATAAAGCAGCAGAAGCTACAATCAAGCTAAGCAAACTTATGGCAAATATTGGAGGACCCAAACCAGAAAGAAGACGAATCATTATGAAAACCGCAGAATCAATCCTTCTATATGGAGCTGAAATCTGGGCACATGCGATGGACAAGAGGTATTGTAAAAAACGCATAGCAGCGGTGCAACGAAGAGAGGCTCTCCGAGTCGCGTGCTCCTATCGAACAGTTTCGAATTTGGCGGTCATGGTAATCGCGGGCGTGATTCCGATTGATCTGCTAGCGCAAGAACGAAGAAATATACATATAAAGGATCAAGCAACGAACCGAGATATCAGTGTAGCAGAGGAAAGAAGGTACACGATGACAAAGTGGCACGAACGCTGGAGTAATGATCAGAACGGGCGGTGGACGGCTAGATTAATCCTACAAGTAGAAGTATGGTTTAACCGACAGCAAGTTTGCTTAATTATCAGTTGAAGTGAAGTCTTAAAAAAATTAGTCTCAAATTTCAAAATAAATTTTAAAAATTTTCTCATAAATGCAAATTGTGTATTACATATGCATGCGGAAAAAAAGACTTATTTATTAGTCGGTCTTTCTTGATTTTTCCGTCAAATAAAATCCGTAAACTAAAAGTAGAAGTTCGAAATATGTTTCTACGAAATTCATTGAGCGAAAACTATCTAATCCAGATTAATAATAAACAAATATATTACATTTTATTGAAGCACAAATTACAGATTAATACTATGTATCTTAAATCAGACTCAATATTTGTTATGCAAAATCTTGAATATTTTTTTCACAAACCGTATTTTTAAGTTCGGTTTATAAATTAAATTTTATTGAAGTAAATTTTATATATCTTCTGTACGTCGGGTGACTTTGCCAGTTATTCATAAAATAATGATGTTTTGTAAAACATTGTCGAGAATATAAAAATTTTGGAAATATTTAACAGCAAAACAGGAACTATGATTAATTTAATAAGGTAAAGTCATGATAAGTAGTAGTAGTTTGATTTAGTCCTTAAATGCATGATTTTTCCGTTTTTACTAAAAAAAAATATTTTTATGTAGAAATTGTTGTTGTAAAAACAAAAATAAAAAAAAAATGGATTTGGGTCCTTGGGGAGTTGTGAGGCCACTTTTTGGTTATGATGCAGACTGTAGCAGATATGCATCATACATAAAACTTGAATAAATTTAATGTTTAGAACCTTCCCTGAATATTTGTTTATTTTGTAGAAAAGATATAAATACACAAAAAAAAATTCTTACCGTAATATTATCTTCTTAACATTAGAGAAAAGATCAAATAAAGGGTATGATGATGCAGATCTGCTACAGTATGCATTTGGTTAATTGACATATGAAATATTTTACATTAAATGTTTTGGGTTGATTACCTACCTACTTTACAATTTTCCAAAATAAGTCGGTCGTAATCGTAATACTAGTCATTTCATGTAACTACTAACACGAATATTGTAATTTTGAATATTGTAAACGTTATACCCAATACTACTCTTTGAAATATTTATAAATTTCATTTCGTAGTTAATATATAAATGAACTACACCTATTTTAGATAAAGAATTATTCCTTAAATAGGTATAGTTTTTCACATTTAAATTTGTCAAAGCATTAAATGAAAATTTGTAACGCACATGCCAAAAACCCCTTCGCTAAAAAGCTATGATGTTTATTGTGTTGATTTGGAACATTTGAAACAACAATTGAATATAATTCGAATATAAATCACTTATATTTGACGTTCTAATATCATATTTAATAGTGCGATATCACAATTTACAACCTTTTTAGGTTAAATGTTTTTTAGGAACAAACGATACTCGACAATAAACTCCATTTACAACAGAAGCACCCATAATATCTTGAGAATGCCAACAATAGTATCTAAGCACCAGAATCTTATTCCAAGAAGAATGCCAAAAAGAATGCCGACAATAATTGTTTTAAAAAAAAGATACACAAATATTTTTTGGAATTAATATAAGTAAATACAAAATATAAATTACTCAATAATAACTATTACCAAATTATATATAAATAGTAAGAAGTCGTATTTCATATAAATTTTTGAAGAACAATTTTTGTACTACGCGCCTGGTATGTGGATTCACACATAGTGGAGAGAAAAAAGGGTGAAAAGAACAGCAAAAACAAAATTTTTATTTTTTTCTATTTTTCAATCTTTCTGTGAAATGATTGTATTTTACAGTATCCACTGAAGACAATGAATATGTTATATAAATAAATAACAAATAATAATGATATATATTGAAATCAGGATGCAGTTAAACATACAATAATAGAGCCAATGATGGAATCACAGAATTTAGAAAAAGTTATATAAATATTAGTAATTAGTTTTGTAACCCGTCATTAATGACGTAAGCAAAATAAATTCTAGCATTTCTTTCCTTCATTAGGGTTTTCGTTTCAAGTTTAAGAAAAATACGTATTTGCTTACTAATTTATCATACCTTTATTTTTTATTAGAACACTTTTAATTACCATATAAACAGAATATTTGTATATGGTGCAAAATTTTCTATTCCCTAAAGGGTTATTTACTCGATCATTTTAGCGACATCTTATTTGTCATCATTGAGAATTTAAACACATATTATTCTAAGACCTCAATAATTCTAGAATAGATAATCAAGATACAGACATTCTACTGTATTCAATTAGTTATAGTATAAGTTAGTCAAAAAAATAATTTCAATTTAAATTAATATAGAAATATTATAAATTCAAATAGAATAAATTCAAATAATATTTTTTAATGAAAACAAAATTTAACTATAAACTTACAATAATTTTATATATTAGCCATCATGGCCGCGTTCTACTAAAAAATTGAAATTGTAAAATGAAATTAACTAAGACATAATAAAAAATCAAAAAATTATAGCGCCATCTAAATTTAACACTTGAATGACATGACAATTATTGTGAAATCATGGGCAACTGACACAGATAACATATATCAGATAACAGATGACAGATGACATGACAGATGACAGATATCAGATAACAGATGACAGATGACATGACAAATGACAGATGACAAATGACAGATGACAGATTACAGATTACAGATTACAGATTACAGATGACAGATGACAGATGACAGATGACAGATGACAGATGACAGTTGACAGTTGACAGTTGACAGTTGACAGTTGACAGTTGACAGATGACAGAAATACAGTAAAATAACAACACTGTTACTGCTATTCCAGCAATTCTATTCTTATAACACCATAAGCTCTTGATATAGGATTACGCACTTTTACACTTATAACAACTTTGCTGTAACACTTGCTAAAAATTCTATTATAACAACTTCCGCAATTGCTATAAGAACATTCTTATAACAATATTAATCACATTATTCACATAAAAAACATTATTATAACACCTTTAGTGGTTCTTGGGAATCATATAGGAGTCTTATAGCACTAATTTTGTTTTTATAACAATAAAATGTTACGGATTCGTCTCGTGTCTGATATCAATATTACTTATAGTTAATGGAAGTTTTCATAGCTTAAATATTGAACAATAATTCAGAGAATGTCAAGAAAAGTTAAAGTACAATGTTGATTTATCAAATCTAATAACTGGAGGCACAATGATGACTTATCAAATCTAATAACTGTACGAGAACAACGTAAATTTGCAACTTTACGAAATACGATGCACGCACTTTATCTACCATTGGGGGCATCTGTATTGATCATGTTTTTCTTTTCGACTCAATGTAACTGCTTTTCGCCGTGTGCATAGCAATGAAGCAATGATCTCTACTGTTACCCTGCCTTTTCTGTTACTTCCAATACATACTGCGTCCATGTATAGATGGTAATCGAATTGGTATGTGTGGTAGTTTTAATGCAGTTGAATTATTTAGTTTTTTGCTGTCTGTATTTATTGCTTCCATGTGGGTTCTAAGTGGTCATTGGTTATTTCTGGATGCAATGGGAATGGGGTTATATGTTGCATTTATTGCTTTTGTAAAATTACCGTCTTTGGAAGTTTAAACATTATTATTGACTGGTTTACTGATCTATGATGTTTTTTTGGTTTTTTTTTCATTATACATAATATTTACTACAAATGTTATAGTGAAAGTTGCGACCCAACCATCTGATAATCCAGTTTGAATAATAGCTGGGAAATTAAATTTAGATGGAATTGTTAGAGATGCTCCCAAAGTAAATTTACCTGGAAAGTTAGTATTTCCTAGTATACAAAAAAGTGGACATTTTTAAATGCTAGGACTATATGATATTGTCATGCCAGGTTCCCTGCTTTGTTTTGTATTACGTTATGATCCATATAAGAAATCTCCAGGCATTACTTTCGATGTTGGAAAATTATTACGACCGAAGGGAATGGGTTCAAGGCAAACATATTTTTATTGTTCAATGTTAGGATATTTTCTTAGTTCGCTTACAGCGACACCGAGTTCTGTTTCTGAAATATTTAAAGTGACACAGTCGGCTTTACTTTATGTTCATGCATTTTTGTGTATTTTCAATCTATTTGGCAGACTATATTTGATATTAGGCCATTTTCTGAGGTATTCAAGATTCTTATAAAATTATCGAATCTATATTATTTTTTGAATTATTATAAATACATTTATTTGAAAAATAGTTCAGGTCCCTATCTCTGATTTACAACATACCATGATTTACTAACATAATTTCTCAAATTAATAACAAAAATATTTTAAAAAAAAATCAATTTAAATTATTTATTTTGACACGATTTTGGATAAATATTTAATTTTATAGAAAGTTTTATAAATCAACATCTAAAAGTTTACATTTCATCAAATTACTTACTATAATCTCATCAGATTGGTAACAAATCTGTTCAACTTAATCAAAACTTAATCAATGAAACTTATGTCAATGAATTTTTTTTTACTTGATTTTTCTCATAAATTATTTGATGGTCTACAGCAGAGTTAAGTTTAGTAATTAAAAACTTCTTAATCCAAGACATAATTTTATATTAATTTATTTAAGTAAGTAAATATTATAAAAATCTATTCAAAGTTTCTAAATCGATTTATTTAAAAAAAAAAAAAAGAAAAAAGTGAATATTTTCACCAAAAGAAAATTAATGAGAATTCTCATTAGAATTAAACCAAAAATTTTTATCTTGTCTCTCCTTTTGAAAATTTAATCTCAAATATAAATCTGAAAATGTTATCACGTATCAAAGTGAAAACCATTTGAATAACTACTACACAATATCAAAGTTAAGCAACCAAAAACATCAAAAATTATCCTTTTTTGAATACGGAATGAAATCACTTTTTTGACATCCTGACTTTTTGGAAGACATAAATTTTCGAAATTTATTTATTACAAGGACTCAGTATGAAATTTATTTAAAAAAAAACTTTAAACGAAATATAAATACAAAATTTTTATTATTGTCACCTAAAATTGTTGTTATAATTTTTACTCATGGTAATTATGCTAATTAGTATAATTATTATGAATTATAAATTTACTTTTTGCTTACCTTAAATATATTTAACCCGAAAGTCCGTATTAATTAAAAAAAAAAAAAAAAATATTTTGGGAAATTATTACATTGGGATATAATGTAATTTCAACTTTCAAAATAATAAAATATTTGTATTTAAGTGGTTGCGGTACGATGTACAGTGGGCTCGTCTATTAACATTCGCCCGTTGTCCGTAAGTTATAACTTATATGGGTCCAAATTTTTTTTAGAAAGTTATAACTCACTTAATGGGTCATAACCATCAGAAACAAGTTCAACAAATTTATTATGGATAAACATAACCACCTGGCTCAAAACTTTCTTAGGTAGTTATAGCCCAGAGAATTATATTCATCCCTAATCAGTTGTAGAATTTTATTCTAAAATTTTTATGTTGCTTTTACTTACATAGCGATACAGCTGGATCCGATTAGGATGTTTTATTGGTTTTATTAATTATTTATATTAAATATTTTTAATTTCGGTTATGGTATGTTATTAGTTATTATATATAACATAACATATATCAGTTATAACGACATCACCAAATTTGGTCATTATACCCAATAGGACGTTTTATATTAACCAATATCAAATTTTTTTTAGTAGAAATAAAAAGAAGTGTTATAGTTATGTATTTATTTATTACAATATTTCAAAATTTTTACTTCCTTCATCAATCATCAGTGCTTGCGACGAGTTATTTAAGTCGCTTGGACTGCTGAAGTAAGTTAAATGCTTCCGAAATATCGACTTTTGAAAAAAAAAAATTTGTTACTAAGAACATGTTTTATATTAAATTATTTAAATAAAAAATATTTTAACAAATTATTAATGTAATAATTAATAGATTTAAAAATTAAGACCTAGCAGAAAGCTGTCTGGTCGTATAGAGAAATTGAATATTCACATGGTTATGATTATATTTTTTTTTTATTAATTTTTTTATTTAGTTAGTGAAAAGAAAATCGATTATTCATTGCATCGATTGTTAATTTAATAATTTAATCGCTCTAAATAAACCAGTAAGTGCAGTTCTCTATATTAAAATGTATTTACTTCTGTCCGAAGTTATGTAGACTGAGTGAACTGCTAGTTGTTTGTTTGCAATTTAACTACTTATAGTGTAGTATTTTGCCTTTTCATATTGATTGGATTGGTTAAAAATAATTAAAATGAATGAAAATTTTATGCTTCTTTTCATCACTGTTTAATGACTCTCTTTATCTCTAGATGATGGAAGTAATACAACAAAAATTAAGAAGAAAAAAGGTTGATTATAATACACTGAAAAGCCTGCAGAGATCGAAAATTTGTATAATTTTTTTAATGCATTATTTTTCATAATTATTAATTAGATACAATGCATTAATGTTTCAACAATGAGTTAAAATAATTATTTTGAATTATTTTTTTAAACTAATTCATAAAAATAATTCATTATATTAAAAAATAATGCATTACATTATAATATATTACCAAAAATAATTAAATTATTTGAATTAGTTTATTATTATTTGAATTACCATTAAAAACTAATTCAAAAATAATTCAAAAAATTCCATGAATTATTTTTTTGATTCAAAACTAATTCAAAAGTAATTCAAAATATATTCAAATAATTTGAATTCATTTTAATAATGCATTATATTATGTAATGCATTATTACTGAACATTATTCATTATTTTAATGCATTATATGAAAAAATAGTACATTATTTTAATTCATTACATAACACTGTTAATGTAAACGTATTGCATTAGTTCCCATCTCTAAAAGCCTACAAGTGGAATATTTGGTAAAATTGAAAGGAAAATATTTGATTATTTTCAACAATTAAACTAATTTTCTTTAACGCTAAAATAAGTTTTCTAAAAAAGAACAACAAAATATTTTCTTCTGTAAACTCTATTCTAATAAATTTAATTATTTACACTCTGTATGCATTTCAAAAACAATATTTCTGTAGTTTTAGTTTAAAATGTATCCTTTAAATACGCAGAGAATTTGACTGATATCATCATCATTTCATGAACTTTAATTAAAATTCTAAAAAAACAAAACAAACAGAGTTTACTGGAATTCATAGTTCTAGGATAAATACTAGGCAAAATCTATTTGAAAAAAAAAAAATGAATAAAATTGTGAAATTAAAAAAAATCAAATTATTAAAAAACATTTTATCAAAATTTACAAAACCAGAACTTACTGTAAATAATCGAAAAAATGTTTTAAAAAATTTTACTAATCTCAAATTTAGCATTGATAAACATCAAATAAATGGAAAAAAAATGATTTCATTTATGTTAGAACGGATTAAAATTTGTACATTTTTAGATATGCCTTTCCAAATTTTACCTATTATATTGTACACAGACAGTAACTTGGAAAAAAATGGAAAATTTTCTTTTTCCATCACCAAAGTTTTTATATAATTAAGTATGAGTACGTGATAACATTATCTTTTGAAAAATAGAATTAGAAAACCTCTAGGTAAATCATTTAAAAATGTGGTGTACAACCATATGTTCTCATAAATAACTGTACATCTAGTTGAGAAACTCATATGCTTTTGATATGGTAAATGAATGGATCAACTATGAATTTGCAATGTTAGAAAATCACGTATAGATTTTTCTTTTTTTTCCTTTTTGTTATACAAACGATATAAGATCACACCAATATGACTTTCAGAAGAGAAAAATAGAAACATAATTTATATATAACAAAGTTTTGAAAATGACTTACGGTGCAATACTTTTCATATGGTTGATTGTTAAGGAATGGGAAGGAAACTATATTTAATTAAATTTTTCATTAAAAATCTAATATTAAAAAATATTTTTACCGTTTTTAAATAAGTTATTTCATTTTTATTTTTTAATTTTCTCTTCAAAATTTTTTTTTACATTTTTAAGATATTTTTTTTACTGATTTAAGTTGCAACTATATATAGCGATACTACAAATATTTAATGAAATAAAATGTGAAATAATAGGTGTTGCACAAATAACACAAATGGACCTTTTTAGAATCATCTGTTTTATTTTTTATTAATAACTTTAATAACATACAAGGTAATTCATGGAAGAATTAATTAATGAGAAACTTTCCAAATATGTTGAAAGCAAAGTATATTATCTGACAGACGATACGGTTTTAGACAGCACTGGCTAAGCGGTGATATGATGACTTATCTCTGCGAAAAGCTCAGCAACAGTTTGGCGCAATTCCGACGAATCTGTTGAATTGTCGCTTCAGATATTGTGATCGTGTGTAACATGCGGCTTTATTAGCTAAATACCAAGCTCTAGGCTTAGGTTCTGTTTTTTTTCAAGGTATTAAATATTTCTTTTTAAGCCGTTCGATTCGTGTCTAAGTAGTTGGGTTTAAGTCTGAAAAATTTAATATAAATGCTGGTGTTGTGCAAGGATTTGTTCTCTCACTCACTCTTTTTTTAATTTTCATCAATGATCTACTTCAATCAACCTTCAATCCAATTCATAGTTTTGCAGGCGACAGTAATATGGTAGCATCCTTTGAATTTCTTCGGAAACCTAATGTTACAACTGCTGAAGTTAGCAATAAAAGGAAAATTATGGTTAGCATGATTAATCATGATTTAATAAAAATTGTTGACTCGGGCAAAACAAACAGAGTAGAATTTAACTCGTCAAAAAATCAAAATTGTAAAAACTTTTACCAAATCTCTTATCCAAGGTGTTACTTTACAAAGCTCCGATAGTTTAAATATTTTAGGTATAAGCGCGCATCAAAAAAAGACTCGATATATTTTTTTTCAAGTGTTTGTGGTACTTGAGTCGATGTCTTTTTTTCCCCCTTCGGAACTTCTTATATATACATCATTCTTACAACCCAAGATGAAATACAATTCGTACTTTTAGGCTGGTAATTCCTTTTCTGGTAGGCAACCCAGCTGTAACTTCATTCTTAACTTCCCTTGGATAAGTAGGGTGATCCCTTACTCATTAGAAATCAAAGAACTACTTCCTCTTCTTAAAGAGTTAAGTCGAAACAAGAGGAACCGCAGATGCCCATCCCTACACCTACACCGTAGAAATTCCTAGATGGCATTAAGCAGGTTACGGAAATTCGTTCATAGTATGAACTTCATGAAAGTACAAAAATGCACAATCTCAATCTCTTTCCACAATCTCACAGTAAAGTCACAATCTCACATATGAAAGGAAGTTGAGCTTTCTTCAAAGAATTCAAAATAAAGCAATTGAAAATTTATTTACGTTGTCTGGCAGAACTTCAACTAATTTTTTTTAAATTTTATTTATTAGTTAAATTAATATTTTCTAATCCATTATGTGCTTAAAATATAATAATTTAAAGAAAATAAAATAAAAAAATATACGTGCTGGGTGGCGCAGTAGGTATGTTCGATTCCCGATGAAGCAAAAAAAAAAATGCTTCATTGGTTTTTTGAGCTGGTCTAGTACCCTTTTTCATTGGGATATAATAAATGACAAAAAATAATTGAGAATACCTATTTATATATCTGGTAACAAATTAAATAAAATGGAGCTATTATATTTAAGAAGGCTTAGTTCCTGACAATGGCAGTAGTTTTCCACATTTAATGAGTGTAGACGCCAGTAAATTGTTAAATAAATACTCGAGATATTGTAGATATTGTAGTGTAAAGTTGCAGTACCGTACTTAATTAAGCACGAAAAGGTGATTCTACCTAAGTTACTGTCAAGATCATAAAAATAAAAAAAAAAAATATAGTTATCAAAATAAAAATTTTTATAGGTAAAATAAATTTCTTTATATTAAAATAAACAATCATCATTTACAACTCGTTAAAAAGAAAGCTTAAGACGATTGAAGTACCGAATGAAGTTGTCATCCAAAATGCTGTGCATGCCGGCCTTCTATAGTTCTGTTATAGTCCGCTTTGGTCCGCTGCTATCTGGCATAGCTCATTACTTTTACATATTCGTAAGGTATTTAAAGTGTAAAATATTCATAAGAAATTTACTCATAAAGAAATGAAAAGGGGAAATGCAAAATTTAAATATTTTTACTCTAACTCTATTAAGAAATTAAAAATTAAGGTTACATCTGTATCTTTGTATAGTGTATTAAGAAGAAATAAAACAAATGCAATGTGTATCATCAAATGTGTTGTGTACATCAAAATAACGGATATGTAAAATACCTTAGCAATTCCATTTTTATAGTTTAGATAGCGGTGTCCAACAAACATTTGTTTGTAGCCACAATTGCTATTTTTAAATATGTTCATTCACATATTAAAAATAATTATAAAAAATCAATTTTATGAAATTTTTTTTTTAAAATTCAGTGTATTATTGTATCATTACAGTTAACAAGTTATTAAGAGCATAAAAAATACGAAATACGCTCTTGTCACCATGCCCTTAAAATCTTCTGGTATAAAACGCACGTTAACTGCACATTATATTTGTACCTTCAAATTTTTGTCAATAATATTGGACCGATACTTTTATTTTATGAAAATTACAGCTGAAAATGTTGACTTGCATACCCATGTTGTTCCAAACATATTTAACAGCTTTGTAATACCTAAGTCCAGTATCAAAAGTTCATTTGATTTCAGTTTCACATTAAAAATACTGACTCTTCGTTTCTCGGATAATCGTTTTGGTTTTGAAGCAAAAGCATGGCTGATTCGAAGTTATACCGGTTCAAACTCATCATATTCACAATATCTTTAGACAACTGTAAACTGGCATTTTGTAAGGTTTTGTCACTGCGGTAATGCCAATATTCGTTAATTGAGAGTGACAACAAATTCGCTGTCACCTCACAGCCATACAAAATATTATTTTTATATGTTGCTAGGTTTAAAAATGACCACCTTACAAAATAATACTGAAAAATTTCAGGAAACATTTTGATCAGCGTTACTTTTTGTCACAGCCACAGTTACAGTCCTAATTATCCATTATAACTCCACTTTTTCATTCGCCATATGTGGCGAGTGGCGATTATATCTAACACCACTGATATAGTAGGTAGATTGACGTATTTATAAGTATATTTATACGTTTATTTATTTACGTACTTATTAAACCAATTGGAAAAAAAATGTTTCACGGAAAAAAAGTCGAAAACAAAATGAAGAAAAAAAATTTATTTTAGAAATACATATTTGCCTTTTCTAAGAAAATGTTTTTTTCTTTATTTTACTTTTTAGCTTATAGACAATTACTAGTACATTAAAATTTATTCTTTGACGAACTGACATAAAGTTATTCAAATTATAAATAATTGATCAAATAAAATTTTGATAGTTATTATAGACATAATAAAATTAAGATTTAATTAGAAAATTTATTACAAATGTAAAAATAACTTTCCAGAACTCGAAACCAATTGCCAAAATCTAATTAATATTAAAATATTAACTCTAAAGCATTTCTAATGAACAAATTAATATATTACAAATATATGTATTTTTCTTTTTATCTACTCAAATTATACTTATATTTTGCCTATACTGTTGAAAATTATTTAATATTAAGTTAAATAGCGATGGATATCTATTTCTAAATCTTTGCTCAATCTATTATTATCTACCTATTTCTTCGAAATTACTAAACTTTCGTATGTACATATCTAATTTGCTTATTTTACATCTTCAATGATAAATTGGTTTTATCAATTTTATGACGTTCTTCAAGTACATACTTAGTAATTGCCAACCTAAAATTTGTAATACCTATTTCTCTTTTAATTAGACTTCCGTCTACCTCAGCTTACCGGATTATACACACGTTTTTTTTAAACTCGCTTTTCGCTTACTTTCTAATTTCATTTTTATTTCTTGCTCTGTCTCGATTAAGAAAAAAAGTTCTAAGTATATAAATAACTTATGAATTTAAAAAAAAATTAAGATTTTTTGATTATTCTATAATATACAGTTTCGAACGGTCTTGGTATGATATTTTGTATTAACCGTTAACTTCTCCAGGTTCTTTTCATCTTTTGCTTTAACAATGTATTAGGAAACGAATACTAACCGCTATTTACTTTAATGTAAACTAATTTGGAATGCTCAAGTTAAAATATAATATAATTTTTAGGAATTAGAATACAAAAAAAAGGATAATAAGGGAAAGTTAGTTCGTTACAAGTAGTATGTTAATTATGAAGTATGTTATTTCCGAAATATCGATACTTACGATCAAATATAAAATTATTAGAGAAAGCAAACGCGACATTTAATTTATTAAATTAAAATTAATTTTCAAGGGTTCTTTCTTATATTATAGATAACTTTCAAACACATTACTTTCATGAATAAATGAATATTTTGTTAAAATTATTTATAAATGAATAAAAAAATAAATTAAAAATAAATAAAAATATAAAAAATAAAATATTTTCATTATATTCTTCTAAGTTTTATATATTAGGTAAAGATACTAATAAATTTAATTGTACTTCTAATCTTTAATTATTATTATATACAATGTAATATTGAATTATATACTGCTTGAACTAAGTTGTGAAAAAATATATAATTTTTTTTAAGGTTAACTACGTATTTAGTTACCCAACAATATTATTGTAATTTAAATACAAAGCGAAGAAGGAACGATTGCTATAATAATCTCATCGTTAAAAAAGGATATTTTTTCCCTTCTTCGAATCACTATAATTTCAGCCTTTAATAAAAAATTTATTTTATGAATTAAAAAAAAAATTTAAGAAAAAAAAACAATATTAAGATAACCTAATATAAAATACGTCATTGTTGAAAAATAAATAAGTAAAGAAAATAAATAAATAACATATGTCATTGGATGAATTTTAAAGAATTGATATCATGGATATAATGTCAATATAATTCTGTAAAAATACTGTAGGGTGTAGAAGCATCAACAACATTAAAGTAGAATAAAACAAAATTTTCTTATTCTATTTCTTATGCTGTATTGTTGAATCTTTATCAAGTTAATGTTAATGTTTTGGTGAAAGATTTGCTGTTGCTAATCTATTTGGGTATCTAATGTAGCTATATAGTTTTATTTTGTATTTTGCCGTTTATGCTTCTAATTGCCTCATTTACATATTTTGGCTCTTATGAAGCAAATTTTCTATCTGTTCTATTTTATATACATACATTTATATGTAATTTTATATCTAACCTATAAGTAAGATAACGGTTAGAGACATATTTTAACGTTCAGGTAGGCCGCTATAGGGATATTGTAGCTCAAAGTTGAAAATTTTTGAAAAAAAAAAAACAATCTTTCGTATTGTTTTTTTTTTTTTTTTTTATTAATTTCAGTTATAATTATTACATTTCAAATTGTTTACAATTTCTTAAAATTTATTGATCTTAGCGATTGCTGTGTAATTTCTGTAAATTAAAAAAAGTACGGTACAAATATCTGAACCATTTCAAAACCGATTTTCATTATTGGAGACGTGGCAAGTTCAAATATTTTTTTTAAATTTTTTAAATTTTCAATTAGAAATTTCAGTTTAAAATTTCACTCCAATTAATACGTTATTAATTTAACATACAAAACTTTTATTTTAGCAAATTAATACAACAAATTAGGGGTATAATTTAAATTTAATTTTTTTTTTAAATAAATTATTACTAAGTATGAAGTTGTTGTTTAAGATAAATCAATAAAAGAAATAGTGTCCACGATAAATTGAAATGATGAAAAACATAATAAAATATTCATATTCATAACGAATTCTAGTATTTATTTAAAAAGCAAATATCTCAAGATATTACTAAAAACTTACCCCAAAAATTTTTTATATTGTTGGAAAGGTCCATTTTTGTTTTAACTCATAACAGATATTTTATTCTATAATGTATATTTTAGATGATAATTGATTTTAAAAAAATTATGTGTTTTGTAATATTTAAAAGGATTAGTTTTTTTTTTTTAATTTTCAACTTTGAACTATTATTAATTATCTATGACAGCAGCACCTATAATTATTCGTAACTGATATATAACTATAACTGAACATTGACATATTTGTCAGATCGTGATAAATATATACATATTTAACAGATCAAAATATATAACGAAAAACATTAAAACAACAAAGATGCTTTCAAATGTCCTTTTGCGTCCTTAAAGGATAAGATGCGTAATTACAGATATGTATTTTTCGAGATGTGGCAACAAAAGGTATTCTTGAAATATTTGAAAAGACTCATCGCGTCAGTGATGCAAAAATTGGCTCACGCTCAGGTCTAAATAAATTTGTTTTTTTGAGATTTGTGAAAAATTAAGTTATGTTGACAAAATTCTTCTATAATACAAATTTATTTAAACGTGGACACGGATCAAGTTCTTATCAGTAACGCAATAAGTCTTCAAGAATATGGTTGATAGTATTTTGTCCTACGTCAATACAAAATTTACTTCAGAATCCTCTATTTTTTCATTTGTAGATATAATATAATATGATAATATATGCGAACTTTTATTCGTTTAATTTTAATATTTTAAACTGAAATGGGTACAATATTGCAATAATTGTTGACCACCACCCTCCACAGCTGAGTTCTGTAAATCCATCATAAATAATATCACAAAAACGTTTCAAAATAGAGTAAAAATAAGCATTGGCGACTGATTGATGATAATGACACAATAGTCAAAATATTTTACTTATAATTAGGTCTACTTGTTCTCTTTTGATACAGATGTGGTAAGGTTCAGGTACCTTACAACTTTTTTTTTATAAACTACTTCGTAGCACTTCTTGCAATAATTAATATTGCAAAAAGAAAAGCCAAGCCAAAAAGATCATAAATTAACATAACTACGGCTATGGCTTGGCTATGGAACACCCTACCATCTTTTGTGTTCCCTTAAACGTATAACTTAGAAGTTTTCAAGAAGCGGTTAAATAAATATCTCTTAACCTGTCCGTAAATTTTGTATTAACTATTCTATTCTATTTTAATTTTTTTCTAATTTTATTACTCTTTACTATCCTTCTTTTTTCTTTCATCTTAATATGACTTAAATCCTGCGAAGGCAGTTAGGGTACTTATCCCATTTTTTTGGCCTAACATAAAAAAAAAAAAACTGGGGAATAAACTTCAATCTATAATGTAATATGTATTAATTTTATAACATTAACCCTAACTGTCCACTTCTTTAATCAATTGGTTAAGGTGTATTCTGTATTTCAAAACTGAAGAATACACTAGAATAATATTCAATGCCAATATGGTGGTGCAAAATAAATATAGCGATGATTTAATCTTATGAGGCCGTGTAAAACTATATATTATTGAATAGACAAAACTACTTATGTAGCATTGACTAGAAAAGGAAGAAGAAATGACTATAAGAAAATAAAAAAAAATAAGGAAGAATAATCGGCTGAAAGTTCTGTGAATATCTTAACCTAAATACATATTCCAATGAGGATTCGATGTAAATGTAGCCTGTAGATATTAAGTGACATCCTAATGTAAATATGTAATAACATACCCGTTTGATAATACTATAACGAAATGCATTACCAAGTAAATAAATCGTGTACAAAATTGTAATAAAAATTTAAAAATATAAATTTAAAATTTAAATAGATATTTTAAAAGTGGCATTCATATTTTCTTCTTATAGAATGATTGATTAATAAAAAAAACTATGAAACAACGTCTTCTATCATCATATTATATTTCAATGTGAGATTTACAACTATTGTACATGAATAAAAGAACAAGAAGTAAACAAATTTTTAAATAAGAAGTTTACAAAATTTCAATTCAATTTCCTTTTGAGATTCTTTGAGCATCAACTGGAAGAAGAATTTTCAAAAAATGACATTTCAATGAATTCCATATAGTCACAATTTTTATAAATTCAGATCCGTCCTTTTATGCAATTTGAATTATATTGCAAACCATTTTTTTTGTTTTATTTGTTTTTGTCAGTTTGTTATCTTGTCACGTACCATCGTAATAACTTTACAGTTTTTAATTTTTTAAAAAAATAAAAAATAGAATATAGGATATACTCGTAATAAAGAGAATTATATGGAATATATTTTGTTCAAGGATCCCACTTATTTTATTTTTATTTTAAATTCTCTTCAATTTCTAGGATTTTCTACATAATTTTTTCAAAGTTTATAAAAATTCATTGACTTATGTTAGTAAAAAAGCATGTTCGGGGTTATTTCTTATATTTAATTATTTTTCTAATGCAATTTAGTAAAAACGTTTTGTTGGTTACATTAAATAGATTACAAATTTATAAAGGTTTTGCGCAAAATCTGTTTCTTAAATTTCATTTTTTTTAAGCCGATGCGGAAGCTAGTGTTTATAAATCATTTTTTGTGTATATAATTTGAGCTATATTAAATTTTCAAATTATACAATTTTTTTTTGTACAAGTAGGTACAAAGGTAGGTTTTGTCTCGCGAAGAGTAAATACATTTTAGAAATCAATCATAAGATTTGTAGTGTTTTACAGTGAGGAATAAGTAAGTACAAAAGGTAGAAAAATTTCTAACAACGAAGATGTTAAGATAGACAAATGCTGCTACACTGTAAGATAAAATAGGAAATATTTACATAAAAGGCAGTTTAAAGGTCAGTTTACTAATTAAAAAATGAGTTTTAAAATTTTTAAATGAATGTTGTCTTAATTCACAGAACTTTTGGATGCATAAGACAAAGAATCCTGAAAAGAGGGCAACTGAAAAATAATTGTTTGATAACAATTAAAAGGAATTAATGGATGACAACCTTTAAAATATAATCTGGTGCTTTGGAATGAGGCTAAGATAGGAGAAAAAAATAGTAGAGTATAGGCGAGAAAATTTAATTCCAGATCATGCAATCTTAACTTCACACACAACATAAAACAAGAAATTGAAAAAGTGAAGAAAACACTGGACGTTTCAAAATATATACTCAAACTACATCATCCCAAAGTAAAAATTCTAGCACAACAACTACTTATCAAATCTGTGGTGGCATATGAATATTGAATTTGATTTAATATCAATGAAAGCGTAACGTAAAAAGCCAAAAAAAATGTCTAAGAGTTCATCTCAATAAATACAGAAAAAGCCAAACAGATAAAGATGAAGTACAGAGTATTATATTTTGAGGAAAAAATTTTATATCAAAGCTAAAATTATTATATTTGAAAATTTTATAATAATAAAATAATAAATAATAACCATTAGGTACAATCGTTCGGAGTCAATTCAATATAATTCACTACTAAGATATTATGCAGCTTATACAGCCTATTTTATTTTACAAAACATTCCTGGGTCTTTTTTCTCATTTTCCCTGTACAATAAATCTCTGTAATTCGTAACTACCAGTTATTTCAATATACAACGAAATTTGATATATTGTTGTCAAACTGTAACATTCTGTCTTACAAAATGACTTTGATTCATTAGTTTACTATTGTGTAGATTTTTTTTAGTTAGAGTTTGTTTCTGACCTCATATGCAAATGTATGCAGTCGTATATTTGATTTAAGGATTTAATGATTTAATGATTAAACTTAGAACATTCCTCAATTGTATCAACTTCCATCACTTGACAAACGCTGTTTTCAAATAACGTAGTCTACTTCAAATGATGTCCTCGCATTCACAGACCAAATATTCAATAGATTCTTCCTTTAATTCATATTTTCTGCACAAGTTGGTTTCGGCTAATCCGACTCTTTATAGATGCTTCCTAGCTACATAGTGATCGATTATTAGTCCTATCATGATATGCGTCTGATTATGTTAAATTCATATATTCTGCGCAAGTTGTTTTCGGCTAACCCGGCTCTTTATAGATGTTTCTTAACTGAATAGTGATCGGATCCCTATCATGATGTCCATCTGATTTCTGTTAAAACCCCGACCAAGAACTAAAGTTGGCAAGAGTATTCGTGTATCTTCTTATATTTGATTATTTTCCCAATGCAATTTAGTAAACACATTTTTATTGTTTCTTAGCTTTTTGTTCCAGTCACATTCTGATCTACATTTTAGTTGTACTTATAAGGATATTTCTGCGGAGGGGCTTGGACCTGCAAAAGCCAAAACCAATATTTTTCGTGTGAGTGTTTTACAGCTTTGTTTCCGGCGATGTCAGAATGGCCTGGTAACATTAATATGACTTTCTTTATTTTCTTCTGGGTATTAAGTTACTCTACGCAATACCATTTGACTTGGTGAATGAATTTAAATCTAGTTTAATCAGTTTATATTGTTTGAGAATGTATATTTTACGTTTTTTGCAAATTACTTTTTAAATTATTTCGCACACAAAGTTCAATGGCATGTACTTCAGCTTGAAAGAATGTGTTTATAGAATTTAGGCCAACACAACCCCTAGAGTTTTATCATTCTAAAGGACCTCAGTCAGTTTTGGAAGTGCTGTATTTTTACTCGGTGCATCATTTGATGGCGTGAACAATTAGTTCTATATATTGTAATCAACCCCATATCATTACGAGACCTAATTCATGCTTATGAAATATTTTTCATATAGATAATCAAAAATGAGTAAATGTTTCAGTAGTGTAGATGTTAGTAAATCGAAGCTTTGTGTAAATACAAAATTTCAAATGAAGTGTAAAAAAAATATTTTGCATTTAATAAACTTCAAGCTAACATGAATGTAATATAACGGGTATATCATCAGATTTTTAAATACATTTAAAAAAAAATATTATTTATTCACATATTTACAAAATAAGATATGCAGATGTATTTTCCGTTGAAAATCTCAATAAAATACAATAATAGTTAATAATAACAAAATAAGAAATAAATAAAAAAAATAAAATCGGAAAAGTCGAGTCTATAACCTTCATTTAAAAACCCACCTCCATAATTATTTTTTTAAACTGATCCCACTTTAGATATCATTTGAAAGAATTTGTGTAATATATTTGTTAGTTTGATGAGTACCAGAAGTTCATTTGCTATACTTAAATATTATAAAAATTAAATTTTTTTATCATCTTAAAATAAATCAACAGCAATTGATGTGATCCAATAATTACCATGAACTCATCATAGAACACTTATAAGGAACTCTTAATTATCTATCATAAAATTGTGACTGTGTTGATGGATGGATTATATCAACTTGACTTTATTATTTCAATGCCATATTTGCTTATACTTACTTACTTGATACAAAATTACCTTTTCTATTTTATTATAAAATTAATGTTATAAATGCCACCCCCTCTCGCCTCTACCCCTGATTCAATATAAATCACTTTTCCTCTTATATATTAATATTAAGAAATAAAAATGAAAAATTTTAAATACAAATTGAGTTCAACATAAGCCTTTTTTTTGTTGCACAATTTGCAAAAACAGAAGAAAAAAAAACAGAAAAAAATCTACTTAAATTGAAAATTAAATGAGAAAATCAATTTTTTATTGAAACTAAAATAATTTTCAGCAAAGTTGATTTGTACTCGTACAAGTAGTAATAAAATCTAAGATGAGGGTTTGTAAGTAGGTGTATGTAAGAAGTTGAATATAAATTACTTGAAATTTATCTCTGCAGGTTATAATAAATTTAAGTTTTTTAAAAGATTCTTTAAGAGGTAGTATTCTAGGTTAGTATGTAAGAAGCAGATTAAATATGACTGAGTATAAATACAAGAAATTGGATACCCTCGATTATAGGATAATGAAATTATAAAATCAGTTCATTAAAAATGATTTTAAAGCTCTGGTTTTTTGATGGATATAGTTATTTTTTCTGAAAATTTAAATCAAATATAAAAAAAAAAACTATAAAATTGGGTAACAACAAAAAAAATGAAAGGTATGTGTTGGATGAGTATCAGACTTGCCGTTTTTGAATAATAACCGTACAAAATTAAAATTTTGGTTTTAACAAACTTTGATTGTTCAAAAACGGTAAGTCTGATACTCATCAAACATATACCGTTGATTAGGTGCATTAATTTAAAAAAAAGTTACGAAGATGATGTTGCTCTAATTTCAATTACTTCTAAGTTGTAGTGGATATTTTTTAGACATAATTTTTCTAATTCGATTTTCTTTAACCCTCTGTAGCCCAGGTTAAATTTTTCTAGAACAATTTTTCTAGAACAGGTTAAATCCCGTCTAGAACAATTTTTTTCCTAAACTACTGAAAGTAATAACCCCTTAAAATATTTTTGCTTTGAATCGGACCACCCTGTATACAATTGAATCCTACCCATATGAATTGAGTTGAAACGAAATAACGTTCGAAAAAAAATTTGGACCTTATTTTATTTTTCGAACTTATTTTACAATGAAATAAGTTCGAAATTTAAACATGAAATACTAAGTGAAAAAAAATTGAAATATGTGTACTTGTTTCATTACATTATTACGAAAATAATTCCAACATAAATTAAGGAAAAAATTCCTAAAAAAGCAAATGTATGATTTCTCGTATTCTCGTAAGTCACACAAGCCCAGAGTTATTTTACTTTTAATTTTCGAAAAAATAAAAATGAAAAAAGTTAGAGAATTGAATTAAAAATGAAATATGATCTAAACAAAATCACAATTTTTTAACGATATTATTTGATTTTTGGTTTCGAATTTAATTCATATCGTCCTAACTCTAATAATTCTTATCGACTTAATTAATATCGCTATATACAAGAAAAAAATCGTTTAGCTGGTAAGCTCTAATACGTACATTATTTTAGTCCAATTCTAAACATGACGGTACAAAAATTCTTGAATTAGGATATACTTCATAAAGCATTCTAGTAATTGGCTCAAATCTGGCATATTGCGTAGATTGAAATGGAATGTGAAACATCTCGATGGTTCTAAGATTATTCCGATTAATTCTTTCAACCAGAAAATTACAGGGCTAACGTTTTGCCTGTAGGTATCTGGTGAATAAAGTAGGCGTTCGCAATTATCCGAAAATTACTATATTATCAGATAATAACTATAATAATAAGTTTAAGATGATGGGAATAAGATTGAAGTCTCAGTGATGGATCAATTCACGATAAAAGTCTGAGTGCGAAACGTAAAAAATTTTGTTGAGCAGATTCCAGCCGACTAATATCAGTCAAGTAATGAGGGGAACATAATTGACTCGCATATTCAAGAGTAGGTCTCACATATTTAATATAAATATGGCTTGTGAGGTAGTGGTGTAAGAATTCTTTGGACCAACGATTGTTGAAACCTAAAGAAGAATACAGCTTTTCTCATAGTGTAACTTGAAATTAGAGACTATATTATAGAGCTTAATAACTTTCTACCGAAGATACCAGGAATAATGGTTAAAATTATCTATTTTAAAAACGGTTTCGTTAAAAATCAATGATGTTGAATGATGAATGAAATGATAAAGAGCCTGTTAAAATTCAAAAATAAAAACTGCAGTTCAAATATAGAAGAAAGCTTTATCGATTGACTGGTTGGAATTCTACGGTGTCAATATATAACAAAACATTGCTATACAAACCAATATTGAAGCAAGTCTGGGCATACGACATACATCAAACGTTTCAAAATAAGGTACTGCGTAACATAATGCTCCTTGATATGTTCGAAATGACGATATTCATCGAGATTTTAAGATCTCATTTATAAAACCCGATTTATAAATAAGATCTAAATTGTCATATATATTTTTGTGCTATCTTGGACGTATGTAAGAATAATAATAAATAAGAATTTACTGTGTAAAAATACAACTAAATAACAGTATTTTGAAATTTGTAAAAGTAATAAAGCCCTAAAAATAGACCTAATCTCGAATTATTCTTAATTTTAATTCAAATTATCATTCACTGTGCGGTTAATTACTGAATTAAGATAATCTTGCATATAATATAAGTTTAAGTGTAACGTCATATCCAAATTCTTAATTTTTTGAAAAAATGAAGTTTTTATATATTTTTTTCGAGATAAAAATCGGTATTTCATAAAACGAGATTATAAAAGACTGAATTTTCAAATGGAGATTTCACTTTAATCACATAAATTATCAAAATAAATTTTTATATCGACCACAAACTTACATAATACAATTTGTAGGCGAATTACCCCCTCAAGAAATATTTTATAAAAAATTATAAATTATAATTAAAAACCACTATTATTTTTAGTGGTATAAACGTAACTGTTGCACCATAATGTGCTTTGCATAATATTTTTAATGTTAGAGTTAATGAACTAAGTCATTGCTAAATTATGTTACACTCATGAATATGTAAATTATCGGATATGAAAATAATCCAATTCATTTCAAATGTCGGAATTACTACAAAGTGAGGATGGAAGAATTGAGTGAATGGAAATTTAAATTATAAATTTTTTTGAGGCAAGAAAAGTAGTAAAAAAAAATATTTTTTAGATGAATTGAAAATTTTTGATGTAAATTTATTTATTTATAAATAATGAGGATATTTTAAAGCCATGACATTCTTAAATGAATGAGATTGCAACAATTGTATACGTTACTATATATGAAAGGACGTTCTATCACTATTTTTATAATGTATGTTCAACAGAAGCGTTTTTTTTTTTGTTTTTTTATGTTCTTGACAGTAACTCAGGTATATCTCTTTTTCGTACTTGATTAAGTGGGGTCCTGCAATTTTATACTACAATATCTACAATATTTTTTGAGCATTTGTTTAAAGCTGGTGTACTCTTCAAATGTTCCACATACTGCTATTGTCAGGAATTAAGCCTTCTTAAATAGAATTTTTTTTATTTTTGTCATTTATTTTATCCCAACGACAAAGGGTACTGGATCAGGTCGAAAAATCCAGAAAGCATTTTTTTTGCTTCGTCCGATTGAAAGGCAGGCTCTACTTACTGCGCTACCCAACATGTGATTTTTATAATTTATAATAACTTAGAGATTCAAATGTTTAACCTATAGTAACATATGGCTTGAAAAACTAGCATTTTGAAAATTCAACTTCTTCATAAGAAATAACAAATAATGAAAGTTCAAATTTTGTTATCTTCCTCAATGTTCGCACCCGTATTTTAATCTTCATCCTGTAATCTATGTCATCAGATTACATCCTTAAATGATGTTGTTATTAAACGTATATTTTTGAAAAATCTATACTTATGTGAAACTGCTTTATTTTCTATTCTATGATAAATTTTTAGATTTATTTATGACAACTATTGGTCATTGGTTTCTTCTCTACTCTTCTAACCTTATTTTGAAATCTTTGTATGACTTCCATATGTAAGTTATTAAAAGCTGTAAACAATTCAATTTCATACATCAACACAGTTAGAGAAGTTAAATTTTTAGCAATGAAACAAGAAAGAAACATTCTCAATTAAATCCAAAATTAGGTCACTCAATTGTAGTGCTTTTTAAAAAAAAATGTTTGCAAACATGTTTTTTTACCCATGGACTTATTTATTCTAAGTTGTAGTTGTACATAAAATGTAAATAATGGTAAGTAAACACCCTATATAATTACAAAAAAAAGTTTTAAAAAGTTTCTAAAATTCAGGGAATTTTGTTAAGATGATTCCATGTTAGAAATATTAAAATGTCTTGTAATATTATCTCTAGTGTAGAAATAGAATTCACTCTCATATTAAAAAAAAATATATTTTTTTATATGGAATTTTACATAACCATAATCGTATGTAACGCAATTCACAAATAAAATATGCAAGTAAATATATAAGCCAAAGTGTACCTAAGGGATTAATTTGGCTATAAAGAGTTTAACTTGTGAATAAATGAGTCATGACTTATGATTTACGATTCATAACAATAATTTACTTATATATACATAAATATACATGTATAATATTTTCCCGATTGAAATTCCGATTGAAGATGTATAGAACGTATCACGTAGATAAAAACGGAATTAACCTCGTAGAAAAAGAACTAGATTTCAATACCATACTTATAGCTTCAAAAACCATCACCGGAGTGGCTATATATTGAACCATCCAGAAGAACTATGTATTGAAGCAATGTTAATTATGTAACTAGAAAATATAAATATGTGGGTGCGTAAGTAGGGGGTAGTGGTTGTTTACTTAACTCTTAACACTTAGATCATTTGGGTCCATAGTGACACCAAAGGACTTTTCCTCGCATAAGCCTACTCTTTAAGCCAATTTGAGCTTTTTATAATGAAATGGAGGTCCTACTTTGCAGTACCTAACAAGTCACCCATTGGGTCCAGCGGGAAGGCTCCTAGATAGTACAGAGACAGTTTAATGTTTTTCCTCATGTCTATAAGTTCGGCAAAAGTCATTAGAGAGGAGTCCAAACTTTCTTATATGTTTGCCAATGAGACAATCATATTTTTGAATTAAATTCCAAGAATTAAATAAATTGACGTACAGTTTGTTAACTGTGCCAAAAATCTGCGTCTTATTTTCAATAAAACTTTTGTATGGAAAGATCTATATTAATGCAATTTCTAACAATGTTTTCTTCCTAGGCTTCTCTTATTACATGAGCGAATGGGCTAAAAAGAGATTAGTCTTATCTTTAATCTTTCCGCATTTTATGTTTAATAAACTAGCTTTTGAAAGATCTACCCGAAATGTAAATTTGATTATTCTGCGTATTTCTGGGCATTCTGGGACACTTGTCATTCATTGTTAGAGTTATTACTTTGTAGAATTCTTTGACGGATGCTATCAGATGTGAAACTTTTTGGCTTAAATTCTGGACCGTAGTTGGGAGTACTTTAAATAAATGGATTAGTCGTTCCTTCTCTGTTGAGATAATGATAGTTGAATGGAAGAGAAAAGTTATTAAAATTATTGAAATTAGTGAAATTATTATAATTATTGAATCATTGAACAATTGAATTTTGAATTTTGAATTTAAAGTTAATGGTTGTCTATGATTTGTTATTGTATTTACTGTTTTTCTTTTTTTCTATTGAATTGAATTTAAATTAAATTTATATTGAATGAAAATATTATAACTAGATATTTTCTTTCTTTTCCTTTTTTCTTTTTTTAAATTTAAGTGATAGTAACTATTCATATATTTTGTATACAATTGTAGAGACTTATCGTCTTATGTATATACACATATTAATAGTAAAATAAAATAAATAAATAAATAAATAGTTATATTTATATTAGATTGATAACTACTGCATCAAACGTTAATTAACCTTTTGTATCAAATGTGGCTATCGTAACCAAAACACAAAAGCTCATTAATGAAGATTTGTTTCTGTTAAATGTATAAAAAATAATTGCGGCAATTATTCAGATTCGTAATGGCTCCATCAAAGTTGTACCTATATTTTGTTTTCTTTCAATTCACAACTGCATTTCACAATATTCAATTTCAACACTACTATACTAGTAGTATCGAACATTAAAGAAACTAATTACCTTTTCTGCCTCTAGGATATCTTCTACATCCATATAATACAAGTCTCTTTTAATATCATTAAAACAATAATATTTAAAATCTTTGCTTTTAAAACATTCATTCCAAAAGATTTTTTAATCATTTAATCTGACCATTATTTTATTAAAGAAAATCTACTCTTCATTAACTCTGTATGTACACATAAACTAATCGATTCAATCGATGATACCATCAATTGTTCTTATGAATGAATAAAGAAACAAATAAAATCGAATAATTTACTTCCTTTTGAGTTCATATTAAAACAAATTCAACTAAAAAACAACTACTAAAGAAAACTTTTATAAACAAAAGAAAATTTTCCATTGTTTTGGAAAAGCAAAATTAAATTAAGAATAGACAGACTATGTATTAAAATCTTCGAACTAAATTAAAAGAAAATCTAAAATACAGTAAGTGTAAAAAGTTTGCCTGTAAACTTGTACAAAACTACATAATATAAACCTTTATAGTAAGTTAAATAACAACTCTTATAAGATACGAGTATATAACAAAAGGAAAGCAACACAAGATTCAATATAAGTGAAAATGAGAAAAGAAGAAACAAAACAAAAAAAGCAAAATCAAAATGTATTGTTAGAAATTGGAAAAATGCCAAAACAACATTCAGAATCTTGTCACGAGATGATAACTTACAAAAGTTCAGGCAAAAAAGTCATTAATGAAATTCAAAATAAATGAAGAAAATTCTATTCGTTGATTTTATTTTTATTATTTTTGTTACAGGATATAATATTATGAGAAATATTTATATCCTGAGTAGCTAGTTTTTTGAAATAATCATGAAATTAAATCTCTAAGGAAGCATAAAACATTAAAACGTGATTGTTACAAGGATAATAATAATAACAATTTAGAAGTTTCAAAGTGACGGTTGTCACCAGATAAGTATCATGTAGAGATGTTAAATAGCAGCCGGGGTGGAGAAAACATTTTTTTTACTATATTTTTTCCAATTTTTTGCAATTTTCTTAAATGTCGCATAAACATTTACTCTATTTACTTTCACGTGATTTATCTAACCACAACATATTTGAAATGAAAAACGATTATTAAAAGTGATGTCCAAAAATTTGTTGGATTTATTTAATTTTTTTAAAATTACACTACTTTATAAGTGGATTTGACTTACATATTTCTAATTGAGAGTATAAACTGGTAACAACTTAAATAAAAATGGGATTATGCTATTTAAGAAGGCTTTGTTTCGACAGAGATGGGACTAATGCATGATATTTTTAATATGATTTATAATATGAATTAAAATAATGTATTAATTTTTTTAATAATGCATTAAAATAATTATTTTTTATTATATTTTCAAAATAATTCGTTAAAATAATGCATTTAATTAAAAAATAATGCCTTACATATAATGAATGCATTACCAAAAATAGTTCAAATTATTATTGTTGAATCATTGCCTTGTATTATGTTTACACATATATTATTGATACTGTATACAAAGCAATGGTTGAATTATTTTTTTAATTCAAAAGTAATTCAAATGATTAAAAAATTATACAATTAATTTGAATACCGGTAGGTTTGAGTTCAATATCAGACCTATTGCATTTTTTTATGCTGTCAATTAATCGGGCTTACGCCATAATATACACATAGTTATGTTTACACTATTTAATTTTCTTGTTGATTGATTTACATGGTAATTTAGTATGGCTAAGTACTTATTAAAAGCCTATAAAGTCTATTATTTTATTCTAGATATTTGAAGGAACATTCACGTAAGTCGATAGTTTCAAATGAACAAAAAATTGTTTGAAATATGAAAGACTATTTTCAGTACTTGATGAGTTTAGGATCGTTAAAAATTCTTTTTTAAAGTATAATAACATTTGAAAGGAAAATGAGTTACCCTTCATGAACATTAACAATTGCAAAAAAAAAAATTGGTTCAAAAGAATTTTGACATTAAATAAGTGCAAATAATTTGCTGATTTAAAAATTGTAACTCTGTCAGATCTGCCCTTAATCGTAAAGCAATTGTATGATGCAATAAAATGTTTCATCACATACTGCGTAAAAATAGATATTTCGATTCAAAACCTAGTAGCATCGATACATAGCTTTTGTTTAGTTGGGTAAAGAAAAATGATTACTTCCAACACTAACTTATTTGATTTTGGTTGTGTAAAACCAATTGAAATGTCTTGCTAACATATTGTCATAACATATTGAAAAACTAATAGACAAACAAATAAAATAAAGAAAAAACCATTTTTTTTCTACCTACTGCAAGATTCAACGTATAAGTGCCTGCATTGGTGAATTAAAATATTTCGAGGTGGTTAATTCAAAGACACAAACCATCAGAGGAATTTAAAACTTTTTAATAGGTGCTATATTTTTTAGGTAGTTTTAAGGGTTTCGATAACTTTAAAAATACTTCTAATTTAAAAAGCTTTATATTTTGATGGTTTTATGATGTTTTACTATTTGCTTCTTATATTATATATACAGTTTTTCTATATCAGTGTAGAACTTGGATATGGTTGAATAATTTATTTGAAAGATGGACCAAACTGAGTACTTTTTAATTTTTTTATTTATTAAAAAAAAATTATTTTATTTATTTTAATTATTACCAATATCGTTGTTACCTATTATATCAAAAGTATTTGAGAAACCGTTCCTCAAAAGACTTGCCCCGAATATTGAAGAAAGAGATCTGATCCCGAACCATCAATTTGAATTCAGAAACAAACATTCTACAATAATTGGTCAAGTGCATCGGAATATAGTGGAAAAAGCGTTCGAAATATAGTGGAAAAAATCACACAAATATAGTGGAAAAAGCGTTCGAAGAAAAAAAAGTCTGCTCAGCAATCTTCTTAGATCTTGCTCAGGCTTTCGACAAAGTGTGGCACCAAGGCCTTGAATTAAAACTACATCGTGATTTACCAAGACAATTTCATGAAATATTAAAATCATATATGACCAATAGATGCTTTCGTGTACGTTATGCCAAAGAATATTCAGAAGTAAAAGAAATATCTGCTGGAGTCCCACAGGGAAGTGTTCTTGGTCCAATACTTTACCTGCTATATACAAGAGATATCCCTCAAATTAACAACATTTTTATGGCTACCTTTGCATATGACACTGCGTTTCTTGCAGTTGACGTATCTGTCGAAAACTCCACAGCAAAACTTCAAAATGCAGTGAATAAAATAAGATTATGGACCCAACAATGGCGCAGAAAACTTAATTAAAACAAATCAACTCATATAAACTTTACTTATAAAAAGATTGCAACCATTCCTATCTCAATCAATAACAAAATGGTACCATATGCCAATACAGCAAAGAATCTGGGCCAATACAGCAAAGTATCTGGGAATGACACTCGATGCTAAGCTAAGATGGAAGGAAAATATAAGAAAAAAAAAGAAGAGCTTAACATCAGGCTCAAAAAATTTTACTGGTTACTTTGGCGTGGCTCTGAGTTATCAGTACAGAACAAAATACTGATATATAAGCAGATATTAAAACCTATGTGGACGTACGGTATCCAATTATGGGGCAATTGTTATGATGTTAGCGATCCTCCACGGAAACTATCACTATAACAATTTCCTAAACATGCGACCGAAAATTTACGAAAAAAAAAGTCATTAGTCGATCTAACGTAGATTGGTTATAACGAAAAAAAGATAGGTGGGCTTTAGTGGGTTCGATTCCTACAATATCAAGACGCACTTGCGGCTGCTTGATGTCCTTCGGTGATTACCTCTTATCTTTCGAAAAAAAAAAAAAAAAAAATTATTAATCGGTAATTTTTTGCGGTAATTATTTGAAAAAGTTTAACATTTAAATATTTGGATTCCAGTCATTGCTTTTTGCTTTAATTCACTGATATGGAAAGTGTTAAAGACATCATTAAGCACTAATATATTAGACAGATTAGTTCAAAAAAAAAACTAATCATAGGGTTAAGTATAGATTAAGTTAGGTAGAGTTAGATTTAGTTTAGTAAAATGTATAATTTTAGAATTAGTGTAAGATTTATATGTAAAATAAAATTTAAACAAATCTCAGATTTTCTAATTTTTCAAAATAAAAAGAGTCGGTAAAATTATATTATAATTAACTAAAAGTACAATAAAATTAAAGTAATATCAGCTGAGATTAACTAAAATAATTAAAACATAGTTTTAAGGTTTTAGTCATAAGTTATATTAGAATTAGTATTAGTTTTGTAAGCGTTTGCTAATTGTAAATAATTTAAACTTTACATTTCCCTTTAATGAGTGGCACTAAATTATAGCCTGAGACTTAATGCTATCAATTTAGTAGTGATATCTAAAGCCATGTCACATTTTCAACATGTTTGCACCACTTGAGCTCCAAGAATTTATAAAAGATTTGCTAGAAGTTTAAGACTAGAATGTTGCTTATCATCCTTCCCAAGTAAATCTTTAAATATGAATTTGATAAATCAAAAGCTGAAATTTTTTTATTAATCAACCTAGTAACCTGATAATAAAATTGAGTTGAATTTTATTTTTTTATTATACTATTTTGTGATCATAGGATAATTTAACTCTTGGTTAATTTTGAGCAACTGAATGACTTTAACTGATTTTCTTATATTTTATATCTTATAATGTAGTTGAGAACGAGATATAAACGATTTTTTAATTATGTTTTTTTTTATCTTCACTATAAAACAGACTGATCAAAGCCCCATAGATTTACCCAATATCTAACGTTCTTAACTTATAATCGAATTCTTTTATCCATGTCATTTCCAAGTCGTTTCCAATTATTTTAATACATAATAATCACCGTGGAATTGGATTTATCTTTATGAACACAAATAAAAAAAGATAAATTAACCCACTGAGAATGTTCATATCAACTTTTTTTTTATTTATATTTTACATTTTTTTAATTTTACAAACTATTGAATATTACTCTATACTGGTACCCTTATATTATAAAAACCATTTACATACACATTTAACATTAGTGCAGATCATATTTTTAAATCTAAAATTGTTTTTATTTTTTTTTTATATTGCAATATAAATATTGTAGCAAATAATTTCTTTGACACCATAAAAAAAATGTATGAGGTTTAATCAAAATAAATAAATTTTATTGGGTTGCTTTGATCCAACTAAAAAAGAAGATGTACAATGCAAATGCAACAAATACGAATCCAATACCTATAAGTTTTAAATATTATTAAAATGTATTTTTTTAAAGTATTTGACATTATGGATAACGTACCTATAATAATATGAGTATTCTTATATCGAGTAATCGATATGTATACCAAGGATGTCTGAATAGGGAGACATCGTCTTTTCCACTACTTATAACATATATGTATCTATATTTTGTATATTAGCTTTGAAAAATGTAAAATGAAATTGTTGAAAATTTTTCTTTGTTCTTCTCTCAAGAATATCGTACAACACTTTTGAAATATTTACAGTTAGAGTCAAAATTAAATGTACACTCATTAACATTATGCATACTGGTTAAGTAAAACTTAGCTGTAATTTGTTTGTTTTTGTTTTATTTTATTATATTTGCCTTAATTAACTTGCCTTGGATTTTTTATGTTTGTTTCAATTTGCTTCAATTCAATAAAATACCCATTTCAATAACCATTTAACCAAAGTATATCCATAAAAAGAGTATGAACTCATGTATGTATTCATTTGTTTGCACACAAATTCATATGCACATTTGATAAACATTGTCAGAAATAGACGATAATAAGAATTTTACGTGTAAGAAAAAGAAAAATATAGGTTTACTAATATAATTAATAAAAAATAATAATGTTTGTAACTCCAAATTATTACTGACAAAAATATTAATAATATTTTATATTATTGTAATGTAATTATAATTTAATATTTTTAATAGGTATATACGAAAATAATAATGTTTAAAACGAAAATATTAAAATAATAAAAGATCAGAATTAATCCTCGTATAAGGGAACAAACTATATTAGAACTAATAATTTTTGCCACTCTGCCTCATATAAATAATGGGAGGAAACATAAACAAATCCAAAGGAGAATAATAAGAACGCAAAATTATTTTACAGTATAAAGGAAAAGTCAAACATCTGTTTTGTACCTTTTCTCTCTCATAATAAATTTGGTATACGATAAGTAAATGTAAATTTTACCTCTTTTAACTAATGATATTTTGCTCGGTTTGGTATTTCTTAAAAATTAGGTTTACGTAAAACGGGAGTGTATATTCTTGTTAATATAAATTAAAGATATTCTTTGCATTCGACTAAGGTGAAATTTACATATGTGTGTGTACTAATAATGGAATATGGATATTTGATAAAGTTAAAATTTGGTTTCTCTTTAAATTCACTATATTTATTGATATTTCTATGGTGTAAAGAAGCAAAAAAAAAAAAAAACAAAAAAGGAATACAAAATAAATATGTGCAATACAAATCATTATCATTATATTTCAATCATTTTCTATTATTATTCAATTTCAATTATTTTCAATCATCATTTTCATTATATTTTTTTTGTGTTTTTAATTTAGTTTCTTTTATTAATTTCTTTCTTTTATTATTTCTCTTTCTCTCACTAAGTATATGTAAATGTACGTACATGAGTCATATAGGGCTTGCATTTGTTACATACATAATCATATGGCTTAGTTTAATTGAAAATAAAATGCAAACATTATTTATGGAAGAAAACGAAATTTGAACCTATCAGTTATCCATCACTCAGTTCAAATATACATACTTTTATAAAATTTGTTATAGTAATATAAAATATAACTAGGGGCCCCTGTTGAGTAATTATATTTCAAGTTGAAGTCAAATTTAAAGTTTTAAAAAAAAAAACAGTAATTTACGTACTGACATAGACTTCGCACGATATAGCAGAAATCACTCGTGTTTAATAAAAAGTTTTGTGGTTAGTAAGTTTTATTTTTTATTTAGGACACATAAATACACGTCTCTCATATACTGCTTCGTTTCCGATATATTCCCTATAGTAAGTGGCATTTAGTGTATAAAATTACTAAAAATAAAAAATTTTGTCATTAAAGAGGTATGTATATATATACCTACATAATACATAATTTTAATAAAAACTATATTATTACTACAAATATCCAAAATTTAGAGACAGTTACTTAAAAAGATAAAAAGGAAGAATTCAAGTGATTTGTTTTTTTGTTGTTTTTATATTTGTTATTTTAGATGAATTTGTTTTTTTGTTTTTTTTTTTTTGGCATATGTACATAGATTCATTTGCAAGTAAATATATAAATTATAATAACTGATTTGCTTGCTTTTGTTTATTATTTTAATAAGATTTCACATATGCAAGTTATTAAATCGTTATCTACTTTAGTATAAAAAAAAAACTTTATTCAAATTTTTTATACAATTTATTTAATACAGATTTAATATATTAAAAAAGAACAAAATTATTTTATGTAATCACACTATTGGTTGTTAATCAAGACTAACTTTTATTCTTATGTATTAAAATTTATTTCTATAAAAATATGTTTGCGAATTCCAATTGGTAGACGCTAGGTCAGCATTTTTTGTGGGAATAATAGTTTCTCACTGTTTCCACGATGTCATCATTATGTTTTATAATTAAGTTGTAGTGAAATTTGATACGCCTACTATAATTATGTTGAGTGCCGTTACTTGACACGCCGATAACTCTTCCCCCTTTAAAGATCTGCGTCCCGTAGATCAATTTTCAGTCGAAGAGGTGGTAGAGGAGGTGACTCGATGGTCTTTTCAACTTCAACTTCCTTTTGAATGTTCGGTCGTGTTATCCTCTTTACATATTTTATCGTTATTAGGATTATGATGATGGTTATGACACAAAAGATGACGATGTCTGATGTTGAAGAAAGTTTATCATTTGATATAAGTTCATGAATATGTCGTGTGTTGTTGATATTTAACTCGTGGATGTATTCCAAGTTCAGTTTGACATTTCTGCTGGATAGTTTCTCCTGAAAGATTGCTGGTAGGACCTCAGGTGTTGTTACTGCCTTGCTAATAAATGCTTCTATTTCATTACTGTATGGTAGTGTATCCATTTCCTTCAGTATTCCTTGGATTTCGATCCTATTTAACAGATTTGTGTTGATGATTCCTTTTTTTGCAATTTCGGTGGCTAGTACGACTTCGTTTAGAGCTTCTTTTATGATTCCAAGTTTGTTAAAAATCGTTTGTTCGAATTGTTGGTTTGCCTGATTAAGTTCCTTGAGAATGATGTTGTATTTCTCGACCACTTTATCCGTTACCCTCATTATTTCTCGATTGATTTTATATTGCCTATTGTTGTTTTCTACCAATTCACTTTGGCTTCCTAGTATGTTATCCCAGTCAGTTGCATCCGGTGTACCTGCAAGCCACTTCCATGCTGAGCCAATCCAATTAATTGACCTCTGGACTCTTGGTTTGCCTCCTTTAAGCCTGTTGAGTGATTCCGTTATTTGACTTATCTGGAATTCCAGTTGTGGTTTGACCAAGTTTGTTGAGTTTAATTTTTCCACTATTGAGATAATTTGCGTAACTGCTTCATCGTAATTCTTTAAGTCGATGACGTGAATCAGATTGAAATTGCCATTCACTATTCTACCTTGTCCTTGTTTGACTGTAGCGATTGTGCCTTTGAATTCGAATATTTTCGGAAATGCCATTGTACTTGCAATGATACATCTAAAAAGATAAAATTAGACTTAATTGTTAGTATTAGTTTGGTTAATATTTTTGATATGCGATTTATGAATCTTTTTGCCGGCTGGTGTGGTGATTGTTACTCTGTTGTTCTTAAGGACTACCTCCTTTTTAAAGATTGGCTTATGTTTTGACTTGATTTGTTTATCTCTAACGTAGATTGTGTCACCTGGATTGTAATCTTTGGGTGCCTCTTTTTTCTGGTTTTCTATATTTAATTTTGTTTTTTGACTCTTTGAAATGCGTTCGAATACTTCGTTGTTAACTTTTGTTCTAGTTGTTATCAGATCTTGGTAGTCGATTTTGTTAGACCTTCCATAGAAAACATCGCTTGGTCTCATTTTTGTTACCGAATGTATACTGTTGTTGTACCGGTCGACTGCTATGTTTATCAGTTCTTTTTGAGAAAGCTGGTTGTATTCCCTGCTGAGACACCTTGTTAATTCCACTATTGTAGAATGTACTCTTTCGATGGTTCCGTTGACTTCACTTTTTTGTGTTGGTGTGTTATAAACAGCGATTCCAAGTGCTTTGATGTAGTTCAGCGTGATCGGACTCATAAAGCTGCGTTCATTGTCGATTACTATCATTTCTGGAACTGTAAAGTAGTGTAACACCTTTGTTATTTTGCCCCTTAGGTGTATCGCTGAACGGTTTTTTATGTGAAAAAATTTTAGGAATTTTGAAAATTTGTCAATGCACGTTATATATTTTTCTCCTTGTATTTCCATCAAGTCTAGGTGAAGTATTTGAGTTGGATGTTTCGGAATTGGTGTTTGTGTGGTCATCTATCGTATTTATTGCTGCTACACACATCGCAAGATGTTGTGTATTTTTTAATTAAGCTGCTCATACGTGGGAAGTAGTGTTTCTCTAATATTTGAGCTTTGTTTTCCTCAGCGTTTCGATGTGCTCTTCTGTGTTCCTTTTCTATGATGGCAAACTTTCTTTCTTCCAATGTAACATCTTCTACCACTCTCTGTGCTATTCGTATTCTGTATTTACTAAAGTGTTCCTTGTAAACCTTCTGCAATGTTGTTAGAAAGTTTTCGGAGATTTTAATTCCATTAATGACGCTTGGATTTAGTTTTTCCTTTAGGATAATTATTAGTATTTCCTTGTTTATTTCTGGTACGTCTATATAATGACGATGATATCTAGGGTGTGGTTCCTCGTATACTATCATATCCTTTCCTCTTCTTATGATCAGTTGGTTGCGAAACACATTTATTGGAGCCTCGTAATGAGGTATTAGATCTGAACTGTCTTCCTCTGCGCTATGTATTGTTTGCGTCGGATTTTCCACGTCCGAACGGCTTGCTGTTTCTGTGGAGGTTGATGACAGGCTATTGACTTCCGTGGGCAGTCTTGATAGAGCGTCTGCTACCACATTAGTTTTTCCTGGCTTGTAGACTAGTTCGTAGTTATATTCTTCAATTTTAGCTTTCCATCTCTTGAGCTTCGCCTTATGATTACGGCTTCCCAATGAAAATGTGAGGGGTTGGTGATCTGTAAGGATTTTAATTTTTCCAGCTCCGTACAGATAGTTCCTTAAATTGTCGAGGGCCCATACTATGGCTAGCATCTCTTTTTCATTTGTAGCATAGTTTTCCTCTGTGCTGTTCAATGATTTTGAGATATATGTAATCGGTTTGTCTTGACCAATTTCGCCCTGTGATAATACTGCGCCGATGGCTTTGTCTGATGCATCCGTGGTGAGAACGAATGGTTTGTCAAAATTAGGAAATATCAGAATTTCTGATGACATTAATAGCTTTTTTTTAGATTATTGAAGGCTTGCAGCTCTTCCTTATCTAACCTTATTTCGACTTTCTTTGACATGCTGGCTTTTATCTGAGCGTTTTTACCTCTTGTTAAATTTGTGAGAGGCTTTGCTACTTTTGCGAAGTCCTTGATAAATCTTCTGTAGTACGAAGTTAGACCCAAAAATGATTTTAAGTCTTTAAGGTTTTTTGGTGGCTTAATGTTTTTTATTGCAGCAACTTTCCCTGGATCTGCTTTGATACCTTCATTTGTGACCAGATAGTCGAGAAATTCCGTTTCTGATTTTAGAAATTTGGTTTTTCCAAGATTTACCCTGAGATTTGCTTTTTCGAGTTTGGATAATATTGTATCCACATTTTGAAGGTGTTCTTCTTCGGTTTTTCCAAAAATTATTACGTCGTCTATGTATACGTAACATGTTTTGCCTATTTGATCTTTGAGGACGTCATCTATCATGCGCTGGAATATCGATGGTGCGTTCCTCAGTCCAAATGGAAGTCTTAGAAACTCGTATTTTCCGTTCATTGTTGAGAAGGCTGTCTTCTGGATATCTTCTTTTTTCATCATTATTTGGTGGAACCCTGATGTAAGTACGATAGTAGTGAAGAGTTTAGAATCTCCAAGGCTTGCTAGTGTATTGGAAATATCCGGTATGGGATATGTATCCGGAACTGTTACTGCGTTCAGCCTTTTAAAATCTACCACTAACCTGTATTTCTTTTCTCCTGTTGAATCCGGTTTTTTTCCAACTATCCATATTAGAGAGTTGTATGGGCTCTTAGATGGCCTGATTATTCCATCGTCAAGAAGTTTTTTGATTTGTTCTTCGACCTCTTTCCTCATAGTTGCTGGGTATGGATAAGACTTTGTGTATACTGGTTCGCTTGTAGTGGTTTTGATTTCCGCCTTCACTTGAGTATCGATGATCTCCTTGTCGTTAATTGAAACGAATACTTTTAGGCGCTGGTCCACTATTGTTTGTATCTTTTTCCTAGTTTCTGGACATAAGTGATCTGCTTCTACTTGAATATTGTTAACCTGTGCAGACATTTTCTCTTTCAGTGGAATTTCGATAATTTTCAGTATGTTGTTTTTTCTGTCAATTATAGCTTGAAGTGTTTTAAGTGTATCGTCTCCTATGATGCCATCGAATGTTTTTAATCCTGGCAAGACGAAAAATTCCATGTACGTGTCGTTTCCTAAGCCTTGAAAAAATTTTCCTCCTATTTTCCTCGTAATTTGAATATCACCTCCAGCTGAGCGGATCTTAAATGGTTTGTTTGTTGGCGTAGCGGTTTCGGCAATTTCTGGTTTTACGAAGTTTTTACTTGCTCCAGTGTCGACGAGGAATTTTAAAATGTTGTTCTCTTTTGTTATGTAAAGTAAAATACGCTGGAAAGGCATCCGTCATAAAATTTGCTTCTTGTACTTCTTCTTCCAGTTGTTCTTGTTGTGCGCCATATTCAGGATCGTATTCTTCTTGGTACTGCTGTAAGTATTCTTCTTCGTTGACCGCCTGCATGTGATAGAGCCTCTGGTGCTTATTGTTTGGTGAATTGTTTACGCTGAGAGGTCTTTTTTGCCCTTCATTGGAGTTATAGGGCGGCCTGTTTATATAATTTACCTGCCGTGTTTGAATTGATGGATCTACGTCCATTTTTTCCAAAGGTTTTGGAGGTCTTGATGGTGGTGCTGCTGTTTTTTGATGCTGGATATTGTATGTCGAATTTTTTTGTTGTGTGGTTAAATGTTGCTGTTGACGATAGCTTGGTTGAGACGGTAAATAAGGTTGTCGAGGTCTGTTTGACATATTATTAATCGGTACGGTGATGGTGTTACTTATATTCCTGTTATGTATAGGAAAACTTCTGCTATTATAATTCTGCAACTCTAAACAAGCTGAGTAGGCCTCCGGTAAGGTTTGGATTCTCTGTGTTATCAGATATTTTGAAGTTTCTCCGTTAACTCCTCTGATAAATATATCCAAAGCTCTGTTTCTGTGAGATTCTATAAGCGCATCGCTTGTTTCACGTGAGTGGTTTTCTGTCTTGATCTTATTAACGATCAAGGAAAATTGGTGGTTGATCCTGGCGTAGAATTCATCTATCGTCGTTCTACCTTGGGTCATCATGCCGATTTGATATTCTAAAGTCCGAAGGTCCCTTTTGTCTGCGTAGTGTAACGACAGACATGACTTAATAGCTTCCCAATTGTCAGCGTAAATATTATAAGATATAAGTGCAGCGTCGGCACTTCCTCTGACCTTCCCTCTGATAGCCTGTAGGATAGCTCTGTAAATTGGTTTGTGCTTAACCAATTCATAGTCCTTTAATATATTTTCTACATTATATACCCATGAAACGTACTGTACTGCACTTCCATCGAATACTTGTAGTTCTTTTACACTATCTGGTAACCTTGATATATCCTTCAAGTCTTGCTCGTTTCTTGGTGCAACAAGCACTTGCTGTGGTTGTATTATCGCGGCTCTATTTTGGCTCTCGATTGCCATTAACCTATATTCTAATTTTTTATTTAACTCTATTTGAGCGTTAAGAGCTCCGTCTAACTTTTTAACTTGTTCTCTTAATTCTTCCATTTTAGTTTTTTTATTTTATTAACTATATTTATTTTATTTTATGAATTCTATATATTTTTGTATATATTTTTCTTATTTATTGATCTCAGTTTTCTTTAGTTTCTTTAATTTTATAATATTATATAAAAAAAAATATTTGAGATATAAAAAAAAAAATTTTTCGAAATTATTTAATTTTTGAATAAGATTATTGAGCCTTTATGGTTTATCAAGTTATTTTTTCCTCTTGTTTAATAAAAAATAATTACTTACAGGAAAAAAATGGTTTTTTTCATACTAAGATTTAATTCTTAGGAGCCTTACTTGACCAATCCAATTCTTTTCGGTTGTATTGTGTATTGTGTTGTTCCTCTTTGGGTTTTTTTTTTTTTTTTTTTTTTTTTTTTTTTTGCGAAAGATAGGAGGTAATCCCCGAAGGACATCAAGAGCTCCAGCCGCGTGTGCATCTTGATAGTGTAGGAATCGAACCCACTAAAGCCCACCTATCTTTTTCCGTTATAACCAATCTACGTTAGATCGACTAATGACTTTTTTTTTCGTAAATTTTCGGTCGCGTCTTTAGGAAATTATTATAGTGATAGTTTCCGTGGAGGATCGCTAACATCATAATAATTACCGTGTAGGAACTTTATCACTATGATATTTCCCGTGAAGGAGATAGTCACAGCAATAGCTCCGCGTGGGAAGATTTTTTAGATTTTTTCGCAAAGGAAAATTATTGAAATAAAAATTTCCGTAAAGGAAACTATTATCGTAGAATTTTCCATTTTAGGTCGTGACCAGCTCGTGGGGTTTCGTTCTCTTGAGTCGACGGATACTGCTGTCGATATGAAGAACTGCTGCCATTTCCGAGTTCACATGAGTTTGCAGTCTCTGCTCGTGTTTGACTGCATGTTTCTTGATCTCTTCCGTGACTGTTTCAATGCGCAAGTCACGGTGGAGATCTTTGTTACGTATGTACCATGGTGCATTTACTATACCACGGAGCACTTTATTTTGAAATTTTTGCAACATTTCAATGTTGGTTTTCTTTGCACAGCCCCATAATTGGATACCGTACGTCCACACAGGTTTTAATATCTGCTTATATATCAATATTTTGTTCTGTACTGATAACTCAGAACCACGCCCAAGTAACCAGTAAAATTTTTTGAGTCTAATGTTTAGCTCTTCTTTTTTCTTTCTTATATGTTCCTTCCATCTTAGCTTAGCATCGAGTGTCATTCCCAGATACTTTGCTGTATTGGCATATGGTACTATTTTGTTATTGATTGAGATAGGAATGGTTGCAATCTTTTTGTATGTAAAATTTATATGAGTTGATTTGCTTTCATTAAGTTTAATGCGCCAACGTTGGGTCCATAATCTTATTTTATTTATTGCATTTTGAAGTTTTGCTGTGGAGTTTTCGACAGATACGTCAACTGCAAGAATCGCAGTGTCGTCTGCAAAGGTAGCCATAAAAATGTTGTCAATTTGTGGGATATCTCTTGTATATAGCAAGGATAATACTCTCTAAGTATTGGACCAAGAACACTTCCCTGTGGGACTCCAGCAGATATTTCTTTTACTTCTGAATATTCTTTGGCATAACGTACACGAAAGCATCTATTGTTCATATATGGTTTTAATATTTCATAGAATTGTCTTGGTAAATCACGATGTAGTTTAAATTCAAGGCCTTGGTGCCACACTTTGTCGAAAGCCTGAGCAACATCTAAGAAGATTGCTGAGCAGAATTTTTTTTTCTTCGAACGCTTTTTCCACTATATTTGTGATCCGATGCACTTGATCAGTTGTAGAATGTTTGTTTCTGAATCCAAATTGATGGTTCGGGAGCAGATCTCTTTCTTCAATAATCGGGGCAAGTCTTTTGAGGAGCAGTTTCTCAAATATTTTTGATATAATAGGTAACAACGATATTGGTCGATATGATGTTACCTCTGAAGGCGGTTTTCCTTGCTTCGGTATTACAATTACTTCTGCAATTTTCCATTGTCTCGGAACATATGTGAACTTAAAACATGCATTAAATATATGTTGTAGCTTTAACAAAGCTAGATCTGGTAGTTCCCGCATGATTTGGCCATTGATGAGATCGTAACCTGGTGCTTTTTTGACACTCAGGTTGTGTCTGCATATTTGTTTAATTTCTCTTAGAGTGACATGCGAAATTTCCGCTTCATCTATTTTAACTTCGAGAGTTATATTTTCATTTGCAAGATTTTGTGTTGGTGCTGTGAAGACCTCTGCCAAGTGGTCAGCAAAAATCTTAGTTTTTTCTTTTGGGTTACCGACCCAGCTACCAGCCTGTGTTTTCAAAGGTGGATCTTGCACCTGTGGTCTATTTATTCGTTTAGCTGCTTTCCAAAGCGAGTAGTCAGTATAAGCATCGGCTGATAAATTGTTTAAGAATTTATTAAATGAGGTATTTTTTATATTTCTGATTTGCTGTTTTAGTTGATTATTTAAGCGATTGAATATAATTTTATCACCTGGGTACCTCGTTGATTGCCATTTTCGTCGTGCCCTTCTCTTCTACATAAACAGTGCTCTTATTTCTGGAGGATAGCTCACTCTCGAGTGATGTTTCGAGTCAAAACATGGCGTGCTCTCCTTTGCTGCTTGCTGCACGTCTACAATGAATTGCTCGACTTCTGCATCAATTTGGTTCCTTGATTCCACGGATCCTAGAGTAATGAATTGCTCAAGTTTTTCTCTAAACATATCCCAATCAGTTTTCTTTTTTGTAAGTCTTGGGAGGCAATTTTTGTGTTCAACTTTTTCACTTAGAACCATGATCACTGGAGTATGGTCAGACGATAGGTCATCATTGCTCACGGCATATGTGTGGTTTCTATTTATTCCCTTTGTTATAAAGAAATCAATCAAATCAGGTATTTTCGCTGGGTCAGTGGGCCAATAGGTTGGGGCACCGGAAGAAATAAATTCACACTTATGATTCCTTCCAGCTTGATATAGCTCTCTCCCTTTTGTTGTGGTTAATCTTGAACCCCAGTGGGTATGTTTCGCATTGAAATCTCCTCCGATGATAAAATTGTTTCCAAGTATTTTAAAGAGATTTATGAAGTCGACTCTAGTAGGTGAGTGTCTTGGTGGGCAATAGATAGCCGAGATTTTGAAGTCCTTATTTTTGACCTTAATGTTGATTGTTGTAACTTGCATCATTGTAACTTGCAGCAACTCTAAGGGTGTGGCTTATTTTTTATGTGACTGCGGTGGTTTTCTGCTATGGTTTTTTATCGTTGTAATCTCGTCAGATAATGTTTTAATAAATTCGTCTTGGTTTGTTAGTCTCTGTAGGATAAGACTTAATATATCCTTGACTGAGTAATCATCTTCCTTACGGGAGTTTTTCACAATTTGGGCATATGATTTAGCATTTACATTACGTACAGCATTTATTACTGTAGGTTTTCTATTCGTGTCAACAAATTTTTCATTTTTAAAGGTATTAATCTTTTGAATTTGGGGTAGTTTTGCTTGTTTGTTTCTTCTGGCTTGCTGTTCTTTTGCAATTGGGCATCCTCTGTAGTTTGCCGGATGATCACCACGACAATTAATACATTTGGCTTTTTCTCCCAACTTTAAAATGCAGCTTTTTGTGAAATGCTTACCGCCACACTTAACGCAAGCACAGTCTCTATTACAATAACTTTGTGTATGCCCAAAAGCTTGGCATCTCTTGCACTGTGGGATTAACTTTTTGTTTTTTCTTAGTGGTTCAATTTTAACTACTATTTTCATTATTGTTTTAATAGAAAATTTTTTTTCTATATTTTCTCTATTATCGAATGTTAACATAAACAATGGTAATCCTCTTCTTTGAGTGATAAAGCTACCATCGTTCTTTTCGATTTTATCTTTAATAATTATGTTTTTGGCTTCTAGTATCTGGAAACCGTTATCTCTCAGGTCTTGAAGTATTTCATTTTCATCGCATGAAGGATGTAATCCCCTGGCCATAACTTTTGTTGGTCTGGTAGATTTGTCCTCATAGGAGTGCCACTGAACTTTCTTCGATGTTAAATCGTTTGTTATACATCTGTATGTGTCACTATCAGTAACATTGATCTTCCAGACCTTATTATTATAAGATGTGTACTTGCATTCATTTTTAGTGTTTGCTTTATTAAATTATTTAGCTCACCAAAGGTACCTAACCCATGAACCATAATAGGTGGTGGTTTATGTTCCTCTTTTTTAGCTTTTTTATCCGCAGTATTGTTTCCAAGTGCTGCTTGTTTTGTTTTTGGTGATTCTTTTTTCTGTTTTCTGTTTAGTTTCCGGATTTTTGACATAATGCTCTAAACATTTTTTACTTTAATTTTCCTCAAAATAAATTCAAATTCTTTCCCAAGGTGTAAAATCCTATTCTGCTGAGGATGTAGGATTGCTATGTAATTTGTACTAACACGGACAAATAACATAAAATTATTGTGTGTGGGTGTACGTGATTTTTCAGCAATTTTATATATTTATACAATGAGTGACAATCTGTGCTAGTTGAACTTTCAATCTAGAGGTTACTTATTTTGTAAATGAGGCTTACTAAAACCGTTCAAAATAATTTATTTTTCCTGTTTTTATTTTTTGTTTGCAAGAATGAAGTATTTACAAAGCTTGACCATCTTATTCTACAATTATTTGTTTTGTTTTAGCTAAAATTTAGCTATACTCATTTATTTTGCTTTTCACAAATCAAAATTACCTCACTTTTTACCTCACAATAATTTTTTCTACTGAATTCCACTACAATGTTTGACGATGACGGGTGATTGTTTCTGATGCTCTTTAGGCTCTGTTAATAAAATTTACTACCCTTTAATAGTGATAGATTAATGCTTCGAGCAAGTATGTCAGTCTTCTAGTACTAAACGAAAGCTAGCTACAATTTGTTACGCAATATATCATCATCCAGTAGTTAGTGTTAGTAAACATCACCATTATAAAAATATAAAATAAATAATAATAAAAAAAATAAAGTAAACCAAGAGACACACGCTGTTAGTAAGGAAGTGAAAATCATAAGTAAATAATTGAGTAAAGAACTGTGGGTGCTTTTTTTAAGTTAAACTTAACATTAGGATTTAAATTATACCTTTATACACGAATGCATTGTTTGGTTTAATTTAGAATTGGGGAAAGCAAATTGTCCCTTTGATCAGTAGGGACAATTTGAATAAATTTGTTAACATTATTAGTCTTGAACTTTTGTTGATTGCATATGTTGATAAAGTCTTGCATTGAGAAAAACTTTTGTTGGAATATGCATTCTACATTTGAGAAAATTTTACTACAAACTAATTTCAATAGCCACTGTTGAGCTATCTAAGAATTTCCACTGTGTAGGGGAGGGCACGCGGAAATGTTTTAAGAGGTAGAAGTAGTGTTTTTATTTCGTCTGAACAAGTGCCTATCACGACTATTATCAAGGGGTACAAGGGGGATGTTACATTAGGGTTATAGAACAGACGAATAGTTCGTTTTTGAACTTTGTCGAGAAAATTGAATACACTTCGTGATGCACCGGCCCATATATGTGAATTATATTTGTAGTTGGGTCGTGTGTATGATTTATAGATATTTATTTATTTTATTTATTTATTTATTTAATTTTTGAACTCAAGAGAGCTAAAGCTCGTATAGAGTGTTTTACATTCAAAATTAAATGCGTGTAAAATTTAGTGCAATATAGTATGTAATTCTATTTAAGGCTAATAAGAAGGAAACATCTAAAACTAAAGCTAAACATAATTGTATAAAATGAGCATTATAAAAACTAAAAACTATAATAATTTAAAATTGACTTAAATGATATTATTTTATCTTATATATTATACATATTTCTAAAATATCTTAAATTTGTTGACAGTAATATTCATTAATTTTATATTTGAATAAACTGATCTTATTATTTTTTTTATTTCAATTGGTGTTTCATGTTATATTTTATACGCTATTTTATAGAGAGAAACACAGTTGTTAAACTTGACTCTGGATGACATGATTCTTATATTGTTTGCATTTCTTGTTATGAATGCGTGTGTGTCGCTACTCGCTATTTAATGTTGGTTTAACATTTGTGTTTATATTATTTGTTACCATCAGATCCTGCATAGCCAATTTTGTTTTTATGTAATTATAAATGTACCGTTCTGTTTTCATATTCGAAAAAGTTTTTTATTGCATTGTTTTGCACCAACTGTAGCCAATTTATATAGTTATTGTAAGTATTTGCCCAAATTTGTGTATTATAAATAATTGCTGAAGGAATAGTATAATGCTCTCTTCAGTGTGCATGGAATTCGTTTATTTATTAACTTAAATATTTAAAATGTCCTGGGGAGAAAAATAGGTTTTGAAGCGACTCAAAAACGCAAACATCTCGCAACATTTTTTGCAATGCCAAAGATATGGTCATTCCATTTCATTTTCTTGTTTAGCAGCATGACCAGGATATTTAAGTGTTGTGCTCAATTCGTTAATCCCCGAATAATAAGTTAAAATATTTCACATATTGCTTTGAGACATTTGTTTCTAAACAAATATTACATACTAAATCTTGTAATGTTTGATTAATATTAATAAAATAAGCATATTATACTAAATGTTAACGCTCATCTGATTTAAGTAATAAATAATAGTATTACTTTCTTACTGCTGTGAGATCTTAAATGTTCAATTCTCTGATAAAATAGAATATTCGTTTTTAAAAATTAACTTTTTTCAGTTTTTGAAATTTAAAATTTCCTATTACGTACTACTAATGTTAATTATTGAAGTATAAAGGAAAAATTCTACTCATTCTGCGGAAATATCGTTACTTTTTACCATGATATTTACATGATACATCTTTTATCTGATGATATATGACATTTTACAAAATTCTTTTTAATTTAGAATTGCATCTTATTACATGATGAAATACACGCGGTTATTTACTATAGTTCCCTAAGATCTCACAAACAAAACGTGTAGTTCGATATAATAATTTATTGCTGTTTAAGAATATGTAAAATAATGTAATTGGTTCCAGCATATACTTATATTTTTCAATGTTCATAAGCTGGTCATACACTGTCACACTGATGCATAAGTTGAATCGTGTAGAAGAAGTGGAGTCAAAGAAGGACATTTTTAAATTGAAAATATTTTATTGTAAGCGAAATTTTTTTTTATCCTCATACGATTCTGACATTAATAAATAACATTGAATCTATTAGTTATTTGTCAAAGTGTGGTTAATTTGAAAAAAAAAAGTGGTAAGCTTCAGAAAAAAACTTATTTATTCAATTACATTCTTATATTATTGTAGTCTACTGTACTAATAATGAACCACGCAAAAAAATGGATTTATTAAAAGAGTGGAACTATAAATTATTTATATACCATATAGAAAATTGTATATTCTATCCTTGTATCAATTTTAATCTAATTTTCTATGCAAAATTTATTAGTTGAATTGTGTACTTTTCATCCAGTTCAAGGTCTAGGTCAATCGTTTCATATGAATATACAATAACAACTGAAAATCCAAATATTTATTTGAGTTTTATTTAGGTTTAGATTATTTAGTAATGACATTTGTCACGACTGACGTTTGCTTAGTTTTTATTTTTATTTTTAATCATTTCACTTAATGTCAGTATAATATAAATTTAAAAATTTTAATAAAAATATTATAAGAATAATTCACATAAATAAAAGACATGACCTAAACTATTCTGATTCTACTTCTCCGTTTGATCGTTTAAAATTACACGTTCAAGCCTATGGTGGACGTTATTATTGCGTTCATATACATTATGAATATAGCAATGCGTGTTTCTCTACTGTATATTTACATATTGTGAGAGCTATAACATCGTAATCAAATAGGAGATGAGAGGGCCATTCCCGTATGCAGAATCTGCATATAATTGTGCAGTTGAACTTTATCAATTTTGAACTGATATTTGTTCACGGGACCGTATCTTCTGATTATTTCATGTTAGTGTTCTGCTTGTGAATGTGAATCTATTCTTGTTGGTTACCTGATTTAATCGTTTATTATTAAGTTTGGAATAGGATGTATAATGTAAAAGTTCTCGGCAGCTATCCCATAAGTTTTAGTTTCTGTAATTTCTTTGAAAGGTAAACGTTTGTCATTATAGCCAAAGTTGTGAACCAAGGTTGTGAACTTAGGTTGTGAACCTTTGAGTACTTGAGTACTTGCGTACCGTTGATTAGTTGAAAAAAATAAGGTTAGTTAAAAAAAAAGAAAAAAAGGAAGAAGAAAAGGTTTGTGAGAAAGAGCGAACAATGTTGTTAATATTCGTCTTAAATCTCTCTAAATCATGCTTGGATTGGGACGCGATTCTACAATCGTGATGTTGTTATTATAAAAGAATTTCCATAACCGGACTTAAACCATATCGGCATATTTTGATTCACTCGCATTCCAAGAATGTTCAAGTCTTTGAGTTTCTGAATAGGTTCATTTTGAAACCGGAGAGTTGGATCGAATGCTGTTAGCTTGTTACTAACAAGATAGCTTTGAGTTTTTGATAAACTAAACTCTTTCGCTCTATCCCAGTCGACAATTTTGACTAGGTCGTGGTTGAGTGCACGAGCCATCAAGTAATAGCTATGGGCTTGTAGTTCGAAGGATTGCTTTTGCCACCATTTTTAGGAAAAACATAAACTCGTCGTGCTTGGCAATGTTTCTTAATCATTACACCTTTTTTTTTGCGAGAACATCTGCTTCCTCATTAACTTGAATTCTCTGATGTCCAGGAATCTAACTTTGCTAAGCTTTTGTAACCTCGATTAACAAGTTTTGATTTAAAAATTTACAAAAAATATGTAAATAATTCACTATCTCTTTTGTTATAGATATATTTTTTAACTCAATCAGTATTTATGTGTATTTTATACCACACACAAAAGGTCCTTTAACACTATTTGCGGTAAATAATTTCGTAAAAAAAAGTATATCTAAATAAGTAAAATTATTACAATTGATATTTTCAAAAGAATTGTCAAGGAACTGAAACGATTTATACCGGATTTGAAATTTAATGGTGAAAAGTAGAGATAAATAAAATAAATTATAGAACAGATTACGTGGTAAAGCAAGCTTTACATGAAGCCACCAATTATTTTAAAAAAGAAAATTAATTTAAAAATTTAATAAATTCTTTTAATTTATTTTTATTCATATTTAAATTGTTATCTTTGAGAAAAAAAATAATTGCTAAACAGAAACACTATTAAATTTAATAGTGAAAAATGGCTCAATGAAATAAGGCCTCTGATAAAATAGGATTAAAAACTAAATTACATAAAAAAACACTAAAAAAATGTAATTTTTCGCGCTTTATTTTACTTCCTTTAAGAACAACTATGTTAATAGAAAACAAAACACGAATATACAAAAGCTGTATTCAGCTCATACTAATGTAGGCTATTGAAACAACAGCGGACAACAGAAACAGAAAATGCGAACAACAGAAATTCGAACTCTGAGGCAAATATATGTGGATATACATTAAGAGATAAGAAACGAATGTAGCAATTAATGGCCAAATCAATATGAAACGTCTACCAAAAAGACCTCCCAAAATATGGTATGAATGGTGAACGTCGTCATCCCAAAATTAAGGATGAAATATGTATATTGAAAAAGAAGGCATTAAATCTCGAATTAAAATAAGAAGAAAAAGAATAACTTGTAACTAGTTGAAGAAATAATTGAGGAACTCTTAGCAAATAACTTGATCGAAATTAAATTGAAACCATATTCGAATAAAATAGAATAGAGTAAAATTATTATTTCTGCACAATATTCCTAATTTATTTCACCGAATTGGTAATTTAGAAGGCCTATGAACCACAAAAATCATAATACGAAAATTTTTTTTAAGTAATAACATTTTTCAATATTTCAAAATTCTTACGATTTAAATTTGTTTTTTACACACGTGAATTTGGCGATATAATAGGGGTGGTGATTTTTTATTGATAATTGTTTTATTCAGTTTACACCACTTATTCTCTCCCAACTTATTTTCCCACTTTCAATTCCACGTGGTAACCCCAATTGCAACGTCCAGTAACCCTTACGAATGATCAGGCTCCAACCTCGATGAGAGAATCACCATGGAGAGTATTGAACAATGATGAATAGACGTATAGATGGATGTAGCAGTCAAAGGCGGAAATGATCTACTTTCACAGAAATTAATAATATTTCATGAAACATAAAATAGGAACGTTGAATCTTCTTACAGTCTCGATTGTAGTAATTCGCACAGGGTAAGCAGACAGTGATAATATATGATAATACATTAATATATGTGGACCTTCGAAGTGGTTTCGTGTTTAAATTATGAAAATTCATTAATGATAATAATTGAAAATAAATAAAAAAAATTTTTGAAGGATATAATTAACTTCTACAGAAGTTTAGGTTATACTTCTGACAGACATGTAATGTAGATATTATAATATTGCTATAATATCATGATATCGTTACATATGTGTCACCTAATATCATGATATTAATAAATAATATTGTAATGAAACTTAGTATTGATATTACGAACAAAGCATAATAAATACATAATATTGTAATTCAACATGGCAATATTGTTCATCAGAGCAGACTGGTGGCCTGGTGGCAAGCACGTCAATGATTTTTTTAATTTTTAGTAAGTACTAAAAACAGTTGAATTTGATATTTTTTAAAAATTAAACAAAAATTTGTTTTAAAAAAATTATTTTGTTTTCTTTTTTCTAATTAAATTAAAATGGATGAAAATAAAAGGAAGAGGCAAGTTTTAAATACAATTTAAAAAAAAATTTTTTTTTGTAAAGTTTCATCTTCTATTTATGTCATAATACGAGATAGGAATACTACGTTTGTGTCTGTCATACTAGGTACTTTTGATGTTATGATATAACAAATATTTGAATATTGCGATATTTATATTATAATATCGATATTACATGTCTGCCAGTAGTATAAGCGTATTTGACCACCATTAATCCACCCTTTAATCCTTTGATTTACCTTTGAAATTTGTAAGGTTGAAAAATTAGTAAATAAACATAAATAAAATCGTGTTTAAAACAAAACAATTTCTAAACAGAATACTTTGCAACCAAAAATAATACACATTAATGGAGTTTTATGAATTTGTTTTGAAGCTGTTAACTATTTCGGAAAATTTTAATAAGTAATAATAGTAGTATTTAAAAGTTTTAAATTATATTATTTTGTTTTAGCTTCGATTTTATTTTTTATTTACTACTTTTATTAGTATGTATTTTATTAATTTTGAATGATCCCGAACTGTTACATAAAAAAAAAATTATAGAAAAATCACACGTTTACTTCACTATACTTCGTTGGGAATATAAAGCTTCAACATAGGTCGAATCTATTTTTAAAATGCCTAAAAAATACTTCAATTTCGTGAAATCAACTATTTTTTCTACAATCTAGTTGAATAATCTGCTGCTCTTACTCTATCCATTGTTATTTACCCAACAAGTTGTGTTGCAGAAACGATGAATTTTTTTCATGGATTTGAATCTTACAAGTTAAAACAGTTTGAATTTCAATATGATATTTCATGAGAGACTATATTTAATATTGCCCATTTAAATTTCTCGGTTAAAATCTTGATATTTAATTTTGTTTTGACATTGAATTTTTGACATTATATTATTATATTTGTTTTTTTTTGCTTTAATAGTTTTAAAAATATGTTTTTTAATTTTTTTTTTTTACAATAAAATTCTTTCATTATAGAAATCACTCATATAGAAACTCCACTAATTTTGTCATACATAAAATCATTTCTTCCATAAAAAGTTCCTGTCTCAATGAATATGAAAGAAGGAAAAAATATAAAAACAAACAAAAATACTACATCCTGAATCTAATTTACATAAATCCGTAAATAAGAACAAAAAAAAAATGAATGCACAAAAGCAGAAGTTATTCCAAATATTGTAGATGTGTAGACATGAGAACAATATTATTATTCTTCTATAAAATTAAAATGAATCGTTGTCCTTGTGAAAAAAAAGCAAATAAACAAAAAAAAAAACAAACCAAAATGAGTAAATTTTATGTTTTAAAACACAATAAAACTAAAAAAAAAAGACATGATTTGTTTTTTCTTTTTTCAAATTTGTATTTATTATAAACGTGTAGACAATATTTATGTCATTAATATATTCAAACATCCTCATAAAATACAAATACATAATGAACATAATTTTTTTTTTTTTTTTTTAAATAAATTTAACAACAAAAACCAGGAATCCTTTTTAAACTAAAGTTTGGAACAGAACAAAAGAATGTTATGGCAATATAGAAATAGAAAAAATTTCCAGATCAATAAATAAGTTTTTAAAGAAAAGAATCTAAACCACGAAATTTAAAGTTCGAGGAGAATTTATTAAATTAAACCACAGCATAAAACAATGAAAATCTTTTTAAAAGTCTTTAACACAGTGGGGAATATTTTTTTTTATTTTGATATGTAAATGCATTGTTGATTTTGTGCTCTACAAATAACCATTTAAGGATATGCCTATATAAACTATGAGTAGAATGTTAATTTTATAGATACTTTATTTGGTTTGTTAACAAAGAATTGAAGATTTCAAGACATTGTAATACCAAGTGGTAAGAAATATAATAAAAAAAAATATGTTTATTTAATAAAAATTAAAAAAAATAAATTTATAGCGCAGTCTATTTATAACTACAGTTAAAAACCGTTATTATTGTATAATATATAAAAGTAAAGAAATTCAACTGAGTTAATTTTTTATTGTAGATTGTATAGGGGATCATTCTCTCATTTTTACTCTCTACAGGGACTAAGTACTAGAGCGACCTGAGGTGGTTAATCAGATCTCCTATTTTGCTTTCCGCGATAAAACCTATATTGCTGGGTAAAGCAATATTCTAGATTGTATAATTTCGGGAGGGAATCTCCCTTTATCTTGGCAGTGCAAATAATGGGCCTATTGTGATACCCCGTGTTTGTTAGTTAGCCTCTGAGTCTTAAGGATACCTAATTTTGTGATCACAATCAGTATATTCTTCAATGGTATACTGGATAGGTCCCATTTTTCGGGGGACGCTGTTTCCAAGTGACAAAGTCTGCTACGGGTGAGCCCTTCGCGTTCACAGAGCTGACGTTCAATAGGTGCTTCCTCTATTTTACATATTCTATATAAGTTGTTTTCGGTTAGATCCATTTTATAAAGTTGTTTCTGTTATTTGGCAGAGGACCCTGTCAAAATACGTACTTGTTTCCTCTTGAAATTTAGAACAGTTTTGGTTTTCTTGAAAGAGCGTTTATGCATGAGAGTTTTTGCTTGACGATTTCCAGGAAAATTGGCCCAGAAATCCTCAGCTTTTTGCTTTACCCAAGCTTTTAATTGCATCTAAGCTGTGGTCAGGGAACGGAACGGACTTTGCCCTATGAAAGGCAATAAATTATTGCAATTGATTAAAATGAACTAATACTGATTAAATTATATTAAATATTTAACAAAATCAATTTATAGTTACCAATCGACAAAATTGTCGACTTAAGTCTTTAGTTTGAAGTTAGAAGAAAATTGTACAATGCAATTTTTTGTAACTTTCGCAATAAATTAATATCTACCTTTTTTTGTTTTTTTAATTACATAAATTTCAAATCACCACCCCTTTTAATTTATAAATTATAGGCATTTTTATTTTTTAAAGTCGATTTTCAAACGACCCATATCCACTTTTTGTAACAAGTTGATTTTAGTACATCATGCATGTGGGTCAAATTTACCTGGATATGGATCGTTTTATCACTAAACTTTAAAAATAAATAAAAATTCAAATTTATTGTGTTAAAACATTTCAAAATTAAAAATCAGTTTGTTTCATTGAGCAGTTTTTTTCATCACAATGTCCTAAATATAACAATATTATAATCTAAAACAAAATCAATATAGCTATAACATAAAATAATAATTCAATCACTAAAAAATAAAGAACTTAAAGTTATTTATTAATCTTCTTTAACTTATGAAAACTATTGAAGATGAACGTTTCTATTATGGCCGGAATACCCATACGTTTGACATATATTGTTATTACCGCCATACAAAGTGTATGTTCAATAATAATCATAATTATTTGACGTTTAATAAAGCTTTCAAATAGTTTTTGATCATGCTTTGGTTAGTAATCTAGCTAACTTTTGATGTCATTTGTTTTTGCCATCGCAATGATGTTGTGGTGTTTATGAAGGTTTTTTTGTCCAAACACTATAAAAACATTGTACTCAACATTCTTGTAAACAATATTTTAATTGTGTTAATAAATAAATATAAATAATATTAAAATTCTATAATTATACTTGTGAAACAGTAAATAAAATGGAGAAATTCAATTCAATTCAAAGTATTAAATAATTCAAATAACATAAATAGATACTTGTTGATGTTTGTTATCTACTTATTTATCTCTTAAAGCTCTTTAACATCTTCAATTCTCTGCCACATCACATCACTAAATTAGCACATCAATCTACATATTATACAGTATGTAAACATTTTGATGTTGGGTGTAATCATGCAAATCATTTAATATAATTAAACAATTGAAATGACTTAATTACTTTTGTTATCACTTGAATGTTTTCAACTATTATAATAAAATAATTTTAATGATAGTAATTTTAAGAGATCCAGTGGATCTAGATATTATGCAGAATGGATTATTTTGTATTAGTAACATTTTATTTTTCATCCTTTTTCAAATTTATCAATGTTTTAATTTTGTTAAAATGTAAGTGGTGTAATTTTTGAATTACAGTATGTATCATTAGTATGTATAGAGTATCTAGTATCACACAGAATAAATTACGACAAATAACGAGCCTCTTATAAGAATATTAATAGATAGTAAAAATAAAGGGATTATATTGAACATTTTTATATTATCAAATTTTAAGTTTGAAAATGATGAATTTAATCAATACTTTGTATTCTACACGGTTTTAGGGTTTTTTTGTAAATTAATGTATACTAGCTAATGTAGATTTTACCATACTAATTGCAATATGTTAATATCACATTGAATTGTACACGCATAATACTGATATTGTAACACCTTTGTTATCACAAAATAAAAGTTAATACAATTAAAATTTAAACTAGGGGCCCCTGCTGAGTAACTTTAATTTAAGTTGAAGCCAAATTTAAAGTTTTTAACAGAACAGCAATTTACGTACTGACATACACTTCTCACGTTATAGTAGAAACCACTCATGTTTCCATAAAAATTTAGAGGTTAGTAAGTTTTTTTTAGGAAATATAATTACTGCTCCATCATATACTGTTTCGTTTCGACATATTCCTATGCCACTTAGTAGCATTTAATGGATAAAATAACTAAAAATAAAATATTTTTGTAATTAAAGATACATCATATACATATTTTTAACCAAAACTATATGATTACTACAAATGACCAAAATATAGAAAACAATAATTTGAGACAGTTACTTAAACAAATTAATAGAATAAATTTCCTTTAGTTATATATAAAAATAATAAGATGTTGAATGACACTAAATGGCTATATTTTATTTAAAAGTTTGAATATTATAAAACCAAATAGAATTTTTTGACCCGTATGCGCATTTCGGTCGTATATACTTACTTACTTACTTGTTGGGCGCTACAGACCTTGAAGGGCCTGGCGCAAAATTGTCCTCCACTGATTTCGGTCACGAGCGGAATCTCTCCAGTTGGTGATTTGTAGTTTTTTCATATCTACCGATACTTCATCTCTCCAACGAAGGTGTGGCCTCCCTCGACGACGCGTTCCCAGGGGCTTGGATTCGAAGAGTTTCCTAGCCGGAGCATTTTCATCCATACGCTCTACATGGCCTAGCCAATGAAGCCGTCTTATTCTGACTTTTTTAGCTAGGTCCATGTCGTTGTACAGCTGGTATAGTTCGGCATTGTATCTTCTTCTCCAAACCCCTTCGTCAGACACAGGACCATAAATGCGACGAAGGATTTTTCTCTCAAAGATACCAAGTGCATGCTCGCTTGCTTTTGGTAATGTCCACGATTCAGAACCATATAGCAACACCGGAAGGATGAGCGTTTTGTATAATTGTGCCTTGGTATTTTGGGATAGGAGCTTTGAACCCAGTTGTTTCGACAAACCGAAGTAACAACGGTTTGCAAGGGTAATTCTTCGCCTTACTTCAACATCGATGTTATTGATGGAGTTGATGTTGGTTCCAAGGTAGATAAACTACTGAACTACCTCAAAATTATATGAGCCGACAGTGATAATGTGTCCTATATGATGTTGTGAGGACATTTTATTTGTCGACAGCATATATTTTGTTTTATTCTCATTTATGAGAAGACCCGCTTTACCTGCTTCCTCTTCAATCTGTGTAAAGGCTTCGATGACTGCTCGTCGTGATGTTCCGATAATATCGACGTCATCAGCGAAACCCAGGAGCTGCACCGATTTGTAAAATATAGTGCTCTGCGTGTTCACACCGGAACGTCGCACTATATGCTCCAACACCAGATTAAAGAAATTACATGACACATCATCGCCATGTCGAAATCCGGAGCACGTTCGAAATGAATCAGAAATGTGCCTCCCAATCACCACAGCACACCGGGTGTTTTCCAGGGTAATTTTTGACAAACGGATAAGCTTGGCTGGGAAACCAAATTCCGACATTGATTCGTAAAGCACTGATCGATGTATGCTGTCATAGGCAGATTTAAAATCGATAAAAAGATGGTGCGTATCGATTTGAAATTCGAGGGCCTTCTCCAGGATCTGCCTTAATGCGAACACCTGGTCGGTGGTTGATTTACCAGGACGGAAGCCACACTGATAGTTTCCTATCACAGCGTTACAATGGGGCTTCAATCGTTCGCACAGAATATTGGAAAGGATCTTATACGCAACGTTTAATAGGGATATTCCTCTATAGTTGGCGCAGGACATGGAATCGCCCTTTTTGAATATTGGAGATATTGAACTTAAGCTCCAGTCATCAGGCATGCTCTCCTCGATCCAGATTTGTTTGATGATTTGGTGCATGAATTCAATCATCACTTCACCTCCTGCCTTAAAAAGTTCAGCTGGCAGGTTATCTTGTCCAGCAGCTTTGTTGTTCTTTAATTTTCGGATGGCTGCTTCCACTTCTGCAGGACTGGGTGTATCTGTATCTTCGGAGTTGACTGGGTTAGGGCGAGGCGTATCTGTGTTTTCTATGTTTGCGCCATTCAGCAGGTTCTTAAAATGCTGTTTCCATGTCTCTAATATTCCTTGCGTATCGGTTACCAAATTTCCCGAATCATCCCTCAGCGCGTGTGTACGGGGCTTGAAACCAGCTGCAAGCTGCTTGGCTTTTTTATATAAAAGCTCCGTACTTCGCCTCTGTCTCGGTTTGATTCTATATCCAAAAGTTGAGACTTTTCGAATAAACGTTTTTTGCGCCTTAAAATTTTCTTCTCGTCTCTTCTTTTCGCTCTATACTCTTCTTGAGCTGCTCTTGTTTTACGTTGCAGCGCTTTCCTGTAGGCCTCATTTTTCTCTACCGTCTTTGCTAAACATTCATCGTCGTACCATGGGTTTCTCACGCGAGGTGTTTCAAAACCCACGGTATGTGTAGCAGCCATCGTGATGATGTTTGCGCATTGTTTCCATTTTTCGTTGACGGAGAGATTATGTTGTAGAGGTGTGGTATTGAGTATATCACTTAATCGCTCCTTGTATGCTAAGGCTATCTCAGGTGTTTGAAGTCTTCCAATGTTAAACTTCCTATTTTGGCTGGTGCGTCCTTTTTTAACATTGGAAATTCGTGCTCTGAACTGGGCTACAACTAGGAAGTGGTCAGAGTCGATGTTAGCTCCTCGATAGGTACGTACATCCGACACACTGGTAGCATCATCGGTCGTATATACAACTTATTATTAAGAGTTCATTAAGAAGAAGCGAAATAAAATGAACTGCCTTAAATGCTTGCCAATTATAATAAATTATAGATTATGAAACTTACTGATATCACAGATCTATAGATGTACTAAAATATTTTAATATATAAATTCATAATGGTGTTGTGACACTGAACCTTGACATGAAATAATAAAAAAAAAGCAAATATTGTTCAATTCCAGCAGATTTGTAATTGGGTCTAGCAACTAAAACGGATCGGCTTTTATATTTGTCTTTTATATTCGGCTTTTATATTCGTCTACGGCTTTTATATTCGAGCACATGTATTACATACAAATATTACGGTAACTGAAAATTGATCACCCTACACTTCAATATTAAAATTTAATTGGATGCGCATACATAATATTCGTTACTGAATTCTAGCTTTCTCTCAAATAAATTATAAATTAAACTAACTTCTCAAATTCGTATTGCAATTGCTGTATCTCGAAATCATTTATTACAGCATTAATAATCGTTTATTACAGCTAATATTAATTTTATTGGTTGCTTAATTATGTCTATGATATTCGTTGCTGAGTTCTGGAGCAACTGTTTCAAATAAATTAAATATAATTTGGTTATATTACATACAAATTGATGCTGACAGTCTCAATCATATTGAAAAATCTTGAACCTAATATTGAAATTCTAATTTGCTTTAGTTTATATGTAAAAATCATGAACATTAGAAACAAGTTGTAATTTTACTTGCTAAAGGTGTTTGGGTCAACTTTAGCATGTAACGAATCGGATCGTTTGTAAAATAATGAAAACATAAATATTAGTGTTATATAAGAGAAGTTTCTTTAATTTAAATTCGATTTTGAAATGTTGTTTAAATTTCTTTATATAAAGTACATTTTACATAAAGAATTTAAAAAAAAATTGTTGGTGACTAACAAAATTCATTGTCGAAATTTTAACCTGTATATAAGTATTACTTGTATGCTGGACTAGACTGGATCGATAAACAACCAAATGACTTACGTTCAAATCCAGTTTGATGGTTTAAAAACAATTCAGGTTTTATAGTAATGCTTTTTTTTTGTTAGCTCTCATGCTGCATTCACTTTGAGCATTTATGATCAGGATACTCTATCAAATCATCATGAATAGACTCAAACTTGAACAACCGTTTCAAATTATCCAAATTTACTTTGCCAATTCAGTCGTCGATTCGCGGTACTTATATACAACTTCTAATTTTTATGGCGTACATAATCGTCCATTTGAGAAAGTCATTCGTTTAATTGTAGCTAGATTTCATACCACATACTCTCAAATGATGTAATAATACCAACATGTTGAAGGAATGTGCGTGCTGAAGAGAATATAACCGCTCAAAACGAAAATGTGAAAAAAAAAATTCAAATTTATCGATTCGTCATCGGTCGCAGGTATTGATGCTCTGTCCGTCCAGTACGTGGAAAATTTGTGCAAAGATCTCGGCCTACATTCGTATAAAATCTAACTGGTGGATGAATTAAAGCCACGAAACCATAATGTGCATCTACATTTCGCCGATTGTACTAGAGACCAGTTAAACTCTCCAACGATGAGGCTCATTTTTGGGTAAATGGCTCGCATCATCGAACCGTATTTTTTTAAAAATGAAGTTGAAGCTCGTGTCTTTAATATAAACTACATTAATACTAATAAAGTACATAGTTATTATTCAAGTTTTTATTTTTTTTTCTTTTCTCTCTTTTCAAATTGGTTGTATTTACTTTATAAACAATAATACAGTCAATGTAGATAGTAACCGCATCGATGATTTGCGATGATTTGTTGTTTGAAAATATAGATGACATTGATCTGAACGAAACGTGGTTTCAGGATGACTTTTCGTGTCATAAAATGACTGTAATCATTGTCTTATTCAAACTAAATTTAATTGAACTATTCGATTCTATTGGACAGAACACTAAAAGGTAAATAAAGGGAAATTCATATTATTATTAGCTCTCATATGCAGTGGCTATGTATCCGAAATGAGTTCCAATATCCATAGATGAACTACTACTATTAAACCTCCATACAGTGGTTATCATATATAATTATAGAACTTCCGTATTAATAGGTCTCATACCATTATTTATACATTGTTTTAACTATTATGAATTATAGATTAAATTAAATAACTAAAAATCTGAATGTTATGATCTAAATAAAGCATTGTGTAGGATGTCGAAATTCAACCTCATTTGAAAGTATGTTAATTTTTAATTTCATCCTAATTTTTTTTTAATGAATCTAAATACATGATATTAATTACAGAAATTTTAATATTTTAGTCTGTAGTGTACTTTCATCACTTTTACCTTGAAAATTAAAATTATTCTCAATAAATATTTTGAGCAAATTATTATTAAATACATACGAAACACATATGTATCTGCATACATATTAGATATACTTATTCATATGTGCAAATATGTTACATTAAGATTTAACATCATTTATTTGAATACGTCAATTGTTTGATTATTATTCTATAATTATTATTTTTATACTGAATTTCGAAAATTTCAATATAAAGTAGAAAAACAAAACAAAAACAAAATTATAAAATTGGAAAACGATAATTTTCAAAACATGACAAATTATTATGTTACAAAATTATTACGTAAACAACATTTTAGATTTTACATTGAAAAATTTTCCAATTTTAGGGAATAAAATATTAAATTACATAGAGATTTGAATTATTCTTTGTGTGAGTAACGAAAAAGAAAAATGTTATAAAAATAAAATTTTAATATTTTGAGGTGGAGGTTATAATTTTAGTTGCTAATCAACATTATACATTAAAGATTTTATGATCAATTATCAGAAAATTAAAAAGAGCTTAACCAGATTGAGAAATTTTTTTTTCTATAATCAACCAAAGCGTTAGGATATTACCTTTAGCACCTATGATTCGCTTGGTTGATATAGTGTAGAATTTAGACTAGAAAGGAGGGAAGGTATGAGATAGATTAATGTAAAGTTGTAAAATAAAGGTATTAACATTTTCATTAAAATTCTGTAAATTGTATGTTGTATGTGGAAACAGGGAATATGAAACGAAGTAATATGACCGGTTTTATGCCACCTTCAGCAGTGGAGGGATGGGAACTTACGGTTCTTCTTGTTTCAACGTGGATTATTTAAGAGGAGGAAGTAGTGTTTTTATTTCTGTGAAGCATGTTTTCACACCTACGAAGTATCTATGAAATAGAGAAAGCAATCCAACTATACGTCGATGCCCAAGACAAATTAAGAATGAATTGTTGATTAAACGAAAAGCGAGATTTTGAACGCGGGTAAATTAATATAAGGTTGTAGGGGAAACGTTAGCCCAAATGTGTGAATTATATTTCATCTTGTAACGTATAAATGATTTATAGATTCTAATGAAGTTTCAAAAAGTGAAAAGATAACTGTAAATTGTATGAACATAATTTTTCTGTGCAGAATTTGAGCACAAGACCTTTTTAATAAGCAAACAATCATTTTCATTGGAATCTTCATATTAGATGAGACTTAGGCAGTAGCATAATTTGTATCTTTTCGAATAATCCGGCGTGCTTGACGTGCTCGACGGATCGAATAGACCTGGGTCACATTCAAACAGTACTGTTTTATTTCAGTTCAATAACATTATCATACTTTCAATACTTTTTTGATCTGAATAGCTCTATTTGATTACACTATATCTACTCTGCTTGTGTATACCTAATTGGTGCAAATAAATCGCTCAATCGTTTTTTTTTTATTTTTGGTGATCCTCTTTTAGATGTTTTCAGTGATTAAAATCAACAAATTACATCAGTCAAATTAAAGTTATATTCTTAATAACTTTTAACCATGTCTAATTCCAAAACAAATTTTCTAACTACCTAATCCAAAATGCCGTCGGGCGTATGACGTGTGGTACGTCAATAGTAGACGTTTTCTTTACCCAAAATTAAAACACCGTATTTTTGTCATTTAATAAACATTAAAAAATTAACTGTAAATCTTACCAATTATCACTTAAACATAAATATAAAAAAAAAAGTTATGAAAACAAAAATACGTTTCTTAAAATTGAAAATTACAATATACAGCGTATCGACATTGGGTATTTCAGTAACCTTATTAAATATATTAAATATTATATTATCATGAACTAATTTTTATACACATCGTATACGCCGTACTCTCTAATTTAAGTTGGACAGTTAACAAATTTAATTTTTTGCATTTGGAATAAAATTTTGGAAGAGGGAAAAAAGTCCTGAAAATAATAATAATGCATTTTATTCTTTAAATAAGACTGAGAAATTTACGTTATACAACATAAAAAAATATTTACGCTTTTATCAACTGAATTCGATATAACAATACAGAGTGTTACTGTAATGAGTTCATTGCTATATGCCATTCATTAGAAATTAGAACTTTATTAGTAGATAAAATGTTTGTATCGACCGACACATACAATCTAATAGTTTCAAGGGTATTAGGACTTACAAATATTTTGACGACTAATTTCTTTGTCAACAAAATTACTTTTTACAAGTTTCCAAAATGTCTTTTAAGTTCATTTCATCTCCGAAACCGTTGGAAAAAATGTGTTATAATTTCATATAAAAATTTTACCTACTAATGAATCTCCAAGTAATGGTGTATGTAGCAATGTACTTATCAGATTAACACCCTGTATTATTATAAATTCGAAATAATAAAATCAATTTACCGTAAACACTTACATTATTATTTTTTTTGTTTTGAACTAAGAATTTTAATTAAAAGGTAAATTGTTTTATTTTTTATTTTTTCTTTTAATATTCAATTATTTATAAAATATACAATTTAAATTTAACAATTTGTGAAAATAATTCAAATTAAATCAAATCAACTTATTATATTCAAATTTATTAAAATTATAAAATAAACTTTTCTGAATTCATTTAATAATGAGAAATCACAGCATGTTTTAAATTAAATATGACATCGAAAATATTCTTAACTTGTTGAAAAATTTAAATTTTAAATTTTGAATTTTATATTATAGAGTTATGGGGAAATTTAGGTTATTTTAATATTTTAATAATATTATTTTTTTTTCCTACGAAATACAAAATTTCGTAAAAGAAATACAAAGCACTTGCTATTCAATTAATTTTTGTATTACATTTTATTATTAAGAAACAATTAAGTCAGCTTATAACAAAGTTAGTTATTTTAATAATCAATTTTAAAATTAGAAAATTAAATTCAAATAATTAAAGAAATCCTCCAGGAAAATTTTATTATTTATTTAGAAATTTATTTGATTTGTTTTTCATGTAATAAACTTCTAAGGCAAAATGAGTTTATATCTTTTTTGTATTGATATTGTTGTGTTTCGCATTATTGTCGAAATTCCTGTTGTGATAACATGCTTTAAGATTTTAGAGTAGATTTTCGATATCAAAACTTATTCAAAAATATTATATAAATGCAATAAGTTGTATATAACTTCATAATTTTAAAAATAACAAGGCATCATTATCTCTCCACAATTATTTATAACGGTAATGGAATATATTTTCAGAGAAAATCGAAATAATGAGACGTTTTTGTTTTTAATAGGGTACCTTTACAAAATACAAATTTTTAAACTTGTAAAAGCTTTGTTTTTTCAAATATTCTTAACGGGTGGTAAGATTTTAGGTGTTTATGCGAGTCACGCAAGTTAGTCCGAATTTCGGAAATCGATAAAAGACGTATTTATTTATTTTTGAAAGAGTATCTGAGTAATCATTTTCAGCTCTGTAATACCTGAGGTTTTTGAAATATTTTTAGCGGATGTTAGAAGTTGTCCACACTAGTCCGAATTTCGAAAATCGACAAAAGACTTGTTTTTTAACTTGTTTTTGAATATGAATTGACATTACAAATAATGTTGTTATAAAATTGAAAGAATTTGACTTTTTATGTTGTATCCTACCAAAAGGCTTGCAACATTATTGTAATGTGACTAGGCCCACCACTAGTGGTAGCTCTAAAACTTTTGTTAATAACTTCAAACAACTCAGATTTGTGTTTTAACTTCATGAATTGAAAAATAACTTATAGCTATCTCTTAATAGATATCAGACTTAGGTAAGGTGACGTTATCTCTTAAACATTATTTATAACAGTAATGGTGTATATTTTTACATTGCCCTTATTACTGAAAAGTGACACGCCGATACATATAGGAGCAGAAAAGAGGCAATATGAAAAGTCAAAATTAATTTTCCAAAAAGAAAATTCATTGCAAATTTTGTATATTTTTTTATATATATATGATTCCAAGTCTATGGGATGAACACCCTATTAAACTGCTGTTAAACAAAGATTTGGGACATACAAATACATACAAAAGCTTCAGAATTGTTATGGTATATCTACTAATTTAAATGTGGAAAAATATATTTATTGTAGAGTAACTTCGCCTTCATAATAGTATAGCTTAATTTAATTTTTGTGATAACCAAAACTCTAAACTATTTATAATTTATTTTATCCCAATGATAAAGAGTACTGGACCAAGTCAAAAAATTCAGAAATCATTTTTTTGCCTTCGTTGGAAATCAAACCTAGGACCTTTCGACTGTTTAAAACAAACAAAAAAATGATGGCCATACACGGAGCCTGAAACTGCTAATTTACTGTGATGTCTGTCGGAAATATTTATTTCTTCACAGACATTTTGACTGCATCATTCTTCCCAATGATATAGCGGATCGATTAAAGATTTGTCTCTGTTGTATTCAAAATTAGAAATCAAATTAATTTGCTAAAAGTGGAACCGCTTTGTAGATCTTTGCAGAAAGTAACAATTTGGGCCACCTACCGGTAAAATATTAAATAATCTCCGCGCTTCCAATCGCAAATAGTCTAGTAGACCTGAATGCAATGCAGCCAAAGTTATATGGTTCATACTGAACCCTAAACAATTCCTTTACCTATTATCATTAACACGATTAAATATAAGTAGAATATCAGACAATGGTAGGGTTAGTGTCCTGTGATATCCATACATGCAAGCATGCCAGATATCGATGATCTCTACAGAACCTGCAAAAATGAAGAAAAGGACGAAGCAGTCCTACATTTTCTCTTCACCTAAACCGCATTAATTCATAAAAGAAAAAAATCCTATATAGGAGTCTACTTTTAGATTCAATTAGTAATCTTACAGGTACCAATTGACAAAATGCAACAATCGCTTTGTAAAAAAAAAAGCTAGAATTGGTTTAACAACAAACGAAATTCTGTGGTATCACAATGGACCTTTTTGATCTATGTGTGTAAACTTTGTAACACTTGTACCTACCTGCCTACATACATTATACAGGTAGGAAGATGTAAGTTTTGAAGGATAACAAATTAGTATTTTGGACTTTTTGACTTATTTTTGTTCTTTTTGTATTTCGATCAATAAAACAAAAAATTACAAATTTATTACATATTTATAAACGTATAATAAAAAATGGATGGGATGGGTAAATCATTATGACAAACATTAATGAAATTAAATGGACCAAATTTTAATTTATTAAAAGTTTTGATCGATTTCAGTTGTCCATCTGTTTGGAGATGATGCTGTAACAACCAAAGTCGAACTAAATAAGAATGACATAACATACAAATTTACAAAATTTGCTTATACTGGTTAATTGGTGAAACAATAATTATTGTCGTGAGGCAAACAAACATAAATTGTATGATTCAATTGTAGAGTAGGTCAAAATATAGAGTAGATAGATCCAAAATTAATATTAGAAAAAAAACAAGCAGTTTCAATTACTGAACTGAAAAATTTTATCAACACAATGCAATTTAAAATAATTCAATTGAAAAAACAATTTTTTTATTTTTTTTATTTTCACCAAAAAAAAAAATGGAGTAAACACCCTAATTACTTTTGCAGAATTCTAGATATTTGGAAGAAAAAAAGAAGGATATAGGAAATAAATAAATAAAGTAAATAAGAAAATAATAGAAAAGAAATGGAAAACATTTAGGAACAAAAATTTATAGATAACTTAATAGATATTTATTTACTCATCTATTGAAAATATTCATGTTGTGTTTTTGGGGAAAGACATAAGATGGATGGCAGAGTATTCTATATTTTAGATTTTTGGTTTTAATAAAAAAAACGTTTATAGCTCATAGTTATGGTTCCAAAGGACTTCTCGACAAATTAATGGGAAGAGGCTGCGAGTATTACATTGAAATGGTTGTATTATTTGTAGGATTAATACTCTTACGCTTGTCACAACACAACACAATTACGCAACATTTCAATAATAAACTTGTTTATATCATTTATATCTTGCCTTATTAAAAAATTAAATTTAAAAATTCTGCATCTGTTTTATTTGAGTCTTTCAATTTCATTTAGTAATAAATATAAAAAAAATAAAAATTAAATAATTCGGACCACACAATATTATAAATAAGTTCTCTCTCTTCTCTTTTGATAACTTCTTTTTCCCATTATTTATCAACAATATTTTCATATTAATTTTTTTAAAAACATTTTTATTTTTTTTTTTACTTGCACTATGCTATCTGTCACTTACTAAATATAAAAAAGTAAAATGAAATTATATATATAGTTTTCTACATTTATCTGGATGGATTAATAAATGTCCCACGGAACGCTCAGATGACAGTTGACAGATGACAGATGACTGATGGCATATATGAGCAATAATAAAAAAACAGAGACTATGTTTGTGACAATTACATGATATTACAATTTATATATATATTGCAATTTGTATATGTGTCGAAGCGTTCCGCCGAACATCCATAAATACAGAAAACTATATAAACTATATAGGAAAACTATATAGGAAATTGAAAACGAGCACGTTTACTACAAATATTCTGTTTATATGTTAATTAAAAGCGTTCTAATAAAAAATAAAGGTATGATAAATTAGTAAGCAAATACATATTTTTCTTAAACTTCAAATGGAAACTCTAATGAAGGAAAGAAAAATGCTAGAATTTATTTTTTTATGACGGGTTACAAAACTAGTAAATACATATTAAACAATATATGAAAAAAAAACATAATTTATAGAATATGCTGCAGGGTAGGTTTTCAAATTGTGAAACATACATAGAGCTTTAATATTTATTTAATTTTGAAAATAAAACCATGGCAGACAAAAAATATTACAGATTGATAGAAAAAATTCCAAATAACTCTATCATTAATTCATTAATTCTAAATTCTGATAAAAGTACGAGAACGAGTTGTTTCTGAAAAAAAAAATACCTTTCAATAACATTAAAATAATTTGAATTATTTGAAATATAAAAAAATTTTTGCATTATGTTTATTAAAATATTTTTTTTTTATTTCAATTATTTTGTGAATACTGACTACATACTGGAAGGCAAATAATATTATTAAAACGACAAAAAAAAATAAAAACACAATTTTTTGTTTCTTAAATGCTGTCACTTTCTCCATTATTATTATTGAAATATATGTCTTTAACATAATTCCAAGGATAACATTTTAGAGAAATAATAGGTTCATATATCCAGAACATTACAACAAAATATGGAAATAAAAAGATCATCTGCTTACAAAATTAATAAAATTTCTGAAGCTGACTTCTTCATTTCATATTTCGTTTTGACATTTTGAAAATCAAATAAAGTGTGATAATTATCATTTTGTTTCAATATATTGAAGTTAATGGTTTTCCTATTTTTGTATTTTTGGGCAATGTACGATTGGCCTTTGACGAAGTATATTTGACGATTAGTGTTTATTATCTGGTAGTGATATTAATTTAAATATTTGTACATCTACTTTAATATGTTGACAAACATGTAATAATGATATTATGAAATCAATATTACAGTATCCTTGATAGCATGATATTCAAACTAGCTGATAAGGTGACAAATTTTTTTTGTAATTTTTTTGTTTAAGCAGCTTTTAATTGTGCATAAAAATATTTTAGTTTTGGCTGATTGAAATGTCGTTAATGCAGAATTGGAACTCCTGCTTTTAGTTTTGACTAGTGAGGAAGAAATTTAGAAATTCCAATCGGTAGCTAACAGCATCATTTTCTTTGATGACTGTATTTTCGCCATTCTAAGTCCATTTCTAAATTCTAAGCCCACCATTTCAGTCTTCAGAAATTTTTCTTTCAATAAGTTATAGTAACTTCCGAGCTATTATATAATAAAAAATACTTTTACTACACATATATCTAGCCAGTCATAACTTTTGGAAAACGGTAAAAAGCATGTTTGTTTATTTTTGGAAAAATATGTAAGTATCAATTTTGAGGCCCGTAACACATTTGGTTTTTGAAATATTTTTAGCGGATGGTAGAAGTTGTATGGCAGCTGTCCAAATCAATCTAAACTTTGACTGAAATCAGAAAAAACGTGTTTGTTTAGATAAAGTTTCAATACGAAATAACATTTTAAATAATACTGTTGAAAAGTTGCAAGAATTCAAATTTTTTGTACCCTATACCCTATACCATCAAAGGCTTGCCAACATTATTAATGGGACTAAAGCCACCACTAATGGTATAGTACTAAGGCTGTTATTAATAGTTTTGACAACCTTACTCAGACTGTTGGAATTAATATTACTCCTTGCAATGATGTACCTGAAGTTCCAAACACCGCTGTTGTTGATGATATATTTAACAACTCTGTGCAAGCTGTGGAACTAATATTACAAGTTTAAATTATAATTTTCTGAAAGTTATTTCAAAATTCATGAGCTGATTTATTTCTCGACTTCTTCCGATTACTATTACTACGGATGTACTTCGACATACTGAATTTAACTGTAAGACCTCAAATAACGTCTTTTATTGCGTGAAAATTACTGGAAATCAACAAATTTCCTGTAGATTAATAATGTCCTAAAATCTCTACAAGTCTTTTCGCAAATCTCTTAATTTTCCACCTGGTATAATTGTCAAAAATTTTATTCCGCGGAAGCGAAGAAAGTCCCTTAGAAACTTAATTTCGAATTCAATGCAAAAAAACTTTTTTGTTTTCCCATCGTACAAGAACCTACCAATTGTTTTATCACAAACGTTTCCTTATGACATTATATCTCTTCCTGAAACAAGCTTAACCAGCAATGTGGCAGCCTAGCAGGAGTTATTTATCTCGGATTTTTCTGTTTATAGAAACGACCATCATCAATTTCCCACTTGGTGAAAGTGTTAACGCTTATTTTCCATTCTTCCAAAGATATAGCTGTAACTGTTGGGATTCAATGTATGAATTTTTGAAAATGGATAATATGAGTTTGAGAATAATTTCTATGATATTAAACATGAAAATATCCTAGAAGAGTCAAGTCTTAGATTTACATTATCTACTGTATTACTACTGAGAATACCAGTTAAGCAACAACAAAATGTTAAGTACACTTCCAGTCTATTATGATGGTAAAATTTTCCAAACAAATTCAAATATTCGTTTCTACTTTCTGGTATTTTATTTGAAATAATTTTAATGAAAATATTTTTATATGTAAAAAAGGACACTCTTTGAGTATCCTCTATTTTAACAAATTTCTTTAGATCATTTTTTTTTTTTGTGAATTTAATTTTCTTAAGTATAGAAAAAAAAACTTTAAATCAAAAACTAGGTGTTAACCTAAGATTGGTTGGTTTATTTTTTTTTTTTTTTTTTGTTTTTTAGTTTTAGTTTTTATTAGTTTCAACTATTTTAAAAACAAACTTAAAGGATAATAATAGTGACAAAATTTAAACACAAATCATTGATTTTCTTTTTTTACCAAATAGTAATGAAAAAAAACTTTTTGATTTTTAAAAAGTTTTTCCACAAATATTGAAAATTACCGGAATTGAAAATAAAGTGAATTGAAAATATTTAAAAAAAGAAAAGAAAAGAAGAAGTATCTAAACTCATTATGTAAAGAAAATTATTTTAGAAAATTAGAATCAAAAAAAAAGTTTATCTATTTCTGTTTATTGATTCGTCATTAAGTACATAATATTATATAACACAAATTGACTACAAACGGTAAGGGACATTTATAAGTTTGAACGACAAAAATTCGATACAAAAAATTACATAAATTTGACAAAATTATCTTTTTTATTTTTAATTGCAATAATTTTGTTTAATTTATAACACATGGCATAAGTTCGAAAAAAATTATTAAAATTAAAAACGACACAAGTTAATTAAATCTGTATAAAATTAATCTGTCGAACTTATGCTATTTTTAATTTTAATAACTATGTCTAACTATGTAATGTGTAATGTATGTAATATGTCGTTCGATATAATTAAATTTGAAATAAAATAAAATATAATAATTTTGACTAAATTAAAATTAAAATTTTTTGATAGATAGACGATTTGCATTGGAACCGAAAATCTGTTTTAAGCAGCTTTTAATTGTGCAAATAGAATATTTGAAGTTATATTTTATACTTAGTATTTATAAATTTTGTAAATATTTTGTGTATGGAAAAATACATGAAAGCAAGCAATGCTCGCACGTTTTAGGAAGCGACCGGCCGCCGCGCTGTTAATTTAAGATTAAAAAAATCTTGATAATACAATTAAAGTAACAGTTATCTCGCATTTTTATCTGTTCGACTGTTTCACTGTACTTTACATTTTGCTTTTATACATTGATTTATTAGAATAAGAAATAAATTATTATCTACCCTACACGAACTACTAAGCTCAATTTGAGATATACTGAATAAATAAATAAAACACCTTTTTTGTGATGACGTGAAATAAAACCAAATTGGTAAGGAAATTCTCAACCAAGGACATAATAAAATCAAAATGAAAAAAAACAAGATTTGACTTTACTTCCTTCTTGAAAAAGAAATAAAATCAATTGGGCTTATTTCATTTAGCTTTACTATCATTTGGCTTTATTTCAGGGCACTAATTTTTCAACAGATTTGTTGAATTTAAGTAAATTAAAAACTATTAAATACATATACATACATATATGCAAAAATAGGGACGTAACACTTGGGAAAACTTAGAAAAAACTTACATTCAATTTATTTTTTGAGAACTTGTGATATGTGACATAAATTCGAAAAAATATATTGAAATTAAATACGACCTACTTTCGAATGTTGAATTAAATTGAAATTATGTCGTTTTTTTTCAAACTTATATCAAATGTCATAAGTTCGACAATGTCATTTCAAGTTCGAATTTGTCATTTTTGCATCGAACTTATGTCGTTCGACCATATGACAAGGAGCCTGTGATGACCTCTAAACGAGATAAAAGCGTTAAGACATTATTAAAATTATTAAAAATTTTAGTAGTTTAACAAAAATGTTCTTAAACAATTTTTTTGAAATATTTAAAAATGTCGTTAAAAACTTTAAGGTCTTGCCTTACTTAAAGAGTCAAAAACTTCTGTTAATTTACTTCACCTCTAAATTAAGATTTTTTTTGTTAAATTTTTATAATATACATTTTTATAATATGTATTTATAACATACATATATGTTAATTTTTTGAATTCACTACTACTTATATGCCATTGCGTAAAGATTCATTAGTACGTAAAAATTTTGTATTAGACCGTTGCATCCACTCAAACGATTTCAGAGATATGATTTCAAAGCATTTTGAGAAAACTTTTTTTTAAAAGAAGGATATTCATTAAAATTTTCGAGACTGGCGATAGCTTAAATCATTTAGTTGAGAGAATACTGTCTAGAAGATATTTTAAAGAAACCTACTTTAAATGTCTATAAATTTATCATAATAAGGATGGTTTTATGAGCCCAAATATGGACTCAAATTGAATTTGAAATTAACTAACTAATTATAATCAATTTATAACGTATGAAATAATTAGTCCCAGTATTTTAGCTTGAAATGAAATTTAGATTACTTGATTTAATATTTTGCTACTGATATACACCTACTATTTGAAAAGATTTGACATCAGTATTATGGTAGAGGTCATTACGTATAGAGGTCATAATCTTGTTGGTAAACATGCTAAAAGGTTTGGACTCCCTTCAAACGATTTTTGAAGAACGTGAAGAAGATGATTAAACTGTCCAACACCTATTCTGTACCTGATCTGCTTTTTTTCATAACAGTAGCCTTTTTTCTGAACTCGTTTGGCGACTTTGAAGGGACTGAAATCGAAGATCTCCACCGCTTTGAAAAAAGCTCGAAATGGTTCAACTTTATGATAGATTCTTTACATATTGAATCAGTTGGTTCATTATAAATGAAAATTTCATATTGATTGCTATTAATCACGCAAAAATTGTTAGTGTAGTGACTAGAAAAATAACTTACAAAATTATAACAATAACTAAAAAAAAATGCATATATCTTATATATAATACACAAGATGAACGACGTGGTGAGTAAAAAAGCAAGAATAATTGAATAGTTAAAATTATTTATACCACAAAAATATTAAAATTTTGGCAAGTTCTTGGTGCTGAATACTTAAAACATTTTAAATAGTTACACCAAATAGTGACGGTTATTTCCCAGTTGAACACATCTATACTCTAAAATAAATTTCAATCTTATTTAAACTTATAAGAAAAAGTACAAAAATTCAAAAAAAAAAAACAGAAAAACAAAAATTAGATCAGATTATACTCTTCAAAAATGATATAATAAATGTTAGTTCATTTGCTTCTGCTATTAAAAAAAAATATATATAGTAAAACGCGGTCATTCCTTAAATTTCAGTAATATTTCTGACTATAACCGTTTTGTGACTATAGGCGTTGCAAAACAAAATTCAATAAAATATCTTTCGTATAACAATTTTAAACTTTATTTTATGCATAAATAGCAATTCTGTTATATAATCACAAAATATACATATTAGTAATAAAGAACAGAAAAAGACTATATTGTACCTATAAATCAGTTTTTTAATAAAATAATTCACTTTTGACTTATTGTGTTGTTTTATTGAAAAAATTGGGGCTATATTTTAATGTGACTATAAACGACATTGATTGTATGAACTTATGAAGTTTATTACTTTCTTTCAAAAAAATTGTTGACTATAACAAAATTGTGACTACAAACGTTTTTAACATAAACGAATTAAAATACATCGATCGACTACGTTGAGAGTAATGGGATTTATTGGGTTTAGTTATATGGAAATTAGTATTAATTTCGTCATAAAGTATTAATAGTCAAGAATAAAGCGATTCAGAAAACAACAACAATTATACCAAAACAAATATTTTTTTTTATATAACTACACTACCCCTTGAAATATATCCATACCTCATTTGTCCACAGACCATATATCTTCTAATAACTCTTAATTTTAACTTCCTCAAACAGCATATAAATCATCAGTTTTGCCTCCCTTTCCCTCCACCCTCCCTTTCTCTCCATCTCTTTTTTATAATTTTTATTTTAATGTGATGGATACAAAAAACACCATATTTCGTCCAGAAAAAAAATCTTAATTCATTAGTTTATCAAATAATTGCAGAATTTTCAGAAAATGTACAGTATTAGTTCGATTTTCTCAAATTTTTAAAAATGCATATGTATATGTAAGACAGAGAGAAAGAGAGAGAGAGAGAAAAAATATATATATTTTTACATGGAAAGCAATAAAACATCATTCTTGGTCATTCACATGATTTGAAACTAAATAGACAATAATATAAAATAGAAAAACCGAATTAGATTAATTTATTCTTTTCTACATTTAATTTTTAATTTTATTCTTTCACATCCGTTTTCAATACTTAGAACACACCATTGAAACACATTTTGATAACGTTGAAACAATCATTGCAAATTAAAAATATCTGGACAAAAGTAAAAAAGAAAACAGTTATATGTAATTATTGATACTAAACTTAATTAATTTTCTGTCTTATTTTTAAAACTGTATTTGAAAACGGTGGTGTCCCTTCTAATGATTTTTATACTCTACTACAACCGATAAAATGCAAATAAAATTAAATAATATTTTAAATTTATTATTATCGATAGCGGCTTGACATTCTTCTTCCTCCCACATATAGATTGAAAAAAAAATGTTATACTATCTCTGACGTGTAAAATATGGAAGGGCTTTGGAAATTTTCGAGAGTACCATCTGCCTTCTAACTCGTCATCAAGAATTGTTCTATATCTGTTTAATAAAAAATTATAGGACCCTAAAGTCAAATATAACCCAAAGTTTCTATTTGAAAAATAAAACTATATCGCGAATAATATAAAATTGCGAAATAAATTGTATAAACATTACTATTGAAAAAAAAATGTTTTAAGAAAATAAATTGTATTTTGAGGTAATTTAAAATTTTTTTTTTATTTATTTTTTCTTCAATTCACCTCCTAATGATCCTTTACTTAACCATTTTCAAAACTTAAATAAAATATATTTAATCGACTTTGAAAAAGGAGTATATAAATCCGAATAGAAATGATGTAAAAATAAAAACACGAAGAATATGAAAACAATTTAACAGACCCCATTATAGCCTGGAAATTAATCTCTTTCAAATTTATTTTGTTTCAAATATCTAATAGAGTCTAATAGACTAGTAACATCATTCTGGAATTTTTCTTCCTCTACAATTTATATTTTCAATTTTTATTTATTTTGTGTTTTTATTTTTTTTTGTTAGAAAAGTTTATTTAATAAATGGATTTAATGATAGAAAAGAACAAATTACATTAATGGATAGGGTCCGACACCACCTTTTTTTTATACTTTAAAACAATTTAATAAAATTCTGCTTTTTTTTTTGTGTTCTCTCGTTCCAATTTTCAATAGAGTGTAATGGTGATGGATTTGTAAAGAAAAATAACATCTGTTTAATATTACCACATGATCAAAATAATAATTAAGAGTTTTCTTTATTAAAGATATTTTGAAAATGTCAAGTTTGTTTTAAACTGGTTTTTTTTTTTACTTTTTTAATAAAATCTGAGAAAGTTGTGCAAAAATTATTAATATTACAAAAGAAAAATTCTGGATAATAATTATGACCTAATTCGTAACGGTAATAAATTTCAAAGATGAAAAGAACATGTCAATAATAGTTGAAAGATAATAATAAGGTTACATTTAGGTAACAGTTAGGACTTGTTGGTATCCTTCGAAATTTAAAAAGAAATATAATTTATCCGATATGAACCTAGTATATAGACTCAAGGATATTAATATGATATGTATGTATGTAGGTGAAATTCGTAATGGTTAAAGAACCGCAATTCGTTGGAAATCATCTGCTAAAATCCATCTCTTTTATCAAACCCTCAGCAGACAACCATTGAAAACCCTAACATGGTTTGTCGCAAGCTATGAATCTGTATAGTTCAACCACCTAAAAAAAATTGGAATAATCAGTGATGAACAGTGCAGATTCCATGAATCGTAGGTTAAAGTAGTCCAGCAATTGCTGTGCAATCATCATGTTTTGTAGAATCCGTATAAATGCGGGATTAGGATCAGGAGCTAGTACTCGGGCTGACTTTATCAAACATTTTAAACAGGAACCGTAAAGAGTCATTTTTGTTATTTAATTAATTTAATTTCAGGCAATATTATATTGTGTATAAGAAATTTAATGCATTATAATACAATATCAACAGAGTATAGTTACCTGTATAATTAACTTCTAATATTTAATATATGCTTTGTCAACGCCATCTTGAACATATTTAAACATGTTCTTACATAATTTTACTGAGTAGACAGTATAGTCTGAGATAGTAGATAGTTAGATTAATATTTTCCTTAGATTAGATTAGATTTTGAATTTCGGCAGGGATTTAGTCCCTATATCACCGCAGCCGCAAATGGTCTTATTACGTTAACCCTTGTTTGTTATAAGGTCTGAGTCCTTACTGATTTTGTAATCACACTCAAGATATTCTTCAATAGTATGCTGGATAGCTCCCATTGCTAGGGGAACCCAAGCGGCAAAGTCCCATTGCTATAGTATGCTGGATAGCTCCCATTGCTAGGGGAACCCAAGCGGCAAAGTCTGCTACGGGGGAGCCCTTAGCATTCACATAACAGATGTTCAGTAGATTCTTCCTCTATTTCTCATATTCTGCATAAATTGTTTTCGTTTAGACCCATTTTATAAAAGCTTTTCTTTATTTGGCAGTGACCTGTTATTATCCCTATTGAGATACGTACCTGGTTCCTATTAAAACTTAGAAGAGTTTTGGTTTTCTTGAGCGAGCTTTTAAGCATGAGCATTTTTACGTTTTTTTGTAATATCTTCTTAAATTCTTTCGCACACAGAGTTCTACAGCATGTACATCCGCTCGGAAAACTGTGTTTGTAGAATCTAGGCTTTCATGAATATGGGCCTTGATGCTTTTTCCCTATACTCCCGATCCTACTCCATTTATTTTCGGGGAACCATTATACCATACTAATGATCCTTTGTCGAAAAAGGGTGGGCAGGTTTCCCACGTCTCTCTACTTGATATGATTATATACAAAATTATTTCTGGGCAAGCAATAGTCGAATAATACTATCGAAAGCGTTTCATCCTTCTGGAGTACACGAACTAGTTCTGGGTGTACCTCTTTTTTAATTTGTGGATTATCACCAGTAATACATTTGTAGGGGTAAATTATAAACCATTGCTTCTTTTTGTATAATGAGATGAAGAGGCTTTGGGTGAAGCAGAGTCTTTAATAATGCGCTGGATGTTCCGCATAGACCCATTTATCATCAAACAAGCTGAATGCTGTAGTTTATTGAGTTTGTTTTGAGCTGTGATTTGCGTACCTTTTTTTCACCAAATTGCGGGTGCGTAGGTCAAGATTGACCTTACTATTGATTTTTTTTGAATTTTTTTTATGGGATTTTGGTTTTGGCACTTTTTAAAAATCTGTGGAAAAGTTTTTATTTTGGGGACTTAGAGTAACTCCCATATTATGGTTGCCATTTTCTTGGAATATTAATTTTTTTTTATTATCACTAGCAGATTAGTGATTATATAATATATCATTAGATATATATCTAATGATATATCTAATTATATATTATATAATCACTAATCCGCTAGTGATAGGGAGTTTACCACTGATGATTAGGGGTGATTAGGGAGTTTACCACTGTACTTCAACCTAAGTGCATGTGAATTTGTGCGGTGAAATTAATACAAAAAAAATTTAAAATTTAAAATTTAAAATTTAAAATTTAAAATTCTAAAATTAAAATAAAAAAGAGATAAACAAAAACAATTGAAATAGTGCTTTAAATAAACAACAAGAAAAGAAAAAAAAAAAAAATTATTAATATTTAATCTCTAATCAGTGTCAATAACAATATAATTATTAAAACGGAAAATTAAATTATAATAATTGCATTAATCAAAATATTTAACTAAAATTAACAATAGCCAAAACTTAAATTTTCTTCCATTCTCTCCTATTATTCTATTATATTATAAACTAGGGGCCCCTATTGAGTAATTATATTTCAAGTTGAAGTCAAATTTAAAGTTTTTAAAAAAACAGTAATTTACGTACTGACATAGACTTCGCACGATATAGCACAAACCACTCGTGTTTAATAAAAAGTTTTGTGGTTAGTAAGTTTTATTTACGACACATAAATACATGTCCCTTATATACTGCTCCGTTTCCGATATATTCCCTATAGTAAGAAGCATTTAGTGATAAAATTACTAAAAATAAAAAGTTTTGTTATTAAAGAGGTACGTATATATATACCTACATAATACATAATTTTAATAAAAACTATATTATTACTACAAATAACAAAAATTTAGAAACAGTTACTTAAAAAGATAAAAATGAAGAATTCAAGTGACCTACTATATCAAAATGAAGTACTCTAACTCTACTATATAAAAATAAATTTGGTAGTCATATGAACAATTCAACTGATTTTTTTTGTTTTTGCTTTTTTATATTTTTTATTTGAGATGAATTTGTTTCTTTGTTTTTTTTTTACATATGTACATAAATTCATTTGCAAGTACATAATATAAAATATAATAACTGATTTGTTTACTTTTGTTTATTATTTTCATAAGATCTCACTTATGCATAATGTATTTGCTGAATAATAAAATCATATGAGTACAAAATTTTCAACTGTGTGCGCATTTTTGTTTTATATACAATCTTATATATTATATATATTAGAAGTTCATTAAGGAGTAGGAGAATCGAAATAAAATAAAAAGGTGTCTACTGTGCAAGACCTTAAATGCTTGTTAATTATAATTATAGATAGGTACTCTAACTCTACTATATAAAATAAATTTGCTAGTCATGTGAACAATTCAACTGATTTTTTTTGTTTTTGCTTTTTTATATTTTTTGTTTGAGATGAATTTGTTTCTTTGTTGAAGATGTCTTTGTCGAAGATGTTGTTAACTCTTCGTCTTAGCTGACAATAGTTAAATCATGACGCGCACGTACATATCATACTCGTTCTTGTTCAAATTCAAACCGTACCCAATACATTATCTTAAGCCACAAAATTGTTTTGTTTTTTTTTGGTTTTTTTTTTTCTTTTCTAAATTTCTTTTTCTTTTGTAAATCTCTCACTAATTCATTATAATTTTTATTTTTTTTTTTATTTTTTTTTTTGTTGTTATTACCGTAATTTTCTCAGTGTTTTAACCTGCAATGAATGTCTCTGAGAATATTTCTACACTCAATAAGGTATTAAAAACTGTTGTGTGTAGATATTGATCTCAGTTGCATTCATTACAGGGGTGGTATAAGTAAGTGGTAATGTGGGCCAAAAAGAAAAAAAAATTTAAAAATTTAAAGGGAAAAAAGATTTTAAAAATTTAAATTATTTATTTTTTTTTTATTTTTTTATTTTTTTTTTTGTTTTGTTTTTTTTTTATTTTTGGATTACTTCTGTTAATTTTAATTTATTTACCTTTTCTCTTGTAAATTGTTCGCTATAATATTTAATATTGATTTTTGTAACATCCGCGGTTTATCAACGAATTTCCATTCCGTCAAAAGCCATCTACGGCTTCAAAATCCAGCAATTTTAGCACTAAGTGAAACACAAGTTGTGAATAATGATATTAATTTTAATATCAATAATTATTCGCTTATGCCACTTTTTATACCCCATAGAGGGATTGCTTTGTATATACGAAATGATGTAGCTTATAAGATACTTCAAAATTTTGAGTGCTCCAACCCAATTCATCAATATAATTGGATGAAAATACGCGTCGATAAGCGCATCATTCACTTCTGTTTTATTTACAGATCGCCTCAAGCGAACCAGCTAGAAACTGATATGCTTATAGAAAGTCTATCCAATCAGATAAACTCAATTCTGGAAACCACTCCCGAATCTGATATTGTTTTGGCGGGAGACTTTAATATTCATAACAGGGATTCCCAAAAGACTAGTTTGGCATTATCACCAAGCTGACTGGGAAGGCTTCAACAACTTTTTAAATGTATCGAACTGGTCGTTGTGTTTCCAATATAAAAATGTCGACTTTGCTGCAGAGGTGATTACCAAAAGGATTCTATTAGGAATGAAAACCTTCATTCCAAATAGCCTTAAAAGTATAAAACGAAATCCCTCAGCTTGGTTTAATGACGTCTGCAGCAAAGCTCTGAAATCCAAAGAAGAAGCTTATAAAAAATACAAGAATAATAAAACTGTCAACACATATGAGAGTTATAAAGTGGTTAGGAATAAATGTAAAAAAATTATCAATCAGAAATCGTTAGTCTCCCTAACAACAGCAGGTCCTTCTGGACGTTTGCTAAAAGCATTGGGCAAAATTTTTGCAAATCTTCATTTCCACCTATGATTGATAATAGTACAATTATATCAGATTCTGTTTGAAAAGCTAACCTTTTTGCAAAATTATTTGCAGCCAATTCCACACTCCCTAATACAGCCCAAAATCCGCCAACAATCCCTGTTGTTAATTCTTCGCTTGCAAGGATATACTTCAGAACAAGAGCTGTAGAAAAAGTCTTGAAGAATCTTGATATAAAAAAATCTACCGGTCCCGATGGTATACCTGCGATTGTGCTGCGACACATTGCCTTCGCCATTTCTAAACCTCTGCGCAACTTATTCTATTTGTCCTTTTCTTCAGGAACTTACCCGTCCTATTGGAAAGTTGCCCAAGTTTATCCTATTCCTAAAAAAGATGACAAAAACAATCCTTCGAACTATAGGCCCATAGCTATTACTTCCATTATTTCCAAAACGATGGAAATCTTAATCAATAAAAAGTTGAAGAAATATCTTGATAGTAGAGGTATAATTCATGATAGTCAATACGGCTCTCGAGCTCAGCGTTCCACCAGTCTTCATCAGTCTTCATCAATCTGGTGAATCTGCTGTTGTAGCTCTGGATATATCTAAGGCTTTTGATCGAGTCTGGCATTCTGTTCTTATAGCAAAATGTAATGCTGTAGGCCTCGGTCCAACCTTTTCTAAATGGAGTGAAAGCTTTCTCTTAAATCGATCTATTATAGTTTCAGTTGACGGTAGTTTTTCCGACCAACTTCAAATCAATGCTGGTGTTCCACAAGGCTCCGTCCTTTCACCCACCCTATTTCTCATTTTCATTAATGATATTCTCAAATTAACTTTCAATCCAATCCATAGTTTTGCTGATGACAGCACTCTAGTAGCATCATATGATTTTCTTAAAACAAATAATGCTACAGCTTCAGCAGTCAACTCCAAAAGGAGAATAATGGCTGGTGCACTCAATCACGACCTAGCCAAAATTGTCGACTGGGGTAGTAACAAGCTAACAACATTCGAACCAATTCTCCGGCTTCAAAATGAAGTTATTCAGCGACTCAAAGACTTGAACATTCTCGGGATGCGAGTGAATCAAAATATGCACTGAAATGAGCAAATTTTCGATATTGCGAAAAGCGCCGCCAAATGTTTGGGTTTTTTAAGTCGCTGCAAAGCTTATTTTTCTTCTCCAGACCTCTTAAAAATCTATAAAGCATATATACGACCCAATACTCACATTTATGGGCAGGTGCATCAAAAACTGCTTTAAATTTTTTGGACAAAGTTCAAAACCGCGCCAATCGTCTTATAGGCGACATAAATGTGACCTCATCCCTTATACCACTTGGTCATCGTCGTGTTGTTGGAGCACTTTCTCTATTTTATATATATCTACTTGGTGTTGGCACTTGTTCCGAGGAACTAAAGTCACTTCTTCCTCCTCTCAAGCAATTATGTCGTATAACACGAGAGGCATCAAGTGCACACCCTTTCACAAAGGAAATTGTTGATGGTTACCGAGATGGAAACCGAGATGGTTTAAGTCCGGCTATGGAAATTCTTTTATAGTAAGAACATCTCGATTGTGGAATCGCGTCCCAATCGAAGCATTCCCAAGGAGAGAAGGATTTTTTATTTATGATTTACAGAGATTTAAGACGAATATTAATAACATTGTTCGCTCTGTCCCACAAAACTTTTCTTTTTCCTTTTTTTTTCCTTTCCTTTAACTATCCTTTCCTTTTTCAAATGGTCAACGGTACGCAAGTACTAAAAGGTTCAAAACCTAAGTTTTGGCTATAATATAAAAAAAAAAAAAAAAAAAAAAAATTAGACATTAGATATATCAGTAATATTATGTTGGTTATCACAGAACACTGCCTTTTAGACAATCATGCCAGAAGGCTTGGGCTTCACTCAAATGATTTCTGCAAAGTCTGCAAAAACTAAGAAGAAGATCAACAATTATACACATTCTTTGCAATTGCTTCGCATTAATTCACAAAAGTAAAACCCATCTAGAAGCATACTTAATAGATTACCTGGGTGATCTTTGTAGGTACGTAAATTCTATGTCTCCATTGCTTTGTAAAAGGATAAAATTGGCTTAAAAGTACCGGCTTAGGTTGCCGCTTTTCTTTTTATCATAATGTCAGCTTTAATAGTAATTTATCTTCATATGTCCTATCATCTTGTTCACAGTTCTTACTCTTATAACCCTTTTCCACACCTTGTATATTCTTCATAATCCTACTGCTATTAAGTTTCCATATCCTTATTAATTTTAGTTTCCATTTTGTTGATTGTATTTGTTTTGGCAATAATGTTTGTATTTTCAGTGTAAATGTTAGATGTTTCGATAAAATATTTGAGATGATCAAGTATAACTGTGAGATGCAAATTAACATAATAGACTTCAATATGACGCAGCAGTGTATTTAAAATATTAATTCGTAGCTTCAAAAAAATGTATTGAGTTAAAGAACATTTTGTGTCAGACCAGATTATGCTAAACATAATATATTATCGATATACAAGTGAATATATCTATAATATATAAATTTCATATTTACTACATAGATGAATACGCAAATCCAACAACACGGTAAATGAAAAAAAAATATGTAGAAATTGAGTTCAAACAAAAATCTCAAATATACAAGACAATTTACATGTTTATTTAGACAAGAGACAATAGTGTTTATTTAGACAAAACGAAAAAAATGTAATCAATTTAAATTCAAAACTCTTATTACTGGTCCTATAACTAAAATACAAAATTTATACTACAATCTACTTTTATTTGTACTGACGTAAGATAAAAACTGCAATTTATTATAAAGTACTTTTGACATAATAATGACTAGTTAAGTTTTCTTTAGTTGGCAAAATACTATCAACATTAATTTATTTTATTGTTTTCTTTTTTCTTAAGTTGAAAAATTGTTGTGTCCGTTTTTGTTTTTTTTTCAAGATTGTAAAGATTACAAAATTTTTAAGATTTTTACAAATTTTAGGTTTAACAATTATGCTTCTTATAAAAATTATATATTTGATAATATGTATGCTAGGAGCCCCTGTTGGTTAATTATTAATTATAATAGGGATTTGCATGATGAACTGAGGTTGCATGATGATCTCAGTACAGAGCAGAAAACACTCATGTTTTAACGAAAATCTTTAAAGCTGTTATTTAATAAGAAAACATATAGCTACTCCTTTTCTTTTCCACCTATTTTCTCCAAAACTATTGTATTTTTTTTTTAAACTTTCTGTTTCACTGTGAAATCTTAGTGATAAACTCTCCCTAATTAGGTCTTATTTTTAAATCAATTTTTGGTAATTATTTAAAATAATGGTAATTATAAGAAGATTTGGTGGATGAGAAACAAAAAAAATTAACAAAAAAATAATTGGGCTTACGTCCATATATACTGTCCATTTTTTTGAAATTTAAACCTCATCTTTACATTCAAGGTATATTAAAGTACTTGCTTGAATCACAAAATTATTTAGAATGTTCATATTTTTGACATAACGAATGTAACGAAATTACCGGGCTACTTAAATCGATGTCAAGATCTCTTATCATCTTTGAAATTCCTAAAATATCTTATTATACGAAAAACATTTTATATTGCCCAATATGGAATACAATAATTTACCAATTTTAGTTGGTACTTACTTCTCTTTCAACCGTAGTTTACGTTGATCGAATTCAAAATTTTATTATTTGTCTAATTAGTGGCTCAAATTTGACTTGATTGTTAGCTTCATTTCCACATCATCGTATAGGACATTTTCTTTGTTTTATAGAAACTACTGAGCTCAATAGATACTTTAAAACATGTTCATACTTAAGTATTTACTTTACGTTCCCATGTACAAATAGAGTATTTGAAAAAAGTATTTCAAATACTGTTTTTGAGTAAAAGTTTTTGACTTAATTTTTTCAAATACAAGTAAAGTATTTGAAAATTATCTTTGTTTCTATATTAAATTACTTAAATATTTCAGTATTTGAGTAACTGAGTAATATATACTATGAGTATTTGAGTAGTTTAATATACTTTACCTGTATTTGGAAAAATCAAATCAAATAATTTTATTTAAAAAGTACTTGAAAATAGTATTTAAAATTTTTTTACCTAAATAACTTTACTCAAATACTTGAAATCAAATATTTTTACTCAATGAGTAGTATAGTATTTATATTTTACCCAGCTCTGGTGATACTAGAACTAGACGGAAAATGATTCATATTCTTCCATTTAAAAAAAAAATATGTAATAAAACTTTTGAAGTAAATTAATTTCACAAAATTAAATCCGTTCATATGGCAATCCTAGTTCTACTGTATTTAAAAAATAATAGCCATTCTAGGTTTTTATTTTTTGTCCGTTTTGCAGTCAAAAACAAACTGAATGAATTAAAAATTGAATTAGTATGCTTGATAGGATTTTAGAAGCAGTTAAGAATTTCCTTTTTTACAACATACCAAATAAAGGACATTCACTCAGTCAGATAAAGTCAAGAACAAAAAATAAACAGAGAATAAATTTAAATTAAAACTTTTACTTTATTTATAAGATAACTGCAAAATCCTTGTAAGTAATACTTTTATAATTTAAAATTTATTTTATTTTTTTTTATTTTTTCTTTTTTAAAGTGAGCAGTAAAGTGAGCAACAAATAATCTTTGTTTCACAATAATAGAAAACAGAAGTTATATTTGACATTTGTATTATTAAACATCATTAGAATATTATTTTTACAATAACAGCTTCTACAATTATTACAATATTATCTAGGACAACAAAAAATAAAAAAAAACAACAACAAAAAGTTAAAACACAAAATAAAAAAAAAATAAAAACTTTTTTCAACGTCATCATCACTGATTCAGTCATATTTAAATAATTCTAATATAATCCCTGAACTTCATAAAATAAGAGCATATACACATATATACATCAATCCATATATACTTTGATTTTATATCATTTTACTCATTTGGTACACAAATGGATAAAAAAGTGAACTTGAAATGGCCTGGTATACAAATGCAACAGATTTATTACAATTTGAAAAAATCAGAACGCCTGAAATATTATTTCAATCATTTGAATTACTTGAAAGGACATCAACTCATTCAACAACAACATTATATGAAAATACAACATTTTCTATTACCACAGAATCTATATCATCGTCAGAAGGAGGATCTATATCATTATCATCAGAAACATCAACATCATCACAAATCGATACAGATGAAAGAAATCGTACATTAAGGTAAGTGAAATTTTAAATTTTATGATGACGAAACTATTCCATACAGCAACTTGAAAAGAAAAAAAAAAAAAAATTGAATTGAAATTTTTTGTTTTGTTTCAAAAAATGAATTTTAAACTACATGCTCAGAAAATATAAATACTATCTACTATTCACAAAATAATGGACCTTTAGACAGTACTGAATTGTAATATTTGTATACTATACTACTAATTGAGTAAATGTATTTGACCAAAGTTATTTAACCAAAAGAATTTTACTTGATGTCCCCAGATAAAAAAGAAGTATTAGAAAAAACTAAATATTTCAAACACTTTTTGCGTGAACCAACTTTTTGAGTAAAAGTATTTGACTTGACAAGTCATTGTTAACTCCAATAATAGAAAGTAAAAACATTTATTTATTTTTTATTTTTTGTCCTCAGAATAAATACACACTAAAAAATTTTGTTGAATTTCACTACAATTAATATAGGCAACCTAACCACCTACATTATTTATAGTAAAATTCAACAGACCATAATTTTGTTAACTTTCACACTAAAAATGTGTAAAAATCTTACTATCTTAAACGTGTGAATTTCCCTACAAAAAAGTGTAACTTACTATCACATTTTGAGTGATTTTCCACAAAAATGTGTGTTTTTAACAAAAAAAATGGTAATTTCGCTACAAAAAAGTGTAATTTACTATCACATTTTGAGTGATTTTCAACAAATATGTGTGATTTTCAACAAAAAAAGTGTGACTTCTCTACAAAAGAAGTGTGATTTAAAATCCCTTTTTCAACTATTTCAACGATGCTTTATTTCCCCGCAAAAAAGTGTAATTCGAAAACAAATTAATTTTTTAATTATAATATATATTTTTCAGCTTAACAATAATAATTTTATTAGAGTATTCAATTTAAACAAAACAAGAAAATCTTAAAATAGAACACAATTACTTAAAACTAATTCACAAATATCGCATTTATACATAATTTATTTTATAATATAAATATTAAATAATATATTTTTTTATAAATGAACACTAATTAATTACTTAATTCAATATAATTTCAAAAGTGATTTCAATTAACTATTTCATAAATTTTGTAGAATTTATTGGTGATTTCAATTACATATTTCTTAAACTTATTATTTAATAATAATTATAATAAGAGTTACAACCTCAATTAAGGTTTTTATTATATTTAGTTTACTAATTTTATTAAATTCTAAATTATAAAGAATGATTTTAAATTTAATATTTTCTAGAAAAATTATACTTTATTAAATATAATTATATTTTTTTGTATCACACAAACAATTATATTACATATAATTAACACCACGTTTGAAATTTGACTGACTTATGAAATATGAATGCTGACGCTTATTCAACGTAAAGTATCAAGTATGGTATAGTGGACAACCTTGCCATATTTTCAGATTTATTTGATTACCATATTTTTGGACAATAATCAAATTTTCAGTTTTCTTTTTAAAAATGCCACGTCCTTTAAGATTTTTACAGATTTTACAAACTTTTCTGAATTTATTATAATATATTTGAATCATATCTATTTATATATTTTTGATTTCGATGTTTCAAGTTTTTGTAAAAACGATATGGTAATACTAATAAATTATAAACTACCTTACTTTTGTGTATTTTCACGCATAATTGGACGTAATTCTAGCAAACAAAACGAAACGTTTACATTTCCAATAGATGGTGTGGAATACAACATTAAGTGCGTAAATACCAACAACAAAATGTGGTATATTTCAATCGTGTAGTGCTAATTCATACATAAAATGTGTGATCAAAAGAATAATGTGTAATTACACATTTTTGTAGTTAAATAACACATTTTATGTTGAAAATTAAACATTATCGTCTAAATTAACTATAGTAAAGTGATTTCACGTGTTTTTTTTTTTTTTTTGAGTTATTTTAAAAAATACACTTCGAAGCGTGTTTTCACTCGCTTGATCGGAATTCTCTACAAAAAACGTTGTAAAAAATTACATTGATTGTAGTTAAATCTACACCATTTTTTAGAGTGTAGGGTGGGAACTGATCGATTACTAACACAGTTTTGTAACTGTTTAAGTTCTGATCTGCTTTACTTTCTAAAATGCTGATCATCATTTAAGCAAATCATAAGTATTTACAATTGACTTCAACTAAAATTTGAAGAACTCGTATAAACAATGCTATCGCATCGCTAGTTAACAACTTACTCAACCACTGATACTACTTGATTTCGATTACTACTCAATTACTACTAATTCTATACTAATACAGTAATAAAGTGAAAAAAGTTTTAAGGGGGAAAACTAAGGGGGTTCGGTCTTTTTGTCGAAAAAATGTCGAATGGCAAAAAATGTTTACAAAAAAAATTTTGAAAGACCGGTTCTTGAAAAAAAAAAACAATACCGAAAAAAAAATTTTCGACATTTTTTCAAAGAAGTATATTTTAGAGCTAGTTATACAAATCAGCTTTTATGATTCACGTGATATGTATTATACACAGTGTTATGCAAAATCCAGAATTAGAAGAAACTTTAGAGTTTGATTCAAAATAAGGGTATTCTCATGCAATATGCAAGATCCTCAATTAGGAGGTTTATATTTGAACTACAAAATCAGGGATATTCGCCTTTTACAGAACATTTACGTATATATACTTAAATGTATATGTGAAATTCAGAATTTGGATAATTTTAGAGTTGAATTCAAAATCAGAGTTACACGCTTTTTTTCCAGAATATACCAAACCAAATTTGCCAAAATGGACACTTAACATTTTATATTAAGTGGCCATTTTGCGAAATATCTTTTTGTTGATTGTTCATCTTGTTAATTGTTATTTTGTTAAGTGTCTATTATGCTAAAAGTCCTTTTGTTAAGTGTCCAGTTGCCAAGTGTACCGTAGGCTACTCTGTTATATCCTAGAACACCACAATAAGAAATGAAGTAGGTCAGCAAATTTTTCAACATTTTTTTTCAATATTTAAAATTTGACATATTGTTTTTCAAGAAATCTCGAATAAAAGAAAAATTAAGTAATGATGATTAAAATATGAAAAATTCAAATTTAGCTTGGTAATTTTTTATATTATATTAGTTGTGAACCTTAAAAATTAATATGGGATGGATCGTGGATATAAGAAAATAATAGACTAAATGATTATTGAAGAGATCAACACAAACAAAAAAAAAATTACAACAATTTCTTGCCACCTATAGCATTTCGCCATAGTATTTATGTACTCTTATCCTTCCATGCCTCTAAAGCTGGTTTTATTGATCTTTTTATATTATTCTATACAAGATTCTGGTCGAATAAATTGGGTTTTCGATTTTATTCTCAATAAATAAATTTAGTACTGAAGATATTGACATGACCACTAAGAACAACCAAGTCTATCAGAGAAGAGAGAAGATGTAAAAATCTGTGCTTTATCTAAAAATTCCCTGTTAATGTTACTTTATATCATATATTCCAAAATTTTAATTTTTACTTCACACAACTTTTTTTTAACAGTAGTGTACGTGAAGAAATGTATAAAATATTTTCACGGCCAAAAATAAAAATATTTTTCAAAAAATCAAAAAATAAATCAAAAAAATAAAACAAAAAATAAAAATATTTTTATTTTTTGTTTTATTTTTTGTTTTAAATAAAGAACTGAACCGTAAACTATGGTTTTAAATTTTAAAAATATTTATTTTTTAATATTCCCAATAATATCAGTAATACAACAAAAAAAAATATAGTGACTGATATTTAAAATGAATGAAACCACAACGAAAAATGCCTCGTTGAAATTTCCTATAAGTTGTAATTAAAAACTGAATCCATTAAAGTTCTTTTTTTGTTTGTTAATAGGTTACAATCCACGAAGGACACCATAAAATTCAGTCGTATATCTGGCTTGACAATACAAAAACTATATTCAACTAACAACTATGTACTTTTTAATTTTGTCATAATCAACCAACGATAAATTGACTGATAATTTGCGCATTTTATAAAATTGATTCTGAAACAAAAGAAAATTATTTGAAAAGTATGTATATATATAGATTTCTGTATAAATTTGATTGTCATGCTATTTTCGTATCGATTTGACGAATAGTTTTTGTTTGTTGAAACACAATATTATCATCATTATCATCATCCTTTAATGATTGTACAGCTCGGGATACACCTTCGTTTACAACGTTCCTTTATTCTATTCTACCTTGGCCAAATTTTTTCCATCCGTTAACTCCAATCTTTGAACATGTATTTGTTTTCGATTTCAGCCAACCACTTTGAAGCACATACCTCATTTTTTGCTGTAATTTTACCTACCCAACAACTAATGCTTCCAATAGAATATTTTTTGCAGTGGAAGAAGAAGTTAACCCGCTGGCGAAGCTCCGTTCGTTTTAATAAGCAAATATTGCAGATCTGGATATTTCTAAAGCATTATTAGCAAAATGTCAAGCTATTGGTCTAGGTTTTTCTTCTCTCAAATGGTTTGAAAGAGTTTCCTTTCGAATCATACGATTCAACTCTTGGTTGATGGACTTACGATCAATTCCAAATAAACGCTGGTGTTCTCCAAGTATCAATTCTCTCCTATGCTATTCCTTATATTTATAAATGATTTGCTCCAAATCACTTTCAATCCAATCCACGGCTTTGCAGGCAACAGTACTCAACTAGTAGCCTCTTACGATTTTCATAAAAATAGATGTAGATCTATCGTTGTATCAACCAAAAGAGACTTCATGGCCAGTTCCCTCAGCCATGATTGGTCGCAATAGCTAATTGGGATCAGAGGTGTACAATGTCCAGAAAAATTTTAATTTTTGATCCTACTTTTGGTTTCAGGAATATAAACTTCAGCGGCTTGAGAGCATAAGTATCTTAGGCATGCAGTTAAATCGAAAATTGATTTAGAATGATCATGTGCAGGTTTTCTTAGCAGCTATAAGTTTTACTTCTCCTCCTGTGACGTTTTGAAAATCTATAAAGCTTTCAAACGACCAAAAATGGAGTATAATTCTTACATATAGATTGGCCCTTCTAGTAATGCATTAAAATATTTGTATAAAGTCCAAAAACGGGCTCTCGTAGGCGCTGGCACATGCTAAGTGGAAATTGTGTTATGTGTTGATGATAGTAAATCCATCAACCAAAACTTGAATCATACAGTTCGAAAAGAAACTTTCAATCCATTTGAGAGAAGTGTAACCCAGACCTATAGCTTATGATTAATGAGTTCTTAGACCAGGCCCAGGCCATCTTTGTCATTCGGCTAAAATAAATAATACAAATTGTTGAGAGTTTTTGTTATCACTAAAAAATAAAATGGAACTATTGTATTATGAAGACGAAGTTACTCTACAATAGATAGATGTAGTTTTTCACATTGAAATTAGTAAATTAATATCATAAAACAAATCTAAAGATAAAACTATATTGTATATGTTATTATTATGTATGCCAAATCTCTATCTAAAAGCACCCATTTTATGTAAATGTAATAAATATTATAAACAATTTTAAAATTTTTTTTGGGTAGGTCCAACGGTCCGCAAAACGGGACCAAAAGCCTTAAAATTTTTATGTTTTTTTATCATCAGTACAATGGCTCTTAAATGCGATGAAGGCAATAGGTCCGGGTCCCAGGAGTTGGGTTGGAACTTTATATCACGTGTTTAAATTGTATTTTTCTGAAAAAAGGTTTTTAAATTTTTTTTGGATAGGTCCGACGATCCGGCAGTCAAGATTAAAGACTTAAATATTTCAAAAAGATGTTATGTTTCACTAAAAGGTTGCCGTTTGCGTTAACCTGCCATCTGCGAAAACAGGGTTTCAATAAATAAGTAGCGGGGGTTTGGCTTTAAAACCGACTTTAAAAATCAATAAATTCAAATCTAGGTGGTCAAGGATTTCAATACTGTAGTTGTAAATTCGATTGAAAATGAAATCGCTGCAAATTTAAAAAGTCAAATATCAAGTATAATTCCAAATGTCATAAAAGTTCTTCCTATAATACAAATTAACTTCGTAGAAATAAATGATTAATTTAACCATAAAAATATAACTTTTGTTTTTTAGTTTTTGTTTTTTTTTGTCATAATTTTAATAACAAATATAAGAAAATTTAAATGAATAGTTTTAATTTTAATCACATTTACCAATCCATACAGATAATTATTAATAACTATCGGTTAATGTAATAAATTCTACTCATTTCTAAGAGTAGAATTCTACTAAATTCTACTCCTTTCTATTCCACATAAATTCTAAATTTGGCCTTTATTTTTCCCAATCTTTTTTTATCTATAAATTTATAAAAAAAAATTTATAACTTAAACAAATTTTATAACTTTACCTTCTTCTTCCATGAAATGACTATATCTCAAATGATGATTCTTATGGAAACATTTGCAAAATATGATATGAGAATTTTTTTTACTTAAGGCACCAACCCTTAGTATTTCACCTTAATTATTATAATTAAATCATAAAAAATGTTGAATAGGAACGAACATAAACTAAATTAGTGTAAATACTTTTTAAGATGAAAGAAACCAAAGAAAATCTTTAGAGATTAAATCTAAGCACTCATTATGAATTTTAATAATTTTTTGTCAAAATTTTTTGTTTTATAAAAATATAAAGCTTTGAAGAAATTTGTGGTTTTTCATTAAATTCTAATTTTTTTGTTTAATTTTTTTCCTAGTATATATTGTAAAAAATTGTTTTTCTCCCCAAGCTCAGTCATTTCTTGTTTGAGTTATTCTATATAGAATTTTATTTTTGTAAAGAAAGAAAAGCTTTTTTTTTTAATTGTTACAATTTAAGTAGAACGATACTATGTAAAAACAAGGAAAACCTGTATAGATGATGGATATAGTATTTTGAAGAATAATTAAAAACGTTGAATCTTTCCTTCCAACAATTATACTGTTCAAGGCATAGTGAGGCAATAAATACTGAATTTAATATAGTAGTAAAAATGATAAGTGTACAGATGAACATTATAATTTTAAAATGCTGTGTACAAGTATTTCGAAATCGTAAAAACTGAATATTTTCTATTTCATATATCCTGGGAATCATTCTATTTATATCAGTACGCAAATTGTTCCGGGAATAACCTTCCCAAGGTTTTAGAGATAGCTGGAAGGTGGTAATAAATAAAACATTGTATTGGAGAGTGAGAATCTATATTCTCAATCACTTATAAGTTATTTTTGGAAAAATTATTGGTATAATACCGTTATTTTTTTTTAATAAATGGATTTTAAATCCTGTTGATAAAAAATTAATAGTATTTTATTTTTATAATTTATAACTCCCATTCAATGAGTCCTAAGACAGTGATTGATAATATTTTAGATCAATTAGATTTACTCAATCACAGCTACTCTTACCTTATTTTGTCCGAATGGAATTGAATAGGTAGAAATGTAAGCAAAAATAATTTCTGAGTAAATCAGTTTTTATTTAATTTTTATTTATTTAAAAACCAAAGCAAGGCTTTTTATAATAATTTTTAATTTTAAATAGAATTAAAAATTAAATTTAGAAACAAAAGATTTTTTTATATACAATTAAAATATTTTTAATATATAATTAAAACAATATATATATATATATAATATCGAGAACAACAAAACTTACAATATTCAGAGCATGTGTTAAGTCAACATTAATATATGGCAGTGAAACATGGCTCACTTCGGTCAGAATCAAACAGAAGCTACAAGTATTCATCAACAAGTGCTTGAGAATTATATGCAGAATATTCTGGCCGGCAAGAATTAGCAACGAGGATTTATGGATGATAACTGGAGAAGAACCGATCAACAGACAGATAAATAGGAAAAAATGGAAATGAATAGGTCATACACTAAGGAAATCAGAAAGTATAGCAAGAAGGGCTCTAGAGTGGAATCCATAAGGACAAAGGAGACCCGGAAGATCATACAACACATGGAGACGCACAATTGATCAAGAATTAACAATCATCAAATATACCTAGGACGATATTAAGGAAGCGGTACTCAACAGAAAGGAATGAAGGTTCACTATCGAAGCCCTATGCTCCCATGCGGAGTAATAGGAGAAAAAAAAAATATATATATATATACACCATATTAAATAACAAATTTCTATGCGAGTTAGTACAATAATTATTTGTTCATTGAATGAAACTATAATTCATGCACAATATGAAGAATGTTTAATGCTTCGTAAACTGTTCTACATGTCTTTTCAACTAAATATTTATTATTTCGTGTATGCCTAGGTACTTCGTTAATTTTAAAATTATTAGTTAGATATTGTACATTCAACTGATTACTTAACACGTCAAAGGTGAAGCAAAATGAGATAACTTTCCTGCGATAAGGTGTGCTGTGCATCATATTTAGCATATTAAGTTAAGTGGAGTAACTTGGAACGTTAGAAAAATCTGAGGAACTAAATTGATGTCTTAAGGTGAATAAAAGAAATTGCTTTTGTATGGATTCTATTCTACTGCAGTAGATGTGGAAAGGTGGATCCCTTTAAAAGTCCAATAACTTCTATATAGTTAATAATAAATCTCTTCCCCCTCTAATTTTTTTACGCAATTTGTCATATATAATAACAAAAATATTTACATTTTTTTACATATTTTTATTTGATTTTATGTTCTTATACTGAATACTTAATTGAATAAACAGTAATACCATTGCTTTTAGTTACAATTACCCATTCAAAGCTATTGATTTTTTTAAATTGTTAAATTAGTTAGCTTGAAACTACAAATCCCTGTTCGGTAATTGTAATTCAAGTGAAAGTAAATTATGTGCTGACAGTGCTGGTTTGTATATGTGCTGACAGTGCTGGCTGTACGTAACTTATAATATATATTTCGTATTCACCATCAAAGAGAGGCGGTTAGAAGGTGTTTTTTATTTTTGTTATTTTCGAGGCAGTTTTGGAATAAATCAAATGAAATCTCAAATGTAAATCCACATAGTCTGAAAGTGTTTTAAGAATACAAAAGAAAACAAAATGTGTATATTTTGAGTGATACTGGTATATGTATGTATATGTTAAATTCATTTACAACCACATCTCATATGCAAATATCAATATTCATTATTTTAATATACATAATATGTACAAACATATATATACTCATATATAATTATCAGATCATTAACTAAATCCAGTAATATTTGGTGGAATGAAATAACTTCGCAATCAGAGATGAAATAACCTTGAAAAATTTTGTATAGAAATTAACACTGCAAAAAAAATTAAATAATGCCACAATACAATAATGTACACGTTTGCAAAAACTCAAGAATTTCAATAAATAAGTAACGGATATTTGTAGGTGTAAGCCCCTAAAAATTTGGTTTGCAATTTATATATTTTTGAGTAGTACGGGTTTTGAAGATGACAACCCACGACTAAAAAAGTTCTTTCACATCCTTACTTTTTTTTTACTTGATTATAATAAATGCATTATAGCTTTGGAAGCCCAGGATCCCAACATGTAACAGAAACACATCGCAAAAATATGTTCATTTGATTTGCAATGTGTAAATTAATTATTGGTACCATACCATTTAACAAAACCGCATCTCAAAACTGTACTGTCATTGAAAATATATAAATTTTTTTTAGACATTTGTTTATGTTTGTAAAATTGGAAACAATTGATAAATAAGATAAAACATAAGACAAAATTTGTTAATATACAAATATTACATTGCTAATATGTATTAAGAGCTGTGTTCTTTAAATACGGTTTAAGGTCTAGGTTTTATTAAATTCAAAAGAACGATGTAGGTTAATGATATGGATACTTTTTTTAAGTTGGCAAACCTGTTAATTGAATTATCAAAAATTTCTATTCAAAAACTGGGTTTTAAGTTGTTATTGTAATTTCATATTAAAGTATTGACCTAGACCGTGAACCGGATGAAAAGAACACAGCTAATAACATCTTTCAATAAGTTATAAAATCAATAAAAATATAAATCAGGAGTTGTATAGGTTATAGTAGTGTTCTAATGAACGAAAAAATTCCTAAATATAATTTTGTTTATTATAAACATCTTACTATAAGTAAGTAATAATTATTATCAATTAATTATAGATGCAATGGTGATATAAATTTATATCTATGTACCAATTTTAAAATGTTGAATTTTAATAAATCGAACTTGTTCTTTTTATAAAAAGTAAAATGCTATGATAATTTTAATAATTTCTAATTTAATTTATAATTACATCAATTTATTTTATAGTTATAATACATTTTACGGTGAAATTTTTCTCGATTTTTATAACTCACAGATGTATTAATGACATCTTTTAATAAGTTATAAAATCAATCAAAACAAAAATCAGGAGTTGTATAGTTGGTCTAACACTATAAATACCTACTGATGAATTCTAGTAGTGTTATGATGAACGAAACAATCCCTAAAAATAATTTCGTTTGTTATATGTATAAGACTACTATAACTTTATTTCCTATTTAAAATTCATATTTTAATATTAGCAGTGGACTCCGCGATTACTATGAAATATATAATAAGGCTCTGCAACAACTAGTATATATTATAATACATAAAAATTACTGTAAATAATAAATGTATGTAAAATAATTATTAGTTTTAAGAAAGAATAAAAGTCAGTCGAACTCGAACATTAGACTAGTTGAAACTAACGAATATCATTATAAATAATAATAAAATGAATTGCAAAATACACACGTGGACTTTTACTAAAAGAGCCAAAGCAGCCACAATTTCTTAGCTATCTTTGTTTTTTCATTTTAAAATACAAAAAATTAAATAACACCACCAAAAAAATTATATTTGCTGGGCGTTATTTCATGCCACCGTTACTTTTTAAAAATTTATTATAGTCTAATTTATCGGTTAAAACTTTGCTTACAAAATAAATTATATAAAAAAAAAAAATGGTAGTAAAATATTTGAAATAACAGATCTGATAACTTCTTCTGACGAGAAATAATTAAAATTTTTTGTTTTGTTTTATTTTTTTTTACCAAAATTATGAATTCCAAGACCATTGGGATGTTTAAAAAAAACTTTTTTTTTACATTTTTTTGTGTTTTGTGGTGAAATATTTAATCACCGAAATGACATGTGCATATTGACTTTCATTAATACTGAACAAAATTTTGTTTATATTTTTTAAATCCTCATGAATTCTACTCTAAACATATATACATATATATTTCATATATACAAGAATCGAAAATGTAAAATTCATCATTTAAAACTGAATTTAATTCGGAAAATAATGTTAAAAATTGCGATATATACAAAAGTTGCATAACGATAGAAGAACCAACAACAAAATAAAGATAAAGGTATATATACTGTATTTCACCAACGATTCTCATTTTCTTTTCTTCGATTCTAATCTCTTAGAGAAGTGGTTAAAGTTAATTTATCTTATTATTTACCACGTGGAATGCCCGAATTTGACAGCTAGAGAAAAATTAACAAAATATACACTTGCATACCATAAACCTTCTCGCTATTTTTTACTAGTCACTTCAGAGCAGAGCAAGTCATCAATAACAGCTGAATAGTCACGCAAACTACAATTATTGTTGATGTGTTTGATCTTACTGATCAAATACTGTACCCCGCAGTGAATTAGCACATCTGGCATGACGCGTCTCTGCTCCTTTAACCACCGCTACCCTATGTGTTTAGACCTATGTGTTTATCAGATTTCTCTTTATGAAATGGAAGATCAGCATTTGCTATAACTTTATTATATTCTTGAAGTTGAGTGTTTGCACGACTATGTCTACGGCTGATGGCACATGTACCCACCTACATAAATATCATATCTGTTGCATTGTTTTTTACAGCTGCTCGATTACAGCATAAATACATGCAAACTAAAGCACAAAACATTATGTACATCTAAACTAAAGCACAAAATATTCGACAGTTAAATATATCAGTTCAACTGTAGCAGTTTCGTAATATGATTTTTCTTCATTATTTTCTAATGGGTTACAGTCATAAAACAAATTATTATTATAACAAATTATATTAACAATCCAACATAAGTATTTGCATATAAATTTGCAAAAATAGATAAACTAAATTAATTACACATTAGATGACAATTACTTAATAGTTCTACTTAATTTAGAAAAATTTAAGGAATGCTTGAATCTTATTTAAAATTGATTTCAGTATCAAATTTACTTTCAAAATACATATAAAATTTATGATGATCGAAAATTCTTTTTTAAAGACAAAAATACATTCTTATTCAAATCCCATTCGGAAAATTCAATATCAATTGAAATACTCTTTACATTATATTTCCACTCAAATCTCCATCTTGAATTAAAATCATATCAATTTCACTACCCCCTTGATGTTCAATAACATCAATTTTGAAAATGTCGATGAGTAGTGCTGTCTAAGCAGTAGGAGTATAATCAATCATAAATGATGAAGTCAAAAATGCCAAAATAAATAAAAGATAGTATATGTATACAATACTTTCAAAAAAAATATAACATAATTTAGGTATTATATATAGGAATAAAGGCGATCGCATATGGTGTAAATAATGTAAAGAATTTTTTTCAGTATTTTTGTATACTTCACAGCAATCTGTTGGATTCAAGTTTTCACTTCGTCGGCTTGTATATGTTTTTTTATTTTTGTATAGTTTTTATAAAAACTTGTTTTCCAGCGTTAGAGTAAAATTTTGGTATAACAGTGAAAATAGTCGAATATTTTCCTTTTAATTTTACTGATATGCTTATCATACAGATACGCGTATTTCGTCTACTACTTGCAGACTTCTTCAGTGTTTTGTACGTCGAAAGGAAAATATTCGACTACTTTCACTGTTATTTTTGTATATTTATTATACACAAATTATTCATAGAAAGTATTAACAAGCCAAAAACTGCAAAGGGCTGTAAATAGTTTCAAATCCTTCAATTAACAAGGATCGGATGGTATCTATCCAGCTGAATTACAACAATCCTTTAGTACTACTTCTTTATGGTTAAACACAATTTTTAAGATTTGTCTAGATCTACGCCACATTTCAAAGTATTAGTCTGAGGTGAAAGAAGTATTCATACCGAAAGCTGGAAAAACCTCCCACGCGTATTCTAAAGATTAGACTGTCTTCTTTTCTACTAAACACTCTTGAAAAACTAATTGTTATCTATATACGATGTAATATGGATAATAGTCCACTCTCAACGTCACAGCATGCGTACGCGTACAAGAAAAGTCGGTGGACACCGACCTGCACTGTCTAGTTAGTCCTATTTCAGATTAATATTTGAATTCGGTGACCTAAGCTTTCGCTATCTGGTTTTATTGTTATGAATCTTACAGCATAATATCATACCTGTAAAATTCTTATATGTTTGTCAGAAGGTAAACCTAATTTAGAAGAGGGAGTAGGTGTTTTGTCACCTCCGCCTCAGGGGGATGTTTTGTCTCCTCTTAAATGGAACTTGGTTTGCAAACGCGGTATTGGAAAAAAATGTGGAATGAATCCACATATTGTCCACTGACTATATACAACAGTTGTCAGTCCTACACTAATGTATGGTGTTATAATGTGCACTCAACATTGGTAAAAACCTCAACGTCCAACGTCCTTCAAAGATTACTCTCCATTTGCTTAAGTGGATAAGTTAGAACAGCTTCTTCCGCGTCACTGCACATACTATTTCATCTCTTATAAATGGCAAATGGGTGGCATCCAGAGCTGCAATCAAATAGAACCACTGGATAGCTTTGTACTGTACCTCGTTTTCTTTTTTGACCATGAATGACTGTGTCTGTCTTTAAAACTGCGAACATGTATAGCGAACAGACAAATAAACAAAAAAAACTTTCCTTTTTATAAGTAGAAATTAATAAATGGGCTATTTAAATATAATCTTAATTTATCATTACATGCACATTACAAACCGTCTTTATAGCCATTATAGTTAATTATACGTATTTAACTTAACTATAATTCCTTATTTTTTTTTAGATTGTGTCTTCTCTCAAAAAAAAATGTCTGTTAAAGGGCTTAAATGTCTATTACATACATAAGTACTTCACCAACTTATAAGTCATAGTGTACCAATCAATCATCTGTTATTAACATTTTCGACAGGTAATTCCATACTGGTTCCGTATTTCTTTTTTGTCTCTTTTAATTATATTGTACTCAAGTTGTTTCTCCATTACAGATGCTTATAATATTCTGAGGCTAAAAATAACCTGCAATAGTGACAGTCAACTAAATTCAATGCAATTTTTATCGATTCAACAAAAAATTTCAACAAAAAATAATTCCCAAAATCTAAAAACAAAAAAAAAATCCAGATCTGCTCCTCGAAAAAAAAAAACTTTTCTGGTACTTTTGTTAAATTTCTGCCGTTTACTTGTTTCTGCCGTTTACTTGTTTCTGCCATCGGAAAAAGCAGGATTTCAATAAACTAAATTGGAGTCAATGGAAAATTCCCTAAATTAAAAGATTAAATGCAGAATAGAAATTTTTAACAAAAGGGATTAATAAGTACCATTCTTGGTCATCAATCCTTTTTTAAAATACGTTTTTAGTGTTTTTTCTAACAAAAATAAAAAATTTTATTTTTTTTACTTGTTAAATTTCATTTGATCCAAAAGCACTCACACTGACTTTTGAACTTTCAAATAAAGCAAATACTTTTCATGTATTTTTTTATTAAAATTCTATTGTGTATTTTCTACAACCATGAGAATTCAAAATTAAGAAATTATTTATTCTCAGAAATATTCTTAAAAAATTTAACAATTAAAATAATCCAATAAAATTTAAATTAGCATTTTATGTTAATCATATAAATAATATAAAAGTAATAATCTTCCTTGGATCTTAGGATAAAGAAATCTACGAAACTAGAAGGTATCTACTAAAACTTTGTTTTAAATTTATATGTTGTTAATAACAAACAACTCAAGTGCTGCTTTGTTTAATATCATTGCGACAGCATTCGATACCGATTCGATGATTTATTGTTAAAAAAATCTTTATAATGCAGGTTTTAGGTTCAGGTTTGCAGATTCTTTATAATACAGGCTTTGTTTTAAATAGGTTAGAATCTTTAGAATAAATGAACGTTAGAATAAATGGGAATAGAACGTTAGAATAAATGGGAATTGTAGTTTCACTAAAAATATTAGAATAGATGTTCCTTAAGGTTAGGTTCTTGGCCCAATATTAATTCTTTTTATATACATTCTTTGTTTCAGCAATTTTAAAGCAAAGTTCATTTCTTTCGCAGATGATACCGCTTTATCTGATAATAGTAATAGTCTACTGAATGTTAAGTAGATTTAAATTATGATTTAGATCTGATTAGAAAATGGTTTTATTGTTATAAACTTGTTTTTAATAATAAAAAACTGAATACATGTTATTCAGCTTAGGTGGTAATATTTCCCATGATTGCAAAGTTGTTATATCACTCTCCTACCTGCTGTATCTACTACTATAGTATTTATTCTTATAATGATTCATTGTCTTAGGAAAAATACTGTCTTGTGAAAAATTAATCATTTGGAATATCCTTAATTTATTGTTATCGTATTTATTTTTAATATTGTTCACTAAGATTATTAGCAATTGTTTTTAAGCCAGTTCGAAGTTTTAAGTTTAGGAAGTTTTAAAATATTGCAAGATAACAAAATACTATAATATAAGGTTCAGAATAATTATATAGGAATGTAATTAATATTTATTTAAATTTTTTTTTTTGTTTATTTATGTGTTTACATACAAAAGTTTTGATAGCGTTTTTACAAACTTTTCAACTTAAATGAGAAGTTTTGATACTGATTTTTAAATCATAAATTAATACAAAGTATAAAATTTATATAAAGAAAACAAATTAAATTTTAAAGCTACATAATAATAAAAAAAAAACTTCTAACCTTAAAATAACAGACATTATCGACAATATATTTATTAATAGAGCATCTAATACCGAAAAATACACTTATAATAAAAATAATATCTACTATATCCTAATTTTCATACCTGTCGTATTTCACAATTGAATTTCACAATAATTATTGTATTTCACAATTGTATTTCACAATTATTAACACAATGGATTTTTTTTTGTTTACACCGAGATGATTTCTCAGTGTTTTGGCAAACACGATACACATATCAGTTTTATTTGAAATTTTGAAATATTTAATTTTAATATTATAAAAGCTGCATCTATCGACAGATTATATAATTACTATATCATTTCGACTAACACAGTATGGGATGATAAAAATAATTTTTAATTACTTTAAAAATATAAATTTTAAATATTTTTCATTACTAATTCGGTCAAATTTTCAGAATTATTTTTATTAGTCTTTAAAATTAAAATTTTGAAAATTTGTTTATTCTTAGTACGATATTTTAGGATATTCTAAGTTCTGAAATCAAGACGGTTTCAGAACTTTATTTTAAAATTTTGTTTGTATCTCTTTGTAGTCTAAGCGATGGCAAACATAAAGAAAAATACAATTCAACGATTTGGTAAGATCGAATTCACAGAGATCCCATTTCTCAGGTAGTAGATATCTGAGACTCATGTCTTCTACTAGCTAGACGATAGCTGTCCCGAACTTTATTATATAGAATAAGATAATACCCTTCACTTACGATACTATAAATCGGTCTCCTTCTCGTAATTTGGAAAATTATTGTACTGAAGTTGCAAGGTATATATAACGTAAATGTAACTATTTCCGCCCTCTTAAGGAATAGTTACGTTTAGTCTCGAAAAATTGATTTTTTAAATTACAATAATTAGTATAATTTGAAATACAATTACATTATTTTATTTCAATTCTAATTTAATTTTTCCTAAATAAGACTAACAAGAAAAATTGAATTACACGTATTTTTGTTCAAGGGTTGTATAGGTCATTATAGAGTATATATCAAATTATAAATAATTCATCGAACAGTCACAACTTAGTACTAATTATCTTTAATTGAACGTACGAGTATAATATTATATTTTCTAAACAGCTATTTGAACACCTAACTATTAGCTTACGGAAATCCCACCTAAAAGTGTATTAAATATCCTATTTTCTTTATGTAAAATATGAATAATCCCTGATGTGAAACCAACATTTCTTTGCTTTTGAAAATAATTTTTTTTTTAAAGAATTAAGTCTACTTTTCCTACTTTTAAATTCACCATCTTCGATTTAACTTAACAATACATCCTCATTTTAATTTCTCATTGTCCTTTCTTTATTGTTTTAATATGTTAAAATCTACTTTGAAATATCTTTGAATAATTTTGTTCCTTCCAATTTTTGTTTATTCATGTTTGTTAAATTTAGAAAAATTTTCATTATTATTAAAAACAAATAGTTTAATACTTAAAGATTTTAGAAAATGCATTGTTTTCATTCATACCGAGCCAAACAAAAGATATTTAAAATAAGACTAATGAATAAAATAAAGAAAAACAAAACAACATTTTTATCTTTTCATAACATTTTTGAAGAAATTAGCTTCGAAATTACTTTCTAGAAAAATCATTGATAAATTTGTGAAGCAAGCAAAATCTATTGTGGTTTCTTAAAATAAATATTTCTAATTCTGCTGAAATCTTATAGTTAATAACAATGATACACAAAAATGACAAAAAAAAAGAACAGAATGACTTCTTTCAAATTTAAGATTTTTCTACCAGCATTTCATTTTTATATTTTTCTATAGTTCTGCCAATCATGTACAATCGGCTCCTTTAATAAATATTAAAAAATTTACATAACAAGTTTGCTTCTTTAATAAATATTAAGGGGATTCTGAGATGTTGTATTGGCGTAGGAACGAATGACCACACCTGGAACAGTTCAGTTTAGAAGATATAAGCATTTATTAAAAAAAATGTTTTTTTTAACCATTTTCTATATAAAACTAGGAATGTGCCTTTTACGAAGATATTTACGAAGAATTTTCTGAAGTAAATGTAGCTTGAGACCAAATCACTGTATCTCGAGTTGCTGTTACCGACTTTTAAAATATATGTCCTTTAAAATTAGTATTTTTAGTACAAAAACGACATTTGGTAACATGCTTCTAGGGTTTTTGTATCTGTTGGTCTAGTAGATATATAGTATATATTATATGCGTTCGGTATATTTATTTAGTAAGTAAGGTATCTGAAAAATATTTTAACTTTTATTTGATGACGACAGATGTTGTCGTTGAACAGATATAGTAGTTCAAAATTAAAAAAATTTGAAAAAAAAAATACAATTTTTCATAGCTTTTCCTTAAAAATGAGACATTTCAAAATTTTGCTAAGGAAACCTTTAATATTTTTATCTCATTAGAAGAGTTTGTTTATGTTCGGTTATATATAAGCTAAAACAGTAAAACACTTACAGTTAAAACACTTAGTTGTTGATCAAAAGAACTAGAACTAGAATTTACTTAACGGAGCATTCTAGAGATTGGCTCGAATCTTACATATTCAGTAGGGTGGAAGGAAACGGTTCTGAGATTATTCCGATTGGTTCTTCCAAACAAATAATTTGAAATTTCAGGCTTATGTCTTACCCGAAAAGATCTAGTAAATAAAAGAGATACGTACAACTATCCGACAATCAGACAGTGACTGTAAGTCAATGAGTTTAAGACGAAGAATGGTCCCTACTAGTCCCAGGTTCGATTTACGTTAAATCAAAAAAAATGCTTTATCGGTTTTTCAACCTGGTCCAGTACCCTTTGACATTTGGATAAATTAAATGATAAAAAATAGTTGAGAGTATAATCTGAAAACAACTTGAAAATAAAATGGAGCTACTCTATTTAAGAAGGCTTGGTTCCTGACAATACCAGTAGTTTTCCACATTTAATGAGTTGATAAAGTCAGTAATTTGTTAAATAAATGCTCGCACATTGTAGATATTGTAGTATAAACTTGCATCATTCCATGAAAACTTACTCAAAGTGAAGCGTAAAAACTTTCGTTGAACCGATTCAATTCGATTAATGTCAGTCAAGTAATGTGGGACCACACTTGACTGGCATGTTCAAGGGTAGACCTTACATATGTCACATAAAGATGTTTCGTGAGGTTGGAATCACAAAATTCTTTAAACCATCGTTTAATGAAACCTAAAGAAGATTTGGCTTTGTTCAGTATTTTATAATAATGTAGCTTAAAGCTCAGTTTAGAGTCAAGTGTTAACCCGAGGTCGATAATAGAATTTACCCTTGAAAACGAACAGCTATTTAGCTGGTAGTTGAACCAAACTGTTCGAGGAGAATTTCTCATAGAAAAGATAATAACTTGGCCTTTAGAAGTGTTCAATTCAAGTCCATTTTCAGTTCAGATTAGATCAATACATAGTTTGGAGGATGACAACACTCTAGTAGCATTCTAAGATTCCCTTAAAAATTTAATGCAGCAACTATCTCAGTGAATCCCAAAAGAACGATAATAGGCGGCATTGGTAAACCATGAATTAGCTAACTGGTAAACCAAACAGAGTTAAGTTTAATACCTCCAAACTTAAAGCAAACTATTCTATACATTTCAAGATGGAAGCTCTTAGAACGACTGAAAGATTTAAACATTATCGGAATGCGAATAAATCAAAATATGGAATGATATAATTTTCGATATTGCGAAAAGCTTCGACAACTGTTTGGGTTTTCAAGCCGTTATAAGTTCAAATCACTACTTCCACCATTAAAAAAATTTCGTCGTGAAACGTGAGAGGCTGAAAATGTCCACCTCTACACAACCAAGTTGGCTTAAAATTAATTATGGAAATGCAAACATTGTAGAATGATTCTAAAATTTGGAATCGCACCCCACTACAAATATCCCCAAAATACAATTTTAATATAGATAATAAATATAATAGAAGAAATCAAAAATAAAATAAAATAGAAGATGATTTTTATATCATATTACTGATGTGAAACAATATTCTGGTCTTTTGACATATTATTTAATTTTTAACATCTCTTTAATTTTCGACGATAAACATAAAAAATCTAAAGTAAAGGCTAATAGATAATTTACCTAATAGATAGCTTACTAAATCAACAGGATGGAATAGATACATGGAATTAGTTCTGATATTAATAAGTTTTACAAGATAGAACACTGTCGTGAACCAGAATAACCAATGTAACATTAAAAGGAGGATAATTATCAAATATGCTTATCAAAGTGTTACACAGTTGAAAACATGGTTAATAAAATTTTAACAATAGGATCAAATCAAATATTTACTTCATCCAATAGACTTGGTTATAAAAAAAAAAATGTTGGAGAAATTATTCCGTTAAGCTATCCTGTGTTAAAGTATTTTAATGAAGATGTGTTGACAAATCTTTTTTAATAAAACTATTTCTGAGTAATTGCACAGGGGATCCCCTAGTATATATAAAATTACATATTTCAAATTTCTTCTAACTACTAACTTTAATTGGCTACTTACATCTAACTTCTAAACTCTTTAATTTGTTATAAAAAAATATTATATTTTCAGTTTTGTTTTTTTAAAACTGGTAGTTTTCAAATTTCAAAGGTACGGCAAATTACATGTTATCAGTTATTTAAAACGATTTTTAACATAAAAATTTTTAACATAATAACATCAACAATTCAAATAAGTGTGAATGAAAGTTACATCGTTTTAATATTTTCTTATTTACCTCATTTAAGCTTTACAACACAAATACATGAGTCTTCAGCCAAAACTGATTAAAACAATGAACCTGTAATCAATGCCACAATAGTGTAACCGAATGTACGGTTGATGGAATGAAGAAAATGTAATTTTAATTTTGTTTGGAAAAAGTAAAAAAAAACATACAATTATACATATATGTATATATAAAACATACATTTGAAATATGGTGCTTTTTACTAAATAAAACTAAGTTTTATAAAACTAAAGCAAAAACGGAAAGTTTGATTGATTGATTGATTTCACGTGTATTAATATACAAAAAAAAAAACACAAAAGTAAAAGAACGTTTGATTTGTTTTTTTTTTTATTACTATAGTGATGCTTCTTTAATTTTAAGTTTGCTTTTTTGCCGTAACAGTAAGCATTTAAACTTGAAAACAATGCTTTAATTTTTAATTTATATTAATTTATTTTAACAAAATCAATATACGATACAGAAATTCCTACAAAACTTTAAAGTTTAAAGCATTATAATTAATGCTAAAAACTAATATTATAAATAACTGATGCAACGCAAGCATTGAACCATCACCTTTATGAAGTTTAAATTCATGTTGTCAATAATTAGAATCATGCATGTGCTGTGTGAACGTATATCATCAATACTTCATTTCGACCGTATTTTTAATAACACGTTTTATTTAATTTAATGATGTGAATGTGACATTAATCATTACCATGTTCTTATTTTAAAATAAAGTTGTAATAAAGTGTCTATAATAAGTATCTATAATAAAGTTAACAATTTAACACTAAACATAGACAAATGTAATGTCACCACTTTTAGTCGTCGCTTAGCAGCAGTTGCTGGTAACTATAGTTTCAGCGACAGTGTTGTTAAAAGAGTACTCAACTTCAAGGTTCTGGGTTGTTCTCATATTTGATGAAACAGTATTTCAATAAACACATCAACGCAATTATTAATAAAATGGATTCTATGTTGGGTTTCATTAAACGATAGACTAAAGAATTCGATTTATTTAATAGATTATTGTAAAATGTCTCTAGTATATCCCAATCTTGAGTATGCTAGTGAAGTGTGATCGGCACACTATGATTTTCATATTGATAGAATTGAATTAATTCAAAAGAAATTCCTGAGGTATACTTTACGTAATCTACCCTAGGCTGACCTTCTTATTCTACCTCCATATAAAAATCACATAAAGCTGTTTAATTTAATCTCTTTGTATAATCTAAGAAAGAAATTCAAGTTATTATCTTCATATTATACGAATTATAAAAGATGAAATCTATTTACGGTACATTAAAAGTATGGTGAATGTCCATACTAATACTAGTAAACTGTTTCATTCAATGAACATTTTGAATACCCTTTGTCATCGGACAATTTGGGCGATACCCTTTGTCAACGAAAAATATGAGCCAATTATTAATAGGATGTTTATATATGTTAACTATATAATAAATATAACAATTTCATGAATATTTCACTTAGTTTAAATCAAATTAAAAAAGCTTTATTAATACAGTTTTCTTGGAATTAAATTTTTGAGTTAGAACTTTAAGAAAGAAAGTATGGTACTAAAAAAAATATTCTGCCATATTTTTTCACAAGTCATGAGATCTCATCATGTTTGTTTGCTATACGCGTGCACAATTTTAAAGATAGAGTTGTCAAATTTTCGACACTTATTAATGATCAAAAACAGTATAACATACTTTATTTTAATTCTATCAAATGGAATGACTTAAGAATTCTATCGCTTCTATAATCTAGAACTTAATAATTCTATCAAATGGAAAAACAGTTTCGGAAAGGGATAGATATAACTCAACTCCTTGTACCCATCACGAATATTTCAAAGATGAATTTCGTTACAAATTTAAAGATTGGTAGCAATATCTCAAAAATAAACACACACGCCTTTTATCAAAATTCGGAAAAGTTGGGGCAACTACCATAAAACTCTTAGTATCCATTAGAAATATTTAAAAAATCAAAAGAGATATAAACCTGAAATTCGAGTATGTTTGTGCCACTTCTTTGTGGCACAATATTAAAATTCTGAAGCTTAAAACTAATATGCGAGCAAGAACCTGTAGTCAATAGAGGTACTATATAAGCTTGGTGAAAGAAGAATTTCTGAAAACGTAAATGGTAAAATAGAAAAAGCGACGACACAGTCATCAATGTAAATTAAGCTGTATGTAATACCAATTTATTGTACTATATTAAGAATAAAAGCATTGAATCCTCTCGGTGTTGAAGCACAATTTTAACAAATTCAAACCTACTACAGATTTTCAATTGTACCCATTTGAACAAGCATATCTGTCATGTAACTTCTAAAATATTTTTCAAAGCGAATAGAGAAGCAGGAATTATTAGGTTTAACACTTCGAGCTCAATTTTTGGCTCTCTGAAATAAAATAAAGAAAAACGCCAAATGATTAAAAACAAAACGTCAAACGAAATTATAGAAAAGCTGCTCTGCGAACATCTATTTTTAAGCTAATTTCGAAGCTAATTTTGTGGCAATACGAATTTTGTACTAACGTTGTTTATTTGAATTAAGTTCTGCATAAAATATTTAATTAAATTTAAATTTATATTTTCTAAGCTTATTTTATTTTTATAATTTTCTTTTTTATTTGTTGTCAAGTGTTATATTTTAAATAAAACAAAAATCTTGTTTGATTTATTTCAGAATATACCCAGCTTTAACATTATTTCCCGGTGAATTAGATCAAAAATATATTGAACGCATAAATTCATTTTGGTTGCAATTTCATCCACCAACAATAAGAACCCATTTTACAATAGCAATAATATATGTAATTATAACAATTTTGGGATGCTGTGGCAATTCTTTGGTAATTTATATGTTTATAAGGTAAGTTGTTAATGCTTTAAATAATCGAAAAAAAAATTAAAATTTTAACTATTCAAAATGATTGTACAGCAATTATGGCTTCAGACATCAATACATTACGATCCTCAAATCTCCTTCAACAGCATGTCAATAAAATTCAAAACTGTCTTCACAGTTGAAAAATAAAAGTCAATAAAAACAAATTAGCCCATTTATTTTTATTTATTTTATTTATTTAAAATACTGCAGTCATACCACATGATAATTTCGTCAGATTATCTTGATAGGCGTTTAACATGAACATAATTTGTAAACGAATTCAATTGGAACAAAAGCTGATCAGTTTATATTGTTAATGATTAAAAGATCTGAATTGTCTTTAGAAAACAGAGTGCTACTAAACAAATTTATACTGCTTAAACCAATACATCATCGTACGGAATCCAACTCTGGGGCACTCTCGCTAAACCCATTATTGATGTAATTCAAATATTTCAGAACTAAGTCCTAAGAACGGTGATCGATGCTCAGTGGCTCATGCCAAATAGTTAAATCCCCAACGATTTGTAGATTGTATTGGTACATGATAAAATATAAAAATATTGCACAATGTACAAAAGTAATCAAAAACAACTAAACATCCTGGCAAATAATCTTATTAGGCTGGGTTCAAGGAAATTAAAACGTAAAATTTAATGCGATCTTTAAAATTAATTCATAAGACAAAAATCAACAACAAAATATATTAAAAATATTGTATACAAAAAATTGTCGGTTGGCTAAAATAGATTCCATATTTAAAAAACAAACCATCAATTATAAAATTTCATTTTACATTTCGAATATCAAATCAACTTCACTCATAATATTCTAATTTCCTTTTCTGTAACTTTTAGAAATTATTTTATTTGTTTTTCTTTGAAAACAAATTGCGTTCCACTGACTGGGTATAGTACAAAAATAACAAACAATGTGATACAAATTAGCGTGTTCTTTTATAAACAATTTTCAAACTTTTTTTTTTGTTGTTTCGCAAAGGAAATTAACTTTTGATGAACAATTGTGAACGTAAGTTAAAGTTAATTTTCTTTTATTGTTCTACCGTTTTGTTTTTTGAGTTATGTATTTTTAAAGAGCTGAAACTGCATTAAAATAGAATTAACTATGAATATTATGATTGCAAATATTACGTTTTGATATTCAAATCTGTTTCTATACTTCAAAATGCATTTACAAAATATTGGCGATGAAAATAACCAAGGATAATTTTCTACCAGTCAAGTTTTTGGAAAAGTTTATAAATTTGTTTATGAAACCTGTTAATTAACTTCTGTTATATATTTCTACTTTATTGAACATTTGTAAGGACAACAACTGTCCTTTGTTGAAAGATTTGTCACTCTCCATTTTAACTAAATACAAAATACACTTTCATTTAGATATAATATGTAGATATCCTATTACCGAGTTCATTCCTCATTTTTGTCACAACTTACTTACTTGCTTTGCCAGTCCATGATTCTGATCCGTACAGCAAAACTGGGATTATGGGCGTTTGTAGATTTGTGCTTTGTTGTTTGATGTCGTTTGTGGAACTACCTCGAAATCGTATGCATTGATATTTTAATCAATATGATGTTGGGAGACCTTTCTATTTGCCAACAACATATATTTTCTCTTTAATCATTTAGTTTGAGACCCATTCGTTCCGTTTTGTCTTCAGTCTGGGTAAAAAACTCAACAACCGCCCGTTGCGATCAATCGAATTATAGTGCATCTCCTTGTCAAAATCCGGTACATGCCTGAAAGAGGTCAGAGGTGGTATTACCAATCACCACAGCACAACTTGTATTTTTAAGTATTAGGTTGAGTTTGGCTGCTACACCAAAGGCAGGATACAGCTCATTGTGGTATATGCTATCATATGCATTATTAATACAACACTTATCTTTATTATTTTTAAAGTTAATAGATTGCAACCTTAAGAATCTAAGAATCTTATGTTGATGAACTTCAGAGAATCAAAATTAGCACGATTGTGAGTTCATTAAAATTGTCAGGATCAAAGTCAGCCAAATCGGTTGTACATATTATATGTCACAATTATAATTCAGTCCAAATAATAATAATATGAAAATAACTAGTTTGAGATGTCTAATTTTTCAAGGATATTCTCCCGTTGAATGATAAGGCCAGATACAAATTGTCTGAATGTTAATAATCAATGAGTGTTCATTCGAATAAATTATTTCAAAAAATTATAGGTGTGCACATTTTTAAATTCGATTAATTAAGCAATTAAATAAAACAAAATATTCCTATTTAATACTAATAAAGATACTTAATTATTTAAAAAAAAAATTTTTACTAAAATTTATATTGAGTATCTATTAGATTTCTTTTTTTTTTTGTAAATATTTTTTATCATTACCGAACCCTGTAATAAAATTTTATGGAGTTTAATATATACAAACTTAATTTTCGCAAATATGTTTTTTTACTTCAATGACATTTATAAATATAAATAATTTAATGACTTTAACTGATTATAACAATTTTAAAATATTAGGAATGTAGGTTATTATAAATTGTAATTAAATTTCAAAAATAAAATAAAATATGATCCATGGTTTTGGGTTAATGTAAAAAGCCAAATTTAAATTATTACAATTATTGCATAAAAAATTTCGGATTAAAATGAAAACTCCTTGTTGATGGACAGATAATAAAAATTTTATTTTTGTTTTTTTATTTTTTTTTACTACTTGTAATTAATTTCAATAACATCAATTGATATTGTACATTTTTTTACTTATTTTGTTATCGTTTTAGTCACAAATGGAAATGGGTTATCCTCGATAACCCCAGTTACCAAAATATCCAAATCAAAATCCCCAATTCAAAATCCAAATAGTGTTACATAAGTTGGATCCCAATTCCAAACGCAATAAATTATTTTTTTCTTAAATATTTCCGAAACAAATTTTTTTCTTAATAAAAAATGTGGGCTTTAACCTCGAAACCCGTACTCCCTCAATTTGTATATGTACATCTTAACTCTATATATTACGTAATAGCTTCACTTTTTAACGCTTTTGAATTTTTCTATTTGGGATTTCATGGCGCTCCCTTATTATATATTACACGTTTTGTCAACTTTGAATTTTAATCGAAGATATAAAAACAGTTTTTTAGGATTTTGTATTTGAGGACTTTATGCATGGGGATTTTGATTTGGGAATTTCGCTATTGAGGATTTTCTATTTGGTGATTTAAAGGGTCTCCCGTCACAAATTTCAACCATATTATAGTTTACGTACGCTCGATTTCAATTATTTTCAATTACCCTGCATTTAAAACCTTAGGCCAACTTGACCGAAACACTTTTATATTTGTAAGATTCATGCTGTTTCCATGCATTTATTTCACACTGAAATATCTGCGCATGAAAATTGATAACGAATACATTTGAAAAAGGAGTGTTTGTGAACAAAGCAAAAGATTTTGAACCAAAGTTAAAACAATGGGTTTAAATCGCTCAAGGTTGAGATGTGTAATTGCTCAATGATGTTCCCCTGCGGATGGATAAGGCAAAAACCAAATGATAATAATGACGGTTTATTCGAAGGAAATTTTATTTGCCATTATCACAATTTTCAGACAGATACAGTACTGATGTATCTAAAGTAGTAGAGTTCAGTATGGCTCACTGGGCGATAGATAGCCAAGCTTCCAACATAGTTATTCCGTTCAACCCCGATTTTCCCAGCTGCTAAAAGGAGAATGAGACAGAAGTACTTCTTCAACATTTTCTTTGTAGCAGCTCAGTGCTACGTAGAGCCAGATTCTGAATTTCTGAAACCTTTTCTAACAAAATAAAAATTATTGTGAGAAGCAAAATTGCTGATTTAAGCGAATTGCTCAATCGCATAGGGTAGCTATCATTTCTTGGAAGAAGGATTCCCAAAACGTACAACAATAACAAATAGTTACTAGAGTTGTAGCATCGAAAAGGTACAAATAAGTAAATGAAATGGTTACTTTCTATCTACCTACGTACTTAATGATAAAAACTTTTCAACGGTAATAATTTAACTGTAATTACATACCTATACACTTTTTTCACAAATTAAGATTTAAGATCTATTTACTTGTCATCACAGATATAAAAAGCTATTATTTTTACAATTTTATATTTATAATTACAAATTATTTATTGTTTCAAAAATATTTTTATTATTCAGAAAATACCAGAAAATTAAGTATAAAAAGAAAAACATTATCCTTTGAATAATATAAATTCATTTTGTGAAATCCCAAAACATGAATAACTAAATAATAAAATGTATATATAATTAAACCAAATGCCACCTGGTGAGACATCAAAAAAGTAAACAATAATAATGGTAACTAATAAAAATTTGGTTTATCAATTAAATGGGATAGAAAATACACAATATTACACTTAAATAACAGGGAGCACATTTACAATATAAAATCCATAGATTCCATATCTGAAAGTTAGTTAATGTGATAAAATTATATTATAAAATATCTTTACAATCAGCTGAATGAAGGTAATCGTATGGGCCTAATAAATCAATTAAAAAAATAATAATTATATTTTTTTTTATATTTTATGTTTTACTTTTTACGATTACTGAATTGTCATGGAAAGCAAAACATAGATTCAATTAAATACAATAAAATTTAATTAATAACATTGAATTTTCTTTAAATGGTTTGATTTGAAAGTAGAAACTGAAACTGAAGGTAACATATAAGTGAAGGAACACACTATTGTCTGTCTCATTTTGTTAATTTTTCAAATAAAATTCAATTTTATTTGGGATTAACTCGCGTATTCGTTTTTCTTGAAATTTTGCACAAAGAAACTGTTGACTAAATATTAATGGGCTGAAAATGAAAATTTTTTTTATAGCTGTATTCGGATATGTCAAATTAAGATCAAATGCAGAATCTTTTCATTTCTCTAAAAGACGGTTCATAGATCTACAAGCTGTAGTTTGACGCAGTTAACAAAAATGTATTTATCTCAATCGTATTGAAAATGATTATTGCAATTATTTTTATTTTTGTATTTGACATTTTGTATCAAATTTAACTTTATTTTATAATTTATATTTATTTTGTGTAGCACTCATTTAAAAATCTTAACACGAAATTGGAATTGGCTTCCACGAATCTGAATTTTTTATAAAATTTCAAGTTTAAAGCATTCAAATGACGTGCACATGGCATTTTCGATTAAATGGTTTTAATATCAAAAAATTAAATGACTGTTACAACAATTATCTGGCTAACGTTACTTCTGAAATAAAACCTAAATCTTTCTAATTTGGCAAACTCTAAGCAAAATTCTGATCAATTTCCTAATTTCATGTCTTACAATATCATAATTTCTTCTGTCTCACAACTTTGATTGCAGAACCCTTTAAACATTTTTTTTCTATTTCATATGCAAATATCTTGTTAGAAATAGATTCAGTAAATTTCAATCACATTTTCATTTCTGTTTCTAGAATAGATATCTATCTAATTAAATTAAATAATGATGTATTGTCATATTATGTATTCCAAAATAATTTACAGCGAATTGTCTATGGTTCAATTTATATACCAGTTGTAATTCATTGGTGGACTTATGAAAAAAAACTGTATAATCAATCTAGTAGATATCTCTTAAACTGTCGTTAATACAATGAAATTAGGTTCTCAAACAGATTTCAATTCCCGCATATGTTATCTCCACAGATGACTGACTCCACAGATGGCTCTATCTATAAAAAGACTTATAATACCTTATGCGACATTTCTATTGGTGGCCAAAAATAGAACAAACGAAAGCACGTGCCAAAACTTACTAAAATACAAAGAAGAGCATGCTATGGGGATACTAAAGCATTCAAAACTCACCCTACTCTAACCCTAGAAAAAAGGCTGCAACTCTCACCGATTCATTTATATTTGATCAAAACGGCAGGAATGAAAGCAACAAGACTGCACTATCAAATTAGCTAAAACACAAGAAGAAAATTAAACTAGGAACAGAAGCAATTGCAATGTCAGACTATATGACAAAAGCAATTGATTGTCGCAGGAATCACTGTACTAATACCTAAAAGAGAAAAAGTCAAAAGAACTGCAGTATGGTATACTGATGGATAAAAAATTGGCAGAAAACTGGTGACGTCGTTTTTGGACCAAGGTTCAAATTTGGCACTTGGCATTAGCACTTGGCACATATCCCACTGTATTTCAAGTTTAAAAATATGCCATCTAGGTATCGGCGTTACAATGCAGTAAAAGAAGGCACAAAGGGGTCAATATATACCTAATTTCAATACCCAAGCTGTCTGAAGAACTCTGGCTTCCCCAATTTTTCAATCAAAGCTTATCTATAGTTATTACTGTAATGAAGAAGAAGATATCCTTGCAAAAACACACCGGTACATCGAAGACAGACAGGTGGAGATTCTGCTTAGGAATCCTTCTCTCATATCATATTTGTTTGTGACACCATAGCTCACAAAAGACATAAGCATCTCTAGGAATACACATCGCCTGATTCTGAAATTGACATCAAAGCAATAATAGCGTTCATCAAGAACATAGACCTATACAATTCTAAGATAATAAACGGGGAAATATAATAGATCTGAAGAGTCGCGCTTACATAAACCTCCTCAATACTAAAAAAAAAAAGATGTCATTTATACAGACATCAGTCAAGTTTTTAATATTTTTTGCTACACAGCATAATTCGGTTGAATAGTTTAGGTTTTCGACGATTCATCAATGAACTGTTCAAAGTGGTTAAAAAAAAAGATACATTAAGAACATAGTTGCATGCACAAAATTGCAAACATTTATCGATCCAAATCGAATTTTAGTAAAAAGATATTAAGTGGAATGCTAGAAGAATTAATCAAAAATAAACAGGTAAAAATTTTGATTTTTTTTCTCAGGACAACACTTACGTTTTACATAATAATATCGAATAGTAAAATTTTCAACCAATTTAAATACATATTAAATCTTAATAAAAATAACAACATGTTCCAATAGCTCCCTAATCGAGTTAAAAAAATAATGAAATAAATAATGAAATAAAAAAGTTTAAAAATATTTTAATAATTTTTATTTACAGATGCAAGTCGTTAAGAACTCCAGCTAATACTCTAGTCATCAATTTAGCAATAAGTGATTTTATTATGACTGGTAAATGCCCAATAGCAGTTTATAATAGTTTCAATTTAGGACCTGCTTTAGGAGATTTAGGTAAGTTTAAAAAAAAATAAAAAACTATTTAACATAAATTATCAAATATAACCCTTCCTTCTTGACATTTGAATGTGATAGAAATCAAAAAAAGAAATAATTTATCATAAATTATTTAATTATAATGGTTATTCGTTATTCAACAACATAATATTATATGTAACTATTTTTATAATATGTTTCAAATTGCTCTAAAACTCTATCAAATCTAAATGGTTCAACTGAATCTTATACATCTTAAAACACCTTGAATTATAAATAAATGTTTTTTCGAATCACATTTTCGTCTTCACATTTATTATGGTACTTATTGTAATGCCTTACGGGTACTCCTATCTTTATTCACTTATAATTTGATTTTCTTTTTACAATTCTTCGTATTCTATAATTCTTAAATCAATATTTCCTCTTTAATTCATCTCACTTGCAATATATTTATTTCAGATTATTTAAGAATCATTTTTTTGGATTTTTATTATTTTTTAAAAGTCAAGATAAAAAAGAAAAACAAAAATAAAAATTTTTTAAACAATGGCATTGATGTAATTTTAATTATTTTTATATTCATTTTTTTTTTTTATTAAAACAATAATAACAATAACAAGGATGTCGCCTTTATGGTTTTATTGGTGGATTAGCAGGAACTGTATCAATAATAACATTAACTGCAATTGCTATTGATAGATATCATGTTGTGGTTTATCCATTAGATCCATTACGTAGTACAACAAAATTACGTTCACGTTTAACACTCTTATTTGTATGGATCTATAGTTTCATTTTTGCAATAATACCAGCAATGGATATTGGATTAAGTCAATATGTACCCGAAGGTTTTTTAACAACATGTAGTTTTGATTACCTGTCAAATAATCAAGGTGCAAAAATATTTATGTTTATATTCTTTATTGGAGCTTGGCTACTGCCATTCATCATCATTTTTTATTGTTATTTTTATATATTAAAGGTAAGTGTATAATATATATTATATACTCGTATTATGTAATTAAATATAATTTTGATATTTCTTTTTTTGAATGAGTTATTTTTTGTTGTTGAAAATATATATTTTTTTTTAATATAAAATACTGTCTGTACCATCAGGATCAGGTTATAATGTTTATTCTTTAGTTTCTTTTGTCTGTCGAAAAATGCTGTCACGTGTCAGTTTAAGTGAAATTGTTGAAAAAAGTAAATGTGATATCATAGGGGGACGAACGTAACCCAAAATTAATACGTAAATTACGTTATTTTATTTCAACATAAGTATTTTAATTATTTAAAGATGCGATTTGCATTCACCAGTTTTCTGGAAAAATGGGTCTAACTATGTATATAAAATGCATAACCATAAATAGAATCGGGTTTGAAATCTCACTTTGAATCTCACATGTAAATAAAACAAAGGCTATCATCATATTAAGTAGATTCAACAAACCAACAACCACAATTATCGAAAGTACGAATCCAATTGAACGTCTACGTAGCTACAAATATCTTGAATATTGGCTCAATGAATATTGTTCAATAAGATATCGTATCGAAATATTTAGAGGTTCATATAGCAAATATAGAAACATTCTTTGTTTTAGAGATTTATATTTAGATCTTCCTCGTCATCATCATCATTCATCGATTCACATGTATACATATAATATTTTAGATCTATTAATTGAAATGTATACCGCAGGACAATACTAAGGTCGTATTCGTGCTGGACTGAAATGATAATAATAGGACAATTGTATATGGTTTGTATGGTAATATTATATGAAGTAAAGTGTTAGATTTTAAAAACAAATTATACGACTATGCCATCAGTTTCGAATGTGGTCGTACAAAATCTTAAATTTCCATGGGTATTGTAAAAAGTGTATATGTGGTGGTATAGAAAAATCCTTAAAATTCCATGTTTCAAAAAATAATGAAGTTTTTCTTCAATTAATAAAAACAACTTCGAAGTAAATAGAATACTTTAGGTATGTGATAACTGATCTCATGAGCCTAAACTGATCTCAGAAAACAAATCCCACGGTTACGTAAGATCAGAAATTGATATATCGGACAGATATATCAGGTATCGGTGGTTTAGTGACCGTACCAATCAATTTGTTTTATTAATTTTAAAGAGAATTTTAACTGAGAAAACAAAAAAAAAATCATTTAACATAAGTTTCTTATTTTTTGTCGTAGAATCCAACTTTGCAAAAAACAAAGTATGCCTTCCCATTTGAAAATCTCGATTTCGGCCAATTTCGGTGAATTTTGAGCTTAAAAACCCTTTTTCGGTCCTTCCAGGAAGTTTAAAATATCTCCAATCGATAAACTACCTTCGATTTAGTTAATAATTTTTTTTAACTGAAAGGACCCAGCTCCCAGGTTCCTTTCCCGATGAAGCAAAAAAATGTTTTATTCGTTTTTCGACCTGGTCTAGTACCCTTTGTTATTGGGATATAATAAATATCAAAACATAATTGAGAGTATAATCTGGTAACAAATTAAATACAATGAAATTATTCTATTTAAGGAGACTTAGTTTCTGACAATAGCAGTCAGTAGTCTTCCACATTTAATGTGTAAATAAGATACATAGTTAGTAATTTGTTAAAAATACATACTCGAAATATTGTAGATATCCTAGTATAACATTGCAGTACCATACTTTATTACAGTAATAAAAAGTCATTCACAGTAATAAAACTTTAGGACCTTATCTTACCTTACTTGCTCCACATTTTCATCATAAACATGCATATTGCACGAAATTGCTATGTTTAATGTTATTAGTTTAGTTTTGGTTACATTTTTAGAAGGCATTTTTGGAATAGTTCATTTTTTTTTGCCAAAATCCTACTCACAAATACGGAATTGATTAGTGATTTCCATTTTCAGTTTATATCGTATCATAGCAAATATCATTTCTAAAATTGAACTCATTAAAATAAATTTATTACCTTTTGTTTTACAACATATTTTCTTTAACACCAAATACAGAATTGAAATGAAGAGTAGGGGAGATCAACTCGAATTCTCTTCTTCGCATTCCGTTTACCCTGATAATTAAAATTAAAATTGAGGAGATAAGCTTGGATATAATGAATGACATTTGAATTGAAGAATAAACGAACGAAAACTCAATTAAAAAAAAAACCTTCCAATATCATTCATAACACTTTAATAACAATTCCGAAAATGTCTAAATACTTCGCTTTATAAATGTTAGTTAGATGTCTTACAGTAGAGCAAGCTCTTCGGATAAATGTTTATGTACATATATTTATTTCTAATACACGAAATAAAATAAACAAATAAATTTTGAAAGAAATTACTATCATTTGACTCTATTAAGGCAGATACTCCATTTATTGTATCCAGCTGCAGCTGCGCATTAAAATGAGTGAAGTTAATTTGCAGCGGCGTATAAATGTAATCAAATATAATGTAAAAATTCCATACAATTTGTCAAAAATGCAGGCATATTACAATCATAAAGTAATCATATGAATGATTACTCTATGCTACAATATAATGCCTACTTCCACACGGGTCAACTTTCATCACTTTTTTCCTTTCGTTTCATTCCCCTTTTCCATAAACTAATTTTGCTAATAGAAAGGGGGGAATGAAACGAAAGGAAAAAAGTGATGAAAGTTGTCCCGTGTGGAAGTAGGCATTGACATACTCTCTTTTTAACAGATAGAAACTTTAACAAAATCAAATTAATAATGTCATCATTAAATCATTACAATTTCAATATTTATATTTTAATAAATTATTTTATTCATTACAGGTAGTTGCATCTGCAAACAGCATACAATCAAGCAAGGACAAGAATAAGACTGAAATAAAATTAACAGCAATTGTTAGTTGTGTTATATTGCTATGGTTTTTAGCATGGACCCCATATGCTGTTGTTGCTCTATTAGGAATAACTGGTTATGAAAATTATTTAACACCATTTGGATCAATGATACCAGCAATATTTTGTAAAATATCAGCATGTATTAATCCATATGTTTATGCTGTAACACATCCAAGATTTCGTATGGAATTTCGTAGAATATTCTTAGGTCATACAATATCAGTTAAACGTACATCAACATTTCGTTCATCAACAATGTCGGTACGTCGTCATGGCAGTAGTGTACGTATGTCAACACGTAATCGTTCTGTTGTACAAGATTTAACAAACATTAATCAAATGAAACAAATACAAAATAATAATATACAAAGAGTTACAGAAGAAATGGAACCAATTAATTCAACATCAACAATGAATAAAATAACTGCAATTGGTCATAATAGTTTATATCAATTACAATCAAATATTGAAATTTCATCAGCTGGCAGTGGCTGTGGTGGTAGTGGGAGTGTTACAGCTGTATCTGCAAATGTTCCAATACCAATATTATCAACATCAGCTGCAGTTAATCATTTCAATCAAAATTTATTTTTAAATAAAAATGATAATAATATCTGTGATGAAACTTCATTGTGTACTTGAGATATAATTAATTTTCTTTAAAAAAAAATTTTATTAATATAAAATCTAAAATATTATATGGTATAGCAAAAAAAATTTTGTGAGATATTACAAAAAAAAAAAAAAATGTCTACTAAAATTGAAATTTAGCGAGAAGAGAAATATTTTGTGTTGAAAGAAAACAAGTTATTTTATGTACAAGGTATCCGAGGGCCACTGGTCATAAGATAGCAGATTGTTAGTTAGAGAACTCAACTCAATTTTTTGTTTTTTTCAATAGGAAGTCTTATATACATAACTTATATTTCTGAACATTTTGTGATCACATTATATATGTATATTACACGTTATTTAATTACGGTGAATGTTGCAATTTATCCAGCATATATTTTTATTTTATTTAATAGTTTTAAATAAAACAAAAATTTAATATGTAATTAATGTCTAGTACATTTTATCTTAAGATATTCGACTAAAAGCCAAAATCACTTAAGTCTGATAAGCTGAACTTTACATTATAGGCTTTAATATAGTTTTAAATAAACTTCAAATCAATTTTAATTAGACAGAGAATTAAGCGAATTAATTTTTGCCAATACGATTAGTGCCTATTATTGATAACCGCGTTTCAATCGCAGCTCATATTGAGTACAACCGTGTTCGATTCGATCGAATGATAATTTAGTATTTTTGAAAACGTCGGTTGCTCTAGTAAGCGGTAAAAGTTTTCTGTCAGCGATAAATATTTTTTTGTTGTATTGTTGTACGCAATAAATATTTAGTAAGAATAAAATATTTCAAAACTGGATTTTATTACTAATACATGAATTAATTGAAGAAATGATACAAGAACAAATGTAAAGAACATTGCAAAGAATATTTTTAATTTAATTAATGAAGAGTAGTAAAAAAAATTTGTTTGAACAAAATATTTAAAATTTATTTTAAAAAAGATGTACTAACAAAATGAGTATAATATGATTAAAAAATATTTAACTTTTAGGTTTATAAATATTTTTTGACTAAATAAAAATTCGTTTAAATAGAAGAAATAGAATTTGATTTTCATAAAATCCTCTATACCAATCCTCGAAATCGTTATTCATTTAAAAATGAAAAAAAAATGTAATATTTCACTTTAAATTTAAAAAAAAAAAAAACAGACATTCGATATTTCTAAATAACTTTGATATAAAATAAAAATTTTTCAAAAATACCCGATTCATTTTGGGAAGCGTTTTCTATAATACAAATTTTACAAAATCGAATGAATATCCGGGCCGCGATTGAAACGCCGTTTTCAATAATAGGCACTATTATTATTTAAAACATATATTCTAATTTTCTCAAGTATGTCCAATTGCTGGTACAGAATGTAATTATTCCTAAAATTCAATACTTCAGATCTATTAATAAGTACTTAATTGAAAAAAAGAGACCCAGTTTTGTGAATTGGAAGTCCAAATATACATGTAGAACAAAAGACAGACCAAGCCTAACCTTATTACATATTTAAAAACCAAATCTAATTAAACTTCAATAATTACAGTATAAAGATCAAACCTATTTACACTTTAATTATAACTTTTATCCAACAACCACCATCAGCTTCGAACAACAACCTTCTTCCTATATTCATTCATTACACTTACTTCTCTTGACAGTTGTGAAGTGACTATTCAACTCTCTCATATTTCACACAAATATTCTTACAAACATTTTTGTCTTTGCGAGATTTTTCAAGAATAAAAATTATAATTTTGTCAAGCGATATTTAAAAAGTAAAATTTAAAAAAAAACGAAATTATGAAAAGCGAAATTTTCAAAATTCATATTAAAAAAACGCCGCAACGGATAAGTGATTGTAATTCGGAACGGATATTTTTTAGGCATTGTATTTTCAATCCAGTTTTCTTTAACACTCTGCCATGCAGTACAGTTAAAATTTCAAAATAGACCTGGCTTAAGCAGTTTTTATCTTGGAACGCATCAAACTGTATTATTCTTCTTTTGATAGATAAAAACTAAATCAAGATATTTTGCAAGTGAACAGATTTTTGTGTGAAGAAGATACCATATAATTTTTAAAGAGTTTTTAAAAGCAGATTTTTTTTGTCTATACAATTTGTATATGTTTCGACTCAAAACTTTCGATTTATCCAATCACTTCTGGTTGAATAATGCGATGTTTTGGGAAAATCCTATACATCTATTTCTGGTGGAATCTATTTTTGGTGTACTCACGAATAATAAATATCGTTTTTCATAATTATTAATTTTTTTTTTTTTATTATAGTAAGTGAAAAGAATAAAATAATGTTGTTGTGTTGTGATACAAAATTTGAGTAGAAATATGATAACAATTTTTAAAGCAATTTTATTTATTTTATGTGTATATCTTTTAGTACAGATTATTTGAAAAAATTATAAAATTCAATTCGACATCGAATAATTTTAAAGTAATTTTATAAATCAATTAATGATTTAATTAAATTTTTTATGTTATTTTTAAGATTTAGATTTAGCACAATATGTCAATTAGTGTTAGTTTAATACCATTGCGCACTGCATTGTCATTACATTGTTATTTTAAAGTTTGAATTCTTAAAACTATATTTGTGTGTGTTTATATCAGCGTTATGAAAATAAGTATATATGAATTTTGGTCAACCACTATTTTCTTTAAATCAGCTCAACACCCTATACAGTTCACGATAGTTATTTAAAAAGTAAATGTTGAGTGTCGCAGTTATATAGTAGCTAAATTCGATTTCCGATGGAAATCGGTTTTTCGACTTTGTTTAGCTCCAACACCTATTGTTATTGGTATAAAATAAATAAAAATATTAATAGGCCAACATCCCGAAAAAGAAAAGGTAATGAAAGTTTGCTTGCATGTGAAAATACAAGTAAAAATAAAATAATAATTCTTGAATAGTTTTACGTCTCAATATATTTGTTCAAAAATCTATTTGAATTAATTATTAATTTAAATAAAAATTGGGTTCATAAATTAATTTGATTTTTCATAATAGTATTTTTAATAATATAACTCGGCTATAATGTATGTATGTATGTCAGTTATCAAAAATATTATAATAATGACAAAAATTCATTAGAAACTGTTTTGTGAACTAAAATTGATCAATGGTAATATTGAAATTCACAATAGATGTAATGCTGTAAACAGACCCAAAGCATTTATTAAGTATACAAGGCGGTCAAAGCCACAATGTACCATATAAAAAAAATACTTTAGAGATAAAATTGCAATAGAAAAAAGGCTAATCACTGTATGCAGTATGCAGTTTAGTCCTTTTTGAAAAATAATTGTAAATTTTTTCAAATTCGTTCAATGTTACTTGTTTTCTTTGAACGATGACAGAAATTTTTATTTTCTAATAGAAAATGACAATAACTCATTTTTAAAAATTGGCGCTTGGTCAACTCTGGCTTGGACCGCCTCGTGATAGCTTGAGTACTGGACTTGACTTCTTCTTGAAATTTCAAGCTGTGTATTCGATTTATAAGCTTGAGCGGTTGTCTGCTTGAAATAGCTTGATTTGACATACGTATTTTTGGTGATATAAATTTTTCGCCTAAAATTTGCAAACATTTTCTATAAATTTAAAGATATAAACAAATATAAAAATTATAAAATTAATTTTTTTTTAAATTTATCTATACTCTCTTAAATCTTCTATTTTTTAAATTCACTCGAAATATTAACAAAACTTCGTAAATTTTTGACATTAACTGTCAACTCAAGCTCTCAAGCTCTCGTATTCGATTGAAATTTTCAAGTTAAGTAAGTAAATTTTTGTAAATGACTTGAGAGAAGCTGATTTCCTTAAACTAGCGTGTATACATGATATTGAAGCTTTCTTGAAGCTTACTTGAAGCTATCATGTATACGGGGTAATTGTCATACGGCATCGACATGCCATTCAGAATAAAGGCATCTTTTTTTGTTAAAAACACAACAACAACAAAAAACATGTATTTTGATCTGTCTCAATCAGCTATGCTAAAACATCGAAATCGAAATATAAATTTTTTTATGCCTTAATTCTGCTAACTCTAATTTAAATACATCAAAAAAATTTTTACACAAAGTCAGATGACAATTCCTTGATTGTAGAAACACAGTATAATAGTCCTGATGTACCCCATAAATTGGTATCATAAGTTTTGTAAATGATAAAAAACAATATGCCTATAGTTAATTGAATTCAACCCTTCTCTCCTGAACCTCTCTTTAAAAAATAATACAAATGTCAAATTAAAAAAGAAAAACAAAAACAGAGCTATATATTTTTTAAATATGTATTTTAAACTATACTGAAACCAAAGATACAAAATAGAAACGTTTATATTAGAATAAGCAAAGAAACAAAGTAAATAAATACAGGAATTTATTTTTGTAATAAAAAAATGTTGCATTTGCATAAAGAATTTATAAAAATTTTAAATTTAAAATTAAATTTAATATTACAAAAATTTAATAAAAAACATATATTTAAATAATAAATTTGAAAAGAGAATAATATATTTTTACATATCGGTAACAGGTAGTCTTTAAATTAAGAAATTAAAGATTTTAAAATTAATAGAAAAAAAAATATATATATATATATGTACATGTCAAGAGAGTTTATTAATAGTTAGAAATTCAATAAATTACAATTAACTAATTAATTAATTTGAAATATTTATTTAAATATGTTAACATACTAGCTACCAATTTATTACCAGTGTACATCTCCATTTTTGTGCTTAAGTGTCGGCGATCACCAGTAATAGCGAAATTTTTCTTCTCAGAAATCAAATTATTACATTGTAATTTGCACTGGAGTTACAGTTTTTAAGGACGAAAATTGAAATGATTACTGATGATTTATTGTACCTGTAAGTAGTAAAATTTATGTGTCATTGGGGGTCAGATCACGGTAGCCAAAGTGTGAAAACAAAAAAAAATTAGCAATTAAAAGTCAAATTTTCCCAAAAAATTAATTTAGTAGAAAAACTAAATTAGTCACTAACACTGAAAGTAAGTAAGTTATTTCTGAAACATCGATATTTGCAAAATAAAAATTAATTTATTTTAAGAAAAGGGAAATTCAATTTTTAATTGCTTAATTCAATATATCAATAAAAATAAATCTGATTATCAAAAATAATATAAATAAATATAGTTTTATTTAAAAAAAATAAAAAAAAATACAAGAAAATAAAAAACTGTTTTTTCTTTTATTTTGTCATAGATGTTTATTTAAAATATTATAATGTATGTTTTAATGTAGTGTTCCAAGCCAAAAAAAAAAAGAAAAACATTGTTCACAATAAAAATGCAATAAAAAATTAAAAAAAATGTTTTGTGTTTGTTTTTTTTTAAATAAATTAAAAAATTAAATTTTGTAAACAGCAAAACGTAAAATTAAAAATATAAAGTTCATATGATGAGAAATGCAATCTTCTAGACACCCATATCAAACCAAAGAAAGTACAGAATTATTTAATTTTGTGTAATGATGTGTAACAAGTTCTTTCTCTAAAATGAACCCATACGACTATAAGCTTTGAAACGACTAATGTCATTTCTGCAAGACGCTGAAGCAATATTTTCAAAATGACACAAAAGAACTGCCAAATTTACCGTGTATAGTGTTTCTGTAAAGCTTTAAATATACTAAGCAATACAATTATTCAGTCACTTTAAAATTTTGTAAATGGACTACTGTTTCCAAGAAGGTTTCGTTTCCATTTCCAGTTGTTTCCATTTTTTAATGTTTTTGTTTAATGTAAGTGATTACAGGATTGCCCATTGGTGACTAGTAAGACTTCAGTATATGATAGGGGTGAGCTTCGGTATATGATGCTTACACTTTGGGTGGCGCAGTAATTAGAGCGTTTGCCTTTCAACCGAAACCAACGAAATAAAAAAAATGCTTCAGGAGTTTTTTAATCTGGTCCAGTACCTTTTGTCTTTGGGATAAAATAAATGACAAAAATAATTGAAAGTATAATCTGGTAACAGCTTAATTATTATTTCTTTATTTACTATAATTAAATTTATAATAAAAGCACTTGCATTAGCTACCAGGGATATCGGCTTGACATCTTAAATAAAATGAAGCTCTTCAATTTAAAAAGGATGAGTTCCTGACAATGGGCCTTATTCTGAGAAGCGAATCACTTTTTCGCTATGTACCGGTAGAGCATCATATTGCATCACATTTGGTATTTTGGGAAGCGAATGATACGATATTTTGAACCTTCTTGGAAACAGTTGTTCATTTACAAAATTTTAAAGTGACTGAATAATTGTTATTGCTTAGTATATTTAAAGCTTTACAGAAACACTATACACGGTAAATTTGGCAGTTCTTTTGTGTCATTTTAATTTTTTTTTATGTTTTGACATTTTTTGTTTTAATTTTTTGTTTGAAAAGTGAAATTAAGTGTAGTTAAATTAAAATTTTATAGCTATTAAAAAATTATTTTTCTTTATATTACGAAACAAAATATAATAAAAAAATGTGTTCAATTATATTTGTTTTTTTGAATTCATTAAGTATTTCAGACTCTCGAAAGAAGCCTTTGCAATGATTATAAATAAATTAGACAATAATTTAAATCCTACAATTGATCCACATTCAGTAAAACTCATTATAAAATTGGTTGGAACATTGCGCTTCCTTGCTGAAGGAAGTTATCAAAAGACTTGGGGGACGAGTTTTTGGTAGGTTCAGCTACATCAACTATTTCTAAAATATAAGCCGAATTGTGTCGAGAATATATAAAATTTCTTGAAACCGAAGAAGAAAAATTATCCCTCAAATTGAGTATTTATAATAAATTTGGATTCCCAGAAATTATTGTAAGTTGATGGTCGATGGAACACGTGTAAAAATCATTGCACCAACAAACATTCAAACTGCCTGCTATTTGTAACTTTTCTATAATTACAAATGTAAAATAATATAAATATATATATAAATAAAATTAATTTACTTGAATTTTACGTTAATTATATATTTACTTTTTATCATTCGCCATCTTTCACTATCTTTTTCTATAATGATATATTTATCGTTTTTTCTGACAGTGAGCAAAAAAAAACTATTCTCGTAATACCACGAAAATCGAAACGTTGCGATAAAAACCGATCAGTATCGCCATTTCGCTTTGCAGAATACCAAAAATAAAATTTATCATATTTTTCATTACGTACCGAAAAATTCGCTTCTCAGAATAAGGCTCAATAGTAGTAGTTTTTCACATTTAATGAGTTTAATCCAGAAATTTGGTAAAAAACTTACTCGAAATACATTGTAGAAAAATGTATACTAAGACCTAAATTAAGCAAAAGTAATCCTACCTAAGCTACTGTCAAGAATAAAAAAAGGTAGAAGACCTTGGTAGAGGTAGAGGTAGAAGTAGAAAAACTTGAAGAACAAAAAATTGTATGGCAGCGGCTTCATTTTCAACCCTTGCTAAATCAGCAGTACTGGAATACTGGTTTCTATATTATTTCATTTATCATTTCAGTCAGCAAATGTCATTTAAAATGATTGTGTAATGGGTTAAATGATGGACTGTCAGTTAAAACGATGAAATATCAAATATTTTTGATATTAACTCGCTTTAGTAAATAACATTTAAAATGATAGTACCGGGTGTTCCAGAATAAGCGTATTAACTTTTGAGGAGGGGAAGGAGCCGTTATATTAAAATACTGAATTAGCATAAAAAAGTACCCCTTCCCATTTGAAAATCTCAATTTCGGCCAATTTCAGCAATTTTTAACCTTAAAAAACCGATTTTCAGTTCTTCCTGGAAGTTAAACATATCACCAATCGATAGAGCACCCTCGATTTAGTTAATCATTTCTTTTAATTTTAATATAACGGCTCCTTCTCTCCTTAAAAAGCTGATACGCATGCTCTGGAGCAGCCGGTATACGTGTGAATTTCATATTTATCATTCCTGAAGTTAATCTTCATCATTTATCATTTGCAAACTACTATGTTTTATTATTGTTCAAACTTTCGAATTGTTAAGAAAAACGGCAATATTTTTTTCAAAATGACACTTTTTCCTTTATAGTGTGTGGGTTTAACTGGCAGTCGTACAAATGATGATAAAAGTGAAATGATAGCCTCCACGCTACTTTAAACGTCTGCCTTCAAATTGTTGAAAATAGTATTAAAAGTTAGCTAATAAAAATGTATTCACTTAAAGTAGTATAATAAATGGATTTTGTATAGGAGTAATTTTTAGCACTATTTGAGTTAAAAAATTATGGAAAATTTATTTTTACGCGAAAATTAAAAGTTACTCGAAAAGAACTGCAGAACCTCCGGAATTAATATAACTTGAAATTTTCACACGTACTATAATTTTTCTTTATGCATCTTTTTTATAGAAGTAAGTAAAGCTCTAACTGCTAAAATGAAGAAGATAATAAATAACATATAAGTTAGTAACAGTCCGACCTTGTTTTAAATTTTGATTTTATTTTTGAATTGAGAGTAATATTTGTAGTTAAACGGTAATTCCTATTGGAATGCAATTAACCGCAATGTATAATTTTCAGTCAATTAACTTTCAATTAGGCTTAAATCTTTTAAATGTTAAAACCTTATTAAATTATGATGGTTAAAAGTAAATTAATGGTTAGTATATAACATATAATTTCAATAATGATAGGAGTGAGTTTTCTAGTGGGTTAAAATTCTTAGAGAGTTACGGAAGCCTCTTTCAGTGATTTAATGCTATTCAAAAAGTAGAGGTTTTAGATTTTATAATTCCGAATTCCATAATTTCAGGACACAAGAGATATTAGACATAATTATACAATTTAAGGACATAAAAGGTATTAGATAAAGGTAAAGTTCAAGAATTGTGGGGATCTACTATGGTATATGAACAGTCCTAAATCAATAAATCTTAAAATCAAAATCAATTAATAATTTGCAGGTTCTGAGAGTAAATTTATTCCGAAATTGTTCTCTGATAAGCCTATAATAACCATATGCTAGTCAATTTCTACTGCTACTAAGGTGAATTAAATATTGAATATTCATTAAAACACATTATAAATTAAAATATTGCTCTTCTAATTTTATATTAACTAAGATTATAAATTATTATATTGATGGTCCAATAGACCTAACCGCGTATTGCTATTTCCGCAAAATTATTTTTTCATCTTAACATTTTATACTCTGTATCTCGAAGTTAGCATCGATGTAATGCGAAAATCATTTAAAAACTATATTTTTACGTATTTTTTATACTACGTATTGCGTATGTAAATTTTTTATGCGATTAGCCCTCTGACTGAAACATATATCTTGCCAACACTGATTCTGAAACGATCTTCTAACATACATTATTAAAAAGGAAAATATTGGCATCATATTGAGGTTTATCTTGTTCGCAAGGACGCCAAGAGACTTGACATCCTTCAAACAACACTAACAGAGCTTGTATAGAGATGCAGAAGACGATGATGAAAACTATTCTGCATCTTCTCTTGTTTTGTCATATATCATAAAATGAAAACATTATGTAGGGACCTTCTTTTTACACCTACTTGATTACCCGTCAGGTACTAAAATTATGGACATCTACTGTTTTATGAAGTACTCGAAATTGTTTAACAAGTATGTTAACTTAACAAGCTGGAAAAGTTTTTAATTACATGATGGCACAATGGATCTCTTTGATTTTAATGTACCGGTGTTTACTGGCTATCATTTCTATATTCCCACCTTGACACATTTTTTTTTAAATTTAACAAAATCAAATGAAAACTGTAGAAAAGCATTATATTATCTACAAAACTTAATTTATGTTAATTTTTATTTTCACACAATACCTTGCAGGTAGTAAATTTACTATCGTGAATTCCCCAGAATATTTCATTTATATTGTACACTGTACTGTACACTATTTTTTTTTTTGGAATACAGTATTGTAAGAAGTTCCTGTTAAACCTTTCAGCTTGAAAATATATATTTTTTACACGTATGCCTATTACATTGACATAATATGAGGATATGACTTGAATTTTACCATAAAACCATTACAGTCCAAGTCAAATATTCAGTCTGCTGTAAGCTACCGGTACACGTGATAACTTTTAATAATATCCTTTTTCTTTATCATTTTGATTTATTGGAAACAATGAATTTTCATTATGAAAAAACCTATTACAAAAAATAAAATGTATTAAACATTACATTTAGAAAATTCTTTGTAAATCATTAATTTTGTTTTTGAATTTAATCTAGAATTTAATCGTATTTGAATTTCATCCTGATGAATGTAGAAATACAACAATTTTAAACCTAAACTAAATTGGTATAGAGACTCAGTGAAAAATATTATACACACGAAATATATTATAATACAAGAGATCTTCTAGACATGACATAATACATAATACATAATACAGAGACATAATACAGAGATCTTCGAGAAGATTAAAAAAAAATACCGTAATAGTGTAGGTATGTAGGATACTCTAATTTATGTTTAATTACTGGATTATACGTCATAAATTTAGTTTGCATAGCAACTCTTTGAACAAGCACAAAAGTTGAATCGACTTCTGAAACAAAAGTATCAAAATAATTTCAAAAACTACCTTACCATCAACTTAACTCCAACTAGTGAAACAAATTATTCATTGCAAAAAGGATAAAAAAAAACCACCAAACAGATGTCACCAATCAGATTGTATAATAGAGATTGGGCCAAAAGCGATAGTGAAATAACTGAAGCCTTTACGGAACATCTAGCAGAAACAAAGCCCACAACATGAATAGTAACTATAAATTACCAATAATAAGAAATCAAATAAATTTAATAAATCCAATTATAATTAAGAACAAAGGAACTTATAATATCCAAGTAAAAAAATTGACGACAAAAAGTCACCAGGATATGACAAAATTAATGGAAAAATGCTTAAGGGATTACTTGTAATAGCTTTCATTCATATTACCGAAATTTTCAATGCTATTTCTCCTCATTATGGAACCTTTCGAACATTATAATGATTCCTAAACCAGATAAAGACTCTACAAAAATAAATTCATATAGACTTATTAGTCTTTTACCAACACTAACTAATGTATTTGAAAAAGTCTTAATACATAAGCATTAGTTTAAATCAAAAATGAAGGTATAATCCCACTACATTAATCTGGATTTCAGGCTAAACAAGCAATACAATAGAACAGGTGCACAGAAGAGCTGCACAAATCAGAAAAGTCTTCAAGGAAAAGAAATTTTGCTCAGCCGTTTTCCTTGATATCGCACAAGCTTTTTATAAAGTCGAACATGTTCATATAAACTTTAAAATTCAAACTAAGCTACCGTGTCAAGTTCATTAAATTATCAATTCATATACTTAATTGATAGGCGATTTAAAGAAAAATATAATGATTATTTAACTGAATAACATTTTATAGAAGCTGGTGTACAGCAAGGTATTGTGCTCGGGCCACTTTTATATTTAATCTATACCGCCGATCTATCTCTGATAGTAGAAAAATACCAACATCCACATTTGCAGATGATAAAACTATCTTAAGCTCACACATAAACGCTCATATTGCTTCTAAAAATATCCAGGACCATATTCAACTTATTGCAAATTAGCGTAATAAATGGAATATAAAAGTAAATTAAAATAAAAGTATTCATGTCACCTTCACTCTAAATAAACAAATGACAAAAAACAAATGAAGCTAAAAATAAAGGTGAGCTGCTTTTGTCCATACCTTTAGCGATCAGATTAAAAAGAAACAGCTTAGCAGTGTAGGTATGGATAACCTGAATTGATATCTAATCACTAGATTATACAACTAATTTGTAGGTAGGGTTTGAATAAGTTAAAATGCTAAATTATTGTTAATTCCTTTTGGAAAGATTAAATAAATAAAATACTTACATACCAAAAAAAAAAACAAGTCATGAATAAATAAATTAAATGCATAAATTACAACAACCAAATTTGTCTATAAATATAGTATCTGTTCAAAACAAATAAGTAGGAAGCATTAAAAAAATTTTCACTGTCAGAACTCTTAATTTCTTCTTCACATCACAACAAATATGCAATAAAAAATTTAACAATAAAAATGCTTTTAAGAACAATTTTCCCAAAATATATACACACACACACATACAACATTAATATAAACATCGCCTAAAAAATTAAAGGTAATTTTTATCAAGGCCTTGATAAAAAAAAAACAAAAAACTTAACACAAGGACATGACCAAGAAAAATGATTTCAGCTTCACCTGTTAAAATCATTACAACTCATTATTTATGCATTCAGGTTATATATATATATATAACATATACATTCATAAATATATTACCATCAAGTAGTCAAATTTAAATATAAGGCATTTTTTTTTAATTTTTGATCTGTGTTAACTTTACAAAAAAAACAAAATAAAATAAAAGTCCTTTTATCCTATTATCATTGTTTTGGTTTGTTTGTTTTCTTGTTTTTTTCTTCTTACAAAAACGTGATACTAATAAATAAATTTAAGGTCTAGTAAATTTCCATTAATAAAAATTTTCACGTAAAAATATATAAAACAATTATTGTGCCTTTCGTTAATTCAATATTTAGAAAATAAACTTTCATTCATAAAAAATATCCATCAAAAGCACAAAGGTGAATTATTTTTCCCTTTAAATGAAATTTATTAAAAATCCCATTATTTTTTTTTAATTTAAAAAATGTTGGGAAATTTTTCTTTTCTTGGAAAATTTTTATTAAGCTTATTAAATAAAATAATTTTCATCAAAGTTTTTTTTTTATAATAAAAGCTTTATATTTTAGTTGTTATATATCAAACATATGTTTTATAACGCACAGCTTTTCCAAATGTTGCGCATAAACAAAAACCAATACGTACTTAAATATACACACATAAATAAAAATTGTTATATTAATTTGACAACAATATACTATTATATTAGTAAATTATCAGAATTCCAAATTACAAACACAACCACAATCATTGTTTATAGTATGTTGAATGTACTTTGAGTAAATACACAGTTTAGTATAGGGTGATTTCGGATAATCATATACGAATAGGTATATCCAATAATAACGGAATTAATTAAAACAAAAAATAGATTTGAAAAAGAAAGACAGGTACCTATATGATGGTATACAAAAAAATTGTTGAGAGTTAAATTTTGTAGTATTAACTTAAATGAAATGTAGCTCTGCTATTTAAGGAGACCTATACATAGTTCCTGATAATAGTTGTAACTTTTCATATTTAATTAGTTTATATGAAAATAGCCAGTGAGACATTGCTACGGGTCTGCTCAACGAATAAGTAATTCACTAGTTCGTGTGAAAGAAACGTTATGCACCCACATATGACCTAGTTCTGTGATGGTATAATGGATTTCATCCTCCATTTAAACTAACTACCTTTTTTTTTTTGTTTTAAATTCAATATTTTTATTTTTCCGTATTTTTTTAATCTATGATATAATATAATTGATATAGTAGGTATATACAAATAATAAAATTAATCTTATAGCTAAAAGTTATATTAATTCAAAATTATATCTGTACAATACAAATTCATTTAGTATTAATTAATAGGAAAAAATAAAAAATAAAAATAGTTAGTCACCATTCTGTTGCATAAAGCAAGAATCGAATGATGCTTATTTCTTAAAATAAAACTGAACAAATAACATTAGTGGGGAAAGTGCAAAAGAGAAATTAAAATTTAAATACAAAGAGAAAATAAAAAATAAAAAATACAAAATTTAAAATAATTTTATGCAGTGCAATATTAAGTAAATAGCAATATGTTAAAAGTTGAAAAAAATTTTACTTAAACTAATCATGAAAATAGACACCATATATAAATCGCAAGAATTTCAAAAATCTTACTCAGCTAAACAACTACTCTTAATAACTCCTCACTTCTATCAAAATTATTTTCCAAAAGCCAAGCTTTCAATAATTTTAAGAAATTCGATAAAATTCTAATTTGCCTGATGTGGTCAGGAAGTTTATTAAAAATTCTAGGTGCTACAATATCATAGAAACGACAAAAATGACAAAAATGACTTGACAACGTGGAACATGAACCAAATTACGATAATTAACTCTCAAGTTATACTTATTAGTATATCTAACATCTAAATATCCAGACTTCATAAAAAACATTTTTAAAGTTTTATAGTAAAATAAATTTCTAATGGGAAGTATTTTTAATTTAAAAAATAAAGGAAAAGACGGACAAGTACGTCTTTTCCCGCAAATTATTCGAATAGCATGTTTTTGTGACACAAGTAATTGACTAATCTTAGTAAAGTATGCTCCTCCCCAACAAGTAATACCATACTGAATTTTTGAATGAAAAAGCGCATAATAAACTGAGCACATAATTTTTTCCGAACAGTATAGACTTAGATGATAAAGCTGTCTAATAATATTACGGAGATAATTCTTCAAATAGCAAGCGATATTATGACTTATTCATTTATTCATTTCACTTAAGTAATAAATTACAATACCGCACTTAATGTACAAAAAGCAATTTTGTCTGACCTTTTTTTTTATGATCTTGACAGTAACTTAGGTGAATCACCTTTTCGTGCTTAATTAAGTACGGTACTGCAATTTTACACTTCAATATCTACAATAATTCAAGTATTTATTTTAACAAATTACTGGCTTATGTACTCATTAAATGTAGAAAACTACTACTATTGTCAGGAACTAAGCCTTCTTAAATAGAATAGTTTCATTTTATTTAATTTGTTACCAGATTAACTCTCAAATATCTTTTTGTCATTTATTATATCCCAATGACAAAGGGTACTAGACCAGCTCCAAAAACCAATGAAGCATCGAACCCGGGACCTTTCAGTTGAAAGGCAGGCGCTCTACCTACTGCGCCACCCAGCTACTACACGCTACTGAAAATAAGATAAAAAAACAAAAAAAAAACTTATTAGGTATACAGGTAAACAGCAGAAGTTGGGAAATCATAATCAGTCATATAAATTTTTACTTTAATAAATCATCATATATATTTTCAAAGACAGTTCTAATCTTCATCAATAAGCAATTCTAAGTATTTCGACAATTTCACTCTTTGTATATCTTTTATCTGTTTGTGTATATCTGAGTTCAGTCATAATTTAAACATTAAATGTTAACTTCCTATATAATTTTACCACTCGCTTATTTTATAAAAATGACTATCAATATTCAATTTTTTTATGTACTATTCAGTATAACTGAGATAGAAATATATTTTCGGACATTTAAAAACAGTAACGGTACTGCAATTTTTATTACATAAAGTGAACCTTTTATTAATTTTCTCGTATACTAAACTAATTAAATGTATTAACTGTCAGAAACTAGAACTTTTAAATAGTTTTATTCTATTTAAGTTATTACCAAGTTAAGCTTTGCAACAATATTATAAAATTCCATTATTTTATGAGTAATCTAATCAATAATGAAATGAAAATATAATCACATATTCATATCCTCGAAAATTCATAGCCATATCCGAACTCGAAAACTTTTGATTAATAGTTAGGTGATATAACCGGTACTCCATGCACGCCGACGCTATGAACCGTATAAACATGATTGTTTTGGCTTTCTATAAAATTATTTTATCATCCGCAAACTCTAATCGTCATAAATATAATACTGAAACTGCTAGTCATATATAAGAATAAACATCGTACGGAATTGAAATTGTCTTGATACAGTTTCTAAATAAACCTCCAGGCTATGCAATAATTTATCGTTGACCATTATAAAGCTGTCAAAAACAAGTATTAAACAGTATGTCAAAAAACAATATATTGATTTATATTAATAATTATGATATAAAATTAAATATCTATTTTATATTATTTTAGTTTCTTCAATTGTCTATTAAAATCTAAATAAAATTTAAATAATATTTTAATAAGTAATAAATTTTAATATTTTAATAAATATCTAAATAATATTTTTGGCTTTGAATTGTTTCAGTTTTAAAAGAATATCCCTATTATTTATATATTTCTTTTTATAAATTTATAACGATCATATGTTGATAGAAATTTGGATATAATTGAATTAAATTAATAATAAATACTATATAAGATATAGTAAAGCACATTTTGAGAAATTGCATTGCATAAATAAACATAAACTAAAAGAAGAAAATTAAATTTGTTTAAAAATACGGTATGACGAATTATTTTCGCTTTAGGCTCGTATAATATTCATGAACATTATTTGTACTCGAACTGCCCAAATTAACCAGACTAACAAAGTTTAATTAGCAAATTAATTGCATAAATGTAAATTGCAGTGCTTTTGCAAATATCAGTAAATTCGGAAATGCATCAGCATCACGCAACGTAAAAGTTCTATATTCTAAAATGCAATATTAAAATGTTACTGAAGCATCCAGTTTTTTTTTTGCAACATTACTGTTTGTGATGCGCAAACTTGATTTTTTTTTGTCCTATGGTTACAGCTGTTTGACATTTCAAATTTATTTGTGATTTCATTTGTTCAATTTTTTCACTTGATTGAAATACATTTTCTGTGAAATGAGTACTTATTTCAAAATAATGTTTTGTTTTAGGTTACTACTCAATTTTTTTCCATTAATTTTATAACAAAAGTAGGTACGATATCTTTTTTCTTTTTTTTCTTAACATATTTTTATATTCTAGTGATTATATTACTTTGTGATTGAATTACTTACTGTGTATATCATCATATTCTGATGGTTGAGGCGATATTAAATAATGTTTTTTTTTTTATTTTAATTAAATTTTCAAAGCACCACTGTCAAATTGTGATAGTTTTAAAATGTATTAATTCAGCAACACAAAGCATCAGCAACACAAAGCATCATTGTAGAATTGCATCATGAATCTCATTTTAGAACCGCATCATGATTCGCAATGTTGCATTTCCGAATTTACCTTATTATATAATTTTGTTATATAAATTCATATAAAACTTGTTTGTGCAAAAACTTATTAAAATTGTACCTACTAAATTCCAATTTATTATTGTACTTTATTGAAAAAAAAATTTGATATACATTTAAGATATTAGATAACATTCTTCAATTTATCCTGTTATTTACATTTTGTAATGCTTTCAATTTACAATTTTTAAAAATTTTACTTTTACAAAACATACTTTTAATTAGATATTATAATTATAATTAGACTTTTAATCAGACATTTATACTTGCAATTCTTTTACATTTTATTATGTTACATTAATTTCAAAATGGTATTTACAAAAATATTTATACTCATCTTCTCAATTTCAAATAATTTACACAACCATGTTTGAATTCTCTCCTGTTACTCATCTTTTTTTATATCAACTGGTAGTCGTTAGTTATCGGTAGTTATCGAAATTTAAAAATCCTTTGTATATTAGTTAGTTTCTAGTAAGAAATAATTAACATTTTGAAACAAAAAAAAAATCATCGAAAAATGATAATTTTCGGAATTTATTAAATTAAAATTTACGAGAAAAGAAGTATATCAGAATCTCCATAGCCCAAAATAATAGAAAACTACAAACGGCTTGGATACCAGATCACTTAGGTATAGATGACAATATTAAAGCAGACCTTGAGGCAAATCAGCGTCTCAAATCTCTCTTATGAGAGGTTCAATTATGTCCTACGCCTATTCCAAAAGCATTATATGCGGCGATCATCCTTCAAACATACATCTACACAGCAGAAGCTCAATTCCAATATGTATTTATTGTCTCGAAATTCTATCAATAAAGCACATCGTCACAGAATACCAATCCAACAACCATATTAACTAACAATATAACTTCTCACCGCCCTACAATACTACTTTTCGACAACATACTTGTGGTGGGTATGTACACCATACACAATATTTTGGACGAAATCTAATGAACCTAATACACTTTGTTGTTTATAACAGAATAATAGTTTAAAATATATACATGTTACACACTACATAACTATTGTAATCTGATAGAATTTATATATAATATACGAGTAGATAATATGTTATCTATATAATATACTATCTTTACATATTATAATTGAAGATAAACATCAGTCTTTCAGAATTTCTTTATTAGAATAACTTTAGTAATGAATAATGTTTAATTTTATAATATATAAGTTAAATATTAGGTATAGAATAAAATGTAAATAATTTTTGAAATATAAAAATCATAAAGGTTCACATTCCGAAATTGAAATGGACCTACTGTTGTTGTATATTATCGTATCTGTATGCCCACTGATAAAATAAATAAGTAAACAAAAGTACATAGCAGCACATAGCAAGTGATAAAATTTTCGAGCATTCTCAAAAGTGCAATTGTCACGCCTATTAAGTATTATGTATATTTAAGAGATTGCAATGAAAATAAGTAAATGATTTTTAAAATGAATCTCGGAACGTACCAACGCTACAATAATACAATAAATTTAAACTAACATAAAAATTAATAAATAAATACATAAATGATAAAAAAATTCAAAATCACTCTGTCTTATTAATTAAAGTTGTTTTAAAAAACAAAATATTTAAAAAAAATTAAATACACAAAAGCTTTTTTTTGTTGTTTTTCTTCACATTTTTCCAACTCCAAACAAAAAATTCTATAAACACATTTACACTTTACGTACATATATGTATACAATATTTTAATAATTTGTTTATTTATTTATTTATTTGTATATGTTTACACATTTGTATGATGAGGAAAAATCTTGAAATAATTTTTCCGGTCTCTACTTTTACGAGTAGAATAAAAGTTTGGTTGGTTGGTTGGTTTGGTTGATTTTGGTATGGTATAGTTTGTTTCTTTGGCAAAGAAATTATCATATTAATATTATGTTGTTCAGTAGTTATTATTCATCTTCGTTAGAAGAATGTATTTAAAATAAATTTTTGTAAAAGTATCTATTTTTAATTTACAAAAAAACAAAAAAAAAATATCAACAAAAAATACAAGAAAAAAATAAAAAAAATTTTAAAGGATATCTAAAAATAAGAAAATAATTTTGTGTTATATAAATTATTTAAACAAAAGAAAAAACAAAAAAAAGGAAAATTTTAATAAAAAAATTATTTCCAAAAAGTGTTTGTGATGAAAATTCAAAAAAAAAAAGAAAATTTCAAATTAGAAAATTCAAGTTCAATATCAGAAAATGTTTAAAAAATATTTAATTTTAAAAGTATTATAAATTTATTTCAATAAATTTTGTCACAAAATTAAATATCAAAATGAAATGTAAATTAATTTATTTAAAAATAAAAAAGAGAAAATATCACACCTAAAAAATTAAATTTTATAAAACAAAAAAAAAAGGATAACTAACACAGAGAATTAAATTGAATAAAACAACACAGAGAAGATGTCGAAAAGAAATTACTTTTTAAAGAGAACTTTATTAAATTTCATTTTCTTTAAGCCAAATGGATATCTCTTCCAAAAACAACTAAAACAAAATAAAAAATAATAAAAATTAAAAGCAACAAAATTAAATAATAATTTTCAATAAATTATATATAAAAAAAAAAAACAACAAAACAAGGATAACAGTAATAATTGTGTAAATATATTCAGGTTTGTTGTGTAAAATAAAAATTAAAACAGAATCTCTTATCAAACACTTTAATATTTTCTTTTTATTATTTTTTCCAATTCTATTGTTTTTATTTCTGTTTTTCGTTTTTATTTTTATTTTTTTTTGTTTATGTATTTGTATGCATCCCCCCGTATATGATAAGGAATTCAACATCTTATCATATTATACGGGTTGAGCTTCACCTACTTTTTTCTTTGTTTAGAATGTTTTTCTTATTTTTTTTAGTTGTTTTTGTTTTTTTATTTTTTTTAGATTGCGTTGTATTTGTGTTGTTTAGTATACTATTTGAATTTATATGAAGAAAAAAAAAACCAAAAATTCCCCAAATGTTAATATCCTTAGGGATATTTGTAAATTTTCTATATTATTTTGTAATGAGTTATATATGTTACAAAACCAACTTCATACTATATAACATTTATGTATGTAACGTAAATTGTATAGTAACATGAAATTTGTCCGTAATCTATATTTATATCGACATATACATGTTATGTATGTATATTTATGTTATTTGAAAAAAAGATCTTTACAAAATCATGATAATCCTATTATATATGTATATAACAAATTACACAACATATAAACATATAAGGATATAGGTATATCATATAAGGATATTGTATATATATATATATATAACAAACATATATAGGGTCCAATTATCTCTTATAAAATTAAAGAAGTACATAGGTATAATACATAATATTATGATTTTGTTGTTCTTCTTCTCCTTTTTATTATTAACTTTTTTTTTGATACAGTTCTAAAATTTGTATTCAAAGATAAAGATGAAGATAACAAAAAAAAAAATATATATATATATATATATGCATAAAGAAAATTAAATATATAATAATATTTTATGCGTATAATATAATTACATAATAAAACTATAGAAAATACAATTTATTTTATTACTATGTTGTATTTATATAGAATGAGTGTTGTATAAACAAAAATATGAATATATGAGTGTAAGTGCAAATAAATAGATAGATAGGTATGCATTATTTACACTAATGTACAAAAATTATTTGAATGTAATAATAATTTTTTTTTAACATATTAACTGCTATCCTTACTCTTTTTACCTATATTATGTTCCAATTATTTTTAAAGAACATCTTTCAAATTTTAATTAAATTTTTTTTTTTTTTTATTGTACATTATTTGAAACCGAGTAGTTTTGTCAAGTGGAGTAATGTCGGTCCTAGCAAACTTGTTAAGAAAATACTTACAACCAGAGTTATTAATATTAAACTGGATGCAGTTTACGAAGAAAAGTTTGTTGGTAGAGGCAGCATTCAAGGGGCTTTTTCCTCTTCCATGTAACTTAATAGTAAAAGAACTCTGGTTAATTCTAGAAGAAGTAGATTGCGCTGACTATATAAATAATAAAAGATCGTGGGTGGGTACAAATCCGATTGATGGCAAGGATATTGTAAAAAAAAAATGTCAATTATTCTTTGAAATATATCCATTAATTCCTGAATATACTAATGAATTATAAAAATTTTTTAACTTCTGACTTTCATTGTATTTTGCAGTACACTTCTAGAGTAAAAATTTAAATTTTAGAATATCCTTAAATTTTTTTTATTTCTTTTAATAATATTCTAACTAGTAACTAATCTATTCGAACTACTTAACTACAACTAAACTAATTTAAACACCAGTATTGCGGTTTAATGATCTATAATAAATTTTAATATATGTACCTATTAAGACTCCAGGAAATGACGATTGCTATGTCTGTTTCACGCCTATTTAAGTGATAAATTATTAATATTTTTTTGTTGTTATAAATATACCTCTCCTCTCTCTTAATGCAAATAAAACCTTGTGGTGGAATAAAAATAAATTTTCTAACAGCATCTTGTTTGTATTGGTTCATACACAAGTACAGCATACGTCATAAGTCAATTGAATTAAATTGGTACTGCACAATTATAATGCCTTCTTATTATAAAACTGTCGAGTCTAATAATTTTAGCTTCGTTATAAATCTTTTTAAATTTGCTCTTAGCAGCAGTGTAAGTCAGTAGAGTGGCAAGTGACAAGCAGGAAAAATAGGACTGTAGCCGATTTTTGGGATGTTGATGTTGATTCATCAAATAAAATTAAAACACAAGTTGAAAACAAATTAAGTAATAAATATAGTGTAGTTATACCAAAAATTTTGTACCCCAAATAATATTAATAGTTGGTATGATAAATGAATATTTTTATTTTTTATATAAATTATATAAATTATAAAAATATATGTCTGTTGCAGAATGTTTCCGAAACGTATCAAGTTTTCATCCCGAAATTGAACAATCCCGGGTTCCGTGAATGCTAATTATAAAAATTCCAACTATGATTCTGGTACCTGCCATACAACTCCAACCACCCACCAAGAATATTTTAAAAAATTAAATGCGTTACAGATTTGAAAATTTATACTTGTGGTTCCCTTTAAAAAATAAAATCAAATAAATTTGCCTCTTACAGTTTTACAAAATTAAGACTGGTTCTCCGCGAATTCCTTTTAAGTTCAATAGTATGAAATTTCCAACAAGACTTGCGTTTTCGACCACGATCAACAATGGACTAGGGCAGTCTATTATGTTCTGTAGGCCACATATTATGTAATGAAGCAATTTGAAAATTTTTACTAAAGTTGTGCATAGTGTATTGGCCGCAGCATCTTAATAAAAGTACAAAGATTTTATGTATAAGGACAAGCTTTCTTCAACGTTTCAGAAAAAAGACTGTAGTGTGTTTCAAGGGAGATCATTTTTTTTCTCTCTTCGGAGTCTATCAACTACTGGATATTTTGAATGTCATATACCTTGGGTATTATTTTATATACTGGTAAAAATATTTCTATATTCATTGCGGTAATTTGCCACTTGCAATAAATCACTGATATTTTATAATATTTGTTCATCAATTTTATCGAATATGCTAGCAGAATCTAGATGAAGTTTTTTAAATAATAAAATTTAGAAACACTAGGTATGTTTCAATAAATTTAATTATTATCTTGATTGATTTTGATCAGCCCATCAGTTTCCTGATGATGATGCTGTAAAAATTGAAATCGATCAAAATATTTTTATAATATATTAATTGAACTTAGTAAAACATTATCATCATCATCATCATCATCATCATCAATGTCCTGCAACCCGATTTTGAATACCCAATAATTTTACATGAATTTTCTTTTTGCAATTTGAAAAATGACAAAAAGTGCTAAAACTTATAATCATTTTTACTTTAAATTGTGTCTGCCCAAGTAGACTGAACACTTCAGTGGTGTAGCTGAATTGATTAATTTTTTTTTCAGTCCACTATTTGATGGTAAATTTGTCAAGTTTCTTGCTAGCAGGTTGGGGTGGGCTACTCTTCTTTTGACGTAATTTTTTGATTCTCTTTTAATAAGTTTTCCTACCATAGGTAAGTTTAGGTCCTTATGAAGGTTGGAATTTTTTATGCGCCATTAGTAATCATTCTCATTGTTTTCGACTGGAATATTTGGATTATCTCCAGATTACTTTTGGACATGTTTTTCCAGATTTGGCATCCGTAAAACCATGTTGACTTTATGATCACTTTGTAGATAACGACTTTCAATTCCAGGCTCAACGATAATTTGCTCCCAATTAGCTAGTGAAGAGAGATAAAATTTAGTTTAAACTGTTTTTAGTTTCCATGTGCTTCCTCCAGGTTAATCTTCTATCGAGATGAACTCCTAAGTATTTCGCTACATTGGATTGAGGTATTTCTATACCGTTAAAGAATACGGGTGGACATGTGTCTCTGTTCAATGTGAATATGATGTGGAGACTCTTATTTTCATTCACTTTAATTTTTTATTTCGCGAGCCAGTTTTCGATTCTTCCCAGATGGGACTATAACCATTGGGATGCGATTCTTGGACATTTGTCAGTGCTCAATAAAGCCGTGTTATCTGTAAAGGTAGATAGGAACACTTGACTATTTTCTGGGAGATCAGAGGTAAATATTGGTCCGAATACGCTGCCTTGTGGTACACCAGCTTTAATTATATATTCTTTACATATTAATGATTTGCATTTTACTTGAAATGGTCTATGAGACAGATAGCTTTATAATATTTTGTGAGTTTTAATTTTATATATTAGAACATCGTTCCAGACTCTGTCGATGTTAAATCGCAAAACATCGTATAAATTTTTACATTTATTTTGTTTTTGTTTTCTAACCTAAAAATAAATTGATTTAACATAAATAATAGATTGATTGAAGTAAAAATCAGCTTCTTGACTAAATAATATAGAGGCGTTGGTTGTACACTAATGATTATGCATGCTGATGTTCAGTTTCAAATTTTAATTTTAAATTTCTTTATTTAAAAATAATGTAAATCCAGTCCAGCATATGGTCAAATCAAAATTGTAAATACGTACTACACTAAACAAAATTGTACGATCAAACTGAACTAGACTATATAACATGAAATCAAAGTAAATAACATCCGTTTTGTTATATACAAATTTACTTTACACCTTTTCTACCCCACATTATACATATGTAAATATTTATTTTATAAATAGAATAATTAAAAATAATATTTTAATATATAAATTTAATCATTTTTTTTTTTCAAAATTTAAATATTAATTTGTTTACACAACTTTTTCAAAGAGATAATTTTGTATAAAATTTAATGTGAAGCAGTAATTTTTGACAGCACTGTGAATCAAAAGATTCTCTTTCTCTTGTAATTAAAATTAATAGTAAATTACTTAAAGATATTAAAGATGGTGTAATAATAATTATATTTAATTGCTTTTCTTTTAAATTGATATTAAATAGAAAATTAAAAACAATTTATTAATCTAAATATGAATTGTTTCGTTTTAAATAAATTAAATTTTTCTCCTTCTTCACAATTCGATTCTTATTATTCTTATATGTATGTATTAATATGTTTAAGCAGATATATTAACATATTTTAACCCTGTTTGAATTTGATCCATCAAGCCTATCTAGGCGAGGATATAATATATTTTCAATTTTATTATCATCTGGCGTCTTTGTAGACGATGATGATGCTTATTAACCAAGGTCATGTCTTTTTTTCAGGATGGTATTCATCTGGATGATTCTAAAAGCTTTTTGTTTTACGATGTATATCTTTCCTTTCTTGTTACGTGACAAATTTTAATTTATAATTTTTTTTGTTTAAATACTATTTAGCCTGAATAAGTAGGTAAGAAAGAAAAACACCTTTTCGTTTATTTAAAACGACACTGGAATACATTTGGGAATAGAGATGAGGAATAAGTTAGAAAAAAGGAGGAAATTAATTATATACGAGTAGGTATTTACATTTATAATTTTCATTTGTTTTTTTTATGCATCTAATTAAGTTTGTATATATTTTGTAGAACTAGAACTTCATAAAGAGTTTAAATAATGAACATTTACTCTATTGTATTGATCATGAAATAATGCAGGCCAACTAATTTTTAATGAATATTCAGAGAAAGAAAAAAATCAATTGAAAACAAGCTTTTAATTTTATACATACTTCTCCTGCCATTTTACTGATTTTTGATTTAACTTCCAAGTTATGCAGATTTAAATTCAAATTTTCATCGATTTTCACTCCTAATTACACTTTAACTGAATTTTTCTATATTAAAATTTTAATATACTATTTTAAAGTTTTCATTTTTAAACTTAGTAAGCGTTGACTTGGTTTTTTTTCGTTTTTACAGTTAGTTTATGCATATTCATCCAGCTGTGTATCTAAGTTTTGCAGTTCTGTTGTATTTTTTTCTGCATAAACAACAACCAAATTATCTGAATAAAGATAAGCTTTTTCTTTTAGTGGTAAAGTATAAAAGCACGTATATAACATGTGAAAAATGTTAGGTCAAGTGAGCTTCCTTGAATTACACCAAAATCTATATACCTTTTACTTCATTTTTTAATTCCTCACATTCAGAGAATTGTTGTCTTTTCTCAAAATATTTTTTAAACCAGAAATGTTTAATTCCACACTCGTACAGAATATTTCTAAGTACTATTTTGCGATCAACTGAATTAAATGGCTTGGTTAAATCAAAGCCAATGAATCCAACTGTTTTCCTTTTATCAATGCATTCTTGAATTTCAAAAATAACATCAAATAAAGCAGCGTCTGCATTTGCATTTTTTGGAGAGCCATATTGTCTACTACAAATTAGCCTATTCTGATGTGTTAAATAGTTGACCATTTCCTCGTTTACATAAATTTAAATTATTTTACTGAAAACTGACGAGATCGATATCGGTCTGAAATTATATATATCGCTTTTTTCTTCATCTTTTATATATTGGTATGACCCTATTCGTTTTATGTATACTTCTGGAACTTCAGAGATAGATTTATTAATTTTTTATTGATTTTGACTGCAGTTCATCTTTACACGACTTTATTAATTTAGTGAAAATTCTATCTATTTCTGTCGTTATTTGTGTTTACGAATGAACTAATATAAGCTTTAAAATTTAATTTTCTTTAATATCTTTTAATTTAATTCCAGCATCAGTTCGTATTTCTGGAGAGTATTGTGCCTCCAACAGTGCAATACAAGTTATTGGATTGATTAATTTTACAATATTTATCCCACATCATTGGGTTTGTCATTACTCAAATCATCTGTGACAATTTCTTTAACAACATTTTCGCCCTTTTACTAGATATTCCATTATTTTTCGAAAACGATTTTTTTAAGCCTCTATAGCCAAGCTTAAATTTCAAAATACAGCCTGGCAAAATAATCCAAAAATACTCTATTAAACCACCGCGCCGCTCCTTAAAGGATGTTTTTACGTCAAATGTTTTTACCTGTGTATAGAATATCATCTGTTGATATTTCTTACCATACTGGTGTAACTTCTTGAGAAGTAAGACTTATGTTTTGTCAGATGAGCACAATTATATTGTCAAAAAAAACAGACAAGGTTTACTCCTATTAAAAATTAATGAAAAATTTTATGTTTTTAAATATTCATGATCCTAGGAAGTTTATTATCAAAATATGTCTAATATTCACTAATTATTATAGTCACGATATTTTAATTCAAATATTTCAAAAAAAATATTTCATATTTTGGCAATTCATTTAAAATATTCATAATATTCATACATATTTGAAATATTTTGATTTGGTTAAGAAAGTTTGTTTTAAATCGGGGGCAGTGTTATGTATGTCATCATAAATAATTTTAAATCAAAATATTTCAGAAAAATAAAAGATAAAAAAATTTACTGAATTTCTGTAATTTCTGTCTAGCAGTATATACCCCACTTGTATAATGTATACACATACAACCAATTAACACGTTTAAGAAATAAAAGTGTCAAAAAGAAGTCGCATCTTTGAATGGAAAAGTTGATTTGAATTCATTAAATAGTAAATGTAACGTTCATTAAAATGAAACATGCATCACTACAATAATATAACAGTATATATTTTATGTAGTTACATCCATATGTATAGTAGGGAGCGTATTTGAGAATTAAATTTCTTTAATACAATACTCTAAAAATATTTTTTAGTATGGTGTGGTGAATTGAAAAAGTTTTTAATGATGATGATGAACATAAAGTATACATTTATGTATGTACATATATGCATATTATGTATAAATAGATAAAAAAGGACACTTTAGTCATGCTATCTTTGTGAATATGAAATACAAAGATTTTATTTTTTTTTTACTTATTTTCGTAATAAATTAAATTCATTAGAATATTTCTTGCACGCAAGGAGCAGGCAACGGAAGGAGTTAAAAATTTTCTTTTTTAAATTTGGTACTTTGTATATATGGTACTTTCCTAGGTAAAATCTTTTGTTGAAGAAAAAAAAAATTAAAAAAAGTTTTTTAATTCGTACAATTTTTTTTCTTCAAAAAAAATCAGTACTTATGTATATATACCTATACCTAACCGATTTGGAATTATAAATGACACCATTTTGGTTAAGTTTTGTTTTTTGTTTATAAAAAAATAAAAATATACAAACAAAATACTTTTGAGAATTTTTCACCGGAAAAAAGTTGAAATATTGCAATCATTTGTTTGTACATTTGGAAAATGTGTCATAGATAAATTAGTAAACAGAAACGGAATTATAATTTTGGAAGAAGTATTTAATAATATTGATTACTTTTTGTTTGATCTTAGTTATATGAAATACTGGTTAGTATTCAAATTAAAAACAGAAAAATAAAAAATGAAATACCGCAAGGGGGTGTACTGGGTTCAATTTTATATTGCCTATATTACATAGGTATCTGCAATGTACCCAAAGTAGAAAATATAAAAATAGCTATATTTTCTTATGGCCCAACGTTAACTACGGTCAACTTATTTCAAATCAACAAAAAAAAATCACGGTGTCGCGTGTATCGACTTTCAAATAATTGACTTATTTTCAATTAGTTGATTCAATTTGTTTCAACTTGAAATTTTTGACATTTGAAATTTGAAATTTTTGAGTTTTGTTTTACTATATTTTTGTTTTATTCATATGTAAAAAAGTTATAAGCTGTAAACTTTATTCGTAAAAATAATAAGTGTACAATAAATTTTAAGTTTTCTCTAAATTTTCTATTTCTTTCTATTATTCATATTTAAAAATACAATAATAAAAATAATAAGTGTACAATAAATTCAACTCAATACGAGCGATTGGGCTCATTTCTGAAAAAAAAATAAATAAAAACTGAGATAAAATAAATAAGTCTGGTCTCTGCCGATCAACCACCACAACATCTTCCACAACATCTTCATTTGTTATATTATTTTCATTTTCCAATGGCAAATCATTTCCAAAATCCCGCCCTGGAGGTTCCATATGATGTTCCAATGACAAAAATTCCGAAATTTTTTCATCCAACTTACTTAATATAACAAAGTTATTAGGCCCATCTCCCGTACACCGGATCTCCTTTTTGTTTATCAGTATTTTACTTTTTACCTTATTTTTGAGATCGATCCATACCTAAAAGTTAACAAAAAAATTTATATTTTTATTTAATTTTTATATCAAAAACTCACTCTAGCCCATTTGTCATACGTTTTCGTCGGAGGGCCTATTAAACTTAAATCCTCGACAAACAATTTTCCATTTCTCGTCAACTTCCTTCTTTTTCATATATTTTTAGCAATTAATGGATTGGATTACATTAAATCTACTAATTTCGTTAGTTGCCTTTTATTACTAAAACATTTTTTTCTATTATAATATTAAAATATTCTAATAAATTAAAATATTCTAGAAATATTTATAATTTTTCTTACCTTATTTGTAAATTATCTATTTTTTTAATATTTAAAAAAAAAAAATCAAAGATTCACTTTTGAAACCAAAAGTCAACTAACAAAATGTAGTTGATTTTTCAAAGTAAAAAAAATCGAAAAAAAATCAAATAATTGATTCTCGCGACACCTACTTATTCAATCATTTAAACTTCGCTTATAAAATAAAACTTGAAAATTGGTAATTATGTGTTTTCTAAAAAATAAGCAAACACCTTTTTTACCAATTTTCGAAATCGAAATAATTAAGTAAATGCCATACAACTCCTTTGAGGAATATTTCAAAAACCAGAGGTGTTGCAAACCTCAAAATTTATAATTAAGTACTCTTTCTAACATATTTATTTATAGTGTTTTTTACAGTTTCCAAAAATCTTGACTGGCTCGGAAAAATTTGATGTGAAATTAGTAGTTTTTATAATATTTCACCCTGGCGAGTAAAAGCACATAAGTCATTTTATGCAATTTTATAAGAGAGTAAAATTTTAGTACGCAATTTAATTACTATATTAATTTGCTATAATTTTCAAAGCGTAAAGATAAAATTTAAAATTTTGCATTAATTTAGAAAATAATTGATTTAATTGTTTTCTGTTAGCAAAAGATTATTTATGTTCTATTTTAGTAAGTAAATAAAAGAATACAAATATGGTACTAAACAAAATGTTTTTAACAAGATTATAATAATGATTCAACATAAGTGCAAGTCTAATGGAGAAAATAAAAAAATTAGAACAATAAGTGATTGTACCAAAAAGCTAGTATCATAAGATTCGATAATTCTTTGATAAAAACAATTCGTAATCATTTTAATAGATCTCTTACGGAAAATTGTATAATATCTCATATATTTATTGCCATAGTGAAGAGCACATTAAAAAACAGCTGAAAACGGGATTTATAGCACCCGGACATTTTATTTATCTTGATGCTAAAGGGTATATTCAAAACCACGAGCATATTCCTCTATCATATCACTATAATAGATGGGCTATACATGCAAGTACATAGAATATAACCCGTACATTTTAGAGACAAATTCACTCAAATATGACATGTATATCCCAGATAAGGATAAAAAAATAATATATACTCATCTTTGGTGGTTAAACCAATAACATAAATAGATTATCTAACTTTAGAACAGACTTATGGTAAGTTAGGTTAGCATAGGTTTAATTAGATTATAGTTTTAGCTTAAGTTATTTAGGTTGGTTCTAAGGTTTTTAATAAAATAAATTTAAACAAGTTTTGGTTTTTTTTATGTTTTCCAAAATATAAACAACAATAAAATATTTCTTTAGAAAAATTTGGAAAAAAAAGACAAACCCACAGTAATTATAAGAATGATGTAAACTAAATAAATTCAACGTAGACTTAAGGTTTAGTTATTGTCAAACTTAGAATAAATATTAGATTTTGTAAAACTTTTTTTCTAATTATAACACAAAAATGAAGTAAAAATAAAAAGTTAAAAACAAAAAAAAAAAATTTTATTATTTCAGTCTCAAAAAAGTTAAAAAAAAAACAAATTAATTATGCTTTTTTATGTCACAATTAAAAAAAAATAACAAAGAAGTATATTATATAATATAGGCTTGGGAGCTCTGATGACTTAGCTATGTTATGGTAACTTAGTGAAAGAAAATATTTCTAAAGACTTAAACGATAAAATTGAAATGACAAGGTTTTTGTAATTTTTTTCTCCCCAGCCAAAACTAAAAGTAAAAGGTTCAAATATATTTCTACGAAATTCTATCAGCAAAAACAATATAATACCAAATTAATAATAATAGTATACATATATATAAAAGTATTTCATCCTTATGTTATTAAATCACAAATTCAAATAAATTCAAACCTTTACTATACAGATCTTGCGTTGGATGTACGTACATATTTGAATATTTGTTATCCAATTTTCTAGAATATTTTTGATAAACCATTTTTTCAAATTCGGCTCCTAAATAAAATTTTATGAAAGTAAATTTTATACAATTTGTGTAGGCCACATCAGGTGACTTTGCTAGTAATTAAAAAAAAGTACAAAAAAAAGAATTAAAAGAATTTGGTAGTGTTGGGATTTTGATAAACAAATTTTTCTTCTAACGAAGATGTTGTATCCGCGTAGCACCTCATAACTATATCCCAAGGTTACCTGGTTTGCCTAGCTTTCCAAAAATATATATCTTTAATGGTGCATCTTTAAGGACGAAAAAGACATTTGAAAATAACATTGTTGTTTTGATGTTTTTTTTTATATAAACCGTTATATCTGTTGATCTATTAGGTATGTATATATTCAGTTATGTTATATATTCTAGAAAGATAACGGTCTGGAGCATATTTTAACATTTTATGATGAAAAGTGTTGCTGTTATGGCGATATTGTAGTTCAAAGTAGAACATTTTTGAAAAAAAAAACATTATTTTTCTTTAAAAACCAAATATCTCAAGACAGTCTGCAAAATTTTCCAAAGTAATGTTAACAAATTTATTCAAAATGTCACTACTTCGAATGAATATACCGGGTGTTCCAGAGTATGCGTACCAGCTTTTTAAGAGGGGAAGTACTTCAAAAGTTTCTTATTTTTTGACGGAGAATCCGACTTTGCAAAACAATCTATCTCTTCCCATTTGAAAATCTCAATTTTGGTCGATTTCGGTCATTTCCGGAAATTTAAAATACCACTCGATAGAACAGCCTCAATTTAATTAATAATTTTTTTTAATATTAAAATAACGGCTCATTACCTTCTTAAAAAGCTGATAGGATAATTTTTACAATTGTTATTTCAGCCATGATATATATTTTATTACAGTTCATCCTGTGATAGCAACTTTTGATTTCAATTCACTGGAAGAACCCAAAATTTCTATGTTGGAAACCATGTTAGCTATAATATAGTTTAAAGCAAGACTTAGAGAGACGGTTTGTACTGATGATTTATATCTCTTCGCAAATTCAGAACTGACGAATAATCTTTGATTTACAAAAATGATAATGTTTTAATAACTTTTAACGAGAATAAGGCTATTAATCTGAAAATTAATTGATAATTTGATATTGCTACTATAGTTATGCATCAATCTGGTCAATAAATTTGATTTATATCTGATTAAACAATTTCAATGCATTGTTAATTTTAATTTTGATCGAACACCGACAGACTGTAGATAACTAAAAAAAAATAAACAGGGTGTAGTAGTTGCATCATTTGATTATGTACTAATTAAAAGGTCCCGAGTTCGAATCCTGTTAAATTCAATATTCATAAAATAATGAATTTTTTTCAAATTTTCTTGGAAGTATAATTTGATATATCAACTATTTAAATGTTGAAAACTACTCCATTATGTATGAGGATTTAGGTCTTACGTTCAAAATTTCATATAAAATTTATTTTATTATTGCTTTGAAATAATAAAATAGATTTTTTATCAAATTCTTAACTTAGAAATATTAAAACTTTAAACAGAATTTGTTTTTGCGAACATTTTTTACTAATCCAACAACTTGAAATTAAAATGTTCTATCTCAATAAAATTGAAAACAACCTATTCATTTTACGTATCGCTACAACTATAACCTAAAATCGAAATACCTTGTTTAGGAACACCTAAGTCCTCATAATAGTAATAGTTTTTCCATATTTAAATAGTTTATACACAATAAAATTAAAAAATCAATACTCAAAAAATACACCCATCCCACTTTATGTACGAAAAGTTAATTCAACCTAATATAGAAAAAGAAAATAAAAAAAAAAATGTAAATTGAACTTTAGGAAAAATTTAATTCAAACCCCCAGAGACCCTTATTACAATTAAATACAAGTTATATCTAATCTTATTTATTGCTTTTCACACAGTTTTAGAAACACTTTTATTTTTATAAATAGCATAAAATATTTTAATCTGCATATACACACATACATATATGCATGTCACTTGCACAATTCAAAATGCATACACTGAGTGATTAATTAAAATAAACAATTGTGTTTTTTTTATCTATGTACGTACGTAATTTGTGTCACCTAAATTTCGAGTAACGTTTTGAATTTCATACTGTTAAATTATAGAATGAAAATAAGAGATTTTCAATTCTTAAATAAATTGTCGAAATCAAGCTATTGAAAGAAGTTAAAACGGCAACGAAAAAAACTTCTACACAACCATGCAGGTGCAGGTGCTTAAAAAGAAGAATTTCGTTTTTATTTCAGTGATAGCGATAATCAAATTATTATCTCAACCAATTTTTAAAAAAATCTAGAGAATTACTTCCATGTTCGAAGCCTCTATTTGAACTTACGTTTACATTATATCTGATTAGCTTATTCAGATAACGTAATCATTATATTATATCAGTTTATTTTGTATTCAAAGAATCTATTGATTGGGTTTTGAATTAACTGGGGTGTAAAAGGTACAACAAATTACGTATAAAAAAGTATAAAAAAGTACATACTTAAAATGTAAACTCTATAACACACCTTCAATATTGCCTACACCACATGCAATTACTTTGTATTATTTTATTTTTTGTTGTTTAATATGTTATAGGTTCTGCGGTGTTCTCCTATAACCTAATCTCTATATTATAGATTCACATTCTAAATGAGATAAGAACAGCGTTTTGTACCTCAGGGTCATATTTATACTTATTATATATGCTCGTAAATATATAAATAAATATCTTAAGATAGCCATAGCTTTGTGTTTGATTTACTCCGCAGAAACTACAACTTCTGAAGTTAGTAATAAAAGGCAATGCACTGATGAACATGATTTGATTAAAACTGGTGACTAAAGGGGTATGTTGGGGACAAAATACGATAGTAAAAAAATCCAAAAATTTTTATTTCACCCCAATATTTAAACTAATAACACCTTCAAAGTTTTTCCTTTTCAAAATTCGGATAATCTAAATATCTAAGGTATGCACGTGAATCAAAGCATTTGTGGCGTCATTCAAATTTTTTCACTTTCACTGTCCTAATTTCTACTTAGAATACTCAGTGTAATGAAAATGATATTGTAAAAGCAGTCAGCTAAGTGGCCGGACTAGTACAACTCGATTTAACGCTAACTTTCTGGAACCCAACAACATATATAAAACAATTATATATAAACGAAGATAAAATATAATTCACACATTTGGACTGGCATTTCCTTTTCAGCCTTATAAGCAGCTATCTTAATCGTAAATCTCTATCAAAATCACCGTATTCGTCTTATATAGGCAACCCAAATAGAATTTTTGTGATTGTATTTTCTTGGTTCCAAAGATGAAGATACCTTATTGAATTTTTACATAAGAAAAAAAGTATATCGCTGCAAACAATTTCCTATATTTTTCTATTTAAGAAATTTATTTTATACAAAGAAACATTGTTAAACCGTAAAATTTATCTATTGAAAAAAATTATTTTATTTTAAAACGGTTAAAAAAATATTGCCGGTATAAAGGAACTAATCGCTGATATTTTAAAAATATGCTCCATCAAAATATAATATCCCAATGTGAAAAATATATATCCCCAGTAAATGATATTTACTGTTCTTGTCGTACGAATTGGGTTCTCATATAAAATAAAGTCATTTCATGTTATCTCCCTCAGCCAACAAAATATTATCACACTTAAAATGTTTACCAGGTAAAATCTACCTTTAAACGGTTCCAACACAATTGCGAAACTAAAACGAGAACTGCAACTTCATGTCATCCTTTTTTTACAATAAATCTTCCCTGTAAATTGGGATCCCTCTGTATGTATTAACATGCATTATTATGTAAATAAAACAAATAAAAAAAAAAAATTTAAAAAAAAATTAAAAAAAATAAAACAAAGAAAAAATTTATATCACTAAATGTGAAATGAAACAAAAACAATTTTTTTTTATTTTGTGAATGAATTTGTTACATAAACATACACACATATACATACATTAGGTATTCAACACTTATTTTTTATTTACATGAATTCATACAAATTGTATGAACGCATGCACATATGTATGTATGGATGTATGTGCAATATAAGATTATATGATTATACTAAAATAGGTATGCGAATAAAATATAAAAAAACAGAAAAGAAAAACAAACAACATTCCCGGAAAATAATTTTAAATCAAACAATTTATTTTAATCGAGTTATGTGAGACAAATAGATTTGAAAATAAAAAAGAAAAATAATTTTTTTGCTCAATTTTTTTCTCCTGTTCTCTTACATTACACGATGATGATATTTTCAAGTATATACCTTTAAAATTGTAATAGTAATTTTTGAAGAAAAGAAATTGTTTTTTTTTGTTAACAGCTTTTCTTGCCGATCCATTTTTGAATAGGAGTGTTAAAACTTTGACATTATCAAATATTTGGATGATGTTAGCAAATGTTTTCCAAGTTTTGCTGTGTGGACCAACTAAACTTTGTTTTATGAGTATATTAAACAGAATCATCATCATCATCAACGCCTCAACTTTGTTCACAACTATGCTCCATTCTGTTCTATCTTGTACAACTGTACTCCATCCGTTAACTCTAATCTTTCAACCGTTTTACTCAATTTTGTCCAGCAATCTTGATCTTTGTCTACTTCTTCTCGTGTTGTACAGTACTGCGTCTATAGTATTCTTTTTGGCTTAATAAATTTTGTAATATTGTCCTCGTTTGATCATATTTGGTACTCACCATTGTATTTTATTTTGAAACCAAATATTTTTTTCAAGATTCTTTTTTTGATTTATTTCTATCACTAATTGTCATTGTAATGAAGCAGCTATAAGTTAAGACCGGTTGTTATATGGTGTTGTACATTCTTAATTTAATTGTCCTGTTCAAAGTTTTAGACTTGAAGAAGCTTTTGTTTGCGTAGAAGCATTTTTGTTATGTTCTATTATTAGTTGTCAGATGCATGTTATTTTTATTTTTTATTAAAGCACCATATAAAGCAGATAAAGCATAAAGCAGATAATATAAAATTGTTGAATACTTAAAAGTTAAGCAAAATATGTATTTAAGATTACAAAACTCCCTCCCACTATAAGTCCGGCCCAATGTTATTTTAAAAGAACTCCCAATTATGCAAAAGCATCAATTAGATGGTCTTAGATGGCTTTAAAAAATATTACACGTTGTGTACTTAGAAGTTATGTAATGAATTATTACTGCTAACGATGTTTATGAATCTATTCTTAAATTCTGTTGAAGAAAGAAATAAATATGCACTTTTTTCTCTTTCTATTTGTAGTACTGATTGTTCACTACAATTTCATTACTTTTTCAAATGTGAATTTCATTTTCTCATGTAGATAGTATCAACGACATTTTTGTACTGTATTGTGATTTTACATAGTAATATTTTTTACATAATACTACTGCACTTAAGAAGATTTATAATTTAATTTTTAAATAAGTTTTCAACAAAGGGTAGGGTGGTTAAGGTTTGACCTGAAGATCCTTTGAAATTGGAGTATTTTATAAAAAAAATTGTCTAGACATGTTGACTATTTTTAAATTTAATCTGGACTGCATAGTAGATTAAAGAAAATCGGACTACATCTTTCAATATATTCAAGTTATAGCAATGTAACTTCTAAAACTTATGTATAAAATTAATACAGGTATGTATAGGTACAAGTGGGTTGCCAAAGTTGACGTACTTAAATCAAAGAAATTTCGTGTGTTATCAGGTACAGAATCTCATTTCTTCGCGTGAATTCACCATTTTGTACTTTTTGCATACAATTTTATTTAAGTTTTGGTGGTACCTGCAAGATATCTACAGGTGAGTGTAGAAAGTAGGGTCCTAGACCGGGGTTTTCTTTTGTGAATAAATGCGAGACAAGTATACCAGGAAAATGTAGGATTTTTCGTTCTCTTCTGCATCTTTGCTAGCACTGCAGAAATCGTTTGAATGGATCCGGGTCCTGTGATAACACATTACCATTGCAGTCAGATTTATTGAACCATTTACGTTTCTGACTACTTCTTTGTAAAATAGTAGTTACCAGGTAACTTGAGGTATATCAAGAATTCTATTTTCTTAAAGGATTTTAAAGCTTGTTCCATTTTTAGCAAATGCATCTGCTTTGCACTTTTATGAAATGTCACTGTGACCCGGCACCCCACACAGTCTTTGAGTTGACATTTAGCGATTCTAGTGCTCTAATTGTTACCTGGCTATCTGTGATTTTACATATACCTCTAACATATATTAGGGTGAATTTAAGCAAATTTAAGGGTTAATATATAGTGGGATATAGGTTGAAAAACACTGCAATATTTTGGAAGACTTAGATTTTCGGAGAAGACATCGCATCCAACTTTTGTATTATTTTTGTATCAATCATGAAGATATAAAGATAATCTTTCACCAGTACCGTATCGTTTTTCCAGGATATCGGTCTAGAAGTACTTCTCCAAGAAATACTTAGTTGAAGTGAAATCTAAATTTTCTAAAATTTCAAATCTTTCAAAATTACTGTGAATGTCCATATTGTTTTCCAACGCGCGTTGGTTTTAGGTATAATGGTGGCTCCGACTACAATTTCTTTACCATAGATATCCAGATTCACAAGTAACATTATTTATTTTTTGCTTTAATTTACTTAACTCTTATGGAGCACATACGCAAAATCTTATATTATCTACCATCATATATTTATTATAAGTCACACCCACAAAATAACTTAATTTAAAAAATAATCCTGTTACCGATTTACTCTTGTACCCTATGATATTGTATAGTGCGCATACTTTATTCCAATCGATATAGACAATAGAAATGGAATGTGTAAGATGATATTCAATCTATAAATGGTACACCTCCCCTTAATCTAAAACCTGATTTGTAATAAAGAAAAATTGTAATCTTTCCAACTCAAATTCAAGGTAAAATGAACATTTTATAACAAATGTTATTAATTTGCTGAAGTTGAAATGTTTTTAATAAATAAATTGTAGTAGATAATACTTGTGTGGTACCCCTGTATATATCGACATTTATTTATAATTAAATTGTCTTTCAATGTGACAAAATGTCGTTTTTATAAAAATTATAATAACAATATTCTAACAAAAAGAAGCCCACAAAATCAAAATATATTGAATATATTGCCACTGAGCTAATTGGTCTTGAACGTAGAAAAATATTTTACTTTAACACATTTTTACCTAAGCTCATGAACCTCTTCATCTCTTTTATAAATTTTCTTCATTCTTTTTTAGGCTTCACCTAGTCTTTTGAATGTCATCAAAAATCACCTATTTTATAAATATTTTATTTTTTATTACAGTCTTTGTGTTTCTTTGACTATAAATTTATAATTAAATGTTTCTATTTTTCTTCCATAGAAGTACAACGCAAAATATCTAAACGAATTAATGGAATTTTTTTATTAAATTTAGAAGTTCATTAATAATCAATATTCTTATAATAAATATTGTTTTGATAATGTTATAGAATTCCTTTATACCTAAAATAGATAAGTTTATACTTTAGTATACCACAAAAGAAATTTAATTAGATTTAAACGAGAATATGTTTACTTTAAACTTACATAAATTATCTAAAGTGGTTTATTGAGCATTTTACAATTGATCTTTACAGATTTTAGACCTCAACTGACTTCTATAAGTCATTGTGTTGAATGGAACATTTTAAGTGCTATAGTTAAACATATATTTAAATTGATTGAATATTTTGAATATTATCTTCTCATCTGCTCCTAGTCCTTCCTTTACCACGATTACTCTCGCGAACTTTCTATTTAACATCACTGCCTGTTTCATAAATTCTAATTATATGACCATCAGCCCATCTTTGTCTTTGGAGCTTTGAAAACCTTACAATGTTTTCATTCTTCTTCTTATTTCTAATTATATATTCATCATTCTCTAATGTTCTTGGATTTCGGAGAATTTTACTTCTAAATATGCAAAGGCTGTTTTCTTTGGTTACATTCAATGTTCATACCTCGTCTCCATACGTCATCCATGCTTTTCTTGATGCTAACTTTAATTGTATCAAATTTCCGTTTGCATAATAACATCTGTTTCCTACCGTAATTTTAGTATAAATGCAGTACTACACACTATTGTCGCTTCTTATTGTTGTTCCGAGATATGTGAAACTTGTTCGTCCCACAAAATTGTACTATCCTGTTGTACTATATTATTAGCGAAAAATTAGGTTAGACAAACCTTTATACTTTCGCAACGTTGACTTTTGTAAAAGAAAATATATGGTTAGAGGAAAGAGAAAGAAGTAGGAGAAAAGTTCGGGGGTGAGTCTCGAACTATGTCATTGATTTTCAGTTTGTTCTGACTATAGACGAATTTCCATAATAAGTCTTGAACCTTCTTGGTATTTCCACGATATAGGATTTGGCATTCATAGCCTCTCGCGTTCCTCGACGGAATTGCTTAAGAGTCGTAAGTAGCGATCTTAGTTCTTCCGACTCTGCCAAGAAAGTTTAGAGCAATTTTTGAGGCGCCCGAGCATAAATGCGAATTGTACACCATCTTGGATCATATGTAGGCTTTATAGATATTAAACAGATATTTAGGTTCAAAATATGCATTACACCGACTTGAAAAACTAAAACATTTTGCGGCGCTTTTCTCAATATCGAAAATATGGTCATTCCAAGGCATATTTTGATTTACTCGCATTCCGAGAATATTTAAGTTTTCTAGCCAGTGTAAGCTTATTTTGTTATGAAAGAAAAGCTGTATAATTCGTTATTATTAAATTTTCTAAAGCCTACTGTGCCATATTTTTCTCAACAAGTTATAACCTAGATTATTGGGAATTGCAATTTCTGTTCAATCGCAACTTCTGCACCTTTCCGACTATGGTAGCATGAACTACGCCGCACTTTCAAATTCTTTTTTTAAATACAATAACGCCACAAATTTAACTCTAAAATTGAATTAAACAATTTTTTTATCATTGCATGTCTCCGCAAATAATTTATTGAAACTCCGTTTTTGTAAAAGACAAACATACGTAAGGCAGGTAAATAGCAAGACTGCAAGATTTTAAGAAAAATAAATGTTATTTCATTCAAACACCAATTATCTGACATATTTAACATTCAATTGATCAAATATAAAAGTCATCATCCTTTATATGGTTATAAACTAATCATGATCCCAGTAACTTTATCTGGAACCTATATGAAATATGATTATTAGTTTTAGCTGTTATGCAAACGTAAGATCTTACAATAAATTTCAGCATTTTTGGGAATGCAAATTAATCGTAAAATGATATCAAGTTATCGCCCATTCGATGTATCCAAAAAAACACTGATAAATTTTGTAAGGATTTCTTAAAATTATCCTTATTTTTGTGCAATTATCTTCAATTTATCAATTTTCATCAATTTCACAATTGGTGAACAAAACAAAAATATTTTATTTAATATTTTCTAATTCTGTATAAAATAATTTTCAATATTCTCAAAATATCTGACAAATTCCAATAAATTCTTGAATACCTCTATGTATATATTTATTATATATACAATATTTACGCGTACACAAAAAACTTAAGGGTGTAGAATATAATCCTTTAAGTGCAAAACTCTTTATGGTTATTCAATTTTAAAAATTCATTTCAAACCATTTTCTTCTTTTCTGATAATTTCGCCTCAAAAATTAAAGATCTTTGAACTTCATGCTTAGTCACATGACAAATTTAAAAAAAAAATTACAAGGATAAAAATTTTTCAAATTCCAAAAACAAAATATTAAAAAGATAACAACAAAAAAAAATCAAAGGATAACAAAAAATTCTAACTTTATAACACAACTTATTAAAAAAAACATTATAAACAAAAACTCATAAGAAATTAAGGACTCTACTTAAGGTATAGATAGATGTAGGTATAACATATAAAAAGTTAAAAAAAGCTAAAACTGAAATAGACTAGCTTTAATGACATTAATATAAAAAAAATAAAATACACACTCATTCACACATACAAACACTCCAGGTTCACAGGACTCACACACAGTATTTGTGAAGAAATTGATATCATTTTCTACATTTAAATACATATATATATATGTATCATCATTGAAGGGTAGGAAGTTAAATGCAATGTGAAATAATTTTAAAAAAGAATATACAGGGCGATTTTAAAATAATTGATTTTATTAGAATATTATAGATAAGAGATACTTTTCTGAAGCGACAAAAACATTAAGATGATTAAAATAAAAAAATCATAAACATTTTTGTCAGTTCCTATGTCAGTTCCTTAATTCTAAAAATCTTTGATCGACAATGGGTCTGTTCCACAAATTATTCATGATGACAGTCTAAGCATACATTTCACAATAAGGGTTAAGAATTATTTTTAATCAAAAAAAATAAAAATTTCTATGTAACTATTATCGGTAATAGAAAAAATAAAAATTATTTCGTAACTATTAAAAATAAGAGAAAAAGATAAAAATTGAGAATTAACTTTTTATATGAGCGAAAATTTTTTTGATTAAGAATAATTATTATTTTTAATTTTTTTTATATAAATTGAAAATTTATGGATGTTTTGTGAGATCGACAAAAGACCTCTTACCGATCAGATACATATACTTTATTCGATATTACGATAACTCCTTATGAATGATTTTTTTCATTAAAAAATTTATCGATAATAGTTATTTGCAGTCACAGTAAATCCCAAACAATTTTCTGAGTGTAAAATAAATGCTATGAAGTGCTAAGAAAAAAATTTTTTTTTTTTATATCAACTTGATTAAATTTTATTTTATTTTTGGGTCTAGAATAAAAAATATTTTTGCAAAATGCAAATTATATATGTGACTAGGCTAATTACGCGGTTTACGCAATAAAAAAAATGTTTTTTTTTCTATTTTAACAAATTTCAATTCTATTAATATCTATGTATAAAAATATATAATGTAAATGTACACTATGTATAAAAATGTTAAATGTAAAATATGTTTCATTCACTTTTACTTAGAGACCATAGAAAATTTTCTTTTGCTCTAATGATTTTTGTTGAATAATTTAGAAAATGCAATGATAAAAATAAATTATTACATTATTTAATAAAAAAAAAATAAACAAACAAAAAAAAAACGAAATTAATTTAAACAAAATTTGGAAAAATATGTTTTAAATAAAATAAATTGAAGTTGAAATTAAATTGAATTATTATTCCTTGAAGTTTATTCAAAATTAGATTTGGTAATCATTATCAACAAAAGTATTTAAATAAAATCCCAATAATAAAAATAGGCTATTTAGAAAGAAATATTAGTTTGTTGATATAGTTATAGTTTTCTAAGATAAATTTGTTGTTATAAGTTGTAAATATTAAAACAAAAATAAACAAGTAAATATTGATATAAGCTCACTTGATCTCACAAATTTGAATGAGGAAAATTTACCTTACCCCAACTCCCAACAGACAACAATGAAATAATACAAATCATAAGCCTCAATCACCACTTTGAGTAATAATAAAAACAAAAATAATTCATCGTCAGTGCCTGTATCTTAGTGTCAGTGCCTGTATCTTCGGTATTTTATTTAAACATGTTAAATAAATTAACCAAGCTTGTTGACATAACAAATTAAATTTTAACTACTGGTGAATTCTCAAAACGGTTTTGGTGAATCCCAGAATTCCCACTATACTGTTGAACGACTAAAAAATGCATAATCACTCCCATTTATAAATCAGGAAAAGATATAGACTGTAATAATTTTTTACCAATATCTTTATTGATCCAAGATCATTCAAAAAGTTATAAAAAATACTAACTTTAATCTAATTTGATTTTTTTTAAATGGAAGCTCAGCTCGTACAAGAAACAACTGCGCTTGAAGTTGTAAATGTTTTTAAACATGGCACTAGATAGTAATGATTATACAGTAATAACTGTTTATCTGTACAGTAAATCATAATATCATTTTTAAATAGTCTTTATAAAATGGAAATTATAGGAGCCAATAAATTTTGAGTTGCACCAGAAATTTCGTAAAATCAAAACTACAACAAACGATTTTATTCCGTTCCAATTAAGCAATTCCGAAGCAATTAAGTCTAAGAATTGGATAGGCACAGTTCTCTGTCTAATTCTTTATTTAGCTCATGTAAATAGTTTCGACAAAAACATTGCGCTAACAGAACGTTATTCAATGTCAATCTAATACTATTAATCAATAATAAACTACAGTTATAAAAGGGAAAGTATATTTGTTTGATCGCTATATACGTCCACAGTTTTGAGAATAAAATTCTGAAGTTTTTACACAGTTATTCGATATCAAAAAAGAAAATTAAGGCGATAATTTACAAAGCCATCAAGTGACAGGTTCGGGTAGCTGCCATATATATTGCTCAACTCCTAGCACCCATCAAAAATATTTCAAAAACCAATTGTGTTACAGAACTGAAAATTAATATATGTATGTACTCTCACAAAAATAAGCAAATGCGTGTTTTATAGTTCCCAAATTTCGATGGGTTCGAATGTTTATTATAAAACTCCTAAACTTTTAGAATCCACCAAATATATTTATCTAAGGTGATACAAACCTGAAATATTTTGAAACTTAACAAATATGTCTGTTATTGATTTTCCAAATTAGTAGTACATCTACATTACCTAATGATGATTTAGAAAAACAATTACGTGAAAGAGCTCTCAAATCGATGAAACGACAAACTAGTGTGTCCGATTGAAGATTGAAAATAAGTCTATATTTTAATGATAGTTATTATTATTTTTTTTTTAAAAAACCGAAAGGAGTTCCATCCGGAATATTAAAAAAACCAATGGAGTTCCAGACCTGAAAATTTATAATTAGATACACTTTTAAAAATAAAGAAACACGTCTTTTACCGTTTTTTAAAATTCTGACTGGCTGGCTCAGAATAGTTTGTAATGAAAGGCATTCTTATAATATATTAGATCGGACATTACTAAGGCTTAGTGAAGGAAATTTTTTTATTTATTTATTTACTTATTCCGAGCTTAAATCAAGCAATCAACAATACATATTTATTTATTACAATTTAGGTTAAGTTTAATTAACAAAAGATTACAAGTTAAGAAAAACGAATAATAGTTTTAAAACAAAAAAAAAATAAACGTAATAAATAATAAATAACGTGAGAAAAAAAATAAAAAAAAGGAGAAAAAAAGAATAGAAATAGCAAAACTAAAAACTTATTCCAATTAAAAAAAAAAAAAAACACAAAATGATAAAAATAAATAAAAAACAAAATACTAAAATTAATAATTATATAATAGTCATAGAATTGATATGCGGAATAATTTTAAAATGTAATTTGAGCAACGAGAATGATGAAATTTATAAGAATATACTAAGGGATATCACAAGATACATGGTCATTGACAAAAATATAAATTATTTTTTTATGTTTTATTTTTAAAAGATTGTTTTGTTAGTAGTAAGTTAATATTATAAATTGCACCCTAATACATAAATGGTAAAATGTATATAGCAACAGTGTCACCAATGAAATTAAAGCTACTCAAAGTGATTTCTAAATTGGATTTAACAAGATTTCACCTCTTTAGTCAGCAGAACTAAAAGTATAAGCACCAAATGTTTTTCTAACAAAATTCAGTTAGCCCAAATTATATACAATACAAGATACAAGATTAATAATAAAATTCAATAATATAAAAGTATTGTATTCTTATGTTATTGAACCACAAATTAAATCAAAATTCAAGTCTACTTGAGATTTTAGCAAAAAAATGCTTTATTGGTTTTTCGGTACCCTTTGTCATTGGGATATAATAAATGACAAAAAATAATGGAGAGTATAATCTGCAAATAATAAAAAATACAAATTAATGACAATGAAACTATTCTTAAGAAAGCTTAGTTCCTAACAATAGCAGGAGTTTTCGACATTTAATAAGTAGAGTCAGTAATTTGTTAAATAAATACTCGAAATAGTGTAGATATTGTAGTGTAAAATTAATCACGTAATTAACCACGAAAAGGTGATTCTACCTCAGTGACTGTCAAGAGTGTAAAAAAAAAAAAACTTAAGATTAAAATGTGAATAAATAATATAAAAATGCTTTAAATAATAAATTATTATTGGAAATATGAATAAATAATATAAAAATGCTTCTAATGCTAAAAATTTCCAAATTATTTCATTACTATATACCTAATACATAATAATATGAGACTTTTTTACTGTCCTTAATTATAATAAGGACTTTTCTAAGCTTTCTAATTTTATAATAATAGTTGTAAAATAAAAAATTCAATAAAACTAGTACATACCTCTAAGTGTAAAAATATAATAATGTAAAAATATACCGTGACATCGAAAATACAGTGAAAAAAGTTTCGCTGCGGTTTTAATACTATATCGAAACATTGTTTAGATACATATAACCACTGCAATGTAAAAAATACAAATTATAATTTTGGTTGCATGAATTAAAAAATGTATTTAAATATTTTTGGTAATATTATTTTAAATACTATAATTGATTTGCAAGTTCATCTTTTGATGATAAAAATGTAAAAAAAAATAATGAATATAAAATTTTTTTACTTTATTTTGGTTTACTTTACACCTGAACTATGCTTAACTACTAAATTTTATTGGCATATTAAATTGTTACAAAAACTTAATAAAAAAGAATTTTTCACCAAAATTGTAACTAAAAAATAATTAAATTTCCTTAAATATACGCTTTTTGACATTCTTTTTGCTGTATTGGGAAACACCGAATACAGTCAATTATGTATACAAAAATGTATACTAAAAATTTTCGCTGCGTACTCTGCTGTTTCACTGCGGTATTAAACCGATATCAAACATTTCTGATCTCAAAACATTGTTAATTTTTTTTTTAAACATTTTTGATCACAGTACATTGTAATGTGCCGTTTTGGATCACAGTACACTGCACTTTTGTGCATGTCACGAATATACAAATAAATGTAAAAAAATATAAAAAAAAGAGTGAAAATATAATAAAAAACCTGTACCTCTACCAAATACAAAAGATTTAAAAAAAAAAAAAATTTAATAAATATTTATAACTTTTTTTTTTCTGTTACATTCTTCCCCCCAAATAATAATGAATAAAGTTTTTTAATTTAATATTTCCAAAAAAAAATTATTAAAATAATTTTGAAATGAAATAATTTATTTGTTTAATTTTATTTCTATTTTCAGATTAATACAAAGAAATGGTAAATTTAAAATGGTTACCATCAGTCATAGGTAGTCTTGCACCAGCTCTAATACCACCAGCTCATATTGGTGTATTATGGTATTTTTGGCAAAGTTATTCACGTTATGTTGATAAAAGATTTTGTTCATGTTCCTGTTGGGATACTGTATTTAAAGGTCCATATGAATCTGGAATTGCATCATACAAGCATATGTATTTTAATGCAACCCAAAATACATTTAAAATATGGATTTTAAGTGTTTTTTGTGTTATTGTATTATATGAATGTTTTAAAAATTTAACAAATTTATTATTACAAAAACGTGCCCGACATTCAATGATTTTATTATTTACATTATCATTATATTCACACTATTATTCCTGGTGGAGCTTTGTCAACTATTATAATGATGACTTTTTTAGTCAATGGAATCATCAAATGATTTTTACGGTAAGTAAAATTTATTGTTGTAAACAAACAAAAAAAAAATAATTTTAATTTCAGATATTATATACATTTACGTATGCATACTTAGATGTTTGATTGTTTATTTAATGGGGTGTTTAAATTGTACGATAGGCAAAACTTTATTATTACTTTATCCAAAAGAATGACTACATATTAGAGTTCATGTTGAGGGAGTGATTTCGTATTATTCGAAAATAAATAATATAAAAGAATGAAAAAAAATAATAGTTTGCATATCAATTACATATATTTACCTGTAATTTAGATATAAACATTTTAAATTGTATTGCGTTACACTTATAATTGGATTGAAATGGGTTATATTAATTTCATTTGAATGACTTTCAATTTATATAGAGAAATCTTACTTAATCAATAATCTATACGTATACGCATACCTAATAATTATATTGAAAGTGATGATCTAAAGTTAATTTGTCAAAAAAGAAAAATTACCAACAATTAAAAAACTTTATTTAAATAACTCATGAAAATAATATTAGGGGAGTTGAGGTGTAAATGTTGACCCCCTTTTTGGTGTGGCTGTTATTAAAACTACCCGCAACTGACAGATTTGGTTTAGATTAGATTAAATTATTAATTGAATTAATTTATATTACAATTATTAAAAATATTATAAATTGTATCATTTTAGTGATAAAGATAATTAAATAAAATTTTTTATCAACCATCAATTAAATATAAGTGAATTTTGAAAAAAATGTGTTAAAGGTATTGTAATTTTTGAAAGTTTAGTCTAATTTAGTGTTTTTTTTTTAATTGGAATATTTTATAGATAAAAAATGTCATAGTTAACAGGGTATTGATATTATTAGAATTTTTTTTTATAGTCACCGTTAGTTTAACAGAACTTTTAAGATTTTAGAAAACCTTATTCGTTGACGTTAGAGTAAAATTTGTATAATTGTTGAAAATAGTCGAATACAGTAATACCTTGTTTAACGTGAAGGATTCGTTCTGAATTTTTGTAACGTTAAACGAAATATCGTTCAACGGGGTTCGAATACTTTGTAAAAGTAAAAGATCGGTAAAAAATAAATAAAATTTAGTACATTTCTTGAAAATTATATATTAATTAAAATAAAAAAAACCATAGATGACATAAAAATTAAATAAACATAAAACAGAATTTAATTTTGCATGCCTTGAAATTGGCAATAAATCCCTGGTCCATTGGTTGCAAAAACGATGTTTTATTTGGAGGCAGGAATACGATTTTCACAGGTATAAGTGCATTAACTTCCAAATCATTTGAATGGCTAGGTGCATTATCAAGTAGAAGTAATGCTTTAGGCGTACATTTATTTCTTTCGCAATATCTCTTCACTTCTGGTGTTTTTGCCCAACAAATCCTGGAAAATAGATTTAGTAACTCATGCTAATTTTTTGTTTTCCAAAACACTAGCAAACAACTTTTATTTATTCCTTTCATTGTTCTAGGTGTTTCAGATGATAAACAACGATTGGCTTAAGTTGAAAGTCACCAGCAGCGTTTCCATAAAATAATATTGTAAATCGATCTTTGGCAGCTTTAAAACTGGAAACCTGTCTTTCATCTTTGCTGATGAAGGTACGGTGGGGCATGCGCTTCTAAAACAAAGTGGTTAAGCGGTTTCATCTACATTGAAACTTAATAGCGGCGTGAATTTTTCGGCCTCGACAATATTTTCAAATGTATCGGGAAATTCGTAAGAACTTTGTATGTCAGCAGATGCACTTTCGCCAGTAACTTGAATGAAAGAATGAATGAAGATTTTATCGATGTTTAAACCTGTCGAACCACCCACGAAAGTTGTTATCTGTTGAACTTTTACCTTTTTTGATTTTGAATTGTTCAAATATATTTTTTGATTTTGCCATGATAACACTTTGGCTTAGAGGAATATAACGAGCATTCTGATCTTCAAAATCCACATTTTTAAGATTCGTTCCATTTTGATCATTTTTGTGTCACCAATATAAGTTATTTTTGCAGCAATTAAAGGTGTCGACGATTGAGTAGCTGTTTTAATTTTTTCTGCATTCGTCATAATGGTTGAAATGGGTTGAATGGTTGAATGTACATCTACTCAATAATTAACAGCCTAGAAAAAGAATAGCATTTAGTGAGACTCCCCCCCCCCCCCCTCAGAACGAAACTAAAAAACACGGGTTAGCCATAGTGTATAGTAGTAGAATCAATCGCCTTAAGATGCTTCTAAAATCAATTAAAGCCTTAATTAATTTTCTGGCAAAATGGGGAGTCTACAAGATCACTTGCACACATTACAACAAAGTTTATATAGGAAAAACTATAGCAGAAAGATGGAAATGAGTCTCGAGGAACACCGGGAAAAAACAGAACTAGCTATAGGAAGAAGAATTAAACAGAGAATTTTTCAGATCCAAATTAACAGAACATATAATTCAAGCAGAGCAATCACATCCGAGATTCGATTCGAACTAGACCCAGTTGTAAACATTAAAATATATGAAATCAAATATTATTCACTACTTCTGAATAAATACCAAGGCAATGGATATTCTTCTTTGTTTAAATTTATAGAAAATCGTAATATAACTAATAAAACCACCCTTTCCTACAACTCTTACGTCAAAAATTATGTTTTCGTCAGCTGTTTTCCCGCTATCAATCGAACGAAAAAATTTATTGCCTTTACCAGATTCAGAGTACGGTTAAAACTAATATTACGAATAACACAACAATATAATTCTGTGGCAATAATACATAACAGCTTAAGTCAAAATTCAAAACTTTTCAGTATGGCTGTTTTATAACCATTACCATTTTCAAATTATTCTGCAAAAAAGTTGGGAATATTGATTTTTACTGAACTTTAAGTTTTAAATATACATATTTGGTTGAAAAATATTCACAAATTATATATAAGTAAATATTTTTAAAAAAAATACAAAAATATATTATAAGCTGTTATAGAGCAAAATGAAATTATAAGCGTTGAAATTAATTTTTAACTAAGATGAAATCACAAAATAAATTTGTCAATAATAATAATAAGTCAATTTCAAAACAAAATTTAGTATAATTGCTTAACTTAATATAAGCTGTAATATTTTTCTATAGAATATTTTGCATGTATAGATAATAATTTATTATATTATAAGGATTTAAGTTGGTTGTATAATATGTGTAATATACAGTCTAGATAATTTAGGCGAATAAATTAGTGAGATTTTCCAAACTTTGAACATTCATAAAACTATAAAGGCTTTGGCATTTTTGTAAAATATTGATTTTTACACCTGGAATGCGATGGTAACAATATCTCATTTTTCGCATATATCGACTTAAGCGATTACTTATATACTATAGCCACAGAATTATGCAACCCTCTACTAACTACTGCTATAGTGGATTAAAAAAGAAAAAAATTCGGTCTGATAATTATTATTTCTTTTTCAAGATATTGGTTTTTTTTTTTATATAATACTTTTATTTATTTTTCTAATTAATAATTCCAAAACAAAACTTAAAAATAGAATTTCTTATATATTCATATGGTTAACTTATATCTAACTTACTTTTACGTACTCTTAATTACTTACATTTAATATTAATTGGACATTATGTACGTATTTACATTTGAATTAATTAATTTTGATTATGTTATACTAGTAGGAAAGGCCCATGCTCACGCACGGTTTAATCATTTAAATAAATTTTATCACAAAATTATATCTTAACTCATCTAAACCAATTTTCTTTCATAAAAGGAATAATAGATTTATCATAATGTGCGCGTAAATGTTATCATTCCATTTTTTTTGTTAGTTTTTCTTTTTTGTTAGTTTTTCAGTTCATCAACGTTTTGAATTTTTTATTATGTAATTTTTATATTTTCTATTTTGAAAATTTAAAAAATTTATTTGTAGCAAATATTTATTTATATAAAGTGCAGCAAAAACAATTATTTATTTTCATAAATCATTGCTACATATTTAAATTTAAAACATATAGACATTTTGACAATTTTGTGAATTTTGAAAAAACTTTTCACTGTTTTATTTAATCCTGCATTCCTACGTTTATTTGAAATAACTTAATTACCCTTCAATTTTATATACAAAAAAAAATTCGTATAGTTTAAAAATTATGTTGCACTCTTCTAACACGTAAAAAAAATTCAATCTCTATTTTAGTTAGACGTGTATTAAAAAAAAATTAAAATGGAGGTTTCCTTTTATTTCTTTCCTTTTATTTCTTGTGTAAATAAAAAACATAACAATAAACAAAAAAACTTTAAACAAATTTTTTTTAACCCATTCAACGCATCACCTTTCTCGGTCTGGTATACGGTTGCAAAAAAAAAAACATAAGCAAAAAAGAGAAAGATATAAAAGCTTAATATGATATTCATATTTATACATATATACATATATAAATATTCCTATTTTCAAATTTTTCTGATTTTGTGAATTAGTTTGCTTGTTTTCTGCTGCTCTCCTAGTACTATTATTTTATGAACCAACGACGCAATTTCATTTTGCTCATCAAGAAAAAAAATCTTATCAGGGCCTAATTATTCATCAGAGAGGCCTACGTGTTTAGAAAGTTGATTTCAATGACCACGTATTAAACCAACCAATCAACGTATAGTTTAGAGTATTTAAAATTTTTTTTATTGCAACAAAATAATTCTTAATAAATGATAAATCTGTTTTCTCTTAAGTTTAATTGTATTTCTTAAATAATTTAACAAGCTAAAATTCAAAATAACTTTTTTATTTTCCATTTTTATTGTTTATAAAATAATATAAAAAAAAGTAATAATTAAGTAACTAATCTGTCACCACTTCATTAAACTTTACTTCATAATTAAGTTGAGCTTCATAATGAAGTATAGTCTGTCAAGGGTATTAAAAATAAATGAAAATTAAAAAATTTACTGAAAGAAATACATTGGTGTGTAAATAAAAAAAAGAAATGGAAAGAATGGCTTGTGTATCCATTAAGATACAGAATCAAATTGATAGAATAGTTTATACTCTTCTACCTTATGCATACTTATATAAAAAAATTCAATTCCGATTTTAATTTTACACATTAATCTATTGATATGAAGATTGCTTATATGTATGTATCATAATTGTTTCAAGAATATGAGTAGGTATTATATGCATATCTAAGCACTTTTGTTTTAATTCATTTTGGTCTATGCCTGCTCTTCCTTTTATTATTTCAATTATTATATTATAATTTATTATAGGGTTGCCACTTGGGTTCAATAATACCATACATTTCTTTTTTATACAGCGAAATACTTTTTTTAAATTTTTTTGTTCATAAATTTAATATTAAAATCAATGTTTTTTTCAACATTCTAAAAAAGTTAAAAGAAAATAATTTTTGTTCAAAAAATTTTGAAAAAATAATCTAAAGTTGACCTTTTTTTTATATTTAGGTAGTGAAACTGAACTTGAAAAGGGTTGAAAAATATGCTTCTACTAATTCAAAAAATTAGATCCAAATATGTTTAAATATTCCTTTTTGTTCAGGTTACATTTTTGGAGAAATTTATATGAAGTTTTTGTTAAGTGGCAACCCTAAAATTTTGACCTTTATTATATACTGTACCTTCTAAATGTGGCTTATATATGCATATATATATGAATGCAGAATCAAATTGATAGAATATTTCTATAGGTACTCTTCTAACATATGCCCATATAAAAAAATTCAATTTCAATTTCACATTTTAGCTATGCTATCATAATTGTTTCAAGAATAGATAGGTACATACATATGCATATGTAAACACTTTTTTTTTAATTACGTCCCCTTTATATAATATTCATATTCATTCATATATATAGAAACCACGTCTCAATTTATTATTTGCTGCAAATGTGGATTGTGGAATGAGAATTTAAAATTTTGTTTGGTGTTGTTGTTGTTGTCTTTTTTTTGCAAGATTCGTTTTTTTATATTGTGTTGTATATTGTTATTATTGTATTCAAAAAATAAAAAGTTTACTTCTTCTTCTTTTCTGAGAGCCCAGTAATTCCACCATCGTTTCACCAACGAACTACACAAACACAACCCTATTTGTATTAAGGATATGATATTATTGTTTTTTTTTTTTAAATAACTAACAGATTTAATTTTGGTACTGAAATAGATTTATTCAGAGCAAAAATAAATTTTTGGAAAATATTTTTTATTAAGCTTAAATACTACATATTAATTGTTTTTTACCGAATACCCTGGAAATTCAAAATTTACTTTAAAATATTCATTTCTTTTGCATAATTACATTTCGAAGCTTTCAAATTACACATTTATGTTATACAAAAATTCAAACAATAAAAAATCAAGTAAATTTTTTATTATTCTGATTTTTTTTTTTATTTTGCTCGGATGTCACACAGATTTCATCACCCACATTTAACTTCCTTTCAAAAACATTTAGTTCATAAAATTTTTATATTATTGTACATTATTAATAAAAGCATTTACAGTATACACTCAGCAAGCTAAGAAAACTTTTTAAAAATGTTATTGTATTATTTTCTTTTTATAAAATACTCGTATATTTTTTTTTCTTTCTAAATAAGTTTTTCCATCTGAAGAATTTTACACAAAACGATTTCATATTTTTTTATATACAGACAAAACCAGTACTTCCTAAATACAATGAAATCATAATGACAATGTTAAAAAGTATTTTTTTTTTTTGTACTGTACAACTAGGTAGATGAAAGTTTTTGTCTAAAAGATACATTTAAATTATAAAATATTACAATTTTATTACGTTCATATCTATATTTAAAAACGGATATAATGTGAACCTAAGTTAAGTGGAATATTGTATTATCATTATGTATTTATGTTGGTTTGATAACCTGTTATAACTGTACTTGTAAATAGCTACGATTCTTAGTAATTATTGTCAATTGTGTTAAGATATTGGCTGCATTGCAAGGACCACAAGTTCAGTAAAACTCATATTAGATACCTGATACTTATATCTAATATGAGTTTTATTCAACTTGTTTATAAGTTGTGATAAAATGTATAGTTTAAAATTGTTACTGTTAAAATTTTTTAAAAAAACTAAAATTGGACAACTCTTTAATATAGAAAATTTTTTACAAATTAAGTTTAAACCCGATATTCCTGCCGATATTCCTTCAGATAACAAAATAATAATTAATTGAATTAAAGTTACTCATTCCATTCATGAAAATACGAGATTTTAATCATTCCATCATAATTCGAAAAACACATTTAATGATATTTAAAACCACAATGTCTCAACAGCAACACAACAAATTTAGACCTAGTAAATAAATCCGCAATACAGTAAATTTAGACAAAGGTTATGGTTAGTTTTCCTAACTGATTTTGTAATTACTTCAAAAGGCTTGAAAAATGCTTTTGAAAGTTTGGGGGATAACGTTATTTAAATCAACATAGCTCGTGGGGGTATCCTCTTTTCCCATAATATTTAAAACAAATTTGGATTGATTTTCTACAATTTCTCGAAAGATAGATTATATGCACTTTCTTCAGAAGGTGTAACAAAAATTTTTAACCATTTTATAAAACTTCTCAATATAATCATGCTAAGCAGAGAGACTAGGGAAACCTACCTAAACCTAAACCTATCTTCTTTCGACAAAGGATCATTTGTATGGAAAACGGACGGTTCCAAGAAAATAAATGGAGTAGGATCTGGAGTATATGAAAAAAACCTAAAGGCCAATATTCATCCAAGCCTAAACTCTACAAACAGAGTTTTCCAAGCCGAAGTACATGCTATAGAACTCTGTGAGAGAATTCAAAAAGAAATTACAAAAAACGTAAAATCTACATAGTATATATAACATAAGATTTTATTTATCTATTTTCTTAATAATCAAAGTATTCCCAAAGTTATATAAAAAAAGTACTTGGTGGTATTCTTCTGAATAAGGCCAACTCTATACTCGGTTTTATTAAATGTTGAGCAAAATACTTCAACGATTCTTATGTACTGAAAATGTACTCTTTATACCTGTTTAGTTACACCTAATTTGGAATACGCCAGCCGGATGTAGAATCCTTTCTACAATATACATATTAACAGCTAAGAATTAAATCGGCCCAAAAAATATTCCTAAAATTTGCTTTACGCAATCTATCACGGGATTCCATTAATCCATTCCTATTAAAAATAAAATCCATTAAAATTAATCTATTAATATTACCTCCACATGAACACAGATTGACTTTATTATATCTCAATTACTACAAGTAAAACGCAGAACTATTTGTGATATAGTATTCTTAACTGAATCAATCAAAGAGAACATTTCTTCCACCCAATTACCAGTTAAGCTCAACTTTTTTTCTAATTCAAAATTACGATATAATAATATATGCTTAACGTGGTTTAACTTACAGTTTCATACAACTAATTATGAGTAATTTATACAATTCTCATATTAATATATACTACTAACAAATTAGTCTTTAAAAAATAATCTTTAAAATGTCAATAAACGTGCAGCCTATGATATTCCTTTACCTAACTATATTTTTATAGATTACATTAATTATGTTGTTGTAGCTCAAAAAAATATATATGGTAACTTACTTGATTTAAGGTTGAACATAAATAAAATACTTATTAAATAACTGAAGACCTTTAAATGAAATAATTTATTTTGCATATCGTAGGACTAAACACGGCCGGCACTATATTTTTCAGATCTGTTCAACTACTAGGGTATGCTCACGACATTGACATCATAGCCAGATCACAACGGGCGGTCGTCGAGGCCTTTACCCAGATCGAAGAAAAAGCGAAACGAATGGGTCTCAAAGTAAATGAGGATAAGACAAAATATATGTTGTCGACCAATAAAAAGGCCTCTCAACATCATATTGGTTATAACATCACTGTCGGCACATATAATTTCGAGGTAGTTCAGGAGTTTACCTACCTTGGAAGCAGCGTTAATCCCACAAACGACATCAATGTGGAGGTACGGCGAAGAATAACTCTTGCAAGCCATTGCTGCTTCGGTTTATCAAAACATCTCGGGTCAAAGCTCCTTTCTCGAAACACCAAACCACAAATCTACAAAACACTCATACTTCCGGTTTTGCTTTACAGATCAGAATCATGGACACTACCGAAGGCAAGTGATCATGCACTTGGTGCCTTCGAGAAGAAAATTCTTCGTCGAATATATGGTTCTGAAAGCGACGATGGGGTCTGGAGGAGAAGATATAATGCCGAATGAGCTGTACAATGAGGTGGACGTAGTCACGAAAATTAAAGTCAAGAGACTATAGTGGCTCGGGCTCCTAGAGCGGATGGACGAAAATGCTCCAGCCAAGAGATACTTCGAATCCAGACCCGAAGGTACAAGACGTCGGGCAGACCAAACCTTCGTTGGAGAGACGAAATATCGGCGGATTTATGACCGGAAATGTGACCGGGAAAAATGGAGGATGTTAATGAGTCAGACCCAGGACCTACATGACCTTTTGGCCACCTAAGTAAGTAAGTTAGGATTAAATAGTGACGACAACCTGAACAAATTTTCTGGTATCAGGCTGTAATCACTTGTTTCACTAATATTAATAGATCTCAAAAACAGTATGGCAGCATATGTATGTATTTTCCATTTTAATAATAAATACAAAAATATTGAAATTCAGCCTTTGTCGTAGTAACATCCATCATGTTAATTTCGGTTAGTTTTTCTATATTACATTTTAAGAGAATTTACATAGCCTAATTCCGTAAAATTTGCAGTCTTTATCTTTCTTTTCTTAACTACATTGAAACAACAATGATGAACAGCAGTCTAAATATGGTAAAATTACCGTGTTATATCTATATCATTATTGCACACTTCTCTGTAATTTGATTTCCAATTCTTTTATAAGTAACCTACTTTTTTAGAAATTTTATTACTCATTAAATAAGCTTATCTGCTTTATTTTTATCTAATTATTTGTTAACGTTTAAAGCAGCGTCATTATCAGTACGATTATTTATGACAATGTGTTTAGTTTTGCTCAAATTTAATGTAAACTTATCAATGCAAAGCAAATCAAATAATTTAACAAGATCTAAAAACAATCCTGTAGATTTCGATCGACTACATATGGTAGAACATTATCAGCGAAAAGAAAAATTTAGAAATCCTGTATACACAGTTTAATATATCATTTATGTGGGTTAAAAAATTTAATACTTTTAATATTACACCACATGTGGCAATCCTTTGTTTGCATAACAAATATCTGAAAAAGTTATATTCACACTTTAAATTTATGAATATGTGAATACATTTGTAGTATAAGACAGAAAAGCAAAGCAGCAAAATTTATTAACAACAAAAAAATTGCTGCTCGCAAACGTAATTAAATATAAACGCATACTATGTGGCAACAAAAAGACGAGCATCAAAATCCATTAGCTACAAAAAATTACCATTTTGCTACCGCGTCAAGCACAATAAACATAAATCAAATAAAAAATTAAATAGAAAATTTTATATAGTTTTTCTTTTCCTCTTAGAGAATTCAAATTTATTTTTGTTTTTTATTTAATCGTTTAAATTCTTTTCAAAGGTATTTAATTTAAATTTTATTATAATTTTATCAATCACAATTTAAACTATAAATAACATAATTATTTATATGCCAGAACCAACAGCTTAGTTTCAATAAAAAACCGAATGAAAAGTAGATATATAAAGGAAGTGATATAGTGTAACTGTGTGATTTTTTTTTCGAAAATACAAAGTAAAAATAAAAATTTTCGAAAATTTTATGATATCTACAATGTTTTTCGAGCATTTATTTATCAAATCACTGGCTGATCAACTCATTAAAATGTAGAAAACTACTGTTATTGTCAGGACTAAGCCTTCTTAATTAAAACGTAGTTCCATTTTATTTGATCTTACAAAAATACTCTCAATTATTGATTTATATAATCCAAATGACAAAGAATAGAAGACACAGAAAAGTATCTAGGTGTATGACACTCAATATAAAATTTAAATGGGATCTCGTGTGACAAAGAAGAATTGAATGTAAAATATCAGAAATTAAATTGGCATATTATAGAAACCAACTCACTTTTATCAATACAAAATAAATTACTGATTTATAATTAAGTCCTAAAAAAGATTTGGATATATGGTATCCAAATGTGGGGATCCACAGCAGCTATAGTGGTATCCATATTGAATCCCTCCAAAGATTCCAAAACAAAGTGCAAAGCAATATGGTTTGGCAACAATTGCAGCCTAACACCGAGAATAGTCTTAGGACTATATAAAGTGTGGATTATTGGGCCTATAGTTAGCTATGAGGCCATTGCATGGGTTCCGAGAACATTCACAACACATGCCATAAAAAAACTAGAAGCAGAACAAAAACTTCCGTATCTTTGTGCAACAAGTGCTTTTAGAAGCATACCTACAGCGACTATACAAATACTTCTTGGGCTTCCACTCTTGCATCTTTATGTAAGAATGGAGGCCCTCAAAGTTTCAAGAAGGTTTAAAACTCTATGGAATACTAGAGGATGTAGAAACAAACATCAGAGGCTATGGAAGGACTTAGAAGCGAACCAGAAAGAGTTCTTCATACCAACAGATGGCACCACTACATATGTAACCCTAAGGGAGAGATATGAAGTAGAAAACCTTACAAGAGAGACCTGACGCGGTTCAGAAGAATAGACTAGGTCCTAAAACACCTAGGAAATTTTCACTGAAGGGTCTCTTACGGCTCTAGGCGCGGAAGCTGGATTTTTTTTGTGTATGGTAGAGTAAAGATTGTCTAACAAGGACGAACTAGCCAGATCATCGGCGGGCAACATTTATGAACCGGAGCCGGTAGTCTCTATTGGTAATATTAAATTAATCGATAGAAAACACCCTGAAGAGGGAAACAAACATTCTTTGGGAGCGTATTGAAGGCCACAGAGTCTCCAAAATATATGCACCAAGAATAAACATCAAAATAACCAAATTCCTGCTAAATCTCAGTAGAGAAAACTATAGGAAGATGGTGGGCATACTTACTGGTCATAACCACATGAATAAGTACATGTGCATACTAGCACTAAGTAACGATCCAACCTGTAGGCACTATCTGGAAGAGGAAGAAACCGCCACACATGTTGTAGGAGAGTGCTTAGCTCCTTTAAAGCTGTAGGAAACGCAATGCATAACCACAGAAAATTTCTCCAGGATAAAACTTTCAAACGTATTGGCCTTTATCAAAAGGGTCGACTAAGTTTAGGGTGTGGAGAAGGGCATAAAGAGCTAAAACCCTACATGTTAGTTTGCCAAATTATTCGAGATACGTGTAATATTTCGAGATATGCAATCAGATAAGCAAAATTCGACATACCTTCAAAATTATATTCTTCAAAGGTAGTCTTCTCTGGAAATACGAAATTGTATAATCAAACCAGTAACTACTATACCATAAAAGTCGAAATTTTCGATATTATTTGTTGCCACATAATTCGGTCACGCAGTATACCTTAAAAAAAGTGGAGAAAAATACAAGGGATTTGACGCCTTAATGTTTAAGGTAGGTCAGTTGTATGTAATTTTACATATACATGATTTATTCTCAACTCTACTATAATTAAATGACAAAAACTACTACTACTATCAGTATCAATAAGCCTTCTCAAACATAACGTAGTTCCATTTTGTTTAATTTGTTACCAATTTATACTCTCAATAATTATTAATTTATATAATCCCATTGACATAGGGTCCAAAAATCCATATTTACATTTAGCGAACTTTCGATTTACCTCCAGCGGAAACCCTCCAACACCCATAGTTAAAATATTTTCACTTAATAATATTATGACGCCTTGTATATGAAATACTGTTGAAATTAAATTCCCAATATAATAAATAACCTCAAAAAATGAATCCCACTGTGAATTGTCCTGAATTATTATCATTAATTAAAAATCAACTACACAACATAGTAGTATGCCATCAATCTATTTAAAATATACAAAGATGTTAATTTTAAATAATATTTGGCCTAAATTTTAAGATTCGATCTGTTTCGTAAATATTATTTTTTTTTTTTGTTATTTTACTCTAACCATTTAAATAATTACTAAATTTCATTTATTTTTACCATAGTATAAACTAACAAAATGAAAAGAAAATAATAATAAAAAAAAATACATTTTGATTTGAATAAAATAAATGTTTTCATTTTTAGAGTGCTTCTTTTTCAAGTATATTTCTAATTTACAATAGCATTAAAAGTATTTAAAACGTTTCAAGAGCAAAACAAAACAAAAATTTATAAACAACACCTATAAACAAAAATACGGTATAAAAACAGAAAATAATAATTACATTTCTATAAATAATAATATTCTTTGTAAGATTGTCTATTTTATAGTGTATATATCTAAAGATGTATCTCACATATAACATTTTTTAAGCTTATTAAGGAGTTTTTCACTTGACTGAGTATTCTTTAAAATATTTTTTTTTTATTGTAAAAAATTTTTTTTATTTAAAAAATATCATTAAAAAAAACAAATGGAAGCCCCTGATGACTTTACAAGTGTATAATAGATGAGTTCATAAAAAATATTAAATGTGAAATAAATACAAGTTATTCAGTACACAACTACCTATACATACACGTAGTATACACCACGTTACATTTGATTAAATCTAATATAAAAAAAAAAATAAAAGTTAAATTCTGTTATTTTTTTTATTTTTCAAATATTTTTTTTCGATGACCTTTAATAAATTTATTAAAGGAAGGACATTTTTCTTTTTCTAATCAGAGCAATGCTCTTAACAGTGATGTTGACCTTTCAAAGGACTGGAAATAATGTAAAATTAAATTTAAAAAAAAAAATGTAAAATAATTATGGTAATTTACATCAAAACTTAACTTATATTGTACAACAAAAGTGTTTATGGCTTTGGAAAGACTAAAAAGAAACAATAAAATCAGCAATAGAGTCAAAATAATCGCATATCAAGTATATTTATTATGACAATTATTTTATACATCATCATTGTCCTGTAACCCCATGGGGGGCATAGGGCGAATAATTTAATACGCTGGACCAATATAATTTAACGTAAGAACCAGCTAATGGCAAATATCAGAAAACAAAAAAGCATAAGATCTTGTACAAGCCTATATAGAAAACCTGAAACTGGTGACAAACATTTCTCTCACATAAATACTTGTAATATACACCTTAAGTATATAGATTTGATAATTTTTTAATAAAATTAATCAGAATTCACTTTAACAGAACTCTAAACACAACAGAAAATGATTTAATGTATAACAACATGATATATTACCATAACGTACAAGAATACTTAAAAAATTGTTTAAAATCGGGTTTTTACATTTCATACGAAAATATAACGTACACAGATAAGTCGTAGTTTTATACAAATTTCTTAATTTGCCAAAATAACGTGATAACTATCTTCACTGCAAATAAAACAGGTTTCACAAAATAAGAATAATAAAAAGAATAAACAAAATTAAAAATTAAAGCTGTTTAACTATTTTGTGCAGCGTTGATTTTGCAGACTATAAATAGAAAACATATAGTTCAATTAAAATTATAAAATGCATAGGGAAATCTTTTGTGAGTATCTATTTTGTAAACAAAATGTGTAAAGAAAAAAATGTAAACAAAATTTAATTCAATATATATTTTTGTTATTAATACATTATATTTCAGTATAGAAAAATATATAAATAAAATAGTTTTTAAATAAAATTAATTTTTATTTATATATCTGATAGAAAAATGAACTTTTCATATTTAATTTTGTTGTATGGACTTATAATATGGGGGAAATAAGCTCAAAACTAAATGTAAATAAAATAAAAATATTACAAAATAAAGCCAACAAATCTATATTCGCTTCATTACAGAACTTCAACATATTATATATACCGGGTGTTCCACAGCATACGTTTCAGCTTTTTAAGGGAAGGAGCCGTTATTGTGCTCTATCGAAATGACTTCCGGAAATGACTAAAAATGGGTTTTTCAAACTGAAAATACTTTGAGATTTTCAAATGGGAAGAGGTAGTTTTGTTTTACAAATTCGGATTCTACGTCAAAAAATAAGAAACATTTGTTAAAATTGTTTTTTCAGTATTTTTCTTTAAAATTAATCAAAATATAACAAAAATCTCTCCATATTTTCTGTTGGGAAAATAATCATTTACTAATTATAAACAATTATTAATGAAAACGGTTTTTCAACCAATACTCTTTTACCGGACACCTGTTTGGGTTTCTAGTAATTTAAATTAAATGTTATAAATCCAATATGAAAATCGCAGTCGGAAAGACACTTGAATGATGTCTAGACTCCCCAAAAAATTTAAAAATATATGTATATATCTACTAGTATAATGCCATTGTTAATCTAGTAAAGTTTGCGTGCAGTTTAAAAAAATATACATATTACAACTCAAAACACCAACACAACAACAATGTAAATTAAATATGTATCATCTTTCATCATAATGCATTAATATTATTTTCTCGCTACATTTTACTTCTACCTAATTTTTATCTTTCATTTATATCGAACTGTTTTTTCATTATTATTATTGTTATAAAAGGCTTCAGACAAACACAAAATTAGTATATACATAAGATATAAGATGTTTAAAAAAACTATGCATGGATTAATATTAAATAAATAATTATTAAATTTATTTATAATTATTTGCTTAAGAAATCAAAACAAAATAACTAATAGAAATATTTTTAGAATAATTTTTTCATTATGAATCATTTTCTAATTTTTAAATTTATTAGGATTTAATCAAATGTTAGGTAGTGTATGTATATGTACATTGAAAGATCTGAAAGAATTTTCATTTATTACACCATTTCAGAAATAATCATTCTACATGAATTTTACAAAGCAGATTCCCTGTGCCTGTGACGTAAAATAAAATAGAGAAAAATGTAATTGTAATCTCTAGCATTTTTTAGGAGGTCATGACAGTAATTAATAAAAGACAAAATGGAAGTGTAGGTGCAAAAATGAAAACAATTTTATGAAGTACTTAAATGAATTTTATTTTTGTTATTGTTTTTTTTTATTCAACATTAAGTTCAAAAATATTCTCCTGTTTTTTCATGTTTGATGATATAAAATGACATAAAGACTCATCAAAAGTTCAAATTATAAGAAACAAAGAAAACAGGAAGGAATGCAACTTTAGTAGAATTAATCTTACAAATGGAATGAGTATTTTTTAAAGAATTGCAAAAAGATTTTTTTCTTAAAATAACAAAAAAATTAGGATATTTCACAAAATCCTTCTAATTTTGTTTTGTTTTAATATTTTGAAAAAAAAAACGAAACAATGTAGCCCTAAAGCTAACTGTCTTTCAGTTTTAAATTTTTTCCGTTCTATTCAAAGACTATTTTATACAATAGTTGTAAGTTGATCCTATTTGAGTAAAATGTATTGTTCTGAAATAATTTGTTGGTGTTTTATTTTAAAACTTTAGCAGTTTGTTAAAAAATGTTTGAAATTGAAATTAAAATCTATGCATACAAAAGTTTACATTTTGAGTTTCATTTGGACTCAAATGTTTAAAACCAGAACTCTTAGTCTTAATTCAATCTTAAACGCATTATCATTATGTATCCAGGGAATTAAATGAATAATCAAATCTAATAAATTCAAATTTCTCATTCGAATAATAGCATAAACCAAGCCAATGCGAGAAACATGCAACTTCAAGGTATCATGGAATACACATATATATATATATATATATATCATCATCATCATCTTATAGCACTACAACTCTGGGTAAGCTTCGGCCTTCATCACCATGCTCCTCCAAAAAGGTCGATCTTGTACCGCTTGTCTCCAATTTGGGATTTGTAGGGTTTGAGCATCGCTTTTCACGTCTTCTGCACATCTGCTTCTTGGTTTACCTTTACCACGACTACCATCGGGCTTCTATTCTATGAACCAAGTATTTTTCGGAGAATTTTTCTTTCAAATATGCGCAGGCTATTCTCCTCGGCCACGTTCACAGTCCATACTTCGCACCGAAACGTCACTATGGGGCGTATGAAAGTTTTATATATCCTCATTTCGGCCTTTCTTGATATTAGTTTTGATTGTATCAACTATCTGTTGGCATTGTAGCATCAATTTTCGGCCTGAATTCCGTTATAAATACAGCACTGCATATACTATTATCACTTCTTATTGTTGCTTCGAGGTACGTAAAGCTTGTAATTCCTTCAAAGTTGTACTCTCCGTTTGTTATATTCTTATTACTTCTTATCTGTTCATTTCTTAACATTTTTAGATACTTTGTTTTATCTTCGTTTATTTTTAAGCCTACTTTTTTGTCTCGGTTTCTAGTTATACAAATACTTCTACCCTATATCTGTAATAATTGACAATTTCTGAAGTATTCCCACATTTCTAAGAGCTGTTAAAATTATGTCTATATTTATGCTGCCAAATGCTTGCTTGAAATCTATGACAAGCATATGAAGGTCTCACAGTATTTCTTCAGATAAGTAGGCTAATCTGGAGTATATGACATTGGATAATATTTTGTAAGCCCAGCTTAGTAACGTTATCCCCCTGTAATGACATGCAACAAGTCAATTTGTCTCCTTTTTTGTGAATTGGACAGATTAGCTCAACCTTCCACTTCTCCGGAATATTTTCTTGCACCCATATTGTACATATTAAGCTATGTAGCTTTCTATGCAGAAATTCACCATCTATTATTAGAAGCTCAGCTTTTGCTGCTGATTACATATTCTCTATTCTGTAATCTTTTTGGACCGAGTATTTTCGGAAAAGTAGTTTCTGACAGTGTATTACCTTGTTTATCTTTGCATGCATTTACTCTTGGTTGGAAGCCTGTTATCTGTTTTTTAATACTATTGTAGAATTTTTTCATGTCACCTTAATAATTTTCGTTTTGATATTAACTTCCTAAATTTATTTACAATCTATATTAATTATAAATATAACAAGCAAATATTTATTATGTAATTTATTTATTTTATTTATTCATTGGTGTCTCTTTTTTGTCTGATATCTTATAAATCGCAAGGAGATCTTCGTTTTAGTCTTTTCCTCTGATATCCAGTTCATCTTTAGGTTACGGGTTAAATTGTTTGGATGAGCTCGAAATTTGTGTCTGTATAGCTGGTGTCTGGGTCTGTAGTGTTTAGAGCTAAATTTAGGTATTAGACTTGATAACTTTATTTGGCACAAACCAAGGAGGCATTTACGAGTGGCCTTAACACCTTATTTTTGAATCTTTGTATGATGTTAATGATATTTTTATTTTGAATCTTTGTATGATATCAGATTCTTAATTCATTCGTTGTGGGAAACACGTTTCTTAAGAATATTCTAAGTTTTTTAATACTAAAATTTATTCTCAAAATCTAATTTCCTGAATCAGCAAAAAAATAAGAAGATAAAAAAATAATAATATCAGTTCAATAGCATTTCATAAAACAAGCTAAAATAAACTTAAATAAAATTAATAATTCCTGAATCAGCATAAACAAAAAATAGAAATTTTGCAGTGTAAATTTACATATCATAATTATATACCTTAACAGTAGGTTTTTTGAGTTAACAATGTTACAAATAAACTTAAAGCGACTTAGGACATCTTAAGTTTTTGTACAACTTTTCGAAGTTTCATATTGACAACAATATTTTTTTCTACATTTTGTATCTTTTATTTCGGTTGGTATGTTTGGCTAGAAACGGAAATGGAAATTCGAAAAGAAAGAAGGTGAAAGAGAAGGAGGGAAATAACGAAAGAAGGGGTTAAAATTCGTCTTGGTCAAATTCGTATGTAGGTCAAAAGTATAGAATTATTTGTGTTTAGAGAACTCATAAGTTGGAATTTGTTTCCCTAAGCTTTATTCAAACCAAAAAGGAAATAGAAAATAACAACAGAACATGGTGTGAAATTAAACACCTAGCGTAAAACAAAATTAGATGGAAGAACTTTGTGAAACCGTATACTCACAAAATGAGTGAAGTAAGATAAAAAAGTATCGGAAAGATTACAATACAAGACAAAAATCTCTTCATCATGTTACGATCTGATAACATTTTTTTGATGATTTTCGCTTTTCAAGAAAACCGAAAAAAATCCAACAGCTCTATCAACTAAATAAAAGGTCTATCTTGATCTAATTGAAAAATGAAATAAGAAAAAAAATAGTAACTATGTTATGGTCGATCGACCTGACGTGATTGAAATTTTTTTTATTTTTTAATGTTACTACGTCCTTAGTCAACTATATATCTAATCTACAAAGAAGATCATAATACCAAATATGGGAGAGTCAAAGGTTTAATAAATTGTCTTTACTGAAATTAAATTCAAAATGAAATAATTAAAAAAAATTACATTTATAGGAATTAAAAATTTTGGCCTATGATGACCCAATATGGGTTATAAAAGGAACAAAAGATTTAACACGATGAACTGACCCCTTTTGAACCAAAACATCGATAACATAAGCCAATAACAAAATATAGATGTATGCACATATAATACAGACACACTACTCAATCAACAGCATCAATTTTAAAAGAAAACTAGATATATTAAAAACACTGCAACCAAAATAAAAAACCAAAGGAAAATACTTTAAAAAAAAAAATAAAAAAAAAGGAAAAATATGTCAATATTATTTAAACAAAATAAGGAAAAGGAAAATTCAAAAAGAATTTGAGTTACGCACTCAACATTTACAAAGAATAAACAAAAATTTGTGTTTTTAAATACAACTTGAAATTATTTGAAATGATGTTCAAATCCAATCTGAAGTGAAAATTTAAATTTTAAATAAAACATGCGAAATTATATCATATAAAGCCTTATATAGCTCTAGTGCTCTTCATTATAATATAAATTTGAAAAAAAATATTATAATTTTCCGAGGGTAAAAATTTCTTCCTTTTTTACAATGAATTTTTCGTAACTAAAATTCTAATAGCTATTCAGTGATGTATAATTGAAAATGGCAAATATATATACTTAAAAGATCAGATATCACATAATCTATTTTATATCTAGAAATCATTATTTGAAGTGAGGTGTGTTGTTTGCAAGTTATTGGATACTGATAATTTTACCTTTTCGTATCGGACCCTGATGATATGCCGTGTGTACAATCTCATAAAACTAAAATTAATTGTATGACATGTTGTGAGTGCGGAAAATGATATCCAATTATAAAAAGAATGTAACTGCATCTGACTTTTAGTCTACTAATATTAAAATTGTAATTCAATGAAAACACAAAACATATAAAATAATATAAATATGATATAATTAAAATATTTTCACTTCATAGTTTAAAACACTATGCAGCCCCATCGTAGTGTGTTAATATTATAATGTTATATTATATATTATTATATAAATATTTTTTTTTACAAATATACTGCACCGCAATTTTCAATTCATCATCAATAACTCATCCACCTTCAAAAAAAAATCAATAAAAAACTAAATCAAGTAATCAACCATACTTCTTGTAATTAAAATTATAGTGTCAAATCTAGTTCAGAGTTTCTTAAAGTGTGGATAACGATCCCAAACGCGTATCAAAATTTAGGACTCACGAAAAGAATTAGAAAAATAAATTAAGAACCAATGAACATGAATTGAACATTTAAATTAAAAACTATTTTATTTATATTCTTCGTATTCTTACTTTTAACTCTCTGAATTTACTCTCCTTTTATACGGAGCACACCATTAAACGATTATTACACTCAACAAGTTAGGCTAAATTCCCACTATGGTTGCTTAAAAGATTGACAAATCTGAAATAATCAAATCAGGGTATCTGACAAATACAAACAATTGGTGATGAATAAACTTAACATTAAATATAAACTCATATATAGATTTAATAGAAGCCAATATGTGAGTTATAAAAACCAAAACAAATTTCCACTTAGTAAAATCAAAACTAGATGATAATGTGATAAGTGGATTAAAAATGTATATCAATTTTATCAAAAAATAAAAATATAAAAATCAAGTGAGAAATTAATTTATTAATTTCTAAATTCAAAATAATGTTTATTATAATATTAACATATAATAAAGGTGTTTGCACTTTTAAGCAATTCGAATACCGACACAGACTAAGCGTATTGTACGCAATTGAGGAAGCCAATTCAAATTGAATAGCTAATTCGAATATGTCGCACCAATTCAAAAGTACTACCAAGATAGACTGACATTAGGAGAAACAAGCAAGTAGATAATGCTTGTAAAAAATTCACGAACACAAACCCTGAATAGTCGATGGTAAGTGAAGATTATATAGAATACATAAAAATAAATGGTACACTCATGCATGAAGCCAGATGGAACAGCAAAACTGGCAAATAACCAATTAAAACAAATTAAACGGTCAGTCGCAAATTGGAAAAATATTGATTTTGTTAGCCGGAAAACCGGATGTATAATTTACAAAACTTGAAGAATGTAACACATTCGTAACTTCTTATGCATAAGTATCTATTCGACAGACTTTAAAGAAGTGTACCTACATGAGTAGTGCACTTACATGTTCATGTGGTGATTAGACGCCAATAAGTATTTAACAAGTTTTTTGGGCCCTTCGTACTACAGAGATATTAGGAGATAATATGATATTGGAGGTTTGAGTATCCTCGGAGCAGATATTGAGTAGGTATTTGACCTCATTATACAGTGCAACATGCTATCAAGATCATATATAAATTCATCAACAGGCTGTTTATTTTACTTATTTTCTTTTTCCATGTTTCTTTTCTTTTTCTATTTGTTTAATTTCGTAATTTAAAGCTTTTTATTTATTACTTTATATCATCACTTTAAGCCTAGCTATTGTCTATTTCAATTCCTTATTTTTAAATTTTAACTTTAAGTTTAGTTATTGTAGATTTCAATTTCTTATTTTTAGTTTTTAGTCTTTGTACACATATTACAGAAAATGCAGATGCGACCCAAAAACCTACTGAAATTCACTGGCCCAATAAAAATCTAATCTAATTTAATCTAATCTTTCATACTTATTAAGATTAATACATTATTTTTACATGGGATATACATATATCAATAACATTAAACTCTTTATATAAGTATATTATATAATTTCTTTTAAGCTTGCTTGTCTTATTCATTCATTTTTAAAATTAATTTTTAAACCAACAATAACAATTGGAACAATAAATAATGATTGAAAAATGTAGGCTGTCAGGTCAAAACAATTAATTTTTTTTTAAATTATCATTAATTTCCGTAGTTTGCTTTTGCATTTGGTATAGTAAGACAAGACTATACCAAAAGATCTTAAAATACTTATCCTCTATACTTTTTAATTTCAAAGAGCTTTATATTAATATTTTTTGTTGCTTTACTATAATTGACCACTTTCTTTATTGTGTTTTTGTTCCTGATAGATTACAGCAAATGAGATGCGATAAACTTATCGAAAAAGGGTGATTAAACTTAACGAAAAAAGTAATGTTTTGAGGTTTTACTATTATTAACCTCTTGATTAATTATAATATACCTCTTGATAAATTACATTTACCAATGTGGAAAGTTTAAATTTTTTGGTTCGTGTTATTGTTACTTTCTTTTATTCACCAAGGTGGAAAGTTCTACGGACATTATTAGCGTATAAATTAGATTGGATGATGAAAGAATTCATGCATGAATTTAATTGAAAAATCGCCATAAATGAATTTTGTTTTCAAATTTATTTACCTTCTACCACTTCTACCCTTAATAAATGGACTATAATTATGATGCCACATTTAAAAATATTTATATATATATATAAAACGAGAGCTTAACAACAAACAAAAATTCCATAACCAATTATTATCAATAACGCTTAAATTTGTATCTTTATCAACATTAACAAAAATTGCGAAAAACCGAATAAAACCGTTTAAAAAAAGTTTACCTGTAATGTTTAACGTTTAAGAAACTCTGACCTATCATTCTAAATAATGGCAGAGATAGTACTTAATTTTAGTACCAAATAAAATGCTCAATAAATACTGTTGAATAAAGTTAGATTAAAATTTCAATAGTAGAAAATCTAATTTACATTTTTAAAACCTTTCAATTTTACCTACATACATATTACATATATATACATATATACGATACATATATATATTTTGTTTTGAAATTATAAAAAAACAAAATCAATTATAGAAAATTGCGTGCCAATAATAAAAGAAATCAACTTGAAGAAATGTCAAAAATTAGAACTTTTATAATATCTTAAAATTATTGAACCATTACAAATTCTTATAATTTGTTTTTTTTTTAAGTTAAAAAAATGCTTTCATTTAATGGCAGTTACAGGTACAATATTATCCAACATATCTCATATTTAAGAGTTATAAATTTCATGTTAATATCATATAAAAATAGAAAATTTTGACATTATTTTTCTAATTTTTTTTTTTTTCAGATTTTATTATTTTGTTAAATGTTAAAAACAAAAATAATAAACAATTTGAAACTATGCAATAAAACAACCAAAAAATGATTATAGAAACTGGAAAAATTTTATTGCAATGAATACAAAATTTTCTTTTCACTAGAATTAGAATTCGTGACGATAATTTCAATTTTAAGTTTATCGTTGTTTTTTGTTTTTTTTTGTTTTAGATATTTTGTACAAGAGGGAAAATTAATTGTCAAATTCACTTGTAAATTGAATAAAATAATTTATTTTTTTTTTACTTAATTTAGGAAAATTAAATAATAAATATAAAATGGATAAATGTTAAGGGTGAAATTTTAACATTACAATTATTATTTCTTTTAGTTAAAACAAATTACTAAAATTTAAATTAAACAAAATCTAATTTTTTTCGTTTTTATGAAATTTTATTTAATAATTATTACTTGTTACTGACATGCTACTATTTAGTCAATAAGCAGGCAAAGCGCAAGATTTATAAAGTTGTCGAATCTGTTAAGGTTTCGATATGGCGAGAACCAGAGCTGGGTAAAATACAAATACTATAATAGTCATTGAGTAAAAGTAAATTTGATTTCAAGTATTTACAATATTTGGCTCTTCTGAAGCAAATATTGTACCCACGTAGGGAGTACCAAGTGACTATACTTCTAGGATACCTGATGTTTTTAGCTTTCCAAAAATATATATTCTTAACATTTTTGGTTTTTGAAATATTCTTAATGGTTGATATCCTGAGAGTTTGAATTGTTTAACGTTTATTTGATTACGTTAGGTGTTGCTGTTGTGGAGGTATTGTAGTTAAAATTTAAAATTAAAAAAAAAACAATCTTTCATAACATAAAGTTTTAGGGGTTGTTTCATTCATCAATCATCACAACACTACTTGAACTCATCAGTAGATATTTGTAGTTTAGTCACTTGTTTTGCAGCTTTTGCATCCTGTTCCGGTGTTCTGGTAACCCGGAAAACATGACTGTAATCATGACTGTAAAATAATCGCTTTATACACCATTTTCACTGTTGTAAAAGAAAGACTGCTTCGAATTCGACGTAGAAAGCCATTTTTTTTTTTAATTTTTCCACATACGTAGTCTAAGTGGTCACGAAAATACATTTTATTATCTATTATAACACCTAAATACTTAATACTCGTAACAGGTTCAATAATCTCATTATTAATATAAACAGCAGGAACAGTAGAGGCTGCAGATCTGATATTGATATGCATAAATTTTGTTTTTGTGAAATTGAGCTTAAACTTGTTCATACAAATCCAGTTATGTATATTTTGTAGGTCTGTGTTTAGATTTCGAACTAAGTCTGCAAAATTTCTGCCACTAATATATGCACATGACTATACGGCAAAATTTAAGTATATTCCCAATATCATTAATTTATAACAGGAACATTATAACGCCCAACACTGATCCCTGTGGAACACCTAATTTAATGACTAGACTATGACTAGATAAAACATTGTTAACATTGGTAACCTGCTTTCTTCCTACTAAATATGTTTTAAACCAGTTTAGCTCGTTGTTTTTTATCCCATATTGTTTGAGTTTTGACAATAATAAATTTGTATCTAATGTCTCAAATGCACGCTTTAGGTCTAAAAATACTGCTATGACGAAATCTCCAGTATTTTGGTATTTGGCGGTTTTGTATTTGGAATTGTGTGGCATTATACATGTAAATACTTACCGACAAATGATACAGTCAAATGAAAATACAGGAAAATTGCAAAGGCACAGGCAAATAAAATACAGGCATACGATAGTAACTCCTTTTTTTGGGAGTCTACCATTTCAGTACTATATAAAAAATAGCCTCTTTTTCAGCAAAGGCGTGTAAGAGTTAATTACGACCTTTATTTTTTTTAAAATTGCACTTGATTATTTCTGAATTACAATTACTATAACAAAAAGTAGAGAAATTTTCTATAATATTATTTTAAATTATACTTTTGTTTTAAAATTGACAGCTTTTTTTTTCAACAAAAAGTGTAGAATCGATAATCATGTATATTATTTATTACACTCTACTATTGCTATATATACTTAGTTCATCAACCGATTTAATCGACTGAATAAATCAACCAATTATAATATTATATATACCTACTATCATCAACCGATTACACTATAATTTTGTTCAATTTAAAATTAATGAAAGGTACACTTACATTCATAAATAAAATGCATTTACACGTTTAATTTTACTCTGTTTGATACCTTAATTTATAAAATATAGGTAGGTAATAATAAATAAATAAAAATGAAAATAACAAAGTATAGATTTCGAAAAATAAAAATACAAAAAAAAAACCAAAAAATTAATGTAGTGGAACAACATTTGTCACGAGGTATTGTTTTATTTATTCAAACTGAATTTTGTTAATCACAATATGAAGGTATATCAACTTACCTTCATTTCCTATGCAATTCATTTTTTTATATTTTTTTATATATTTTGATTTTATAATTTTGTTAAATTTCAGGGAATTAGAAGGTATTTTATACAAACCAATATACCTTATAGAATTGAAATTCGATTGAAATTTCAATTCAATCGATACCACCATCATATCCTTTTATTTTTCTTGATTAATTACTTTCGTTAAACAAAACTCCTTTTTATGATGTTTTATCACTATTTGTGTTCAATACGTTTTTACTTGTAATTAATTAATAAAAAATTGTATGTATGTATGTGCATTCAACACGATTTCATATGATTTTTGTACTTATTGGAAATTGTAAATTCGAAATTAGATCAGTTTCCATTAGATCAGATCAGTCTCCTAATAATAAATGTTTCACTTTTCACATCTAGCATACTCCTTAACTATACTAACTATACTGGAAAAATATCAGACAGTGCACAAAAAGGGTTAAAAAGTATGGTTATATACTAACTACAGTTACTTCTTAGATCAGTTATTTCTGATCCATACAATACCAATTCTAGAGTTTCGCAGAGCAGTCACCCAGGACCGTTACTGTTCATTTTATCTAATAATGACGTAACAACAGTTTTGAAAAATAACAACATATCCTGACAATATCAAAATCTTTAAGATAATTAAGTCGTACGTACCTAATGAAGTTAATTTAGTTCAAGAAGATCTTAATGTGTTCTTAAATTGTTGTGACTTTAATGAGTTAAAATCAACGTGGAGAAATATGCTCAAATCAATTACACTCGTCACATTTCTAATTATACTCTAGATAACAATGTTATAAAGAGATTTAATTACTTTAATGATCTCAGTATCATGTTTTGATACAACATTTCAACATGCTTATAACACAGAGAAATGAAGAAAAATGTTCTACTATTTTCAACAGTTATATTACAAAATTTTACTCTATCGCTAAAAACAAGTTTTTATAAAAACTAAGATCTCAACATTATCATCAATAAAGCAAATTCAATACAAGATTTTGTTAAAAGATGCTCAAAATAATTTAATGACCTTCTTATATAATTAAATCTCTATTTACTTCCTTAGTTCATTTGAATCTTGAATATACAAGTCCAGTATGGTCACCTAATCATGTCGATCATATTAGTAGGATTGAAGCTATGTAATTATTAATCTAAGAACTTCCTAAAAACTTACGAAACTTTCCTTGGCCTGATCCTATACATTTTCCACCTTAAAGAGACAAACTAAAGCTTTTACAGTTGAACACACTTGAAACCAGAAGAATCAATGTTGACGTCGTATTTATTTTAATGATTAATTCTGGTGAAATTGATTCACTAAATGTCAAGGATATAATCAATTATTATCGTAATTTCATTACACGTTTACATTCAATGTTGTTCAATATTGTACAAATTATGGTAAGTTCTAACCTATTAACATAATGTGTATGTTTCTTAATAAATATAGAAACAATATCAATATTTCTATGAATAAAGGAACAACTTCAAATTAATTTATTTTCTTTGTTATCATAATCTTCACTTTAAATAAACAAGTAAAAATTATTGCTTAATTATTGAAAAATTTATGATAGTTTTAATTTATTTTTTTATATGTATTTTGATTTGAATTAAAAATTATATTTGTTGTTTTAATATTAATTTTATTCTAATTTTAAGAAATATATTTTGTAAAATGCTTGTGTTAAGTATAATGAATTGATTCTTATTTAATTTTTCTATATATAAACAATATTTTATTTTATTTAATTAATTTGCCGAACACAAAATTACTACTCCAATACTGTCTTATCATTGATTAAGAATAATTACATAAATAAAATAAAAAAAAAATTATTGTGTTAAGTAAAATAAATTGAAAATAAAAAAATAAAATTAGCGAACTCTGATTTGATCTATTTTTATTTATGTTAGTAAATTGCAGTAACACCCAGATTTTTAGCATGCTCAACATAATATAGAATAATATTATCATTTATTTTCAGTTCAGGTAGGTTGGTAGTAGGAATTGTTTTTGAATAAATAACAAGAGCTTGAGATTTATCTGGGTTTAAATTCAGGTTGTTAGTAATTGCCCAATAAGATATGGCAGCAAAATCATTCATTTTGGCAGCACACGATGGAAGCTGTGAGTGGGGGCAGCTCATAAATATCTGAGCATCATCAGCATAAAGTCTTTAGTGCGCTACACTCAAACGTTTTGGAATATCAGTTATAAGACTTTAAAATATTAACGGACCAGAATGGAAACTTGGGGTGCACCACATCTTATTTACAGGTAATCTGAGGCGATATTCCCTATGTTTACAGATTGGGTTCTGTATTGGAGATAGTTTTTAATAAGCTTAACAGCAGAACTTTCAAGCCTTTAACATAGAACACTTATTAGAATACTACTGGAGAAAACAAAAATAAACATTCTTTTAATGAAACGTAATTAATTCGCTTTTACTTCTTCCAGGCGAACATTCGTCTAAAGTTCTTTTATTTCTTCTGAACATTTATTTTACTGAAACGTAATTCATTCGCTTTTAATTCTTCCAGTCGAACATTCGCATAAAGTTCACCCGAGGGAATTGTATATGTTTCTTCTTGAAGAACACGTTCTTCCTATGGTTTGTTGGGTAGTGACCAATGAAGTTTTTATTAATTTGTATTTTTTTATTTATTTCAAATGTATCTCAAAAAAAGCTTTAGGTATACTCGTACAGAGTTTATAATTTATAAAATAGTTTTTAACAATGAAAATGAACAAGAAATTTGAACGTCAGTGAGAGAAAAAAAAATTATAAATAAAAAATATTATATAAAATAATATAAAAAAATATAAAATATTATTGTCATCATCATTATTTTACTGAAACACCTCCTCAGTGTGGCATAGGGTGGACAATTTAAAATCCTATAGCCAAAGGTATTGTTCGTGCTTATGAAACGATTTCGAAAATTTATTTCCGATTATAGACAGCACAAAATGAAATATTCCGGGATCCCAAATACTATATGCGGCTTATTACATTCAAAACTCTATGAGAATTCACCTTGGTTTAATCGCGATTACCTCAATTTGAGACATACCATTCGTTATCATTTTTTACGAAGTGCTGTTAATTGATTGACCATTTGGCATTTGCTGATATATAGGGGACCGATCAGTATTCAGAGAGAGTATTCATAATAAAAAACATCATGATGATCTGCCGACTGTCCAAGTGATCGCAACTTTTATATCCTTTAACATTTTAACAGATTTAAATAAAATTTGAAAGTAATAAACTTAAAAATCTAATTAAATATATATATGAAAAACATATTTGTGTTTATTCTTATAACAAATAATACACAATTATTAATTAATTTACAAATAATTTGTTATTTTATATATTTACATATTTTTATTAATATTTATATTATATATATTTATTATTTTTCAGATTACAGAATTAATAAGTACTGCAAAAGTAATGCATTTAATTAATAAAGATGCACCATTAACACCAAGATCAATACTATGTATTGTTGGAATATCAATATTACATATAGCTGCTGGCAGCGTTGATCAATTTATACATAATGTGATATTAGGTGAAGGTTACAGTCATCAAGTAATTCGTGATATATCATTAATGATACCAGATATTATGCATTTATGTATACCAATTTGGTTATTTAGACAATCACGAAAAGAGGCATTCACAGTAAGACCATTTTATAGAGATCGAAAATTACAGAGGTGAGTTATTATTTTGAATATAATTATTATAATTTTCTTCTTTATACTTATAGAAGGGAAAATTTATTTGTTTGTTTGTTTGTTCACTATACACATCCACAATTTCAAAAATAGAGTTCTTAAATTTTCCAAAGTTATTCATCATCACAAAAAAAAAAATAACGTAGTACTTTATAATGGTATCAAATGACAGGTTCGGGTAGCTGCTATATACAGCTTAAACCCTAGCACCCATTAGGATTATTTTAAACACTTAACCAGACCTGAAAATTTTTACTTACTTACAAACTTTTTCAAATATGCACAAACACGCCATTATCGTTTTTTGAAATTCGGACTGGTTCAGATAGCTAACATCATACAACTCCTAGCATCCAATATGAATATTTCAAGAACTAAAAGTGTTATAGACCTGAGAATTTGCTTTTAAGTTATTGCTACCTTCTCAAACACTTAGAAACTCAAAAATTAGGAAACTGCTACCTGTACTGGCTTGGGTTGTAAATAAAATATAAATGCCATATAAATTCCCAACATCCATCAGTAATATTTCAAAAACAAACTAAATGTGTTACAGACGTGATAATAGGTTAATAGGTATTCCTGACAAAAATAAACAGTCAGGTATTTTACCGGTTTCCGAAATTTTTACTGGCTCAGAAGAATTCGTAGTGAAAGTAATTTTTACATATACGATATATATTTGCCCGGAAGCGATATATATTTGATTACTTAAGCCTAGTGAAAGAAGAATTTCCGAAGAGTTGAATTGGGTTCATAAATAAAACTTTATTAAAGTATATTTTTTATATTTTGTGTTGTATCCGACAATTACAAATTTAATAAAATTTTTAAAAAAGGAACACTAAGTTGCTTTCCCCGCTAAATTCGAAAGTTCGGTCCAACTTATTTTTACATTATAAAAGTATATAATGTACGACAACAAATACATTTAAATAAATATAAAATAAATATAAAATAAAAACTTCCTCTTAAATTCCGAACGTTCTGAACAATAAATTGTTAAATTTTCATTGTAAATGCGAGATAATTCATATATTTTTTAATAAAATGTAAATGTGTTCTCTTTTTTCTACTTCAAACTTAAAACAAATATTCAAAAATATAACTTAAAAATAGAATGAAATAAAATGTTCGAACAATTTTTTTTACGTTTAGTATTTGTATGTTTCAACAGTTCGACCGAGAGAGGAAAAACACCTTTAGTTTTACCAGAACATAGTACCTCACTATATTCATATGTTATTTTCTTTCTTTCTATTTCTAAAACTCTATGCCCTACTCTCAACTTATCGGGTTTTAAAACATTGATGATGATAATGACTTATGTTTGACAAAACAATACGTCTACGCTTACGCAAATTGTCCATAGCTTCCTAATATTTTAAGTAGTCAAAATAAGTAGAGCCAAACAATTATAATTTTCACAGAAAAAAAAAATTATCAAATTTTTTTTTGTGAAACCTAAGTGCCAAGTGGTAACTGATAATTGGAAATTAATATTTCACTTACTTCTGCAAAGGCAATCAGTAATAGATTGTGGCTTTTTGTTGTTACACAGTCGAGTAGAGTTCATATATTTTTAATGTTCGTTTACACTCTAAAATATGCTGTTAAGGAAAATTTTAATTTTGCTCTCCGAGATATATTCTATAATTTTAAAAAAAAATGTACCTAGAGTTCGAAATTTAACTTTAATAAAAGTAACTACAAAATGACGTGTCTTAGAGTCTCTTTAACAACTAAATTATTGCGATTTTCATCTTTTATTTTATCCCAGTCATCCATACTGCCGTGTTAACTCAAATTCATGTATCTGAAAAAAGGTGTAGTTTTGAGATAAATGGTTTGATTTGGGAAGAAAGCAGATATGTAATTTTATGTATTATATTTATTATAACTTACAGTTACGTTTTTGTTGAACGCAAATTTAAAGTGTAAATAGAGCTTCCGGGTCAACTGAAAGCTCAAGATTCGATTTCCAACGAAGCAAAAAAAATATTTTGCAACAAATCCACATATAAAATAAAATTTGTAAAAGTCGCTAAAGAAAACTTTGAATCTAAATTAATTTAAAAAAAAAAGGTAGATAATCCAGTTAAAGTCCTAAAACCTGTACAAATATAAATTAATAATATAATTAAACAAATAATAATAAAATCAAACTTTTTACAAAATTTTAAGAAGCTCTAATTAAAATATATTTTTTTATTTATAAAAAACTATCAAAATTTTTAATTGATCTAATGAAAACTTGCAATAGTTGACTTAAACGGATTGAACTTACTGCCACTAATTTTTTTTCGGTTAAATTTTAAATTTTCCTAATTTTTGAAGTTTGAATTTGTTGTTTTTTTATTTATCTCTTATTTTTTATGAAAATATTGGTACGAACTGTGTCTAAAACACAATTGAATAAGCATCTCAGTATTTTTTTTAAAATTTGAACAAATTGAAATTGAAAAATTTAAATTACTTACACAAATGTATTTAAAACAAATTTTTTAATAAAATATTTTTAATTAATTTTCTTTTGATTTTTCATTTTAGAGAAATAGTGGCGATGATATTTTGTATATTATTTTTGTTAACAGTGCTGTCATTCTTGTGAAATCCAATAAACATTTATAATATATTAATTAAAAATCTTTATCAGATTTTGGTAATCAATATACTTCCCATTAGGTCATATTCGTATATAGAAAAAATAATTATATTGTACAAAAGTTGTTATTCAGCTAAATAAAAAATAAAAAAATAAAAAATAAAACAAGTTACAAATTTATATTGTAATTTTAGATTTATAAATTAGTTATGATGATTGAATCAATGTTATTTAACATATCCATAAATAAAAAAAAAGTTTATTTATTTTTTTTTACATAAATTATTTGTAATTATAATATTTTCAGTTTCTTTTTTTTCTATAGAAATTTTAATTTAATTTAAATTTTAAAAAGTTATTTCCCCATTCCTTTTTTATTATTAGCCATTATTCTATTTGTAGTCAGCCGTCCTGTTTTTCTATTTCCAGGATTGTCAAATTTGTCTTTTCTTTTTATTTAGTTATTTTTTTAAGAGCTTTTTAAGAGGAGAAGGAGCCGTTATTTTAAAATTTAGAAAGAAGTTTGTTAACTAAATCGAGGGTGCTCTATCGATTGGTGGTTTGGTGATTTTTTGATGTAGAATCCGAATTTGCATTACAAAGTACCCCTTCCCATTTGAAAATCTCGATTTCGGCCAATTTCGGCGATTTTTGGTCTTAAAAAACCGATTTGCGGTCCTGTCCGAAAGTTGACCACCAATCGATAGAGCACCCTCGATTTAGTTAACAATCTTTTTTCTAAATTTTAAAATAACAGCTCCTTCCCCTCTTAAAAAGCTGATACGCATGGTCTGGAACACCCGGTATACTGATATTATTTAAAATAATTATCTTTTCGATTCTAATTCTACACTATTCCTTGTTACCTGCCGTTGTTTACTTTTCTTCTTTGATTTCATGCTGTAACCAAATGGTTATAAAATTTTGTAAATTTTTAGATTTTAATTTTAGTTTTTTCACTTGTTTTTTTCACAACAAAGCAATCAAATATTGAAATGTCAATTGGTCGGATAGTCAAATCGAATAGACAAAACGAGTTAGCAAAACAAATATGGACCATGGTGAATCAGAAGGGCTCTCTTAACGTAGTGGCGTTGAAAAGGCGTGGTATTAGGTTGGGATTATAACGGTCATTGTCACGTTAACAAACAGCCCATCACTCAGACATTGTCACATAACAGGCATCCCATCACTCAGTTAATCTTGAAAGGACTTTAAATGGGTTTTTCTTTTGTAAATTATTTACAGAGCAGATGCAGAGTAGGTGTAAAATTGTTTCGTCTTCTTCTTCGTTATCACAGGTTCTGCAAAAACCTGGAGTGCAAGTTGACTGGAATGCAAATTTTGTGGCATGTTTGCCAACGAGACAATTGCCATTATAACCCCAACCTAATACGACGGCTTTGGATACATTGCTTGGCCACATAGCTGATCCTGTAACATATTGAATGAATTAATTAACGCCAACTTAAAATATAGATATTTTTTATTTGAATTGAAATTTAAATTGAAGTCGAATTCCATATATGCTTATATGAAAAACTGTTATTTGGTTGTAGATATCTTTTAAAGCAAAACCAACTTTAATTTAAATGTAAGTAATAATGTAATTAAAAATATGAAATGTCCGTTCTGTATCGGAAACCGTGATGAATTAATAAGTTCAATATGATATGTATAACAATTTTTTTACTAAAATTTACATACAAATAAAAGGGTTATATAAAACTAATCAAGATAAAATTGTAATCTACGTTTTCACCTACCGATTTTATCAATCTGTGAATGAACATATGTCCGATTCCGAGATTAATTATTGATCTGTTTTGTATAGTTTGGGAATAGGTAATGAACTTGCCACAGGACCACCACAGATTCTTATTTAATTTTTCTATGTAACAAATATTTTATTTTATTCAATTAATTTTTCTAACACAAAGTTACTATTACTACTCAAATTATGTCTTATCAGATGATTAAGAATAGTTACATTTAAATACATTCATTCATATTAAAAATAAATAATTATATCCAAGTTAGGAAAAAAATAATCATTGTTGGTCAATATTATATGTATGTAGCTTTTAGAAAAATTTAAATTAAAAATAAAAAAAACTGAAATATTACAAATACGATGAACAATAAATAGTAATCATAAGAGTATTATATAAGTAGTAAACAAAAACAAAAACACGAGTAAGATATTATGTACAATATTATATATATATATATATATATATATGTGTAGAACTATTAGTACATAATATATAAATTATGTACATATAAACATTAAAAAAAAATAAATATAATAAATTTTATAGAATAAATGTTGCAAAAATCCCAACGTAAAAAATAAAAACATATCCACCATTAAACTTTTTTTATAAAATTATTTACAATACTTTTGATACCACTAATAAAATATACTCAAAAAAAAACAAAAAATAAATAAATATTATTAATTAAAAATAATTTTAATTTAAACAAAATATAATACAATACATATTATTATAATAAAAAATATATTAACAAAATTAAAACAGGTTCTGAATACTATATACTAAAAATAAAATATTCTTCCATATCTTTTACATATTATTAAAATAATTAAAAATTATATAACATAATTAATATCATAATTATTCTGTATGTGGTAAATTAATAAATTATAGATTTTATAATATAAATTAAATTTAGATACAAAAGTTAGATACAAATTACAATATTTAAATTTTATCCAGTTTAAGTTTATAATTCAAAAACACTTTCAGGCAATATACCTTCATCATTTAAACTCACTAATGAAATCAGACAAAATTAATCATTATTTGCATTTAATTGACCATAACTTAATTTTACACAATTAGTTGTTAATCTTTTTTTGGGGAAAATTCTCGGGGGAAGCCTGGAAAGCTAATATAAATTTTATTTCTTATTTCCCGGAATTTACCGAAAATTAAACGGATTAAACGAAATTCCGTGGAAAAGAAATAATTGTTTAAAAAGGCCGATGTTCCTGGAAAAACCTTGAAAGCCCTAACTATTTTATGTTAAATTTTATTTTCAATAAATTTAAAGTTAAATAATAAAATTAAAGTTAGGAAAATTTCTATTTAAAATAGTCTAATGCAAATAATAAAAAGTGAAAGCGAGACTGTTGTCCCAGCATCGAACATAAGATGCAATTGATGACTCGTGTCATTTTTCAAAATGTAATCACATGATTGTTTTATTGGCTTGCGTTTTTTGATGAGAGATTATACTTTTTAGTGTGTCATTCTAGTTTGAATTTTTCTTTTGCTGATCAAGCTACTATAAGCAGTCTTGAAAAGTTAAAATTGAATTTAAAAATAATAAAAATAAACTGAACGGAAATTAAAAAATATTTCATCACAAACTCATATTAATTTATAATGTAATAAATTTTTATCCTGCGATTTTTATAATAATTTTTTTTTATATTTAATTTAAAGATATTTATTTTCTCGTTATTATTATTATTTGATAAATTGAATTGGTTGTTTTTTTTTTTAAACAACTTTGTGTTTTAGTTTATTTTTCAACATTTTTACAAATCTTTCCCGAGAACAAAATATATCAAAAACGACACTAACTACCCACTCAGAATGTTACTCAATTGTTTTTTTAGAATCTAACATAACATAGTTTCAGCTTCAACTTAAAAATAATCTCAAATTTCACTGAATCCTTGATTGTAATTTAATACCAGCAAATACAGATAGCTTTTCTTTTATCAAATAAATTAAAAAATTAAAAAATATTGTTTAATAAACAATGACTCTAATGAGTTATACAACTACAATCGGCAATAATGTTTTCATCAGCAATGTAAAGCTGTATGAAAAACCACCGAAAAACTGAAAATAAAAAGTCAAACTAAACTTTTGTGAAATATTTCATTGTGACAATAACCCAAAATTATATAAAAAAAAATAAAAATTGGCCAGAAATGTTGTGTAATTTTTCATAGTGAATATACAATGAGAACTATCAGCTTGTCCATATTTTTCAAATCTAAAAAGATACATTGGTTCGTTCGATTGTATGAGCTTATATATCAAAAATCCCCATCTAACTTTTTCGCATCAAAATTTTCAAAAAATGATGAATTGTGTCTGCCAAGGTATTTACTTACATATTATATTCATCTGAAAATCTATATTCCAAATAATTGGAACAGAAAAAAAACTTTTTTTTAAGAAATTTACAAGTAAAAAAAAAACACAAAAATATAATGTAAACATATTAAAAACAATATATTATTATACAAATAGCTAATTGTAATAAAAAAATAATTAATTGTAACTTACATATATTTATATTAAAAAAGTTAACTTTTATAAAGAGGTATACATAATGTATACACATTATAAGTACATATATATATACAAATTAAAAAAAAATTATTGAAAATAATAAATTTAAATTTTTTATTTCATTTTCAACGAAATTCTTAAACTTAAAATGAACTGATCGTAAATAAACGTAATTGTAAACAATACTTATTCAAAATAATACATATATAAAATATTAAATATATTTGTTTGTTAAAAAAAAATAATAAAAATAATAAAACAATTATTAATAATAATGAAATAAAAAAACAATACATAAAAATACAATAAGAAGTTATATTATATAATAGTTAAAATTGTTAGAAATAAAATATTTAATTAAATAAATAATTTTATAATCAAAAAGAAATAAATCAATTTTCAAAAACTTTAAAAACTTGTTTTATTTTTTTAGCTGATTTTTATTGTTTTATTAATTATTAATTAGCTAATTAAATTTAATTTTATTTAATTAGCTAATTTAAGTATCTATTATAATTTCAAAGCAAAAATTTTAAAATTCTATGAAAAATTTTGTTAGCATAATTTACCAAACATCAAAGAGGAGATTGAGAATAGGTCATTGAATCAACTACTTAGTATAAGGGTATAAGCATATAAGTAAAGACTAGCCAGTAGCCACTAGCCAGGCTCAATTTTGGTTATGAAACTTTACCGAAAATTTTCTTTTTTTAACAGTTCGTTTGCATTTACTCTCAAAACACAACACTTTACCATAGTTCCTTTTTTAGTATGTAAATTGAGAAAAAAGCGCAATAAAAGAAAAAAAAATTATTTATCATTGTCACAGACGTACACAGAACACCAAAAAACACAGCTATTATTATAGTTTATGAACTTATATGACCCTTATGACAGTAAATTCTACTATGTCTACTATTCTAAATAAAATTATATATTTTTTGAATTGTACTTATGTATCTCTACATTTCAATTTAAAATTATCACTGCTAACAATATACAAGATCCTTCGATTATAATATATTCCAATAAGGTTTTATACACAAATAAAACACATTTTTGAAAGCTACTCTCTGAGCTACTAGAATTGTAGCCTTGTAGCAACTCCTCCTTTAAAAGCAACGATTGTAAATATGTATAGTAAATTGTATTGCTAATTTCTCTCATTAAATGTTATTTTAGAAGCTTCTTATAGTGGAAAAATTGGTGGAAAACTGTTTATTAAAAACATATTATATATTTATTTATTAAAATATTTACTTTTTTAAAATTTGAACATGTATTCTAAAGTATAAAAAATAAAATAAATTTTAATGACTCCTTTAGAGCTATATCCAAATTTGTAATCGACCTAATCTATTTTTTTTGTTTTCTTATAGGATTTTGAAAAAAAGTAGACTTACCAAACAGTTTCCTCTCCTATTATAAAAACTAGTAATAATATAGGTGCTTTTTGAACAAAGGTTTTAATAGCAATATTCCAAGGTAGCACTACATATCTTTAAATTTATAATAATAATTATAGCATCATTAGTTTGAGTATAATTTGCGTACACTATTTAATAGGCAATTAATACTATAATATCCATAAAAACAATACAATAACAATGAATTTACCTAATTTTTTTTCTTTTTTTTAAAAACCTTACCCAAAAGAAGACAATGCCGATACAGATTTTTTCATATACACACGTAAAAACTACAGTAAATATTTATTGCAGAACTTGTACATAAGCACACATAACCAATCTTTAATTTGGTCAGATTTGACTTTGGTTGCTTCAATTCTTCACTTCTTTAATGAGTTTTTCAGGAAATTTAAATTTCTTTGAAGTTTAAAAAACGACGTTTGAGGAAAAATACCTGAAATTTGTCCAATATAAAGACTTTAATAGAAAATATGATTTTCACAACATACAATAATTACATATAATAACTTATGTGGGCTGTGATAAATCCTATATGTTGAAAAGATGAACTTGAATTTATAAGATGAATTTAATTTGAATTTATATTGACCGAAAATATAATAATTAAAATTTAATACATGTTTATTTTATGTATAATATAAAATCAATAAAATTTCATTAATTATTTCATAAAAATTTATTTTCATTCACAATATCTTTGTACAAAACGAAAAGGTAATATATTTTAATATTCTTAAAATCTATTAAAAAAAAGAAACTGCTTTTTTATTTGCAACCTTACTCAAAAGAATATATATATGTATACATACATAATCTATATCATATAAATCGTTATTAATGCATTATTGAAAACATACACTTTGATTTTATTTTTAATAAAATTAAAATCTTGTCTCTAAGAATTTAGTATTGATTTTAAATATTTTTTTTTATATCATCAGAATATTAAATTTAGGAATGAACTCATCAGTTAATAATATAATTAATAACTATGTTTAATTAATTTTTATACGAATATTTTTTTATATTTTATGAAAAAAAATTATTTTTAAAAGCAATAGTTTGATGTGCAAGGCCCCTTAGAACAATAATTTCATGTATTTTATGAGTTTTGTTATATGTAACTATAAATGTTTTTCAAAAAAATGTATGTGTATTTACTATTAACAATTTCAAGTTTGATGGTTACCTTTTTTCTTTCGAATCTGTAAATGTAAATATAAAAACAAAAAAATCATTCCAAACAAATTTTTCTTTACTAAATAGTAATTAAAATATTTTTCATGAGATATGACATGGAAAAAATATTACAGTTTAAATACATATTTTGAATTATCGGAAGACTATAGTAAATGTTTTTTTTTTCGTTCTCTTAGTATTTATTCATAAAACAAAACTGTTTACCGTGCCTAGAAAGAGTTCAAACACAAAACAAAAAAATTTATTATTCTGAGATTAAGATTTTTTATTGTTTTTTTTTATTCTTATAAATTTGGTTTTTCTTTTATATATTTGTTAAATTTAACATTTCTTAATCTATATGACAAAATAAAAAAAATTACAAAAAAAACTATCAATATAAACAACAAAATTAAGATTTATTTATACTAAATTTTTAATTCTTAACTAATGCATTTATTTTCAATTAATTTTAATGGAATGTAAAAACAAAACTTTCTTAATTTAGATTATTTTACATAAAAAATATTGAATATTAATAACGATATTAATATGTTTATATTATTTAATATTTTATAAATAATTTTGCATTAACTTAAGACAATATTTTTATTAACTGTAAAGAAAAAATCGATTATCAGTCTTACAAATATATATTGCAAAATTATTTAAGTACAAATATAAATACGAAACAAATAAATAATCGTTATTAATATTTTTAATTTAATTTTAATTCAAATATACATGGATATCTGTTGTTTATTAATATGAATTTTTGTTAATTAAAAATTTAAACTATATATCTAGCATATACTTTTAATCCACAAAATCAAAATTACATTTATTGACTTTAATGGTTCCATATTATTTTTACCTCTTTTTTTAATTTATATAAAAAATAAAAAACAAATTAATGCGACAGTTTAAAAATAAAGCGACAAAAAACTAGTCTTAATATAAATAAAAAAAGAATTAAAAATATGTATATGTTAAAAAAATTAAGAACAAAAATGGACGGTAAAATAATTTCAAACTTGTACAAAAAATTTAAATAATATAAAATTTTAATATATTAATTAAACAAAAAAAAATTATAATTAAAAATTTTTTAATAATTTTGTAACGAATCATATTCGTTAATTAGTTCAGAATATACGTTGTTTTTTATTGATCACTTATTGATGGTTAAATCAGTGAATCAATTATATATTATGATCATAATAATAAAGAAATAATTTAAAACTTAAGATGTTTAAAATGTTTACATTTTCTTTCGATTCATTAATAATGTAATGACAATTCCTCATATTATTCTTTTAGTATCATTTATATTTTAATAACCAAAATAATTACATGATACTTTCGTTTACAACACTTAATACTAAATATATCTATATAATATATTAATTTTTCTTTTTTTATGAAAACAATTTGAAAATTTAATTTTGCTCAAATGAAAAAAAAAAATTATTAAGACTAAGGTTTCGAAAAGTAAAATTTAGATAAACCATTCTCGTTTTTTATTTACTTGATGACCTCTCGTTGAATGAACAACAGCTTCATCTTGATCATCTGCACCATCAGCTCCTTTATCTTCTTGTGTTAAATATTCACCCTTATGCCTAGCAATGTACTGACTTATTAAGACTGCCATAATTATAAGAAGAAGGAATAATAATGCTAGAAGACCTAAAAAATAAATTAAATTTTTTTTATATTAAATTAAATTACATAATAATTACATAGATACATAGATGTGGGATCCGAATAATAATCTATTTAATTTTTAATTTAAAATACTTACTTAAAAAAAAAAAATAAAGAAATTTTACTATTTATTTTGAATGTTACAACTTTATTTTAATTTTAAGTTTATATATTTACTTTAAAAAAAATAAAACGAAAAACTCTACTTAACTTTAATTTTTACCTTACTTTCACATTTTTGAATAGCAATTTATTTTAGAAGAAAAAAAAATTCTACATGCCTTAATACAATATTTAATGCGTTTTTAAAATATTGAAAAATTGTTAACTTTAATTATTCAGATCCTGCACATATTATAAAAAAAAAATATTTTTAAGACATACCTCCTAATAAAGCTGAATCCACTTCACTATAAGCTTTTCTTAACTTATCTTCATCTACTAAAGGTGGTGGTCTTGTTTCAAGTTCTATTGGTGGATGAGTAACAGGTTCAACGCCACAAAAATCTTCAGTTAAAGCTCCTATTTTTATTTTAATATAAAAGTTTTTTTTGAATAATACAATACCATGAGACAAAAAATTAAATTTACCTCCAATCGATCTGACATTAGATGGTGGATTTTGTTGGAATAAAAGTTTCAATGGATAAATATCATCGAATTGCACACGTGAAATACAACCTACAAATCCTTCAGCCATTGATTCATTTTTACCAATATACATGTACTGAACATTATTGAATTGTGCATCAGCAGATGCTTTGATATCAAAATGATATTCGACTGGCTCATAATTATCTATTTGCAAAACTACAGTTGAACCACTATTTTTTCTAGAAAATCTCACATCATGAAATTGACCTAATCCAAAATGTTTTTTTGGATAAATTAATTCTTGCCTTTCGAAACCAAAATCAAAAACGACTCTCAAATTACCTAAAATTTTATAAATTAAATTAATTAATAATGGATAATTAACATACAATTATTTACAAAAACACTTAAAAAAACTTTGATTTATTAATTTACCAGAATTTGAAACTAAAATAGTTAAATATTCTCCAGTGATATTTGATGAAAATCCTAATAAAAATCCTTTTTGATTTGATGTTGTAAAGCCTACGCGAATATTTTCTGCTATTGTTGAACGGAAAGATCCTTCAAAATCATAGCGAATAATTGAATTTGATCGTAAGTTGACACCAATTTCTGAAAGTCAAATATAAACAAAAATGTAAAATAATTCATATTATTTTCATAATAGATATTTATATTACCATCAGCACAAATTGGCCCTTTGAATGCACTCCAACGACAATCACATGAATAACCATCATATTTCTCATAACAAGTACCATTATTTAAACAAGGACTAGATTCACAACGACCAACACATCCAGGTGTTACACCGTATAAGCCTTCTTGAGCATATGATTTCAAATCAACCATTTTACCATTAAGCAACAAAGCTCTAATACACCCCACATAACCATCACGATAATCAGTTGATGCTCCAAGAATTAATTTAGATGATAAATATAATGCCCGAACTGGACCTGGAGGCTCACGTACTTCAGCTTTTAGAGACCCATCAACAACAAGTCGAGCTTCTTTTCTGTTATAAATGAAATAGAAAACATTTAAAATTTTAAAAGTAAAAATAATTTAATAGTTTATTACCTATTCCTTTCAACACTAACAGTATGCCAATTATTGTCATTCAATTTATAACTTGTTTCAACATTAACTCCTAATGGTCCACTACCAGCTTGATATTGGAATTGTAATTTAGTACCTCCTATTATACTTAATTTGATATTATCAGTTGGACCCTAAAAATAATTTATTGAAATAAATTAATTTATTATTTGTAAAAATATATACAATTTTGAAAAAAATTTAATTCATTTAATTTTAAATATACCGTTGCATGGAAAATCACAGCATTTTCGATAGTTGTTTTAAATTCCAAATATATATCACCAGAATGTCCCATATCAAATCTAGGTAAATCTATTGAAGCATCTGCAATTCTAAATGTAACCACATTACTGAAAAGATCATCACCTTCGCATCTCAATGGTCCTAAAGTATATCTTCCTTCTTTTTCATCAAGTGGTGTACCAGTATCACCAAATTTAACAGCTTTAACTGGTAAATATTCCTTTTCTTTAATATCACCTCCATCTTCAAGCCAATCCCACTCATTTGAATCACAATTACACCATTTAGTAGGATCTCTACATTTTCCAATAATACCACATTCACATTTTCTTGAGCCTGGTAAAGCTCCAGCCCAGTAATCCATAGGTTGATTTTGTCTTGAAACCCACCAAGAGAATGGACGGAAAGTTTGAGCATCAGCTAAATATATACAATAATTATATATAAAGTTCCACAAATTAATATATATAATATAATTTATACTTACATGGGGAACTAAAAAGTCTTGAAGATCGACAGGCATATGTTAATCTTTGCCAACATGAATGAGATCGATTAAGTAAAGCTTCAATTTGATTTATATCTGCATCATATATTATACTTTGTTCAAATGAACCTGGTTCTTGAAAACCATCTACAGTGGTTGTATGTTCCTGACTGTGCCCAATTGTTGTAATAACACGACCATCGGCTATAATGATGAGAATAAAATTATTTACTCATTTTACAAAATTAATTAAATAATTTAGTCAAATTTCAACATTTGATATAATTATTTAAAAACTGTTAGTCCTGTTGACCAATTTGACGTTGGACCAAAGTCGAATTAATAAATAATTCAAATCAAATACAATCAATAAATTAATCAAATGAAATAAATTTCTTAACTATTAAATTACAACTTACTGTAAAATTCACAAGTAACTGGGAAAGGTCTAAGTGGACCACTTCCATCAACATCAATATCAATATTAACTCTTTGTTGAACTGATTGAACATTTTTATATGCTTGACAGGATAATGGATTTTTAGCTAAAATTCAATACAAAAATAATTATAAATTATAATCAATTAGATAAAAATCACTAAAAAAAATTTTCCTCACATGTATGACAAACAGCTCCAGCATAACCAGTATTTTTGCAATCACATATGAATTCCATTGAATTTTGATGGCAAATTCCATTATGTTTACATGGATTTGGATTACAACGATCAATCATTTGACATGCATCAACAACAACTTCATCGCCACAACAAACATCTTCACCTTCAATCCAATCTTTTGGTAATTTATAACTACCATCAACTTGAATCATTTGCATACAACCAACAAAACCATTTTTGTCTGGTACATCATTTATAACACTCCCAGCAATATAATAAATACGACTAGTGGAAAATTTAATATTTCTTGTTGTTGTCATTGGACGACGATCAATATCCAAAACTAATTCATTTCTCTTTAATGTTAATACCAAAGTATGCCATTTACCATCATTGAATTCTTCATCATAATTATCTAATATAATTCGTGGTTGATCACCTATTTCCATATCAATTTTAACTTTTCCTTCATCCAAAAATAATTTTATATAACCACCCGAAGCAAATTCATGAAACATCATAATTCCTTTATCCTCATATGTACGAAAATGAAATGACACATTCATAGTTTTTTGTGCCTCATAACCTTTTAATCTGGCATAAGATGTTCTTGTTGTAAATGTTACTGGATAAACTTGAGGGGATGGGCAAGCATAAATTGAATTATGTTTTGTATATCTATATGCTGTATCATATGCATCATTTTCCATAGCTTCTTTCATTTCACGAATAAAATTTGTTGAATTGAAAAATAAATTCTCAACACAACCGGTAAAATTTTGATTAACTATTAGACCTTCTTGAATGTTTGGAACCCCACCAATATATATCTAAAATTAAAATAAAATTTTAAATTAATAAATTTGTTTTCAATTAATTATTTTGTTAATATAGATACAACTGATAAATTAATATACATTAAACTAGAATTATTTTCGTATTTCGAATTTATAAACTATGTATCTATATACAAAATTGGAAGAAGTACAAATTCTCACGTCTCAAAATCTCATGTTTTAAAATCTTGTACTATAAAAAATAAGTCTCTATAAAACATTTATTTTGAAAGAGGACCCAATCGTCCTAGACTGAATCTAGATTATTTATCCAAAATTTCAATTATTTATTTCGCTGAAAGTTCATTCACAGGCGATAAAGCTATGTAAAAATGTTTTGACATATTAACGCTTTTTTATATTTCAATTTTTATTCATAGAAGCTGGTTGAACACTGAAAAGTGTATATCCATCTATAACTAAGAATACAAGATTTTGAGATGTGAGATTTGGAAAAATGAGATTTGATACCCAACCTTAGAATCAACCTTAGTCAATTCTATTAAAAAATATATTTTTAGATATTTTATGTTTACATTTTCTTAAATTTTTAGTAAAAAAAATTTATTCGAACATCATGCTAATTACAGTATATACTATAAATATCATAAATTTTAACTCAATAAAATTTTGTTTATAAAAGCAGGTGCATAATCTTCTAAGAATACTCCTGCTACTCAATTGAAATTAATTTTTTCAAATAAACATTGTAGTATATATTTATAACATTAAAGAATATAAATGTTATTCGCACCATGATACTCTCTATTTAAACTAATAAATCACTATTTTATTTTAATACTTACTATAAATAAACAAAAATTAATTTATAAAAATAAAACACAAAAATAATAAAAATAAAATGTTTTTAAAACTTTTTAAATAAAAAGAAGCCCAAGGGTGAAAAACAAATACAATAATTTTTTTTTTTTTATTTACCTCTCTGTTTAAATTTAATCGGCTGAATTCCCCTTTAATACGACCTTGTACCATAACACGATCAACAGAAAATAAGATGTCACGACGATTTCTCGACACAACAACATCGTGCCATACATTATCATCTAAAAGGCTACCAACTGATAATGATGTCATTAATCCTGAACCCAAATCAACATTCAATACCATTCGATTTTCTTTTAATTGTAAAGCAAAATAATCGCCTTGTGTACCACGTGAATACAATACAATACCATTAGCATTTGAAGTTTTAAAACGAAATTTAATTGCTTCACGGGAGGATGCAATTGGTTCCCTTAATAGATCATAACGTACAAGACCAGTTCCATTAAAATATAAATTGTCAGCAACTGTAAAAGAAAAACAAAAATAATAATAAACACATAAAAAATAAAAACAAAAAAAAATTTAGTAAAAGGATAATGAAAAAAAACAAACTAATGAAAGGTGTTATTTCAAGGTTCATTCCATATCGATTTCATATATTTTTTAATGTAATTTTAACAACTCTTCTTCCTTTTTTAGTTTTATTTTTATTTATTCTTTTTCATTATTTTTACTATTAATACACTCGAACATATTTAGATTATAGAAAATAGATAAAAATAATAAAAAATATTATGATGAAAACCATAAAATGATAAACTTACCATAGTCACAACCATATAATTCGACACGCATTGATATCCGGTCATGCCATCTGGTAGGGTTCACCCTGATCCATTGTGCAATTATCGGTACATCAAATGAATTATAATATATAGAATCACCATCTGAATTACCTTTGAACATCTTTATTTTGAAATTGAATGTTTTTATAAAACAACAAAATAGAAAATAAATACATATTTAAAATAAAATGGACATAAATATTTATTATTAATAATAACTAATATACAATATACATATATAATATATGTAAGTTTTATACATAGGATACCTTCGACTCAATAGTATTCTTTGCACTGTTCGATAGAAATTCTTCTAATTAAATAAATCTTAAATCATAAAATGCCATTGAGTCGACCACACCCTGTATAATGAACTTTTTCAATAAAAATAAATTAATCCTTTTTCCAATTTATTAATTAAATCAGAACTGAAATTTTAAAATGTTTTATCATTGATTATAAATAATTATTATTCTTTGTATTATTCTTAATCAATAATTCATTTAAAAAATTTTAATTTAAATTGAATGTTAATTATTTATTTTAATGTGAAAGAAAAATATTAAGCTTAGAAAAATTATTTGAATAATGATGTTAATTGTTAGTAATAATTGTTAGTCATTTTTTTTTTATTTAAGTTAGCATACATATAAAGACAATATTTACAAAAATTTACAATATTTTTTTTATTTTAATTTTAACTTTAGCTCTGCAAAAAATATTTTACCACTGGACATAATATGGTTAAATAAATAAAGCATATTAAAATAACACCTAAGGACATTTTAACGAAGGAAAAAAAAATCCTTTAAAAGAAAATATCCTAACTAAATGTCTGAAAACACATTTGAGAATCACATTTTCGTCTAATAACTCATTTAACCTAAGTCTGTATTACTCCTTACTGAATCGAAGTTCATTCGAAATCGAAAAATAAACTTTTGAATAACTCTTGATAGAGAATAGAAATCTAATTGAAAACACTTTACGCAAACAAGCGAACATTTGTGTACGAAAATTTTCTTAAACCCAATCAGTGATAAAATTAAACATTACATGTAAAGAAATTTTAAGTATGTATTTACTATACGTCGAAAAGATATACCCGAATAATAATTTCAAGAACTCAATACTATCGTTTTTGTATTTTTCTACAGAGTAGTATGACCTCATAGATTATGTAATTGTTTCATCAAAAATTGCTGCAATTGGTCATCGTCGTATCGGCTGTTGGAGCACTGACTTTATTTTATAGATATCTCTTATAGATGTGAAAAGTTGTTACTTCCGCCTCTTAAGAAATCCGTCCGGAACACGAAAGGAACACAAGAGGATGCAAATTTGGTACTTCCACGGTGTAAGGGTGGGCACCCTTACACCGTTGAAGTACCAAAATAGTTCAAAACTGGTTATGGACATTTATTTATATTCAGAAATTCTAGAATGTGGAATCACATTCCACTACAAGCATTCCCAAGAAACCAAGAAGGGGTAGTTTTTATTTGTTTAATTTATAAAAAAGCAAAGTGAACATCCATACCATAATTCGCAACTTCTCGCTGAATCTCTTTCCTACATTTTTTCTCTAACTATCTCTTTTCTTTTCCAAAAAAGCCAACGGCACGAAAGTATAAAGGTTTCTCTGACCTAAGTTTTGGATAATAATATAAAAAACAAAATAGTATGAAATGTGTACCAAATTTTATTTAATAAATGCATTTTTTGCATTTTATTTACGACATATTACAACTGAAGGGCAAATTTATGAAGAGAAAGTTAATATTAAAATTGTGCCCAGCTCAAAACTGAAACTGCATGACATGCACTGATGAAAGAAATATGTTGCTTCTAAAAAAATTTATATTTGCAATTAAAAATAAAAGTATCAATGAAAGGTTAGCCTGACAAGAATGAATATTACTAATAATAAAATCAGTTTGTGTAAAAAAAATATACTAAATATTTTTGGAAAGATCGTATTCATATCACTGTAAAAATTGTTTGAAGAATATTATTAAATAATATAAATAATAAAATTTGTGTAGATAGATGTAAACCCAGCAAATTAAAAAAAAATTAAATTCAAAGATTGCGTTTCAACCTATAATTAATTGGTAAATCGATGTTTACAATAAGTTGGGTAACATAATAGCAGGTTTCAATAGCTTTTCCACAAGAATATTAAAAAATAAAATCAAAAACATGTATTTTAATAATTATATTAAATTTAAAAAAAATTTTGGCTGTCTCGATTTTTTTTTTAAACATAACGAAAACAATACGTGGCGATCTTTTTTACCTAATGGTACGTTTGACAAGGAAGTGAAAGGGAAGGGAAAGGGAAGGGAAAAGCAGAAGAGTAAAAGAGAAGGAGGAAATGGTATCTTTCTTTTCTTGCTAAACTATTTTATATTTGCATTTTGTTTAATCAATTTTGTTTTATGCTTGTTCGCGTGTCAATTGAATTAAATATTATATTATTTACGTATACTGCATTTGCTAGTTTTTTGATGTCAGCATTATTTTGTAAGAAAATTTTATTATTTACTAAATTATGTACGAGCTAAATTAAATAAATTAATAAAAACGTTCAACTAAAAAAAATTACTATAGGCATCACAGTTAATGAAAGTCATCATTAAGCGAAGCTCAATAATTTTAAGCATCAATAGAGCCTAGAAAGTAAGTAAATTTCTCAGTATATTATTTTTTTATCTTTTTCTTTTTCTTTTTCAAATTGTATTCAGATTTAACAAAAAACAAACTTGTTGTTAATAAAATTTAAAAAAATATTTTGAAACAATGTTGTAATTATTTGACATCCATTTAACAAATTCAAGATAAATTATATTACCTTCAATATATCGCAAAATATGTCGACTATCGCAAAGTCGTGACTTTTTTTAATCGACTTCCTCAGAACATTACAAAGTAAATTGTATTTCATTTTAGTTAAATGAAATATTAAATACGCTTGTTCTGGATATCAGTTCAAAATATTTAATTCTGTTGATAATGTAAATATACTGATTGACACAATTCTTAATAATTGTAAATTTATAATTCTATTCTCGTACTCAATGGTTTTATGAAAATTTTAATTTCTTTGACATTTCTATTCATATTTACATTGCAAACAAGCAACATTCCAAAATATTTAAAATTAACATAACGAATGTATATTTTGTTTGAACGATAAATTGTTTGAACGGTTAGCAAGCAGCCGTTATTCTATAATTTAAAAAAAAATTATTAACTAAATCGAGGACGCTCTATCGATTGGTGATATTTTCAACTTCCCGGGAATACTGCGAAAGATTTTGAAACTCAAAATTCACCGAAATCGAGATTTTCAAATGGGAAGAGGCACTTTTTTTTTGGGCAATTTTGGCAAAATCTGCGTCAAAAAATAAAAAACTTTAAAATCAGTTTAACAAAAAATGCTTGAAGCAGGATTTTCATTAGTTTTATTCTTTAGTTCATTCATAGGTTTATATGTATCGAACCAGTCATAGAGCTTCTCCGAAATATTAGTTAAGAATAGTTCTTGCGATAATTGTCTTAAATTTAACAACTTTAAAAAAAAATAACGATATTCGACGTGCTGTATCAATTGAAATAAATCTTTTATAACTTCACTCTACAAAGGTCCAGACAATACGTACATTAAAATAAAAATCGTAAAGAAAAAAAATTTACACGATAGATCATGTCGGTATCAATTTTCGTTTAGAAATCGTGCAGAAAAAATTATTTCGGGTATCAATTTGATACATACGCGCCCGACGAAGGGTTAAATAAAATATTTTCAACTTGTAATATTGAATTATCGAAGCGGCTATGGGTCAAGCACTTTTTAGTTTTTTATACAAAAACTTGACGTACATAATTACATAAATTTTCTGTTTTTCTTCTTTTTTGAACATTTGATGTACCTACTACCTACTGACTTAAGTGTAGAAAACTGCATTCATTGTAACCAAATTATTGTATTCCCAATAAGTTCCAAAAAATAATTTAAAAAAAATTTTACATTCTAGTTCAAGCAGAATTCGAACTCGGGACTTTATGATTGGTAGTCAGATAAAATAATCCAAGTACAGGAAAGATACCCATTGGTAAATTGCCCAAAAAAACCCCAAATGGTAATTTCTTCAAGAGGAAAAATAGCCTACACGGAAAATAACCCATAGGAAAAAATTCTCACAAAAGAAAAATGCTCACACTACGTGATAACTGTAAATTATGTATTCTTTGGTTATAATTGTTTTTAATTTTGTTTTTGGTGATGGTTTTCGTAAATATTATTACTGTTTGAAAGAGAGAAGAGATATCGTTTGAAAACGTTTCGGAATCTTAATATAAATTCTTCAGTCACATATAATTTATTTTATAGTTGGCACCTGACGACGAATGCTAAATTTTTATTAAAATCTGGTTTTTGCTGAGGTCATGGTAAACCTAGACGATAAAGTTTCAAGTATAAAAAATAAATTATAAAACAATTGTTTTTTTTAATATTCTGAGATCTTCAATAGAAAATACGAATGAGCTCTAACATAGAACAAACTGTAAAATTTAGGCACATTTTGGTATAATTTTTTTTTTATTAAAAATTTGTCTGAGAAAATGTACCAAACCAAAAAAAAAAAATAATTCTTTTGAAATTAATTAATTTTATTGTATTTTACTTTTCTTTTGTAGATAGTAGATCATACTTTTTTTTACCTCGTCTTGTAACGACGATATAACTAGAATCCAACTTCAATGTTCAAATTTATCTATTAAAAAAATTCTACACAATAGCATATACCAGTAATTGATTTGACCCTGTATAGAACGTCCTTCAACTCAGTGATATTTTTTAAATTGGTTGGTAGAGATTGTTAAAATGAAACAGAAATGTAGAATACATTTGTAGTTTGCATTTTATAGACATAAGACTAATCGCACTATAAATAACAAAGTTTAAAATTTATAAAATCTGTAAGATTTCACAAAATCTAATAAAGAGCTCAAATAATAGATCCAATGAGCGTTTTTTTATTAATTTCAACAATAGTTATATGCAAATAATAATGAATTCTCACTGAGTTTGGCATACCAATTATAATTAAACAAAAATATCATTAATAAAATCATGTTTCTTGAAATTAGCGATACCGGGAGTTATCGACTTTTTGAACTATAGAAAAATAGTATAATTGATATAAGAAAAAATATTTTGAATTGAAAGTTTAATGGTTCTACTCCTATATATATATTGAATACTACTAATTATTTATTTCTAACATAAAGAGAATAACAAACAAAACAAGAACAAAGAAAAAAAAATGAATGTTGATTTAAAAATTACCTCTGGTTCACTATTTTGATTTACATATGAACGCCAATATTCACCATCATCAGAATATTGAACAATATATTCCGTTACATATTCTTGTGCACCTGATCGTCCACGTGTTGATATTTTTCTTACCATTTTTTTATCACCCAATTCAATAATTATAAAATGATTATAAGTATTTTCTACAGGTGTCCATGCACTCGCACCTTAACCAATTTAATCACATTTGTTTTGTTTTGTTTGTTTGTTTGTTTGTTTTTACCAATATTACCAAATTTAATTTTTTATTATTTAGAAAATTTAATTATTAGAAGAAAATTAATAAAGAAAATGAAAAAGAGAAAGTTATATATAATAATTAGTAAAAAAGTAACTTTTTTTTAATGTAAATAATGATTTTTGTTTTTAATAATGAAAATTATATTTTGGATTATAAATACTAATCTACAAAAAAATATGTACATACAATATTTTATTACTAATACAAATGAAAAATTAAATGTGTGAACAGGTAACTTAGTATGTGTGTTATACGTAAATTAAGGAATTAAATAGTTTAGAAATGAAACTGTTTCATGTATATAATTTCATTAAAATGACTCATCATAACTAAAAATATTAATTATAATTAGATAATTAGGAACAAACATTTTTTGTAGTTATGTAATCTTGTTTGTTTATTAGATAATTAATAAAGTAAATTAGATAATTAAAAATTAAATTTAAATTTTGAAAGAAAAACAAATGTTTATTTAATATTTAATATTCTCAATACATATGTACATCACATGTACATAATATATAATATGTATATTAATATAGAGCATATTTCTATCAAAAACTATTATAAAATAATTATTATATAATATAAGTTGTAATTAATCGTAATTATGATTAATTATAATTTATTATTATATATCAATTTTCTACCGGCCACCTTTTTAAACCTTATTCATTTAATGAAATTAAATTTTGCAAGTATGAATAAAAATCACGTGTTCATAAAGTTTTTGCGATAATAGTGAAAATAAATCTCATTTGCAAGAAAAAAGTAAACAAACATGAAATTTAAACAAATTTATTTATGTCGAAAATTTGATGGTATTCAAGGTTATGAATATTTTTTTAAATTGATTAATTTTCTGAAAATATTTGTAATTATAATTAATTGATTTTTTTTATGATATTACTTAAAAATTGTAATTAAAATACTTTTTACGTTAATGAAAAATATTTTTCAAAAATAATGTTCAAGCTAAAAATTGAATGGAAATTTTTCCAAAATATAGACATAAATTTAATTTAAAAGGAAGCTCTGAAGTCACATAACTCTAAATTCTCTTAAATTTCTGAAAAACTGAGCATATACAAATTATATTTGCATTGTTAATATTTGTATCTGAATTTTGGTATTATGAACAATTACGGTACCTAAGAACAAAAATTTCAAAATTCATTATTAATACATTGGTATCTAATGTGTTAATCGGTTTGACTAGAACATCAATCAGAATGTATCGATGCTCCATATTTTATTTTTATTTTTTTTGTCAACCACACAATGTGATAGATACTAAAAAACCAGACAAATTAAAAGTTAAACATACAGAAATTTGCACAAATTTATACAAATTTAACGAGTTAACAAACAGACCTACCATGAATTTTTATAAATTCTGTAGTTAATATTCATTTTGGAAAAATTTTTTCCTATGCTACCCAGAAATAAATATAGTTAAATAGTTAAAAAAATTCGAAAGGCATTTTTCAAGAAAATAACTTTTTGTTTTAGTAATTCAATGAACTTTTACAAAAATTATGTGAGTCCATTTGTAATTGTAAATATTACAAGAATATTTGTTAAGAGAGCTGTCTCATAATACTGCCATCACAAAAAATTAGTTACTACGCTGATTAAAATTACCGACTAATTTTTGTATTTTATATCCTTTAATTGACGACGTCCATTCTTTAATATATGAAAAACAAAAATGAAATTAAAATTTGAAAATTATCGAATAGAAGTTTAAACCTTTGTAGTGTAAATTTGAAGAAAAGAAAAAACTAAAGTTTAAAAATATAGTGAGTTCAAAAGTAATAACGATTTAACAGTGTTACGCTAATTTTAAGTCAATTTTTTAGCTTTTCAAACATTTTTTACTTTACATTTTTTGATACTCTTTTTTTTTTTTTTTTAAGTATTTTTGCCTCATTTTTATTTGTAATTACTTTTGATAGGTACCCTAGGTAGGTACCCTGCTAAAACAATTATTATCTTGTAATTTATATTTTTTTTCATGTATGTTTGTTTCATCCTTCATTCTTTTGAAAATATTCGAATGATCCTATACTTATTTTCTTACATGTATAAAGTTTTATTATTTTTACTAAATTATATCTTATCGAATTTTATATTATTATTTGTTGCTATTAATTATTCTAATAAACTATATTATAGTTTCGATTTTTTTTTTACTTTTGTTAATTTTATTGAATTAATTAGTTTATTAGATTTCAGAGCTTTGTGTCTTGATAATATTCAGTTTTAATTTGCTCTGTTTATAAAAAAATTTATATTTTAGAAAATAAATTAATTTTAAATCTGTATGTTGCTACAACAATATTTTTTTATGTTATGTGAATCTACTATTTGTGGTCACTTCAACGACGACTTTTCTGTTGAAATTTAATGTCGGTTTATTAATAGAAATATTTTGTTAGTTAAAAAAAAATTAGTTTTGTTTCTAATGTTAATGCAAATAAAATAACTCGGTACTATTAAATTATTTTGTATAAATGATTAGAAAAGCCGATATCTCATAAAAATTAATATTATAAACTTAGCTCTCACTATTTTTTTTTACTTATTATTTTTTCTTTTTTAAAATAAAATTTTTTGAAATATGAATTTAGTGGAAATTTATTGTCTATTACAAAGTTTCAGACAAATTAAACAAAATGAAAAATACACGAAATATTAAAAAACTAATGAATTTTGAAACAATGGAAAACTAATAAATTGAAATATCAATTTTGATGTTATCAATGTTGGCTCAATATTTACTAAGAGTGTTAATTATGTGATGAATAAATGAACGTGTTTTTGAAATCATGATTATTTTTGAGCGCATTAATTTTTTGTTAGAACAGTGTCGAACTAATGTTGATTTTTTTATTTAATTTGATCAATTATTTATAAAAACATATTATTGGCTAGCTACAAATAAATTACATATTCCTTCAGATATTCGTATGACAATCCAAAAGAGATACGCGCAACTTATATTTCCAAAATTCAAAACTTTCTGAAGTTTGTTTTTTTTTTTATAAAAACCTGTTACTAGCGTTAGAGTAAAATTTGTGTATAATTGTCGAAAATAATCGAATATTTTCATTAAAATTTTAATGATATGCTTCTCATACAGATACGCCTATTTCGTCTACTACTTGCACTTCTTCAGTGTTTTGTACTCGAAAAAAATATTTTGATCGAAAAAATATAAATTCCGATATGCATATGTTATGTTGTTCACAAACCTCAACTCAATTTTTTTTCTATTCTTAAATGCAAATATAGTTATTAATGTGACTTTGAGAGACTTAAGACACGACCAGGATCAAAAATGATGATTTATGTTAACATATTTTATGTAAAACAATTATTACAAGTAGAAGAATGTATCAAGATAAATTATATTTTATTTCGATTTATTAAAAACATACAAGCTAGCAAAAAACTTGATAAATTTATGATAAGGAGTTTAGGTAATTTACGTAAACGTAGACGTTTTCAAAATACTTTGACTTTCTAAATTTACATGTTATTTTCTTTACTATGTCAGTATGTTTTACAATATTACGTCTGGGTTTACATAAATTGTCTAAAGTAATAACTACACAAAGATATATTCATCGAAATAAACCTCTAATAAATATAACGTACGTTCCACACAATTCTTTTTTTTTATACAGTTTCATATCCTTTATAATATAAAATCCTTAAAATGTTACGTATTATCAAAAACTAAAAACAATAAAAAAAAACATGAAAATAAAATATAGCGCTTATAGAAATCGTACAAAATAAATAACAAAAAATCAATATAAAGAAAATATAATAACCATAACTATTATAGTAATAGAGTATAAATTAAATAAATACGTTAAATAAATTCCATAGCACATTTTAGGACAGGATTAGTTTTTAATTTTTGATTGTTATGTAATGTTGTTTTAAAATTAAAAAAAATATATATATATAGATATATTCATTATATTATTGAAAGCAACATAACGCATAACTAAAAATAAAATTTTGATATTTTATCATATTTAAGACTCTCTTCTCATGTTCTAATCACATTTAAACCATAACCATGTCTAAATTTATTATAATTTAAGTATTATTTTTTGTTGTTTTTTTTTTTTTGTTAATTTGATGAGATTTTTTTTAAGATTTTTTTTTTTTTACAATTTTAAACTTACCCTAATATTACCACCTGGTTCTTTATAATCAGCAAATTCTAAATCTGTAATACCATAGCTTACTGCAAATTCAGTAACATATTCATTACTATGTGGACGGCCTTGTATTGCAATTAATGTTACATTTTTGACCATTTTTAAATCGATTACAAGACGTTGATCAAAATCAGATTGTTGTGCGGACCAAGATGTTCCCACTATTAATTATTATTACATATGCGTTTTTGTTTTGTTGATTCAATATGGATAATGTAGTTAAAACCGAGTTGATTTTTTTTTTTTTTTTTTTAATTTTTCATTTAAAATTTGAATTGGATTTTTGATGATGTGCATATGGTTTTTGTTTTTTTTTTTTTTTTAATTAAAGAATAAAAATAAAAAAGAAAAAAAAAGTTATATAAAACAAAGAAAAAACAAAATAAAATACAAAAAAATTAAAGAATAAATAATAAGACTAACCCATAACCAAATAATATGTATGTATTTACTTAATTGAATAAAATTAAAAGGTTTTAATAATACTTAATAATGATTTTAATTGTAAAAAAAAACTAGCTTCATGTAGTTCAAATCGTACTATGTATATTCAAACAACTGAGGTGAGTATATTTCGTATATACAGTGGAACTTCCCTAACTCGTACCTTCCGGAACTAGAACTTCTCTTTAACTCGAACTTTTTCTCTCAAATCAAATAGAAAACAAAACATACGAACTTGTTAGGTTATTCTGCTTCATTTTTCATCGTGATCATTAATTATTGATAACGGCATTTTTTCACGTGATGCTCATTTTACTATTAAGTATTAACTTTCAGTTGACTGCAAACATTTTTATGTGTTGTGTGTTACCTGGTCTTCTAGAAGGCTACAATGAAAATGATATTTTTAATGCGGATGAGACCGGACTTTTTTTAAATGTTTTCCAGGCAAAACTTTAACTATTAAAAACGATAAATGCCACGGCGGCAAGCATAGTAAAGAAAGAGTTATTTGTATGATAGCTGCAAATATGACTGGAACACAGAAGTTAAAAATTCTACTGATTGGAAAGACTGCAAATCCACGCTCTTTTAAAGGAATTAGGTCACTATCAGTTCATTATAGAAGTAATAAAAAGGCTTGGATGATTACTCAAATTTTCGATAATTGGGTACTAGATTTAGATTACGAATTTTTAAAACAGAATCGTAAGGTTCTTCTTTTTATTGATAATTGTACATATTATGAACACCAATTTGCAAAATAAATTAAAAGCAATAAAACTCATATTTTTTCCTCCAAATATGACATCAATAGTGCAACCTATGGATGAAGGAGTGATTAACAATTTTAAATTTTACTATCGTAAAAGAATCCTTGCTAAAATTTTACATAATTTGAATGAAAATCAACCAGTTCGAAAAATTACAATTCTTGACTGTATCAATTTTGTTTCTGCGGCTTGGAATGTTGATAATAAATGACCAATCCGATTCCGAAGATGAAATCTGTCTCGCTCAATTAAGAAATATGATAAATAATTCAGAATTTCATGTACCATTATCAACTTTTGAAGAAGAACAACTAAATTTTGGCAAACACTTCAAATTTTGATTTACAAAGTTATTTAAACATCGATAAAGATATTATTACGAATGATTTATTAAATGATGTAGATATTATAGAACCAATTGCGGAAACAACGGAACTCGAAGAAATGAGTAGTGAAGATGATATCTTTTCTGTGGAATTAACAAATACAGATTTCATTAGTGAAAAACCTGCCTTATCAATAATTAATGATGCCTTGAAGACAATAAAAAATTCATTATTGGTCGAAGATAATACAGCCCATCAATTGTTTAAGTATGTGGATGAAATTGAAATATTTTGAGCAGCACGAAATCAAAAACACAGAAACCAAAAACCTATTTCTGATTATTTCAAAAAATAAAAAGCAGTAATATTATGCATATTCTATTATAAGTGCTAATGTATTTTGTCAACACGAATGTACATTTATGTAATTTATAAAATGATCTAACTTCAAATCGTATAGAAAAATTTTATATTTAGATTTTAATTATGTTGAATTTTTCTTGTATTTTTTGTTACTAAAATATGTATTTAATAAATATATAATTGAAATATGTATGCTATGTTTAATTTTTCTATTACTCGAATTCTCTTTAACTCGACCAATTATCGAACATTTAGAGAGTTCGAGTTATAGAAGTTCCACTGTACTTAATTCTGTTGATGAATTAATGCAACAACAATAAGCAATATGTTAAATTGCTAGTAGGGTAGATGGTTTCATTGTTTTTCAAATCAATTAAAAATGATTAATTTTATTTAATGAAATAATTTTAAAATCTCACGCAATTCTCTATATTTTTTTTTTTATTACCTACCTCTTTTAATAGATATTAATTCTGAGACCTTCCAATTAATAAACGTATTATAGCAATTAATACACGTATTATAGAAAGTTATTGAATGAAAATATAATAAGGGTATTAACGAATAGGTGTAGATCGAAGGTGTAGTCTTGAACTAGGTGTAAAAGTGTATTCCCATTGTAAAAGGTTTACATGAAAAAATATTCCACACGTAGATTTTTACGAGACCCAAACCTATTGTACTTTTAGTATTCTACTTTAGCTGTCATTTTATTTTTTAAGTTTGACATTTTGTAAAGTCTAAATATATATATTTGGAAAATGGCTTAGATAAGGACAAAAGTAATTTTTTAAATCAAAAATTAAAATTTTTTTTTTATTTCCTTGCAAACTGTCTCAAATGGAGACAGACATTCAGTAGTTTGTATTATATTTATATAGTTATGTAAGCAACATATAATGACTGGCGGATGAAAAACCTAATGGAAAGTTATCTATGACAGACAATCTAGTTAGTTTAAATTGAAACAAAATTTTAATTGAATTATTTTATAAAAATAATTACAAGGGAAAGAGCTAGGTACTCTCCTTACAACATGTGTGGAGGTTTCTTGCTCTTCCAGGCAACTCCTATACAGGTTGGTTCGCCACTTATTGCTAGTTTACATATGCACGGTTCAAAATTTAGGTTTTATTTTTAACCCTTGACAGACTATATTTCATTATGAAGTTCAACTTAATTATGAAGTAAAGTTTAATGAAGTGGTGACAGATTAGTTACTTAATTATTACTTTTTTTTATATTATTTTATAAACAATAAAAATGGAAAATAAAAAAGTTATTGTGAATTTTAGCTTGTTAAATTATTTAAGATTACTTCAACGATATAAAAAAATACTTAATAATTAAACTTAAGAGAAAACAGATTTATCATTTATTAAGAATTATTTTGTTGCAAAAACGAATAAATATTTTAGGAAATATTCTTTGTGTGAAAAAATCCAATGGAAGGCAAATGTTAATATAAATAAAAAAAAAATTTAAATACTCTATAGTATACGTTGATTGGTTGGGTTAATACGTGGTCATTGAAATCAACTTTCTAAACACTTAGGCCTCTCTGATGAATAATTAATTAGGCCATGAAAAGATTATTTTCTATCAGAATCATAACTCAAAATAATGTAATGAATTTTTTTTTAGGATAGAACATTATCCTTTTGAAAATTAAATGTTACCCGGTTTGTCTTTAGGCATTTTATTATGCATATTATATTATTATGAAAGTTTACTTTCAATTATTTTCACTTATTTTTAATTATTTTTTTTTCAAAAATTACACCTTAACCACTTGATCAAAATAAAATAAGAAAATGATAATTCGAATTATAATTCAAAACAAAATATTAAAATGTCAATTCGAATTGTTATTTTCAAATATTTAGATTTTCAATAAAAATTTAGTTTTAAAATTTCCAACAGATGGCTTTTTTCTTAATTTAATGGTAAATGAAGTAAATAAAGTAATGGTAAAATTAAGTAAATTTTACTTCGTTAATGAACTTCATTATGAAGCAGATTTTCTTCATAATGAAGCATTTTAGTCTAATGAAGTATAGTCTGTCAAGAGTATTAGTTGGTTATTTTGATGTTTATTCTTCGTACATATTTTTTGGAGACTATGACCTTAAATACGCTCCAAAAGAATGTTTATTTACATCTTCAGGGTGCTTTCTATCGATAGTTTAATATTAACAATATTATTAAAGTTATTTCGTCAGTATTATCATTACCAGTCAAGCCACTATGACCCAGTATCCAGATCAGTTGCACCTTATTTAGAAGCCCTATGTGGTTTACCCTTAATATATAATAATATATTCATGCGAGTTACTGGCTGACCACTCTCTTTTCCACTACTTTGACCTTTTTCTAGTATTTATGTAATTTGAAGTTTTGTGAGATTACAAATAATCACAAGTAAAAAAAAATTCAATTGCAAATATTTAGTTACATACTTCATTTTGCAAATTGACGATTGAACAAAAAATACATTTTATAAAAACATGATTCAGAAAAATATCTCAAATCTATTTCCTTAATACAGTAACAAAAAAGGGATTCTTTTCAAATACAGTAAAACAAAATCTAGCAACGACATATTAATTACATAAAGGTTTTTTTTTCTTGTTTTTATAATTTTGCTTTCTATATTTGCGACAACCCTAATAAAAAAAATATTTTTTTAAGTTGTATATACATATTTTCTAGTAATTAGAAAAAAAATAACACACAGTTTCAATAAATTGTGACTCGGTATGAAGATAGCATCTTTAGATCTTATGCGGTAAAACAAAATATATTTTTATTGTTTTTTTTTAAGTTTTCTACATTTTACTATTTTTAATACCATTTATTCTTTCCACTACCTTTCTCCTACTCCGGTATAGCTCAGATATATTGTGATTCCGACATTGAACTTCAGTTTCTTGTAATTATTACTTTTTTTCAAAAACTAGTGGCCTACTATTCTATTCAACATAATATAATTTGCGTCATCTATACTATGGTCTAGCAGAAGAGACGAATTTTGTCACTCAGGGGATTCGAGCCCATAGATCTTGCCACATCGTTAGATTGTATTTTTTTTCCCATTACTTATATAAAAATTATAATTGATTTTGTGGCGGGATTATACATATCACTATTCGACAAAAGCTTTTAATCTACTAAAAAAAGAGGTATAAGTTAGAGATCTCAAATTATTCGATTTTCTATTAACCGAATAGTCGATTATTATTTTAGACAATAACCGATTAAGCGATTAATCGGAATTAAAAATAAAAGGAAAGATAGACACAATTTAGTTCTAACTTTTTTATTTTTTAATTAGAAAATAACTTAAAAAATTTACATAAAAATATAAAGTATCAGTAAAATAACTTAAGATATTCACAATAAAATAAAAATAACAGAAAAATAAAAAATTCATTTTAAAATTTATACAGAAAAATAAGTTCAAAAATTCACATTAAAATAAAAAAATATAGAAAAGAAACAAATTAAAAAAAATTCAGTGTATTAAACTTTATTTAAAAAATAATATTTTAAAAATACCAGCCCATTTAAAGTTTGCATGTTTAATTTACTCCTAATTTTCGTCATAAAATTTCCTGAAATTGAAAATACACGTTCACTGGCTGTTGAAGTAGGTTGAATCGTTAATAAAGCATTATATAATTTTTCTAAACTGTTAGTGCGTATACCATTTGCCTCAACATATTTAAAATCTTTCTCAATTTTATTTGAAGAAGCTGGTTTTGGAACTGTTAAAAAGGAATTTATTGTTTTCTGCATTTTTAAATATTCATCATCCTCTGAATCTGACAATTCGTCATCTATAATTGAAGTCTCTTCTTCGACAATGATAGCTGGAAACAATTGACTATACAATTGATTTGCTAGTGTTTTTATGATAACCTTTGATGAGTAAGTAAAAAATTCATTTGTTTTTGGATATGTGCAATTTTGTAAAAAATATAAAAGAGACACCAGATCTTTATTTCGGCGCTCATTGACACGTTTTTTTAAAGATTCAAGCATTCCAAGTGATAGCTTTGTGTTCAGCTCAGTTAACTTTTTGAAAACGTATATAAAAATAGCTTCCCCTTTCAATAAATTACAATCTTTTTTGCTTAATTCAATTACCGCAAGCTCCACCGGTTCAAAAACTAATGAAATTTCTTTCAATAAAATTATGTTTTCTTCTTTAATCTTATTCACACCTATTTCATCTAAGGCTTTGTTGATACAATTCTTAGTTTTTAGAAAACGTCTGACCATTGGAACCAGGGAATTCCATCGCGTTTTGCAGTCCAAAAGCAAACTTAGATGTTTATTTTCTTGTTCTTTGATATGTTTTTGAAGAATTCCATTTCTTAAATTGGAATTTTTAAAAAACTTAATGGTTTTTCGCGTTTCTGACAATACTTGTCCTATATCTGGACGAATTGTGACATGTTCATCATCTAGATCAAGAATATCGAAATTAAGATTTGCATCATGATAAAAATTACTTTCATTCTCATTTTCATCTTCAGAATTATCATCTTCACAGTAATCGTTTTCTTCTAGATAATTCTCAGTTTCTTCTATATGCCTCTGTCCTAAATGTGAATTTTGCTATAAAAAATTTCGACAAAAGAATTGACAGAATTTGGTGTATTTTCTAGTAATTAGAAAAAAAATAACACACAGTTTCAATAAATTGTGACTCGGTATGAAGATAGCATCTTTAGATCTTATGCGGTAAAACAAAATATATTTTTATTGTTTTTTTTTTTAAGTTTTCTACATTTTACTATTTTTAATACCATTTATTCTTTCCACTACCTTTCTCCTACTCCGGTATAGCTCAGATATATTGTGATTCCGACATTGAACTTCAGTTTCTTGTAATTATTACTTTTTTTCAAAAACTAGTGGCCTACTATTCTATTCAACATAATATAATTTGGTTCATCTATACTATGGTCTAGCAGAAGAGACGAATTTTGTCACTCAGGGGATTCGAGCCCATAGATCTTGCCACATCGTTAGATTGTATTTTTTTTCCCATTACTTATATAAAAATTATAATTGATTTTGTGGCGGGATTATACATATCACTATTCGACAAAAGCTTTTAATCTACTAAAAAAAGAGGTATAAGACGTATAAGTAAATATGTAATTTTGCTTTTGCAAAAAAAAATAATTCAGCTAAATAAGGATTGAAAAGCTACAACGAATATAAAATCCTATAATGAAATATCAAACTATAGTTAGCTTTTTCAAGGTAATCATTATTGATTCTGTCATGTCTTTAGATTACATACACATTGCAAATTGTAAATCTAATTTTGGGGGTTGGGCCTACAAACAATTACCAAGAAATAATCAATATTTTTTAAAGTATTTTTTTATATTGAAGTAACTACCCAACAAAAAGCGTTGCCACAATTGAAGAGATTAGCTGCAGATAGGAGACGAGGGAAAGATTTTATTCCCACCCTATGCCCTACGAATGGGGTTACAGGACAATGATGATGAAAATAATACCACTAATTACTTCTCCTTTAGCTAATGATTAGTTTAGATAAATTTACATTTCAAATAGCTGATTTTCTAACAAAAACAACTTTGAATTTATCGACAAAGCCATGATAATATAACATATTCACTATACCATATCGACCAGCATAGTTAGTAATAATTTCAATAATTTTTATTTTCAACATATCACATAATTTTGTGATCTTCTCTCATAATTTTTCTTATGTTGTCGAAAAAATACTATACATCCTAAACTATTCACCTAATTTTTACAATTAATTTATATAAAAAACCCTTTTAGTTTAAATTACCAGAGAAAAAACTTCTTCATATAATTATTTTCTTAATTATATATTTTATATTGCCTTAACCAAACAAATCAATTTATTCATTATTAGCATCTCTTTATTTAATTTAGAAATTATCGAACCAATAAACTGTACAAATTTAATTAAGCGATCAAATATATATTATCTAAATCCATTAAGACCATCCATCCATTATAAAAAAAAAAGTAAATCAAAGAGCAAATCATTTTTAAAATAACATAAACGATACCAAGCCTTTTTTCTTTCTTCTTAATCTACCTCATTATTTTACCTTTTGTATTGATTAAACTGTTTAAAAAAAAAAAAAAAAAAAAAGGAATCAAATAAAAATGTTCTTCAAGTTAATATCCTTCAATTATACACATGAGTTAGCAACATTTCTTTATTCAGTAGTTTAGTTTCTTTATAAAATAAAATTTAAAAATAAAAATTATCTACAAAACAAAAACAATAACATCAAATGGTTCAAACGATAGTTCAATACTTTTTGACTTTATCGTCCTACCTATTACACAAAATGACTTAACATTTTAAAATGGTAAACAACCAAAATCTTATTATAATAATATGTACGTATTGATTGTACGCGCATATCCTTGAACAATATAGTAAAAATATATTGTGAAAAAATGTAAACAAAAGAAGGGTGATCTAAAGAAATTTTGTTGGATAATGGCAAAATTGTAAATTCCCAAAAATAAAAATGTATTTTTCCCTACACATCACCATAATATAACTAAAAACAAAAAATCAATTATTAAGTATTGTATTCATAGTAAAAATCAGTCTTTAAATATTATTTGGTTTTTGTTTTTGTTGTTGTTTTTTTTTCATTATATTTTGAATTAGTGTCGTACCAGGAGGTACACTTTTCGTGATACCTTGTCCTCAATGAATATTTATATATAAGTATTGTGCTTTAAAAAGAAATTTAAATGCAAAACAACTCCAGAATTCATTTCAGTTAAGTTAGTCACATTAATTTTTACCGTTTCCGTTACATAATTGGTATTTCGTATATCCTTTTTTTTAGTTTGAATTTTTAAATAAAAATGATATTTTCGTTAAAATTTATTTTATTATTTTTGTTTTTTTTTATTTTTTTTTTATTACATATTAATTTTTATATATGTATTTCTGTTTGGGAACACACTCAATTAAGGGTCGAAATTCAAATAAATTATGTGAGTAAGTAAGATTTTGTGTATTATTAAAATGCCAAAAATTTACAAAAACAAATGTTCACCCCTAAAATAAAGTTAATTCAAAGATGAATTATTATATTATGAATTTTTTGATTCAATAAATTCAACACAGGTTAATATTATTATTTTTGCATGTAATTGAATATTTAAGAAATTTTATGAAATGTATAAAAGTTTTTAAGTTATAAAAAAGTATAAAAATAAAACCAGAACATTTTATCATGGTGATGAAAAGAAAGCGAATTATTATTGTTTTGCGTATATAGATAAGATATATTTAAAATTATGAATAAAGATATTTTTTAATAAATTCTTGCATTTTAGAATTAATTTATAATAAGACTTTAATTTTTGTAAGATGTTACATTTCGTTCGTCGCGTTGTTAATTCATATAAATTTCAGTGATATACTTAAACCTTAATTTTAATAAATTGTTTTAGTTAGATTCCTAACGTTTTACCTTTCGTAACATACTTCCATGAATCTATTCTATTTTACTTATGACGTAAAATTTGTAAAAAAAAAAAAAAAAAAAACTAATCCATAAAATCAAATATTGGGGAAGACTATATATTCTCAAAATTTTTATCTCTGACAAACAAATGCTACCAAAATACAATTACCAAGCACTGCACTGTTTGCATAGCCTCAGCACAAAATTACTAAATTGAGTATACATCACTCACTTGAATTAAAACCTGCATTTTTAATCTTAAATACAGATGGATCTAAGATATAATTAATTTGATCTAAAAGATTTTTATCTATGCGAGCTAAAACATTTAGTGTGAGTGTTCCAAGTGTCTTATATTTAGAATTAAAAAATTGAACTTTGCCTGAGAATTATACGAACCGAAAAATTTATATTTTCTCCTACACTCATCAGGCATTATGATTGGACTGACGCGATTCAACTGATTGACTTCAATCAACTGAAAAAAATAATATTTGACTTTGTTTGGGATTGACAGTAGTTACTTTTTTTTAAAAAATATATATATAAACAGAGATATACAGAGCTAAGATTATTTAGATATGAAAGTAAGACAATTAAAGTTTGATTAACCATAAAACTCTGATGACAAATTTATCCAGTTACCACTCTTCTGGGACGTCGTACTATTAATTACGGCTAAAATACCAACATGAAAGATTCAATTTATCAAGTAAACTACGCAGCAAACCTTAACACAGTAAGAACTGATCATAATCGATATGCTGACACGATGTACAAATGGGATTCTGCCCCATTTTTTGTCTACAAAATCCTATAAAATCCTACAAAATCCTACAAAATTGCATCATGACATAATGTTTCGAATGGAATCCTTAGGGTACACGTCGCAGGGGAAGGCCGTGAAAAACATGGAGAACAACACTTTTAGCCGAAGCGAGTACTCAGTAAAGAATGTGGAGTTGATTTTGAAAATTTGCACATCTCTTTTAGAAACTGTAGAATACCTGTAGCGAGAAAAACATATGCTGTGACTTTTATAGAACCAAGCCCGTTCTGAGGAATGTGGGTAAAGAGAAAACTAAAAATCAAATTTTTAAAAAAAATATTAACTTTTATTTGACATGATTGCAATTCAAAAAAGGAATAAAAATAAAATTTTCCAAGTTTATCAATTCTTGACATGACACTTTTATGACAGGAGTTGCTTATAAGCAACTAACGGTTTAACTAAGATGTAAAAATAATAGCATATAACTACTTAAATTGCGATATGTAGATTAGAGTTTTTTTTAAACCTCTAAATATTTTTTTAGGACTGTAGTTAATTTTTTGACTCTCAAAAATCTTTGTGGTTTACTGCCCTTTTTTCTTATCATATTTTTTTTATGAAAATTAAAGATTTCAGCTACCTATTTCAGCACAAAAAACACTGTTAAACCGTCAAAATCATGAAAAAAATTATTTTATTTTTATACACATTTATTCCAAAAATGGTTAAATGTGTTGCCGGTATTTAGAAACTCTTCCTGATATTTTAAAAATATATTTCATCGAAGTATAATATTTCGAACTAGTGTGGAAAATATCCTTATGCCAGGGATTAAATATCACCAAATATTTACTGATCTTGTTGTACGCATTGAATTCTAATATAAAATAAAGTCATTTCATGTTATCTCCCTCTTTAGAGCCACCAAAATCCTTAAATAATAAAATGATTTTTTAGATTTTTTTAATAAAGTTAATACCCCATACTATAATTTTCCACCTTTCTACTTATCATCACAATAAAAAATGTATAGGTAATCATTATCTATAAAAGATTCGATTTTATATCGCATCTACTAAGATTTTAGGAAATTATTGAAAAAACTAGCAATCATTATGCCAGTACTGAAACGGTTTTACAATAATACAAACAAGGTATATCCAACCTTTTTACAAACAGAGTAGTATAGATATATGTTCAAATGAAAAGATGTTCCAAAAACAACTTTCGGCACTAGCGTCCAACATAATAAAAATATTTGAATGCGATAACTTGTTTAAAGTCAGAAATTGCATCTACTTGCGTAGAAAAAATGAATATCTCAATTGTTTCATAATTCGGGCATGAAAGAGTTAAATGTTAAAATTCGTATATTATTTAAAATATGATTAAGAGATAATAATTTCTTCCATAAATAAAATGAAAGAAAGGATTTAAAATCTTATAAATAAATAATTCTTTGTTGAGTATTGCAATTTATTAAAATAATATAATAATGGTTATCTGATTAACAAAATGGTTATAATACTTTGCGTAGTATACTATTTTCATATATAAAATTGTAATAAAAAGTCTTTTGGCTTAGTCGATTGAAATAATTTTTTAATCAACACATTGTTTTGAATTGGGGATCAGTTCATGTAAGTAAATCATAGCATCTGTTATTCTTCCTTATGTTACAAAGTTCCAAATTTTTAAATATAAAAATCTTTTGCTTAGAGTAAAAATACGTGATTAGGTTTCTGAACTATCAAAAGTAGATAAGGAAATAAAATTAATAAAGATAAAAATAATTATTACTTTTTCAAGTATTACAAACAAACCACTATATTATGATTTGTAATAGGTAAAAAAAAAAATTATATTAAATCTTAATTTAAGTATATGTCACACACATGGTAAATTCTCACGAATTTCTAATTTTACAACAAAAACATGTTGTTGTTGCGTTAGAAAAAACTACCAGAATTCTAAAAATTTCTATATAGATGTTTATCATGTCATCCTTAAATAAAAAAAAAATTTACTATTTTGTACTGTCACAGACAAAAGTAATTTAACTTTCGAGTTACTTTTAATCGCTAGGCAAAGCAAAGCATATACAAAAATATAAGTCAAATTGCTTATTAGATTTTTTTTTTCATTTTTGAAAACTCTCAAAATTAAAAATATCTGTTAAGAAGTGTGTCATATCCCATTTAAATTCATATATGTAATTTGAAAAGGCGTAACATTATAATGCTTGATATTTTTCCAATAACTTTTAGGGACTATTTTATTTATTTTCAATTCAAGGCAAAATATTTATTATTTACGAAGAAAAAAAAAGAAAAAAATTGAAACAGGATATTAAATCTAAGAATTATGAGTACAAAAATATTTTTTTCAATAAAGTGTAAACATTTTTAAGTGGTCTAAAAATTGAAAGAGTCTTCAAATATTTATGAAAGTGCAATACACAACTCATTGTTACCCTAAATTCGGATATATTTTTTTTTACCCTACAGTTTCCAATTTCATCTTAACGAATATAACAACTATTCATAAAAAGGATACTTGCTTTTTTTGCAAAAAAAAAAAATTATTCTAACTAATATTGATACATAAATTATGTTTAAAGACCGACTAAACCCAAAAAAAAAATGTAATAAAAACACACCCTCTTTTTGTGGTATAAACTAAAATAAATAGCTATTTTCAATGTCACATTGAAATTACAATTAAATCACTTTCACATAGCAAAAAAAAAATATTTTAAGCATTGTTTGTTTGTTTGCTGTAAGGAAGAAAAATCAGATCAATTTACTACAAATATACATATATTATATATATTTTTTATAGTTTTTAATACTTAATTTATGTTTAATATTAAAAGAAGGAATTGATATGAATTGAAAAAAATAATAAAAATTGCAAGTGAAGTTTATACATTTGTCTGACCACTTGAGAACCGGAACAATATATGTATTTAGAATAGTGCTTTACTTGCTCACTTATAATTAATTACCTTGGGAAGATTTTAGTACATAAAATATTAAATCTGATGAAATAAAAATATGTACATAAATTTAACTCAAATTATTTTGGAAGAGATTCGAACACTAATACGAAATTATAAAACTGGCAAATCAAAGAGACTATATAGTATTAAAAAAATATTTCTTTTTTTTTTGAAGATCAAACTGCGTGTTATAGCGTTTGACATAAGGTTTTGTGTTTTTTATATCTCAATAATCATTTTTCAAACCTTACAATTAATTAATTTAAAAGTTTTTATAAAAATTATAATTTTAAATAAAAATTTTGTTAAATTAGTTAAACGATCCTACATACATATTTAATATAATAATAAATGTATTTAATCAAAATAATTTAATTTGCAACTGCGGTAATATGGGACCAGAACACAACCCCTACTATAATGTTAAATAACAATAGTAGTAGTTAGCATAGCGATATAGTACATAGTGATGAACACAATGTAACATACTTTCTCATGTTACCCAAATAGATATTCAGATTCCTTGAAAACATTGGTGATGCGAATTAGTTGTCATTAGTTATAAATATTATAAGATGTGTTAGCTGTAATATCATCTGCTATGTTATCTGTTAACTTGTTACTTTACGACCAGTAAAATTTTTGAGACGTTCATACATAATAATAAAAAAAATTTTTAAATTTGCTTATTACACTCCATATTTATCAATTATAATAATTTATTTTTTTTTTTACATTAATATGAATATCTATCTTCACTTTCTTACAAATGCCGTAACAAATTAAGTCTTTAGTTATACAGTTTAGACTTTTAAATGAACTTTTAAGGGAGTCGCCTCGCCACTGCTATTATGCTAATCTAGGCATTTTATTTAAGTAATTACTGGTTAAAGCAGTCTTTACACGGTACAATATTGTATCAATATTTTATCAATATTGTATCAATATTGTATCAATATTGTATCAATTTTGATTGAATCAATATTGTTGCAATATTTTATGACAGCATTTACATGAAACAATTATCATACAATATTTATTCAATATTGTTGTGAAAGTATATACACAATACAAATTATAATAAACAATTTTTTATTCAATGAGATTTTCATGAACAAGTCTGGTTTAGTTGAGCCGAAAAAATTTATATTATTATGTACTGCGTTGCTAACGACAGAAACTGATTCAATATTTATGTATGCGTCTATATGCAGCAATAGTGATACAATATTGTGAAATTTACGATCAAGAAGATCATACAATCATACAATATTGGTTCAATATTGAATGAAAATATTTACACGCAACAATTGCCATTCAATACTGATACAATATTGTACCGTGTAAAGCCTGCTTTATTTCAATTTTATTCACAATAGTGTTATTTTTATTATGTAAATATGTAAGGTTAAACTATTAAGACCCTCTTAGGTGAATCAAAAATTCTTTGGACATTTTTACTGACTTAAACTTATTAAACTTTAAAACACAATATACCTGTACCTATTCTTTATCTTATGTGTGTATGACACAATACATATTTAGATTCAAATTAAACTAAATTAATTAAGCTTCCAATAAACTATATGTACTAGTTCTATGATTATACTTTTTAGTTTTTTGAAAAAAATTATTAAATTCAACTGTCTTTTTTTCTTGAGAAACAAAGAAAATGTATGAAAATAATGAACACCGTAAAAAACCCTATATATCCAGCATATACTATATACTATACATATGTATTTATACTATAAGCTACAATTTATAATTATTTTTAGCCTATTTAATAACAATTTTGTATCACAACTCAATGGGTGATTGTATTTAAAACAGTCAATTTCGATAATTTTATGATAAGTTAAATAAAAATAATTTAGTATATAATTGTAACGAAAAATAATAACAGAAAATGTTTATTAGAATGAAATTCATCGATTAAACAAAATAGCAATTAATTCGAGAAATGAATCTATAAAGTTATGTATTACAGCTGTCTGAAAATATTTTTTCAACAAAATAATTATTAGGGTATCCTGTTTAATATAGTCAATATAGTGATTTAAATGATACAACAGAGTCTTGCAATACCAACCTGTGATAGAATATATATAGAGTGATGTGGGTGGAGAAAAATAATGTAGAAAAGAAAGTATGTAGTGTAAACTGTATATGTATACCCCTATTCTAAATTCTCTCGTACTTATTCGTCTCGTAGAGCAAGATTTTTTTCGAAATTTAGAATCAATTTTTCGTAAATTCTCTTCGACGAAGCTCTACGAGGGAATTTAGAAAAGAGGTGCAGGTGGTAGTTTCTTTTCGAATTATTCCGAAAATGAGGTGAGGGAAGCTGCCGTTAGAGTTAACGATGACAGAAATATTTGTTGTTAGCAAAATTAAATAGTTCTGCTATTTAAAATACTCGATCTGAGAAGATAAACAAATTCAGTGACGATTTTTGAACTTAATGTCGATTATAAATACAAAATATTCAAAATATACATATACCGTATAACTTATGGATATCCCAAAAATAACGAAAAATATACAGTACTCAACACGCAAAAGTTTACTGAAAAATAACAATTAAAAATTATTAAAGTTTTCAAAGTATGTACATTTTAGCATAAAATTTTTAAAATTGATCTAATGCCTAAATGAGTAATTACGTTACTTCTACGTGATTAGCGGCGATGAAAACTTTCATTGTTCATTTTTTTCATTCATTTATCTTTAAGACTTGATTTAGCAGTGGTTGTGGGTCGGTGGTTACTATTTCCATTATTTTGAAGTGAATAACATTAAATTTACTAAAACTAATATTCGGATTTCAATCCTTCAATTTATATTGTTTATGGTATTAGCTATTATCCACAATCAGTTGATACCAAATACAAAACAATAATTGAAGGACAAAACGTTGTCAAATTTATTTAGAAGTAAAGATGAATATGAATGACCAAAGGATACTAAAAAGAATACTATGTTAGACCAAGAGGTATTTCAGTATCAAGATTCAAGAGTTTTAACCGAATCTTACGACAATTGTTGAAAAATTAAATCGTAACCGACTTCAAACTGACATGGAAAAACCATGTCAAATGGGTCAAGAGTCAAGTCACAAAAAGACTGAACCTACTAAAAATTCGACATTTCGACATTTGGTTCGGATAGAAATCTATCCTTAACACAGGCACTAGACTTGCCACCGGTGCATTTAGAGCTAGCCCCATCTCAAGTATACTAAGTGACGCTGGACAGCTTCCCTTAGATCTCAGAAGGGAGCTACGCACAGCTATAGGTCTTTGATACTCTAATAACCGTCTAAGACGTAAGTCTTCAAGGCACCAACCTGAAAAGACCGACAATCGATAAGGAGCTAGCTGCTTATCATAAGAACGAAACATTACCCGAACAATACAAACAACTTGTGCTGAATAAACTAAACGTCAAATACAAAAACTATACGGAAATATACACAGACGGATCTGAAATACTCGTCTCGAACAACAATTATAAATGTGGATGCGCCTTTAAATGCAGGCAAGACGAATTCTCCTTTCGACTAAAGAACGAAACCAGTATCTTCTCAGCAGCACTGTATGCCATAATGAAAGCAATCGAATCGTTAACTCAACCAAAGGGGAAGTACATCATTTGTACCGATTCCTTGAGTAGTATACAAGGTATTTCATCACTCACCGCAACACATCCAACTATTCTAAGGATCCAAGAGCTTATACACCTAGCAGAAAGCTCAATTTTAATTTTTTGGCTACCAGACCATACCAATATCACTGGCAATGAGCAAGCTGATAAGCTTGCTAAAAACGCTACAGACATGGATCCTGATTCTCAGTAGTCGATGGTAGTCGACGACTATAGAGGGTTAATTAAAAGAAATGTTTCACATGCATATGAAGCTAGATGGAATAACGAACCAACGACTAATAAACTAAAACAAATAAAAAGGTCGACTGCTCCCTGGAAAAGTATTGATTCCGTAAGCCGAAAAAACGTTTGTATAATTACAAGACTGAGGGTAGGACGCTCGCGACTGACGCATAAGTACTTATTTGACGGACAAACCAGAAGTCAACCTACATGTTCCTGTGATGGCCTGACACCAGTCAGTGTTCAGCACATTTTCGAGGCCTGTTCGCGCTACAGAAATGCCAGGAGTATACATTGTATCGGGGGGTTAAATATTCTCGCTGAGGACACCGAGCAATCATTGGAACGCATTATTCAATTCACCAAATACATCAACATCTTGGGTGAAATTTAAATATTTTTGTTATTTATATTTATTTTCTGTCTTTCTCTCTCAGTTTACATAATTTAGTATATTTGTTTATTTTTACATTTAATTTTTGTTTATTTTAGTTGTTACTTTTATGTTACATTTCAGAGCTGTGTAGTATGTAATTTGTTCAAAACTAAATTTAGTATATATTTGTTAAAAAAAATAGTATATGGCCCGAAAAACCTAATAAGGTTCAGCGGCCCGAAATACATTTTATTCAATTCAATTCCAAATCAAAAACAATAATTGAAGGACAAAACGTTGTCAAATTTATTTAGAAGTAAGGATGAATATGAATGACCAAAGGATACTAAAAAGAATACTATGTTAGACCAAGAGGTACTCCAGTATCAAGATTCAAGAGTGTTAACCGAATTTTACGACAATTGTTGAAAAATTAAATCGTTGTATGGAGAGAAAATTGTTTAAAAGAAATTTAAATGGAGGAAGATTTGAACAATTTCAATGTTCACCTCAATCTATTGCAAAAATAAGATGATAATCAATAATCTAGAATCAAATAAAAACAATTTTTTTTAAAATAATCTTTATTATTATTAAATCATCTTTTAATTTTATATTCTTTATCAAAAACTTTCTGACAATATATTTCATCTTTATCTAAAAATTCAACACATTCTTCTAATAATTCTTTATGATTTAATAAAATAAATGGATCATTTTCAATTTTATCATTCCAATTTTTAAAGGCTATTGCAACACAATGTTCTTCATCCAATAAATGCTCTTCAAATTTCCAATTATTTACTAATTTTCCATTTAATTTTAATTCTGTATCGCTCATAATGTGATTTTTATTCAATTCTTTTGATTTAACATTAAAAGATATATTTTGTAAGTTAATTGTTATACCAACACCAACATTTTTAACATAACTTTCTTTGAGGCACCAATGACGCATAAATGATTTTAATTGGTCTGATTCACTTAAATTACTCTTAATATTTTTCCATTCATTGTCAGAGAAATTTCTATTCATAATACGAAAAAATTCTGATAACGATTTTCCACCTGTATATTCTATTTTCATAACATCAACACCAACATCAATATTTTCTGAATCTGTAGTATTGAGCCTCACGGTTGAGGATGACAATAACTTATTATAAAAAATACCAGCTAAAACACTATATCGTCCTTGATGTGAAACATTAAAACTAATATGATTATTTGTGTCTAAAGGATTGGTAAGATATGGTTTACCATGATTATCACGTTCAAAACGAATGTTTTCATATGGAAGATTTGTTACAGTTTTTATAAATTTTCGCATTAATAATCTACCAACTAGTGAAGAATCAAAATCATCACGAAAAACAAATTTCATTAATCTTTCTTTTTCTTCTGATTGTATTGATGATACAGCTAAACATAATTCTTGCATAGTAGGTTTCCAATGTTGTAAATCAACAACCCAACGAATACAGGTTAACTTATTACTCATTTTATACTATATATTTTTGTAGTAAATAGAATAGTCTTACGTATGAAATACAATGATAATATAAATTTTATTTATTTTAATGAATAAAAAACAAAAGAATTCACTTTAGTAATGAAAAAACAAAATAAAAAATATATAAAAACAACTAATTAATTACTGAAACGTCAAATTTCATATGTTAATACGGTTTTGTTTCATTTTCATGTTTCACGTTGTCGTAAGTCAAAAAAAGAGAGCAAAATTTCATTTTTTATTTTTTCACTTTTGTCTTTTGTCAACAAATTGTTTACATTAATTTTTTTTTTAATAATTTATCGAAAAAATGTTTTATTAAAACATTAAAGTATAATATCATTTAAGTTAATTTATAGTGCTATAATATTTTTAAATACGGATTTAAAATTAAATTCGGTTAAATAATTTAATTTATAATTATAATATGTTGTGATTCATATAAATCAATGCTACCAACTTTAAAGTTGTTACAAATTTCATTTGTTTTTTTTACTATGACAGCCAAAAAGCTTTTTTATTTTTTATTTAAATAAGAGTAAATCTAAATCTAAAATATTATTTCAGAAATTTAAATTAAATTTATCAAATGTATTTCCAAATAAAAATTAAATTAAATGATTTTCTCCAATAAATATAATTATAACAATATTAACAAAATTTAATAAAATCACCTAAATAACTTACAAATGATAAAAAAAATGTACAAACTAGATATGTACAGATTTTATTTTGTTTGTGTACATATTTGTAAGAGATCAAAATTAAGGAAGCCGGAATATCTTTATCTATTCCCCATAGTAATGTCAAAAATATAGAAAAAAATTTTGTATGTAATATGTTGTTTTTTTTGTAGACCGGCTTTTTTTCCTTTTTGTGAATAAGAAGATACATAAGGTATGATATACACGCAATGAATTAAGCATGATTTCCGAAAACAAAAAAAAATAAATGAAGCAGATGTTCAGCAGAATGAAAAAAAAATAATCCTTTCAAATCTTGTAATTATTGTGTTTATGTTATATACTTATATTAAACAACCCTTGTTACGTACACAGAAATTATTAAATAATTATGTAAAGTACATTAGCTTTGCAAAAAAAATAAAGAAAAAAATCAATGCATATGATTGAATAATCTAGTTTAGATTATAAAAATGCGCAATCAAAGTACATAAGAAACATGGAACAAAAAAAAATTATTGATTAGTTGTATTTGTGTCAAAGATAAGTCATTGCCTTATAAAACAAAAAAAAAACTAAAAAGACGTTCTCAGAATTAATTTTTAATGTATGTAGATGTAGTTATAGTCCTTAAAATATTTGGTTCATAAAATTAGGTAAATGATAATATTTTAAAAAAAAAAACATCGAACTGCAAACGTGGCATCAACTACTATGATTCAAGAAGATAGTCGATGATTTTCATGAAATGGAACAATATTCTTAGAATAATGTATGATTTATTTAGTTTGTTTTCATTTAAAAAAAAATGTTTGAAGATAGATAATAATTTAGTTGTTTGAATATACATTATGTACATTAGGTTTTATTTTTTCAACTCAATTCAATTTGACGAATGTACCTACACCTATCAAAATCATGTTAAATACCATTATTTTTTCTTGTATCGAATTGCAGAAAAATAATTTTTATCAATTAGTTATAACAGGGATAAAAAAAAATGCAATCCTATGTTCAAATACAATTTACAACGTTTTTACTCAGAATAATTTATTCAGTCGTTTCAGTTTAGAAGCACATAAAATAGAATAAATACACTTAATTGAATTGAATTGAATGAAAATATATTAAGGTCCCTGAACCTCGTAAGATTTTATTAGATTACATTTGTTGTGTTTTTTGTTTTACAATCATTGCTTTACTTCTTTAAATTGAATTTAATATTACATCAAATTAAAATTAAACAAATAAAATGCATAATTTTGAATTATAGCTTAAATTAAAATATTTTTGCTTTTAATTTTAAAAAAATTTGCTGAAGTTAATAAATAATAATTTTGGCCAGACGAAAGTGTAAATCTAATTACAGATAAGTTAATTTCAATAAATAAATTCTTAAAACATAATTTTAATATCTAATTAATTAAAAATAATCATAAATCTTTAAATATTAATTTTAAATTAAAAGTTATTCAAATTTAAACTAAATTATAATAAATAAATATTTGTAAGATAATTTAAAAAAAAAAATTAACAAAAATATTAAAAAAACATTCTACAAAATACAACTAGCAAATAAATTTTTAACATCTTTAAAATTTAAAAACTTACTGTTTAATCTGGCCTTATTTGCTCCACGATCAGTCAACGATGACGTTGCTGATAATTCTGCATTATCCATAAGAGGCAGATTACAGTCATAGTCCGAAAAATAGTCATTGTAATCTATAAAAGAGATAAATAAAAAAATTTTTAGATTATATTAAAAAAAATGAATTATTTTATTAAAAAATGCAGATCCAGAACTGCACAAAAGTTTTTTTTTTCTAAGGTTTCAAATATAATATGTATTACTATGTCTTATTTAAATTTCGTAATTTTTGTTTTCATTTGCTTACTTAAATTAAAAGTATACAAAATACAAATACAAAATATAATAACAGTCTCATATGCAAATACAGCAATATCATATCCACTGGGAATGCAAAACTGTAGTGGAAAATATCACATTAAAAATAAAAAAACAGTCAATAGTCAATGTTCCATGGTGCATTAAAAATGGTGATCTTTATCGTAATTTGCAAGCTGACAAGGTAGTTGATGAGATTTAAAAAATTGCAGCAACGCATAACCTGCGTTATATTATAAATACACACATAATACGACGGACAAAAATTCATTATTTAATCTATCATAGATTCATTATAAGGTGAGTTAAAAGCCGTCTGATAATTTTTGTTAATTTTTAAAATAATTCACCAAATATGGAGTTATGGAATATAAATTCGGTTTTTGAAGTATGTTCAAGATATTGAAACTTGTACGAATATTATTTTTTTGTTGCTTTTTATATAAATTACACAATAGCTCGCTTAACAAGGCATAAAGAAAAAATTAACAAAAGTAGCCAACATGAATAGATTTATATCTTCGCAATGAGGATCTAAACTACTTCTTATCTATTTACGTTCAGAAGTTGTAGGGAAATTTGTTTGAATTGTATTTTTTCTCGAAAGATTTAACATGATGACATTTTATAATTTTTTAACATTTTAAGTTTATGAGAACCAATCTTCATTTCAATGTGCCCCAACACAGAGAGGCATTAACTACTGGTTTGAAAAATAAAAAGAAATTAATGACAAAAATATTATTTTCTACATTTTCTTTGACCGCGTTTTAAAAATTACTAACTTTCCGTCACTACATTTTGATATTTGTTTTTTTTTTTACTAATTCGTACTATTTCAATATGTTTGATCTCGGATAGTCGGATATAGATTTAAATCAACTGACTAAAATAAATAACAACAAATATTTTGTATAAAACTATAAATTTTGAAATGTAAATTTTTATTATTAAAAATATTCCACTTAGGAACCTATAGCGTATGTAAATTTTTGACTTAATTTGGGTTAGAGGACTATTAATTAAATATTCCTGTCTACACAATATGCATACCTATCTACAATTTTTGACAGAGCAGAATTAAGGAATTGTTGGAATCTTTAGATTTTAACAACATCTAAATCTACCTCTATCTAATCCTGACTACAATTAAAAAGCTCCAAAGAACGTTATAGTTAATTAGTTATAACAATTTTTACATTTATAGCGATTTTAATATTACATATACATATATACATATATACAGTTGTGGTACGAAAGAAACAGACGAGACGAACTGAAAACCTTAATAGAGACTATCTTACAGAAACTAAAACAAATAATATAAAACTGCTTAACCCTAAACATTTTGTTTTTGTAAAATTGTAATTATTTGTGTGAAGGCTTTTTATTCCAAATGAGAAAAAAAAAATACGTAAGAGAATACAAATTGCACATTTTAAATTTGGAGCAATAAAAGAGGATTTCTATAACAAATATTTAACTTGTTTTAAATGAAATGAACCAGAACCAACATTCGCAAATATCTCATTGACTTTTATAAAGTTTTATTTATTTATACAAAAAAACGTATTTGTTAAGTGAAATTTTTATTTATTTTTTATTATTTTCTATTTATTGAAATTTAAAATATAAATTAATTTGTATAGTTAAGCATTTTTCTTTTGTAATCAACAAATAAATATCAACTATTTAATCTATTTAAAAAAAAACAAGTAAAAACAAAACTACATATTAATAATTTTCGTCATAGTCTGACTTCTTGCTTAAGTTACTGAATTTTTAAACTGACTTTTTTAATTATCACCTCTACCAAGGCAAAATATTTAACCCAAACAAAATGACACAAAAGTACAATTTCAACCAAGATGAATAATTGTTCCATCCGACTCTGACTAGGACTTTGAACAAACGTTGCCCATGGGCATGTCATAAAATGCAAACAATCACCTCCATGTTGTTTTTACTTCAACTCTTCAATCATACAAAAATTGTTGTTATTAGTTTTACAAACCCCTTCTTCATTTCTTTAATCAAAAAAAATTGTAATAAATAACAATACCAACACGTTTTAAATAAATTCTTACATTTTTCTATTAATAACTCAAAATAACAAATTTAATTTGGAAAAATATTTTTAAATAGTTAAGATCGCAAAACTTTTTAAAGCAACAACAACAATTAGAACAATTTATAATAATTAAAAAAATTTGAATGATTAAAAAAAAACAGTTTTGCAAAACAACTAAATTTTTTTTACTTAAGTATCATTATTTTTCGTAGTCTGTCTTTGCATTTGGCATAGCACTATCAAAAGATCTTAATACTTATTGTCTATACTTCTCATTTCAAAAAGTTCATATTAATATTTTTTGTTGTTTTTCGTTTCACTGTAGGCGAATACTAGTTTACTATAATTCACCACTTTATTTATTTTGTTCTTGTTTCTGATAGATTACAGCAAATGCGATACGATACTTAACAAAAGAGGTGATTAAAATTTGTTTTGAGATTTTGCTATTATTCACCACTTGATTTATTTCACGAAAAGTTATATTTTCCAAGGTGAAAAATGTAGATTTTTTGGTTCATGCTACTGCTACTTGCTTTTATTCACCGAGGTGAATAGTTTTACGGACATTATTACACTCCTATTACACATCAATGTTCTCATTAATTTTTTGACATTTGGATTGCAATAACATTGCAATGACATATTGTCGAAGTGTTCTGAATATATTGATAATTTCGAAACATTTATGACTATTGAAAATATAATTTCTGGGCGAATGTTTTTGACTTAAATTAAAATTATTATTCAAACCACTAAAATGTTACAACACATTTTTTTGTGCACATTTTAATAATACATAACAGAGTTTCTCAACCTTTTTTACCCTGCGACCCATAAAATATGAAAAAAAAATCACTCGACCCATTCTAAATAAATATGCATATATAAACAAGGGTTCTTACAAAAATGTAAAGGAAGCGTTTGTAATAAAAGAAATTGATTTAAGTTATTTTATTATTAATGACTTTTTTGTTGACATTCATTTACCAAGTTATTAATTCTTGCATCAATTGATTTACTTAATGCTATTCTTAATGTAGCATCCACATCATCAAGTCTATTTCTGTATTTATTTTTGGTACCAACTAAAGCCGAAAATCCAGTTTCTGCTAAATATGTAGTTGCGAAAGGCAGCAGCTTTTTTATCGCTTTGTCGCTCAGTATCGGGTATACTCTTCGTATTTGTGTCTAATGCAAATTCTTTTGCATAGAAAATTGCTGTTCCAGTGTTTTATCGCAAGATAGTTCAATTAATTTTTCTTCCTCAGATGCAGATAAAACATTGGTTTCAAATTCTAAAAACGAATTTTGTATCCACATATTACCCAAACGGATGTCATTAGAAGAAGGATAATAAATAAGAAATTTTTCTTTCAATTTTGCTAAATGCTCTTGTATTATGCAACTTGTATTTTGAATTTCCACCTGATTTAAAAATTTTTCTTCAATAATTTGATAATAACATTTAAACATATCAAATTTAGCTTTTTTAGTTCGATCTATCCAGATATCAAGTTTTTTAATAAAGGCTTCTATCTTCTATCTTATTATTGCATATAAAAAGGTTTATCATAGTACCTTGCATTGATAAATTTAACTCATTAAGTAATGTCAATATATCAGCCAGGTAAGCAATTTTAGCAAGCCAAGTATTACTTTTGAAATGTTCTATTAGTTGTGATTTCTGGTCGTTTAAAAAAATTTCTATTTCTACTCTCAGGTCGAAAACTCTTTTGAGCACTTTACCCCTCGCAAGCCATCGTATGTGCGAATATAGCAATAAATGTTTGTGTTCGGAACCCATTTCTTCACACATGAGCGAAAAACTTTACGTACTTACGGCACTATTACGTATTTGATTTACTATTTTCACACATTCATTTAAAACTGTATGTAAATCTTCACTCATATTTTTGGCGGCCAATTGTTCTCGGTGAAGAACGCAATGAGCTTTAATTAAATCTTTATGCGAAACTTGCTGTATTCGACTAACTACGCCTTTGTGTGTTCCAACCATTGCTGCAGCACCACCAGTGCAAACACCTATGCACTTATTCCAAGGAATATTTTTTTTTTTTTCAAAATATGTGTTGATACTTTCAAAAATTTGTTCAGATGTTGTGAAAGTTAATAATTTTAAAAAGCATAAAACTTCTTCTTGAATACTTTCCAAATCAAAATCAATATACCTCACATAAACTATTAATATAGCATTACTAGATACATCCGTTGATTCATCCAATTGTATTGCATAATATGGTGATTGTATCAATTTTCCAATTAATTGCAATTCTATGTCCTTAGAAATAGCTTGTATTCGTCGGCTTACGGTATCGTTAGACATAGGAATATTGTTAATTTTTGCAGCATATTCTTCACCAAACATTTCAGTACACATATCTTTCAGACATGGTTTTAACAATACTTCTCCGATGGTATATGCTTTTTTTGATTTAGCAATATGTAAAGCTGCCAAAAATGAACATTTTAAGGATTTTTTATCTGTTGTAACAAAATTTGTCAAACTTAATTTGTCGGTTTTTAATTCATTCCGCTTTCTGATGAAAAAATCTAACGATTTGTCTTTGTAATTATTATGATTTGTTTCTAAATGTCTCAAAAGTTTATTGTCTTTCAAAGATGCGTTTGCCAATATATTTCCATATATAACACATTGTGGTAGATCAATTTCATTTTCTTTTATATAGGTAAAACCGTAATTCAAAAATTTTTCTTGATACCTATAAAAACTACTTTTATCCAATTTTGGTCGTTTTGAAGTTTGTCTAGTCGAAGTAGTAGGAATTTCTAAATTTATATTTGTAGAAATACTAGTACTATCAATATTTTCATTTGTCGAATCTTGTGTAGTTTCTTTAATTTTAAAGTAGTTAAGTAGTGTTTGTTTCTGATTCATTTTTAAATTATATGAGGTAAACTGTAAAACAGATACTTAAATAAAAATAATATCTGAACTCGCACAAAACTTACCAATTGTTGAACAAATATTTTAATGTTATGTTAGGATAAATAAATAACAAAAGTTTTAGTAAGAAGTACTTATAATGTTTCTAAAAGAAAATTAACACTACACTAAAATCACTACATAAAATAAAATTATTTCTTTAAACATGAATATTATTATCCGCCTACTAAGGAACGAAAAATTTGAAAATTTATTCAATTCGTGGAAATTTTTACAAACGGTTTTTTCGAAGAAATGTATTTTGTTTTAAAGTAGTCTCCAAATAGAATTTTATTTTATTTTAATTAATTTTGTTTTCAATATTTGTTTTACTAATAATAATTAAATTTGTTCTGTTAATAATTTTGCCCACTATATTTTTGTGGCTTTAATAATTTTGTTAAAACCAACCTTTTCAAAGTTTTATTTTTACGCTTAAAAAATTGATCCATTTTAATTTTATTGCGACCCAAAAGTGGGTCGCGACCCATGGGTTGAGAAATGCTGATACATAATATACCAATAATTGTTTTATTACAATAATTGCTATAATTATTAAAATTAATATGAAAATCGTTCTTTTTAAAATTACATTCTAAAAGAACATTATAACATTATTTGGAATGTATGTATATAACATTTCATTTCAAAAAATAAAAGCCATTTTTTTAACTCAGCTGATTTTAACGCTATAACATTGATGAGAACATTTATGGAAAATTGATGAGAATAGAACTACATACCACGAATTAATTTCTGATCAACATATTGACAATTTATTAACAAGTATTGATGTAAACATTGATATGAAATAGGAGTGTTAAAGTATATATTAGATAACAATAATATTATATCTTTTTAATTATCAATATTTTCACAGATTCAACAATTATCAGTACTGATCAATTCGATATGTACCTATTGCATGTTAATTGTGCAAACTGTAATACACTCATTGTTATTATTTTAACATATTCCAATTAAGCACAAGCGATTTCCCATTTTTTCTTAAATCGAACAATAACGTTCTGGTATTCTTTAAGGATCTAACCCTATGCCGATTTCCATTTATAGGTTTATTTGACGAATTTAAATTAATATCCAAATTTATTTATTGTAATCAATTAACTTTAATCCTTATCATTTAATCTAAATTTCAAATTTGACTTAAATTTAACTATAATTTTATCTATCAATAAATTGTTTTTGTTAAAAATAATATTTCAACATACTTAACTATTCAATATTTCCTCCACAAGTAATTTAAAATAAATATAGCTAAAAATAGATATAGAATTCTATTTAATTATTCCTGATAAAGCCTAGTGATTTGAATTTTATTCATTTTAAGAAATACTTAAATCAAAGAGTTTTTATTAACCCATTAACAACGGGTACGAGAACCCGTTGTCAGAATTTAATAATTGTTTAACAGTGGTATATTTTTAGTTCCAGATACTCAAATTTAAAATTTCGTGGGGCTGTAGTTCCTATATTCTGAGATCTAGCCTGTACTTTATATAGTACAACCGTTGTGAGAAGTAAAAAAAAAATTAAAATTTTAAAAATGAAAAATAATATTAATTTTTTTGTTTATATTTTTTTGTTTGGTTTACTAAATTTTCTTACATTATTTTTTTATATTATAATTAAATTAGTTATGGTAACTTTGAAAGCAGTTTCTTTTTATACACAATGTTTTTAGGCAAATTTTGCAACTATACATGCTTCTGTTATGACATACCACACAACGGAGTTGAGATTTTAATTTTATTGGAACATGGTGATTTATTTCCTTTTCTACTTGAGATGATGGATTCCTTTTTTTCTCATATTTTCTTGCTTTTGCTTCTTGCAAAATTTTTCGCACAATAAACCTGCGGAAGTTAAGTTGGGTGTTATATTGCTCATTTTTGTTCGAAAGCAAATAAAGTTTCCACGCATTAACCATTGCAAGATCAATGATGTAGGTAAAAATAACCCACCACCATTTCTTTCCCTTTATCGAAATTCTGTACGTATTTATGTTTTGGTCCACGTTATCTACGCCTCCCATATGCGCATTGTAAGTAGTATATACGTGTGGCTGCTCTACTGGCATTTTTTTATGAGCTAGTTTAGACCAGCGCTTGACATAATTAATTGGTGTTATATGATCAAAATTTGTTATGATTCTGCAAACACTATTGTCCATCCATTGCACAGCTAATAAATCATTTGTTAAATCATATCTGCAATTTAACTGATGAATAAAAACTGAAAAATTGAATAATTATCACTATTACCTATAATCAAATGTTCCACGAGGTTTGGTTTTAAAAGTTTTATTTTTTTCCAAAGGACAACCTTGAAGTCGGTTTTCTCGAATAGTACCTGTGGCATTAAATTTCATTTCCTTTAAAACTTTCATTAAGGCATGTGTCGTAAAGAAGTTATCAAAAAAAACATTATGCTGACTTGGCTGTGGTATTTTTACTAAGAAATCTGTTACAACTTTTGCACCTAGAGGAATTAATCGCTCATCATTTTCATTTTTCCCGCAATATATATCAAAGTCATAGCAAAATCCATTTGAGCTAGATAACATCCAGTTCTTATAGCCAAATCGGACAGGTTTACCTCTGATAAATTGTTTGGCTGAATGTTTCCCAAAATATTCTATCATAGATTCATCAATAGATAGATTTGTGTGGAAATATCCAAATTGTAGAAAACTATCTCTCACCATATTCATCAGTGGTCTTACTTTATACATTTTGTCAGATGATAAATGAATTTTTCCATTATCTGCCAAATGTAAATACCGTTTAATTGAGAGATATCGATCGCGGCTCATTGCTTGGCTTATTAAATCTATTCCTAAGTCTTCATCTAGAGACCAATAATGATATTCTGAAGGTAATCTATGGTAACCAGTAAATATCAATATGGCGATAAATACTCTCATTTCATCAATGTCAATTTTAAATTTTTGATCATTTTTTACTGCTGATGCATACATCATGCTCTGGTCACACATATGTTGTAAAATTGAATCTGATAATATCATTTCAAATATAGTAATTGGCGTACAATCTGATATTTTTTCCAAGACACTGGGGAGTTTTTCTGAGAATGAAGTACTTTGAGTGAAAGTTTCGTAAACAGGATTTTTCTTCCACCATTTACATTTTTTATTAACTATTAAAAACATGAAACACAACGAAAAAAATAAGGCAGAAAGAAGAAATAAATAAACATGCAATATGCTACAGTAAAATATCAAAAATTAAAAATAACAGAATATAAATTAAATAGCTAACAGGAAAGAAAATTTAAGTAAGCTCAGATAAAAATCTGCTAAATACTAGTATAAAATGTAAGTTTGATAAACAGTTACAAAAATTACCAGCCAAATATTGGTCGTAAACAGAGGCTCTAGCTTCATTTGTACACGGAATTGAACTTGGTCCAGCTCTATTTAACAAACTTTCTTTATAGTTTTCATTTTCTTCATGAATATCTAATTCAACAGTACCAGGAATATCTCTTGGCATGTTGTTTTCAAAAATATTTTGTTCATCTATTTCTTCAGAATCTGTTAAAACATCTAAATCTGGTGGAATAATATTTACAAAAATTTCTTCAGAATCATTATTTTCATAACTATCATCTTGCAGAAGAGCTTCAATTGCTTCCTCAAGGCCTTTAAACTGATTTTTTCCATAAAAAAGTTTTTTGTTTTCATTTGATTGCTTTGACATATTCTTAAAAAAAAGAAAAAAAATTTTTTTTTTTGTATACATATTTAACGGTTGTACTTTTTATAGTACACCCAACTTCATTGACGAAAAAAACAAGTAAAATAATGGAATTTTTCCTTTTATAAACTTACATTGATTTTGATTATCTTTATTTATCAAATTTAATTTATTTTGCAAAATAATAATGCTATAATTAATTTTTTTTTATTATTTTTAAAAAACACGTCCACTTTTACACAAACTTTAAAAATCACACTTTTTCTACGTCAAAAAAATGACATTTATCTGAAGTTAAACCAGTATTGCCGCATATAATTTTATTTTGTATATTTTTAACTTTATTTTAACGCAAATTTTTCCCAAAAATTCACAATGGTTTAGTCACTATAACTTAAAACGTGACACCTATTTTGCTGTACTATATATAGTACAACCGTTGTTAATGGGTTAAAACAAAAATTTAATTTGTCATTTTTAGAACGAAATACTACGTTACAACGATATAATGTATACATGTAGTTATGTAGCACGAAATAATTAAAGCAAAGTAGAACAAAATTATGTTAAGCATGAAAAATCAAAATATTTGATTGCATCTCAAATATTTAATACATAACAAACATTTTTATTTTAGTGTCCCCTTTTTGTTCTGTTTTTTTTTTTTGGAAGTTGATTAGTCAAAAATAAGAATACGAAATAAAATAAATGAAGGGAGATTTCCATTAGACAAATTATTTCAGCAGAATACTATTTTTATGTTTTTTGTTTGATAAATTAGTTATAGTTGATTCTATTCTTAATATCTGCGGCAATAAAATATTCGATTTAAGTAAAAACAAAAAAAATTTCTCAATCATTTTGGGTTACATTAATGAAAATGAAATAATATATTATTGTTTTTGTTGACCAGAAAATTTGTTCACTGGTAACATTTTATAGAACTCATAAATTTATCGATTTTTCTTTTTTCATTCATCACTTGATGTGTTGGTGTTATTTTTTTTTTTGTATAAAACTCCCTGCATTTTTACATTTTTCATACTTATAAACAAAATATACACAAAAGAAAAAAAATTATTCATATCAAGTGCTTTTTATCTATGGATACATTTTTTTTTTTTTGTAATGTTCTTTTTCAACTTGGCATTCCTTCCTAGTAGATGTTATTGGCAATAATCCAGCTGAAGAAAATAATACTAAAAAAAGGAATTTTCCATTTATTTGTATGCGATGCCGGTTAGCAAGCACGCCACATTTTATATTTTCTTTTGTTTTTACATATTATTATTTATTATGTACATAATGTACACAATATTATAGAAAATTTAGAAGAAGTTTTTAGTTATAAAAATAAATTAATTCAAAATGTTTCATTTTTTTGTAAATATAAAGATATTGTACGAGCCCTAGCAATATTCGATAATATAATGAAGAGAATGGTAAAAAGTAAACAATTTGACAAAAAAAAAAAATAGAAAATTTAAAAGAAAAAAAATTAAAGAGATTTGAAATACCAAAAGAATATTGAAATTCAAATCTGACGGTATAAAATGTTGAGGCAAACCAAATCTTCGGTTTAGATGATTCTTCTATTGGCAAAGAAGATTTCTCTGGCAGAGAATAAGATGTTCGAGTTCAATTTATGAATGCCGTTTCTAAAGATTGTGTAATATATAACTACGCCTCGTTCTGATAGTATATATTTGGTATTAGACGAGGGTCCTATTAAAATAATTTCGTAAATAATGAACACAAACTCTACCTATTTATATTCTACATTTACTTGATTATTTTGCAAAGTTTCTGTTAATTAATATATTGACATTTTGAAAATAACAATCTTTTTAAATAGCAAAACAAAAACTAAAATACTCAAAACAACGAAGAAAACCACTTCAAAAATTTTATGCATAATAAAAATTTATTCTGACAAGTTGACGCCGAGTAGATTTTGAATCTGCATTTATGCAGAATACGCAGATTGACTGCAAGTTTGCATTGTTTCCAGTTTAGATTTTAATAGAAACAAAATACAATATTTATAATGTATAATATTTTTAATGTTCTTTAATTCTTCAAATCTATGCTAATATGTAAATATGTATACTTATGATGAATATGATTAGAAAAAACTATTATATCAGAGACAATAGTCAAATTATTATGATTTAAAATTAATTTAAAAACCCGATTAAAAGACCCCCGAAACTTGTTAGTTAGTTACTGATGATTTTTTTTAAAAATTGCATCACTTTGTTGATTTATCCAAGTCAAGTTGTAACTAGTTTTAAACCAGTCACACATTGAAGAAATTTTAGCATTATCTGCATAAAGAGCATACAACTACACCCGATATTTTTGAAAAATCATTCATCAACAATTGTTTAAATTTAATATGTATATCTAACTAGTTATGTAGTAACTAGTTATGTAATAGCAGAGAACAAATGAATATAATTAATATTAAGATACTTATTGATCAAAAACCTGTTCGAATACAGTTGTTAGGGCTCGTATAAAGGATTTAAATGTAACTAGGAAGTGTAGAGAAAATTTTACGTACTTAGAATAAAGTAAGAAAATTTCTTCAATGAGTTGGGAAAAATAAAAAATAAAAAAAGGATAAAAAAAAATCAATGAAAATGAGTTTTATATTTAAGTAATGATAAAATCTTGAATTAAAAATAACCCACATAACCTGAACTAGTAATTTTAATATACATACGAGTATGTGTAAAATAGAACAAGATGAAAAGTTCTAAATTTGGACTTTTGAAATAAGTAAGTACAATTAAATACGTATTTTATGTTTCACACATACATATTTAGATATTGGGGTTAAATCCCCTTATGCAAAAATATATAATTAATATTGTATATAAACACTTATTTATAATACGAAATATTATACTTAAGTATTGAATAGTACATAAAATATTATGTTAATAAGTTGAATTCTAAATTGATATAAAAATTAACCATCATCTATTGATTCTACTCTACAGCTCGGGGTGAGCGTTAACCTCGTTTACAATTTTCATTCATTTTGCTCTATCTTGTGCAACTTTCCTTCATCTGTTGACTCCAATCTTTCGACAGTTGTCACCGATATCGTGCAGCCATCTTGATCTTGGTCTACCTCGATTTAAATATTAACACAACAAAATTATTTCAAATAAAAAATTACAGTAGCTAGTTAGTTAATAATTAAATCTAAGAAATTTATTTTAATTATTAAATTAATTAAAAGTTCTTTATTTTGCAGAATATCAGTTTAGATTTTAGCACTTCAGCGTCCCTACCAGATTAAATAAAGTTACACTAACTAACTAGTTATGGATTATATAATACACTTTGTTATTAAATGTTGAATTAAAGCAATAAACTAAAAAAAATCAAACATGAAATAGAATGAACAATAGATCTCACGCGGTACTGCATGAATCCAGAAAATCTAGTGTCTAAAAACAGAAACAACAAATACAACAGTGGGTTTCAGTAAAGAAAACATACCACTTAATGTATATCATTTTCATTTTTTCCAATTAATTTCTTCGTTCGAACTTTATAAAAACGATACTTATCAGCAAATAAGCCTTCTTCAATAGCGTATATTTTCATATTAGTTAATTTATCACCGAATTGTATTTCCGGTTATTTTTTGCCATAGATTTTATCCCAAGTGTAAAAGTCAAAGTCGAAAACTCCATAAGGCATTTTTCACCTTCATCGGGAATCGAACTTGGAACTTGGACTTCAAGGCAGGCGCTCTACCTATTGCACCATCTAGTGTAATTATTGAAGTATATGTAATGTACAGGGTGTCCCTCATTCTCAGTGAGGTTCAAACGTACCTAAAATCGCATGGAATAAGGTGAATTTATTTATAACTGGTAACGAGTTATGGTGGCTTGAAATGTGAAATTTGGAAATGATTTTAATTATTTTAATTTTTATAAATTGATAAACTTTAAATTTTTTTTATTTCAAACATCATTCTAGGTCTACAAATCTATTAACACAAGACTAGATAAAGTCAACACCACATAAACCACACCTTTCTATACAATTGAAAATATGCTCTCTTTTCATACAATATTTTTTATTTAATTTGACTATAGCTAGTTACCAGTGCACAGTTGAGTAGAGCATTTGGCTGTGTCGAGAATCAACAAAAATAATTGTAGAACTCATCGCTCTTATAGTATTGATAATAAAACAGTTATATGTTCTCATTCTACTGTTTCAACCTACTAAATCATCTTCTCTATACGATCCGTCATTTTGTATAAAATACTTAGTAGTTATATATAGTTACCTATAGAAAAGAAGAACAACGATAACTAAAATATTAACTTAAATTGTTATTCAAAAATCTTACGATTCAAATTTTTTTATAATTAAAAATTATTTATCGATTAGAATAAAAAAAAAAACATCAACTACTTATATATTGCAAAACTGTAGGCTCTATAGATGAAACATTATTAAAATTTAAAAAATTTATGAAACCTAGAGTTTTAATATTTATTTATTAACTACTTAAGTGCATAAATAAAATTTAAAACAACATGTTGCCATTTAATTACAAGAAATATATCCAATTAATTTATAATTAGTTATCTCTACCTGTTCAATACATATTGACAAATATTTCAGTAAAATATTTAATAAGTGAAATGAATATAAAATGTATAAAAGAACAATAAATAAAATTGTTTTAAGACTCCTGAATTAAACACAAAATATTACTAAAAATACTTGAACAATTCTTTTTGAAATACAAACTTTACAAACTAATTGAGTATTTACATAAAATTGCATATTCATCCTATAATAAATAAGTATGTATGCAAAAAGGACAACGTCCCACTAACACTTCCACACTTCGCAAAAAAAAAAAATTCTCTACAAAAATAGAAACAATAAGTACCTACAAACTTAAGAAGTAAATCTTATAAAAAAAAAAATATGAAGAGCTATTGTATAAAATTCTTACATTGTTACAGGTACAACAATGTGAGCAACAAAAATATAAATTTGAATAGAATAGAAAATAATCAAAACAAGTGGATGGAGGTTTTAGATCAGCTCACATATATGTTTAAGTACTCTACATAAAGAAACCATTTTAAAAAAATAAATTAAACACAAAATACATAAAAATAAATATAATTAAGAAGTACTTATTTCGTGAATCTCTTATAACTATCTCTCTAAATAAATATCCCTATAACTATAATAGTTTTCAGGGATATTTATTTACTATTATAAATAGTTATTGTAGTCGCCTTTTGCTAACTATTCAATAATTTGTAGGAGTTCAAAATTTGATAAGTTATCTTTTCCCTTTCGGGAAGTGGGACCTTTATATAGTAATAATTTGGTATATATAGATACTATATGTTTTGTATGTTGTGTATGAATATTATTTTTATTAGTTTTTAATTAATATATATTTTTTAATTAAGTATCATTATTATATTAGAACTGATGTTGTTGTAATGAAAATTACTATCAGTAATTTTCATCATTTGAAAAAAATTTCGATTCTCACGGGGTTTGAACCTGTGCTCCACGCTAGCCAGATGAAGAGTTTCTTTACAACTTTCAATTCATTCTAGATATTCTGGAGGAAAAACACCTGAGGGAATTTAAATTATCCAATATAAAGTCGGTAAGTACTTAGCTGTTAAAAAATGCAATTCGTGAATCAGTCAATAAATTGTGCGAAAAACATTTATAGCTGCAAAAAAGTTTTTCCTAGTTATTGAAAACTACGATCTATTTAAAGAGAGGCATACGCATGAACAGAATATAGTTATTAAACTTTTTTTCAGCTGAAGAAAATGAATTGTAGAGTATTTTTATAAATGCTGCAAATTGATAGCAAGTCTGCCACCAGTTGGCGTACTTTGCAATAATGAAAAAAAACTTTAGCTATATTCTACATTTAGTTGACAATTCTGTAAAGTTCTGGTCATTTAAGTAATGATTATGTATTTTATTTCAAACGTTTTTTTTATATTTATCACTTTTAAAATTGCTTTCCATCCATGGCCAATCTCGTAGAAGTTAACAGTTTTAAGTGGTTTCGACCATTTATTTATAGTCAGACTTACTTTGAAACCACTACTCCCTCTTTAATAGCTGATACGAATGTTCTGGAACACCCGGTATATTAAAATATATTAAAATTATTATATATTTTTTTTCAATATATTTATTTTATTATATTTATATACATATTATTATTTTATAAACACATTTATTTTATATTAATAATTAATTTTTATTTTTGTGGGTCCTCATATCAGGCGCGTACTGCGTAAGTAGTGCAAAAATGTTTCTTCAAAAATTTATATGAGATAACACTTCTTATTAATTTATATATTCTTTACTAAAACTTTAATCTGTCAAGTTGACGCCCTATAAACTTTCAGCATTCAGAAAATCTCGCAAGTGTTTTCATAAATTCATGCGTATGCGTATTGACTGCAGATTTGCATTTATGAAAACAACAACTTTATTTTTAATTTTGTACTTAGTTGTATACATAAAATACCGCTTCGAAAATGAATATTGAAAATTTGTTTTCTTTTTCCTTTATCGAAAATCGAACCCGGTAGTTTTCGGTTGACTCCGTCATCCAGCGTTATTGTATGATAATGTTAATATTCAACAAACCTAAAATATGTACGTAAAATCCCCAAAAGATTCAAAATCCCGGATTTTAGAGCACATGTAAAATCCCGGAATTCTCCGTATGAAAAACCCCGAAATTTTTGTTTAAAACTACTTTTAAAAAATTTATCCATAAATAATTTTATCCAACAAAATTAAATTAAATTTCACAATAAATAGTTAAAATTTATTATTTTAGGTATATTTTTTGCGAAAACTGGAAATCAATAAATAAATAGTGTAGGTTTCGGGGCGGCAGCACCCGACTTTAAAAATAAAATTGGTTTTTTCTTTATATTTTATTTTTTAAGAATCTTATATTATGATTTGGTGTTTTAGCGGAATGTTGACATTAGTGTAGAACAAAGAAAAAGTGTAGTAAATTTTAAATGTGTGTTCCAATTTTTACTGGAATTCAATATAAAAATAAAGATTAACTATGTACATTATTATTTAATATAAAATAATTGTTAACTAGTTATCGTTAAAATTAATTTAACATTTTATTGCTCTGATGCTCCAATATAAAACCAACTACTTACTTACATACCGTACAAAAAACTATCTAAGCCTATGACAACGGCTTATAGGGTACCACAAGCAAATTTAATATATATATATATATATAATCATTTCAGACCAAGGTATTGAAAGAAAATTATCCATGTATTACATTACAGCACGCCAGAAATCCTACAATCAAAAATTACTTACAACATTCTCTCCACTGATATCAACAATATTGATAGCATTGAATCACATTTTAATTATTAACTAGTTAAGTATGCACAAAATTAATTCTTATGAGTTACCGATATAGTATATATATATATATGTACATTATTATGTACCAACTACAAAAATATTAATAGAATATTGTTAGTAACTTTATGTTATAAAGTAAAAAAATCAACTGTTTTTTTAAATACATAAATGACTCAACTAAATGCCATTTAATTTTTTTATATATAGTAAGTAGGTATATACGTTCTTTATCATATTTGTCACGTTATTTTATAGTTCATTAAATTATCAATATTCAAATCAAATTCATCTTCCTAAACTCTTATTAGCTAGGTTAATAATTTATTATATCAAATTGTAACAGTGGATTAATTTAAAGTAAAGATATTAAAAATAATTTTATTTTAATAAGTAATAAGAGGATTAAATTATGGTTAATGATCTCAAAAATACGTTATTGATATAAATTAAATAGCATTAACATTTAAATTGGTATATGTTGGTTAAATTGTTAAATATACAATGTGCTTGGCAATTTATAATTTTTAAAATTATACATAAGTAGTAAATATTAAAAAAGTATTCATTCATATTAATAATTAATAATTTTATGTAAATAAATATTTATGTCTACAATGAATAGACTAATTTCAAAATTTGTAAATAAATACAACTAAGTAGATGTGTAAATCAAATAACTCATAATTTAATTGCAGATTTTAAAAGTAAATGACAATTCTCTGTTATGATTCACCCATGTTGTTGACAGACAAGATCACTTCACTACTCTCTGATCAACAACCACTTAAACAATCAATACTGAAAAATTATTTAAAAAATTTCAAATAGAACACGCCCAAATATTCACATGTGAAATAAATTAAATAAGATTTATTTTTTATATCAAAATAACTTAAATATCTTAAATATCAAAAACTATGTAATATTTTCAAAACAATAATAATTTTAATTTCTCACTAATTTAAATTTTTAAAAATAATTAGAACGAGGTGCGTCAAATCTAAATATATTTTTAATGACTGGATTGTATCTTTTTTATTTTACCTGCTGCTATTATTTGAACACATATAATGTAATATATAAATGAAGGTGATATGAACCACATTTCACTGTAATTTTAACGAAATTTATTAAATTCTAATATTAGCGAGATATTAATTTAGCTACTTTAAAAAAAAATTTTCTTTATTTATCTATTTTAAATTGTTTATTTTATTTATTTTACAACAAAAGGAAAATGCTAAATAAAAATACACATAATTTTAACTAATTAGTAAATCTACGGACAAAATAAATACCAATTATAATATTACCAAACACGTCGCGCTTCTCTTTTCAACTGATGCAGCACCAGCAATGTAAAATGTTGGATATTTGGATTTTGAAACTGGAAGAATATTGAGAATTGAGATTAGAATTATCTATGTTTTTTTTTTATAGAAAAAGTGATACAAAATGGATTTGAAACATAAAATTGACACTTGACAGTTAAAAACCTTACGACAAAATGTTGGTATTACTGATGTTGAATGAAGAAATTTCGGATTTGCCATGAAATAAAATACTGTCAAGATCAAGAAGCGGTCAAGCTAATTGTCATATCATACAATGGATTCAGAAATATTTTCAAACAAATTTTCCCAATACATAGCATACATTATTACCATTATTACTTATTAATTTATATTTATTATTTACATTTATTACAATTAAAGATTGAATTCATTTAAATTACATGTAAGCTTAATTTTCTAATATCATTTAAAGATTCGAAATTTGCTTTATTTTGCTCAAATTTTAAAATCACCCAATACTTTTCAACATTTTAATAACAATTAACCTTTTTTGAATGTTTGAACACCACAGCAATCCATGTTCTCTATTATAAACGTTAAGCACTACGGTATTTCAATAACTCTACATTTACGAAAACTATTAAACCCCCTAAAGAAAGTATTTATTTTTAAAGAAATAAATTATAAAATAAAATAATTTCCAAAAATGTATTTTTTATTTATTTTCTATCAAGTATACATATAGAAAAGGAAATTTTATAAATTATTTGATTTATGCATTTATTTTCTTCATTTACTTATCCATTAATTAAATAATCAATTAGTGTCTTAACTATAACCCGAGGAACTATAAACTGCAACAGAGTTATCAACAAATCCCCCAGCTAAATCAACTTTATAAGGATGAAATGAAAGACAAGAAGTATGTCCTATTCTTGGACCCATAAAACTTTCACTAACACGTAATGTTGTTTGTTGACGTCCATCCAAACCATAAATTGTTATACTTTGCGAGCCACAAGCTAAAATGTCTGCTTCAGTATGTACTGATATAGCACTTATATCATTTCCAGCACTCCAGTCCTGTACGGATTGCTTCATTCGTATATCAAATAATCTTATTTTGCCTTGTGTACATCCAGTAACTAAACTTTCGCAATTATCACGTAAACATGCTGTTAGAATAGGGCTAGTATGTTCTCTATATGTCATAATACGACTATCTTGTGAGGAACACCGTTTATCAAATAACCTGACACTACCATCATTACAACCAGCTGCAACAATTTCATTTGGTGATGAAGATAGTGTACGAACATCAGCATTTGTTCCAGTTTGTATATCACAAACTTTTAACTCTGTTTTAACATCCCATAAACGTAAAAAATTAGTATATCCACCAACAAATAAATGTTGAGATTTTTGATGCCATGTCGATATTACACCAGATATATCTTTACTAGTGCGATTTAAAAAAGGAAGACATTGCCATGCAGTTATTAGCCTATTTTGACTGGTTTTTTGATTAGAATATTGAATAAATTCTTGCCATATTCTTATTGTACCATCCTCATAACCAACCAAAACCAAAGGTATATCATGTGAATTCAAAAATTCAATTGTAGTTACTCGAGGTCCTGTTAAGTTACTTACAAAATCTCCTGATTCATTAACAATTGCGCCTAGTAATGACCCGGTTATATAACCAAGTGGTGATACTCCAGCTGATATTCCTGTTGAACTAATTGAATATGATTTGTGATGATGTTTTGAACTTTGAGTAGTTGAGGAATTAACACTGCCGGTATTTTTAGTGCTACTATTTATGTTTGGTTGATATGATTGTTCTGAAGGAACATAGGATTTTGACGTTGATTTATTCCAATCATACACTTTAACAATATCTTTATATGCAACTGCAATTTTTTCTTCGTACGGTAATAATTTGACAATGGTTGGAATAAATTGTGTTTTGCCAGAATATATTGGCATATCAATTTTATGAAAAATAGCACGTTTCTGTTGCTCAAATGCTAAATGTCGTATTTCTTTATTACGATTAAATCTTGATTTACGATCTAAATATAACGGTGAATATAAATCTACTTCCTGTTGCAAAGAATTTATTGTAATTGAATTATGCCTTTGCTTTAAGGTTATTGTTGGTGATTGTAATGGAACATCTTTATTTGATGCAATACTATTATTACTGCTCGTACTACTGCTACCAGTACCACTCCCACTACAACAGCCACTATTTTCTGTTTGAGATTGGTTCAATCTAATTAATTCGCTACAGTAGTTATCGCAAGATCTAGCGAAAAAACTAACTGACCAGGGTATGAAATTAGTTGATATAATTGATTTCATTATATTTGATTGAGTTAATGTTCCACTGTTACTCGAATTTTTCCTATGTTGCGTTACATTACTAGAAATACCAAAATTGTTTGATGAGTTTCCAACAGATTTTTGTACATTTTGAACTGATGATGAATTACAGGGTATTGTTTTCGACTGATTTGGTGTATCACGTTCTTCGCACATCGATGATGTTCGTTTCTTGTTAACTGGAGATGTTGCTAAAACTATATTAGTAAACTGTGGTAATACGCCACTAATGCCATGTTGTGTTGATAATAGTTTTTTATCACCGTCACTTCCTAAAGCTCCGGTCGTAGAGTTACTCATAACATTTATTTGTTGGGTTTGTTGAACCGTTGGAGGTGATTCACCTAAATAGCTTGTTCGTGTGTTAGGGCTCGGTGGCAAACTTAAACTATTAGTTGACTGAACTGACGGTGAACCAATAAACTTTTCAGTTGTAGCTTCTTTAGCTGCAATCAAATACACTGCTGAATTTCTTATATATTCTGTTAATTTTTGTGCTGTTTCAGCAATGGTTGGATAAGGATCACGTGCTAATAAAAATATTCCATGCAATAATTTTAAATATATTCTCCCAATACCAATTGTTGGATTTATATTGTTGATATTCATCGTCAAATTTGGTATTGAACTGGAACTGAAACCACGTTTCATGTTATTTCTGTCTAAAGAATGATAAAATGTAAAATAATTAAAAAAATCTAAGTTATTATTTCCACTACCACTACTAGTCGTATTCAAAGTTGAAGATGTTATACTTTGAGCAGCAATATTATTAACTATACCAATTCTACTATTATTTCCACCATTATTATTTGCTACATGTATATTATGATTATAATGAGATAAATAATAATTATTTGTTGAATATATTTCAGTTATTGTTGATTCTTGTAAATAAACAGCAACAAATTGTGATTCAAATAATAAAACCATCCATTGTAATGCGGCAATTAGTTCTAATCTAACTAAAGGCGACATATCATCCATTGTGGTTAATAAAACTAATGCAATATTCCGATCAATATTATTTGCATGTTCAGATCTTTCTGTTACTGAACTAATGTATGTACCTAACGCAAATACAGCAGCTGCTCGAACTTCTGGTACATTATCTTTCAAAAGTGGATATAATTTTTCATGTGCCATATCTCTTACACCTGACCACCTTGCTTTTGCGAAATTTTGCCATAATTGTCCTAAACATATAATTAACCATTGCCTTAACAAATTATTTTCGTTATATAATTGCTCTAAACATATTGATACTAATGAACCTTGTAATGCGCTAGTTTGTCCTAATAAAAAATTATTCACAATACTAGCTAACACAAATGCAGCTAATGTACGTTGTTTCTTAGAATTTTTATGATCTTGTAATACATTCAAAAAATATTTGTAGTCCTTGACCAAATCAATTTGACAAGTATTATCAACGGCTAATATCTTTGCCCATATAAAAACTAATATTGGTCTTAATTCTTTTGCTGAACTTTGTAATAGTTTTAATACATAGGGAAATATTCCAACTCCTAATGCCAAGTTAACAGCCCAAGGTCCTAAATTCAAAAAACGTCCCAATAGCTCTAAGGCACGCATACGATGTACTTGTGACAATAAAACTTGTAATACAATTGGCAATTGTTCTGGTGGCGACCTTTCTTTATTACCTTGGTCTAACCAAACTTGAAATGCTGTCAGTTGTTCTTCAAAAAATGGCAATTGTTGATATGTAGCACCTTTTTCTAGTATATTTGGTAATTGTTGTAGAGCTAAATCAACAGCTAAATCCCATGCAGACCACATTTGATTGCGATAACATAATGGCAATTTTGGACTTGATTGAGGTGTGCAATCATATGATCGTAATATTCTTTCTGCTAATAAAAAATTACGAAACAAAGATGCAACTAGCAAATCTTGTCTAAATAATTTTTGAAATAAGTCTTTTTCTAACATATTCCAAGCTATTGTATCTGTTATTGCAGTAAATATCCAATTTAGTTCTCCGAGCATAGTTCGACGATCATTCAGTTGTCCTGGAATTCTATCTATCAAATCCATATTTATTTGATTTGCTAAGCTTAAAGGGTTGTGCATCGTATGCCATTTCAGAGCAGTTTTTATAGGAGTAGTTAAGCATGATGTAAACAAATCTGCGGGTAATTGAGCATTCATTGGTAAAATTTGTTTAGCTGAACAAGCGGCTAATTGTATACAGTTTTGGTATGTGACATTTTGAGAGTTAGGTGGACTTTGCCTATTGCCTCCAGTTGCTTTTTCCATCTCCCTTTCATGCTGCTCTGCAAATTGATTAAACAAATTTATGATCATTCCAGCATTTGAGCAATCATATACATAAATTGAAGGTGCCCCCATCCATGCTTGTAAATCATATATTGATAAAGGAATATATTGTGTATATGTTTTATTAAAGACCCATATTTCTCCATTTGCAGTTGGTTTAGGAACTCCATGCCCATTATAATGAAATAAAACTCTTTCTTCTTTTGCATTACGACGTAATGATGTACAAAGTTTTTTAACATCATCTACAGTTGGGTCACTTACTTTTTTATAACGAGCTCTTGGTTGCCAACGTTCATATTGCTTTTGTAAATTAGCCCCTATCAATTCCATTGCTTTTGGTGGTGAAACTGAGGAAGGGTCTATCCAACATTCTAATCTAGCACAAGGTTGTATTTTCACGATATCTGGTGGATCAACGCCAATATTCAGACAGAGTACTAGTGCAACACTTACCGTTTTCATCCTTTCTCGTATTCTCCAAGATTGTGCTTCACAATCTATACCTTCAATAGGTTGTTGATGTCTAATTTCTTGAAAGCATAACGGTAAGTCTTCATCTGTTATAACTCGAACATTACTTCTACTTTGAATATTACTACAAATGTAATTTGATATTGTTCCATGCAATGTCATTAATCCAAGATCACTACTATTTAAATTATGAGGTGCTCCAGAGATTGTTTCAGTCACTGATTGATTATTATTATCTTCGGCATTACCTTTGAGATCACCAGAAAATTCCTTTTGTCGACTCATTTTTATTCCAAAATCTTATCCATATTTAAAGTAACAAAAAACAAATCCTTGAATTTTTATAGAAAAAAATATTTGTTTAATGTTTTTGTTTTATTTTGAATTTATTAGGAAGTTTTGTTGGAGCTGTATGATGTATAATATGTTAACATTTCTATTCTTTAATAACTTTGCTACGAAAATAGTACATTTATAACCAAAAATTCCAAATTGGATTTCAAAAAATAAAATATTCCTGAACAACCAAATGTCACAAGAAAGTGACCATATGTTGACACATTTTGGTGACAATTTTTGTTAAATTTAAAGGTCGGTAGGGATGACCTCATTTGGAAGTGTGAATGACAATTTAGTGACTAATTTATAATCAATTTGTGAGTAATTTTGACAACAATTTGTGAATAATTTTTTCAAACAATTTATGGGTAATATTTTCAGTATTTTGTAAAGATTTTGATATAAATGAAAAATATTGTTAACTGGGCTACAAAATTATGTTATTTTGTATAAAGACCGACGAAACATTCACGACGAAAATTGAATCAATACGCTCTTTTCTTACGTATATGCTCACAATTGCAACTACAATCGCTCAATCACAATTTCGTTGGTATTTTTCGTATTTTCGTATTTAGTTGAATTTGACATTTCTGACAATCTTTCTTAGCATCAAAAAATAAAATCAAAAACAATTATTCTGAAATCTGATATTAGAATATTATTGTTCTGTTTTTTTTTTTAAGTTTTATATGTTATACAATTTATACTTATTTATTTTTTTATTTAGAAACATGCATATATAATTTTAGATTTATTAGCGATGTATTTGGATCTGATGATGCTACAAATAAATTATTCAAAATGATTTTTTCATTTTAAAATTCCAACATTTTCCTCTCTGTTTTATTTGTTTATTCTTATTTTTCGTTTCGCTACAATTGTGTTTCATTTGACGAAAAATAGTTGAGCAAAACGAATTTCATTGGTAGCCGGTGGTCAGAGATCGCAATTGTTTTTACCGGTATACAAATAAAAAACTGTCAAGAGATTGTGACACACAGTTGTATTGTCATAACAAATGGTCAGGGTCATCGATCAATTTTGAAGACAGTGACAGTGTACATTGGACAATGTACATTTGTGTTGTACAAATAAACAAAGGTGTCGGTTTGAAATGAATGCGTAAAATTTTTGTTTTCGATTTTACACCCCTGTAGACATAAAATATTAGTAAAAAGTTATAGGAGTACTGTTTTAATAAACAAATTCTTTTCAAAATTTTAACATTTTAAGTTAAAAATTTAATAAAAATATATTTTATCATTTTACTGATGCGAAGAATTAAATCGCATATATATGTGGGAAACTAGCTGCTTATAACTACCAAAGAATTCTTATATACAGTGCCAGCTTAAATTCATCATCTTCTAATTTATTTTCATCAGAATATTTTTTTTCTATAGTGTGATTCTTTAGGATCTATATAAACGTTTAGGTTTCTATAAATGGATGACTTTGTTTGAACTACAAATTAGTAGTAGTGGTGGTTCAATTTGATTTTCGACAGTTTAAAATTTTTTTATATGCTGGTTTGATTTTAATGCCTTCAATTGCTTTGTTGTAATAATTTTAAATATGCTTTTAATGTTTGATTCTGGTTTTTGTTTTAAAATTTGATTTGATACCAAAGTTTCATTTTATAATAAATTATCATCACCAATGTCCTGTATCTCCATCCGTGGTCATAGGGCAGAAATAAGATCTTTCCATCGGCTCTTATCTGCGGTTTTCTTTTAAATTGTGACCACGTAACGTAGAAAAGAACAGACTTTACACTTGCGCTGAGTACTCTTATTTTTGTTCTCAGAGATATTTTGCTTGTCTGCCATATTTTCGAGAGCATCCCGAAAGCAGAACTAGCTTTACTGATACGTGCTTCAATATCCAAATCGGCACCTCTATCAATGCCCAGGTAATTGAACGTACTCGCCTCTTCGAATCGTGTTTTTTAATGGAGGATTGGATGTTGTGATGTTTGAGTTTTACGCATGATTTTGGTTTTAGCTGAATTGACTCACAATTTTTCTGTGTCATACAGATTTTAGAACATATCGTTGAAACCTCCATTCGTATCTTACAATAAACACACATCATCGGTGTAATCTAAATTGCTGATACGTTCGAAAGGACGCCACAGGATACCGTTGCTCTCGTTTACACCCACAGTAGTAGTCAGTATTTCATGCATTACTACTAAAAACAATATGAGTGATAAAATATAGCCATAAAGCAATTTGTCAGCTGTCCTCGATGTAAGATGCGATATCTTGCATCTTTGTAAGGATTCTTTAATTATGGCGATAGCTTTTTCTGGAATGCCACTCCTACTAAGCGATTACCAAACATACACGCGGTGCTTTAAATTCAGTAAACTGTTCAAGGATTATTAGTAATGTGATCCACACACGAATGGTCACTGCGAAAACCAGCTTGATGTCTTTTGAGTGTAGCTTCTATTCTGCCTTTAATCCTTTCGAGTATTATTCTAGCCATTAATTTTGAGAAAACTGAGATTAAAGTAGAATTGGAGGGGGCATGTGGATACATGTTGTTCTACGAATAACTGCTCTTTGCAGTTGATATAAAAAAAATTTTGCTAAAATATCTATTTTATTATTTTTATATTGAAATGAAATGCTTTTGCTTATAAATTTTATATTTTATATACATAATTCAAAAATCAGAATCAAAACTTCTAATTTCAGTTGAAAGGACTTAGTTTGGTCTATAGACCTCTTTAAAGACGCTATCGACACAGTTATGTAAACACATATTTTCAAATAATAATAATAAATAAAAATATGAAATATTTTATTTAAAAAAATAAAAATGCAATATGAGTAATTTAGTAATATGGTTTAACAAAAATTTTAATAAACTCCTCCTAAACTATACAAAATTTAAGTCGCTTTATTAACTAATTAAAAAATGTATATGGTAATTCTCTGCTCTGGTGCTGCCCTGATAATTCTTACCTCTCTGAAAAATCATGAAACGGAAGCACTGTTTGGCTGGTTTGGCACTTTGGCACTTTGGCCGTGGTATTTACTATTTAGCCGGTACCTTACCTACCATAGTACCTGTCCTGTACCATATTTTATTTTGTTTTGAGTTTGTTTACCTTGACAGTTAAACAGACTGTATAAATATTTTTTGTAGAGAAGAAAAAATACGGAACAAAACTTTTGATTTCGTTTATTAGCTAAAATTTTCGTTTATCAACGGAACTTAAAAAGTAATTATCTATTTAAGCTTGATAACGACAGACAACCCTTTCTGATAAAGAAAATAAAAATTCTATCGGTTTTTTTTTCCCATTAATTAGTTGCTTTAGTTTTGAAAAGTAAGACGTGGCGCGTAGAAAAATTTAGTGTTATTTTTGTCCGCCTCCGCTCAGAGAAAATTTAATTATTATGGTTTCCAAAAAAATAATTTATTTAGCATTTTGTTTGTTTCAAACATTAAATTTTTCAAATGGTCTAGGGGAAGGTGATCAATGTTATTCATTTGGTGGTTCAGGAAAAGATGTTTTTCCACTGGGAGATCCAAAAGGTAAATTTTGAAATAATTATTAAAATTCATTTTATTTTTTAATTATTGTAGGTGAACACAATTTGCAGTATACTAAAGCTGTAATTTCAAGACCGGCACCACATTTTGAAGGAACTGCAGTTATAAATGGGGAATTTAAACATGTTTCTCTTTCTGATTATAAAGGAAAATATGTAGTATTTTTCTTTTATCCACTAGATTTGTATGGAAATTGGAATTTATATTTAATTATTTTAATATATATATTTGTTTTTAATTAATTTTAGCACATTTGTTTGTCCTACTGAAATTTTGGCCTTTTCTGATAGAATATTAGATTTTAAAGATATTAATACAGAAGTTATAGCTTGCAGTGTTGATTCACATTTTACACATCTAGCTTGGATTAATACTCCAAGAAAAGAAGGTGGTCTTGGAAATATTCAAATTCCATTATTAAGCGATTTAAGTCATAAAATTTCCAAAGAATATGGAGTGTATTTAGATGATTTAGGTCATACCCTTAGAGGTCTATTTATTATTGATCCGAAAGGAATTTTAAGACAAATAACTATGAATGACTTACCAGTTGGGCGATCTGTTGATGAAACTATTCGTTTAGTTCAAGCTTTCCAATTTACAGATACCCATGGTGAAGTTTGTCCAGCTGGTTGGAAACCTGGCAGTGATACTGTAAGTTTAAAAAGAAATATTTTGAATATACAAGCGTTTTATTTAATAACTTTTTTAGATAATTCCAAATCCAGAAGAAAAAAAGAAGTATTTCCAAAAAAATAACTAATAATAAAAAGTACAACTTAATTGAAATTTAAGACTTAAATCAAAACATTACATCAAAATTCCTATTTTTTAATAAGATTTTTCTTTTTTTTTTGTAATAAAATCAATTTTGTATAATTGTAAAAAACAATGTATAATTTTTCAATGAATATTTTATATATAAACCAATATAAAATGTAAAATTTAATTTGAATGTCTAACTTTATATTTAAGTTAAATTTCGACTTTGGTGTATTACAATATAAGTGATTTTTTTTATAAGGATTTCAATTTAATGGGAATGAAATTTGATGTGTTGAAATCGTAGTAACTTTTATGAATATGGATAAAAAGGATTACACAACATAAAATACTGTGTTGAATACATAATTGTCATTTAATTGTAATTTAATTTTAAAACAACTACATTTGTATGTGAATTCTTCTTCAATGTTTACTTTTTTTCGATTCCAATTTGTCTTCACCTCTTTTCCTTTTATTTAATGGATTTCTGGGATCATAAACATCATACCAATCATCTGATTTCGTTGATGCATCTTTAGCTAATACTGGTGCACTATCTTCAAATTTCAAAGTATGTCCAAGCCAGTTATCAGTTTGGATTTCTTTTTCAATTACATCTTCAGTTACATATTTTAAAGATACTGCTTCTGATGTTTTTTCTTTGACTGCATCTAATTTATTTTTAAATTTTGATAATAGTTTTAAAGTAAAATCTTCACGAGAAGTTCCTTTTTTTGGCAGTTTTTCTTTAAGATTTGCATATTTTTCTCTATCAGCATTATATTCTTGAAATATTTCATTGACTTGTTTTCTTTGTGAATCTTTTTCTAATTGTTTTTCAACTAATTGAGTCTTTTTCTTTTTGTCTTCTTTATAACTTTTTTTAAGTGTGAGTATCTCTTGCATTATTTCTTGCCTAAAAGTATAAATTGAGATTATTTGAAATTTTATTAAGTTATAGAGTTCAACTTTTTTTCTTTCATTTTGTTTTTCATTTCTTCTTCCAGGGGCATTAAAAAATCATCATCAGAATCTGAATTTTCATCTATTTCTGGTTTAGGTTTAGTTTTATTACTTTCACTCTCCTTCTTTAGAGTTGAAAGCATTTTAAGTTTATTTTTAATACGTTCAGTTCGTTCCTTACTATCAAGATTATCATTTTCTTCGAATTCTTCAATTTCTGACAAATTATCACTTTCAGCTTAATAAAAAAAACTTATTCAATTTTGATTTTACCTTTTAATAAAAAAAAAAACAAAATATATTATACCTTTATCATCTGCTACCACGGTTTGTTTACTTAACGTCGGATCATCCAGAACATCATGTGTTGATTTTCCTTTGCCAGATAATTTTTGCACAAATGATGCAGTCTCTTGTTCATCTTGATCTGCTTCTTCACCAAATGAAAGCAAACCAAAATTTCTAAATAAAAACAAGAATTATTTTTATTTATAAGATTTAGGCTTTATCTCTTTTAATACATACTTTACTCCCTTTTCGGTCATTTTCTTTTTTTCTTTTTTTTTAACCTAAATGATTAACATTTTTTTTTTATTATTTCTTAATACATTTATGTAACAGATAAGTAATTTAATTAAAATTAATTTAAAATTATTTATTTGTATATATTATAGTTACAGTTTTTTCTCTTGGTTCGATATCATTAAAAGGATTGCTTAGAATTTCAGTTTTGACAATTTTATGGGGATACATTGGACGTTCATTATGATCTACCATACCATCTTCAAGTTTTAACATATTGAAAACGGTGTCTCCTGTTACTTTACCTAAAATGATTCGAATTAAAAAAGAAAAAGATACATAGACTAATTGAACAAATTTAATACCAAAAATGGTATGCTTGTTTGTTAATTCTGGTGTTGGTGCCATAGTAAAAAAAAATTGAGATCCGTTATCATCTTTATCGGAATTCGCCATACCAACTAAACCTCTACGAATAAATCTTAGGCGAGAATGAAATTCGTCTTTAAATGGTTCCCCATAAATTGATTCGCCTCCAGATCCATCCCCATTTGGATCTCCACCTATTAACAAGCATATTCACAACGTATATATGAACACACATTACTACAGAGTAGTTAAAAAAACAATTAACCTTGTACAATAAATCCTTTTACAACTCTGTGAAAAATTGTTCCATTGTAATATCCTTCCATACATAATTGGATAAAATTTCTGCAAGCTTTTGGACATTCCCTGGACCAAAGTTCTATATCAATATCACCAACAGTAGTTTTGATAAGTACCTACAAAATATGTAAATATTTAGATAATTTGTAATAAATTGTTCTTTTCTGAGATATATGTATGTGCATTTTACCTTTCCCGATGTTGGTGGTTCTTGTATATAAATATTACTCATATTGTAATTATTCCCTTAAATTTACAATTCTTAATTTGATTTAAGATAAGAGCTTGATTAAATTTACAATATTTAATTTGAGTTATCTTAGATATATAATTTTTAAAATTTTAAATTTACGAATTTAAGCATATGTTTTTGGTTTCTGTCTTCGATATGTTATTTTATTCTAATTTATTCACAATAAATAGAACGTCATTTTCGAAAATTGTCTTTTTTAAATGCTCAACCTATAAATATGAACATATGGCGTACAGCGTTCATGTATATGTATCAGATCTGGTGAAATACGCGACGTATTTTACGTCTGTTAACCCCTACTGATAACATGGCATTTGAATGATAAATGTTCCCACAAATAATGCTCACAAAAATTTCATCAATTTATTGTGCAAGTGCGAGCAGTTGGACAAGATAACAAAAGAACATCAATATGATGTTCAACTAGATTTACTTAAAAACGATTAAATGGAAAAGTGAAAGAATTTGAAAAGTGAATTTTTTTATATATGTATATAGTTTATTTAAAGTTATTTTTAAAGATTCATAATCTGAAAGAATTAATATGAATTAATTTTTTTTTTTTAGTTTTTTTTACACTCTTGACTGTAACTTAGGTTGAATCACCTTTTCGTGCTTAATTAAGTACGGTACTTCAATTTTACACCACTATCTACAATATTTCTTAAATAAAATATTTTCATTTTATTTAATTTTTTACCAAAATATACTCTCAATTATTTTTTGTCATTAATTATATCCCAATTACAAAAAACCCAATTATATCCCAAGGTCGAAAAACCAATAAAGAATTAATGCAAAAATGCTTTATCAGGAATCGAACCTGGGACCTTTTGGTTGAAGAAAGACAGGCGCTCTACCTACTGCGCCACTCATCGTATAAATAGTTAGCGCGAAGCGTTAAAATACTTTAAGTATTATTTAGTTAGTTAAACTAAAGAATTTTTCTTTACGAAAACAAGGATTTTTCTTTCTGGAAACGAGTTTTATTTCCGAAATAAAGCAAATTTGAAGTTTTTAAAAAGAGAAAACAGCCAAAAAGATGGAGAAAAAAACACTATAAAATTATTTTATAGCCAATCATGTTTACTTTTTTTTGTGCTTGAAATTTCATGGTAGTTTTTGTTAATGTTTTTTTTATAATGTAGTTGCAGAGGCATTTTATGCGAACGGTGGAGAACTAAATTTAGTCTTACAGTTTTACACAAGATAACTTAATTTTTTGTCTTTTCAGCGTGGCGTGCTAATATAAATCCTGATTTTTCTTTTCTGATTCATTCATATACAGAAAACAGTTTATTCATCAGTCTATTCATTTTCGATTTTAGCTCTTTTTTTCAACATTTTAATATTTTTTGTTCAACACCACCCTACAAGATTATATAACTTCAATTAAAAACTAAGAAATATTTTAGTTTGTAGCTGCATCTTGTAGATATCCTCATTAATTATATTCGTTGAATTTATGTAAATACACATGAGCGATTTGTCAACGCTATTATATTTAATGTTTATAAAACATTGCCATATATATTTGACCAAAAAATGGTTTGAAATAGAAATTTTTAATTTAAACTTTTGACTTCCAACACTTGAACTAACAACACTTGCCTATTCATACAAAGGATTACCCCTAATATAAGGATATGTCAAAAAAAAAAAAAAAATGACATGAGATTGACAATAGAAAGAAAATAATTAACTGTTTTGAAATTGAAAATCATAAAAAAACATCAATATTTTTAAATAGAAAAATATTAAAGTTAATACTAATTTGAAGCTGGTTCTCAAAAAAATAATGTTACCTCCATTAGAAAGAATTTCTTATCAAATCGGATATTTAGTGTTAAATAGCGATGGTGCTGTATTAGAATCTGGAGGTGAACTAGAAAATGATGAAAGAAGTGCGAACATTGTTATGGGAATTATTCAAATAGCCGAAAGGTTTGTAGTAATTTTTTATTTATTCAACAAGTAAAGGCAAAGTTAGAAAATCATAAGTTTTGAACTTTTATCAAAATTAAAATTTCATTTATTTTCATCATTAAATTTTAAGTTAAATTAGTTTCACTTTCGCTAACATTAAATTTAATTAGATGGTTTAGAGAAGGACCTTACTAAAATATCCCAGTTTCTTCTAATTGAAGGTTAAAAATATTTTATTTATATTATTTATAAATGTAAATTATTGGTTATACCTAAAATAATAAAGAGTACACACTTTGTATATTGGCTTAAATATAAAAAATAAATATTGTATGTACATATAAAATCAGCTGTAAGAAATATTGAATGATGTATGTTTCTCCCGAAGTATTAATATTTGCATTCGTTTTAATTTACAACAGGTATAATTAATAAAATCAATTAAAAAATCAGATTAACAATATCTAAAAAACTACTTACCATAGTCATTAAAAAAAATCCAATAATTTCGATTCCAAAACTATTTTTACCTGAAGTGGTTTTCTTAAAAAAACAATAAAATTAATTATTTAAACAAAAATAATAAAAGTATTATAAATTTGTGTGGATTTTTACATCTCAATATCATATATAGGTACACAAATAAACGACTACAAATAAGAGTAGAGCTAATTACACTCAATCAATATTTTATTTTTGAAAAATTTTCTTGGCAAGAATAACTGTTTTGAAAATTATACAATTTTTAAATAAATTTTTTTAAATAAAATTGTATAATTTCCCTTTTGTTAAAATATATAATTTTAAATAAATAAACTAGCTAGAAGTGAAAGTAATGAGTAATAAAAATTATATATACAAACATAATACTAAAAAGAATCCTTCCCTAAAAATAAATTCCAACGCGCATTAAATATTTTTGGCAATGAAATTATCATTATTTGTTGCTTCGGAGCAAATTTATTAAAATTAAACTCATTAAAGAAATAAAAAAAGTAGTATATATCCTGCCGTTAACTAATACAGTATTTAAAAATTTTGAATTTTATACGTGATAAATTAAAAAACAAAAAGAAATGTCTATAGTTCCATTCAAATTTCGTTATGATAATTATTTAGATCGTTTTGATAAAGAATTAAAAATATTTGATAACTATTTAGATCGATTTTGGTATTGGGATCGTTATGGTTTAGAATATGATCGTTATGCTCCAAGGTCATTATTATATTCTGATCATGAATCACATCCAGTTTATGGAAAAGATGGATTTTGTGTTTCAATTGATTGTATACAATTTCGACCAAGTGAAATTACTGTAAAAACTTTTGATAATGAAATTATCATTGAAGGAAAACACGAAGAACGTCCAGATAATCATGGTTACATATCTAGAACATTTGTTCGGAAATATGTGTTACCCAATTATATTGATAGCAGTAATATAACAAGTTCATTATCATCAGATGGTGTATTAACAATTAAAGCACCACCAATTCCACCAGCACGAAATTATTTAGAAAATAAAGAAAAATATTTGCCAATTACATATACTGGACCATCAAACTACAGAGCTCTCACATATAAATGATAATTCATCAAATCGAAAAAAAAACGAATGATTCTTTATTGAGTTTACTGGTCTTTACTGGTTGTTTTGTTTTTTATTTTCTTAAAAGATTGTTTTATTAGTTTTAACTTCAAAAGTTTTCAATCAAAAATATATCCAATGACAAAAAAAGTGGTAAAAAAAATATTTTAATATAATTTTTTTATTTTTAATAAATATATCCTGGTCGGTAAAAAAAATATACCATTAATGTAAAACCAAAAATTGAAATTTCAATTCAAAATTTTTTTTTTACCAAAATTGATATATCCTTGAAGCTATTTTAAGAATTGCATGCATATATACATTAATATTTTTTCTCAAAATAATTAAAAATAACAAGTGCCTGACCTTGATTTAGCATTAAACCTTATTAAAATATTCAAGTTCACTAAAATTTTCTATATTTATTTATTTTTTCTTAACAGTGTAGACGAAGAACATATGGTAAGAAATGGATGTGAGCGTATTGCAATAGTTTACGATGACCATAGCTATACTATATGTATGTCAAATCGAAAAATTTTCGTTGTGAAACGTAAACATACAAATTATATTCCATCTGGTGATAACGAAACTAATAACTTAATAGTTTAAAATTTATAATCTTTAATATATATGTATACATACATATATATATTTTTTCACTAACTTTTTGAATTTATAAAAATAAAAGTAATATTTAAATTTATTTTAAATAATCTAATTTGGTCATGTTTAAGATAAATAATTGTATACTAAATAATTCTTTATTCATGTATTTCATACCCTTGTTATTATTTTTAATTGAAATAAAATAACTAAACATTATATTGAGATTTATTTAACTTTTTTTTTATTATCTTTAATACTTTTTAAAAAAATAAATTTTTTGTATGTTGGTCAAAGAGTTTTTTAGCTTCATAGGTTATATCTAAGAGCGTGGCCTTATTATTATATATAATTACATAAAATTGTCTCCAATTAGATGTTTTTTTTACAATCCAATAACCGTTTCCTGATTTTAAGTAAACTTCTTCAAATTTACCTTTTGAGTTTGAATTATCATTATTATAAAGATCAGCAATTATGTTCATTACACTTCTTGGTATAGTAGAATTTTTATTCTTTCTTTGATCTATATATAATGTACCTTCGTGACGTAAATTTAATTCATTTAAAAATAGAAATTTCGGTCCAGATGTGTCATTTATTTCTTTGCTTAAAGATAATGCTGAGTTTTTAGTAAATGTTTCTCTAATCTCAGAAGTAATACTTGATAGCTGAGGACCCATAAAGGAATGTAATTCTAAGTAAAAATCATCAGTAACAACAGAATTACCTATTTAAGATAAATAAATTATAAAAAATACATTTATCTTTATATTTATAATTAGAAAATTTGCATACCATCAACTAAAATACATAATGTACCATTTAAAGCTCTATATACAATAAAATGATAACATTTCAATTCTGAATTATGAGTTACATAAATTTTTGGAGCTTTTATTGAATCATCAAAATTTTCAGGTCCAGTTAAAAATGTACCATAATGATCACAATCAATTGAATAACTTCTTCTCATTGAACCACCTTGTATTTCAGATTCAATTGCTTTTGGAAATAAACTTCCCATTAAATATTCATGAACTGAATACATATCTGATGAATTAATTTCACTCCTATATTTTAGAAAATTTATATGTCAAATTTCATAGTTAAAAATTTTTTTTTTCTTTTTCTAGATATACCAAATTAATTGTTCATGATATAAAAATATGCAATTTTCAATTGTAGGAAAGGTTGCTTGTATCATATTGATAAAATTGTGAATTCTTAGAAATAGATTTTTTTCTAATGGTAAATACTGAATACTTCTAACTACATCAACAATATCACATGAAGGAAGTTTAAGTGTTAATAAATACTAAAAATAAGATTATTAAAAATTAATAATTAATTTAAAATTACATTAATATAAGTAAATAACCTTTGAATAAAATATATCAAGTTTTTTTCTTAATTTATCAGCTTTTTCATCTACAGTCTCTCCTACAAAATTCATCTGAAATGTTCCACCAAATAACTTAAACATTTCATAACATTGACGTAAAGCAGCTCTATAAACTGTGTCTTGCACTTCATTACCTTTATAATCCGTTATTTCACATCCTTCTTTGGTTCTAACAACTTGAGGAACATTTACAGTCTAAAATTTAAAATATGAATTTTTTTTTATTATTTATTTAATTTGAAATTTGGTGCTATGTGAACCCATTTATAATTTATTATTAGTTAGTATTATTACTATTATATCGAACTTTAAATAATTTGTCATATTTTTTGTTTTTCTTCATTCAAATATTTGACTCACAAACTCAATAAAACATGTAGTGCATGTAGTGTATGCATTTGTATGAGATTAATAAAACAAACATTAAAATATGGACTTTACTACACCAATTGTAGGTGGTAAAACTTACTAAAACCATCCAAAAATCATTTTCTGGTTGAAAGAATAGTTGTGTAGTTTTTTGTGTGTGTAATGCTTTACTTTCTGCAGTAAATGTACTAAATTGTAAATAAAAAAATAATGAATGTTATAATAAAAAATGTTATATATATTATATATATATATATATATATATATATATATATATATATATATATATATTGATGCGACGAATATTTACCGAGTAAGCGATCTTTAATTTTTTATAGTAAATTTCAAGCTAAAAAACAATTATTTATGTCTTCCTCTTACATTATAGTTAATTCAATATTTATTATTAAAAGAATTATAAATAAAATCACTTATTCAAAGGAAAACATCCGCCACAAACATTTTTGAAATTTAAAAAATTTAGTAAATTAATAAAATACCCTGTAAATTTTACTATAGCTTCGGTTAAACCAATATCTCTTATCTTAATTTCATCATCTACTGACGGATAGTAAAATAAAATTTTCTTGTTTTCCTGTAAGAAAATTTAAATTAATTTTATCTTTTAATCAAATTAAAATATATAATACATTATTACTTCATCTTCTTTATGTGGAATTAAAGAGTTGAAAATAAAAAAGTTCTTCAGAGATAAATCAGATATTGTAGTTACCATTTCTTAACTAAATTAAATATTTTTACAAACAAATTCTAATATAAATAAATTAAATTTAAATTCTTTTGAATTTTCGAGTAAAGTAAAAGTTCTCAAAAGATACGTCATTTACAGATGTTAAATTTTTCTATTTTTGTCATTTTCTTTTTTCATCCATCATTTATTGTTGATTTTCACAATTCCAATTCCACTGCAAATCAGCATTACGCAAGAGAATTGTGAATTATCTTGAGTCAGCTAATGTCATCTCAATTAAAGTGAGAAATGAAACATAATTACGAAAAAATTCGAAAAAATATTTTTAAATAAACGTCAAAATCAAAATACAAAAACAAATTAACCAAATCAAATAATCCAATAAGAAAATTTCTGGATAATTCAGATTCAGCCAGTAGCGTTCCATTTTATGTATTTAGATATAGATTTTACTTTTAGTTATTTGAACGTGTTTGAGAAAATAAGTAGTGCATTTTAAATGGTCTACGAACGAATGAAAAGAAAAAATAAATAAGAATTGAAAAAAATTAATAATTAATACAAATTTAATAAAAGGAAAGTGTAAGTTAAAAATTTGTGAAAAATAATAATTAGTGTTGTGTTTTTTCAAAAAAAAATTTAGTAAAACTTTGAGGCTCAAAAAAATTGTGTCAAAAATTTTATTATAAAGCCACACCCAAACAATAGTGAAATTACCTAGAAATTAAATTAAAATATACCAAATTTAAAACTAAAAATATAAATTTTGATGTAAATAATAAGAACGAAATAAATTTATAATAAAATAATTAAAAATTTAAGTAAAATTTAAGGAAAATATTCAACCGACTACGTCATCAGTGAAATATTCGACCTTAGCGGCCATCTTAATTTTGCAGAGAAAAAATCAATACTATCTAATCAGCTTAATTAAAAAAAAGAAAGAAAATTGTTCTAAATTAAAGTGTTTTTCAATATTATTATAATTAGAATATTTTTCATAATTGCTTAAATTATTTTTCAAAAAAGTTTGATAAATCTAGTTAAATTATTCATTTAATTTATTAAGGCAGGCTAGTTTCATTTAGAAAATGATTGTGTGTGCATATTAAAGAAATCAATTAGAATTTCCTGCATTATTTATTTTTCAAAAAATGAAAATTACGTCATCGGTACTATTTTTGGCTTCCAATAGAATTTAATGTTGTATTTTCTAACTTTGCTACAAGTTTTTTGATTTTGAAAACTATTTTGATAGAAGAATATAATATGTAATATTTAATGTATGTATGCACGTATATATATGTAATCTATGTGTAAATTTATTCAAATAACTTGGAAGTATATATATCAATATAAAATAATTTAAAATCAGTCAATTGAGTGAATTATTTGAACGTTTTATAGCCCTTGGTTACATAATCTATGTATATCAAACATTATTTATTTTTTTATGCATTTAAAGTTTTCCTTATAAATAATACAGACATGCTAATTTGTTTGATATGATGTCTAGTTCTTTTTTGTTTTAATTTTTAATAAAGCATATATTAAAAATTGTTAAACATATTAGAAGAAAGTAGGTTACTCCCATGCTTTTCAAATTTTATAACAAATAAAAAAGTGATAAATTTTTAGTAAATCACCATTGGTATTAAAAATTTAAAGCTTGTTTTGAATTTAAAAATATATAATTTTATATTAAAAATTTCTAAAAACAGGTCACGTTATTGTGGCTTAAAATTTTCTCTATTAGTTTTAATGTTTTATTTTAATTATTTAATAAGTAATAAAATGGGTAAAGAGATAAAATCCAATTATTGTATTAAATTAAAAATCCTTTATAAAATTTCACTTAAATTAACAAACAAAAAAATATAATACTCGTTCGAAACCTTAAAATAATTTGTATGCTTATCACTTAACATTCCAATTAAAATTTTATATATATATTTCTTGATTAGATTTGTTTTTATATACTTTCGAAGAAAGATACCTTCCTAATTAAAATTATTTTTTTGGTATGTACATTCGTCATTTTGGTTTAATCATGTTTTTTGATTACATCATTCAGTTAATTGTATCCAAATGAATGTATATATATATGTACATACAATATAAATTAAAGTTGTTAGGAAAAGCACCAATGAATTTAATAGTAAAAAATTAGTTATAAATTGTTACATTTAAACTGGAATCAAATGTTTAATTAATTAAAAGAAATTAAATTTAGCTTGTTTGATATATTCCTAAGAAATTTAATATATTTATTTTTTTATATATTAATATATTTATAGGTACCTACTTGTATTAACAAGTGTTATTATTTACAATTTGATTATTTTAAAGAGTTTATTTCATTACAAAATTAGTTATAGTTATATATTTTAAATTATTAATATAATTTAACAATTTTATAATTAATAGTTGAATGTTATTAATAATTTATACGAGATACTAAAATTAACTTATAATTGTTTTTAGGAAACTACAAAATACTGGAAAGAGATCCTCAAATGAAATATATCTATAATTGTAAGAAGTTGGAAAATTAACTTATTTGATATGTGAGTTTTAAATATAGATTATTACATTCAAGTATTGAAGTAATCAAATTTCAAAGAATTCAAATAAATTAATTTTATCATAATAAATATTTTTTTAAATATTTTAGTTAAAAGAAAAAACCGATTCAAATAAACAAACACTTAGAACTAGATTTAAAAAATGGAGCAATTCACACCTAAAGAAGTAAAAATACTTGAAACAGTTGAAGATATTCAAGAAAGACGTGAACAAGTTTTATCACGATATAATGAATTTAAAATTGAGACAAGACAGAAACGTGAAAAACTTGAAGATTCACGTCGATTCCAATATTTCAAACGAGATGCTGATGAACTTGAAAATTGGATAAATGAAAAATTACAGGCAGCTAGCGAAGAAAGTTATCGTGATCCAACAAATTTACAAGCAAAAATACAAAAACATCAAGCATTCGAAGCAGAAGTATCAGCTCATAGCAATGCTATAGTTGCTTTAGATAACACTGGGCAAGAAATGATAAATCAAGGCCATTTTGCTTCTGATACAATTCAACGTCGTTTGGATGAATTACATCGTTTGTGGGAGTTGTTGTTACGCCGATTGGCAGAAAAAGGTCAAAAACTACAACAGGCACTTGTATTGGTTCAATTTCTTCGTCATTGCGAAGAAGTAATGTTCTGGATTAAAGATAAAGAAGCTTTTGTAACAGCTGATGAATTTGGTCAAGATCTTGAACATGTTGAAGTTTTACAACGTAAATTTGATGAGTTCCAAAAAGATATGGCATCACAAGAATATCGTGTAACAGAAGTAAATCAGTTAGCTGATAAATTATTACAAGATGGTCATCCTGAACGCGACACTATTACAAAAAAGAAAGATGAACTCAATGAAGCTTGGCAAAGATTAAAACAATTAGCTATTGTTCGTCAAGAAAAATTATTTGGAGCCCATGAAATTCAACGTTTCAATAGAGATGCTGATGAAACAGTTGCATGGATTTCAGAAAAAGATGTTGTATTATCATCAGATGATTATGGACGGGATTTGGCCAGTGTTCAAGCATTGCAACGTAAACATGAAGGTGTTGAACGTGATTTGGCAGCTTTAGAAGATAAGGTGTCAACATTGGGAGCTGAGGCTCAACGTTTGTGCTCAATTCATGCAGATCATAGTGATCAAATTCGTGACAAACAGGCAGAAATCGCTAATTATTGGCAATCGTTGACTTCAAAAGCTAAAGAACGTAAACAAAAATTAGATGAATCATATTTCTTACACAGATTCTTAGCTGATTTCCGTGATTTGGTATCGTGGATAAACGGTATGAAAGCTATTATATCGGCTGATGAATTGGCTAAAGATGTAGCTGGAGCTGAAGCTTTATTAGAAAGGCATCAAGAACATAAAGGAGAAATTGATGCTAGAGAAGATAGCTTCAAACTAACAACTGAAGCTGGACGCAAACTTTTAGAGCGTGAACATTATGCTGCTGCAGAAATTCAAGAAAAACTGGCTGCTTTAGAAAATGATAAAAGTTCATTGTTGTCATTGTGGGAGGATCGTCGAATTTTGTACGAACAATGCATGGATTTACAACTTTTTTATCGTGACACTGAACAAGCAGATACTTGGATGGCAAAACAAGAAGCATTTTTAGCTAATGAAGATCTTGGAGATTCTTTGGATTCGGTTGAAGCTTTAATAAAAAAGCATGAAGATTTTGAAAAAAGTTTAGCAGCCCAAGAAGAAAAAATTAAAGCACTTGATATATTTGCTACAAAGCTTATTGATGGACAACACTATGCAGCAGATGATGTAGCACAACGTCGTCAAATGTTATTGGCTCGAAGATCAGCTCTACAAGAAAAATCAGCTGCTCGTCGTCAGCTTTTAGAAGATTCAAATCGTTATCAACAATTTGAACGTGATTGCGATGAAACTAAAGGTTGGATTAGTGAAAAACTTAAATTTGCTACAGATGACAGTTACTTGGATCCAACAAATTTAAATGGTAAAATGCAAAAACATCAAAATTTTGAACATGAACTTAACGCAAATAAATCAAGAATTGAAGATATTACTACTGTTGGAACAGATTTAATTAATAAACAACATTACGCCTCCGATCAAATTAATACCCGTATGCAAGAAATTGTTGTTTTGTGGGAAACTTTAGTTCAAGCATCTGACAAAAAAGGTTGCAAACTTCAAGAAGCTTCTCAACAACAACAGTTCAATCGAACTATTGAAGATATTGAGCTATGGTTAAGTGAAATTGAAGGACAATTACTTTCAGAAGATCATGGAAAGGATTTAACTTCAGTACAAAATTTACAAAAGAAGCATGCACTTCTTGAAGCTGATGTTATGGCTCATCAAGATCGAATCGAAGGTATAAATGTGGCCGCAAATAAATTTATTGAATCTGGACATTTTGATTCTGACAACATTCGAAACAAAGAAAACAATTTGTCAACCAGATATGCTGCTTTAGCAACACCAATGACAGCTCGTAAACAACGTTTATCAGATTCATTACATGTACAACAACTTTTCCGTGACTTAGAAGATGAAGCTGCATGGATACGAGAAAAAGAACCAATTGCGACTTCCACAAATCGTGGTCGTGATTTAATTGGTGTTCAAAATCTTATTAAAAAACATCAAGCAGTTCTAGCTGAAATTAACAATCACGAGCCCCGCCTTATTAATGTAGTTCAAGCAGGTGAACAAATGATAAAAGATCAACCTTATGCCAGTGATGAGATTAAACAAAGAGTAGATGCTTTAAGAGATCAATGGAATGCATTAAAAGAAAAAACTTTGCAAAGAAAACAAGATTTAGATGATTCATTACAAGCTCATCAATATTTTGCAGATGCCAATGAAGCTGAATCTTGGATGCGCGAAAAAGAACCAATTGTTTCAGGTGTTGATTATGGCAAGGATGAAGATTCTTCTGAAGCTCTATTAAAAAAACATGAAGCTTTAGTTTCTGATCTTGAAGCATTTGGTAACACAATTCAAGCTCTACAAGAACAAGCCAAAAACTGTCGTCAACAAGAAACACCAGTAGTAGATATTACAGGTAAAGAATGTGTTGTTGCATTATATGATTACACTGAGAAATCACCACGCGAAGTGTCAATGAAAAAAGGTGATGTTTTAACACTTTTAAACTCTAACAACAAAGATTGGTGGAAAGTTGAAGTAAATGATCGTCAAGGCTTTGTTCCAGCTGCTTATATTAAAAAAATTGAAGCTGGACTTAGTGCTAGCCAACAAAATTTGGTTGATGGTCATTCAATTTCGAAACGCCAAAGTCAAATAAATTCTCAATACGATAATTTGTTAGCTTTGGCACGTGAACGTCAAAACAAATTGAATGAAACAGTAAAAGCTTATGTTTTGGTTCGTGAAGCAGCCGATTTAACTGCATGGATTAAAGATAAAGAAAATCATGCTCAAGTAGTTGATGTTGGTGAAGATTTAGAAGAAGTAGAAGTATTACAAAAAAAATTCGATGATTTTAATGGTGATTTGAAAGCAAATGAAGTACGTTTAGCAAATATGAATGAAATTGCTGTACAATTAACATCACTTGGTCAAACAGAAGCAGCTTTGAAAATTCAAACTCAAATGCATGATTTAAATGAAAAATGGACAAATTTAAAACAACTTACAACTGAAAAAGCTGCTCAATTGGGGTCAGCTCATGAAGTACAACGTTTCCATCGTGATATTGATGAAACAAAAGATTGGATTGCTGAAAAAGAAAATGCTTTGAATAATGATGATTTAGGTAAAGATTTAAGATCAGTACAAACTTTACAACGAAAACATGAAGGTATTGAAAGAGACTTAGCTGCTCTACGAGATAAAATAAAACAACTCGATGATACTGCTAATCGTTTAATGCAATCACATCCTGATACAGCTGAACAAACATATACTAAACAAAAAGAAATTAATGAAATGTGGGATCAAATTATTACGAAAGCTACTGGACGTAAAGAAAAATTATTAGATTCATATGATCTTCAAAGATTTTTAAGTGATTATCGTGATCTTTTGGCTTGGATTAATTCAATGATGGGATTAGTTACATCAGAAGAATTAGCAAATGATGTAACCGGTGCTGAGGCTTTGATTGAACGTCATCAGGTATGTAGATTTATTTAAAAAAAAAAAACATTTTTTTTTTTATGAAAACGTAAATAACTTCAGTGAAAATAATGTTATGAAACATTTTATATTTCGTATATAATTATTACATTTCATACAGGCTTCTACAGTATCATAAATTATCATACAATTTTAAGAACTATTATATTTTCAAAATAAGACCATTTTCTATAGTTATTAAAAATTTTGTATTTTCCTTTTTTTTTGTTTTTATTCTTAAATTATGTTTAATTTTCATAACGACATTTATCCATTGTTTTTTTTTTCTTTGATTTTATTTTTAAATTAAAATTCACTTTTATAGACTCAGCGTGCTGAAATAGAATTCATTTGTGGGCAAAATAATTATTTACCAGAGGTACACTTTAAACATGACAAATTAAACATTTGTAAAACAATTTGTGTTTGTGTGATTTTTATCCTTTTAAATATCACTATATCGTCATTGTGTTTTTTTCTTCAATGTATGTAATAACAAAAATATAATACAGATGATTGTAATTACGTACATCTATACTTATATTATGTTTTAACTAAAATTAAACTTCTATTTGTTCCTAATCCTAAAACTTCTTCCAAATGTGTATATGTATATTTTGATATGTGTGTAAATTTCAATATATCAATTAAAATTTGTAAACTGATGCAAAAAACAGTTTTGCACGAGTTTATATTAAATTGAAGTTTATATTAGTTGAAATCAAATTTATTTATGTATGGAAATGCAAATCAAAACTTTATTTAGGATATTTATTTCAAATTGAACTTTTTATTTTACTATAAGCATCTGTATAATATTTTTGTTAGTTCTATATATAAAAAATATGCTCTGAAATACTGACAATTCAAAATTAAATTTAATAAACCTTTAAACTAAAGTGCGCTTTAATTGGCCGTTTATTTTATGTTTTCAGCTATTTTTTGTTATTGAATATGCTTTTCTTATACCTTCCGAAAACAAATATTTTTTTTTATTATATCCGCCACTCGGGCTTTAAAACAAAATTAATATGTATATTTTAAAATAAGAGCTTATTTGGGACCAAAGGATTTATGTGCAATATTAATTCAATATTTTTTGAAAGATACCAGGTAAAATATAATAGTAATCTTTGTAAAAATTTCATGATTCAGAAAGCTTTTATGCTCCATTTGAAGCCAAGATGAATAAGAAAATTTTTTTTTGTTTTTCGTTCGTTATTAAAGAATTATCTCAATAAAAAATAAATTAGCAAATATTTTTACTTATTTTATCAGGGCAATAGAATTTTAAAGTTTTGGGTCTCGCAATATTGTACTTCATTCACTTCAATTATAAGCGCATTCTCTTCAGTTGTAGATCTATTCGCCGATATTACAATTCTCCCACAAAACTATTGTCTTCCTGGATGACGTGAGGATGAATATATTTAATTAAATTTAATTCACACTTTAAGAAATCAATTTTAATATTGTAATAAAGTTTTAATACATACATAATAAAGTTAAACTTTGGACGACATTCCGAAATTTTTTTTTCAAAAACACGTCTATGTGGAGGTTGTTAATTAAAGACTTTTTCATTTATCGATTATGTAAACCAATTCCTATCAATATGTTTGCGCATTTTATAACTACCACATTTTGCACCATAATGTTTTTTTTATATCATTTTACATCATTTACCGTTAACTCATTTACATAGATACATTTACCGTTAAATCATTTACATAGTTACATTTACCGTTTAACAATAAATGTACATAATTTAACATACTCGTACATCCATAATACATGTACATATTCATATATTTAAATGATGTACATATATAAAATATTTCATCATTTTAACCTTCTCAATGTTTATTACATTTTTATTTTGATCGCAAAAACTAATGCTTAATTGTTCATTTATCAGTTTAAAAAATAAAATAAGAAAAATTCTTTAAAACAAAAAAAAACCTAATAAATTTAGGAACATCGTACTGAAATTGATGCCAGGGCTAGTACATTTGCTGCATTTGAACAATTTGGAAATGAATTATTACAAGCAAATCATTATGCATCTGGTGACATTAAAGATAAAATTGATGATTTAGCTAAAACTCGTGAAGAATTGGAAAAAGCATGGACCGAACGTCGTTTACAATTAGAGCAAAACTTAGACCTACAGCTTTACATGCGTGATTGCGAACAAGCTGAAAATTGGATGTCCGCTCGTGAAGCATTCGTTACTGCCGATGAAGTTGATTCAAAGGGTGATAATGTTGAAGCACTCATTAAAAAGCATGAAGATTTTGATAAAGCAATTAATGGTCATGAAGAAAAAATTGCTGCTTTACAAGTATTAGCTGACACATTAATTGTACAAAATCATTATGCAAGTAATTTAATTGATGATAAACGTAAAGAAGTACTTGATCGCTGGCGTCATTTAAAAGAAGGTTTAATTGAAAAACGATCACGTTTAGGTGACGAACAAACATTACAACAATTTTCACGTGATGCTGATGAAATTGAAAATTGGATTGCTGAAAAATTACAATTGGCTACTGAAGAAAGTTACAAAGATCCAGCAAATATTCAATCAAAACATCAAAAACATCAAGCATTTGAAGCTGAATTAGCCGCAAATGCTGATCGTATTCAAAGTGTTTTAGCAATGGGTGGTAATTTGATTGATAAGAAACAATGTAGTGGTTCTGAAGGTGCTGTACAAAAACGTTTAACTCAAATTGCCGATCAATGGGAATATTTAACTCAAAAGACAACAGAAAAATCATTAAAACTCAAAGAAGCAAATAAGCAAAGAACTTATATTGCTGCTGTTAAAGATTTAGATTTTTGGTTGGGTGAAGTTGAAAGCTTATTAACAACTGAAGATTCTGGTAAAGATTTGGCTTCTGTTCAAAATTTAATGAAAAAACATCAATTAGTTGAGGCTGATATTCAAGCTCATGAAGATCGTATTAAAGATATGAACAATCAAGCTGATTCTTTGGTTGATAGTGGGCAATTTGATAGTGCTGGAATTCAAGAAAAACGTCAATCAATTAATGAACGCTATCAGCGGATTTGTAATTTGGCTGCTCATCGTCAAGCCCGTTTAAATGAAGCTTTGACTTTACATCAATTCTTCCGTGATATTGCTGATGAAGAAAGTTGGATTAAAGAAAAGAAACTTTTGGTTGGTTCTGATGATTATGGAAGAGATTTAACTGGTGTTCAGAATTTGAAAAAGAAACATAAAAGATTAGAAGCCGAATTGGGTTCTCATGAACCAGCAATTCAAGCTGTTCAAGAAGCTGGTGAGAAGTTAATGGATGTTTCCAATTTGGGTGTGCCAGAAATTGAACAACGTCTTAAAGCTTTGAATCAATCATGGGCAGAATTAAAAAATTTGGCAGCTACTCGTGGTCAAAAATTAGATGAATCATTAACATATCAGCAATTCTTAGCTCAAGTTGAAGAAGAAGAAGCATGGATTACTGAAAAACAACAATTATTGTCAGTTGATGATTATGGAGATTCTATGGCTGCAGTACAAGGTTTATTGAAAAAACATGACGCATTCGAAACAGATTTTGCAGCACATCGTGATCGTTGTTCATTAATATGCGATCAAGGTTCACAACTTGTTGAAGCAAAGAATCACCACGGGGATTCTATTGCTCAACGTTGTCAGCAATTGCGTAATAAATTAGAAAATCTTAATGCTTTGGCCGCTCGGCGAAAGGGTGCTTTATTGGACAATTCAGCTTATTTGCAATTCATGTGGAAAGCTGATGTGGTCGAAAGTTGGATCGCTGAAAAAGAGAATTATGTAAGATCTGAAGAATATGGTAGAGATTTGTCAACTGTTCAAACTTTATTAACTAAACAAGAGACATTTGATGCAAGTGAGTTTCAAAATAAAAACATGAGATTTTTTTTAATTAGTCATTTTTTAATTATAACAATATTATTATTGTTTAGGTCTCACTGGTTTCGAACAAGAAGGAATTCATAATATCACAGCTCTAAAAGATCAACTAATTAATGCGAGTCATGCACAATCGCCTGCAATATTAAAACGTCATGAAGATGTTTTGACACGTTGGAAAAAATTGCGTGATGCTTCTGACGCACGTAAAAATCGTTTATTAGCAATGCAAGATCAATTCCGACAAATTGAAGAATTATATTTAACATTTGCTAAGAAAGCTTCTGCTTTTAATTCATGGTTCGAAAATGCTGAAGAAGATTTAACAGATCCAGTACGTTGTAATTCAATTGAGGAAATTCGTGCATTACGTGAAGCACATGCCCAATTTCAAGCATCTTTATCATCAGCAGAAGCTGACTTTAAGGCTTTAGCAGCACTTGATCAAAAAATTAAAAGTTTCAATGTTGGTCCAAATCCATATACGTGGTTTACCATGGAAGCTCTAGAAGAAACCTGGAGAAATTTACAAAAAATTATTGAAGAACGTGACGGTGAATTGGCTAAAGAGGCTCAACGACAAGAAGAAAATGATAAATTACGTAAAGAATTTGCTAAACATGCTAATTTATTCCATCAATGGTTAACCGAAACAAGGTAAACTAGTTTTAGAGTCACTAAAGTTATACATTTTTTAATATATAATTCTTGATATCTCATTTTATTAGGTTTTATATGCTTGGTTATAATAAATATGGGTAAAATATAAAGTTCTCTTCAATTGTGTGGGCTTAAATTCTAATTAAGCGCAATATACATTATATGTGATTTCCTTGCTTTAAACGATTAACGAAGATTCTTTATATATAATATACTCTAAAATTTATCATATTTTTATAAAATTAAGTGCCAATATTGTATAAAATGATAAATTCTAAAATTTCATTTTGTTTTCTATAAATTTTTCTCTTAAACAATCAAATAGCCGCTTTAAATGCATATTCATTGTTAAAAATTTAAAATAAGAATAATGTCTACATAAAAATCTTATTTAAATTACTTTGATGCAAATCAATGCTACCTAGCTATAATTCAAAGGCTCTACTAATTTATTGATAATTTTTATAAGTAATTTTATTAATTTAATATTTGATTTTTTTTTTATCTAAGAACTTCAATGATGGAAGGCTCTGGTTCACTGGAACAGCAACTTGAAGCACTTCGTATTAAAGCAACTGAAGTTCGTGCACGACGTGTGGATTTGAAAAAGATTGAAGAATTAGGCGCTCTTCTTGAAGAGCATCTTATTTTGGATAATCGATATACTGAACATTCAACAGTCGGATTAGCCCAACAATGGGATCAATTAGATCAATTATCAATGAGAATGCAACATAATTTAGAACAACAAATTCAGGCTAGAAATCATTCCGGTGTATCAGAAGATTCACTTAAAGAATTCTCAATGATGTTTAAACATTTTGATAAAGACAAGAGTGGTAAATTGAATCATCAAGAATTTAAATCATGTTTACGAGCTTTGGGTTACGATTTACCTATGGTTGAAGAAGGTCAACCAGATCCTGAATTTGAGGCTATATTAGATATAGTTGATAACGCCCGTGATGGATATGTTTCATTGCAAGAATATATTGCATTTATGATATCGAAAGAAACCGAAAACGTTCAAAGTTATGAAGAAATCGAAAATGCCTTCCGAGCTATTACAGCTTCCGATCGACCTTATGTCACCAAAGAAGAGCTGTATTGCGTAAGTTTGAATTTGATTAGTTTGAAAATTTGTATAATTTAATAAATTATTTCGGTTATTTAATAATAATGTTATGTCACGCTTTATTTTGTAGAATCTTACCAGGGATATGGCGGATTACTGTGTCCAACGAATGCAAGTGTATAATGATCCTAGAACAGGACATCCAATAAGAGATGCATTAGATTATATTGATTTTACTAGAACACTTTTCCAAAATTAAATACATATATATATATTTATGTCAATGTAAAATCAAAATATAAATTAAAAAATTGTTGCGTTTTTAAAAATCACATTTAATTTTTATATTTACAACATATTAATTGTAAGAATATCTATGAAAATTCATATTTAAATCCAAAAAATAATATTTACATAATAAAAAGAAGCTTTTTTTATTTATATAGATTTGCATTTATGTATTTTGTTAATTTGAATATTTTTGAAAATTATTTTACGATAAAACAAGGATAGATCACACATTACTAAAAATAAATGTCGCAATTGACATTAATTAAAACAATAAAACAACTTTTTAAAAAAAATTCAATTGATTCATTTTGCTTTTGAAATTTGTTTTTAAAGGAAATTTTTGCGATCATAAAAATAATTACACGATGTTTTATTGTAAAATAGATATCAAATTATTAAAAAATAAAAAATGTTTGATGAATGCATATTAAATAAACATTGTTTTATTGCGGTATTCTATTTATTTTTTTATAAGAATTAATGGAAATTATGGATACACAGGTACCACTCAATTTCTTTGTAAAAATACTAAAGCTTCCTATTCCTCACAAGTAGTCATTCTATGACAGCGAATTAGAATTAAAGAAAAAAGCATAATTTTATCAAAGTTGAATTGTTGCTGTTGTGTTACCACTATTATGATTGTATTGTGAAAGTCATTTGCTTGTTACTACTGTTATGATTGTGTTACATCAATAATATAAATTGCTACAAAATAAAAAAGTTTAACCACACTAACTTGTCACAGAAAAATATTTAGGAATAATTTTAGGCGCAAAACTAAATCAAACGGAAAAACTGGTTCTATTCAAATATAAAGATGTCGCGTCAAAAGTAAGAATGTTGAGAAAGTCTTTGATTTATAGTAACGACATGTTCCTATAGTTGCAATTGCAACATTTTATAAATTTTCATTTCTAATAACTTTTGTTCATGTTGAAAACACAATCTCGACGAATGATGAGAACCAAATTTCGGGCTTAGAAACGTAATCACGACAAGCTATTTCGCTACTGCTTCTTGACACACTTCAAAACTAATTAAAACATTAAATAAATTGTCGTAAAATTTAAATTGGTATTATTTTTTAAAAATATTATTTCCGTCTTTTTTTTATTTAAAGTCTTCATTCAGCTCCAATGTAATGCACATAGCTACCAAATTTTATCCCGAACATAATCTTTACTTATAAAAGGCAAATTTTGTTTGTTTGGTGGTTTGTTCGATATACACACGAACAGTTATAAAGAGAGAGTTCTGAAATTTTGCACAATTATTCATGGTCACATTACAAAGCCATCAAATTACAGGTTTGGGTAGCTGCCATACAACTCTTAGCACTTATCGAGAATCTGTCAAAAACCAAAGGTGTTACAGATCTGAAAATTTACACTTGGGTACTTTTTCACAAATAAAAAAATACGTATACGACTGTTCTCGATTTCGAAAATTTGGAATGGTTCGGGTTGCTGCCGTACAACTCCTAGCACGTCTCAGGAATATTTCAAAACCAATTTGGTTACTACAGGTAATTGTGTTAAAACAAAACAAGAAAGACAAAAAAGTCTAATAAAGTGTGTTAACACAAATAAATGTTAAGGCACTTTTTTGACGTTTTAAGTGCCAGTTTATGCTTTCATTCATCCAATATTGAACCAATATAGCATTATTGAATGGTCTTGATCGTAAATGACACAATATTGTATAAATTGCTTCATGTAGACGCATATATAATAATATAAATTTTTTCTGCTCAACTAAATCAGACATGTTCATGAAAATCTCATTGAACAAAAAATTGTTTATTATAAATTGCATTGTTTTCACAACAATATTGAATCAATATTGTATGAAAATTGTTTCATGTAAATACTGTCATGCAATATTGCAACAATATGATTATTTGAAGAGTTGACGATTTCTTCAACACAACTTTAATAACTCACTTGATTTTGAAAAATTAAGAGATTGTGATGAACGTAGTAAAATTAAAAGATTTGGTTCCAAAATGGTGCTAGCAATTTTAATGAAATGTGTGACATACACACAGCCTTGAAATTGCTCATTTAATTTCCTCAACTCAGTTACTAATCATATTGTGTTAAAAACTTTTGCCTAGCTTAAGACATAAACTCATAAATAAAAATTGTGGCAGTTAAAAATTCAAAACAATTTTCGAGGAGTTTATTTAAGGATATATCCTTGAAGTTATTATTTACTCTTCTGAGAATTAAACAATAAGTTTGTGTTAATTTTGCGATTTGTTAATTTTTTAAATTATAAAATATATATAAATATTTATAAAAATCAAATAATAATAAATAAATTATATTTGAAAAGCGTTTGGATTGCTTTAACAAAAGCGGAAATTTTTACTCAAAAATGACTTCAAAAGATATTTATTATTCGGATAAATATTTTGATGATTATTATGAATATCGCCATGTTGTATTACCAAAAGAACTTTTAAGATTGGTTCCAAAAACACATTTGATGAGTGAAGAGGAATGGCGTGACATAGGTGTTCAACAATCTAGAGGATGGGTACACTATATGATACATACACCAGAACCTCATATTTTATTGTTTCGACGAGAACTTAAGAAGTAAAAGGAATGCAACTCTATACATATATATTTTTATTTAATTGTTAAGCAGTTTTAAAGTTTTTATAAATTATATACACTATGTAAACAAATTATATACTTTATAATGAAAGCATGAAATTAAAATATGCCATTAGTCTTAGAATTGAACTAATTAAAAAAACACTACCGTCTGTAAATTATAAGTGTTAAAAATTTGATAAAAGAAAAATGTAAAATAAGAATGAAATCAAAGGTGGTTATACCTACCTACATAATATTTTTCTTTTTTGTATACAAATCAAGTTTAATTTATTAAAATGTAGTAAATAAATTTTTAGAAGTATTTTAATAAAAACAACACAGTATTTTGTGATTAATTTTTATTATAAACATCTGAAAAAAATGATATAAAATAAACTAAAATTTTTTCAACACCTTAAAATAATATGTTTTCTAATTTCTCCATATAAGTTCCTTCCAGTTTTTTTGTCAGATGTTCTTTTGTTTGCCATTCAAAACTTTCTGTAGTTTTGGGGTCGACATTTCCACTTTTCAAACTTGTACGAAATAAAAAAACTTTTGAGCCAATTGATTCTGTTTTTAGGGATGGAGGATATTTAAATTTATAAAATGCACATGGTGCATTACCATAAAACATAACGTTCATATTTTGTCCGCAGGCTTCTTTTAAAACTCGTTCGGCAGTTTGCCGCATTGTTTCTCCTTCAATTCTTTGTCCTTGAGGTAACGTATATAATAATTTACCATCAATTTCTTGTTGAACTAATAAATACAAATTATCTTCAAGAGCTCTTTCTGTAGATTTTAAATTATTTTTTTTATCTGCTTCAGTTATACGAGGAGCAAATTTAAATTTTTTATACTCTTCAATATATGCATCTTTTAAATCCTGCGCTGTCTGTTTTGAAGAAGATTCATCTAAATCAACTTCAATTTCACCTTTTTTAAATAATTCTGCTTGCAAAACATCACGTTCGTGTTTCAATTCATAGTCTGATTTCAAACTATCTATAATAATATAAACTCATATTATATAACAAATATTTATATATTTATTAAAATTAATAAATAAATAAATACCTTCATATTCTTGCTGCCATAAAAGTGCTTGAAATTCTTGTTCTGTAGAGGTTAAAGATTTTGAGACTACTGGTAATCTCTCAACTAATACACCAGCACATAAATCCCAATTTTGTTTTGGTATTGCTCCTTTCTCACTTGCAAAATTTCTCCATAGTTGTAAATGACCCAATTTTTTTGTATTTCTAATTAAGTTAATTAACATATTAATAAATTAATATTATTTTTTAGGAGCTCCAAATTATTTACTGTAAATTATATAACCTCAATTGTTTAACAGCTGTAATATTAAACAGCTGTAAAATTAATAGTTCCATCATCCAACACGTCACCCTAGTACTAAACTCAATTTAACATAGATTCTCAAATTTTGCTTCTCTGTATGTAAGCAAATTGTGAAGGATTAGCAATTGCAATATAAAATATTCAAAATTATAAAATGTTATAAATCTTTATTTATTTGTTTTCTACATATTTAAAAATAAAATAACATCTTACAAAAAAATTTCATTAATCAACAGAAATAAGTTAAATTGTATTTTAATAAGTTCTAGTTAATACATACATTATATTTTTAATTTGTTAAGATATTTTTTATTTCATTTAATATTTCAGTCCATGAAAAACCTGATTTTCCTTCATCTAAGATATGTTTACATCTATTAGGAATTTTACTAAGGAGATCATTAAATGGTGTATAATTTATTAAAGAATTTTGATCTCCTATAATTATCAATTTGTGTTTTGATCTTGTAATGGCTACTGTTAACCTACGACGATCTTCTAAGATTTCATTTTTTTTTATAGGAGTTTCTTTGTTTATATCTCTAAATCCAGTCTTTGTACATGAATATATAATGATTTCTTTGTCACGACCTTGATATTGATCAACTGTATTAATTTCTAAATCATTTAATTGGCATTCTAAAATATCACTTTTCTTGTCATATTGTGCTTGTATTTTTTTTAATAATTCAACTTGAGCTCTGTACGGAGCAATTATTCCAATATTTTTACATTGATAACCTCCAAAAATAAAAGCTTTCACTAAATTAAAAACAATAGCAGCTTCACAATAGTTAATACATTTAATTTCATTTTGAATATTTTCATGATTTTCTTGTACATTTGCTTCTGTTAATTTATTTAATAATTCATCTTTGAAATCTATTTTAATTTCATTTGAAATTCTAAGTGATCGTTCATAACAATCTTGCGTATTTAAATATATTACTGATTGATCAACATGCTTTTCAAGAGTTTTTAAAATCCATTTTTTATTTGAATATTTATCCAAAAGCACAGATTGTTTTGAAAAGTTTAAGCATGCTGTCATTGTGCTATTATTTCCACATCGAAGTTTATCACCATATGTAAGATCGTTTGCAAGTTTAGTTATAACTCTATTCATTCTATATTGCAAAGTTAAGCTTGTAGTAGCAATTGGTGAATCTAATCGATGAAACAAACTTTCATCTGCCCCTATTTCACGGGCTCTTTTTGAACGAATTAATGGTGGCAATTGATCTGGATCTCCAACTAAAATAAATTTTTTTGCAAAAAGAAGAGGTCTTATAACAGTTGGTTGATAGACTTGTGTAGCTTCATCAACTATACAAATATCATAATCTGATTTATGTGTAAAAATTACATGAGCTGAACCTAAACATGTTACAGCAACTATTTTATATGAGTTATACATTTTTTCTAAATCCTCTGGCGTTGTACAATTTTTAATTTGTTTAGATTCACTGTATTCTAATAAATTTGGATGAATACGACTTTCTGATCCCAAACGCAAAAATTTTACATTATGGTTTTTCAATCTCAACAACACATTGTCAACAGCTGAATGGGTATGAGATGTTATTATAACAGATTTTTCCAAAAGATTTAATAATCGAATAATGGCAACTAAAGTTTGAGTTTTTCCTGTACCAGGAAGTCCTTTAATCAGAATATAACTATTTGTACTTAATGCTTTTAATACAGCAGTTTGTTGTATACTATTTAACTCTTTTAAAATATTTTTTCCTTCACGAGCAAAAATCGCCGGTAATTTTTTAGCAAAACTTGGAAACTCCTTATCTATTATTATATTCCTTAAAAATGAGCTATGATCCCCATTTTCCAGAAGTAAACCTAAAAAAATTATATTTAATAAATTGAAAAATAAATAATTCAAGCAAATTACTGACCTATATTTGTAAAATTAAAAACATTTCCAGATTTAGATTCATGTTTATCAACTATAAAATTTTCTTTTTCGTAATTTTTTAATAAGTTCCTTTCTAGACTTATTGAAATCGAATTTGGAGTTATATTATAAACGTTTCCGGCTGCAACAGATATACGTTTTGTGGTACTAACAATTACATATTCTCCTATCAAAAATCCACTTTTACTAAAATCACAATTACTTATTTCGGAACGCAATTTTTTATCCATACTAAATTTATGAATATATCTACCTTCATCAAATTCGACTAAATCATTTAACTGTAAATTTATTATAGCCCTTTCCTGTTTTTTTCTTTCTTCAGGAGAATTTATCCATAAAGAATTGATATTATTAAATTTATTTATTTCATTTTGTTCAAAACTAATAACCCCACACCAAAACATAAAATAATCAATATGAGAAGATGTTAAATGTTTAGTAACTTCAATAGATATTGCATTTAAAGGATGCTTTTCTGACAATCTAATAGAGTTATCTGTTTTTAGTAATGTGGTACAAATTGTGGCATATGGACATTTAGAACAAGCACTATGATGATTTATTGGTTCTGGAAGTGCCATCGTATTAAATTTTGCTTTATTGTGGATTAAATCTAATTCCATATTTTTCACTAAATAATAGCTAATTTCATTTCTTAATATTAGTAAATCCCTTTGTTCATTTCTTGTTGCTTTTATTTCCTTCATTATACCATCACGTAAATATAATAATAGCCCAGAATCGCTTTGAATGCCCATTTCTTGCAGCATCATTTGATAGAGAATAACTTGTCCCTTATGCTCTATAGAAAATGATGCACGTCCAGTTTTTAACTCTAACGGCAATATTTTATTTTTATTGTCTGGTTTTGACTTTTTATTTTCCCGATGAATTTTTACTGTTACATCTATTTTTCCTTTCAATCCCAATCGTGGAATCCAAATGTTTTCCTCTATATCTTGAATATGTTCAATGCTATCACCAAATTCATCTTTGTTTATCTAAAATATAAGTTATTTTTAAAAATTGATAAAATTATATATAAGGAATGAATTTACCTTACAATTTTTCCGTAATATATATTTCTCTATAAAATTTACTATATTTGGAATAAATTTTCTAATTTCATCTTCTGCCTCAACTAAACTCATTTTGCTTGAATACAGATTAAATATCAAATCTTTAGAATTAAGCATTTTCTTAAATAATTCTTCAATTTTATCTTCAGATAAAAGTCTTTGATCCAAGATATTTTGCAGCAGCTCATGCACTATAGTCCCTATAACCATCTGAAAATGTAATTATTAATCTTCATGAACAACAATACACTATTCATTACAATTTTATTATTAGCATCAACTCCTCGAAACTTATCTTGGAGTACAGCCTTCCTTTGACAAAAAACAGATCCCACGACAGTTGTACCGGAAATTAAATAGTCTGGGTTTGTCACAAAAAATCCTTCAATGCTACTTATTGTGTAACATTTATATTTATCACTCCAAATTGGAAATACTGAAACAATATCATTTTGATTAAGTTTTGTCTGGCACCATTGTCCTTGGAGACGGCAAAGAATTTCTTCTGTTGGATTACTTTCATTGAATAATTTTATTTTAAGGTCATAATTTTCAGTATCTCTTTCATAAGTTCGTATTTTAAGGCGATGCCAACATTGTGGTTTAAGTGTTCTACCAGCGATCTGAAAATTTGCTTGTTTATTTTCATTGTTAACATCTTCGATTGCATCAAAACTACAGTCCTCAAAAAAATCTCCTGGATTAAAACTAATTCCGGCAGGACTTAACTTAATTTTTTTTTCTAACATTTCGTTTTGTTCATATTTTGTGGGTGATAATTTTTCAGAATACCGTTGTCTTTTAGAAGTTTCCATTAATTTAAATTTTATTTTGGTAAAATGAACACATTTACACAACTCTCTTAAACACTTGAATAGAATTTTTCTAAAATTATTTTATTAGGGCGCCAATTTTTGAGAACAACAATCGGATTCGACCCTCTGCAGTCTGCTGTCATGATACCGATACTACATTGAAACCGATACTATACTAATATCGATACTAGTAAATTTTTTTTCTTTCGATATTTAGCTTCCGATATTTTTACAAGTACGCAAGAATATTTTATCGAATAAAAGTATACTGTCAACCACACTGTGCCATGCTGTCACCTTCCAAGGCCTCCTTGTACGTTTTCAAGCTCATGTTTATGGATAAACAACTAGCTCATAAACCAGTCAAATGTCAAGTGTTCACAAGGTTTTTTGGAAAACAATCAGCTGTTTATTGTTTATATAAAACTATACTACTGTTTATATAAAATTTTTTTTTGTATTATCTTTGAGTAGAACTTAAGCTGTTATAATTGGTCATACGATAAATGAATAAAATAAAACAATATATGGAGAATTTAAAAAAAATGATAATATCAGAGAAACAAATAAAATAATTCACATTTTAGTTTATTACCATACCCACTTTACTCACTTCAACATTTAGTTCTGAGAATCTTTCAAAAACGAAATACAAAAATATTCAATTTACAATTATATAAAAGAAATATTTATTATCTCTTTTTTCATTTGAATTTTTTACTTATACATATATAAAGCCTTATTATTTATACATTTTTAATATATAAAACTGATTAAATTAAGTGAATTAAAAATAAAAATGCATCTTTTACAATATCCTTTGTTTTAATTCTTCTGTTAACTTTCCATGTAAGTCTTCTAATTTCTCAATCACTTCTATAACTCCATAGAATTTTTCTTCACTTTTTTCTATTAAAGTTATACAAGATTTTCCAATTAATCGTGCTGATGATAATTGAGAATTTATACTTGATTTTTCGTTTTTTTGATGATCATTAATTGAAGCTAAACTAATTTCACACAAATTCAGATAATTTCATCTATTCTTGGTATTTTGATTTCTTTTTGTTTTTGTTTTTTTTTTTTTTTTACAAATGACAAAATGAATTTATGACAAAAAAATCAAGGGTCATGCAAAAAAAAATTTAAAATCGACAAAAAATCAAAATTTCATGGATGGGTTACATGTTTTTGAAGTGGTTTATGATATAAACACCTCGCTACTTGTTTATGATTTTCAGCAAATTTATATGGGAAAACCACTACGTAAACAACCAGTTTATCATAAACAACATGTTTATCCATAAACATGAGCTTGAAAACGTACTATTATGGCTAAACAACTAGCTCATAAACCAGTCAAATGTCAAGTGTTCACAAGCTTTTTGGAAAACCACCAGCTGTTAATTTCACATATTTATTATTTATATAAAAAAATTTTTTTTTTGTATTATCCTTGAGTAGAACTTAAATAGACAGGTGTTAACATTCAATTCAAGATGGCGTCATAAAGACCACATGAAAATGTAAACAAAGAAATTTCTTATATGAGGTTTTTCAGTTCATATAAGAATTTTGGAGTGATTCGAAGTTTTTTTTTTTAAACTTATTTATTGTCAGTTATATATAATAATATAATAAAATAGAATTTATGTCAGTTATTTATTTATTTATTTATTTCAATCTACTGGGTAGTCCCTTACAGATTTTGCTTATAAAATATTTAAAACTAAAATAAAATAAAACTAGAAATAGAAAACAAAAATTGTAAATATAAAAATAATTTCAGTTATAAAATAACATTAATAATAAGATGCATTAACATTTTCAAGTTAAAAATAACATTAATTCAAGAAAAGAAGTTAAAAAAAAGAAAAATTCAGACTTAAGTAATAAATAAATATTAACAGTAATAGCAATAGTAATTATAAAGGTATGCAGTACATTCAAATGATAATAGAGAATAATTTTAATAAATTTGTAGAATAAAATTATAATTAATTAAAATTAGAAGAATTATTGTAATGTTTCAAAAAATGTGATGATTTTTCTCCTAAAAACGAATCTACTGTAGTTGAAGTCAATTACTGAAAAACTGTTATTAAATAAGCGCTGAGAGTTTGCAATAGGTTCAAAAATTATATATAATAATATAATAAAATAGAATTTATTTCATCAAAACCAAAAGTTAATTTACACTAAATATTGAAGACTTATCTTAAAAATTCCCCCTCTTGGACTTCACTTTGTCGTGGTTAGGGGGCTTAAGTACAACCAATGATCTTTGGGGACGATGGCGATTAAAAACCGACAGCGGCCACAAGGGGAGGAAGGAAAACCAAGAATATCCAAATACCGAAAAAAAATGAATCTAAACAAAAACGATGAAGAGCGCGTAGGGATATATGCGCAAGCGTCGGTAGCGGCTGCGACTACCGACAGGTCGGCCCCAGCACTTCTGGGGATAGGTCGCCAGCTGATTGCTTAAATTTGACAACTGAACAAAGGAATGAATATGGGAACCCTTTACAAAATACTAAAAAAACACAGCCCTACGTACCTAACGCTATAGATCTTATGTATTGCGCTACGGAACGGAAAACACGTGCTTGGAAACTGGAGCGGAAATCTGATGAAACCATCAGGGCCGAAGGGTGCCAATCACATTACTAAACAAGCAATGGTAGGATCTACGGAGACGAAAGCCGATTTACCGGAAGGTATCTGCGTTCCAGTAGTTGAAGGGATCATTACAAAAAATGTAATGATTCCAGATACAAAAGCCGATTTACCAGAAAGTATTTGCGTACCAGTAATCGAAGGGATCACTGCCAGCAAAAGACACATTGAACACCAAACACCGAAAGCCGAATGCGTGCCAGTACCTGGTGGCGATTCAAAAACGATTGATTTAAAAAAAACAAAGAAAATAAACCCTGGACGCATTTTGAGACCAGGTAGGTCGCTTACATCGCACGACCAAATCTCGAAGATGATTAGTTCAGAGTTCTAAAGGTACACCAAGTTCTGCATATTTGAAAACTGACGGAAGGCAATCAAGTGCGGTATCGCAGACTTTTGCCGGAAGGAAGCAAGTAGAAGAGCAGGGCTTGGGAAGAAAAATAAATGTCTCAGAAAAACAGACTACAGGAAATAAGAAGACAAGCACCTCCTTGGTGAAAGTAAGGAAACGACCAGTCATTCCTCAGAAGTCAGGAAACGACCGGTGATTCGCAGGTTTGAATGCAGCCTTTTACATGGTGACATTTTTAAGGTAACCTGTGAGAATGAATTTGCTCTCAATTTCCTACAGAAGAGTGTAGAGGAAAATAAGATAATGTGGGAAGGTGCCAACAGGTGGTAGATAAAGCATCAGTTCCAAGATTAAGAAGAATATCAATATGGTTCTCAAATGAGTTCATGCCATCTGAGGAGATACTTGAGGCCCTGGGCATCATAAATGGTGATCTGGATGTCAAGATCTCTGAATGGAATGTACTCAGGAAAGAAGCACATGATAGAGGTACCTGCCTGTTACTAGGTGTGCCGGAAAGTGTCCTACAGGTTATTAAGGATGTCTCATGCTCACTTTTTTACCTTGGTAAAAGAGTGAAGGTGATACTCCCTGAACAGAGGGTAAATAAGGCAAAACTAGTGGTGGAGGAAGTAGTAGCTGAGGAGAAACCGATAGAATCTGACACGGAAACGGGTCTGGAAGAAATCGGCTCCCTCTTCAGTAACAAAACGATCACCAGCTCGCTACTGAAACAAGTAGAGGATCTGGAAATGACCGGGGAAGGAGGTTCTGAAGTCGAAAATGAGTCCGTAGCTTCCTTTAACTTCGATGAAGAGGCCGTGTCGGACAACGAAGGGTTGTTGGACTATGGACTCATGGACGACTCTTCAGAGGACTCACTCGACTCCACAATTGTGGCGGCCAGTATTGAGCTACGCAGGACGGAGTTGAGTGAGCCCCCGGAGGAAGAACTATATTCCCAAGAATAAATAAAAAAAAAAAAAAGAAAAAGTATGGACACAAAAATTGTTCAAGCAAATCTCCACAGAAGTAGTGTGGCAATGATCACACTCATGGAAAGAATGGAAAACGAACACATACTCCTAGCCTTAATCCAGGAACCCTGTACTAAGAGTGACAGGATAGAAGGATGGAGTACCAAGAGGTTTAACTGTTTCTATGCCACTGGTGAAGGTAGGCCAAGAGCATGCATAATAGTGAACAAACCACTAAAAGTTGTATCAATCCCGCAGCTTATCAGTAAGGATTCAGTTGCGGTACAACTTGAAGTAGCCATAGAGAATACAAAAACGAAGATAGGGATGGCATCATCATATCTTCCGTATGACGATATAGCCAGCCCTCCGACTGAACAATTCATTAAAATAATAGAATATGCAGAAAAAAGCAAGATGGAAGGAACTGTTGATAGGATGTGACGCCAACGCACACAATAAAATATGGGCTAGTACAAACGATAACAATAGGGGTAAGTCTCTTTTAGATTATTTAAGTCCTACTAACATGAATATACTTAACAAAGGAAATAACCCAACTTTTATTAATAAGAATAGAAGAGAGGTAATAGATATAAGTATAGCAAGTAATAAACTAACACGCATGATAACAAAATGGCAGGTGTCCGAGAAATCTGCTTTCTAATACCACTGCCACATAATCATTGGGATAAATCTGGATAAACCAGAAGAAAGCGATTTTAGAAACCCAAGGAAATGTAATTGAGATCTATACAGAAACAGCCTAAGGGGGAGATTTCCAGGAAGCAATTAAAAGGAATTAATAAAAGGAACAAAATCCTTCCAGCAAGCATGTCCAATTACAAAGCTTAAGACAAACGTTTTTCCAAAGTGGATGAATCGGGAAATACGAAATCTCAGACAAAAATCAAGGCAACAATATAATCGTGCCTATAAAGAAAATAAGGAATCCCAATGAGAAAGACTTAAACAAGTCTTATCCAAGACACACTGACAATCAGAACTGATTGAACGAATTACTGGAAGTGCTGATAAACAGTAGTTTTCCAGGTAGCGTTTTTGTGGAAAGCTCAAACAACACAAATGCGCGAAACTCTGAATCATATATAAATATATCGAAGACCAAAAACGAAAAGGTAAAACGGATGATAACACATGAAAGAATAAAATGGGCAATAAACTCATTCAAGAAGTATAAGTCCCCAGGAATTGACCAAATATACCCAATAATGCTCCAAGAAGGGTGTAACCTTCTACTGAACAAACTTTCGGAAATCTACAAGACATGTCTTAGGTATTGTTATACATCTAAGGAGTGGAGGAAAGCCAAAGTAGTATTCCTACAAAAACCAAATAAGGTTAGTTATAGTAAAGCTAACGCATACAGACCAATAAGTTTAACATCCTTTCTACTAAAAGGCTTAGAAAGGATCGTTGAACTTGAAATGAGAATCAAGATTGACAAAAACATCAACGTATGTCAACACGCCTATATCAAGGGCTGATCAGTAGACTCTGCACTTCATAGCGTAGTGAGCACAATAGAAAACGCCTTCATGACAAGGCAATACGCACTAGGATGCTTCATCGATATCGAAGGAGCTTTCAATAATATAAAAACGGAGAGCATAATCAATAGCCTAAACAACAAAGGTATTGAAGGATACTTAGTAAGATGGACTAACTCTCTACTAACGGACAGAATTATCCAAGCAAATTTTGGTAGCAAAAAAATGGAAGCAATAGTAGGGAAAGGCACGCCTCAAGGAGGCATGCTGCCACCACTGCTATGGCTTACAGCAATAGACTCACTTTTAGACTCCCTAACAGAACAAGGAGTTAAGATTACATGTTACGCTGATGATCTGGTTATAATCATAACCAACAAAAAAGACTCAGTTTTAGAAGATAAGATGCAGGAGGCCATAAATCTCGCATCGATTTGGGCACAAGAAAATGGCCTCAAGCTAAACCCGGAGAAAACAGAACTATGCCTTTTTAACAGAAGAAGGACAGTAAGTAATATGAACACCCAAAGCATAGGGGGAACACGGCTTAACTTATCACAGAAAGTTAAATACTTAGCAATAATTTTAGATGTAAAACTAAAATGGAACACTTAGAGGAAAGAAAAAATAAAGCACTAAGAACTTACTGGTTCTGCAGAAGTGCAATTGGAAAAACGTGGGGCTTATCTTAAAGTAGTGAGTGCACTGGATTTATCCCTGTATAATAAGACCTATGGTCACTTACGGGTCGATAATCTGGTGGTCCGCTCTGGAGAGGAAAAAACACATAAAAACACTTACACAGATACAACGCCAATGTTGTTTAGGCATCACTGGCGCAACTAAGAGAACAGGAACAAGATCCTTAGAGACTATGCTGAACAGAACACCTATTGAAATTCATAAAAAACGTATGACAATGGATACAGCTATACGTTTACGTATAATAGGAGTAGAAAGACACCACATGAGAAAATAACGGACCTCAACGTAAACGAAGAGTTCCGAAAAATCTTCACAGAGGAAGGACAATGGGACTACAGTAATGTAGAACAATGTCCAGATAGAAGGTTTAGGATAAAAATACCACGAAACGGTGAAAGTAAAATCACCGACACAGTATACGAAAATCATATAAAGATATACACAGATGGGGCTAAGAAAGGTTAGAATTGGGGAATTGGTATCTACTGTGCAGATCCTTTCTTAGAAACAAAAACAAAAATGAATAAGAGTGCCACGATCATCCAATGTGAAATCATGGCAATTAAAAGAGGAGCAGAAATACTTCTAAACAGAAGTATAAACGAAGAAAACATAATTTTTTGCTGTGATAGCCAAGGAGCCATCAAAGCAATAAATAACGAAAAAACAAAATCAACAACGGCTATCTGCTGCAGAGAAGCACTAAACTCTTTAGGAGTGACGAATGAAGTCTTACTCTACTGGATTCCTGGCCACTCCGGTGTAGAAGGAAACGAAAAAGAGGATAAACTTGCAAAAGAAGGCTGTAGAAATAATGAGTCCGAGGAGTTAGTGGTTTGACTAACAATGTAGGCCATGAAAGTAAGCACGATAAAGTGGGGAAAACCCACATAATTGAATACCTGGAGAAGCTCGGAGGGGCGATTCAGACAAAGAATTTCTGGGGAATACCGGATGCGGAAAAGACAAAAGTCATTCTGGCACCGAATAGAGCCGACCTAAGGTTATATGTAGTTACAGGGCATCTCATGCTCAGAGGACACGCGGTCAGAATGGGCCTTACAGAAAACAACATGTGCAGAGGATGTGGAGAATAGGTGGAAACGGTGCTACACGTACTTTGCATATGCCCAACGCAGAGGCAACGAACGAGGAGAGCAAATATCTTGGAGGGTTACTACTGGGAGGACTTCTCGGAAGTTAAAAAGAAAAAACCGGCAGAAATTGTTAGATTCATAAGAGGTATTAATTGGCTGCTCAGTGACTTAGTCTGCTGAGAGGTGGAGGTGAAATTGCTGAGAGGGGGTACAACGGGCCGCAATGCCTAAGTGCGAAGGAAATATGACAGTCGGTTGACGTATTCTCATATCCACCCTAATAACCAACCAACCATCTTAAAAATTTATAAAAACAAAAAAATATTAAATATAGTAAAATAAAGTGGGGAAAATTAAAAATAAAACAAAATAGAATAATTATAAAAGGTTTAAATATAAAGGTTTTCAATAACGTCATGATCAAAAGAAAGAAGCCAAAAATTTGATTTCTTTAAGAAATTTGATTTCTTTGAGAAATTTGATTTCAAGTTTTTCGCAACGAAGATAATCTGGTAATTTATTGAATAAACGAGGTGCAGTAACATTAGGAATAAAAGCTAGATTTCTGGTGTTGACACGTAAATTGTATGTTCCATATAACCTTGTAGTATTATACCCGGAATGTTTTAATGTGAAAATGTTTTAAGAATTTTGTAAAAATATAAATGTCTTAGAGAAAGTAAAACAATTAATTAACAAAATTTGTTTCTACACAATTTATTTATTCTATTATCCACTCTAAAATGTGGTTTAATAATTATTGTTAAATTATAGTTACTCATATTATGTATACATGTATACATATATCATATTATACATCCTAAATTCTAAAATTCATCCTATTTAGGATGCCTTGATTACATACCTATAATATAATTTACTTCTTAAAAATAAAAAAAAACACCGGTTTATTTTCTTTTAACTTAATTAAATCAAAAAATATATCAACATACAGAAATAAAATCAAAATGTAGGTGAAGAATAGAAAAAAGCAAATGAAAAATATATGAACAAAACTGTCGATTCTGGTGCGAAGAAAAACCACAAATTATTCATGAAAAACCATTACATTCACCTAAATTGACAGTTTGGTGTGGTTTTTGATTTGTTGGAAATTTCGGTTCGTACTTCTTTCAAAATGAAGCTGGTAACACCGTTAGTGTCAATGGAGAGCGGTGATAACGAACGATAGATAGATCGATGATAACCAACTTTTTATGGCCGAAATTGGAAGAAGTTGATCTTGACAGCATTTGGTTCCAACAAGACGGGGCTATGTGCCACACAGCAAGTGCAACAATTGAATTTTTGCGAGAAAAGTTTGGAGATTTGATTATTTCAAGAAATTGTGATATTGAATGGTCTCCAAGAAGTTGTGATTTAACACCATTAGACTATTTCTTGTGGGGTTATTTGAAGTCATTGGTCTTTAGCAATAAACCAGACTCTCTTCAAGCTTTACAAGTCAATATTGAACGTGCTATTCATGACATACGACTGGATTTAGTGGAAAAAGTACTCGAAAATTGGGTTCATCGAATTCGATCCTGCAGAAGAAGTCGTGGAGGCCATTTGAATGACGTTTTATTCAAAACTTAATTGTATCGATTGTACTTCACATTAAATAAAAAAGTTTGAATTTCCGTAACAATTAGTGTATTTTTTTTAAAAAAGAAATCATATCACTCTTATTGGAAAACAATTTCACAAAATGTCTGGTTATAACACCTTGCATAACTATGTAGTTGATTGCTGGTAACATTGCATGTTATAGAGCGTAGTGTGAATATCATAGATATATAAAATATAGATTGACAGCTTGGTATTGCTTTCTCTTTCTCTCTAATACATTATCATATTAATTATTAAATGTCAGATTCAGCCAAATATGAGCATATGTTTTTCAATATTTCAACTCAGCTGATTTGATTTTATAAATTTAACAGCCATTTCTTAATATTTTGATGGTTTTGTAGAATAGATTCTTTTCAATTTTTTCTTATTGAAATTAAAATTAGTGTTACTAACTATTTATTTTTTATAGTTTTTCTGTTTTAAATATATTATTTACGCTAATACGATAATTTGAAAATCATTTTATTTTCTTTTATTAATTGCAATTTTAGAGCATTGGAAAACGTATTCAAAGAAAAATAGAGGGAAAAACTTTAAATTTGATGGGAATGACAAATATTATATACATATATTCATATAATACAAGTGATTAGATATACATTGATTATTAAATAATAATAATAATAAAAATACTTATAAATAATATAAATTTGTATACATATCATCTAATATGTTTTAATATTATCAATATATATGTAGACATAAAATTCCACGGGAGTGTATAAATAATAGAATCTATGTGAACTTAGTTTTATAAAATAATATATAATGTATACGATAAAGTAAAAGAATTTTTTCCGCTCTTGGTTATCTTATTTAGTTCAACATCAAACTGTATCAGCCCATATATCAATTTAATTAATTTTGTTTATATAATTTTTATCAAGAACATAAATATATACGTATCAAAATATCTTTTTTTAACTTTCCTTTTTGATTTGTTCATTATGTATTATTGTGAATTTTGTATGAATATACACATATACATGTTTTTAAAAGAAAATTTACAAAAAATTAAAATTTTAAATTAATTGAGATTTTACGTTAAAAATAATACAATTATTAAAATTATTGTAATTTTATATTTTTTTTACTCCTTTGGTGCCAAGTTTCCATTTTCAAATGAATTATTTGCAGTAGAAACTAAATTATTTGAACTCAGATTTTTCAAAAACAGCTGACCAAAAATGGCTGAAAATTTTTATTCGAACTGCCAATCTATATTTTATATATCTATGGTGAATATGTTCTTGATAACTTCATTGCAATATATAATTGCTAGTTATTATAACGCCTTGTAGTACTATTACTAGTTAATTAGTTATTCGCTGATAATTTGTTAGAACGTAGTGTGCTGTTCCCACTTTTTTTATTATTGAATTATTTAGAAATTTTGTAAGTATAAAAAATGAGCTTGTTTTTTCGTGGTATTGTGGTATTTAATGTCAAAGTAATATTTACATTTATTTATTTAATTTTTGAAATACATTTTTTTTTCAAATTGCAAATAAGCTATTATTTTAAATTTAATTAATCAAATTCCCCTTCTTTATTTTAAATTTAATTTTTTTTTGTCACAAAACTTAAATTATAACAGTTGTTTTGAAATATATTATGTACAAACAAAGTCTTACTTTTTTTTGTTAAAATGGCAACTAAATGCTGCTAAATATTGCTGGAAAAAGCTGTTTTTTTTTGCTGAAAACAGCTTTTTTGCTGTTTTTAACATAAATTTGACACAAAAAGTTAAAAAAAAGTATTTATTATGGCAATAATTATTTTACTACTAGAAATTTATTAATTGTCATAAATTCATTTTAAAATAGTGCGACTATTTACTGTAAAGTATGCTGTGCAGTGCTAGTGCGAAGTGCTAGTGCTAAGGATAGGTTCGGAAACGCCCTTAATATTTATGTAGGTTTATATCCTATTTGTTTAACGAGTTTTCCGAGTACGATAAGATGTTGTACACGTAGTGTATTTTAAAACCTACACACTCCACACTGATGCTACACTGTACACAGTCAGTACCCATAAGTTAATGTCAAACTAAAGTGTCATTGATGTGTCATCATCAATCATCACATATTCCATCCAATTTTTAATTTCTATTCTACTACTTTGCTTTGCTTGCTGGCGTGTTGGTTTCATTGAAGAGCAGTATTAAATTACAAAGTTATTAACAATCTTAAAAAGCTGATAAAATTTTTTCAAAATGTATTCAAACGAAGAATATAGTCAAGTAAGTTTGTTATTTAGATAATAGTAAAGAGAAAAGATATAATTTTGCTTAATTGCTAGTTCATTTTTTTTTATAATTTTGGATTTAACCTAACAATATTTTATGGTTTAGTAGATATTATTTTATATACATATTTGTTATTTAAGGATTATTATGATGATTATGGAAATAATGCAGATTCAAGTGGTGATAATTATGAACGTAATTATTATACAAAAATGCCTGAAAATGTAAAACATTTTTTACTAAATTTTCGAGCCGCTATAAAAGATGGAGCTATTTTGGATATACAAAATATGTATGAAAACACATTTCCTCAATTAAGTGATCATCATTTTGATAAGTGTTCATGGCCTGATGAAGAAGAAGTAATGCAACTTTTTCCAGATGATAAAGTTTTTATGATTTTATACAAAGAGCTTTATTATCGTCATATACATGCTAGAATTTCTGGTGGACCAACATTACATCAAAGAATTTCTTCATTCTTTAATTATTGTGATTTTTTTAATTTAATTTTATCAGCTACTGAACCCGTTTTGATTGAATTACCAGATATTTGGTTATGGGAATTAGTTGATGAATTTGTATATCAATTTCAAAATTTTGCACAATATCGAGCTCGATCAAGAGATAATGCCAATGAGGAAATAAATGACATGTTGAATAATAGCAACAACGTATGGAGTATCTTATGTATTCTTAATGTTTTACATTCGTTAGTAGATATTTCCAATATTAAAAAACAATTGGAAGTTGCAACTCAAGGTATCGATCCACAAGTTGTTGCAGGAAAATTTGGAAGTCATTCATTTTACAAAATGTTGGGATATTTTTCTTTAGTTGGTCTCTTGCGTGTTCATTCTTTGTTAGGAGACTATTATCAAGCTATCAAAGTTTTAGAACCAATTGAAATACATAAAAAATCACAATATTCGCATATTCCAGCTTGCCAAATTTCTACATCTTATTATGTTGGTTTTGCATATATGATGATGCGTCGTTATGCTGATGCTATCAGAACTTTTTCTGGTATTTTATTATATATTCAACGTACTAAACAATTATATAGTACACGTTCGTATCAAAATGATCAAATAAATAAACAAACTGATCAAATGTATCATTTATTGGCCATATGTTTGGTATTACATCCACAATATATCGATGAATCGATACAACAAGTATTACGAGAAAAGAATTATCATGATGCTATGTGCAAAATGCAATGTGGTGATTTGGATTCATTCAAAAAATTCTTTTTATCTGCTTGTCCAAAATTTGTTAGTCTACAACCGACATCAATGGACCAATCAGAGGATTATGCTAAAGAGCAAATGGATCATCAATTGCAAGTTTTTATGGATGAAGTTCGTCAACAAAAGGAATTGCCAACTATCCGTTCATATTTAAAACTCTATACTACTCTACCCTTGGAGAAACTTACTTCGTTTATGAGTCAAAATTCTGAGCAAGTTGATGATCGTGAAATAGACAATTTATTGATTCATTTATTATGTTTTAAACATAAAATGAAAAATATTGTATGGACTAAAGGTGCAAGTGGTTTGGATGGAAAATTTCAATCTGGTTCTGAGGTATATTTAATTTTAATTTAATAACTTTACCGAATATTTATATTTTTTTATTTTTAGCTTGATTTCTACATTGATAATGATATGATTCATATTGCTGATACTAAAGTCGCTCACCGCTACGGAGACTTTTTCATTCGCAAAATTTTAAAGTTCGAGGATCTTAATCGTAGATTACATAATATCAATATAAAATAAATTAAAACGCTAGTATTGTAAACGTGTTTGTAATTTTAAATAAATGGATCTTACATCAAGAATTTGTTTTCTTATTCATTATTATATTTTATTAACAGTAGGCAGGGTAGACACCATGGAAAATTTCTACATAAAAAGAAAATTGAATGTATAAATTATTTATATTTTATATATGTATTTTAAATATCCTTACTTTTATAATTATATTTTTACTGCATATTTACAATAATTTTATGTTACAATAATTTTCATGTATTTTTTTTAAACATTTTTCTTAAATATTGTTAGTTTTAGTTTATGTATTGATGTAATTTTAATTATAACTTAACTTGTATTGACGATGTATTCAGGAGTGAGTAAACATTTTTTCCAAATATTTTTTACAAAGAAAGGTTTAGAGATTTTGATTTAAAGAGAAAAATAAATAACCATTAGTATCAAAAATATATATATAAGAATATTGAAAAATAAAAATCAATTATACTTAATATATATATTGGGAACTCTAATAAAATTTTGATAAATGTTTAAATTTAACAAAATTTAATTTTCTTAAAAACATGATAAATTTAAAAGAAAAGTGGTATTAATATTTGTTCTTCAACTCCTAAACATTAAAAAATGTTTTCATCGAAAAATTAATATTTTTTATCTAAATTTCGATGAATATTGAAGTTAAGACTTGATCTGTATGTTTATATTATTTTGATTAATTTGAACGTCAGGATAATTTAAAAACTTGAAATAAAATACTCTTTAAATCAATATAACCAATTTCTAATTAAATTAATTTATAATTTAGTTTGTGATTTCTGGGTAAACTAACAGTTATTATTAATGATGATGATGGTGGTGGTTCTAACAAATTTTTATGAATATTTTTTTTTTTTAAGAATTTGTATAATTTATTTTAAACTATTAATGAGATACATTCATTTTTAAGTTTTAAATAAAGAATTATATTCTTTTATATTTGTTTAATTAAAAATTATTTAGTATCTGTACATATTTGCAAAATAATAATTATTACCAAAAAATGATATACAAACGAAACAAAAACGTTTTTTTTTCCATAACTCGAACATTTCTTTATAAGTAATTTGTTTATTTCTAAATAATTTAGTTACAAAAACAAATTTCTTTCTTTTTATATTTTGAATTGCACAAACATGATTTTTTATCCATTATACTAATTAATTCTAATTTTGAAATAAATTCTTTAATAATTTTCTTTTATATTGAATGAAATAAATAAACATATAGGCTTTTGATAAATCTATAAAAATAGATATAACTTATTTAATATATTCTGATTTATATGCTTCGCTTTTGCTTTATAATTTAATATCTTGATTTATATTATTTAATTGAATAAAACTGTATTAGGATCCTCATTATCCATTTGTTTCACATGTCTTAATACATCTTTTTTTGTTATTACACCAAGTAATCGACTAATATATAAGAAAAATAATTCGCATCATTTTAATTTGTAAATATGTTTATTAACTTACCCATTATGAGTAACTAATGTTTGTCGAAGACCTAATTTTCTAAACATATCTACAACAGTCTCCATCGGAGTTTGATCTGTTGCAGTAATAGGAGCCATATCTAAAATTTTCTTTAATTTCAGTGGTGGTGGACCTAAATTTTGAATAGGTGAAGCTGATGTAAATAGTACAATTGATTGACCATTGATTCCATCAATTAAACGTTTGCCATTTTCTATAATGGTAAAAGTTTATAAATTTTAAAAAATAAGAAAAATCAAAAAAAAAATTTACCAATAGCTAAATTTAAATCTCTTCTCAATACAAATCCAACTAAATACTGATTTTCTTTTGATACAACAACTGGGTAACCATTGTGTTCAGTTTCTTTAAGCAAAGATTCCACATCATCTACAGTCATAGAATCTTGCGTTATCACTGACAGAGTTTCATTTCTCCTATAAAAAATTTCGAATATAATAATTAAATTATTTATTTATAAATTATAGCCGACTTTGGTTGCATCACATCAGCAGCTAAAGTTGTATGAGCGAATTCATCTTTGCTGTCTAAAAATGGATATCCATTAAGACTTATATGTGCATCATATATACCCTGAAATTTATAAAAATTATAAAAAAATAATTATATTACAAATAGTGATAAAACTAACTTGTCTGCCAAGTGCATCTCCAACCCATTTGGAAGCCATTGCAGCTGCCATTAACGGTACGATATATTTTACACCTCCAGTTAATTCAAACATAATAACAACTAACGATACAGTCATTCTTGTTACTCCACCCAAAACCGCAGCTGCCCCTACTACTGCATAGAGTCCAGGTGTTACAACATTGTTTGAATCTCCTAAACATTCGCCAGATAAAAATATTATTCTTGGATAGTTATACGCTAATTGTTCAACTCCAATGCCTACTATTCTGCCCATTATTGCTCCTAAAAGTAATGATGGAATAAAAAGTCCACATGGAACTTTCATGCCAAATGTGAACACAGTTAGAGCAAATTTAATAAAAAAACTAAATATCAGAAGCCAAATTGCCCCATAAACTCTCGAGCCCGGTACTTCAACTTCTATATTCGAGTTTATTCCATCCGTGATATTTTTCTTAGTGTAATCACTAAAATAAAAAATAGCAAAACAAAAAAACGTATAAAATTATCAGTGATAGGTTCTTTGAAAAGCACTAAGAGAAAATAATGCATACCAAAGAGGATTTGGATCTGATTCTCCACATTTATTAAAAAGCATGTAAATTAATTCATTCATATTCATTCGTGTGAACGGATTTGGATAACAGATAATTGCGGTAATCAGTGCAACAGCAAGAACTTCAATAACTGGATACTGTCCTAATTTACTAAATTTTCTGTATTTACACCACCACAAATTTGCCTTAATGAATACCGTTCCGATAACACCCTATTTTTTTAAAAAAATTTTCATATTATTTCAAACAAACTCTTCTCTTTTAAAAACATACCCCCATTATGCCAAGAAATACAAACGGGATAAACTCAAAATAGTTCCAATGCATATTAGATTCAACAAAAAATAATACAGAATGTTCATCGCCAAATGGTTTTATTGATCTTAGAACAAACGCAGCTATTAAAGCACAAAAGAATGATCTCCACAATGTTTTTAAGGGAAAATAATATGAAACTTCCTCTAAACTAAATAATACTCCTCCAATTGGAGAACCGAAAGCTACAGAAACACCAGCTGCGGCTGCTGCAGATAGAATTTCTCTTTTCTTTGCTTCGTTCCGCCCATATTTTGGAAAAAAGTGAGAAAAAATATTTCCAATACAACTGGCTATATGTACCATTGGTCCTTCTTTACCTAAAGTCAAACCAGATGATACAGATAACATTAAACCAACAGATTTTATTAACAATGTCCATTTTCCCAAATATCCTCGTATGATAAAACCTGATAAAATTGTTTTTATTTCTGGAATACCAGAACCACATGCATAAGGGGCGAATTGTCGTACTAATGATGCACTAAGCGAAGCAAATAAAAGTGCCCAAATAATGTACAAGAAATATGCTAATACGTACGAACCAAAACCTTCTTTGCCAGATCCGAACACTTCTGGCCATTGTTTCCACTAAAAAAAATTAATTAGTTCCAAAAAAATTAACACAATTCAAATTATAAATTACAGTTGTACAATTTCCATCTGAAAAAACACTTGGCTTTGCAGGCCAACAACATTGTTCTCTATTAAACCAAAAAGCTTGTGGACAAATTCCATGTTTTAAATCTGACATCCAACTAGCGCCAATATCTATAATACCAGCAACTGTACCAGATACTAATCCTACTAATAAAACGCATAACCAGCCTGACCAAGCATCATGTGCTCCCTAAAATTGTTCAATAATTAAAATTTATTTTTATTTTAACTTATTTTTATAACTACCATTATTAAATCCCATAATGAATCTTGTTTCTTTTTAATTATGTACCTATGTCGCATTCGATCTCTAGCAATATCACGTTGCCAATCTATTGTATGAAAATCATCATATTGACCAATACCAGGAATTTCTTCTGATTGCTCATGTGACCCGTAAAATGATATTGAACCTTAAAATAAAAAAAAAAATTATAATTTAAAAATCAATTGTACATGTATATAAAACAAATAAACGTACTTTCCATATCATTAAATTCTCTACCAAAAGCGCTATGTGTAGGTTGCGGTGGTCTATCCATAGCCTCTATATGATGTGGAGTATCACCACCAGCAGAATAATTTGGATTAGATATACCGCCTAAAGGGGATGTTCTAAGTGGATCGTTTGGACTTGTTCGAGGTGTAATATCAATCATTTCTTCATCTTTATCTGTTAAAGCTGTAGTAGTTGTAAGGGGGGGATGATGACCATTAGTCTAGTATTAAAATGAAATAATAAGCAAAATCATTTATAGATGTATTATTTTATGTACGTATTTTTACATTATGTACATTAACTAATAAAATATGTATGTAGTCATATTTGCTGATGAAGCTACAGATCTTAAATTTTATTTATAATTTTAAAATAAAAAAATTAGTTTACAATAATTGTATGTTGTATGAATATGTATATATGAGCTTATTATAATAAGATAAATAAGTTTACAAACAGTGGAAACAAATAAATAAATAATAACCTGACCGTAAAAGTTACTTAATGTTATTTTGACCAAATAATAAAGATTTTGTACTACATATATGTTAAATGTTATTAGAAACAACAACTAAAAGAAACAACTAAATATCCTTAGGTATATATTAAGTTAGCAATATGAATATAATAAAAGTTAGATGTAATATAATAATATAGATTAAATTAATTATGGTTTTACATAATCATACCATTTTTGAGCTAGACGATTCTCTTTGTAATTAAAAAAAAATAATTATTTTTCAAACTCTACTTACTACTGTTCACTATCTATCTATTAGACATGTGTAATATGATATGGATTGCGGTGTAATTTTTTACAATTTTAAAAATTAATTATTAATAAAAATAAAAATTTGCATGCATTGTTTAAGTTGGATTTTTTTGATTTCAAAATTTTCAAAATATAATTTGCTTTTATATAAAAAGTTATTCAAGTACATTCAAAAATACATTGTTTTTTTCAAAATTCGTATATAAATTTAAACATAAGCTCCGTATTCATACATAGTCATATTATGCATTATATAAATTACCAAATTTTTAAATATGTATGTACTTAACTACTTACTAAGTATTGAATAAAATTCTAAGAACAAGAAAATGAAGATAAATTTTCTTTTGAATAAGTATGTACATATGTAAAATTAAATAAGTTTTGTTGATACTATTGTTTGATCTTGAACAACTTTAACAATTTCATAAAAAATAAATATTGTCATTTTAACAATGAAGGCGTTAATTTTTTTTTGTGTAAAGTTCATTCTGACTGTGTTAATTTGATAAAACCGCAAAATTTTGTTTTTTTGTTTTTGTCTCCTTACCTTCTTTAAAACGGATTGATAAACTTGACCGTATGTAGTTCCACCACTTTTTAATGGAAATTTTTCCATATTTTATTAGTAAAATTCATCTGAAGATTTAATTACGTTTGTTTTATATTAAATATAAATTAGAAAAAAGCATTAATTAGAAATTTGTGGGAGTGACTGGCTTATCAAATTAAAAAAATATTTAAAATAAAAAAATGTTATTTAGCTATGTAATTATTAACACAAAATTAAAGCCGAATATAAATTTAAGTTAAAATAAAATATTGATAAAAGAAAAGAATGAAAATATTAGTGACGTGTTGCAAGTAAAAAAAAATTATTTTGGTTCAATTTATTTTATAAATGGAATAAAATTTAGAAAATTTAACAAGATTGTTATACTTTTAGTTAATAAAGTTAATAATTTACAAAATGTTATACTAATATAAATTAATTATGAACCACTTTTTTAAAGTCTAATCTATTTTTTATTATAAAATTTGTTTTTACAAAAATAACTTTTAAGCAGACTACTGAGACATGACTAAAAAAATAATTTTTCTTAAATGAAATGTCAGTCAAAAGTTTTCTTTCAATATTTAAAATATCATAATAGGGTTGCCGCTTATTATAAATTTCTCCTTAATTTTAGAAGTTTTACTAGCAAGTAGGAACTAGCAAGATCGCTAACTAATAGCCCTAACTACAATATAAAAACAAACTAAATAACCCCTAACTATAAAGTCAAAAATTTTCATATAATATAATATGATTTTGTACGCCAACATAACATTTCAATTAACCAACACTTACCCCGTATACATGACAGATTCAGTAAGCTGCGGCGCTGCGCTGGCCAGTTAAACTCGACGTCCACGACCCTTTGGCTGAAACTCACGACGGTTCACAATGTCAAAAATAAGTTAAACTCAACGAATTAGAATTAAATGGAAGTGAGTATCCCATACAAAAATACAAACATTTTGTCCATATTTGTTTAGTACTTCCCTTTCTGTTTGGTTTATTTATGAAAAATGGAACGTAAAAGGAAGACTTGAATCATTCCAGGCTGTAAGTCTCATTTGGAAAAAGAAAATTACGTGTCTTTACATATGTAAGTATTATTTTTTACATCTTTTGAATTTTTAAAAACTTCTAAACAAAACACTGTAGTATTAGGATAATTGAAATATCCGGACAAAGAAATTTTTCTTTTGAATACCATTTTAAATATTTATTTTGAATATATTGGACTTTATAATTTTAAAAAATGTATATATAAGTCTGTAGTTTCCCAAAAGACGATGGTTTGAAACAACGACGGATTTAATGAATCTGAATTTGAAGAAAATGTAGAAGAATTTCAACCACTTTCTGCTTGTGCTGAACATATTGTAGAATATATTGCTGGCTGGCTATATAAGCTGAACTCAAAATTGAAATGTGCAATATGTATTTCTGCAAACATAGCACGTGACGTGGAAATTAATACAATGGAATATTCATTAATTTCATATAAAACAGAAGGTTACTTAACTTACCCTTCTAAAGATGTAGTTGATATATGTAAATTTTGCGAATTATTATTTCGAGAAACAAATAGTTTTAAAAAAACAAAATTGTTATATAATTTAATTTCCAAAGTTCTTATATATTTTATAGGTTCTAAAATTTTTCAAAATTTATATAATCATATGTTTGACCTTTAGAAAATCATTTTTGTTTATTAATAAAAAGTATTGCAGAAATTTATTTTAATACACGAATACATCATTCCTTAAAACTACTCAATGAAAGAAAGAGTGTAAGAAATAAATTAACAAAATTAATCCATTTCAAAGGGCACTAATCTATATTTTCTAAAAGAAACTTTAAAAGTGAAAAAAATGATTGCACATAGTCCATATTGTAAAATGAAGTGGAATAGGCCTCTTGGGGAAACCACTTTAAAAAAAACGTTCCTATTTCTTTACCTCAATAGTGGTGTGGCAAAAAGAAAATGTTTTGATACAAATATATTAATAACATATTATTTACATATTTATAAATATAGGATATACAATAGGCAATAATAAGTTTATATAATTTTATATAATAAATATCAAATATGTAAAAATTTTTATAATCAATCTATTGAAAAAACTTATAGAAAAGAATTTAAAATCTAAAAAAAAGAATAAATATTATAAAATACAAAACTAGAAAGCGCTGTATTTCTCATATTTTTTTCATATATGTATTAATAATAAATTTTGATTAATTTATCCATTATTGATAAATATTCTTACTCATCATATTTAAAAAAAATTTAAGTCAAGATACATACAAATTGTGGCATATTAAATTCTGAGCACTATCCTGTTTATTTATCAAATTAATTTTCATTAAAAAGAGAGAAAATATATTGAACGAATATATTCGTCTATTTCTGTTTTTTGACATAAAAAATAACAAAGAAAAAGAGGAATATACCCAAAACATTGGACACTTTTTTGTATGGATAGTCACTTCCATTTAATTCTAATTTGTTGGTTAAACTATATAAACATATTGAATTGATTATATATTGATTGATTGCTTTCAACGCTTTGAAGTTGAACTGTTTGATTTCGAAATGGCATTAACGTTTTGAAATATCAAAAGTTGTGATAATTTTTTAAATTTTAAAATATCAGTATATTCAAATTAAATCTATATCTACCTATATACTGCTACTTATGAGGTAAAATCAATTTAATAATTTACAATAGTAGCGAAACGAAAAATAAATATAAACAAAGAAAACAAAAAAGCAAATGACGGAATTTCAAAATGAAAAAATCATTTTGAATAATAGACAATAACCTTATTTCGACGACAACGGTATTGTGGTTGAACGATTGCAGTTGCAATTGTGAGCATGTACATAAGAGAGTATGCATATTAATTTTTTCGTCGCGAATTTTTGCGGTAGTTCTAATTGTGTTTACCCCTTATTGTATGTCGATAAAATATGTCAAATTATGTTTTGAGCAAATGTGTTTAAATGGCATCATAAACGGCAACACGCTAGATGACGCAGTAGGTAGAGCTCCTGCCTTTCAATCGAAAGGTCCCAGGTTCAATTCCCCATGAGGTATTTATTGACCTGGTCCAGGAGCCTTTGTCATTGCGATAAAATAAATGACAAAAAATAATTGAGAGTATAATCTGGTAGCAACTCAATAAATAAAATAAAAGGGAAATATTCTATTTAAGAAGGCCTGGGTCCTAACAATAGCAGTAGTTTCCCACATTTAATTAGTTGATAAACCAGTAATTTGATAAATAAATGCTCGTATTATGTAGATATTGTAGTATAAACTTGCAGTACCGTACTTAGTTAAGCACGAAAAGGTGATTCTACGTTACTGTAAAAAAAAAACAAATAGTACGACATGACAATAATAATTATATTTATAATACAACATAAAACTATTTTGCTTTCTCGAATTTATTGCTCTTCTATAAATTTTTTGTTTATCTTTTCGACGCGATGGTTTTCGGCTGGCTTATTATGCCACCTTTTTATTGCAGCATTTTTTTTAAATCGAAACAATTGGAATCGCACCACAATGGAAGGCGGCATAAGAAGCTGAGATTCAATTGAATGAATTAGGATTATATTTTTAGAAGAGAACGATAAATATTTTTCGGTATATTATTATACCATGGTACGGCGTGTGCGTGTGTCAAAATTAGCTTATGATAATACATTTTATATGAAGGTGACCGAAATACGCAACGCCGACACGCTGTATTTTGGAATTTTCAATTTTGACAAGTGTATGTTTTCATTTTTTTTGTTTATTTATGTTTAAGAGACATACAAAGCTTTTTGTGATTTTGTCATTTTGAATTGCTTACTTCATTTTTGGTAAAATTTCAGCAGTAATATCTTAATTGAATATATTTTTAATATAAATTATTATAATATTCTCATATAAACTAAATGTTGTTATGTTACATGTTAAAAGTTTTCGGTTTATTTTTCTCTAAGTGAAAACATGTGAATTGACATATTAAATTGACAAACGCCGCGTTTGATTTCGGTGGGCGCTGTTCCTTACAACATATTATTCAGGTTGAGCAGTAAAGTTTATTTTGTTAATTGAATATTTTAACGATTTTGTGTGCTTTAAAAAAAAGTTGTTTTCTCCGATGTAATTGTAATGGCATTTAACGAATTTGACATTTAGGTTTTGTCTTCAATCTTGATTTTTGACATTTTTTTACCATTTAAATTTAAAAATTAATTCGATTGCTGAGTAAATAAACATTAACAAAGATAAACAAAAAAAATTTGCAAGCTATTATAAAACTCAACTAATAAATTAAATATTTAAAGCATAATTATGATCAAAATAAAACAAAGTATATGTCTTATATTATCAATCATTGTGTTTATTTATACATTTTATGTAATCGGTAAACTAATGTTATTTTTATCAAATCCTGAAGTTGTACAAACAAAATATGTATGGATTTTAAATCTTTTGGATAGCCAGAGTCGATTGGAAACTGCTTTTGTAGCTTTAGTTTTTGATGCTCTATATATTATATTATTTATCTTGCAACACAGTTTCATGAAATCAAATTTTATAAAAGCTATTTTCGAAAAAACTGGATTACAAATAGCCGAGAGAACTGTATATTGCTTGACGTCATCGCTATGTTTATATGTATGCTATAATAAATTCATAAAATTTATATAAATAAATATATATATGTACGTATGTATATTATAATAGAAAACTTATTTTGAAATTTAGTATTTAATACAAAATTGGATTAGAGCTCCTTCGGTTATTCTTTGGCAAATAGATGTCTCAGAAAATCGTCCTCTTTGGTGGACATTCGTTTTGGTACATGTTTTTGCATGGATGATTATATATGGCGGTAGCTTAATAATGGATTTGCCCGAAATTATGGGAATCAAACATGTAAATTCATAAAAAAATTTTATATTATATTGTTAGCAACATGTTTTTTTGTAGATCTACTACGATATGAAGGATTATGCTCCACCAATGGCTTACAAATCATTTGAATTGAGACATTTATATGGTAACTTGAATAATTTATCATACTATTTTAATTATTAATTAATTAAATTATTAATTATTTTATGTAGAAATTTATGTTCTTTCATTTTTATTTTCCAGGACATGTTAGACATCCATCGTTTACGGGTTTTTTTGCTATTCTTTGGTTTGTAAATTTAATGACAATTGATCGTTTACTTTTATCTATAATGCTTACTTTATATATGTACGTTGCTTGGTCAACAGATCATAATGATATAATTTATCATAAATGTCAGTTACAGCGAAAAAAGGAAGAATTAAAATCTGAAATAAAGTATCACATAAAATAATTTTCGGAAATGAAAAAACATTTTTAAACGAAAAATCAATTGAAATTTTTTACTAATAATTTTTAATATAGTAATTTTTATATATTTAATCAATGCAATTAATTTTTAATTAACATTTTATAAAATTGTTTTAATAAAGTTTGTTTTCACTATACTTTGTTTTTGAAAAAATATTAAATCCAGATATGTTAGTTTAGTTTAGATTCGATCTGATTTCGTTTTCCAAAAAATCAGATCCTTGAGGATCTTCGATCTTACACAAAAAAATTGTAAGATCACTTGTCTGTGGTTATTTAAAATATATTAAATTAGTGTTGATCTTTCTACACTTAACCTGGCTAATATTTTTGCAGCGAAACTTTGTGTTATCAGATCCAATATCCTACATAATGGTACCACAGCTCTAGATTATTTTATCAGTTCATTACATTTTATACATTATTCGGTTGATAATTTAGCACAATATTCCTATCCCAATATTCCTATCCTAATATTAACAACAATAATATGTTTCTGTGTTAATTCAGATATAAACTTTTGCACTCACATGTGATTCGCCTACTATACTCAATACTGTGATATTCAAGTAACTGTACCAAGCTTCTGAATCTTTGTTTTTGTTGATATAACTTGTTAATAATTTATTTTAAACCAAGTTGTAATATTTTGGATTTATTACTAAGAGTTTTGAATAAGTCGAAAAAATAATTAAGAATTCTTTCTGCCGACATAAATGACAGATTCATGTGAATCTGTCGGCTTTATCTTTCATTAGTACTATTACCGGAAACCCTTCGGACTAAACTTTTCATTAAATAATTTGGCCAAAATGAAATAGGTATCTTGAATACAGCTGATGGAAAAGAATCTTTCGAAATATAAAACAATTCGTATAATAGCTGATAGAATTCAAGTGAATGTATTCCATTCCAATTTCATTGACAAGCTATAGTTCAAATTTTCAATAAACTATCTTACTTTTAAAGTTTATTAAGCAAAATATCAATGAAACTATTTAGATTTTAGTTATTGACTTGGCCATGCATTGTAAATAATATTGCATCATGTGCATGTGTCATGACATTTTGAACTTCATCTTGAATGTTTTCCATCTCTTAACCAGCATTTGGTTTCTATTCTATTGTACATATTTGTAGTACTAGTAATGCATTTTGTTTAACGACAACATGCCATCTTAAAAATTATAAAAAAAAAATACTTCTAAAAAGAGGGATTTCGTCGATACGGAAAATTTTGAAAAATGGTACATTATGTACATATGTATTTTGATACGAGTTAAAAAAAATGATTTTGAAAGAGGAGATTTTGTATTAAACCTTTTTTATTATGATCAAGCCGATCTAGTATTGTTAAAAAGTGCACACGAATAAAAATTAATAAAATCATTGGAAATTTTGAATCCATATTATAATTATTAAGTATTTAGAAATTACTTCTTAAAAATACACATTTTATTGCGATGTAAATTTCTATTCAAAATTATTTCTCTTTCACTCATCTTGTACGTCTCGGTGAACATATTCTTTTTTACGCTCTAAAATCTAATTTAAGTGCTTAAATTTTATTAAAAATACATTTCAAGGTTCTTTTAAATATTTAGAACTTCGTCTTGCCTTAGAGAAATATTTTGTGGAATTAATTAAAGTGGTAGGTATTGCTGAAACCTTAACAACACTCTAGCTCCAGCTGATGATAAGTTGGCGTCGGTTATTTTATTTTTTTTTCAGTATCTAATTATATATAAAAACTAAAAAGTATATAAAACTAGATTATTGTTGTTTTAAATTGTAAAGAAACATTTGTGTTATTTTTCAAATTTTATTTAATTTTTGTTCAAATTTTATATTCATAAACATTTAACAATTTAACGAACAATTTAACGGTAGTTTTTCTCATATAAATAAAAAAATAGGAGCACGGGTTCAAACCTCGTGAGAACCGAAAATTTTTTCAAAAATGGTGATAATTACTGAAAATGTAATTTTCAGTACAACCACATCGGTTCAAATATAATTTAATAATAAATAAAGATGTAATATAACTAATAAAAAAAATAATATAAATATATAATATACAAAAATTTGATAGCATGTACAGAAACATCACTACACGATTCCATCTATTCATCTGAATTATTTGACGAGTCTGCTTACTGTGTTTACCGTAACGACAGAGATTTAATTTTTTTTTTTTTTATATTATAGCCAAAACTTAGGTTTTGAACCTTTTAGCACTTGCGTACCGTTGACCATTTGAAAAAGGAAAGGATAGAAAAAGTAAGAAGAAAAGTTTTGTGGGAAAGAGCGAACAATATTGTTAATATTCGTCTTAAATCTCTGTAAATCATAAATAAAAAATCCTTCTCTCATTGGGAATGCTGCGATTGGGACGCGATTCCACAATCGAGATGTTCTTACTATAAAAGAATTTCCATAGCCGGACTTAAACCATCTCGGAATTTCCACTGTGAAAGGGTGTACACTTGATGCCTCTCGTGTTATGCGACAGAATTGCTTGAGAGGAGGAAGAAGTGACTTTAATTCCTCGGAACAAGTGCCAACACCAAGTAGATATCTATAAAATAGAGACGATACGACGATGACCAAGTGGTATAAGGGATGAGGTCACGTTTATGTCGCCTATAAGACGAATGGCGCGGTTTTGAACTTTGTCCAAAAAATTTAAAGCAGTTTTTGGTGCACCTGCCCATAAATGTGAGTCTCGAGTATAACTTGGGTCGTATATATGCTTTATAGATTTTTAAGAGGTCTCGAGATGAAAAATAAGCTTTGCAGTGACTTAAAAAGCCCAAACATTTGGCGGCGCTTTCCGCAATACCGAAAATATGCTCATTCCAGTGCATATTTTGATTCACTCGCATCCCGAGAATGTTCAAGTCTTTGAGTCGCTGAATAACTTCATTTTGAAGCCGGAGAATTGGTTCGAATGTTGTTAGCTTGTTACTAACAAGACAGCTTTGAGTTTTTGAAGTGTTAAACTCGACTCTGTTTGCCCTACCCCAGTCGACAATTTCGGCTAGGTCGTGATTGAGTGCACCAGCCATCATTGTTCTTTTGGAGTTGACTGCTGAAGCTGTAGCATTATTTGTTTTAAGAAAATCATATGATGCTACTAGAGTGGTGTCATCGGCAAAACTATGGATTGGATTGAAAGTTAATTTGATAAGGTCATTAATGAAAATGAGAAATAGGGTGGGTGAAAGGACGGAGCCTTGTGGAACACCAGCATTGATTTGAAGTTGGTCGGAAAAACTACCGTCAACTGAAACTATGATAGATCGATTTAAGAGAAAGCTTTCAATCCATTTAGAAAAGGTTGGACCGAGGCCTACAGCATTGCATTTTGCTATAAGAGCAGAAGGCCAGACTCGATCAAAAGCCTTAGATATATCCAAAGCTACAACAGCAGCTTCACCAGATTGATGAAGACTGGTGTTAAGCTTTTCGCAGAGGCATGTCATGAGATCACCGGTGGAACGCTGAGCTCGAAAGCCGTATTGACTATCATGAATTATACCTCTACTATCAAGATATTTCTTCAACTTTTGATTGATTAAGATTTCCATCGTTTTGGAAATAATGGAAGTAATAGCTATGGGCCTATAGTTCGAAGGATTGCTTTTGCCACCTTTTTTAGGAATAGGATAAACTTGGGCAACTTTCCAATAGGACGGGTAAGTTCCTGAAGAAAAGGACAAATAGAATAAGTTGCGCAGAGGTTTAGAAATGGCGAAGGCAATGTGTCGCAGCACAATCGCAGGTATACCATCGGGACCGGTAGATTTTTTTATATCAAGATTCTTCAAGACTTTTACTACAGCTCTTGTTCTGAAGTATATCCTTCCAAGCGAAGAATTAACAACAGGGATTGTTGGCAGATTTTGGGCTGTATTAGGGAGTGTGGAATTGGCTGCAAATAATTTTGCAAAACGGTTAGCTTTTCCAACAGAATCTGATATAATTGTACTATTATCAATCATAGGTGGAAATGAAGATTTGCAAAAATTTTGCCCAACGCTTTTAGCAAACGTCTAGAAGGACCTGCTGTTGTTAGGGAGATTAAAGATTTCTCGTCTCAACCTTTGGTTGTGCAGGAATTTTTGCTGATTGATAGTTTTTTTACATTTATTCCTAACCACTTTATAACTCTCATATGTGTTGACAGTTTTATTATTCTTGTATTTTTTATAAGCTTCTTCTTTGGATTTCATAGCTTTGCTGCAGAGGTCATTAAACCAGCCTGAAGAATTTCGTTTTATACTTTTGAGGCTATTTGGAATGAAGGTTTTCAAACCTAATAGAATCCTTTAATCACCTCTGCAGCAAAGTCGACATTTTTATATTGAAAACACAACGACCAGTTCGATACATTTAAAAAGTTGTTGAAGCCTTCCCAGTCAGCTTGGTGATAATGCCAAACTAGTCTTTTGGGAGAATTAGAAGAACTGGTTGTTGTGCCTACTTCGAAGCTTGTGCTTACAAGACAGTGGTCGGAACCACCTAGCGGAGAGTTAACAGAGATTGAATATTTCTCTGGATGGGTAGTTAGGAATAAATCAAGGAGATGTCCGTTCTGGTCGCGTCGGTCTGGTATCCTCGTAGGGCTTTTGACAAGTTGAGAAAGGTTGAAAAAGTTGGAAAAAAGTTCAATTTGTTTGCCTTCGGGACTGTTGTGACTAGAAAAGTGAAGCCAGTCCCTGTTATGAATATTAAAGTCTCCCGCCAAAACAATCTCAGATTCGGGAGTGGTTTCCAGAATTGAGTTTATCTGATTGGATAGACTTTCTATAAGCATATCAGTTTCTAGCTGGTTCGCTTGAGGCGATCTGTAAATAAAACAGAAGTGAATGATGCGCTTATCGACGTGTATTTTCATCCAATTGATAAATTGGGTTGGAGCACTCAAAATTTTGAAGTGTCTTATAAGCTACATCATTTCGTATATACAAAGCAATCCCTCTATGGGGTATAAAAAGTGGCACAAGCGAATAATTATTGATATTAAAATTAATATCATTATTCACAACTTGTGTTTCACTTAGTGCTAGAATTGCTGGATTTTGAAGCCGTAGATGGCTTTCGACGGAATGGAAATTCGTTGATAGACCGCGGATGTTACAAAAATCTATCTTAAACATTATAGCGAACAATTTACAATAGAAAAGGTAAATAAATTAAAATTAACAGAAGTAATCCAAAAATAAAAAACAACAAAACAAAAAAAAAATAATTTAAATTTTTAAAATGTTTTTTCCCTTTAAATTTTAAGTTTTTTCTTTCTTTTTGGCCCACATTACCACTTATTTGTACCACCCCTGTAATGAATGCAACTGAGACCAATATCTACACACAACAGTTTTTAATACCTTATTGAGTGTAGAAATATTCTCAGAGACATTCACTGCAGGTTAGAACACTGAGGAAATTACGGTAATAACAACAAAAAAAAAAACAAAAATAAAAATTATAATGAATTAATGAGAGATTTACAAAAGAAAAAGAAATTTAGAAAAGAAAAACAAAACAAAAAAAAAAATTTGGGGCTTAAGATAATGTATTGGATACGGTTTGAATTTGAACAAGAATGAGTATGTTATGTACGTGCGCGTCATGATTTACTATTGTCAGCTAAGACGAAGAGTTAACAACATTTATAAAATAATAGAATATAAGGAGAGAATGGAATAAAATTTAAGTTTTGGCTATTGTTAATTTTAGATAAATATTTTGATTAATGCAATTATTATAATTTAATTTTCCGTTTTAATAATTATATTGTTATTGACACTGAATTTAGATTAAATATTAAAAATTTTTTTTTTTTTTTTTTCTTGTTTATTTAAAGCACTATTTCAATTGTTTTTGTTTATCTCTTTTTCATTTTAATTTTAGAATTTTAAATTTTAAATTTTTTCTTTTCTTTTTTTTTTATTAATTACACCGCACAAATTCACATGCACTTAGGTCGAAGTACAGTGGTAAACTCAAACCACTTGCTACAAACAAACATCTTTGTGGTGGAATTCTAATAGCTGTCAAATCATCATTTATTAGTCATCCTATTGCCCGGTTTTCATGTAGCCGATATATCGGCGAATTGTTAGAGCATAGGCAGAAGATACAAAAATTTCATAAGTGCGATAGAGAAACAATGATAAAATATCGGGAGAATGACAATAATATCGGGAGAAATATCGAGAGAGTCGCCATAAATATCGGAGAATCGCCATAAATATCGGAGAATATTTAAAAAACATATCTTCGCAAAGATATGTTTCCTATAATTATCGCCAATATTTTTAACACTAACATAAAGTAATGTGTAATTACACAAAAAAAATTCGCACACTACCAACACATTTTATGGATACGGAACGACATTTAAATTTTTGAATTTGAGTAAAAACAATAACAAAAATTAATTTTTTGTATTGAATATTTGAATGCATATGTAAATAAAAAATAATATTTTATTTATTTATTTATTAATTTATTTAACAGAGGACCTACAGATTAATCTGCAGGCAAATACAGGCCCTTTTCCCTTTCGGAATGTGGGCCTTTATAATATAAAGATAAACGAAATAGTATTTAAAAATTTACAAAATGTAACACTTAATATCTAGGAAATATAACAAATAATCTAAAATAGAAAAAATTAAACAATTCAACAATATTTTAACTTCAGTTTATAATATTTGAGCTTTTAGGTATAATATATTTATACTAAAATTATACATATTCTATTTATCTTATACAGAAACTAACTATTTAACACATTTAAAAAATTTACTTTTAATTACAATTGTAACTTTAATTTTTTTTATCTGAATGAATATTTTAAATTTTGTTGAATGAATTTTAGAATGTATGTATGTATACATTTTTTTTCTTAATTCATTATTTAGTATAATATAAAAAAATAATATTTTAATTCTAATTAATACTTATGTAAAAATGCAAAACATAATAAATACCTACAAGTGAATTTAAAATTTAAAAAAAAACTGAATAAAAATTCCACAGATGAAAATCATATCATATTTCACTTTTCTTCACTTTATTTACTTTGTTTATATACTTTCGCGAAATTTTAAACAATTCTAAAGAAGATTGCCTAAATTAAATAACCTTTGTTTTGTTTACATTTTGAATATTTGAAGGTTATGTATATAGATTTTAGATTTCAAATCATCTATAAAAGTTACTATAAAAATAATATAATTTTACTCCCTCATACACATTAACGGTATACTATACTCTTCTCTTTCTAAACTCCAATTTATCAGCTAAAAATTTATCATGAAAACCGGCCTTATCCCGCTTTTTCATAATAATGGTAATATAGAACAATTGTGTATAAAAGTAAATATTAATAATTCTAGTAATGTTTTTACAAAGAAAAATATATTTTTTATATTAAGTTATATTCCTCCAAGAATTTCATTTGAAATTTATAGTAAGCATGTTGAAAACATTGAATCAATATTTGAAGCTCACAATAATGATGAGAATATTTTTTGTGTTTTGGGCGATTTTAACTTACCTAGCATATCGTGGAAATATCCAAATGATAATAGAAATAAATTTTTAGTTCCATTTAATCTTAATATAAATGAATCATTTATAATAGATTCATTATTTTCCCTCGACTTAGTTCAAGTCAATAATCTGTTTAATGTTTCAGATCGATTATTAGATCTAGTGTTTGTATCAAAAGATATATCAACTTCTATTTGTGAATGTGAACTTCCATTTGTTAAAAAAGATTTGTATCACCCAGCACTACTATTAAATTTTAAATTTATTGCTGATTTAACAGGAAAAATCATTGACATTCCTCAATTTAATTTTAAAAATGGTGATTTTTCTCTTTTAAACGATTATTTGCTAAATATCAATTGGAATGAAGTATTAAGTGCTGAAATTAGTCTTGATTGTTGTTATAAGAAATTTATAGATTTGTTATTTGGCGGTTTTACTACATCTATTCCTCTGAAAGAACCCACTTCAACTCATCATCCACCGTGGTACAATAAAAGGCTTTTCTCTTTGAAAAATGCGAGAAATAAAGCACATACAAAGTATATAATTAGTTTTTCTTTGGCAGACAAAATTGTATTTCAGAGACTACGCAAGGAATTTGATTTTTTGAGCAAATATCTTTATAATAATTTCATTCTTACCTATGAGTCTAATATAAAATCAAATTCCAAAAACTTCTGGAAATTTATAAATATCCGAAGAAAATCCTGTGGATTTCCTCAAGGCATTTCCTATAAAAATGAAACAGCTACAGATTCAGTCTCAACTTGCAATTTATTCGCTAAGTATTTTGAATCAGTTTTTATAAGATCACAATCAAGAATAAATTTGCAAAGTCACCTACAATCTTTTGTTGATTTAGGACACATGCAATTATCATATTGTGATATTTTCAACAAAATTAATACCTTAGATATTAATCTGAGTTCTGGTCCAGATGCTATCCCTAATTTAGTTTTGAACAACTGCATTTATAGTTTGACTTATCCTCTTTACTTAATTTTTAACAGATCACTAAATGAAGGAATTTTCTTAGATGACTGGAAATTCTCAAACATTATTCCTATTTTCAAAATAAGGTCTAAAACTGTCGTTGAAAATTATAGACCTATCGCTAAATTATCTTCTATTCCTAAACTTTTCGAAGCTATTGTCACAGATAAAATGTATTTCTTGGTTAAAGAACACATATCTCCAAATCAGCATGGCTTTATGGATGGAAGATCTACATCCACTAACTTAGCAGTTTTTCTTCACACAGTTTTCAATGCAATTGAAAAAGGCTATCAAGTAGTTACGATATTCACGGATTTATAAAGCTTTTAACAAAGTAGACCACTCTTTACTACTCTCTAAACTTCAGGCTCTTGGTATTCATGGTACCTTCCTTCTATGGGTTCAATCTTATTTGATTGGTCGTAAACTCTGCGTTAAAATACAAAATCGCACGTCATATAACTTCGAGGCTACGTCTGGTTTTCCACAAGGAACTCATATGGCCACTATTATTTTTATTGTTTATGAACGATATCGACTACGATATTAAGTCTTTGATCTTATCATTTGCTGACGATACTAAACTTTTTGCGGTTATTAAGTCGGACGAAGATTGCCATCTCCTGCAGCAGGATCTTGACAAATTCTACTCTTGGTGTAACATTAATGGCCTTACCATTAATATTAATAAGTGCAGTTACATGTCATTTTCCAGGAAGCAAACTCTAATTGAATCTTATTATAATATCAACGGTTCTATTATTGAACATGTCCGTGAAACAAAAGACTTGGGTATCATTCTCGTTAATAAATTAACTTTTAATGCTCACATAGATCGAATTATTTCTAAAGCTTTTTCCATGTTAGGTTTCATTAAGCGTAACTCACAGCAATTTTCTGATCCTTATACATTCAAAAATTTATCAACTGTACTTGTTCGTCCTCACCTCGAATATGCTTGTCCTATCTGGATGCCTTATTATGATAAACATATTAAGAGAATAGAATCTGTTCAAAAGAATATGATTAGGTTTTGCCTACGTAAATTCAACTGGCAACCTTATATTACTGGATATTTAGCTAAATGTCAACTTATTAAGCTTTCTACTCTTGAGGCTAGGCGAAATGCTGCATCCGTGATGTTTTCCTATGATATTTTATCTGGCAGAATAAAATGTCCATCTATTCTTCGTCTATAATATCTATGCTCCAGTGCGCGATTTCAGAAGCCAAAGATTTTTATATCTTCAAAATCATAGAACGAACTATGGCAAACTCTCAGCGCTTATTTAATAACAGTTTTTCAGTAATTGACTTCAACTACAGTAGATTCGTTTTTAGGAGAAAAATCATCACATTTTTTGAAACATTACAATAATTCTTCTAATTTTAATTAATTATAATTTTATTCTACAAATTTATTAAAATTATTCTCTATTATCATTTGAATGTACTGCCTACCTTTATAAATACTATTGCTATTACTATTCATATTTATTTATTACTTAAGTCTGAATTTTTCTTTTTTTTTAACTTCTTTTCTTGAATTAATGTTATTTTTAACTTGAAATTGTTAATGCATCTTATTATTAATGTTATTTTATATCTGAAATTATTTTTATATTTACAATTTTTGTTTTCTATTTCTAGTTTTATTTTATTTTAGTTTTAAATATTTTATAAGCAAAATCTGTAAGGGACTACCCAGTAGATTGAAATAAATAAATAAATAAATAAATAAATAAATAAAATATATACCAAATAATTAATATAGTTTAATAAAAAAGGTCCACATTTCGAAAGGGAAAAGGACCTATAAAGTTGGTGTACAGATTTATCTGTAGGATCAGTTGTTAAAATAAAGCATAAATCAATTTATTACTATTCATGTAAATCCTTTTATTTCATTTTCCAAAATCTACATTTCGTCAATAATTTAAAACTTCCTTCAAAAATAGATACATTATTGGCTAAAGTCCGTCCTATTTTCGATTCTATATATTGAAGCAATGTTGAAAGTTACCTTTTAAAAAGTTCCTATGTATCGATTATCAAATGATACCTTTCTAAAGGTAAGCTTTCGATAAAGCATATTGATTAAAGACAAAACCCCAACAAAACGGTGGTTTGGAAACATTTGTGCTCTGCGGCAAAATCGGTTTAGCACACTTATATTTTTTTGTAATATATCTAGACCAATAAGCTGGCTTTTCGAATTAAATAGGCAGAAGAGCTGATATTGTTAATTTCTAATACCAAAAAAAGACCAAACATCAATATCACTTTTAGAAGCCAAAAAAGGAGGCATGGGAATGAAACTTGTCCAAATATAGTACTATTTCAAAAGCCGTCATTGACCAGCTCATGTTCGTTATTGACCAGAATATTAACTCGAAAGCGGTGGAACAAGATGTAAAAGATCTTTACCAAATACTCAAAAATTAATTTTTTCCTTTCATGTAGTACTACCTCTATTGAATGTAATACCAACTCAGCTCCTTGGTGTTCCTGGATAACTACAAAATTGCGATTATCACACCTACAATAACATAACATAATCTATACTTACTTATAAAAGGGAAAGTTTGTTTGTTTGTTCGCTATACACGCTCACAGTTTTCAAAATAGATTTCTGCACATTTATTCATGATCAATAACTGCAATATACACTCTTAGCACCTATCAAGAATGTTTGAAAAAACAATTGTGTTTTACAAACATGAAAACTTATATACATATATATACGGACTGATTCTGGTAGCTTCCAGGGGTTATGTATTTACAAAATATCAATAGATATATACACACAGTAACCAATGAAAATTAACTACCCAACGGAATTTCTTTATTAAATGATTTTGACAGAGTTTCATCCTCACTAATTGGAATTAAAAGTAGCCGCTTCAATACATATAGTGTTTTACGAAATTTGACGCAGCCAAAACTATAGTTATGTACTAAATTAACAATAAGAAAATTTCATTGAAGTACAAATTCAAAATGATTGTGGAATACATTAGAACCGTTTGAACTTACATGCTTACAATTTCCAGTAATATTAAGTTTTGCAATGTTCATTAACAAATTGAAGGGGCAAACTCTAAAATTTTATGGTCTGCAACTGAAAGAAGATTGTTTCTCTCATGGACAACTTATGTGAGATGATCACGGGTAGGTACAGCAAGGAACGTGTTTGTTTATACTCCATCAGGAAAAGTCCGAAATATTGTTTACAAAGAAATATTGTATTTTAAGTTGTATAGTATTGTTGATTTTGTTATCGTAGTGAAAAAATATAGAATATTTTTGATAAACCAATTTTTTTAATTCGGTGGATAAATAAAACCATTGATTAATAATACTATAAAGATAGACATTTTCATACAATAGAAAATGTTCAGCTCACTTTTTCCAAATTCTCTTCATTATATATATTTTCCGGAAGAAAATTTTTCTGTGTTGGTGCATTTTCTATATTCAATTTGAATTTTTAAATTTTTGAGCGTTTTATACGACTTTATTCTCTAAATAATTTGTATGTGTTTAGTTTCTCTATACTGTTCTTGAATATTTTTGTTTTTAACTTTTTGTTATTTGAATTTGTATAGGTAATTTGAATTTTTTTTGAATTGATAGGTACAAAAAATTCAAATTGGATAGCATTTTTATCGAGTAGTCTTTTAAGAATATTTTTTTTTTATTTTTCTCTCAATATACATTGTAATAAAAGGATTTTTATAATTGTTGATATTGTGCATGTATATTATTTGTAATAATAAATTTAAAATTATAATATAATTTTATAATGTTTAGGAAACGAAAATATTTTTCTTGTTTTAATTGAATAATTTTTAAAAATAAAACAATTTCAAAAAATTCAAATAATAGTGAACATTCATCCACGTTATGATTTCTAATATATATTCATACATACATATACATATATGTATAAATTTACAAATAGAATCAAATTTTTGTTAAAGTTGTTTTAAATACAATTCTAAATTTTAAATTCAATTCAAATCGGTTTTTAGGTACATACGTACTTATATCCCTACGTTCAATTATTTCATCTCTAATATTTCATTATGAATAGCTATTTAAATTTCGTTTTCAAATTTTGTGTTAATTTTTTAAAAATAGTATAATCCACATGTATGGCAGTTTGACACTTTTTATTTGCAAAATCCAGCAAAATATCTAATTGCTAATTCTTCAAAATTACTAAATGATTTACTATGTGATTGACCTGTATTTGAAGTTGAAGCTAAAACATTTTCCTTCTCATTTCTTCAGGACAATTTTCAATAATAAAATCTTCATAAGCCAAATCATTGGCATCAATGTCCAAATAATTGTTGTGATCTGTTTCACAATTTGAATATGTATTTTCGTTATAAATACTCGCCTCGTCTTAGCAAAAATATTCCCAATTTGTTGTGCAGATGGATTTCTGCAATAATCACCAGCAGATCTTATATGAGAAAACATATTTTCTAACGGATCTTGGTTCAGTCTGCGCGTCAAGAAATTAATATTCTATCAATTTGATCTTTCGATAAAGATAATACAGCAGTTATTGTTTGGGCCATTCCATTAATGGAAACATTTTTTTTGGTACTTTTAATTTTTGATTTTTTAAGAATTCTAGCCTTTTCTCTAAGAATAAAAACGGAGAATTTTTAACGGTTGTGAATTCAAAATTTTTAATTTTTTGTGTTAAAATTTGAAGAATTTGAGTAATCAATTAACTAGTTAACTCTTAAAACAAAATCAACAGTCAGATTGGCTTTATTACTCAATAAATTAAAAAAAATTCGATCAGTGTTATTTATTGCTTTTATGGCTGCATATGTACTATGACTAAATGATTTTACTGACATTTTTTCAAATGTGTTAGAATTAATATGGGTGCTACGAACTTTAGGTAAAATTGTTGAAAGCTAATAATATCATTATTCCAGTTTTCAAAATCGGGTTTTATAAAAGAATTTCTGACAGATTTTATAAGATGCCATATCAAACTAAGCATAAATTTTATTTCCATTCCAATCATAAAATTGACACCATTGACACATTGACACCAAGTAATTCATAAGTATTTCGATTTGTACTGCATTAGTCACAAGCAGGTGCAACAGTTTTAGAACCAATCTTTGTTAGCTCCTTAAGATATTTTAGTAGTAAATTGATAAAAAAATGAAAGGTTTTAAAGTTACTCTTTTCAAATTATTTTTGGATAAATTGTAACCCTATGCGTACTTATAACTTTCATGTAAACTTTGAATCATAAAGAAATGTGCTTCTGTTGCTAGTTTTTGTTTTCTATCCCCATCTAAATCTTCCACACCATCTATACAATTTCTTTTTATACTGTAAGATGTTCCTTTTCCTTTAGAAATTCATTTATATAAAAAATGATTTTGGTAACTGGTACATTTTATGAAATTATTAACTGAGATATAATTAAGAAAATTGTTTCCAAAGAGAAAAGTGCTCATCAAAAATATTGCCCAAAACTGGAAATACTCATATCAGTCCCAGTACTTTGCAAAAAATCTTAGCTGTTTTAGCTTTTCAATTAATTACATATGCAAATATGCAGCTACGAAAACAAAATAATTATAATTTTAATTTTTCCATATGATAATGAGTAATAAAGTAAACCTACTGTTGTGAGTAATATGTACACTGCTGGTCTTTCTTTAAATTCTTCAAATATTTATACTAAAAATACGTACAAACAACTATTAAAAATTGTCCATATTTGTTCGTAGAGAAAATGTTAGATTATCTTAAAAAATTAAAAGTTCTAAACAAATCCACCTGCACAATAAGATTTTTACAAATATATTACGAATTTGATGAATTTCATTTTCAACAACAATATATTTTCAAAGCTGGAGTAAATCATGACAAGCCTTTGGATGTTGATATTTAATCCTCTTGTTATGAAAATAATGACAAAGTAGAAAATTCTGAATTTGAAAAATACCATTGTAAAATTGTGCGTTGCAAGCTTTAATTATCTTAAAAATAAATTGTGTGCTTACCGTTAAGATTTTTTATAAATTTTACAAAAATTAATGATGAGTTTTTCAAATATTTTTAAATTCTGTTATAATTTTAAAGTACATACATATCCACATATTGAAAATTTATTTTTTTTTTATTTTTGTAAATTTATACATATATGTATATGTATGTATGAATATATCTTAGAAATCATAACGTGTATGAATGTTCACTATTATTTGAATTTTTTGAAATTGTTTTATTTTTGAAAATTATTCAATTAAAACAAGAAAAATATTTTCGTTTCCTAAACATTATAAAATTATATTATAATTTTATAATTTATTATTACCAATAATATACATGCACAATATCAACAATTATAAAAATCTTTTTATTACAATGTATATTGAGAGAAAAATAAAAAAAAAATATTCTTAAAAGACTACTCGATAAAAATGCTATCCAATTTGAAATTTTTGTACCTATCAATTCAAAAAAAATTCAAATTATCTATACAAATTCAAATAACAAAAAGTTAAAAACAAAAATATTCAAGAACAGTATAGAGAAACTAAACACATACAAATTATTTAGAGAATAAAGTCGTATAAAACGCTCAAAAATTTAAAAATTCAAATTGAATATAGAAAATGCACCAACATATTGATTATCTTCCGGAAAATATATATAATGAAGAGAATTTGGAAAAAGTGAGCTGAACATTTTCTGTTGTATGAAAATGTCTATCTTTATAGTATTATTAATCAATGATAAAACTTTATTGAATTAAATCGTATTATTTAAAAATTGTTTTACATTTCTTTGTGTGCGCAAATCTAATGGAAGCTTATTAAAAAGTCTACAAGAGATTATAGGGTAAGAGTTTTTGTAGTTAGTAGTCCGGAATTGTGGTACTTGAACAAAAAATCCATGATTTACTCATGGATTACATATATTTTATTTTTATCTGTTATATTACGAGGACCAGGAATTTTTTTACACGATTGTCTTTTTTATACAATTCAATTCAAAAAAGACAAAAAATATTTGTATGTAATATGTACATACTTTACTTATGTTTGGTCGTGGACTGGTATATTATTATAAAATTATTATAAATCTTAAAGTTTTTTTTTTCTTATATTAAAGGTAGAAGCAATATTTTCAACAAATACCGACCATAATATTTTAATTAGGTTAAGCCATGGTAATAATCTGGAAAAAAAATTAAATTCCGCAAAAGTAAAAATAATGTAAAGGGAACAACCGTTTTGTATTTGTGTTGAAATTTGAATCTATTATAGAATTGTACAAAAAGATAAAGGGCATAATCCTAATAATGACCTCTAAAGGCAGGATTATACTTATTTAGAAAATACTATAGTTGACACGATTTAATTTTAACAACGAAGAAGAAAATATATCCATATACATATGTGTATATGCACGTAGTTATTAAAGGAGTATAAAGAAATGAGATTATAACGATAGAATTAAATTAAATTAAAGTAAAGTAAAGATTTGAATAAATTAATTTTACGAAATAAATTATAAAACTGTTTTTGGTATAATTTGTAATTTTAAATAAATTTCTTTTAACATGTTGAATTTTGACAACGACTTGGATATTGTACTGTATTATAATTCATTGAATTGTTTAATTTTGGTTTTTTTTTTGTTTTTACAAATTATATTAATAAAAATTATTCATTGATTAAATTATTAATTCAATGGTTGATTTTTAATAATCATTTTTTCAATTGTATTTATAATCTACAATCAGGTCAATCTAGTTTAAATCAAGTGTAATGTAGGATATTATATACAAGTATTTTATACCACGCAGTAGATAAAGTTATTGAATAGACTATACAATAATATTCATAACTCAAGTACAAGCTAGTACAAAAGTACTCAACATGTATGAATTCATTGAATCGAATCGAATGAATGACATGGATCCACGCGAATCAAAAATGAGTTTCGAGATCATATGTACATAAGTATAATATTGCAGTACAGTTTTTTCTCTCTTATGTATATATTTTGAATTTAAATTAATAAAGACGTTTCACAAGTGTCATTAAAGTTGTAATAATTATTTCTAATGAAAACTGGAAACGCATAAAGAAAATGGAAAACACTCTATATGCTAAATAACCTAAACGTTCTAAAACAACATAGGAATGTATCGCAAAATAATTGTATGTGTGTATCGTAAACACGTTGTTGTTTCTTTGTTCTTAGGATTTTTAGAGAATCCACATTCCGAAGGGCAAAAGGAACGGCGTCGAAGATATATAATATAGCATCTATATGATGGTGTATTTATTCCCCGAAAAACTTAAGCATGTTTTTGTTGTACCTTTGTTTAAAAAAAATGATCCTCTAAGTCAAAAAGAACTATAGACCAATTTCCCTCTTATCTCCAATAGGAAAATTGTTTGAGAAAATTATTAAAAACAGAATACTAAGTTGCTTTAAACGGAAAAACTTTTTTAGTAACTTTCAATATGGCTTAATGAAGGGAAAATCTACTGAGGATGCTCTTCTTGACTTTTGTTCTAAGATTTACAAAAATTTAGGTGGAAAAAACACTTCTAAAACACTTAAACACTTATCTTAATAATAGAGTGCAATTCGTTAAAATTGGAAATACAATCAGTAATCCAGATTTGATTACCACAGATGTACTACAAGGTAGTGTGTTAGGGTCCTCTTTCTTGTATACATAATTTTTTTGTTCAAACTACCTTTTAAGGGAAACCTACAACTTTTGTTGATAATATTGGCTTTGATTAAGGTACTTTTTTTTTTTTGTAAATTGGGGAGTTCTAAGTAACTGCGACCTCTTAAGATCTATATTGTACTTCCCCGTCCGTTTCAGAATTGCAGGTCTATGTCCTTGATAAACGCTATTATTGCTTTGATGTCAAATTCAGAATTAGGCGATTTGTATTCCTGGAAGTGTTTGTAAAGCTAAAGCGTCGCAATCAAATAGAATATGGGAGGAGGATTCGTCCTCTTCTAAGCAGAATCTGCATCTGTCTCTGCTCGATCTACCAATCTAGAAGAGATGTTTGTTGAATGACCTGTGATAAACCATGTCAGCATTGTGACATTGAATCTAGTCTCCCTGATTATCTGATTCAATCTATGAATACTTAGTTTGAAAAATAATTTAAATTGCGTAATTCCTTGGCAACTATCCCGTATGTTTTGGGTTTCTGGGGTTTCCCACTTGAAAACAATTCCTTGTAGGTAGCCGTTTGAATGAGCAATACTTGGCTGGGGTCCCAAGAGTGGACTCTTCGCACTTCGCGTTTTTGCAAGGACATCAGCCTCTTCATTGCCTTGTATTCCTTCATGTCCAAGAGTCCACATAAGAGTAACTCTGTTTCGTTCGGCTAGCTTTATTAAGCTTCTGTAACAGATAAGCTTTGATTTAAAAATTGGGAAGCCAGGGCTTTTAAAGCAGCTTGGCTATCTGAAATTATGTATATGTTGGCATCTCTGTGCCTTTTACTGCACTGTTGCGTATGGTACTGATAGCTGTTCTGTTTTTTTGGAAAAATGTAGTTCTAAATGTTTTAATGTTGAAGAAGTCTGTAATTTTAAATACTTAGGGGTTAACTTAGACTCCCAGCTTAACTCTGGGTTGATCACTGTGTAAATGTAAAAAACTTATTAAAATAAAAAACAAAAACAAACAAATGAGTCATTATTATTACTTGCAAATGAACCTATGTAGATATGTCAAATAAAAACAAAAAAAAAACAAATTCATCTAAAATAAAAAATATAATAAAAACAACGAAAAAAAAATCACTTGATTTCTTCTTTTTTTATTTTTTTTAGTAACTGTTTCTAAATTTTGGTCATTTGTAGTAATAATATAGTTTTTATTAAAAATATGTATGTATATGTAGGTATATACCTCTTTAATGATTAAAATTTTTATTTTTAGTAATTTTATCGACTAAATGCTACTTACTATAGGGAATATATCGGATTCGAAGCAGTATATGAGGGACGTGTCCTAAATAAAACTTACTAGTCTCGAAACTTTATATTAAACATGGGTTTCTGCTATATCGTGAGAAGTCTATGTTAGTACGTAAATTACTGTTTTTTTAAAAACTTTAAATTTGGCTTCAACTTGAATTATAATTAGAAAACGGGGGCCGCTAGTTGTAATATATCGAAGAAACTGAAAACAATTTATTATCTTGAACGAATTATCTTGAACGATAAAATGCCGATAAAAACGTCTTGCGATAAAATGCTGCAATTGCAGTTCAATAACCAAAAAATGTGTACAAATTTTGGATCCAAATACGAAATAAATATTGATAATAATATAATTGAAATAAATAATATCTAGATATTGAGTGAAAAAACGATAAAAAAAACTTCCTCCTTTTGAAACTACATATTTAGCAGGAACTGGATTTTCTGCATGAGTCGGTACCAAAAATAAATACAGAAATCGACTTGAAGATGTGGGTGCTACTAAGAGTAGCATTAAGTAAATGTATTAAAGCAAGAATTAACAAACTGGTAAACGAATATCAACAGCAAATAAGCATTAAAAATAAAATTAAAAATTAAAAATTTATATTTTTGTTTCATTAACTTTATATAAGACATCTTAGAATGGGTCGACTAACTTTTTGCTCATATTTTATGGGTCGCAAGGTAAATAAGGTTAAGAAACACTGATTTATCAATGGGGACATAAAATGTCTATGTAATATGTATCAATATTAATTAATAAATCGAACTTGTTCTTTTTATTAAAAGTAAAATGGCATGGAAATTTTAATATTTCACACTTAAAAAAATTTATAATTACATAAATTTATTTTATATATGTATTATTTTTCATTTCATACTTTACTCTTTACAATAAAAATAAATTACATTAAATTTAAAAATTGCATACTTAAGAAACAAATAGAATAAATCGCCTTCCTATTTTTTTCTTTAGACTTAATTTTGCTTACAAATAAAATACTATTTTCTATTATGTGGGCTAATTACAAATACTACATTAAAAAAATAATTTAACTTTATATTACAAAAACAAAACAATTTTAGCAATGGCAAAATTAGGTTAAAATTAGGTAAAACATTTAAAAAATTCATACTTTAAAAAAAACTCCTGGATCTGAGCTTGGTAAATAATGAGAGAAAAGGGAAAATTAAGAAGATAGGAGTAGATATGAATAAATAAAGTATTGTATCAGGAATTGAGAACTTTAATTTAATACATACATCAAAAAGGGATTCAACGCTAGAATATTCAAATAGACCCTGATTTTACTTTTTTACAAAAAACATTAAGTAATCTGAGTTTTCTTATACTAAGCGGCAATTTATTAAACAAATGATAGGAAAATATAAAATAAAAATTACGCAAATTAGTAGTTCTAAACTAAAATTGAAATAGCCGAATCTAATAAAAAAAGTTTGAAGAACTTTGTAACAATAAAAGGAAGAAAGGATATAGTACCTTAGTGGAAGGATATTTAAATCGATAAACAGTGAAATACTGCTGTCAAATCTTTTTTGTTACATAAAATACGAACTATATGTGATTCTGAACAGTAAGTATAGGGTATAATTTATTATATGAATTTTGGACTGAAATAAGCTATAGTATATTGTTTTGTATAAACAGAACATATTTTTTTCAATTCATAAATTACTCAGAGTAGACCTACTATAGTTATATATTTTTTATTTTAGATGAATTTGTTTTTTTTTGTTTTTATTTGACATATCTACATAGGTTCATTTGCAAGTAATAATAATGACTGATTTGTTTGTTTTTGTTTTTTATTTTAATAAGAACTCACCCATAATGTATTTGGTGAATAATAAAACCATATGATTAAAAAAATTTCAACTGTGTGCGCATTATTGTTTTATTTACAACTTACTTATTATATATTAAGAGTTCATTATGGAGAAGAGATATAAAATGAAAAGGTGTCTACTGCGCAGGTCCTTAAATGCTTGTCTATTATAATTATATATAATTTTCTATATTGACAATCGGTAACATGATACCTGGCGGATTTTGTGTCAGGAAGAAAAAGAAGATAGAATATTTGACAATCTGTCATATTCATAAAAAAAAACAAAAAATTGCCGGTAAGTTTTAAATATATAACTATGTATTGTTAAGTTATCGGATTTGTGCCTATAATTATCTTTACTTTTTGCTTTGGTTACATAGCAATGCATAGCATAGCATAGAATATGTTATTTACGTACAGGAAATAAAAAATGTTTATCTTTTAGTTTTACAGCAAACTATTTTATTCTATATATTTAACTATATATATTTACTATTTTATTCAAAAGTAATTTACAATTAGTAATTAATTTCATAAAAAGAAAAAGAAATATTTTTATTTAATCAGACCAAAAGTTCTAGCTTTACTCATAAAATTTGTTGAAACATAAGAAGTCATAACACATTCACCAGAATATTCATCTCTTCCAGCTTTTAATCTAAATTCAATTATATTATTATCATCATTAACAATTTCAGTCAATTTCTTTAAACTTTTACAAATTTTTTTAACTGTGTTCAATTCATTTCTATTAAAACCACAATGGTCATATAAATCAAAACGTATTTGTTTCGGTTGTTCTGTAATTGAATCGAATTGAATTATTGGTGCTGAATATTTATGATGTTTATCTTTATCGATATATTCGGCTGGTACATTCATTTTTGATAATATATCTAAAGATTCTGGATCTTCATATTGTAATTCTTGAATGACATTCCATCCAAGTCCATCAACAAAAAATGATTTACCACCTTTACCATATCGAATACAATGAAATACTTGCAAACCAGCTGCGCCACAAAAATACATCCACATTTCACCAAATAAAGTTTTATGTTTTGGAAATAATGTTGAAACTAAATTAAATTTTTTAATTAATTTTATACTTAAAATAGTTTAATTTAAAAAGAATATTAATACCCAACTATTTTAAATATATAGTAGGTATTTTCTTAACTATTTTATCAATATTAGCTCTACAATTTTTAATTAGGTGCTTACAACAAAAAAAAAATTAAACGACTTAAATTCAAAATAATTGCTATTCAAATCAAATTACAGCTATATCAAATTTTTTCTATTCTGTTTTTTTTTCACAATCCAAAATCAGTTTTAATGTAAATAACTTAAGCATAACTTTATTATGACCTTTTTCTTTTTTACTATCATTCAAACAGTTGATCCACCTAACTTAAGAATTTAATACTGAATGAAAGTTAACTTTACATTTGTGTTTCATAATTTTATAATTTTAATGATCCAAAAGAACATTTTATAAAAATCTGCATTTTCGTTCTCCTTTTCCTCATCCTTTTCTGTTTATCCTTTTAATCATTGTTTGTATCACTAAAACAAAGAGAAGGTACTTATATAATAAATAAATATTAAATTCATGCAATATATTTATTTCCAAAATTGACTTTCGGTTTTCAAAAGTGTACAATTTTCTTGTTTACATTTTTGAAAACAACACACAAAATTTTTTAGCACGTTTTGTTGAAAGAAAACTTAATTAACTAATATCCGTCTATTTTTTAAATACTTACATCTTTCCAAAAGAAATTTCTTGTTATTTCTTTGCCTTCTCCGTTTGATTTATTTTTTTTAAACTTTTTTTTGTATGCGCGCCATGTATAAAGGAATCAGCTGTTAGTTCTTTATCTCCCTTTTCTTCCTACAAAAATTTCCGCTTGGTGCGTGAAAAGCACTTTCCCGATTGTCAATAAAAAACACGTTATGCGACAGCTTGAAAAAATGTATAATAACAGTTATTGTTCTGTTGCAATAATGATTCTAATTTGTCAGTGTTTTGATTTTTGTTACAGGCAAATAGTAAAATGTGTTTTTAAAATTATATATATGAATAGATAGATAAATAAGAAAAAATAAAACATTATATTTTTATTTGTAAAAAAAAACGATGCATTATTGGCAGATGTACTATTGACATCTTCTAATAAGTTATAAAATCAACCAAAATGAAAATAGGAGTTGTATATAGGTAGTCTAACACTATAAACACCTACTGATGAACGAAACAATTTCTTAAAAATAATTTTGTTTGGGAAAAATAATAAATAAATAAATGTAAATATCATTGTCAAATTAATATTCTCATTAGTTCAGATCTTTCATATTTTTGCATTAGAAATACTTTTTTCGGTTGTCATTATGCCACCCAAATCAACTAATTTTTAACAGTACATAATTCCTATTTTTATCATTACATCCCAACTTCTGATTATACATATGTACTTCCTAATGATCGGTAAATAGGTGATATGTATCAATATTATTATTTATGGTATTTTTTTAAGATTTATTTTATAAGTTTACAAGTTTGGTTTGTAGTTGAACTGTTCGGCATAAAATTTTATAAGTTTCTAAGACACTGTTTGATGAAATTTATTTGCAATCAGACCTGTTAAAATTTAATAAACCGTATAAATTAGCAATGATTCCGCGATAATTACTGCATTTCAATTTATTTCCTTTTTGTTGACTAGAACTATAAACCTTAAATATCTGTAAATGCTGTACTAAAATTTATCCCTAAATTTGATAGTTTCTAAATCTTTGTTACTAATTCCAGGAACTTTTCTATTGTTTAATTTTTTAAATTGCATTTATAGTTGCTTTAGATTTAGTGATTCTATGTAGTTCCATTTCTTTAGCTTAGATTTCGTTTCCATTCTAGTTTTTGCATTCAATTAAGTTTGAATCTGGTTTTATCTGTACTAATATGTACTACTATATACTATACTATATATATATATATATATATATATAGTGATCTGTGTCAAAACTTAGTCTTTTAAAATTTCTTACATCATTTTCTACATGTCTGCTGCTAATATAGATGTGATCAATTTGGTTTTCATATTCATCATTAGAAGCACTGTCAACTATTAGATTAGATTTAATATTTTTCGGCAGGGAATCTGTCCCCTATATCACATCAGCCGCAAATGGATTTATTATGATAACCCGTGTTTATTAGTTATTGTAACTGCTAACTATACTACGGAGCATTTTATATTGAAATTTTTGCAGCATTTCGATGTTGGTTTTCTTTGCACAGTCCCATTATTGGATACGGACGTACAGTACATAGGTTTTAATATCTGTTGATATATTAATATTTTATTTTGCACTGATAACTCAGAATTACATCAAGTAAAAAATGATCAGTTAGATCATATGTATCTGATGCTAAGCTCTTCTTTTGTTTTCTTATATTTTTCTTCCATCTTAGCTTAGCCCGAGCGTTATTCTCAAATATTTTGCTTTATTGGCATATGATATAGTAAATGGTTACAATCTCTTATCTATCAAATTTATATGTGTTTATTTGCTTTCACTAAGTTTTATACGCCACCACTGCATTTTGAAGTTTTGTTGTGGAGTTTTCGATGGATATGTCAACTGCAAGAATCGGAGTGTCATCTGCAAAGTTAGTCATGAAAATGTTGTCGTGGTACCTACAGAAATAAAATCAACCCATTGTTAATTTTGAAAAAATATCTCATCAGTAATATGTGCAATAGAAATAGCTATTTTAGCTTTATGAATTTATTTAGGTTATAGAAAATTTTTCCTGTTAGGCTGTTGTATTACTAAAAAGTGTTAAAGATATTTTTTAATAGAGGTGGATATCTAAGTAGCAAAATTTTCAATGTTTATGCTCTTTTCGTTCTAATTTTAGTACAATAAATTATAGTAATTTTTATGATGTTGTGTCTTTTTGCTTGTTTAATAGGCTACCAGAATCTGTACGAAGTGTAAATGTATTTGTTAATAAAGTAAAACTTTGGCTACTAAATATATTCATAATACTGTGTGTACTGTACTACTGTGTACATGTGTATTAATTAATTAAGTATTTATTCAATTTTTTTTTTATTCTTGTATCTTTGTTATTGCATTATTTTTGGAAATTCTGAAAATTATGACTCGATTCTTGTTTTATTTATCTATATATTTTAATGGTTTTTTGGATTTTATTTATTATCTATGTTTTTAATTTTTTGTTTTACTTTTTTTTCCTCTTACCCCCACGGAGAAAAAGGATGAAAAAATTAAAAAAATTAATAAACATTTTTGTTTTTTTTTTAAATTATTTATTTAATTTTTAATTTAAGGCATTAAACACTATTTCTACTTACTTACTTACTGGGCGCTACAAACCTTGAAGGTCCTGGGCCTGGCGCAAAATTGTCCTCCACTGATTTCGGTCACGAGCGGAATCTCTCCAGTTGGTGATTTGAAGTTTTTTCATATCTGCCGATACTTCATCTCTCCAACGAAGGTGTGGCCTCCCTCGACGCTGCGTTCCCTGGGGTTTGGATTCGAAGAGTTTCCTAGCCGGAACATTTTCATCCATACGTTCTACATGGCCTAGCCAATGAAGCCGTCTTATTCTGACTTTTTTTAGCTAGGTCCATGTCGTTGTACAGCTGGTATAGTTCGGCATTGTATCTTCTTCTCCAAACCCCTTCGTCAGACACAGGACCATAAATGCGACGAAGAATTTTTCTCTCAAAGATACCAAGTGCATGCTCGCTTGCTTTTGGTAATGTCCACGATTTAGAACCATATAGCAGCACCGGAAGGATGAGCGTTTTGTATAATTGTGCCTTGGTATTTTGGTATAGGAGCTTTGAACCCAGTTGTTTCAACAAACCGAAGTAGCAACGGTTTACAAGGGTAATTCTTCGCCTTACTTCAACATCGATGTTATTGATGGAGTTGATGTTGGTTCCAAGGTAGATAAACTCCTGAACTACCTCAAAATTATATGAGCCGACAGTGAGCATATATTTTGTTTTATTCTCATTTATGAGAAGACCCGCTTTACCTGCTTCCTCTTCAATCTGTGTAAAGGCTTCGATGACTGCTCGTCGTGATGTTCCGATAATATCGACGTCATCAGCGAAACCCAGGAGCTGAACCGATTTGTAAAATATAGTGCTCTGTGTGTTCACACCGGAACGTCGCACTATATGCTCCAACACCAGATTAAAGAGATTACATGTATTTCAACACTATTTCTATTTTAAATTATATAATGATTTTTCTTATTCTTCTAGTTTTAAGTAATTATTTTGAATAATTTCCAATGAGTTCTATACTATTTTATTTTAATGTTAATGACTGTATTATAACTAAAATAATAAAGTTTTCTGTATCTATTTATCTAATTTTTCAATATTTAATGAAACAAGTTAAATACATAACTAATAATAAGTAATAACTAATTACATATATTTACTGAGAACATAATAATTTTTTTTCTGATTTGTAACACAAATCAAAATACAGATTTAGAATATATTGGGAAATTTTTTTACATTTTCCGGTTATTTTTATTTAAATTACATAGTGGAATTTTTTATTATCCAAGGACAATAATATACTTAATTTTGAAACTAATTTATTTTCTCTTTTTTTTTTTTTAATTTTTATAATTTTTTATTGTATGACAAAGCTTTGAATATTTTATGTGTTTTTTATGCTTATGAAATTTATACTCTAAAAATGAAAATAAAAAAGCAACAGGAAATATCAGGAAGTTTTCTCGCCGTAGGATTCTTTTCTATTTTTGTTTGTTTGTATTTTGTTGTTTTTGTCTTTTTTTTTTATTGTTGTTTGTCGGTAAAAGAAACAAAATTTAATTTTCTTTATTTAATTTTGTTAAAATGTTTGTATTTTTTTTTATACAATTTTATTTTTACAGAAAAGTTTCCTTATTTTGGCCTCTGTTTTCCTCACTCTTTTAAACCTTTGATCTTTTTCCACATCGTATAAGTTTTCAGTAAATTAAATTCCAATAAAAAAGTTTTGTGTTTTCGCAATTTATTTATTTATTATTTTATTTTTATTATATTTTTATTTAGACTTGATCTATTTTTTTTTATAATATTATTGTCATTGTTATAATTGTTTTTTTTTTTTGTTGTTGTTTTTGTTTTTGTTGTTGTTGTGTTTTTTTTTGTTTTGTTCTTCTTTTAGTCTATATCTATTATTTTTGTTGTGATGATAAAAATTTTTTTTTTTTTTATTGTAAACGGAAATTTTTTGATTATTAGGGTCTCATACAAATTTTTTTAAAATTGTTTCCGTTTATTTTTGTATTACATTGCATAAGTATAAGAAATTGTTCTGTATTGGTATATACAATATTGTGTACAAATGTTAGTTTGAAATAATGTATGTACTAAGTATCATGTTAAAAAATTAGCATAATTAATTTTTGTTAAATTGTTGTTTTTATATGTTAACCACAAATGATTGGTCTATCTATTAATCCACATTAAAATTACGTAATGTGGATTAGCTAAGTGAAATGTAAAAAAAAATATTTCCACTTCACACTGAAGTACTGCACTTCAAACGTTAACTAAAATTATTAACTTTATGATTAAAATATGACATTTTTAAAATATGTAAATGTATTTTATTGATAGAATTACTTGATAGAATCTAAACAAATTTGTTCCACAGTTCTTGATGTATAAACCTTATTTGTGGATTAACATTATCTTTTTTTTTTTTTTTTTTTTCTCCTATTACTCCGCGTGGTAGCATAGGGCTTCGATAGTGAACCTCCATTCCTCTCTGTTGAGTACTACTTCCTTAATATCGTCCCAGGTATAATTGTTGACTGTTAATGATCAAATCATCTTGATCGATTGTGCGTCTCCATGTGTTGTATGGTCTGCCGGGTCTCCTTTGTCCTTGTGGATTCCACTCTAGAGCTCTTCTTGCTATATCACTTTCTGATTTCCTTAGTGTATGACCTATCCATTTCCATTTTTTCCTATTTATCTGTCTGTTGATAGGTTTTTCTCCAGTTATCATCCATAAATCCTCGTTGCTAATTCTTTCCGGCCAGAATATTCTGCATATAATTCTCAAGCACTTGTTGATGAATACTTGTAGCTTCTGTTTGATTCTGACCGAAGTGAGCCATGTTTTACTGCCATATATTAATGTTGATTTAACACATGCTCTGAATATTGTTAGCTTTGTTGTTCTCGATATTTGGTTGCTCCGCCATATCTTCATTAGGCTCCCAAATGTTCTTCTTGCCTTATTTATACGGCTGTTGACATCTTCTGTTGCACCTCCTCTTGATGTTATAATGCTCCCCAGGTAGTTGAATTCTTCTACGTATTCTATCTGTTGTCCACTCACTGTTATTGGCTCACTATAACTGTTGTGTGTCCTCATTGCCTTGGTTTTCTCGATATTTAATTCCAGTCCCGATTTCTTTGCTTCTTCCTGTAATCTGTTGACTTTGTTCTGTAGGTCCCTTTGATTTCTTGATATGAGGCATACATCATCTGCGTAATCTAAGTCTTCTAAGTTTCCGAAGATATCCCATTCTATTCCGTTTATTCCTGTGCAAACTTCTCTTAGAATGTCGTCTAGTATTGTGTTAAAGAGAAGTGGAGGTAGTGGACATCCTTGTCTAACTCCTATATTGGTGTAGAATGGATAATAATATTGGTTCTAGTACTTCTTCTAATCTTTTCTTTATAATAATTGCTATTATCTTATGAATAGTATTTAGAACCGTGATTCCTCTCCAGTTGCTGCAATTTGCCAAGTCTCCTTTCTTAGGTATCTTGACAATCATTCCTTTCTTCCATGATGGTGGTATATTCTCCTCTATCCATGCTTTCCTGATGTGGGGTTCAATTGTTTTTGCGAATAAGTCAGGGTCCAGTTTGGCTATTTCTGCTGGAATTCCATCTTCACCTGTTGCTTTGTTGTGCTTCAGGATATTGATTGTAGCATTGATTTCTTCTATATTTGGAGCTTGAGTAGATATTGACAGTACCTCAGTTGGGTAGATATTTGCATTGTCTCTGTTTCTTATGTCTGCTTCATTATTTGTACTTTCTTCGTTGCTCAGTTCTTGGAAATGTTCTCTCCATCTCTTTAATTGATCCTCTAAGTTTGTGATGAGCGCACCATTTTTATCTTTAATTGGTTTGTTTTGTTGTTCCGACTGGTTTGTTAAGTTCTTGATTATGCGATGCAATTCTCTCAGGTTATGTTGCTGTGCTGCTTTTTCTGCTTCTCCGGCTAAATTTTGTAGAAATTTCCTTTTATCTCTTCTTGCTGCTCTTTTTACTGTTTTCGCAATTTCTTCATATTCTCTTCTTGATGCCATCCTGTTGTTTATCATTTTCTTCATTTCACCTCTTCTTTTAATCAAGGCCCATGTGTTATCGGTTATCCAGATTTTTCTTTGTGGTTGTGAAATTCCAAGATTTTGTTCGCTTGTTTGGTTGTAAATTTCCAGAATCTCTTCCCAAGTGTATTCTCTATTATTTCTAATATTTTCTCGTAACGCCGTAACTATGTCAGCTCTTACTTGCGGATTTTTTAAGTTGTTTATATTTATTTTCTTCTTTCTATTTCTTCTGCCTCTTCCTTGTTGGCTTAGTTTCATTCTGAAGTCCCCAGTTAGTAATTCATGATCGCTGTGTATATCTGCTCCCCTTCTATTTCTCACATCTAACATTGATTATTTCCACTTCTTGCTGATGCATATGTGATCTATCTGATTTCTTGAGATCCCGTTTGGTGTTGTCCATGTGTATTTGTGGATATCTTTGTGTGGAAATAGACTCCCTCCGATTCCTAGGTCGAAAGTCTGACACAACTCTATCAATCTTTCCCCGTTGTTGTTTCTTTCTCTTCCTAACCCGTGTTTGCCCATTATCTCCTCAAGTCCATTGTTGTTAGATCCTATTTTCGCATTCCAGTCACCCATTAATATTATGATATCTCCCCTATTTATGAGTGCTAGCGTTGTTTCTATTTGTTCGTAGAAGTCATCCTTAATATGGTCTTTAGCGACATCTGTTGGTTTTATTGTTACATGTCTTGTCATATTTCGAAATCGCCCTATAACAATTCTATCCGAGACTGCCTTCCAAGAAACCAATGTTTGTCTCAATTTCTTTGATATTAGTATTCCGACTCCACTTTCACCCCCTGTTTCCCTTCCACTGTAAATTACCATGTTTCCATTCTCCGTGTTGATTTCTCCGGTGTTGTTCCATCGCATTTCAGTAGGTATTGCAGCGGTTGAGCCAGACATCGCTATCTCGCTCACTCTAGTGGCTGGCGCCATAAAGAAATGAGAAATTATTGTGTGAGAGTGAAGGTGATGGAAGATAAGGATTTGTAGGTCTACGTCATGTTTTTGCTGCTGTTATCTCAAGGTAGAGAAGTACTTTTGGGGGAACCCCTGACGTCATAGGAAATTCCGTCCGGTGAATCTCAAAGTCTAGAAGCACTTTTGATGACGGTGGGCGCCTGGCTGTGTAAGATCTCAAGGTAGAGAAGCATTTATTTCTGTAGGTCGTTGACCTTATCATGTTATTGTTGTTATTGTTATATATTTGGCGCCATGCTTGATGACGTTGATTGGACCAGCTGGGGAACACTTATCTGATGATGACGTCATAGGGAATTCCATCGGGATCAGGGGAATATTCTCAGTTGTTAATTATAAGTATGATTCCATGTTAATTATTATTTATGTATGTGTGTGTGTGGGCGTGTAATTTATGAATATGAATGTTAATTATATTTTTTTTTTAAAAAAAACTAACTGTTTGAAAGAGGATTTGAACTTGGATCTGAATGATTAACGAGTAACCACGCTAACCATTCAGCTACCAAGCCATTTACAAAAGTTAATGTTAAATGTGTATATAAATGGTTGACATGGTATTAAAAAATTCTATAAATAACTCATGCTATGGATTTGATAAAGAATTTTAGAAAAAATAAGTCTTATCATAAATTTGTAAAAATTATGATATTATATGAAACAAATATGTCAAAATTTTGTTTTGCTGTTTTTATTGTTTTAATGTTGAATAATTAGAGTTTGTAATGTATGTTCACGCAACATAATAGAAATTTTGAGTAGAGTACCCTACCAATTTGTACGATTTTAAAAATTGGAAAAATGAAAACTTGCGGTTTTAAAAATTTTAAAGGTTCTTATCAGTTAGAATAATATTCTTATATGAAATATGTATGCGTAAGCGGAATTGTAGTGTAAAGTTAAAATTCGTCCGTCCATCTGACATCCAACATGTAATTTATTAATGTTTAGCATTCTTCATTAATAAAACATAAACTTAATCGCATATGTTTTAGATTGACAGCACATAAAACTTGAAGTAAATGGTGGGGATATAGCTATAAAGGGTGATATTTTATTTCCAGAAAATATGAGTCACAACAGATACATTTCAAACCATTTTCCCACAGATTGTCCTTTTATTGAAGAAGATGACTGGGAAAATATAAATGAACTTATAATGGATATATTACCAACAGAAAAAGAGGGAAGTGTGAATGCTGATGCAGTTTTAGAATCTTTAAAATTAAATATAAACAAGAAAGTTGTAGAGAATAATAAAATTATAGAGAAAAGATCTTTGTTGAAAGATAGACTTGATGAGGGTATTAAATTCTTCTCTCAATTAGCTGATAAATATGATAAGAATAATAAAACTGATCGTGTACAATTATTAAGAAAATTAAAAAATGAGCTTGTGATGATTCAAACTGAGAAATTGAATATGACAGATGTTTCTAAGGAAATGCATGAACATCATTTTGAAACACTTTTGTACGTATATCAAGTGATTGAGAAACTAAAATATCACTATAATTATAATTAATAATAAAAATTCAGTATGATTCCTAAAGAGAACTAAACTAATCAATTTTCGAATATATAATAGCAGGTAGCATAATAAAATGTCTCATAATAAACCAAACCTTTGAAGTCAACGTTTGCAAAGATATTCATAATAAGTATCTCTCAAAAACAAAACAAAATGAAGATAATATTAATTAGTATTTTGTATCTAATACAATTTAATATATACAAATCAGCTCCTACTCGTTTTTATTTAAATGAAGAGAAACATGGATATATTAATTTTGATATCATCGGGCCAAACAATGATACAATTAAGGTCGGACTCTCATTAGATTTTATAAAATATAGTAAAAATCCTGAAGCAGCAACAACAACAACAACAACAACAAGTTTACCAATAGAAAAAAATATTACAGAGCGAATTATTTCAGATGAAGCTGATTCAGCTCCTCAATATGTTACAGTAGAAGAAGCAATTGAAGCTTTTAAGATGGATTTAATTAGAAAAGAAAGTGATATTGGTGGTGTAATTAACAGCAAAGAAATTTTTTATAGACATTTTATACTTGAAGAGGGTGAAATACAAATTCATGTAAGATGTTCATACGATAGCAATTTTCAGAAAAGAACAATTAGAATACAATGTATCGAATATCGTGATATCTTAAAAGAAAGAATTTTAAGTAATGGAGAAGTTGAAGAAATGACTATAGAAGATACTACATTCAAAAGTGAATATACTGTATTAAATTTACCTAAAATTAAACAAACATTAAAAAGTGAATTTTTACTTTAACATTAATATCATAATAATTTGAATGATTCATATGTACTTATATCTAATCAAAATATAATATTAATAAAAGAAAAAAATAAACATTTTTAATGTTATAATAAATTTGTTTTATTTATCCAAGAATTGTGACTTGATGGGAAACCAAGCCATTTAACAAAAACTCTATTATCTTTAGTTTTTACAATTTTTTCAACTAGATAGACATCTTTATTTTTAGCTTTTATTAATTCTAGCTCATAGAAACCGCCTTGAATGGGATGACCTTGATAATCTTCTAATAAGTATGTGATGGGGTTAGTAATCTGAATTTTCTTGATTTTAAATATTTCAGTTGTCCAATTTGGTGTGTATCCCTTTTCAAAAACATGTTTGTACTTGCTTATACGAACTGAGTCACCCACTTTAAATTTTGCTGATGTAACAATTTTAATATGATTATATGCAGTTGACAACAGCTCATTTGCGTTTTTACTATTTACATCAGATGGCCGCTTCTTAATAGTACGATGTTTAGTGTTATTGTATTGGTGAACTAATTTTCCAACAGTATCTATCCATTTATAATCACCATTAAAACTGAAATCTCGCCACATTTTTTCCTTTAGAGTTCGATTGAATCGTTCAACAATACTGGCTTTTAATGAGCTGAATGTTGAATAATGATTAATATGGTATTTCACAATCAAATTTTTAAAAGTATTATTAAAAAATTCTTTTCCATCATCGGTTTGCAAATTTTTTGGATATCTTTTAGATGCGATGAAAATAGAATTCATTGCTTGCATTACATTTTCAGCAGTTTCATTTTTTATAGGAATAGCCCATGCATATTTTGAAAAGGTATCAATAACTGTTAATAAATATTTATAAGCTTTATTTTGTTTAGCATATGCACCCATTTCTACTAAATCAGCTTGCCAAAGATCATCAAAACCTTTGATAATAACTCTTCGTCTTTTAAAATTTCTACGAGCTGGCTTGTGCAACTCTTCAACAACCTCTCTCTTAGACATTTCAAGAAGTAAAAATTAAGTACATACACATGTTATAGTTTTATTAATAATTTATTTTCTTATTCTTTCATACAATTTCATAAGCTTTACAATTCTTATCATAATATTTTCAGCTGAGATGCATTCACATGTTTCGGGAACATCCTCAACAATTTCAGCTGTATTTGGACATATACTCCAATGATAGCCATATTCCTTTGTTAATTCTAATGTTGAATCTTTAAACCTTTTTAGAAATTTGAAATGATGATTTAATTCTTCATAGTGCTCCTCCAAAAGAATATCTTCATATTTAATGAGAAAATTCTTTAAAGAATACCCGATTTGATGTATATCCATGTCAGCAGTTTAAATTGAACTATTCTAGTATATCTTTTATTTTAAAAATTTCCTTTTCTAAGGTCGTGAGTTTGTATTAGTTCTTTTTTCGAATCATCTGATAACCGAACAATATCAGTACGAGGAGTTTCTACCATAATTACTTCATCTCGTAATGCATTTATATGTTTTACAAGAAATACTAATTCTCCATCCATATATTTTTTAGTTTCATCTTTAATTTTCAATATAATAGTTTTCAAATTAGCATCCATTTTATCATTAGATCCATAAACACGTGATATTTCATTTCTTAATTTTAAAAATACATCTCCTTTTAATTCGTTGATTAATTTCATAACATATTGTTTTAAATTTTCAATTGAATCATCAACATATTTTTTATTTGTGGAATCCATTGTGTTAAACGGATGATTAACATTAATTAATTTTTTAAATTGAAGATCATAATCTCCATCCTCAGTTAATTTGAAACCAAGAGCAGAATAATTTTTAAATAGTAATTTATTTGAAGTTTGATTGCGAGAATTGCGTCGAAACTTATCAATAGACATTTTGGAAGTGTAGACATGCTAATATAATTATTCGATTATATCAGCTTCTCTAAGCTCTTCAAGAATAGAATTGATTTCATTTTGATGATTATTATTCCCAGCATGTTGTGATGCATGTAAAATTCTCAATCTATCAATTAACTCATTCGGATCATCTCAATAGACATATTGTTTTGGTGCCTCAGAGTATGACATTAACGATGTTGATCCTTTAGATAAATTGTTTATTGAATGACCTGCTCCCTTTTTATTTCTATTTCTGGTATTATATTCATGTTCATAAAGCTTTCTAATAATATTTTTATATTTATAACCTTTATTTCCTTTAATTTGTTCTAGAGAATCATAATTTTTTCTATGAACATTTGTGGTTTCTAGAACTTTCTGATATGTTTTCATATCACTCTCTGTATAAACTGAATCATCAGGTTTCTTCTTAAATATAAGCTCGAGCAATCCATCAGTTGTTCTGAATACATCATTACCAATTATTATGTTATGATTTTGTTCATCAATTCGAAAAGTAGATGCTCCTAGTTTACTTGTATTTGTTTGTAAATCAAAATAAGGTCCATAACTTTTATCAAGTTCTGACTTGTTGTATCCATATGATTTTGATAGTGTTAGTGTATTATTTTCAGTGTTTAGATTTCTTAATGGTGTCGCTCTCTTAGGTGTTGATGTTTCAAAATTGAATGATGACTCATCATTTAAGAATGTTCTATTCTTATCAGCTTGTGGTTTAACTTCCGGTTTCAACTTAGGCGTTGATGTTTTTTTAAAATTGAAAGATGACTCATCGTTTAAGAATATCTCATCACTATCAACATCCGGTTCAATTTCCGGCTTCAAGTTAAAATTGTTAGACTTCTGATATTTCACAACATTAGTTAATTCTTTAATTGGGTCCATAATGGGCTCATAAGTTTTCTCTAAAGCTTCTTCTTGTAAAATTCGACCTGTTTTTAACGCATGATATTTCCTTTTAAGGCTTTTTTTAACTTTAATCATTTCCTTCATTAGCTTCTCATCCATTTTGCAATCAGTTTTAGTTGTTGCTAACTGAACTGGTATCGGATCGGTTGGTGTTGTTAACTGAACTGGTATCGGATCGGTTGGTGTTGTTGATGTTACCATGTAGTACAGTAAACTAAAATAGTTATGATGTAACCATTATCTATTTATAACTTAAGAAATTCTTCAAAATTTTTCCTATAACGTCCATTGTTTAAAGAACTATCCTTATCAACCATTACAAATCCATAGTTATTCTTCCAGCAATGTGAACATAAATTTTTAAATTGATCGAAGTTCATATCAGAATTAACATGATCATTGTAAATATGTTTTAAATTCAAATCATCTTGTTTGAATGCAATTATGAAATTTGCATTGTTTCGCACCAAATGCTTAGGAATACGAGTATAACTTTGACATAAATAGAAGCTGTCAACATGATTATGGCGACCCATACAAAAATATGCTCTTATGCTATCTTGTTTCTCGCAAGCAACATCATCAAATATAAATATTGAATTTTTTTGAGCTTCTGATGGAGCAATTATTTCAGAATTATTTGGAAATTCATTGTATCCCATACCTTTAACGGAATTTATTGCCTTTCTCAAATATTCATATTTCGGCTGATGTAATGACTTTGAGTAAATGTATATGTTTTCGAAATTAAGACCTTTAGAGTCTAAGAGCATGCTTAGCATAACATTAGTTTTTCCACAATTTGATGGTCCAACAATCAATCCCCGGATACTATCGGGTAATAATGCACCATGTTTTCTTTTCTTTTTAAAGCTTCCTCGATCAAAATTTTTTACTTTAATCGGGTCATCTACTTTAACAAACTTCATTTTGACAACTGATTAAAATCTATATAAATTCAAGTTTATATAAGTAATAGGCAGTCAGTTTGAATCGATAGTAAATTGAAGACATAAATATGATTGATCACAATAAAAAATTAATCAGACGTAAAAGGGTGTTTAAAGGGAGAGGAGGAGTAATCAATACTCTTATAAATAAATTACCATTTGAAGCACATTTACCAGGATATAATTACTGTGGACCTGGAACTAAACTTCAAAAAAGATTATATCGAGGTGATAAAGGTATTAATCAATTGGATGAGGCTTGTCGTGAACACGATATTGCATATTCACAAAATCGCGATACAAACGAACGTCATAAAGCAGACAAAATATTAGCTGAAAAGGCTTGGCAAAGAGTCAAAGCAGCAGATTCAAGCATAGGTGAAAGAGCTAATGCACTTCTAGTTTCTGGTGCAATGAAAGCTAAAGTTAAACTTGGAATGGGCTGTTCAACTAAATCAAAAACGAAACAGAAATTATTAAAAAATATTATTCAAGAAGCCAAGGTAGCTGTTAAGGGCAGTAAACCATCAAGTCAAAAAGATACAATCAAAATTGCTTTGAAAGCAGCAAGAAATGTGACTAAAAAGAGAAAACAAATAAAATTACCAAGAGTTCTTCCAGTGCCTAAAGTTGGTGGAATTTTACCTTTAATTCCAATTTTGGCAGGTCTGTCAGCTGTGGGAGCTCTCTCAGGAGGAGCTGCTGGTATAGCTAAAGCTGTCAATGATGCTAAAAGCGCTAAGAAGCAGTTAAATGAAAGTGAACGACATAATAAAACAATGGAGGCTATTGCTTTAAGAGGAAAAGGTCTATATTTAAAGCCATATAAGAAAGGACTAGGATTATATTTGAAACCAAAAAATTTTTAAATATGCTACCCAAAAGAGCTCTAACCAACATTGATTTAAACAATTTTGGAAAGAAATATCTAAAACATTTTCGTGGAGTTTTCATGAAAGATGATTTACCTAAAAGCAAACCTTGGAAACATGAATGTGGAATTATAAATTTAGATAATTCTATTGGATCTGGTACTCATTGGGTAGCATATTATAAAAATGAAGATAATACACAATATTTTGATAGTTTTGGGAATTTACAACCACCAGCTGAAGTTGTGAAATACTTGGGAGATAAGCTCACATATAATTATGACACATATCAAAAATTTAATACATACAATTGCGGTCATTTATGTTTAGCTTTCTTATCAAATTATAATTCTATAAACAAAAAAAAAAAAAAAATTTTAAGCGAATAAAGAATAACAAATAAAAAAGATAAAACTGATTTTTTAATTTAAATTTTAATTTATAGTAAAAACTGACCTACATTAATATCAGCTGATCAAAAATGAAGTTCAATGTTATTTTGCATTACTCAGATAAAATTAAATAAATTATTTTTCTGATTTTAATGTTTTGCCATCGGCAATTTGATATTATTTCTATGTATGAGATATATTAGGATGGTATCAATAATAAAATTATCTACAACTTCCAAATTATCTTATTCATAAAGTGCAAGTCATGTCGCTAACACTTACGCTAAGCGGTAACTCATCTATTTTAGCAGCTGAGTATTTCCCACCTATAGAATTACAGCATAAAGACTATGTATGTGGTTTAGTTGATTTTCAAACATACAATTCAATACCAAATATCGATGAGGAAAATAATAAATTTATTATTGATGATAATAGCATCACTATTCCGACTGGATCCTATGAAATAGAGGACATTGAGGAATTTCTTAAAGGAAAATTGGAAACTAATGCTAAAGGGGAACAGGAGAAGCTTCACATAAAAGCTAATAATAACACACTAAAATGTGAAGTTTTTTCTGATAAACAGATTGATTTTGAACGAGAGGATACAATTGGAGGAATACTGGGTTTTAGCAAAAGAAAATTAAAACCAAATGTTTGGCATGAATCAGATTTATATGTGGATATAAATAAAATTAATATTATACGGGTAGAGTGTAATATCGTGTATGGAACTTATATTAATGGAATAGAGGCTCATACATTACATGAATTCTCCATTGGTGTGAGTCCAGGCTATAAAATAATTGAAGTTCCTCAAAATGTAATCTATTTACCTGTGAACGTCAAACGAATAAGTTCTCTAACACTCAGATTAGTTGATCAGAACGACAATTTAATAAATTTTCGAGGTGAAACTATAACAATCAGATTACATCTAAAACCTATCGCATAATGATAGTTTATAATAATTCCAATAAATATTCAATAAATGATACTCCTCAGTTCATTATTGATAGATCGTTGCAGCAACAAGGTCATCAAATATTACGTAATAAGCGTGCTATAACGTTGAAAAATCTACAGTTTTTGAAATTAAATTACAAATTAAAAAATCATTAAGATGAACTTATTTGAAAGTCCAGTTTTCGATGAAAGCATCACAAATGCACATTGGCATACATATTCACCATTTTTGAATTCATTTAACAAAAGCGATATAATTCGTATTCAAATCCAGAATCAGAATTTAAATATATTACCATCAACGAGTTTACTTTATATTGAAGGATCACTTTCTACGAAAGATGGCCTGGCAACAACAACAACAAAATTGACTAACAATTCAATGGCATTTCTTTTCGATGAAATACGGTATGAGTTGAATGGGAAGGAAATTGATCATAACCGAAATGTTGGAATAACATCCTGTTTAAAAAATTACATTTCTCTAAATGAAACCGAAAGTATCAGATTAATGAACGCAAGTTGGACACCTAGGGTACGCATTGAACTGAATGGTTTGTTTTTTAATTTTTGTATTCCATTAAGAATGCTTTTGGGATTTGCTGAAGACTATAAAAATATAATACCGAATGCAAAACATGAGCTGATTTTGACCCGCTCTCGATCAGATGATAATTCTATGATTTGTGGTGATCAGATTGAAAAAGCAAAAATTCAGCTTATAAAAGTACAATGGAGAGTTCAACATATAACTTTAAATGATACTTTAAAATTGAATTTATATCAAAATATGAATAAAGGTACAGCGATTAAATTAGCCTTTAGAAATTGGGATCTTTATGAATACCCTACATTACCATCAAATACTAATCATCATATTTGGAATGTAAAAACGACATCACAACTTGAAAAACCACGTTTTATTATATTTGCTTTACAAACAAATCGGCAACATAAGCTGGATAGAGACCCCGCACAATTCGATCATTGTAATATCACCGATTTGAAAGTATATTTGAACTCAGAAGCTTATCCATATGAAGATATGAATTTGTTATTTGAAAGAAATCGTTATGCCATTGCATATGAGGCATACTCAAATTTTCGAAGTAATTATTACAATCAAACACTTTGGGATTCGGTACTTACATGGCGTGATTTTAAAAAAGATGCTATGATTTTAGTAATTGATACTCGTCATCAAAGTGAGAATCTAAAAGTGGGACCAGTTGACGTCAGAATTGAGTTGAAAACTTCAGAGAAAATTCCTGAAAATACTACAGCATATTGTCTTATGCTGCATGATCGATTAGTTGAATTTAGCCCGCTGACTGGTGAAGTCAATAAAATTATATAGTTCAGTTAACATCATTCATCCTATATGATCGATTGTTATATATTTATAATCACTATATTTCTTATAGCAGCCGGATATTGCTTAGGCTGTTTAATTTATCTAGGTTATAAATATATAAAATTGCGGACAACATCATCAAGATCAGTCAATTCAGAGATTTAAAAAAATAAAAATGGAGTATGTAATAATCGATATACAAGGATTTCGGGATAATAACAACAAATTCATTCTAAAAGAAATTGCTGTTCTTACATCAAAAGATGAAATTCAACATTTTATAATAAAACCACCATATAGTTGGCATATTCTGGATACCAAAACAAAATATACCAATAATTGGTTAACTAAAAATCATCATGGATTCAGATGGTCTGACGGAAGAACTCATTTTCGGGATGTGATCAATTTTATGAAAATATTTATAAACAACAATACCAAAATTTATGTTAAAGGGGAGGAAAAAAAGAAATGGATTGAATTTACCTTAAATCATAGCAATGTGAGCAATTTAGATGAGGATGATCCTACAAGTTTGAAAATATTGATTAAACAACAAAATAAAACAGATCAAACAGATCAAACATGCGCATTCAAACATATTGGGTATTGTGCATTTGAAAATGTTCATATTTTGAAATTTCTTGCTATAATGAATTTTATGCTATATGAGCAACTTTATGAAGTTTTACCATCATCATCTGAAAAAGAAAACTAACTATACTAAAGCTGAAAAAATGTAATTCTAAATTTGAATCATTATGAAATAAAACAATTTTTGTAAAATTAAAATTAAAGGTTTTTTTTATTTTTAATTTTTAATAAAATTTTATACAAAACTAAAGTCTATAAAACTAAATAATTGACTCTTTATAGCTATATCCCCACCATTTACTTCAAGTTTTATGTGCTGTCAATCTAAAACATATGCGATTAAGTTTATGTTTTATTAATGAAGAATGCTAAACATTAATAAATTACATGTTGGATGTCAGATGGACGGTCGAATTTTAACTTTACACTACAATTCCGCTTACGCATACATATTTCATATAAGAATATTATTCTAACTGATAAGAACCTTTAAAATTTTTAAAACCGCAAGTTTTCATTTTTTCAATTTTTAAAATCGTACAATTTGGTAGGGTACTCTACTCAAAATTTCTATTATGTTGCGTGAACATACATTACAAACTCTAATTATTCAACATTAAAACAATAAAAACAGCAAAACAAAATTTTGACATATTTGTTTCATATAATATCATAATTTTTACAAATTTATGATAAGACTTATTTTTTCTAAAATTCTTTATCAAATCCATAGCATGAGTTATTTATAGAATTTTTTAATACCATGTCAACCATTTATATACACATTTAACATTAACTTTTGTAAATGGCTTGGTAGCTGAATGGTTAGCGTGGTTACTCGTTAATCATTCAGATCCAAGTTCAAATCCTCTTTCAAACAGTTAGTTTTTTTTAAAAAAAAAATATAATTAACATTCATATTCATAAATTACACGCCCACACACACACATACATAAATAATAATTAACATGGAATCATACTTATAATTAACAACTGAGAATATTCCCCTGATCCCGATGGAATTCCCTATGACGTCATCATCAGATAAGTGTTCCCCAGCTGGTCCAATCAACGTCATCAAGCATGGCGCCAAATATATAACAATAACAACAATAACATGATAAGGTCAACGACCTACAGAAATAAATGCTTCTCTACCTTGAGATCTTACACAGCCAGGCGCCCACCGTCATCAAAAGTGCTTCTAGACTTTGAGATTCACCGGACGGAATTTCCTATGACGTCAGGGGTTCCCCCAAAAGTACTTCTCTACCTTGAGATAACAGCAGCAAAAACATATCGTAGACCTACAAATCCTTATCTTCCATCACCTTCACTCTCACACAATAATTTCTCATTTCTTTATGGCGCCAACCACTAGAGTGAGCGAGATAGCAATGTCTGGCTCAACCGCTGCAATACCTACTCATTTCACTTATACCTAGGATGTCTATGTTGTAAGTAGCCATTTGAGCTTCCAATTGCGAGAGTCTTGAAGCTTCTCTAAGTGTTCTTACATTCCATTGTGCAATTCGGGTCCTTTTCTGAGTGCCAAAGGTCGTTATCAAGTAGTCATTCGTGTATCCGAGGCTTCTTCTTCGATTATTTCGAATCCATTGATTTACCGGTTATGCAGGTGATTGGCCTACAGTAACCGGTCCTAGGAGATGGAGTAACCATCTACCGCTGCCTAGAAACAACGTGGCGCTACCTTATTACCGGTTCGATCTCAATTAATGATTTTCATTCGATTAATCTCGAATTTTCAATTAACAAATTTAATGATGGATTTTTTTTTTTTTTTATAAATCGCCACCAACCAGGTTCGAACCGGGGTACCCTCGGTCATGGATCCTGTTACATAACCACTGCGCCACCAAGGGGTTAATAACATTATCTAGCTAAGTTTTATTAATTTTTTCCATAGATTCTGTATGCTGTGGAAATTCTAAATCAGGTGTATAATTTTTTGCCCCTTGATTGTTCCAGTACAAAATATTTAATTACAATAAATTATATTATAGCTTAAGCTATTATATGATTAAAATTGGAAAAAAAATTTGCAAAATATAAAATATACTTAGATTTTTTAAAATTATTATAATAGAAACAAATGGAAATTATAAAATTTAAAGTTTTTTGACCTTTGCTGGAGTTTAAAAATTTAGTTATATATTTTTGATGCACAATTTTTGTATCAATAAGAATTTTTTAATTTATATAAATTTAAGATTTTAACTACAATTTCAATAAATTTAATAATATATATATCTACATTATGTATGTACATCCATTATACATAATCTATTTCTATTGTAATTTCTTTTCTTAAAATTTTGTATTTCCTATGTTTGTATATAAAAATAAATAAAAATAAACAATTAAATATCCTTCTTGTTGCACTTATACATTTATAAGAACTATAGTTTTGGGAGTTATATTCAATTTCGATTTTCGTTAATAATGTATTCTGTAATTTCTTTTATATATTTAATAATGTATTTTGTAAAATTGAAATTATGTCTGTGCAGTGCAGTATAAATCCAAAATAAAAAACCTTCAAATGCAAAGCTCCAAACACATAATCCCCAGACGCGAAATCCCAAAAAAAAAATCATCCCCAAAACCCCCAAACATAAAATCCCCAAATTTTACACATAATTTGTAGATTTTGTTTTTTAATTTGATGAAAAAGTATAATTTTGCTTTTAAAATCAATTTTATGTTTCTTCTTTACTTTTTTTATACAACTAAACAAATATCATTTCAACATAAACATTTGTTTTGTATCTAACAGCGGTTATATTTTCGACGACTCTGCAAAAAAGGAGATAATATGTATTATCTTATCCAACATTGGGTATGTAAAACATTATTTTTTGCCAACTCTAGAATCTCCAAGCCCCCCGCTACTCATTTATTGAAACCCTGTTTTTGTCGAGCAAGGTCTTAGTAAAAAAATATATTGAAAAAAAGCAAGGCTCAAAACCTCCGCTACTAATTTATTGAAACCCTTCTTATGCTGGTGGCAAGTTTTATTTTTTTTATTAATGGGGAGTTCTATGTAACCGCGATCCCTTAAGATCTATTGTACTTCCCCGCTTATCTCAGAATTGAAGGATATGTCTTTGATAAACGCTATTATTGCTCTGATGTCAATTTCAGAATCAGGCAGTGTGAATTCCTGGAAATATTTATATCTTTTGCAAGCTCTGGCATCGTAAACAAACTGAATATGCGAGGAGGATTCCTCTTGTTCTAAGCAGAATCTGCATTGGTATATGCTCGATCTACCAATTTTGAACAGATGCGTGTTGAATGAGTCTGTGGCCTGTGATAAACCATATCAGCATTCTGACATTGGATCTAGTCACCTTGATTATCTGATTCATTCTTTGGATACTTTGTTTGAAAAGGATTTAGACTGCGCAAGTCCTTGGCAACTATCTCATATGTTTTGGGTTTTGTAGTTTCCCACTTGCAAACAATTCTTTGTAAGTAGGCATTTGAACGAGCAATTATTTTAAAGGTTTTATACAAGTATATTGTATATAGAAAAAAAAATATTATTTTTGGTAAATTTTGGAATGTTGGAATCAAATGGGCTTTTATTTTTATTTTTAGAAAAATAATTATATAAAAATTCTGTAAAACTTAGTAATCGCCCTTTTTGTTTGCAACAACGGCTACGCATAAAAATAATTAAGGTAAATATTCTGAAAAAAATAGATATTCCCAATTTTTGTATCCAACTCTAAATCTCTCGTAATTAAGTTTTCTCCAATTAAGTAATGTGAAATAAATTATTTATGCCCTTGAATATAATGTTTTATTGTCGGGTCTACAGTCCCTAAACCTCCGTCTCCCGAGATTGAAATTCAGATTTTCGTTAGAACAAGACGATGTATACGGCAAGACAAAACCTTTTTATTTAAATACAATTTTTCACATTAGTTGCTCATATTAAAAATTCATGTTTAAGCGGTCATAACCACACAGTGTCAACACCTACAAAAAACTAATAAAATAATACATTCGCATTCATTCACTCACTGAATTAACGGGTAAAATTTAGATTATAATTAGATTGTAATAATTGGGTATAGCCGTATAAGTAAATATGGCTTTCTTCTTTTTACTCTATAAATTCGTAATAATGGGTCGCTCAAGCGTTTTATGATTAATCAATAACGAATCCACCAAGCTCTTTGGGTTTCAAAAAAATTTAAAATTGTTAAAAAATTACGATTGTATTATGACATAATAAATAAAAACAAACTATAAAAAAAAGTTAATTCTTAGTATCGTATGGTGAGACTGGTCTGTTTGGGCCACTTAAGAAATAATGAAGCTAAGTTTCTGCATTAATTTCTATTTTCATTGTCTCAACTATACAAATATATAGCCAAGAAAAATTTTCTTGGACATTTTTCTGCAGTTGTAAAGCCCCAAGCAAGTTGCCAAACATTAGAATAATCTCATGGAATAAAACAAGAGTTTTAATTGTTGTTCTAAGATCGAATAATCCTCTAAAAGAAAACAATAACCATTTTGGTCAGTCAAGTCCTGTCATCCAAAAGACAAAACACCAAATTTCCGTGTTCCGTTTCAGGAATATCAGCTTTAAATTACCTATCTAGTGCTTCCCAATTTTTCACACCAAACCATTCATATTACATATATGTTACTCTATAATAATGAACTGAATAAAAACTTTTCGACCAAACTGATGTTACATAATTTATTAAAATATATTCAACATGTTTATCTATACGTGTATAAGAAAAAAAAATATATGTATACACAACAAGTTTATATAAACGATTTGAAGTAGTAAAGAATAATGAAACTTAAGAACATATGAAAATGTCTGAAAATAAAAAAAAAATATATAGATAAAAAATAAAAAATTAAACAAAAGTTTAATAAATAAATAAAAATAAAACAAAAAAAAAACAAGAACAACAAATTGAACTATTCGAAAAGTCCTTGTAAGTAAAAAGATTTTGTTGTAATCAACAAGAAACATTCCTTAAAAATAATAATAATGGAAAAATAAAAATATAAATGTCCTTTTACTTCCAAATTTTAAGTCTTGAAAACGACAGTTATACTATGTTGAGTGTTTTCAAGCAAAATAATTGCTTAGAAGTTCAAAAGTATATACAAATATATAGAATATAGAATATAAAAATAAAAATAGAATAATAGGAGGACATGAAAATGTTGTTGTTTAGTTATAGTTATTATCTGTTTTTTTTTTTTAAATAAATTGCATTTTATTATAAATTTGCTATGATGTTATGTAAAATGAGAAAGTGTGATTGTAATTAAAATGCTTTAAAATATATGCCTAGAGGTTCATATTGTTGTGTCTATAATTACAATTCAGTCGAAATCAATTAAATGAAAATTTTGTAATCAATATAATTTTTACTAAGACTGAATTTAACTGCATAATTTGTCAAAACGAAATAAATAACTCTTTAAGAAATTAGATATTTAAAATTGAATTCAAACCCCATGAGTAAACAATTTAAGTCAGATTTAGTATTAGATCGTTAAATTTGAAGAGTAACATGAACAATAAACGATTTGAATATAATCTCAGTTTTATTTTAAAATTAAATTAGAATGGTTTTAACGCATAAGTGACACTTCTAAAAAATCGAAATGCATCAATATAAAAATACTAAAAAAAAAAAACAAAATACTAATAAGTACAAAATTATAAAGGGTGGTCCCAACTACTAACTATACTTTAAATAGCACCATGCAACACTAGTGGAGCTCCACTACTGTATAGTCATTATCAACTATATAAAGAAGATATTATTAAGTTGAGAAAAATTGTATTAGTAAATTGAAAAAAAGGTAGTAATTAAGATTATATTTATAAGCTGTAGAAATAATGCGTTAGCGTCATAGAGACCCAATTTTGATTTAAATGATTACCAGATGTTAAATCAGAGTTTCGGAGTCACAATGGATTATATGGATCTTAGCTTGCGCCAAATTTTATATTATAAATACCGCCGTACCGCACTTAATGTCCGAAAAAGTGTTAACAGATAGGTACTTACCTATTAGTTCGAAAAGTTTATTTCTGTTGTGGGGTGTTGCAAGTGGTAATTACATTTACATTGCACAACTTGGGTGATATTATGAGCTACACAATACTAAACGTTGATCGTTTGATCTCCAGAAAAATAACACAATTTTCAGTATTTTTTGTACAGGCTGGATATTGCCAAGAACAAAATCAATATCAAAGATAGAGTATGTAGAAAGGGGGAAATTTTAATTATAGATTATAGATAGATTATATAGATATTGCAGATTACATTTTCATTTTTTTTTATTTATGCTGTTGCATTTTTTTTTTGTATTTTTATTCTAAACTAAATTGACAATAATGTAGAACTTAATAATAATTAGGGTGTATTTAAGTCTCACCCACCCATCGATAAAATTGGGAGGTCAAATCCATTGATTTGACACGTCATATTTGCTCGTTCATTTTATTTGTTCTATCCTGCTTCATTCATTTTTCACTTATAAAGCCATTTATGTATTTGCTGAAAATGTTCTTGAAAATTTTTTAAATCCTGTATGTGAATTTGAAACTTACCTAAAACTGTAGTATTGTCTGCGAAGATCAATGTTAAAGTTTTCCTACATTCAAGTAGATTATCAGAGCTTTAAACTAAGTTTAAGGGACACTTCTTCATAAAACTATATTATGGGATGCCATCTCTTTATAATCATGTTATTATTTGTTTTAAAGAAAAGAGGTATGATAGAATATTCAAGCTGCATTGTTAAAGGTTAGGTTGAGTTAAACCAGATCACTTGTGAATATATCCTGAATAATTTTCGTTTCATTTTAGGTAATTAAATATCATTTAACATAGTTAGCCATTCCAAAGGTTTGAATGTTGCCAGATGGGGTTTTCATAGTTTTGCTAAGTTTATTGTCAATATGTTTATGTTAAAAATGTGCGACAGTTTAACTTTAACTGGATGAGTTGGGTACTGACTGAGATTCGATTTATAATGGTATAATTAAATTGGTAAATATCAAAATTCATAAATTAGAAATACCCAAAACCTAATACAATTTTAATATTGATTTTTTTTTTGTAAATACTATTTAAAAAAAAAAATGTTCTTCTCTGGTTTTAATCTAGTTTTCAAATAAATTTTAATTTTTTATTTAGAATTAAAAAACATCTTAAATATAAAAAAGGTCTTTAAGAAATTTATTTTTTACATATATATATATATATATATATTTTATATATATATTTATATATGTAATATGTATATTATGTATAAATGTAATAGAAAAAAACATTTTCCTATTTCACAAAGTGTTCTTAATGTTGTTTCTTATGTTATATGCCATCTATAAATAAAGAGTGCAAGATCCAGGCTATAAGTAAAAAACTCTAATGTTTTTGGTCAAACAGGAAAAAAGAGAAAAAAAAAAATAAATGATAAGAAAACGAAAACTGGAAAATATTTCCTGCTATACAGTAGTGTGCAATGAAATTCGGACAAGTTCAATTTCCTTAATAAAAATTAAGGAATGATTTTTTCTGTAAACATATTTTTGTTTTATATTATCATTACTGCAATACTTATCTAAAAGATAAGTTAACTTTATATTTTGTCATCTGATTGGAAATGAGTTAGTACACTGAAGATGAAAATTGCTAAGAAAATTTAATGATTTTTATTTTAAACATATTTTTTTTTTATGTCGTACATACCAGTCAATTTTTCATAACTAATTATTATAAATTTAAAAACTTGAAATTACTTTATTTATCTAAAGCTCATATTTAATATTTAGACCGCCTTTTGTGTTTATTACGGATTGTCATGTCATATAGATTTTAGTTATGGAACCAATAATGCCTTCTGTAATGCATTACTTAAACCTACCATTGTCTGCGGATTATTTTGATATACATATATACTTTCTACTTCATAATACCTAAAACATTTTCAATGTAATTGAAGACAAAAATAATATCATAGTACAGATTCAATTGTCGTTTAAGTACTTATTTCTAATGTTGGTGAAATCTATACAAATAAAATTTTATAAAGTTTTTGATCTGAATTTTATTCAAATTTTTTAATAGTTAAAAGAATTCTTCGTACCTTATCTGTTGTGTGACCTACTTGTTTAGTAGATATGTATGAAACTTTTAGTTTTAACAAAAATAGAACTAATAGTTTTTCATCCACTAAACCTCTGTGATATCTATTCAGTTATATTTTTGAGTTTTGAGCAAAACTCACAACTTTAACCAAGCTAACTGAAATAAAGTCAAGTCATTATAGCATTGGTTTTCTTTATAGCATTGGTTGAACTATTCATGGGTTTAATGATGTCGATAATTATTTTTCAAGTTGTCTCCGTAAAAGGTAATTTTATAGAGCAAAATGCCACAATATTTATACTTTTGATGGGGTTCGTGCAATTGTTGATGTAGTTATTATGGTTCCTTCTGCCGTGGTAAGGCGTAATAAGAGTTTTATGGATAATATAAATTTATGTAGTTTTGGAACGAAGTACCAAAAATTTATTTTTTACTATTGAAGTCTTTCGTTTTCTTCCAATTAAGGTGGGTTTTAACTGCTAAAAATTTTAAGTGTGATATTTTGTAGGCTCTAAGGAGGTAGATAACTTATTGAATTTTTACATAAGAACAAAATAGACGGTTGCAAGGAATTTTTTGAATTTCTATTTGGTAATTTATTTTATACACAAAAAAACATTGTTAAACCGTTAAAATCATTTGTTGAAAATTTTTGTTTTTATTTCTAGATACATTTACTCAAAAAAGTATTTAAAAAATTTTACCGGTATATATGAACTATCCCTGAAATTTTAAAAATATACTTCATCAAAGTATAACATTCCAAATTCGCGTAAAAATATCCAGATTTCAGGGATAAATATCCCTAGTAAATGATATTTATTATTGTTGTTGTACGTATGGAGTTTTCATATAAAATAAAGTCATTCCATGTTATCTTCTCAGCCAACAAAATATTATCACAATTAAAATGTTCATAAGATAATACCCACAACTGAGATGAGATGAATAACAAATGATTTTTCACATTCTATTATCGCGTCAATAAAAATTATGTCAGCACTTCTTTATAAATATACCAGCAAAGTTACCCGACGGTGTCCGCATCGAATACAAAATGTACAGAATTTGATTTGAATTTATGCTTCAATGAAAAGAGGATTCAAAGTTCTTATTATTAATCTAGTACCAGAGTTTCGGCTGCTTCAAATTTTTCAAAGCAATATTGGAGCTGCTACTTTTAATTCCAATTGGTGAGGAGGAAACCGTGTCAAATCAAACGAATAAAGAAACTCTGTTCGGTGTTAACAGCTTCATTTTCATTAGTAACTATATCTATCCATTTGTACCCGCTGAATACTCTGCCGTAGTTTCTGATTAATAAAATTAATATTTTTTGGAGCTAATTCGTATAACCATTTCACATAGGCATGTAAAAATTTTATACTGATTTCTAAAATACTTTTTCAGTCAATTCTTCAATACTTTATATGGTTATACTGATCGTTGCTATTTCAATTTTAACATTAAAGTCTTCTGAAATTTGGCCTTCACCAAGCTGTGTTAAGTTCATTAGCTTACTGCAAATGTTATTTATACGAAATCGGTAACAGTCGTTTTTCTTTATCTTTGAAAGAATATCAAGTGCAAATTTTCATGTCTGTAGCACAATTGGTATTTGAAATATTCCTGATAGGTTCTAAGGGTTGTATGGCACCGACCCGAATCAGTCCAAATTTTCGAAATCGGTAACAGTCGTATTTCTTTATTTGTGAAAAAGTACCCAAGTGTAAGTTTTCAGATCTGTAACACCTTTGGTTTTTGAAATATTCTTGATGGGTTCTAGGAGTTGTATGGCAGCTAGACGAACCAGCCCGAATTTTCACAAACTGTAAAATACATGTTAGTTTATTTTTGATAGAGTACCCTATGTATAAATTTTCATTGCTGTAACATAATTGCTTTTTGAAACATCCCTGATTAGGTGCTAGGAGCCTAAATCTGTCATTGATAGCCAAGGCTGTCATTTGATAGCATTTGATACCCAAAGCTGTCATTTGACCACTTGATCATGAATAACTGTGCAAAATTTCAGAACTCTATCTTTAAAACTCTGGACGTGCGTATAGAGAACAAACAAATAAAGAAATGAACTTTCCCTTTTATAATTATAAGAAGATAAAGCGATTAGAAATCATTTTTCAATTTCACTTGAATCTGACACGTCCTAGGTTTTATATGAGCTTTTAAAATATTTTTGATGAATGGTATCCATCCTTCCTAAAAACAATATTTTTTTATATAGTTAAAAACTACCATTAATTACGTATTTGATTAAATTATAATTTGAATATTAAATTTACTGCAGTTGCGCACACAGATTTGAGGGAGGTCTGTACCACTAACTATACCTATATAAAATAAAGTATTAAAACTATACCTATATAAAATAAAAATTATCTAAAAATTTAAATTGTCTGGATTTTATTGTGCACTGCTGTATATTATGGTATAGTTTTATACTTTATAATAGTATAATTATTACATGGCCACATGGTGCAATAAGAATCAGATTTGTACCATGTTTTGTAATTTCTTTTGTTTTTTTTTTACTTTTTATTTGAAGTGTATATAGTGTATACTAGAACATAAACTTAATGAGTGTCCTAAAGAATAACAAAAATTATTTTTTTCTAAGAAATATGTTTATTTCGTTAAAAATATATTTATTTAGTTATTTATTTATCTATATTTAACACAGGGTGTTTTCTATATTAGTTAATTGCTATATGCCATTGATTACATTGGCAAGTGGTCATTTTAACGTTGAGGATACTCAACTGCTAGATAATTAAAATGGTATCAGAAGGCTTAAAAGAACTAAGCCGCTAGATTTAATACTATAGAATTTCGTAAGCTTTTTTTTTAAGAAAATAATACTAGAAATAAATGAAGGGTTAGTTCGTCGGGCTAGTTTTAATGGGAGAGGTGTGGCTTAGTCAGTAAAAATTTGACACACAATGGAAGCTACTCTGCTCATAAAAATGTAAATTCAGCAGACAATTCAGTTTTGACAGGCATAATAATGATTACATATGATTGTGGCTGTTATTCTACCATAAACTAAAATAAGATCTAAATAATGACGCAGTCAAAGGTATTAAGATTGATAGTTGGCGCGCCTTGGTTTGTCAATAATGATCATACATCGTGATTTGCAAGGGGGAACCTTTAAGGAAGAGATTAGAAGCATAAGCGGAAAGTTCCAGATAAGATTAGCTGCATTTCCAAACAGACTGGCAAGCAGCTTGTTGGCTGCAAGTGATGTAAGTCGTCTTAAGCGTTCTATCATCATGCAGCTACCCAATAGACAATATGAACAAATTAAATGGGGGTCAAGAAATACAATGGAGTATAATGTTGGCATCATGGATGATTGTGCACTGGGTTATCTCATCCGCTAGTCGGTGCAATTTACCTGCATAAAAATGTCATACAAACTACTAAATGTCTCCTTCAGAGACAGATTGTTATGTTTCATTGGGAAATAAAAAAAAAAAAACAAAAATAATAATGACTTATACCAGTGTACTGACATAGAAGACACCCGGTATTTTTAATATATATATATATATATATATAATTATACTATACATATAAATTAATAATATATAAATGTATTTAAATAGTTTTGTAAATTTTTTCATTCCTTTTTCTACTCTAGTATTATAATATGTATATATAAATATTTGTAAGTAAATACTTATATAATAAATAATAATATATACAAATAAATAAATTATTATTTTTTTAAAATAGATTTTCATTTCATTCATACCATATTAACAGTTTCTTTTATGGCAATAGAAAATTTTCTCTGCTGAGAATTGAAGAGAAATTTTTTAACAAAATGTTGTATAGGAATAGTTTCTGGAATAGCCTACCATATCCTCCAAGGCTAATTGAGAGGGTAAACAAACAAAAAAATGCACTGCGAAGTTCTACTTTGATTAATGCTTTATCATTCGGGAGTTATGAACTTTTAACGATGTTTTTCCAATTAAAATACTTATTATAGATAATAGAAGATATAATGTAAAATAAAATCGCAGCCAAATAAGGTAAAATAAAATTATGTAATCATTATTTGAAGCTGATTGGAATACTCTTCGAAAACATTTTCCATCTTTGTCCCAAGTCTCTTCAATCGGATGTTAAACAACTCTAAAAGGAAGTATTATTAAAAATTAATGAACATATCATTTGAAGTCTGTTTATTAAAACAAAAACACTATTAACATACATACTTTTTAAGTTCGATTTTGTTTCCCTATACATTTAAGTATAATGGCATTAAGTATAGTCCTTTTCGAAAATCATATAGGCTATAGTACAAAAACCTCCTGGTAAGATTCCCTAACATAAGGTTTTTTGCGATAAAATAAGAAAAAAAAAAAACAAATTATAACTCCTATGATTTTCTTAAGGGAAAAAATTTTTTATGTTAATTTTAAGGAAGAAAAAAAGGAATAATGGATATACAGAAAAGTTGTATATAGTGAATACTGTTTTTTATTTTGCTAATCAGGCTTTATATCATTTATTTTTTATATAAAAATATTAAATTAAATATATTTTTATATAAAAATATTAGAGAAAATTGATTTTCAGATACTCCTTCGTATTTTGGAAATTGTATTAATTTGTTGATTGGTCATGTACAATGGTACTTCTGTTATTAATCTTCATTCTTTCAGATTATTGGCCACACTGGATAACAAGTGAGCCAAGTTCATAACTGTCCAAGTTCATAGCTTTATAAATTAAAAATTTGGTGTTTAATGTCATAGGAGAACATTGTATCAAATCAGCCAATAAAATTTACTTAGCTTCAATACCAGCTGTTTTTTTTTTACAATGGATATGCTTTTTCACGTGTATATTCAGCATAATAAACGGACAAGTTTCTCTCTATAGTTTAAATGTGATATTTAATTTCACTAATTCAAATTCTCCAATTCGGTAACCATTATTAAATTTCATTTATGCTACGTTACAATATTTCAGAAGAATACGCTGAGTGTAAACGATATATAAAATTGAGAGTAAAACATACCACAGTGGTACTCCTGACATAACTTTATAGTTTGACTTATAGACAGCTTGATGTATCTTCACCAAAAAGTATCTTTCTATAAGTTATGACCGTAGAAATATATAGCAATGCTGAGAGCAACTGTTTAAATTTGTATAGCAATTCTTCATGCCATATCTTATGCCATACCTTATCGAAAGTATCCCACAATGCCACTGTAAAATAGGTTAGCTTAGCTTGATCAACTGTTCAATTTGTTCGATTGTAGCATGATTGTTTCTAAAGTCTTAAAGAACAATTTTGTATTTTTTCTATAGCGGTTTTAATCATTCTAAGAATAGTTTTTTAAATAATTTTAGCTAGAAGACTAATGTTCCTAAGATATAATTTCTTTATTTGGACTGCTAAGTAATAGGTTACCTCATTTTTTGTAGGTACTACTTTCGATTAATATGGAAAAAAGCCAGATCTTAGAACAGCATTAATGATGTACATTAATAAATATTTTTTTAACCTTTCGGTAATTCTTTTCTTTTCAATATTTTACCACTAATTTGATCATAATCTGGAACTTAATTTTTGTTTTGATGTTATTTTTAATCATTGATATTTTTTCTTTCATTGTAAAATTTCTAATTGGTAGGTTCATTTGAAGTGCAATTTTAAAAAAGTTTTTCCATGTTTCAGTATTTATGTTTGGTAGAAATGGCTGGAATACTTCCTTCAGATGTGTTGCGAATTCTTTCACTTTGTCTTGGTTACTAAAACATTTACTGATTGTAGTGTAGATGTAATCTTGAAGATATCTAGATAGTGTAATCTTGAAGATATCTTGTTCACAACCTCTTCATTGTTATAACAATGAAGAGGTTGTGAACAAGATATCTTCAAGATTACACTATGGGAAGATGATAAAATTCGAAGTCCCTCAGGGTTGTTTGCTAGTTTGTACACCTAATACACAGCAGATTTGCCAACAACAGAGAACATAGTTACTGTAACGCTTGCCGACGACACAGTAATATTATCAACAAAATCAAGCAACTCAGATTGAAATTTAACAGTCTATACTGGTTAATAGGACGTTATTCGCAGCTGTCAATGAAATGCAAAATCCAGTTATACAAGGCCGTCTTAAAACCCATCTGGTATTGTGGTATAGAAGTGTGGCGTACCACAAGTAACTCCAACATTGAAATACTGGAAATGTTTCAATCGACAGTATTGCGATCGATAGTAAATACCCCATGGTTCGTCAGAAACGAAGAAATAAGAAAGGATCTAAAGCAAGAAAGGAGAAGCAAGAACTTTGCCAGGTTGGAATTACCAGAGAAATACTTTGCCAGATTGGAAATACATCCAAATGGTCTCGCATCGCAGCTGAAATATACAGACCAACATGTGCGAAGGCTGAAAAGATTTCATCCCACAAACCTAAGAACTAGATTTGTGAATAGTCTAACGACGAATCCCGACTAGTCTGATCATATTTATTTAACTTCGAACATGAGTTAATGAACTCACTCATCACTTGTAAAAAACAAAAAAACATAAAAAGCCAAAGCAGATTACTTAATATCATCTAATAATGACATACAATTATTAGTTTAATTTAAAGACAGATTATAAAGTTAAATAATAAAAAAAAAAATATATATATACATATATGCCTAAGATACCTAAAGTTTATAGCAGGCATAATATCTTCAAGTTCAGATTAATGTTTATTATTTAAGGAGAAATATTGGTAAGCAGAAAAAAAATATAATAAATACACAAAAAAAAATTAAATTTGATAGTAAGATTGATTTAACACGTTTAAAAATCCACCAGAATTCCTAAATATCTTTTTTACAAGACAAACACCAGAAGTAAGAAATTATAAGGAACATATTATTAGGAAAATTAATATAGAATTGGTTTTTGCTTCAATAGGTGCTGAAATTACAAAACTATCAGGCTCTGGAACTTATTGATTCCAAAAACATAAGTTTACATAATGTTGTCTCCGTTGTATGCAATAGAAAATTTTAAACCAGAATATGAGCAGTTGTACACCTATGACTCACAACTGTAGAGCAAAAAAAAAAGGAGATTAGAGAACAAAAAAAATGTTCTATGTACCTAATAAAAGTACCTAAGCTTCGATGTCTAAGATTTTTTGTTTTATTTTGTACTCAATTAATTGATTTTATTATAATTTTATTAATATATTGTTACATCACAAAAATCTCCTTCAATTATTATAAATATTTTTTATTGAACCGCATTTAACCTAATTTTTTTTCTTTTTGCAAGTTATTCCAAAAACATTTGCAATTTCCAGATACAAAATTTCATTAAGAATAAAGTGTTAGGAAGCTACTAAAATTTTTAAATCGGTTCAGTGTCGGATAACATGTTTTGGGGATTCTGAGGGAGATGTTGTATCGGCGTAGAACTTAATGACAACTAATGACTGCTTTCCAAAAATGTATATCTTTAGTGGCGCATCTTATCCTTTCAGTACGAAAAGAACATTTGAATGTATCCTTGTTGTTTTGATGTTTTTGTATAAAAAACCGTTATATCTGTTGATCTAGTAAATATATATATATTCAGTTATATATTCTAGAAAGATACAAAATATTTTTTTTTTATCCTTTTTCTATATAAAACTAGGAATGTGCCTTTTACGAAGTAACAATCTTCTGAATTAAATTTTACATCAGCTTATTACATTACTATGTAAAAGGCGCAAGATTTTTTTTTTTGTATAAAAACACTGTAGATAGATAATTTTTTTTTTAAGATAAAGCTTTTATATAAACGAAGAGAAACAGACTCTTCTAATAAGATAAAAATATTAAACATTTTCTTAGCAAAATTTTAAAATATTTGGTTTTCAAGGAAAAGGTATATGAAAGATTGTTTTTTTTTTCAAAAATTTTCAATTTTGAACTACAATATCTGCCTAACGGCAACATTTGTCGTCATCAAATAAACGTTACAATATTTTTCAGATTGCTATCTTACTTGCTAGATAACACCGAACACATACTATATATCTACTAGATCAACTGATACAAAAACACTAAAACAACAAGCATGTTATCAAATATCCTTTTTGTACTTAAAATACTAAATGTTATGTCCATCTATTATGGACATATATTTTAAAAGTTGGCAACATCAATTATTTTCAGGATACACTGATTTGGTCACAAGCTTGTCTTATATTTGATTGTTACTTCGTAAGAGGCGACTTAGAAAACGATTTATTTTAATAAATGTATATATATTCTAAACTATTCGACGTAGACATAAACTATGTATGTATGAGTTATAGTAAAAAAAGAGACCTTTCTAACACTATATAAATATTGTGGGGGTTTTCTGGTAAAATCTTGAGGTATTTAGTTTTTCAAGAAAGAAAATTATGGCCCGGAATTGGCAGTTGGTATGTCTATTGGTAATATCAAACTATCGATAGAAAACATCCTGAAGAGGGAAACAAACATTCTTTGGGAGTCTCCAAAATATATGTACCAAGAACAAACACCAAAATAACCAACTTCCTGCTAGCTCTCAATAGAGTAGACTAAAGGAAGATGTTGGGCATACTTACTGGTCATAACCAAATGTGAGTGACGACCCAACTTGCAGACACTGTCTGGAAGAGGAAGAAACCTCTACACATGTTGTAGGAGAGTGCCTAGCTCTTTCAAGGCTGAGACTCAGGTTGTTGGAAACGCACTACATAACCTCAGAAAACTTCTGCAGAATAGAACCTATAAACCTATTGGCCTTTATCAAAAGGGTCGAATAAGTTAAGGGTGGAGGAGGGCATAAAGGGCTAAAAGGCTACATGCCGGCCCCGACATATTAAGGCCACCTCCGTTTTAAATAAAAAAAAAAGAAAGAAAATAAAGATTGTTTAATTTTTCCAAAATTTTCTCAACTCCAGCTTGCTAGAGATATGCTCATTAGGTCATAGACCGATACAACATCTCCCTCAGAAGAGCCCATGTTTTTTGATGAAAGTGTTATATATTATTAATATATAATTAAATAATGACTTAAGTAAAAGGGAACTATGCTCTTTAAGAATGCCTAGTTCCTGACAATAGTAGTAGTTTGTTGATATACCATTATATTTTTAAAATTAATATATAAATAAATACTCCAAAAACATTTCACTTTATGCAACAAAACTATAACTACTGTACATATACTCAATATACGAAAAGATAATTATATCTAAAACTACTGGACAGAAAATAAAAAAAAAACAAAAGATAGATGTAAATAAAAATGAAAAAAAAAACAAGTGACAGTTAACTGATACACCCAATTACCTGATACAATATCTTGAATTTTATCCTTAATTGCTTGACTTTTATTTATCATATTAGCATGAGATCCTAATTATTTTATATCTTCTATATTGCAGCATAATGTTATTTATAGATTGACAGATGGAATTAACTAAGAAAATTATTTAACTATGATGATAATAATTCTAAAATTTGCAATTTAAATTTAAGACTTTTGATTTAAAATTAAATTATTTTTTTCTTTTTTTTTATGTAATATTTTTAAAATTAAAATTTTCCTTTCATTTGATTTCATTTTGATATTCATTTAATTTGTATAATATGATATATCCAATTAAAATACAAATTAAATAATTGTTTTTTGATTTATTAAAATTTTGAATATAAAAAAATAATTTCATATTATTTACAATATTTTATTTTAATACATTCAATATCGTATATATATGTATTTATATAAAATGTAAAATATCATATATTTATATGAATATTTAAGTATATTATTGTGTCAGATTTATCAAAAAGATTACATATTATATACATACATATGATGCATGTATATATAAAATGAGAAATAATATACAAATATTAAAAATTAAAATTTATGGATGTCAACCAAAAAGGAACTGTTTCCTGTATTTCTTTTTATTTTTATTTTTTTGTTTCTGGATAAATGAATCTATTAAAATAAATTAATTTATTTGTCAGCTATATTATAAATAGTATGCATGTATATTGTATAGAAATATATATTATAGGTAAAATGTGTAAGTTCATTTTCGTACGTTCATCAAGGATGCAATTTTATTTAACCACTCAATCAAGTGTTTATTTTGTAAGGAAAAAAATATGTATATGTATTTTATTTTTATTAATAATTACATATATATGTAAATATATACAATTATATGTACATAATACATATATAATATATATATAATCTATTTATAACAATAAGAAGAAAATTTTCAATCGTCGTGTCCAGACAAAATAAACATATCAAGGAAAATGTAAATAAATTTAATACATGCCTGTTAACAAAAACAACATTTTTGCATGTTAAACAAGTAAAACTATTAAAGCTATCAGCAAAACAACATTCACGCAGAGATTGGTCAAGTCTTGTGTTTATGTAAGTAATAATAATAATATCCAGCTTGTATATACAATATACAATTACTAACAAATAATATAATAATAATAACTATTAACTATTTATATTTATATATAAGTACTACATTATAATATAATATAATGTTTGTTTATAAATTTTATGGAAGAAAATTATGAATTCTAAAACAAGCAAAGAATAAATACAAAAAAAAAGAATAAAAAAAAAATAAATAAATAATCAGATTTGACACTTTGATCGAGTAAACGATACAACTTATAAATTATATGTAACATAACAAACATCAATATACAAAATAAATATATAAGTTGATTAAAAAGTTTAAAGAAAGAACGAAAGAAGCTATTGGAAAATATGAGCTACATAATATTATCAGTAATGTGACTCTTCACTTTACAGAATGTCAGCTGTATAAATCTATATCATTCATCTGATCATACAGTCTTCAGTTATTGGTATACATATTGTTAAATTATTAAATTAAATAAAATGATATATTCATATAAGTATGTACCTCCCAACAAGAAATACCATATTATAGACATAGAAAAAGTAGTCTACTATAGGTACTACTTTTTCTATGTTATAGAACTTTAGAATAAATTGTATAGAGAATAATAAACGATTTCAGAATATAGGAATGGCAATGCATATACAAGTGATAGTAAGTACCTCACAAATTTACTGCAGTAAATTTTTAATAAACAGGCGAAACCAATTTAATTTTCTCCTTACTTAATTTATCATCAAATGATGTGTGTTATTGAAGACAATGATAATTGTGAATTTTTAACATTCATATTTTTTCTAATGATTAGTATTATTTTTTCATTGACATAATGAACTTAATAATATCTTTTTGAATTTTTCATAATTATCTCTCAAATTCATTAATATTTTAATCCTTATTTCAAGTTTAAGTAAAGTTGAATTCAGGATAAAACTATTGCTAAAGCCGGAGTGAATGAAAGTTCATCCATGATAGATTACTTTCTTAAAAATAAGTTCGAAATATTCAACCATTTGCAATGCTTGTGTTGACCAAAACAATAACTTTACAGGTATATGACTTTTACATTCACTTGTAACGGTATCTAAACAATTTGATTAAGTTATTAATACATATCCAGCTGGGGTTTGAAATATGGGACTAATCAAGCATAGTGTTAAAATAATAATAGTGAATTAAAAAATAACGATGAACAAAATCATTTTAAAAAGGCCGTGTTTTCCTAGAGATCCAATAGAAAGTATGATGAATGTCCTTCTTTAATCCCATTGGAGAGTGAACGTCCTCCTAAAGAGCCTGTTAGTTTTGGAGCCTTGTTTGGCCAGTACATCGGCTCTCTTATTCCCACTTATGTTACTGTGACGACAAACCCAGAGTACAGAGATCGAAATACGGTCAGCTAAGCTTTTAATTTCGTTTCGGCACCAGCTTAGAGCAGACAATTTCCGACACCAAAGCTTTGATAGGGGATTGCTTATCCGTGAAGATGCTGACTTTCGTTTTGGTTGTATGATTATGATATTGGTAATAAGTAACAATATGTGGCAATCCTGTTTTGTAATTAACTTACTTCACAGCTAAATTTTGAGAAACACTGATTATTTTAAATACTTTTTGTTTTTATTAAAGTTTTGACAGTTTTTATAAAACATAAAAATTGTAACAATGTGATTGCCAAAAAGTATTAAATTTTTTTATTTATTTGTTTATTTTGGTGTATTTTGTGATAATTGTTTGCTATTAATTTGTGTATTTATGATAATTCGGTGTTAAAGTTTGGTTATTATAATTATTTTATTCACATAATATGTAAATTGTATTTAAGTAATTGAAAGTGAATAAAGATCGTATTGTTATATAAATTGAAATAACAATGTCGGCAAGTATTAGTAAATTTTTAATTATAAATTAGTTTATCAAACAAATTTTTTATTTAAGTTTTTTATTTTCTATTTTTTATTTTTTTGTAAATAAACAAAATTCAGTGTTATATGTGTTTAAATTAGTTTTAAGACAGCATGGAGCATTATCACAGTAAGTTATATTTCATTTATGTGTAGTAATAGATTGTTTATATTAATAAACCACTAAAGATATTATGGTATTAAATGTTGTGCATATACAGATCAGTAATCACTCTAAGAAATTAAACATTTATTTCTAAAGTTTAATAATAGTAGTAACAATGGAAGTAATAATTAAGCGTTATGCGTTTACTAATTAATAGAAGTAATAAAACTACATGGATAATTGTTTAGATAGTTATTTTTTTTTATAGCAATTACCAATGTTATTAGATATTTTTATATGTAAAACTTCACTTGTATTCTGATTATAAATTAATATTAGTGTATGAACTGATCTTATGCAAATACTAGTGTTCCAATACAGAACAATAAATTTAAAATAAAAAATGTCTAAGAAATTACACAAATAGTTAGAATTTTTACAATAAAAAAAACTTTAATCAAATTCGTGATTAAAATAATCTAAGTATTACTAACTTATGGTATATTTCACCAAATTTTCAAAAAAAAGTAGGAATAACCAAAGAAATAAATTAATTAAACAAGAGCGCAAAATTTACCAACCGTACCGTACCAAGATATTGTCTGTTGTGTTTTGATAATTATGGGTTCGAATCAAATAATGATTACTAAATCATTTTCCATTTTCCCCAAACCACCCTTCCTTCCTTCGATTGTTTTAATTTTCTTTTTTTTTTTTCATTTTTATTTACATCTGTCTTAATATAAGACACCTAGTAATATTCCTTACATTTTGGGTAGAGTATAACTATACAATCATTTTATATAGTAATTTTTTTCTAAAATTCATTTACATTATATTTTTGCTTATTTTTTTTTTTTAAACTTAAAATCTATTTATTAAATCATGTGGTCTGTATTTTTTCAGGCGTCTATTTCTTATTCTTTCTTGTTCTGGTAGAGTGCTAATTTCATTGTTAGAATGGGTTGATATTTTTTGTTGATATTTTAAACTTGTCTTGTTAATTTCTTCATTTATTGTTAGTATTTTTAAATCACGGTGTAGATCATCATTTCTCACATACCATTCGGCTCTCGCTATCGTTCTAATTATTTTTGATTGTGCTCTTTGTATTAAATTAATGTTGGTTTTGCTTGAGGTACCCCAGATTTCTGCACCATATGTCCATATCGGTTTTATGATTGTTTTGTAAAGTAGCAGCTTGTTGTTCATTGTCAATTTAGATTTATTTCCCAAAAGCCATTGTAGTTGTCCGGATTTTAGCCTTATTTGCTTACGTTTGTGGATTATGTAGTTCTTCAATTTATTGTCAATGTGCATCCCTTGGTATTTAGCTTGATTTTCGGTTTTATTTCTTTATTATTTATCATTAGGTTCAGGATCGTATCGAGTTCTTGTTGTATATATAACTTGAGTAGTTTTGTCTTCATTAATTTGGATATTCCAAGTTTTGAACCAAGTCATTGTTTTATTCATAATTTTTTGTACCTGTTTAGTAGCTGTTTTTAAGCAGTCATGTGAAGCAATTGGAACAGTATCATCTGCAAATGTTGCTAATAGTGTATTCTGTTTTCTTGGTATTGGAATATCAGCTGTTTACAGGAGATATAAAACTGGACCCAAAACACTGCCTTGTGGTACTCCTGCTTCTATTTTACTTCAGACTTGTATTTAACAAAGAAATAACGATCACTTAAATAGCTTTTTATAATTAGGTAATATCCCTTTGGCAAGAAGTTTCTCAGTTTATGTAGTAGGCCTTCGTGCCAGACTTTGTCGAACCCTTTTGCCACATCTAAGAAGATACCAGCACAGAACTTTTTAACATCCAGGTCCATAGCTATTTTATTTATCACTCTATGGACTTGTTGTATTGTTGAATGTTGTCGTCGGAATCCAAATTGGTGATTCGGTATTAGATTTTTTTGTACTAATATTGGGTCTAGTCGATCAAAAAATAGTTTTTCGAATATTTTTGAAAGAATAGGCAAGAAACTAATTGGTCGGTACGATGTTGCTAATGTAGCATCTTTTCCAGGTTTAAGTATTGGTATGACTTGGGCTACCTTCGAGACTTTAGGAAATTCTTTCAACCTAAATATAGCATTGAATATATTTCTTAGAAATTCAATTGTTTTTTCAGGAGCTGCCTGTTCATTATTTTACCTGTCAGTAAATCATAACCGGGAGATTTTTTATGTTTTATTCTCTTTTTGATGCATAATTTTATTTCTTCTGTAGTGACCCATTTAATGTTGACTTCATTATTTTCATAGTCAGTTATCGGTAGACTGCAGCTATTGTTGTTTTCATTTGTGAATGTTTGTTTGAACTCGGAGAGTAATATTGCTTTTTCATTGTTTGTTCTAGCCCACGTTCCATTGCTTTTCATAATAGGAGGGTTATGTGGAGTCGTTTGTTTCAAATTTTTTGTAGCCTTCCATAAGGAGTAGTTAGTTTCAGACGTTGCTGTTAAATCGCTTAGATAATTATTAATTCCTTTGTTTTGTTGTTCTTTCAGTATTTCTTTTAATTCTTTAATAGCTTTGTTTAAGATTCTGTTATCTTCTGGTGATCTTGTAATTTGCCATTTTTTCCTTAATTTCCTTTTTTCTTTTATTTTCTTCTTTATCCTATCATTAACTGGGTAGAATGATTTTCTATGTGTTATGCTAGGTGTTGATCTGATAGAGGCTTCGCTGATCACGTCACCAAAATATACAATAGCACTTTCGAGCTCCCTTGCTGATTTCAAACTGATATTAGTGCTTAACTCTAATTGTATTATTTCGCGAAAAGTCTCCCAATCTGTTTTTTTTTGTTATGTAGAGTGCATTCTTGTTGCTCTAATAAGGCAATCGTGCTGTATTCTAGTATTATAGGTGAATGGTCAGATGATAGCTCTAAGCATGATTTGATTGTCATTTTATCCATAGTCAAGTTTTTTAGTATACAAAAATCAATTAGGTCGGGCTTTTTGTTTAAGTCACTTGGCCAATAAGTAGGCTCTCCAGTGCTTAGGTGCTTACAATTGTTAATTTTTATAGCATTTAATAGTTTTTTACCTTTGCTATTTGTGATTCTGGATCCCCATTCCGTGTTTTTTGCATTGAAATCCCCTCCTACAATGAATCGGTTTCCTAAGCTCTTGATATAATGATCATATTGTGCCACATTTATGTTATGTTTAGGAGGCCAGTAGAGAGACGATATAACCATAGGCCCATCTACGTCTTCAATTTGTATTAAAGTTGCTTGTATTTTTAAAATTCAAATTCGATCGTTTTAATTATCTTTAAAAATAACATTGATTATTTTTTGCGTAGGCTGTTCATATACAAGTATATAAAATTTTGATGATTAAAAAAATGCTTACTAACGAAAACGAATTTTTAAGTTTGGATTTTTATTTTACTAACTTCACGTGAATTCGTAAAGCTATAACTTCGCACACCACCACCAGATCTTATAGCTGAAACTGCTAAGGGGTGCGAAGACCACTGGTTAAGAACCAATATTCTCTATAGTATTCTGTAATAATTTAGTTTTAATAATAATAATGGGGGATTCAGAGGCGATAATGTATCGGCGTAGCACCTAATGACCATATCGCAAGGATAGCTGGATTTCCTAGCTTCCCGAAAATATATGTCTAGTGGTGTATTTTATCCTTTAAGGACGAAAAGGACGTTTGCAAGTATCTATCTCATTAGAACTCTCTCTATTTTTCTTCAGTTATATATAAGCTTTATTTAAAAAAAAAATTATCTATTTTATAGTGCTTTCACATAAAAAAATAATGTTGCGCTTTTAACAAAGTATTGTAATAAGCTGGTGTAAAATTTAATTCAGAAAATTGTTACTTCGTGAAAGGCACATTCATAGTTTTATATAGAAAAAGGATAAAAAAAACAATTTTTTTAATTAAATGCTTATATCTTCTATACTATTCGACGTTGACATAAAGTATGTATGCATAAGTTGTAGACAAAAGAAGACCTTTCCAACAGTATAAAAATATTGAGGCGGTTTTATGGTATCATCTTGAGGTATTTGGTTTTTCAAGAAAAAAAATTAAGATTAGTTTTTTTTTTCTTCAGAATTTTCTACTTTGAACTACAATATCTCCATAACGGCAGCACCAATCATCATCAAATAAATAATAAAATATGCTCTAGACCGTTATCTTTCTAGAATGCATAACATAACTGAATATATATATATAACAATATATACTGAATATATATATAGAACAACATCAAAACAACAAGGATACTTTCAAAAGTCCTTTTCGTACTTAAAGCATAAAATGTGTCACTAAAGATATATATTTTTGGAAAGCTAGCAATTCGAGCTATCTTATATGGTCATTCTACGCCGATATAACATCTCTCTCAGAAGATCCTAATAATGTTCAAAATTTGATTCCCAGCTGTTTTTTTTAAAAATGATATTAACTTGTTAGATTGGAGGTGATATTTTTAAATAAAAATATTTTTAATGAATATAAGTAGAAGTGCATGTATGATCTTGCAAAATAATTATATTTTAAATTAAAACTATTTGGTGGCCTTGGTAATGTAACGACCAAGGAGCATGAGTTCAAACACCGTAAGAACCAAAAAAATTTTCAAATGGTGAATATTACTCAAAATGTAATTTTCAATACAACCGTTCTTACATCGGTTCTAATATAATATAATAATTTATAAAGATATACATAATAATTAAAAACTATAAAAATAATATAATATATAATATAGAAAAATATATACCAAATAATTACTATATATATGTATAAAGGCTCACATTTTGAAATGGAAAAGAACCTATAAGTTGTCCAGCAGATTTATCTGTAGGATTAAGATCCACTATTTGTTTGTCGTTAATTTTAGATAAAAAATATTTGCTTATTATTTTTTAAATACTTTAGAAACAAACGTTTTATTCTTTTAAATATTTGAATTTATAAAGAGTTACTCTTTGATAACAACAATAATTCTACATTTTTATGTAAACTCCTTACTAAATTTTACATTTATGTAAACTCTTTAATAAATCAAAAAGAAATATATTGTTGTAGTGGTAGCGACATCAAAACCATTAAATAATCAAATTTACTACAATATGTATAGTAATATACCGTTAGAACATATTATTAGTGATTGGAAGTCTTATAAACAATGCTTTGATTTATGATGAATAATTTAGAAAATATATATATATGCTGCATAAGACAATTATTACAATTTGTAACATTTTTTTGGGTAGATTTTAGATATTTTTCCATTTTTACAAAAAAATTGTGATTTTTATTTTGCTTTTCCAGAAAATTTTATTTTTTGCTTGCATTTTGACAGGATTGGTTCGGACTAATTTTTAAATCTATAATTCAATATGACATGTTTTTTTGCGTGTATCCCATTTGTTTTATTTTTGCAATTTCCAAGAGTATTTACGATGAACTCCATAGTTTGCTTTATGTAGAGTTACCGTTTTTTTTTTTTAATTTTTTTTATTTTGAAGTGCATTTGTGATATTTTTGAATAACTTCCCCATAATTAGAGCATAGTTCCAAATTTATTTAAAAAAAAATTGTATTCTAAACTAATTTTGAGAAATAATGAAAAAAAAGTTTTTATACTATCCATACCAGGTGTAGGGTCGAACTCACAATTTTCTTGTTAGAAAACTCACATTACACAGCCACTATACTGTAATTTTTTCTTCTCTATTCTTTCTTAACCTTTCTCTTATGTAGAGACAGACATGCTAGCTTTATGTCACTCTTGTATTGGTCGGTTATTTCAGTTTTGCTACAGTTCCTTGTAGGACATTGAGCCAATTATATATCTGTCCTTATTTTTTATGAAATCTTGCTTCTATGTTTGTAGAGCTTTTAGAACCTGTACCTGTAGAGAGAAATTATGATCTCTGATAACTAAATTATATTAATTTATTTTCTTTTGATTTCCAGCTATTGCAATCCAGTTGATGCAATCTTTCATGTAATTTTAATGTAGGTTTTGAATTTTATTTTCACGTCTATCTACATAGTGTTGCGGTTATGCGTTATCTGACTATTAATCAAAAAGTTCGAATGCCGGCTGTAGGGTCCAATTGAATATCCGATGTTCAATTTAATGTTTCTTTTATGGTTTGTAAATTTGCATTAAGATTCTGCATTAAGCATTTTAGATTTTTTAACTACCAATCTTTATGTTTACTAATTAAATGCAATTAAATTTGGTTGTCTTTAATGAAAATTTATAACTCCCCAGATCCAGGAGAACTTACATTTTAGTAATATCTCGATTCACATTTTAATTAATATTTGTTTATTTTTCGCTAATACAATCAAAGTGAGTACTTCCAAATTTTATCCAGGATTCTGTTCAGTCTAGAACATTCATTGTACTGAAACAGGACATTTTTAAAGCTGAACAGATCGAATAATGATGCATATAATAACTTTATTTTACTAAGCTCTCTCTCTTTGCTAACAATAATATTATAATTATTCCTTTTATTTTTATTATTATTTTTACTATTATTGTTATTATTATTATTTTTGTTATGATTATTATTTATTATTATTATTCTTATAATTATTTTTTGTTATTTTTTAGATGACTTTTAAGTAGTTACTTTTTAATTAATTTTTTTTGGAATTCAATTGATTTAATTTTGTTTTGTATAATTTTTTGTACAAAATGTGTAAACTAAGCCTGTATATATTTTAAAAAACAGTTTTACTTATACAATTTGTTGAACACATAAATAAATAAATAAATAAAAGGTTTTTCTTTCCAGTTGTTTTTATACTTGTATAATATGTACTTTCTGATTTATACATAATAGATTGTAGAAAATTTAGTCAAAACAAAAACATATTGGCCTTAGCTCATAGAATTATTATGGAAAAAATATTAAATCTTTAATAAATATTTTTTCATTTATTTATTAGGTAGATAGGTAAGACTAGCTGCCTAAGTCGGCACACTTTGACCAAGAAGGTTCATTGCAATATCAAAGAATCTCGATTCTTCGCGCGGTTTCTACTTCGCGCGGATTCTACTTGCCTCCAATTAATTTGAGCTTTTTACAAGGTTTTTCTGTTTTTAGTACCTTTCAATCGGAAAACCAAAAATTTTTCATTTACATTTTTATTAAATTATAAAATTTCTAATTGATATGTAATTTAGATATTTATAGTTTGTTTTTGTTTACATTCAATTTGAAGATATAATTGGTAATTAATATTATTAATAACGTATATTCTTATTACAAAATTGCATATTATACTCTTTACGTTTTTATATAGTGATAGAATTAATAAATGGCGAATATGATAGTTTATTATTAATGTAAATGGTGGAAAAATATTTTTCTTAATATCTATGATGAATATTATAATATTTTTAATTAATCATATTGGATTAAATTATAGAATATTTGATTGAGGTGTATTTTATTAACTAATTTTATTAACATTGTAAAGCTCTTGGTAGACAATTTGTTGTCATAAAAATGTTGAAGTAATGAGTTGATACTATAATAAGTAATTATTTAGTAGAATATACTGTAACAAGCTCATAAGTTTAAATTTAAAAATTTATTTTATAATCCAAGATTTAAAAAACAACAATTGTGTCTCCTTTTAAAAGTCCACCCCAGTTTCTTGTAAAAAAATTTATTTTTGATTTCCCATTTTTGTTGTGTTCAATGAGTCTAAGCAACCAACACATATTTATTTGTAAATTTTCAACATTTTATCAATCACATTTATGGGAGTACTAACACATATTTAGCTGTTTTTTTTTTTGGACTGTAAAATAACATTAACAATCCTTGTGATAAAATTCTTTTTTCCTGTAATAAAAATAAATTTTTATTTTTATAGTTCAAATTTTGATGTAATATTTGCTGTTAAGGAACCACGTTATAAAATTGACATTCCGTTAATACTATACAGAATTTAAGATATTGTTTTTTGAAATGGTGTTTTATGTTTCTTTTGCGTTATTATTAAAGTTTAATTTGTAAGACTTAAAGTATATACTAACAAATGAAACTAATCTATAGTTTGCTGACTAAGTTTAATTTTTTTAGTTTTATTTTTGATACAAGAGTGTCTTTGTAATTTAAAGTCGTGGCAGCACTGTTTCAAATATCTAATTTTATCTTTGTAGCCATTAATTTTTCTACCAATTTTCAAATTCTCATGCTGCTTCCAAAAATTTTCAGTACTATATACGATTTATTAAAATTGACCTACAACTGAAAAACGAAAAAAAATGAAAATAAAAGTATTAATTTCACTTTTATTCTAAAAACAGACACATGCCACACATCATCCGAAAGATCCCAGGTTTGCCAAAAAAAAAAATCTTTATGGTTTTTCCGACCAGTATTCTTTGTCATTGGGATAAAATAAATTATAATGAATTGAATCTGTAAATTTCTTTTGAATATAATACATCCAAAAGTTGTTGTGACCAACTTAATCAATCATCTTTTAATTTTTATTTTTGCTTCAAATAAAAAAGATAAAAATAGAAAAAAATAAAAGTGCATTTTTACTGTCTGTATCTTAAATGGATTTATTGTTAAATAGCAATGTATAATACTGATTCACCCTTAGCACACTAGGCTATTTTAATCATTTCTAACTAACATATATCAATCAATCATAATTCTTTATGTTAGATAAAGTTGCTTTTATTGCAAATATCCTTTTTATTTTTAATAGAAATGAAAGTCCTTTTCACGTTCACCATCACATATGTTTTGATTGTTAAAAATAGAACACAATAAAAAAAGAAAATAAAACAAAAATTGTATCAATAAAAATAAAAAAAAATCTTTTTTATAGGTTCCAAAATTTCAGTTATTTTTGAGGGTATTGGCTGTTGTTTTTGATTTTTATTATTCATCTCCATTTTTAAAATATGTATACATCCTTATATACATATTTTCGAAAAATTTTTTTAGTTAATGTAGCAAGTGAATGTGTTATGTGAATATACGAATGTGTACATGCAAGAGATTTTGAGGTATGACAGCAGATAAAAATAATATTTTATCATCATCATTATCATGCTAAATATTGGTTTAGAGAGTTTTAATTTTTTTTTACTTTTTTTTGTAAATAAATAACTTTTAAAATTATTTCAAATATTAAAGAGAAAATAGGACTTCTGTTAATCTTCATTCGCTTTAGATCTTTGTGTTGTAAAAATGGTTTTACTTTGGAATGAAACATTATTTTTTTAGCAAGTGATTGTTACGACAACCAAAAAAATTTAAAAATATCATTAAACTGCATCTCTAGAAAGTAACTTTGGTTTTTTGTTGAATTAACTGTAAAGAATATATTTAAATAAAAAATATTTTATATTATCATATTTTTCTTTTAAAAAAAAATGGAGTTATCACATTTTGTATATAACTCCATGTAAAATCGCTAAAATTTCTTTAGGGGCAAATATCTTTGAAACGATTGAAGTTAATTCCACCATGCCGTACAAAAAATTTACTTAATAATTAAAGCTAATTGGACTCATCAGAAGAATAAACTGTATATATATTAGTACTAAAAGCTCCATCAAGTATTAAAAATAAAAAAAAATCGATCCAGAAGGTATTATTATTATAAAATTAAAGCGAATGTAATAAAGTGGATTAACATTAGTTATAAGTTAGGTAAACTTCTGAACTATACATTGAAATTATGTATTCAACAGCGATTTTTTTACTAAGCTGATGATATTTTTTCCTCAATTACGTACTTTAATACCCATTTGTTCTGCTTCTTTTTCAATCTGGAACAAAGCTTTGTCGACCAGCTGTTGTAATTTAGCGATGCTGTCAGTATTCTCCGAAAACAGTATAGTTGTTGAACAAAATTTAAAAATATAATATCGGCTGTACTTATACTCTCGCTAATTGCACTAGTCATTCAAATACTGGATTGAAGAAGTTGTATATATACAAAACTTTACTAAACTAAACTTTTTTATCTGTAACAAAAAATAAATAATAATATTGTAATAGTTGGGAAAATACAATTTAGATAATTTAGATATTTTTATTAATATTAAGATAAGTTAGTTCAATTGATTGTAAACAGTAAAAAAAAATTGCATCGGGTCAATGATATCGAACCTAGGACGCCGCACTGCACCAACGAAATAAAAACAAGATTGACAATGACAAAAATGAAAACTGCTACAAAATATGAACAAAGTGAAGCATTAGTAAAAATACAAAACTAAGTTAAGTGAATGTTCTTATATTCCAAAAGCTCAGCTATCCTGCAGAATCGTGGACAATAAAACAGATATTTAGGAGAAAAACAGAAAAGTTTAAAAAGCTTTTTATATGAATATTGAGAGTTTCATGGACCTAACGAACATTTCAATATAAAACGATTTTAATGTGAAATTCGGACTTCTAGTCCGAATAAAAAAATTAGCCCGTCGCATCTGACATATTTTGGGCACATTTATTATTTATACCCCATTTTGGACAGACCAACTTTGTTTTTATGATCTTGACAGTAACTTAGGTAGAATCATCTCTTCGTGCTTAATTAAGTACGGTACTGTAAAGTTTATACTACAATATCTACAATATTTCGAGAATTTATTTATCAAATCACTGGGTCATCAATTTATTAAATATGGAAAACTATTACTTAACGACTACGGCTTAAGCCTTCTAAAATAAAATATGAATTGACTAATAAAATTTTGTTTTGCTTAAAAAAGGCATTTTCCGGTAACATAATGTATATGAAATAATTATAGTCTTCCATTTTAATAACGGTTGATTTCATACCACAATTATTTTCTTTTGAAATAAAAATTTAACAAATTTAAAAAACTTAAAAAAGACATAATACATGTGCTACTTTAATTTACGGTATTATTATAAAAATACACATACAATCTGCACGCAATCAATATATCCCAATAATTTTAAAAAGGACAAAATTTTCCATATTATTTTAATTTTTTTTTTTCATCTTTTTATTAATGTAATGGATTATCATAACACAAGACTATATGTATTTGCACATATATATTTAGCTGCATTTTGCATTTATAATAAAAAATTATTTTTAAATAAATGGTTCGCTTCACAATTATTATTATAAAATTACAAAAAGAAAATAAAAACAAAAAAAAGGATATCTTTTCGTTAAGTCATTGTACTATGTAGGTAACATATTGTGTGTGAATTTTCCTGAACTCATTCATATACGTATGATTGACATAATGTTGTACAAAGACTTAAGATGAGGAGATGCATATGCGAGAATAATGATATCGAGTTATAAATTCCGTTTAAATGTTAAGCAAAAAATGAAAAATGGTTATATTTTATTTAAAAAAAAAGCTTTTATACGATAATTATTAGTGTGACCAAATCGTTTAAAAAAATTCTGGTTAAGTTTTAAAGAAAAGTTGTTACAATGTTACAATATATCTAAGACAATTCACACGCTTTCAAAAGCTTGTACAGTCCTTATTGAAATCACGGATTGTTTTGAAAGTTAGTGTAATTTTTTTTAAGTGAGTGCAATATTTTAAAAATTACCATAAAAGAGTGAAATTCGTTTTTTTTTAAATTGCTTGTCAATAATTAATTTATCTTTCACTTTTCTTTCTATTGTATATAGTGTGTATTGTGTACATTTAATTTTTTCCTAGATTTTTAAAAAATAAGGAAAGACATTTTTTTAATAAATTGATGTATTTTCACTCCGAAGGTTTTTTCGATAGTTTATTATTTTATACCGGGTTTTGCAGACATAAGTTTCTTATTTTTTGACATAGAATCCCAATTTGCCTAAAAAAGTACCTCTTCCCATTTGAAAATTTCGATTTCGGCAAATTTCGTCGAATTTTGGGCTTAAAAAACCCTTTTCCGGTCGTTCCTGGAAGTTGAAAATATAAGCAATCGATAGAGAACTCTCGATTTACTTAATAAATTTTGTTTTAAAATTCAAAATAACGGCCCCTTTCCCTCTTAAAAAGCTGATACGCATGATCTGGAACACCCGGTATATAAATAAGTACGTTTGTATGTATGCACGTTTGTTCCAGAACTCCTTCCAAAGGCATTAAGCTATTTAATCCAAACTTTACAGAAAGACACTCTATCACCTAGAATCGAGCACAGATTATGTTGAGTTCCAAAATACTGACTGGTTCGGGCACCTGTTAACTATATTATTACATACCTGACAATTTATATTCTGGTACTCTATAAAAACAAATAAATATACCTATTAAAAACAAATAAATTACAATTTTCTAAAATTGGGACTGGTTCGGGAAATTGCCATCCTAACATGCGAAAAGAATATTTCAAAAACCAACGGCGTTACAGCCTTCAAAATTTGTCATCTGGTACTATATCGAAAATAATCAAATATGTCGCTTACCATTTTCTGAAATTGGGACTGGTTCCTGTACCTGTCTCAGAACTCCTAACATGTCAAAAGAATATTTCAAAAACCAAAGGCGCTACAGGCCTGAAAATTGGAAGTTTGGTACTACATCTAAAATAACCAAAATATGCTTTTTACCGTTTTCCGAAATTTAAAATCGCACGGGCAGCTGTCACACAACTTGTAATATCCGCCAAGAATATTTAAAAAGCCAAAGACGTAGCTGACCTCACTACTTTGTATTCTGTTATTCGATCGAAAATAAATAAATATGTCTTTTACTGTTTTTCGAAATTTGAGCTGGTTCTGTTTCGCCATACAACTCCTAGCACTCGCCAAGGATACTTTATGATAAATAATGAAATAAGAAAAAAAGTTTACTTACTTTAATCGGTTGCCAGTTTTCCAGGTTAAATAATCAAAAACTTACCATGTTACCGAACACACTAAATGAATACACGTCAATCGGAACTGTAGTAGATGTCGATGAGGTCACAAATTTTCCACCGAAGTTCTTACATTCATTTGATCCAGCTGGATTACCACAACATTGTATTTTACTTAAAGTGGGATCACCAACAATTTTTTTCCTATATATTTGTCATTTAATTTTAGGAGGTTGCAATTTTCAGTGAAGCTTGCGTTCTCGATTACGATCAACAAGTGAATTTGAGTTTACCATGTTTCTACCATGGGCAACCTTATGGTAGTTTTATACTAAAACAGAAATAATAACTTTATATTTGAATAATATGGAACAAGAGTTAATTAATTAAATAATCAAGAGTACCAAAAATTAAAAAATTAACTACTTACATCTAGAGTTTAATATTTGAATGTAACAGATTCAATGAAATCAATTAGTCTGTGATGTTCAATTGTTATGGCGAAATTACTTCTACCGTGGGGAAATGTTATCAAATGATATTTTCCTTTGACATTCAAAATAAAGAAAACTTCAAGTTTTCTTGGGTAATGCCTGGTAATTCTGCTAGTAATATTATATATATATATATTTTTTTTTATTTTTAAACACTTTACTCATATAATTTTTTTTTTGTTTTTCGTGGATTGTTGGTAATCTTCATAGACATAATGAGCCCCGTAGCTTACATTGCGTGTCAGATTTTTACTGACACTCCGTCCATTAAAACTATTTCCACGGACTAACCATTAATTTATCGTTGGTTTTATTTTCTTAAAAGGAAAGTTTACGAAAATCTAGTTGCTTAGTTCTTTTAAGCCTTCTGGTATCATTTTGATTTTCCAACAGGTGAGTGGCTTCGACGTTAACATGTCCTTCCAGACGAGCCAAATGCTTCGCTGCATATCATTTTATTTCATTTGCTATACAAGGAGTTTCTAAAACTATGAGCAAGTCATTGTTGCGAACATACCAAGGGGGATTTACCATGTTCCGCAAGATTTTATTTTGGAATTTCTGTATACAAAGTACTTATAGAATAAAATAAAAAAGAAGATGATAAAATTCATTGAATTTAAATTAAAAAAAATATATCTAGTTAAATATTTTGCAACACTAATAAATTTTTCCATCAAATTTAACAAATTCAGTTTTACTCCATAAATTCAATTTAAATATAGCAGATTTTTTATTTCAATTAATTTATTTTGATTGTTCGATTGGTTTTAAATTCGTAAAGTTTTTTGTGTTAAAGATATTAAATTTTCTTTAAAAAAGAAAGAGAAAATTTATTCAAAAACTATATTTAAATTAAAATACTGAATATAGATATACATAATACTAGTATATATACATATATATATTCAAATTTAATTAAATACTTGAATAGATAAACAAAGGTTAATTAGCAATATATAGTATGAGTTTTGAGTAATTCAATATGTAAACTGAAAGATATTAAAAAAATAAAAATTATTGTAGATATGGCGTGTAGAGGTGTAATGCATTATTATTTTCACAAATCGAAAGAGGTATAACGTTTTATGATTCATAATATATTTAAAATATATTTCATATTAATAAAATATATACATTCATATAAATTAATGATTAGTCTATAAGACAAGTTTTAATGTTGCAACAATGAAAGGAGTTTTTAGTGGGTTAAAGTCCCACAATCCTTCAAACTGCCTGCCCCGGTAATAGGTAGTCTCTGAAGCCTCTTTCGATGATTTACTACTATCTGAAAAAAAATTTTACATATTATTGAATTGAATATTTATATTAAACTAAATGACCATCTATTTACTGTATTAATTCTACCACTGATTTTGACATTACAATCATTTTCGGTTGAGCTGTGAAATATTTGAAATTTGACATGGACTCAACATTAAAGTTTTGTGGTATTTTTCGGATTCTGCCTGAGCTTATGAACATCATAGGCGACGTAAAATATTACTGGTGCTGCAAGTTGTTGAATTTAGTTAAATCTAAGTATCTAAGCATCTTAAATAAGCTTACATATAAGAAATACTGTTTAGATGACAGTTGTTAAAAAATCACAAAGATAAAGTTAAATTTTGATATTGTCACTTTACGTTAAATTTTTTTTAAAAATAAGTCAAAGAAAATGGAGTTGAACATTTTTATAATTCTTTAATACTCATAAGACATTTCACTCATATCAAGGAGCATATTATTGACATTATTTTGTGAATATTTCCGTTACTTTTTAAAAAAAAAATATGTTTTAAACAGATAAATTAAATATTTAAAATGAACTAAAATTATCCAATAAGAATACTGTTTTATACCATCTTTAATTTAGTGTGTTAATGATCTTCGGCATGTCATAAATTAAAAACAAAAAAAAATATGTATAAATAGATATATACGTATATAAAAAGAAAAACCAAAAACAAAACAAAAAGTAAATTAATTTATTTAAAAATTACTTTTGGTGTGTTGTTTTTGGTCTTCTCGATTGCAAAATCGAGATAAATATTTCTGTATTAATTAAAATAAACAAATTTCGATTTCAATGTAAAAATATTTAACAAAAATAAATCAAAATAAAAACAATTCGTTTTGCATTAAAAAATAATAAATAAATAAAAAAAAAGAAGTACCTACAAACGGAAACGTTCATCTATCGGAAAACAAGATAATTGGGGAAAACTGATTGTTGCGAAATGAGAAATTATTTGTTTTTATTTGGGGAATGTATTCTAAAGTTAGAATAAAAGCGGCTATCATGATAAGTAAATAATTTTCTAATTTATAAGAAGCAATCTTCCACATAACTGTGGCAACGCTATTTTGAACCCAGTTTTTTCATATGTATATTTTTAAAGTTTGAAATTAAAATCTATGTTAGCAGAGTATATAAAAAGAGTTAGAAAAGTTCAATAAATTAACTTTCCTTTACTTCAGCGATAGAGTTTCAGGCTATATTAATAGAGCAATGATGGCAATTATAATAGCTTGATGGCAATAATAATAGAGATTGTAAGAGGGTTATCAATTGATGAGTTTCAGATACAAAAAAGTATTCATTCGTGATGCAACAAACTGAAGATACTATAATATAGTATATATAACCCATCATCGAGTCTGATTAACTCTTAACCAAGAAGTTGAGAAATTGTTCATATAAAATAGCTGGAAATCTTTTAAAATAAATATGAAAATTTCAAACTAAGTATTTTTCCAGTTTGCTGTTTTTTCCACGAAGAAATTGTGGAAATCTTGAATCAATTGTTTTTGCGCTTTAAACCCATAAAAAACCATTCCTTTAACTGTTACTTTAATATGCTTTAATCTGATCTATTTTTTTATATACCTAAGTGTTATATCAAGTACAATATTTAAGCTTTTATAGTCTAAAAAGTTGTAAAGCAGTACAGTCAGATAATCGCCACGTTTTACTAAAGTTATGCTGGCTGGCATGCAAAACATACCCACATACAAATAGAAACTGAGTGTCTATATAATTCAAGATTACAGTGTATTGAGTGAAACACTGTGATTTTAAATATTTACTGTACTTTAAGTGAAAAGATGACCGTAAGTGAAAATAAAAATGAGTTGGTATTATTTAGAATATACAGAATATACAGTAAATAAAATCATTAGAGAGGTAGAGAAAGAAGAAAGAGAACACTATAATTTTTTAAATCAATGAATACGATGATTTTTAATCTGAATACTGTTATTTAGTTGACAATGAATACTGTTATTTAATGTTTTGTCTATCAAGTCACAGTAAGATACGGTAAGAATTAATAAAAGGGACTATATGATATTTTTTTAAACTTATTTATGATGTGTTTTAACTCATTATTAATAATTGTCCATTAGTCTTCTTGAGCGGGAGTTACAGGATCTTAAAGTCAATTAGTATTAAATTTTTATAATCAAAATATTATTTAATCGTATTTGGAAGCCACGAAAATATTAATATGCCTCCGGTGATAAGTTTATTACGAGTTCATTGCATATATTCACAAATTTTAGAATAAAGAACTTACAAGTCATCATAGGTTGGTTGTGTTATAATATTGCAGGTGTTTGTCAGTTTCTGTCGTTATATCAACTGGAAGAAGTATATCTAAACCTGCATTAAACCTACTTATTTAACTCTCATTGCGGTTTTTAAATATGAAAAATTAAGTTAAAAAAAAGAATTTTTGCTGTTAAAAACATTATGGATACATGTTTTTTTATTGTTAATTGATTGGTACTTTTTTCAATGTTCATTGATTAATTTGACACATTAGATGTTTTGAAAAGTATTATTTTACTTGTCACAGCCTCACGTTCATACAGCTCATGCAGCCTCAACTTGTGTTACACCTTTTTTTCTACTTCACTCTCCGTTATTCGTATAGTTTACAGTCATTATTCTGGTTTGTGCAAATGTTTTTAACTTGACAGTTACCTATAAAGATGTTGATCAATTATAATTCTGAAGAAAGTCTCTTTTATTATATAAAACAGAATTTCAAAGTTTGTCGACATATGATATACTTTTTGAATAATCTCAGCTCATGTCAGTAAGCTATTTCATATTAGTGATTGCTCAAGTTGATTTTGTGTTTAACAGATTTGATGGTTCATACTAGATTATAGTATATTCGTTTTATTAATCAACCAATATTATTGTGTTTCTATATACGTAAGACAATGGGAGCTATCCAGCATACCATTGTAGAATATCTTGAGTGTGATCACCAAATCAAGTATCATTCAGGGCTAAGAGACTAACTAACAAACACAGGTTATCACAATGAGCCCATTTGCTGCTGCGGTGATATAGGGGACAAATTCCCTCCTGCAATTCTCAGTCTATAATATAACCAACAACGTGTTATTACATAACTGGTCTTACAATATAAATTTGAAGTGAAGTGCATCAAAACAGAAGTTGAGATGTGCTTTATTTAGTCTCAACTGACAGACAACAGCGTTGTATATTTTTTTCATCATTTTAAAATATGGTAATTTTATAATCGAAATAAAAACAAAAATAAGAATAAAGAAAAAAATAAATAAACAAAAAATAAAAATAATTTTATAAATGAAAAATTACAAAATAAAAAACTTCAATAACAACAACAAAAATGAAAAGAAAAACATCAACAAGAAGAAAAAAAAATGACAACGAATCAATTTATGCAGAAACAATTTCAAAACTTATTAAGAGATGGATGAATGCACATTCAAACAATTTTTATTTATTTTCTTATTTTTTATTTTACCAAACAAAAAAAAAAAAACAAAGAAAATGTTTAATTCTAGGAATGGTAACAAAATTTATATTAATTTGGAAAATTTTACGAAATTTTACAAAGTGTTTGGATCCATTTATATTTTGTAATCCTCATTTGTAAATATTAACGTTTACAAAATTCAGTTTATTTTAATTTTTTTTTTCTTAGAAAGACGTTGTGATAAATATTTTCTTTAATGGCAATGATTGGGTGCTTATTGCTACATCTAAAATTTTCTTATGCAGTTACATTTTCATTTACGAACTGGTTACGAATAAATAATACCAGCACAGAACATCTAAGATTGAAAGGAGAATAAATAGAATTTGTGAACAATTTCTGCTACTTGGAAAGTATCATAGCATCTAGTTGTGGGGCTCAAGAAGACGTAGAAAACAGATTAAAGAAAGCAAGAGCCGTATTTGGAAGATTGCAATCGATATGGAGCCATATATAATAATGTTCCGGTCTTGTGTAAAAACAACCCTTACATACGACAGTGGAACCTGGTTAACATAACAAAAATCCTCAACCAGAAGTTACAACTCTTCATTAATAAATGTCTAAGGATAAATGCCAAATATTCTGTTCAAACACAATAGGCAACAAGGACCTCTGGATACTAACCGGGATGAGAAACCCATACCGAAATAAATCAGAAGAAGGAAATGGAGATGGATAGGCCATACATTCAGAAAGCCGTCAAACAACATCGCGCGAGTGAACTTAGAATGGAACCCACAAGGTACAAGAAGACCCGGTCATCCACAGAACACCTGGCGGAGGACCATAAAACAAGAACTAGAAAAAACAAACGTAACGTGTGAGCAAGTGAAAATAGCAGGTAGCAATTGAGTACGATGGAATTTTTCAATATCGAAACTGTTGGGCATAATTTTTTAATTTCTATTTAAAAGTTAATGTTATTTTCTTGATTTTTCGATTGGCGAATAGGGTAACAATTAATATCATATTAGGTCTGTATGTTAATTTTTATTTGCAAAAATTTGCAAATGAGAAAAAAAATCATGTGATCATAAAATTCTCCGAGAATAGTTAAAATGTTCTCTTTTGCAAACAAAAGTAGACATACGCAAAATTTGCATAAATTTTTTCATGCCAAAAATAATTGATTTTCGTGGTTTTGGTCTTTTTGTCGGTAAAAAGTTATATAAATAAGTTTTTAGGTTAGGTGTACAGCTTTTCATTTATTTTAGGTATACCACTTTTTATATGAAAAATATTTTATTGACATTTAAAACAACAACAAAAAATTTACAGTAAATTTTTACAAGATTTTTGCAAATATTTATTTAAGAGAGAGCTCTGACGTCACGTTTTAAACACAAAATTCTCTTAAATTTCTCAAAATTTATAAAGAGCATGCAAATAAAACAATAAACATACAGGAATTTGGATAAATTTATATAAATTTGCGAGTTAACATACAGACCAATTATATATTTTTGTTACTCAAGTCAATTATGGAGATTATCGCCTTTTATCTTTGTTATATATGACTTCATTTCTCATTCTTTATAATTTTTATTATTTGATTATAATTTTTAAAAATTGTAATACTTTACCAAATATTAAAAGCAAAAAATATATTTTTTTCAAATTATTTTAATTTTTTTTGTTTTTATTGTTTGAAATTTATCTTTTTGCAGCAGCTTCCATCATGTTACATCGAAGAGATGGGAAATGAAATAATAATTGTATTTGAAAGTTAAATCAACAAACATTTTTGTTGATTTAACTATAACAGAAAGTATTACCAAATTAAAATAATAACAGAACAGAAAATGTTACCAGATTAAGAATTTTTCATTTGTTTTTTTTTTGTATGGTACACACACTTAAGTCATTAGTTTTTTTTCACTAGCTGAAACTGATGATGTATATACACACCGTATACATGATAGTTTCAAGTAAGGTTTAGGTATTCTTCAAAATCACGTATACGCTAGTTTCTTGAAATCAGCTTCACTCAAGTCAACTACAAAAATTTACTTAGTTGATTTGAAAATTTTAATCGATTACGCAGCGAGGTTGAGAGCTTGAAAAATAAGAAGAATTTAAAAAATAGAAGATTTAAAAAAGAGTATAAAAATTTAAAAAATTTAATTGTTTTGTTTATATAAGGTTTTACAAATTTTAGGCATTAAAATTTATGTCCCCAAAAATATATATGTAAAAATAAAGCTATTTTTAAGCTGTCAGCCACTCAAGCTGGTCAATCGAATACTTGACTTGAATTCTTCTTGAAATTTCAAGAAGAATTCAAGTCAAGTACTCAAGCTATCATGTACGGTAGGATTAAATGATATAGTGTGTAAAGGTTTACTAGATGAATCAAAACCTTTTGATTGACATTATTTGAAATACAGAAATTGATTGATGTCAAAGACTAATCCACGAAACATATTCAATATGCACAGTGAGTTGTTTTTTTGTTTTAAAGTTATAGTTTTAGTTTTGAAGTTAATACTTAATTTATAACTATCCTAATTTAATTTTATATACTAAAATTACATTACAAGTTTTAATTCTGAACCAATTTCCATAACTAGTTTTGAGCTCCCCGATGGGCACTTTTTTATATGTTTTTGATTGTAACTTAAGTAGAATAACCATTTCGTACTTTTTCCAGTATTTTATTTAGCAAATTTCTGGCTTATCAACTCATTAAATGTGGAAAACTACTACTATTGTCAAGAACTAAACTTCCCCAAATAACGTAGTTCCATTTTATTTAAGTTGTTACCAGATTATACTATCAATTATTTTTTGCTATTATACCACCCTTAAATGAGAATTATGCTATATCTTGGTTCGTAAATCTATATAGTCTTTATAGATATTAAGCAGATCTTTGGATAAAAACTTTACCTTACAGCAATCAAAAAAATTAAAATATTTAGCAGGGCTCTTCAAATTATCGAGAATATGATCATTTTAATTCATATTTTGATTAATTCGTATTCCAAGAAAGTTTTGGTTTTTTCAGTCGTTGTAAGTTTTCATTTTAAAACTTTAGTTTAGGTTTAAATGGCGTTGGTTTTTGCATGGTTTTTGCATCGTATTCCAAGAAAGTTTTGGTTTTTTCAGACGTTGTAAGTTTTCATTTCAAAACTTTAGTTTAGGTTCAAATGGCGTTGGTTTTTGCATAAGAAGATTTGATACGTCTTGTAAGTAATTATTTCAACTCTGTTTGCTTTACTCTAATCAAAAATTGCACCAATTCACATTATTCTCTTTGCCTTAATTTAAGCAGTTGTTGCATTAGATCCTTTAAGGAAATCATATAAAATGCTATATTACAATACTGTAATAGTTAGAACTATGGAATGGATTGAAAGAAGATCATTAATAAAAATTAGAAAAATTGTCGAATTTATTCAAAATCTTAGTTTAGGGTCTTGTGGAATATCAGTATTACTATGTAGTTCATCTGATAAAAATCTATCTATTGGTACCAGAATGTACGGTGTTGTAAGCAAACTTTCAACCAATTTTTTGAAGATTAGACCCAGAACTATATAGCATATGATTTTGGTATATTAGATCCCTATGCAAGATTTGATCAAAAGCCTTGGACATATCATATATATATAAATAAAATATAAAGAGCTAGAAGAGTAGGTTCAACATATTGATGTAGACTTTAAAATCCTAAATAACTTAAACTGGTTTAATTTCTAATTAAGTTATGTTTAATAATTTTTGCATTATACTTGACTAGTTTTTGCGAAACTTTAACGCTATGTAATTTTGTCCATATAATTTTGTCTTATGTAATTTTGTCTCTATGTAATTTTATCCATGTAATTTTGTCCATATGTAATTTTGTCTTATGTAATTTTGTCTTATGTAATTTTGTCATGTAACCGTTAAAATGACTTATACATTGGGTGTAACTTTTAATTGAAAATTATTAATTAAAATTTCTTTAAAAATAAATTTTGCTTAAAAATGAACTTAAATAATTTAAAAAATTTAATTTGCTTAAAACAAAAAACAGTTATTTATCATTTTTGCAGAATAAAACTTTTTTTAGGTATATTAAATTTTCTTTAATAGATGACATGACTTGATTATTTTATTTTGTTTTTTAATTATACTGAATAAGTTATAATTTTAAAGTATTTTATATAAAAAGAGTTAAAAAGAAAATTAATAGTTAGTTTCGTAACCGACAAATAATTAAAGAAAAAAAACTAAATCTCGTATTAATATCTAAAGTGATTTTTTTCTTTAATTCTGCTAACAACTCTAAGGATTTGTTTATTTATAATAAAAAAAATAAAAAAAAAAATTAGTTAAAAAATGTGAAAAATTATATCAAACAAAAAAAAAAAATGTTAAATTCCCATGTTTCCAATTGTAGTTTTTGCAATAGTTTTATTTTTTTTTTTAAATTTTGTACCTCTTCTGATGTTCAACAACGAATCATTTTAGAATAATCATAATATCTGTTTGAGATATTTAGCAAAGCATTTCTCAATTAGAATGATTGATGACTCTTATTTAATGTAGTTGGGTTTGAGATACCAATTTGATAGTCATATCATGTTTTACCTTTAGTAGTGAATTAAAATTTAATGTCAATTTCAATTGAAGCGTTTTGGTTTTTCTTTTGTATATTTAGTTTTTTTTTATTTGTTTTTTAGATTTTTAAAGCAAGAAGTAACAAGTAACAATTTCAATATTTGTTTTGAAGAATTTTCATCTAAAATGAGGAATGAAAATCAGTTATAAAACTATAAAATTTACCAAAGTCAGTCATCGTTTGTAATAAAAAAATCAAAAGTTTTCCAACCCACCAATTGTATACATATAGATGTATTAGTTACATATATAAATATTTTTAATTTGGTTTCGGGAAATAAATTCCAATTAAATAAATGAAATAATTTTATAGGAAAATTTTAAATAAACACAAATTAATAAAAAATGAAATAACTTCCATTATTTTGAATTCAGAAATGTAATTTTCAATACAGTCAAATTCATATATCGCTTAAAAACGCAAATCTCTTTCAATCACAAAACTCTCAAAACATCCCATTAGTTCTATTCCCATTAATTTATCCTTAATTTGTCACCAAAATATATAATTTAATTTCTTCACATTAATCTTAATGTATTTAACTTTAACTTTATCTTTTTAATTAATGTTTTTAAAATTTACAAGATTATAAGTTTATCACAAAGAAGTCGTAAAAGAAAACATAATCCATCAGTTGACGATCTCTGACCAATTAGCATATATTCAGTAATTTCAAAGTCCTTTGAACAGTTACTCTATCTGCAAATTAATCATTACCTAGATTTTAACAATATACCATAAAAATTTGAATCAAGTTTCCGTAAGCAACACAGCACTACTTCAGCACTACTAGAAATTACTAATAAAATTTATTGCGAAATAGAAAAGTAAAACGCTGCCATTAAAAAAAAAAAAAAACTGAAAAAATCAAAATCAAAATTATAAACTTAAAGAGAAAAAAAAAAAACTGAATTTGAAATTGCAATACAAAAAAAAGAAACAAAAAAGTAAATCAAAAATCTAAATTTAAAACAACATTATGTTAAAATAATAATGAAATAAACTTAAGATATTTATGTAAAAAACTTTAAAGAATGAGGGCTTGACAAAACCCACGTGGTTGATAAGCCCATAATAAAGATCTTATAAATAAATAATAAATAATAAACGCTGCCATTCTACTCTGCTTGATTTTACTAAAGCTTTTGACTGTGTCAACCATAGTCGGTTATGTTTAAAACTTAAATCTTACTAAAATGAATAATCTTTAATAATACAAATGTCAAATATAACTTCTGTTTTCTATTATTGTGTAACAAAGATTATTTGTTGTTCATTTTAAAAAAGAAAAAAAAAAAATTAATTTTAAATTATAAAAGTATTACTTACAAGGATTTTGCAGTTATCTTATAAATAAAATCAAAGTTGTATGAAAATAGATATTTAGAGCTACTTCAATGCAAATTTTCAAGTAGCTATGGTTTGAAGTAGCTTCAGAATTGGAAAATGATTTTTATTTTAATCGAAAAAAATATTATAATAAATAGAAAAATTTTTTTGATTAAGAATATTTATTACAAATAATCGATGTGAAAAAAAGTCAAATAATAACTCTTTCAATGTGATTTTTTTAATAAAACTTATAACAGTTACAGTTTATGGTTGTATTACATTTTCTGTCTAGAATCGCAACACAATTTACTAATAGTCTGTTTTTACTCTATAATCGAATTATTATTTTTGGACCCAGATTCTCAAATATAACATTTCATGAAGACCATCTAAAAATCATATAAAAGTTATCTGAGATAATTATAGGTGGATAGAAGTTATTGAATAGCTTGAAAAGTCAATTTTGAAAAAACCATTTGCAATATAGGTTGTGGTGGATGCTTCAACTTGAATGAATTTTATTTATTGATTCTAGGTTCTGCACGGTATATAGAAAAAGCTAATCGATTCTTTAGTTTTTTTCCGAAATGTTACATATACTGTTTGCAACTAAAATTTAGGAAGTTCACTTTCAGCTGAGAGCCGTTCAGCACCATGTTGGTTCTTTTTATCTTACACTTTAGAAGTGTTGGAAAGCTGAAAGCAATGCCTAGATTTGAATGAACATGTTTCAAAGTATCTACCAACCTAGGGAGTTTCTATAAAACAAAGAAAATGTAATTTACCACGATGTCCCAATGATGCTAACGATGAAGTCACATTATCTGAGATATCTAAGATGTATTCTATAAATATTTTGACCAGAAAAAATTCCAACATGTGACGACGAACCAGAATTGAAAAAAATCAATAAAATGGTTAAACGTATAGAAAATGGAACTAAATTGGTAAAAATATACACTTTGCAGACCCGTCTGCGGGAGACCTTGCCAAAATAGCATTCAAGATGAAATTCACAAGGTCAAAGAAAATATGATAGACCTCAAATAATATGGAAGCGAACAATTACAAATATTAGCAAACACATTTGAAAAAACTTGGAGTAAACTTAAAGCATTGGTCCAAAATCGATTTCAGTGGAGAAAGTTTGTTGAAACCCTATGCACCAATGACAACTTGAATATTATTTAATTTTTAAAACTTTTAAATTTCATTAAAATTAAAAATTAGAATTTAATAACAGAAATGCTGCAAAATATTGCATGTTATTCTTCATTGGGCATTATTTCACGGAACTTCTTTAATTAAAAAACAAATAAATAAAAGTTTACAAAACCAGCAACTGTATACATATTTACAAAGATATGTGTGAATGAAAAAATACACAATTCAATATTTATATCTAATGAAAATTTCTACTATGTGGTGGAAAATGCATTTTAATTGCATTTGCTCTGAACTTTTCACATTTTTTTGTTTCTTACCATTTTCATACTTTTTCTCATTCCCTTAAAACAAAAAAAAAATATCAACATGAAACACTGACACTCATACACACCTCCAAATAAAAGTTAGTGTTTTCAAATAATAATAATGATAATGATTATATGATGATAATGATGATGGATAATGATGATAAGTACAGGTATAAAGTATAATAAAAATTAAATTGTTATATTCACTGTTACAAGTGTTAGTATATGTAAAGTACGGATGTCCTTTTTCCTGTGAGTCAAGTATAGAAAATTTATCAAAAACCATTCACAATATATAAGTGGCATCTTTTGATTATAGAACCGGAAACTTAGATGATTTTGTTGGTTTTTTTTTTTAAACTATAGTTTTATAACAAACTGGTATTATATATTTATATATACATATATATATATATATATATTTATATGTATAAATAATTGTATTCGCTTTCAATATACGATGATGATGAAAATGATCAGGTTGTTGAACAAAAATTGATGTTTGGCATTTAATGAAAATCAGGTTAAAAATTATGATACGTACTATAAATAACAGAACATACTTACATACTTCATGTCCATAAGTGTTATTTATATAGATGTGTATGCATATACATATTATATATTAGAGAAATAACTTGAGGGAAATGTGAATGACATAATATATGAATATGTATAGTATATATGAATGAAATGATGGTCATGTAATAAATTTAAATTTTCTAAATTTAGTAAAGAATTTAATTTTTGTGTACATTTTGAAGTTTAAAAATTAATTTTTTGAAGAAAATTAGTAGTTTTCTGGTTAAATTTGACTAATAATAAAATTTTTGAATAGCTTTTGACTAATTTAAATAATAAAAATTTTGAATAGAAATGTTTTGGTGATAAAAATATTAAACAAAGAAACAAAACCAGAAAGTTTGTTAATTTTCGTCTATAATTTTTTTTTAAATATTTATTTTAATACTTACATATTTACCTTATAGGATAATAGGATTTTATTAGCTTTGGATAAATATTATTCTATATTATGATAAAATAATAATATCCTACCTAGGATAATCGAAGGATTATATATTTATTTGTTTTTTTATATTAGGATTAGCATTACAACATTTTTTATTGAATATTATAAAAAACTAAGGAAATCTAGTAGAAATAATGAATTTTAAAAGCTTATTTTTATTGAATTTCTATTTATGAACTATATATCATTATTCTTAATCTGTTTGAATAATCTTGTTATTTTTTTTTATAACAAATTAAACAAAATACCTTGGACTTACAAGTAAGCTTGCTAACTAATCAAAATTGATGAATTTATTTACTTACACTAATTGCATTTGCAAGTACAAACAAATTTAAATTTATGTGGATTGAATCTAAGCTTATGTATCATTCATATACATAAATTACTAACTGTAATAGATAAGTAATAGATAATTGTGCCAAAAATACACTGGTATAATATATTTTTTAGAAACCTTACGAACAACTTACAAACAACTGTAGACATGTATTAACTGTTCTAGAACGGATAGTGATGAAATCTTAGTTTTGAAAATCTTATTTCTGAAAAACTTATTTCTAAAAATCTTTTTTTTTGAAAATCTTATTTTTTGCAAATCTTATTTCGGAAAATCTTATTATTTTCTAAAAATCTTATTTTTTTTCTCCGAAAATCTTATTTTTTCCTGTAAAATTTTTTTCTCGTCCATATTAATCTTTTTTGTTATGAAATTTAATTTATACACAAAATGGATTTGGAACAACAGCCCTTAAATGTGATGAAGACAATAGGTCCGGGGTCCGAGGATTTGGGGTCGAAACTTAATATCACATGCTTTCATGCGTTTCGTATGCGTTTACTTGCCGGCGGCAAAAACAGGCTTCCAATAAATGAGTAGCGGGGGTTTGGGGCAGCAGCGCCCGACTTTAAAAATAAAATAATTTTTTTAAAAACATTTTTTTACTAAGACTGTGCCGTATGCGTAATTATGTGCTCCTATTTAGAAAGTGAACAAAAAATACAAAATAAGATTTTCAGAAATACGATCTTCAGAAAATAAGATTTTCAGAAATAAGATTTTCAGAAAATAAGATTTTCAAAAACAAGATTTCGACCCCAACCCGCTCTAGAACTCTACTCATGATATCTAAAAATTGTAAAGAAATTGTTATCTTAGCAGTAAATATAGCATACCATAATTATTGTTGTACCGATATCGCTACTGTATTTTTTTCGCATGAAACAGTCTTATAACATTAGCTGGTTGTATCTCACATTTGAACACAATCGACGTTTGGATCGATATACAGTTGAATGCTATTTTCATAAAATGGTGCTTTTATATATATCACCGATTGTATGGTGTACTATTGGAATGTGTAGCGGAGTTACTTATAATCTTTGGTTTCAGTCATTACAAATTTTTTAAAAAGAAAAATATCTAAGCATAGAGATCTTTCAAGTAGGCTTGTGCATTGTACCGGTTTTTTTCGTATAATGAATTTTTTAATTCATGGAAATTTGATTTTATATAATATACTAAAAAATTTCGCCATCCTTAGCAAAGATTGAAATACCCTGTATTTATACTAATTTTTTTTTAATTTGAAAATAATATTTACAATGTATTTACAGATATTTTTTTTCTTCAAAACGTTTTAAAAAACAAGTACTTTGTTATGCTGCTACACATTTAGAAAATGCTATACTGACCAATGAATACTAGTATTTGATTGTCAATGGGTAACCGATAAAATAACGATTTACAAGTTTATTTTTATTTCTATCCTTTTTTTTGGTAATTTAAATAACCACTACATAATTGTAATCGCAATTCGGTATGATATTATTGTAAAACACAAAATTAGAAATACAATTAGTTAATGGTTATGGCCTAAATGGCCATTCGAACACGTCAATCACAAATATGTCACATTACAGTGTATTCAGATAGGTTATATTATCTTTCAATATGATTATAATTATTATAGTATCTCTGATTGAGTGACAGTTTAAAATGAAATGAAAAAATAAACTTTTAGAGTTAAGATTTCGATTGAATAGTTTTGATAATGATTTTTGTAAAACTTGAAATGCTTTAAGCTCTTTTTAAGAATATACTAAATATTTTCATATATACAATACTTTAAAAGTCTACTTTTTAAAATGTTTATCCTGAAAATCGTTGGTGGATTAATTCCTTGTAGTATGTTCGGAAAAAATTATTCTAACCAATAGGTCTCAAATTTGACCTGGACTACAGAGAAAGAAAAGAAAACTGGATTGGAAAAATAATGTCTAACAAGCAGACATTTTGGAAGAAACTTTTGGAAGCAACATAAGTGTTTATGTGTGAGCTCAATATAATCGACCATCTGCAAGTGTTGATTTTAATATTGTCTTGCTATCTGGTAGATCAGCAGTATAGATTATAATAAATATAAAGCAACACAAACACACCACCTTGCTGTACATCAATTTTGATAACATATTTTTATATTAAAAAATCATTTGATTTTGAATCGTTTATCAGTTAGGTACGTTTTTATTATTTGACGAAATTTAGGCGATAGCTTAGCTTGAATTTTAAAGTTTTGCGATCACACCAAACTTTATTAAAAGTTTGGGTAACATCGTGGAAGATGTCTGAGCAAAACTTTCTGTGCATGCTTTATTGTACAAGGCTCGGTTTTAAGTCCAAGTTTGTGTAGTGGGATAACACCTTTTTGATGTGGCATTAGTTTATGTATTAAAATTTTTCTAAAAACTTAAGATAGTGTTGATTAATATGAATCTATTTTTATTGATTTTTTACCTGTTTTGTATTATTATTATTTTTTAAAGTTTCCGTAAAGTGGAAAAATAGCTCTTTCTGAAGATAACATTGAAAATTTGAGTAATATGAATGAAAACTGTATCAGATAATTCCTGAAACATTTTTCCATTAATATCCTCGTATTTTGGTAATTTCTTGTAGTACATTTTTTTGTATTTTAAATTTAATTGTATATATTAGATTGTTATGGCTTATTATAAAAACCGGTTTAATTTTTTGTGCAAATTCAGACAAATTTTTTGCATAAAAATGTCTAGATTGCCATTTTTAGGTAGGTAGGTAGAAGTGGCCATTAGTGGACAGTTACTTTTGAAAAACCAATTAGTACTTAATTGTGCCTTTTTGATACCACGACTCGAGTGACCTATTTCATGTTGTCAGTTGTTATAAGTGGGCGTTCTCTTATCTTCACTCTCCCCAGGGACTCAGTACTAGAGCCACCCTGTGAGATTAAGAAGGTTGATCAGATCTCCTATTTTGCTTTCCGCAATAAAACCTATATTGCTGGGGAAAGCTTCACCTAAAGTCCGGAGTCTGACTCTAGCTAATGCTGGACATCTGCAAAGGAAGTGTTGAAGAGTTTCTGCCTCATCCTCATCCTTGCAACTGCGACAGTGGAGATTGAAAGAATACCTAGCTTGGCAGCATGGCTTCCTATTGGCCAGTGACCCGTACTGATGGCTACTACTCTTGCTATATCTGTGCGGGATCTGGTTAAGAGTTGTTTGGTTTTATTAATATTATACGCGGGCCACGTTTTCCTCGAGGTCGCACAGGTATTTAGTCTATGCCACCTTTCAGTCGCTCTGGCCCGAAAGTATGAATGGATGTGCTCCTTGACGACTCTCATTGGACAGTGAATGTCTTCCTCAAGGGACCTGTCGAGATTGGAAGCTTGCCTTGCCAGTTCATCGGCTCTCTCATTTCCATCAATGTTGCTGTGACCAGGAACCCATAGTAGAGAGATCGAGAGCCGGTTATCTAAGTTTCCAATTTCGTTTCGGCATTGTTCCACCAGCTTAGAACAGATAGTGTCCGCCACCAAAGCTTTGATAGCGGCTTGACTATCCGTGAAAATGGTGACTTTTGTTTTGGTCGTATGAATGTTATTAAGGGTTTTTAAGCGCTTCCCTAATTGCAAGCAGCTCTGCTTGAAAGACACTAGCGTATTTAGGGAGACCATAAGATTTTGATATTTCTAGATCTTCTGAGAAAATTCCTGCACCTACTCCGCAGTTAATTTTAGACCCATCAGTGAAAATTCCTATATCATTTTCCCTTTTCTTTAAACCACGCTTCCAATCGGCCCTGGCAGGAAAACCTACTTTAGGCTTTTTGTTGAAGTTCAGTTTAGGGGTGATATAATCGGTTGTGTTTGGCAGCAGTTCATTTGGAAACTGAATTATGATATTCCCGTGGCCATATGGTCTGGAATACCAGAAGCCAGTTTCTCTTAGTATGACTGCACTGCAAGACGCAACGTATTTTATGTACAAATCGGGAGGAAGGAGATTAAGGATCACATTTAAAGCGTCAGTAGGGCACGATCGCAAAGCACCTGTGATTCCAATTCCCGCTGCTCTTTGTATTCTCCCAAGTTTGGTAATATTGTATGTCCTATTTACCGCTGGCCACCAGGCTAACGATCCGTATGTAAGAATAGGACGTACCACAGTTGTGTATATCCATAGTAACATCTTCGGTTTGAGTCCCCACCTCTTACCAAAGGTTCTACAGCATGTGTAGAAAGCTATACTTGCTTTCTTGATTCTATTTTCTATGTTTAGTTTCCAGCTGAGCTTAGTATCAAGTATGATTCATAAGTATTTGGCACTATTAGTGAGTGTGAGTGTTTGACCGTTTAGCTTCGGGAGATTAAAAGTTGGTATCTTAGTTTTTGTGGTAAAGAGCATCATCTCCATTTTGGCGGAATTAACACATAGACCGCAGCTTGTAGCCCATGTACTAATCCTACCGAGAGCGCGTTCCATGATTTCACTGATCACGGAGAGATAGATCCCGAAACCAGAACAACTAAATCATCTGCATACGCAACCACTTTGATCCCGTCTTTTTCAAGGTTTAGTAAAATTTTATCTATGACTAATAACCAGAGTAACGGAGAGATGACACCTCCCTGGGGTGTTCCTCTATTTACATTTTTGGTTAAACTTGATTGTCCCATATTTGCTTGGATGACTCTCGATTCAAGCATGGATACAATCCACTGACTAAGGCATGTTTCCACACCTAAGTCGATCATAGAATTTTTAATGGTTTCAGTTCGAACATTTGCCATTTTTTTGTGAGACTACGTTGTAATTACTTTCTGCTGGCTGATTTTAATATTTAGAGTCGTTACTTGAATATATATCTACTACAATATCATATATTTTATGTTTTAGCCAGTTAGCATTGTTGTTGGTCAGACTCGCCTCCACTTATTAACTTCAACTACAGTTTTATATTCCAGAATAACTGGCGAATCGTCATAAGGAAGATCACGACTTGATTTTGTTTTTATTTGGCTAAATTTTGTACTTATGTTTTTATTAGTGATTTATTTTTTTGCCATTGGTTGAGAAGTATGTGGGGTACCCACCTTATACTTTATCATAATCATTTTTCTGGATTAGTTTTCTCATTTTATTCTTAACTGTAAATATGCCAAATTTCTATCATAGAAAAACATTCTGCATACATAATCGTCAGGCTTGAGCTTCCTCCAAGTTTTTATTTTTATATATCGTTTAATTCTTTCACAATACTTTATTTTTATATAACGTTTTCGAATAAAATAATAATTCCAGTATTTTCGTTTTTTTACACTTTATTTGATATTACGTCTCATATCTATCACAATTCGAAAGTAATTCAGAAGAAGTAATTTTAAATTCTGATGTGTCGTCATTTCATATAATATTCATCATATTTTGCTTTAGTTCTGTTAATCAAAACAAATCCTATAACATTGTTGAAATTTAAAAACTTCTATTTAAAAATAACCCTCACAAGTTATAATAAAAATATATGATATATAAAAAAAATCCTTTAATCTACTTATTGAAGAATGCAAGTTAATCCCAATATTCATATTTGTATATAAATACAATGGTACAAAAGAAAATATGATTCTTTATAGCATTCTTATTTGATTGTATAATTAACTTTATCTTAAGATATCCCATTTCTATTTAAGTTATGTGGCTCATTTTACTTTTATAGCTTCATTAATAATTTTCCATTATTTTAAAATTAAACTTATTTCAAAGTGCTGAACAATTATAATAAAAATAAAGTGAAAAACAAACAGTTAGTTTGTAAACATTAGGTTCCTCAAATATAAAGGTATCTATCCAATATTAATACTGACTTTCATAAAATGGTGTTCAATAAAAAATTTGTTTGATTTTATTATCATCATCATCATTATCTTGTTGCCCTACATCTTCAAGTTTGCTTTGGTTCTTGGTAAACAAATGAAGCAAAAAATATTAGCTTGTTGTAATTAATAACGATAAATAAGTGACTAAATGCAAGTAAGTAAAAATGATATTTTAAACTGAAAGAGCTTATTATTAAAACAATTACCTTGAGTAATTAAGAGTGTGTATAGAAAAATATAATAAATTTCTGGATATTTTTATTCTGTAAAAAATACTGCGTTCTGTAAAATTATAACTTTGCAACATTCATTTTTATTTATTATTTTTATTATTATTTTGTTTATTGCCTTAATGTATTTGTACAATATGTTATTTTATTTTAATTCTATATTTTAAGAGCTTATATCAATACTAAAATATTTACACCTTTGATTTGTAATTATTTAGACTAACCTGACTTAAATATTTAGAATAAATTTAATTTGCAAAGGACAAAATGGCAAGTAAAAACCTTTCATTAATTATTTTTATGCTAATATAAAACCTAATGTAAATCTAACCTAAATCCATTTTTATTTATATTTAACTTAAAAGGGCTATATCAGAGTCCGTATATAGTGGGGTTTATATTTAAAAGTAATTGTTCAATTCAATTAATTGCTTGTCGGAAATTCAATTAAGGTTGGAAATAATACACGTATGGTGTTCAGCTCAAAGGCTTGAAATTCTATAAAAAACAGAAAAATAAATCTGACAATGTGTAATTAAATTATACCAAAAACCAAATCTTATAATTATACATTATAAATTTTTACATAATAGGTGTTTTCTTTTTGCTTGTATATAATATACGGAAGAGCTAACTGACAAACGCGCAGTCATGCTGCATTAACTTTTTGACATTTATAGTTAGAATACCCTGGCAAATCATCATTAATAGACTTACACTTGCACAACGAATTTACTTTAAAAATCATCATCGATTTTGTTGACGACTTTGTGCTTTTAAATAACCGTTCATCTGAGATAGCCATTTGTCGAATTGTAAATATATTTCATACCACCTACTCTCTAAATAATGCAATATTACAAAGACGCTCCAAGAAAATTTCGTACTGCAGAGGGTATCGTTGCTGTAAACAAAAAAACAAAATTTATATATTCGTCGTTAATCGCATGAATTAGAATTGTTCGTCCACTAAGTAGAACATTTTGCGCAAACATCTTGGCGTACACCCGTATAAGATCCAACTAGAATTAAGGCTACGAGACCACCGTATACGTCGTTCTTTCGCCGATTGGGCAGTAGTGCAGTTGTAAGGTGTTTTATCGCAAAATCAGGTTCAAATGGTAACGTTAACCTTTACTTGGGCAGGATTAACGTATGTTAATATTTACTTCTTTACTTTTGCATAAAAGCTTCATTATTTGGTCGATCTTAATGAAATCAGAGATCACTGCCTAATTTTTTTAGTAGATATTGAATATATAAAGAAAAGTTCGGAAAAACGTGTCTATGCCCAATTTTTCGGCAATTTAATTTTTTTTCTTCGTTGCTGGGCAAGATTAACATATGTTAATATTTTTTTTTATTTATACAAAATGTATGGTATTTTATAAAATTTTTGTAATTATTTCGATAAGAGTAGAAAAATAAGATAAAAGGTTCTGGTAAATATTTTAAATTAAAATAGAAATAAACTAAAATTAATATATTTTAAAACATAAAGTAAATCAAGTACCAAAGGTTTTTTGAAAAAAAATTTTGTTTTGAATTTTATTTTTGGTATGTTATAAAAAAGTACAATTCTGTTACGAAGTTAAATTAAAAATGTATGTCAACCATTGATGTATTGAAAAATGCGGCAAATGTTTCACAATCAGTTACACTTTTTGTTGATGGATAGCGGACCTATCGATTTTTGTCGGAAAATATTTTGTTGTCTAGCCCTCTGATATGTTGATGGAATTTTATTCCACTTTGTGCCATCCTTTCCAATAAAATATTGATTTGAATCAACAATATGATTATTTTCTTCTTGTAGGTACTTTTGATTCATCATCTAGTGACTCAGCCTCACAATCATGATCATCACTTACGTCTAAGATTCATTTTTTAAGCATTTTAAGCATATTTTCATTTTACATAATACGATAATCTTCATTTTCATCTTTGTCGTCATTATCATCACTTTCGACTCTTGAGGGACCGGCAACTGGTTCAAATACTATTTCTTCCGGTGGTCCTACATCATCATACTCATCATCTAGCACATGTTACACCAATCTAGAGAAATATGATTATTCTTCCTCAAACGATAACCTGTAAAAATAAGTTTTTTGTATCTTTTGTGTGCATTTTTGTTTTTTTTTTTGATTTTTTGTGTTTCTTATAGTAAAACTCAATAAAAAAAAGTGACATATACCTGTAACCGCATTTTTTTTTTAAATTTCATATATTTTGAATAATTTTGCTTGATTTTGAAGAAATTTATTAATATTTAAACCAAAATATATGAAGTTTAAAAAATGGGTTTTTTGAAGAAAAACACTCATTTTTTGTGTTTTTTTGAACTTTTACTAAAAGTTACACAATTTACTTATTAAAGCCCCCAGTAGCACTTCCTTTTTGTAAAATACCGGTATTTCCAAAAAAGTATCTTAGTGGATAGATATCCGCAGGTAATAAAAGCAAACATAAAAGTATCATAAAAACACAGCATACAAAAATAATCATAAAAACATAAAAATCACTTCTTTTTGTCAAAAAATTCTCCATGCAAAATATATGGAAAAACCAAAAATATTAACATATGTTAATTTTGCCCGTTTACGTATATTTCATTTGTCGCGCAAGCGAAGGTGTTAACAAACAAAAAATTGTCATATGTGGAGTTAGACCAATCCACCATAGATCTTACAGATTCCACTACATCCAGAAAATGATGCACCGTTTGGTTCGGTTTACAAGCTGGTGGCATCATCCACTTTATTTCTTGAAAAATGAGGTCGGAGCTCAGGTTACGATCAACGGTGGACCAGATACGATCAGATACGATCAGGTAACCACACAATATGGTTGACCTTAATCCAGATGAAATATGATTTTAACAGGACGGTGCTACATATCATACGGCTACCGCAACCATCGGCTGGAAACAATAATTTGACGATAAGTTGATTTCGAGAAATGGAACTAACTACTAAGGTCGTGCGAATTGACACCTCGCTATTATTTCCTGAGGTGTTACGTCAACTCATTGGGTTTTGCTGGTATTAATCGTGCTATTTATGACATATGGTTATCAGTGCTCGAAAAAGTGGCCAACATTGAACGTCTATAATGTTCTTCTTTAAGTCTCAATATCAAGTTCTATCGAGTTTGTAAAACATATACATATATATTAAAATTAAATTTATTTTTTTACAACAACTACAATATAATAAGACTAAATTTGATTAAGGTAAAATTTATTAATATTTCAAAAATTGATTGTACGTCTTAAATGCATTGTTACAAGAACATTATGTGTTATTACAAATATAATAACAGTGTTATAAATATATTCCCGTCACAGATATTTCTAAACAGTATATCAATTTTGTTATACCAATCCAATTTATTTAACATGAGTTTAAAGACTCCCAGAGTCCTTCAATAACGTTTTTTGTTATGTTCGTCTTTTTCTTCAGGCTATTTTGATTTTTTCTTATAATGTTCTGTAGTTAAAACTGAACATTTTACATTTTTGATTTATGATAAAAGTAATTTCATCCTTTCAATTATTATGATTCAGTATAGTACTCAGTATTCTATAGATACATTATTATTATTTTTTATTCGGACACAAAATGTAATTTAAAATATAAAATTCTAGGATTACATCTGCTTCATTAAAGTGAAGTCGTGACTCATTTATATTTACTTATTTAATTTTAAAACCTTTTAAAAAGGGAATGAACTCGAAAGTATTTTCTGATTATGAAGAAATCAAAATTTATATTTTAAGTAAAGTAAAGCATTAGTAAAAAGTATAATATTTAACCCATTAATAATACTGTAAATTAATAAGGATAGCAACATCGGAAAATTATATCGAATTTTGTTTAATTTCTGGAAAAGTTTTTATTTAAAAAAAAATTGCAAATTTTACGATTATTTAAAATATTAAAAGTAGAAATGCTCGGATAGGAGATATTGAAAAATTTTGGAAATTTTCATTGATATCCCTTTAAGTTTCGTTAGTATTTTTTTATTGAAATTAATTGAATTAATTGGCAGAAGTTGAGAATGAATTAAAAGAAAATATATGCTGTAAAATTTAATTACTAATTGTACTTATATAGAATATAAGAATGTTTATTAGAATTGAAAATCTAATGGAAAAATTATTCTCTCAATTTATCAAAACATTTTGTTTTTTCGATGCGGAGTTCTGTTCTATGTAAACCCGACTATTTCAGATATATTCTAGTTTTTCGTTTGATTGTTTCATATTGTAAGTTTATGTCCTTGCGAACGCTATTATTTCGGCAATGTCCGAATCAGGCGATGTATCTGTAAATATTTATATCTTTTCCCAGCTATAACATCGTATTCAAATAAAAGTTGATAGGTGGACTGCTTTCATATAAGAAAAAATTGCATTTGTCTCTGTTGGACTTGCCAATCTTGAACAGATGCTTGTTGAAAAAACCATGCCGTGTGATGAATCATATTGGTGTTCTTACATTCTTCCCCATTACTTGATCTAATTGGGATTGGTCTAATTGGTTAATTAAAAGATAAATGTGAGCTTCCTTTAATAATAAGTAAATTTATTCAGTAATTTTCTTCATATTTCTAAAAACTAATTAGATAGACATTAATAAATATGTGTATTATATTATATTATTTTATGATAACTATCATCATCGTCCGTCAATTATACAGCTCGGGATGTGCTTCGACCTCGTGCAACTGTCCTCCATCAATTAACTGCAATCTTTCAAAGGTTGTCCTCGATTTTGTCCAGTACCACCTTGATCTTAGCCTACCTCTTGCTCTAGTATTGTACGGTACTGTGCCTATTATTCTTGTGAGCATCCCATAATCATTTCTGTTCATTACAATTCAGTCTTTGTGTCTTAATAAATTTTATAATATTATGTTTATCAATTATTGCTTTTAGGTCCTTATTTGATATTATTTAGAATTAACCATCGTCATTTATTTCGGGGCCAAATATTTTTCTTAGTATTCTTTACTTTTAATATATTTTCATCACTAACTGGTTTTTCTCCAGGACTTACAGATAGAGATTAACATTGTGTATTATGGTCTGTTACATTCTTAATTTGATTGTCCTGTTTAAAACTTTAGTAACCAAAATAGATGATTTGAATGAAAACGTCAGTTATTTTTTTCTTTTCTAAAGAGTAAAGATGTATTCTTTACTACTCATGTACAACTTGGTTGGGATAGGACGAAATAGGAGGAAAGAAGAAAGTTAGTTAAATAGGAACTTGCAAGAAATGGTTATCTATGTTTTTCTTCAATTTCTGTAAGTTATACACTATGGTGTTGTTTGAATCTTGGAACATACCAGAAATGATGTGAATCCACATTTGTTAAATCCGGATTATGAACGAATTTTCCCAACCTGCTATATATCATCTAGGTATTTCAACTGTGTAGGAATGAACATCTACAGCTCCTCTTGTTTCGCGTTGAAACTGTTTAAGAGGAGGAAATATAGTTCTTTGATTTCTTATCAGCATGTGTCCAAAGCTTAGGATCCAGTCCAAATGTGTGAATTGAATTCCATATTGGTCATTGGTATAAATGATTTATAGATATTAAGAAATTCCGAAGGCGAAAGAGAGTTTTACATCGACTCAAAAGCATCCTAAGCACTTTGATACTGCTTTAAAGATGTCAAAAATATGGATTCACGTGCAATACCTAATTTTGAAACCTGAATTTTGTAAAGTAACTTCTTGAAAAGAAAAATTTGGTTCAATTTTTAGAAGTTTGCGTGAAATTATACAGTTTTGAGTTTTAGACAAGTTAAACACAACTCTATTTATTTTGTCCCATTCGATAATTCTGTTTTAAGATCATAAGAGAATGGTGTAGCTTTTTAAATGAAAACTTCGATATGCAATTTGCTTTTTACTATGCATTTCACATTTTGCTATATGAAACTGCTTATTGTTATGGAATTTTGAAATATGTAGTATTTAAATAAACTTTTTTTCTGAAATGAATTTTTATTCAAGAAAAATAATTAGTTCAAGCTTTGTTGTAAACAATTATTGGAATCATCATAGAGACTTCCCCAGCTGCTAAAAAAAATCTTGAGTATGAAAATACAAACAATTTGTAATTGAAAATTAATAAGAAAGGTAAAGTTATCTTCAACACAATAGCGTTTAGACATGATTTAAAAAATTCTCAGTCTTCCACGTAATTGAGATGGGAAAAAAAATTTAGAATGAAATTTTCAAGGGTTTCGGTTCCGAATTTGTAAAATTCGGAACCTTCTTAAACATTTTTTAAGAAACATTTTTAAAACTAAAATTTTTCAGAAATGCTTATTCAGAAACATGTTTCGACTCCTGTGGCGATGGACTTTTGTTTTCATTAAGTTTTCTTCTTTGGTACCACAAAAACTTTGGTAATACAAAAAAATTTTTTAAGAACATTGTAGGATCCAGGACTTGTGCTTATGTTTTCATAAGAGCAAGTATATCCACTTTCTTTAATATTTTTTTTTAATTGATTTTTTTTTATCTACATCTGTCCGATACTTAAGAGTTTTCCATTTTATTTATTTATCAACATTTTTGTTAAATTACTTACATTTTGTGTATCAAAAGCAGACTAAAATTTTAACCTTTAAAATATTTTTAATTTGACGTTCATTTTACTTTTGTTTGACTTTTGTTGCGAACATACAAGCAATCTGTAATATTAGACTACTCCTAAATGTAGAACGTTTACAATTAAAAATTGTTAGACTTTTTTTTTTTAATTCTTTTATTAAATTTAAATTATTTAATTTAATTCTCTGAAACATGATTTAACATGCACATACATGGATGTCTACATAATAATGTGTGTAATATTCAAAAGCATTTTCTTTTTTATTCTGTTTTTCTTGTATATTCCAATTATTTTTAATGTAATTACATGGTGTGGGCATGAAATATGGTTTTGCAGTCTTCGTCGTTATTGTTTTTGTGAAACATTAATGATGTAATGAAATATAATTGTTATATTTAAAATATTTTACTTTAATGATCTGAGTTCTGAAATTATTATATGTGTTTTACAATTTTTTAATTAAATAAAAAAAAAATTAATAAATTTTGTAGCCTTTATATATTTTAAGTAATAGGTTTGTAAAATAGTAGGTTAACTAGAATTTATTATCTGGTTTCTTAATTGATAATAAAAACGAAATTAAATTTGTACCTACTGACTATTTTCAGTTTATCGAATTCTTTAATTTGCGGTTTTTTTTCAGACTGGTATACTAATTTTTCCAGCAGAATTTTTCTAATGATTTTTTGCTACAATCAATTTGAGAGGGTTTAACACAGTAATTAACAGTGGTAGCTCAAAGTAACATACTAAATGAAAATATCAGAGTAAATTATTTTAGAATATCAGATAATTTAACCCTAAATAACCTTCAACATAACCCTAATACTTAAAACATTTTTTAATGTAATATAATGAAAAATTGGGATGATATGTGTAGATTTGATGATAATTATATTTTTATTATCAGATTTTATAAAATTAAAATAATGAAGAAAAAAAATGTAATGATCTTAGCGATGAGGGCTCCGTAGTCTGACATTGCGGATGGGATTCTCAACCACTAAACCACACCCTTCCTATATTGCGATCTAGTCATAAAGGACTAATGAGCAATGTTTTCTTGGCTTTATTTTAATTTTAAATGTAGACTACATCCATCGATGTCTATCTAACTTTACCTTTGACATATTCATCCATACTCTTGAAGAGCCATCGCATCAGCGACGAAAAACCGATCAGCTTGGAGAGAAAGTTTGTAATTCTGGAAGACTTGTGAAGAACCTCGTTTCGACATAACGAAATTCTTCACAAATCCCGAAAAAACAAATCTATCTAAACGTAAGAGCGGGTCAACCCCGATCACCGACGCGACGAGTCCTTAAGAATGATGGGGATTATTGCTGCACTAACTTAAAAGGTTTTACTCTTTTGAGTCGTCTGGCTTTATTTCTATTGTTCATATACTGGTTTCAGTATATGTTCATAGAGTAGAAGTTTGTTTTGTATTGTTAAAGTGGAATTCTTACCTATGAGCCATTACATTTTTCTATAGTGGATTTGTAGTTCTTCCTTTTTTTTGATATGAGCTTTCCAGCGAAGTCGCGCATCTAACGTCATACCAAGATATTTAGCAGTATTTGAATGGGGTAGTTGTTGACCAGTTACATATACACGTTTGGGCTAAATTTTTTTATTTGTGAAATTTACTCATTTATTTTTGCCTCCATCTTTTTGTATAATTTTGAATTTTTGTTATAGCTCTCTGCAACTTTTCTGTAGACTCTTTATTATTTTCTCTAACCAAAACAGCTGTATCATCTGCAAGCGTCGCAATTATATTATTTTCTAATGCAGGAAAGTCACAAATGCACAGAAGCTTCGCTTTATAATATTGTACCAATAAATAATTTACGTAAATCTAATATTCATAAAAATATAAAATTTGAGAAAAGTTGGTCAAGATATTGTGCAATATAACGCAATATTAAATGTTTCGCAACACTTTTTTTTTGGAAAGTATGCCTAAACTGGCTTTAATATTGTTGATCAAAACTTTATTATGTGTCGAAAAAAAAACTTTATTATGTCTCCGCCTAATTAGCCAATACAACTGGTTCTATTTAAGTCTTGTTTTTTTTCTTCACGGATTGTTTTTTCCATTGCAACTTTGGATCAGGAATCATAACTAGGTATTTTGCAGAATTTTGATATGGTATGACTACTAATAAAAACTGATAAAACACTCAGAATTTTTTTTTGTCTTAATTATATTATTTTTAGAAAAAAGTGTACTCGCGATAACAACGAGATATTTCTATTTCTATATTGTTTTTATTTTTTTGGTATACTGTAGTGGTGGTTATTTGGTTATTCAGTGGTTATTTCATCTGACTAATTAGAAATTGAATCTCGATCAGATTATATTTAAAAAGTTTTTTTTAAATTTATATTTAAAATTAATTATTAATACAATTTTGTTATTACTTAAAGAAAAATAGCACTTGAAATATATACCAAGCCTCTGCGCAAGCAGGTTAGGTGTTCATTACATTATCTGTTTTGTTTTGTCACCCGACAGACAATTTTGTGTGGAGATTGCAAATTATTTAAAATAGTCTCACTAAAAAGCCTTGAAAGAACAGCTCTTTTACACAGCTTTTCTGTGTCATTGTTTTTTCTATATCATTATTCATTATATATTTTATTTAAAAATGTTTCTATTTTATCATTATCAATCGTATTTAATTGTGTGTGTATTTAGAATTATTCACTAATTTTCATTATTATTTTATTCAATTTATTCAATTGCTAGAAATTTGTCATAAAATGAATAAAAAAAATTGTGAATAAATTTTGTGGAATATGAGCTTAAGCAGCAGACCATATTCAAAATTGGAAATTGAATATTTTTTAAGATTTATGAATGAAATTTAAAATTTCAACCCATACCTTCATAATGAAATGAAGATTATTTGAATGAAATAAGATGTAATTTTTATCTAAAATCTTTATCGATTTCATTGAATTGAATCATAAAAATCTCACAATCAAAATTGTTTATTTAAGTATGAAAATTTCATTTGCATAATAAAATATTTTATTTTGAATCCTTTTATTTTGATGTGTTGGGTTTTTGGAATTCAAATCAAAATTTCATTTTTATCTTTACAAATTTTGATAAAATAAAAGAAAATATGGAACAAAGATTTAATTTTGAAAATTTTAAATACAACAGAGTTTAATCTTCCAAAACAATACTGATAAGAATCTTATAATTTAAAAAAAAAAATACTATTATGACACACATATGGTTTTTAGATATAATCAGGATAAAAAATTATTATGTTTAAAATAAATTAATCAGAGATTGTGTTTTGTGTGGTGTCGTATCTTATCGAATGCTCATTTGAGTGCAACATTTTTTTTTTTATGCAAACAGTGATGATACTTAATGAGTTCCTGTAGTGCTGGATGTAAGAAACACCGCCATTAATAATGAAAGTGCATTAGTAAAAAAAATATTCTAATTAAGTTTATACTTATATTAAGAAATTTCTTAAAATTAAGGTATAATTTTAAGAAACTAACAATTTGAAAGCAATTAGTCGTATATTGACAAAAATATTGGGTTAAAGTAACATTTCATATCCGGACTTCGTATCCGGATTTCAATAATTTTTATTAATCAAATGAATAATGTTTTTCTAAACTATATTATGCTTGTAAAATGATAATTATTCTTCATATCCAGAATAAAATTTCACGTGAATACACAACTTACTTATTACATTCTATATATCTGTTCTACGAGTATACTTAATTTGTCCCAAACATTTTCTTATAGAAAAACAAACATTTAGAGTACTGAGTATTATTTAGAACGGCTCTTTGTAACTTAAATACTCTACTACACCATCCGAAATTATCAAAGAAGGTAAATCACACTAATACTTTTATAGTTTCAATATTTGAACTTTCTAAGTATTTTTTAGTTTTGTTAACGAGTCCAAAAATTATATTGCATTGAAAATCAAACATTATATTATTTTATTTTCCTCAAGTAATTGTATATATATAATTTCGATTCTTGTTGCTCGAATTGAACAATTTTAAATGTCAGATTTGTTTTTACTTACTTACTTACTTAGATGGCAGACAGAATATATAAGTCCTTGGCTTCAACAATCAACATTCTGCATTTTTGTTGGTAACGGGCGGTTTGTCGCCAGTTGAAGATACGAAATTGTTTCATGTCTGCCGATATTTCGTCTCACCAACGAAAATTTGATCTCCTCCTACGTCTTGGAGCAGACGTCTTGGTTGGATTTGAAGATTTTTTTTTGCTGGAACATTTTCATCTATCCCCTTTAGGTATCCGAGCCATTGTGGTATCTTGACTTTAATTTGCATAATAACAACCACTTCATTATACAGCTCATGGAGTTTGGAATTATATCTTCTATTCCAGACCCCATCATCGTTTTCAGAACCATATATCAGATTTTTTTTTTTTAGTGACGTATTCAATTTTGCATTCAAAATCGAATTTGCTGTCACTAATAAATTAATTTTTATTTTGCAAATATTCATATTTCGGAAGCAACTTACTTCCTTCTTCAGTGCTTTCCATTAATTAAAACGTTTATATAATATGTTAAATTTAAAGTTTTACTTTAGTGAATTTGGTATACAAATATAAAATCTCAATTATGTTATCTGATCTGTGTAAATTTTACAATTTTTAAATTAAACTAGCCTGCAATTAATAACCTCTATTATAAACTGTATAACAAATTGAGTACAGATAGAGTATATAATTTCAATAGTATCTAATTAGATATTATTTTTCATTGTCCTATAACCCTATCTGTGGAAGATATGGCGAAAAATGTTTCGTGTCCTATAAACGTGCGAGACAATTTCGATTTATTTATTCTCCATTCTGTTATCTTTTTGTTGCGCTTGACACCACCACAATGAAATATGAAATATGTTACACCCCCCAAATCCGATGTGTGGTTTACTACAACCGAGACGGCAGGAGGATTTACCGTGATTTGATCACTACTATCTTTTGGGGACCTACCTTTTTTTGTCATGTTTCATGAAATGATATCCATTGATTGACCTATTTGGCGTTTTCTGAGATATGGGGGATAAAACCATATAAGGTAAAAAATGACAGGGACGCCCGCCCGTGTGTTGGTAAGATTCATCTTATCACGAGCCGCTCATTGTGAATACAGGGGCCTTTTGCAGCTTCTCCAACGAGGAGATTCAGACGCTGCATACATGGTTACGGAAAATATCCTTATTTTAAAAATGTGAAAGTGGCTCAGTTCTGGGAATGGAACTTCCAACTTTGGTTGTTAACTCCGCCGTTTTCCGATACACTTCATGCTTTTCCTCTCTCCCGTTCCTAACTTATCCTAGTACACCGGAATTGGGACCCAATCGTTCATAAGGATTACTATTAACCCTAGATATCAACATGTGTTATGTGTCTCTTTGGTTAATTTTAAATTATTATTAATACGCTACTGCTGAGTTGAAATTCTTATAAATTTCTTTCTTCATTTTGATTGGAAGTAGTAATGAACGAATTAAATTTGCTTCCCAAAACTTAATTTTAAGTTATGATACAACTAAACAGTTAAAAACCTAAGTTTTTTTTAAATTTTCATCAAATGAAAATCTCAAAACCATTCCTCAGTAAAAACCTCCTTTCTTATTACTTATGTGGAGAGTATTTTTTAATATACTTCACAACCGTTCAGCGTAAATTTTTGCGGTTCGCGTTTTAATAAATTTTTCTAAAAATAATTCACTGTGTATTACTGTTTTCCAACTGGAAAATATCGTTGTACAGCATCGATACAGAATGAAATTGAACTCGTTGTGAACACTGTAAGATATTCACAACACTTCTCTTTCATACTTTTCAAACCCAACAGTTGGATTACACCCACAATACAATCGTACTAAATAACCCTGTTTTAAAATTAAGTAATAGATTTGATTTGATTTAAAACAAAACAACTCCGTAACTGAATAACCACCTTTTTTTTCGAAAATTTTTAATTTCATCCTATGGTTAAATCTTTTTATTTTTTACAAAATGTTTAATCTTTGCGCGAAACAAAGTTAAACAAAAATAAATTAATTTATCATTCCAAAGTTTTAAAGTGAGTATAAAGAAAATTAGTACATTTTTTTTATTTTATTTTACCTTTATAAAAATACACCTTTAATGTAATTTATTCGTTTGTATCACGTTCTTTTGGGATGTTTTAATAACTTCGCGAATAATTTTTCACCCTAATTTCATAAAAGTTTTTCTTTTCTTACTGAATCATCAGCAGTATTTTTTAGAAAGTTTTTATTTATATTTTTAAAGAATCTGTGACTTAAAATACTTGACAAATTGTATTTCAATATATTTGAAGTATTCTGTAACGTTTATAACGTTTATATTTTAATTCAGTATAATTGTAATTTTAGTGTTGTGGAATCATGCGATATCAATTATTTTTGTGTAGCCATTTGCAATGTTTGATTAAGTGTTCAGTTTTTTTTTTTATATTAATCAATTTAAAACTCCTCTGCGAATGAATCTTGATGCAAAGCTACGGTGCAAAGAACGCGTGTAAAAAACGAAACAACAGTTAGAACTGAAATACAACAATTGTATTGTATTGTATTGGCTAATTGATATTCAAGTTAGTCTGGGTTTATGTATAATAGGAGAACTATTTATACTAAATGTAACTGGTAAATGATCGAAGTTTAATTTGTTTAATGTGAGTGGTGCATCGAGATAGTTTGCATGATTAGTTAATATAACATCTAAATTGGATGGATTTCCTGTGAGTGAGTGGGAGTAATATTTTGGATTTGAGGGTAAAAATATTGAAAATTTACTAGAAATTAATTTATTATTTAAAATATTGCCCCATGAGTTATTTTTATAACATTTCCAATTCGAATGTCTAGCATTGAAATCTCACATCACGATGTAATTTCCCGATATTTTGTTAAAAATTTCGAGATCATGTTTGAGTAAACCAGCATCAGTTTTTGTTAAATTACCACCTTTGAAATAAGCAGCAAAAAGTTTTTAATCACAACAGTCAGTGTTTATATTTACACCAGATGTTTCAAAAATTTTTATTTTACAAGGATATATTATTACAAGGATTTTTGTTTTACAAGAATATTCAGGGGTTCGGTTAGGCAGTCATTTAGAGAGGCTTACATTCATTTAGGGGCTTTGATGACAAATTTACCTTTAAACCACACTTTTGTAATTTTACCAATAATTTTGTGTTAGGTTTGATAAAATGTTGGTCAAAGGAACTTAACGATCTATGATCTAGCCTTGTATTCGAGTCTCGTTAGACCTAATTTGAAGTATGCTAGTCAAGACTGGTCACCTTTCTGTGATGTTCATATCAATATTGGACAAATTATGGTAATTATGAACCAATTCATAGAATGTTGCTAATGCTAACAGATATTTTATTAACTTCACACTTTCTAAAAGGACTAAAAAACTTAAACTAAATAACCTGCAGTAATTAAAAAATTTGCGCAATTTATTCAATGTATTTAAATTAGTTGTTTTAAGTTAAAAGTAAATTTAAGTTGTAGTTTGAATTTTTATTATTTTATATTGTATTGCAAAAAAAAACAACAATGTATGAATATTTGAACTAAACAAATAAATAAATAAATACATTTATAAAATAAATTTATGTAATTAGAATTTTTTAAAATGTGAAATATTAAAATTTCCATATCATTTTACTTTTAATAAAAAGAACAAGTTCGATTTATTAATATTCAAACCTGATACATAGATATTTTATACAAAACAAAACAATTTTTAGGAATTGTTTCGTTTATCATAACACTACTAGAGCTCATCAATAAATTTAGTAAGATTAACCTTTAGGAGCAACCTGTTACTTAGAAATAACAACAGTGACAAAATCGTTTTTTCGTGTATACCTAAATATTTTTCTAACTTAAGGAAAATGTTTTCAAATATGTTAAATTTAGATTAGATTTCAACTTAATTGTGTATAGGTATGTACTTGATTTAAATTAATGATCTTATAGTTCGAGTGAATTGTTGTATTTCTTTTTTACATTTTGTTTTATTCAGTTATATGTGTCTTACTTAATTACAGGTAAAAATAAAAAAGAAGAAGAACAACAAAAATGTTTCAGCCTGATAAGATTATCATTATGGAATATGACCAAGAAAACGACCCAAGGTCTCATCATATTAAATTCATGTTAAATTCTCTTGGGTATTTTGTCTTTTTTTTTTTGTATATACACATAATATAACATTGCTTTGTACTTGGATATAGTCTCCAACCTCTGTCTACCTCATTTTATTTTTCTTTTGTTTCATTAAAGGTGAATTTTTTTGGCTTTATGTAAATGTATGTGAGGAAAACAGAGAGAAAAACAGAAGTGGTTGGTAAAGTATTGTAAAAAGTTTTTATTTTATTTATTTTTTTTTATTTTATTTGGAATCCCTGATATTGGCAAATTAGTAAAGATTAATCTCAGTAGATAGATTAAATTAGATTTAAAATGTTTTTCTAATAAATATGAAGTGGAAGTTGATGATGATGAAATGAATTATTTTGAAATCATTGTGTTATGATTTGGGTATATAGGGATGATAAAATATGGAAATTTATTTTTGGTTTTGAATGATGATAATCAAAAAAAAAAAAACTTTTCTTTTTCTTTATATAAAATCAGAGGGCGTGGAAATGTTTGATTGAAAGGAAGTCAATTTTTGTTTTTGACTTTTTTTTTTCTTTTATAAAAGTATCTCATTAGAATATTTTTTGTCCTTCATGGTTTAAATATTTTGATTTTTGTTTTGCTATATTTTTTTGTAGTGACATTAATTTCAGGACAAATGAAATGATGAAGCAACAATACAAAATTTATGAAGATTCATCAGTTTAGTATATATATGTACATAAATGTATAGGTTGATTTCTTTTCTAAAATATATTTAAAGAGTCTATAAAAAATTATTACTTGAATGAATCTAATTCAAATTGAGGTCAAATTTTGACATTTTAAATAATATTATTTAAATTTTATGCATCTTAAAGACCCAATGAAAATAATGTTAGACCAAGCAAAAAATTTATGAATTATAATTTGTTCACCTAACAAAATTATATGACATACATATATTTTGAAGAGAAGTACAGAAGATGTTTCAGTAACATTATGTTTGTTTAATGTTTAAAGAAATTTAAGAAATGTATGCAACGGTTATAAATAATATGTACATTTGAAACTTAAGTTTCTATAAGTAGAAATATGTTGCATAAATAAAAATATTAACTTGGAACTTCTTGCAATGGATTCTAAATTTAATGGCCGGGAAAATTAGGAAAGAAGGAGGTGGGAAGATGTAAACAACAAAAATGTTTGTTTAATATATTTGTATTGAGTTTTGATTGGACATAACTGAACTATTCATCTCGCAAGATACATAATGGTCATTGTGTATTCACAAAATACATCATGACCATACGAAGCTTTATGTTCGCAATATTCTGAGAGTTAAAAAATTCTGATAAATTGCCTGTTGCTTTCTAAAGATTTGAAGAACATTTTCTGCTCCTATTGTTTTATGAAAGAAACATTAGCAAGAAGGTTAATGTAAATTATTTTTTTTTAATTAATATTACCAGGGTGGCTGGTACTGACTTCCTTTGGCAACAGATAATAACAACAACACTAAATAAGTCACTCGTGGTATTAAAAAGATACAATCTAGTTCTAATTGCATTTCCAGAAACAACTGAATTATACATGACTTTCACCTTCCTACCTAGTATTATTATTTGTTCACAATTTAAATTGCATTAGCATTAGAGGCTTTCGGCTTGTTTATATATTATATTATAACTAGCAGAATTACCTGGCGCTGTCCGAGAAAGCTTGCAGTTCTCTTTGTTTTGATTGATTGATTTGATTGATGGATTTCATTGATTGATTTGAAAAGAAAATAAAATTTGATAACATTTCCCGACGGTAGAAGCAACTTCTGCGATAAGAATTTGCCGATGCTGGCTAATTGATTACATTGAATCTATTACATTAAAATACTAAATTCTTACTTCTATTTTAGCATAAAACTTATGCCAGATGTAACTGATTAATATATTAGTTTTTGGTACTCTTAATTATTTAGTTAATAAATTCTTTTTATATAACATTCAAATATAAAATTATTATTTCTGGCTTAGTATAAAAATAATATTATAAGGTTGTTCATGGGAGAAACATGGCGATCTCAAATCCACTGCGCAGTACTTAATAGACTGTCCCTTGTTGGTCGTGGTAGAAAATATAAGTTTCACTGGATTATTGGTGAATAGAAGTTTTATAAAAAAAAATAACTGGAGGCCAGGGTTCAGTATCTGGATCGGCATTCAATTTTTTGATTGTTTTGAAGTCTTGTTAATACAAGTAACCGGTGGTTGAAGTCTAGTTTCTGGAAACGGTACACCATTAAAACTTATATTTTATTTAATTATTTATTATGCTTTTTTATTTTTCGTGAGCTTATATTTCCTGGTCTGTAACGCCTTTAGTTTTTGATATATTATTGATGGGTGTTAAGAGTTGTATGATAGCTACATGAACTAGTTCCAATTTTAGAAAACGGTACAATAAATATAATTTTAACTTTGATAGAGTATTAGAAGGTTTAAATTTTCAGAGTAAATTTTCTGGTCTGTTGGATAACAACCTTTGGATTTTAAAATATTCTTAGAAAGTGTTAGGAGTTGTAAGTATGGTAAATAACGGTACCAGCTCCAATTTTAAAAAACAGTTAAACAAATATTTATTTATTTTCGATAGAATAACAGAATACAAATTTTGAGGCCAATTTTGGTAAACGGACAATTTTGTTAAAAGACATATTTATTTATTTTTGATAGAGTACCAGAATACAAATTTTTAGGTCTGTAACACCTTTGGTTTTTGAAATGCAGTACCCGAACTAAATAGTTTGCAATTAAATATAGGCTGTGTTCGATTCTAGGTGACAGAGTGCTATGTATTAAGTATTAAATTCAATTTTTAGTTTATAGACTCTTTATGGTTTTTAATTTCTTAATAATTTGGTTAAATTAAAATTAAAATATAATTTTTGAAAAGACAAATGTTGAAAAAGAATCAAATTTAACAAAATTTTACTCCAAGATGAGTGCAATACAAAATGATAATGATGATATTTGTGACATTAATATCACTAATAATGTTCAGATTTATTTGATGAATTGTGTCTTCAAAATATTTTTTTTCACATGCTTACATCCTCTCTTATTTAAAAATTATTATCATTCAATATATAAAAATAAAATTTCCACAAGCAAAAAAAAATTATTGACATTGCAAATATTCCAATGAAATATCACGTATCTCAAGGCTCAAGTTATATATTATCAAGTTAAAAATAAAATATTGATTATTAATTCAAAAATATAGACTTTATATATTGTGCAAAGTGAAACTACAAAGAGAAAATATTGAATAATGGAATGTTTTGTGTAAAGAAATATCAATCAAAAATGGTGTGTGGAAATGTCAAATCAAATAATAATAATAATAAAAATCATTTCATCAATCCATATTTATGTTATCGTACCTACATATTTAATAAAAAATAAGTTTCGTTATACTTGCCATAAGTTAGAAATTTTGAAAAAAATGTTATTTTTGAAAATTTTTTAAAACAAAATCCTTAAAGATAAAAATTCCCAAACACAAAATTCAGATTGGAGATATTTCGTTTTTCTTATATTCGAAGCACAGCTACGCAAAACAGAACTTTAATGATTTAATTTTTTGAAGATTTAGTCTTTCGGGGTTTTATTTTTAGTGATTTTCTCTTTGGGGATGTTATCTTATATGAGGATTTCTTTTTTTTTGGATTTTGTCCGGTTCCCAAATATCTAGTCTAGGATTTTTCGATATCAAATTGGTTTTTCAACGTTAGCAATACTTAAAAGTGTATAATATAAAATTATATGTCATTAATTCAACTATGGATTACTAAACATTTCCCGTGATATTTAAATTATAACTAAAAAAGTATAATTACGGTATTAGTATCGTATATCAACAGAAAGTATTAATATAGTATTTATAAAGCTTTTAGTTTACTTTTATAATTAAATATCCTGTGCAACAATACGTATAGTAGAGTCTATACATTTTGGTTGTTACTGATTCATAATTCAGTGTATTAAATTAAATAAAGTTATAATCAGCAATCAGACTAATTGAATTAAAGCACAATCTCGGAATCACAAGTAATTTGAGAGTTATCGAAGCTCAATGTTCTTAAAGAGATAAAAAAGAAAACAAAACTAAAATTACAACACGTTGGGGAACCTTGCGAGATAAACCGAAAGGTCCCATGTGATTCCAGATAAAAACTAAATTTTTTTATGAATATTTCGACTTGGTCATTTGTTTTAAAACCCTTGTCATTGCTTGTGTTTAGACTTTGACTGATGGTTCAATGGTTAGCATACGCTTAATAACCCTTTACCCATAAACTAATTTTGTGAAGGGGATTTTCCTGGGAAGGGGAGGCGACAAAACACAAAACGATTGAAAATAAAAATATTCCGCAGACTACAATTGATTTTTTTCTTACAATCTTATATCTTTCGCATTTAAAAAATATTTACACATACATGTAAAAGAGAATCAATTTCGTGAGTTAAAATCAAAACGGCTTAAAATCTCATGAGTCAAGAATCAAAGTCTAAACACAGGTATGGGGTATTAAATAAATGACAAAAAACTAAAATATTAGCTGACATCTCCAAAAGTGGAAACTAGAGTTAGACTACAGTTATTATAAAATTCTATTCTTTAGTGTAGGTGCCTTTATACAATTTAGGTTTTACGATATTTAGTTATTGTCGATGATAAAATAATATAAAGCAAAGCAGAACTCGATGAATATCAAAGTTGTTAAGAGAAATTGTTCAAAAAATATAAAATAAAAAATATAAAGAGTATTTTAAGTTTTTATACTTCTATTATTTTCACTTTGAAGGTCTATACGAAATTTTGGCAAATTTTTATATTCGAATAAAAGCAGTATATGTTTGCGATGCTATTATGTGTATAATTACCAAGTTTGCTAAGTTGTATTTGTTTCAAATTAGTAAATTTTAAAACAAAACATTTGACCTTAAAATCCCTTAAGGCGTGTTACTTTGGAGTATACTTGTATTAGGAAAAAATTTTCTAGAAAGCCAATCAGGGGGTATGTTTTTAAATTCGACCAAGGCTACAGGGGGTTAAAAAAATCGGAAATATAATGTCTAAAAAATGTCCAATATAGTTCCAAAGATAAGCTGGATCAATACATTTTTCAGAATTTTGTTTTAGAATTGATGCACAAACTTAAAATTTTGTGTGTGAGTTTGTTCAAATTTTTATTTTTTTTATTAGTTGTTTTGATGTTTTAATAAACTAAATTTCAGTAGGTCCTACTCCACATATAAATAACCCGAGTAATTTTGACTAATAAAATAAACCTATTTCAAAATAACATTCATTTTATATGCTTTTATTATATACTTTAAATATACTTTAAAAAGATTCATTATATACTTTTATTATATACTTTATTATAAAGGCATGAAAATTTACACTTAGATACTTTTTCACAAATAAAGAAATACGACTGTTACCAATTTCGAAAATGTGGACTGGTTCGGGTTTCTGCTGCACAACTCCTAGCACGTCTCAGGGATATTCCAAAAACCAATTGTGTTACAGGCATGAAAATTTACACTTAGATACTCTTTCACAAATAAAGAAATACGAATCATGCCGATTTCAAAAATTTGGACTGGTTCGGGTTGCTGGCGAACAACTTCCACAATATTCCAGCAAGATGCATTATATTTTTTTGTGTTTTATCTTATAGTAGTTCTAGATTTTCAAACATCTACCACTAGTTTTATTTCCTAATACTTTTTAGGGGGCTAGTTTGGTTTCGATAAAAGTATATTTTAATAATTTTTATTTTTATATTATTATTTTTAATTTTACTTTTCTTACAGAAACTCAAGTACCGAAATATTAGGTATGATTTTACATAAGAAATGACCAAGTCTGATATGAAAATAGTTTATTTCGAATTTGTGAAAGATGGTTCAATGCATCAAAGTATGATTAATAAATAAAAGTTTTTCAGAATTTTTCTTTGATAATTAATGTTTTTCATATTTAAATATCAGTTTTTAAAATTTTATTATTTTATAACAGTTATTACTCAAAAACGGGTTACACTGATGACAAACCAGTAAACACCGTTAGTTAGGTACATCAGTTCTAAAAACAATTCATTGGACCAGCTTAATATCTTCGAAGCTGTAGCGGATATTTGTTAGATATTATATTTCCGATCCGATTTTCTTTAACCTCTCTGGCCAAGACTAAATTTCAAAATAAATACTCTGTCTAGAATTTTTTTACTTCAAGCAATGTTTCTTTAAAAGATTTTCAGATCAAACGGGTCCAATCTGTATATAGGTTTTTAAACTATAATTTTATTTGAAAAGATATTGGTCTAAATCCGGTATAGGTTCGTGGCATATATATAATTTTGTACAAAATTACTACTATTATTTCATGTTCGAACGAAATATCTAACTTGTTATACCCTTCAAATGTAATAACTTTCTAAAGTTGTATACCCAACTAAACATAGCCTTAAAACTGAGACGTTCCCACATATTATTTGAATATACATATACTTTTTTTGTATAATTTTGTTTTAATGTATCCTTGTCTTAATGCTATACATGTTCTAATGATTGATGTAATCTTTCCTTAGGGAGTGCGTATAAGTTTCTTTTACAGGTAAATTTTAACAAAGTATAAAGACTAAAAATATATTTATATATTTGTAGATCCTTGAGATTAATACTTGTAAATACATGGTTTTTTTTTGTATAAAAACAAAACAAACATAAAAATATAGAAAAAGAGTTGGATTACAAAATCTGACACATTTCTTCTCTTTTTCATACATTTTCTGTTATCCTTTTACACTCAAAGTGATTTATACCTTAACAAAAAAAATATATATATATTTTTTATTTCTTTGTTAAAAGTTATAAAGAGTCTTTTGTAAAAGTTTTATCAAGAGTCATTTAATTTATCCTGATCCTGAGATAAAAATATAAAAAAAAAAACAAAACAACGCAATAAAAAATATTGTAACCAGTTCTTAAGACGATGATATCTATTTCAAGATTATTTTAAGTTACTTCTTCCATTATGAACTCTGACCATATTTATGAAAAATGAACGATTAAAAGAAAGGATTATGACAGTTTAGTGTGGTGAAACTCATTTTAAAATAGAATTGTGGAGAGAGAGAGAGTAGTATTTTGGAAAATATAATTTTTGTTGTGAAATTTCTAATATTTAAATAATTAAAGAAAAATAATTAATGTTTTATAATAGAGGTGAACATTTATTATTGTTTTGATTTTTTTTTGGTCATATTTTCATTATTTATTGTCATGGTAATCAAGAGAGCGTCAATCGTTATACCGTTATACTTTTTTCTGTTTTTGTAGTTTTGTAGCTCGTTTCGAATCATAATACTTATTTAATTGCAATACTTTTATATAGTATCAGTGTTGCCAAATTGTATGAAACTTTTTCGAATTCATTAGCTTACGTGCTTCTTCTTAAATAACTCAAAAACAATGGGATAAATAGTGGGAAAATGGGATAAACAATGGGAAAATTACTAGTTTTCGGTACTCAAGATTTTAATAACAGACATGCTTTGCTTTAAGTATACGAAAATGTAATTTAACTAAGAGTTAATTTAAATGAAGTAGATATATTGTATTAAGTATCATAAATTGTATTTTAAATATGTACATTAAAAAGTGCAATTAATTGAAGTAAAACAACTGTTCGAAAAGAATAGGCTGTGGTTTTAAAATTGCAATTCTTAAAAATAACAACTAGTATTTTAAAATTACAGCTAAAAAAGCTTACAAAATATTACTGATAATTTAATTTTATATATACTATTTAGTAGTGAAGTATTTGTATAAAAAATTCTATGATTGTGTTGTCTAGTTGTTTTTGAACATATTCCATTTCATTCATTGCTTTTCCTGATGCAGTTGATGTTGAATTTATAATTGCTTTGTTCTTCTTTCGGTATTAAATAGTTTTTTCAGAGCGGGCTGGTTTGGTTTGATAGATGAAATATAATTTTTATGAGTAATTAAGAAGGGTTAGACAAAGGTGGTTACTCATATGCTGTAAACAGAACCAAAACGAATATGATGATGATGAAATGTCAAAACATATTTCGCTATAATATATTTAAATTAGAGTGAATACAACTATGTTGAATTTCGTTGTCGAATTTTTTTTGGCGGTAAAATTAGTCTATTTCCTAATTTTTTCGTCAACGAAATCTCGAAGAGCGATTAATAGTATTCGATGTTGACAACGTTATTTGGCTTTGATTTTGTTGCCAGGGACCAGGAAATATTATCCACATTTTCAGTCTTACTATAAATAGCAGATGTAAAATTGTCCATCGGTTTGCCAAAATAACAAATGCATTTTCAATGTAAATAAATGTAAATAAATGTAAATGTGCTTTTGAAATACGTTTATTAAAATTGAATTCGTTTTGTGGTGGATTTCTTCGTGGAAACGGTCTCATTAAATTATTTTTTAACAAGAATGCGACAAAATAATAAGGAAATCTTATAGTTGGGCCAGGCAGTGGTGGTGGTAACTCTGATAAATGCAGCTTTTTAGTTATTATTTTTTTTCGAAATTCTGATTGCATAAAAACTCCTTCCTATAAAAATCAGAAGCTATTTGTGTCCATTCACATAAATTTGGTATTGACAAATATATATTATGTAATTCAGTATAAATTAATTTAATTTATTTAATTTATAGTATCATAACAAATTTCACGAACTGTTAAAACACTTAGTTTGAAACTTCATGCCAAGACTGCAACCAAATAAAAAAAAATTAACAAAAGTTTCTTATTTTTTGACGTAAAATCCGAATTTGCATAAAAAAGTACCCCTTCCCATTTAAAAATCTCGATTTCGGCCAATATCGGCGATTTTTGGGTATAAAAAAACCTTTTTCGGTTCATTCCCGGAAGTTGAAAATAAAACCAATCGATGGTGCGCCCTCGATTTAGTTAATAAATTTTGTTTTTTAATTCTATACTAACGGCTCCTTTCTCTCTTAAAAAGCTGATACGCATGCTCTGGAACACCCAGCATATTAAGAATAAAGAGATATAAAGATAGGCTAATAGCAGGAAAAAGTTAAGTAATTCCAAAACAATGAGAAAATACTAAAAATAGAAAAATAAGTTAATTTTTACACTTTTTATATTTTATTTCATTTTTAAATCCCTTTTTAAAACTCTCAATTAATTTTAATTTAAATTTACTTTAATTTCTTACAAAATTTTTTTTCAATTAATTATACAGAAACATAATTATAATAAAAACACATATAATTTTTTTTTTCTGAGAGAAAGAACTTATCTGTCAATCTATCATGGATTTGTTATGTATGAAAGGCCAAAAAGAGTTGGTTTTAGTGGGTTTAAGGCCTTCATTATCATTGTTTGTTTGCACGCACGTGACTAATACCAATTGGTGTCCTTGATTGAAATCAAAGATGATGTTGTTATTCAGGGTTTTTTAAATAAAGTTACTACTGTGCAATTGCACAGGGGTCCACTAGTTATTATATATTATATTATTTTTATTAGCTTTTAGTCATTATATTAATTATTATATTATACTGAAACCGATGTGGTTGTATTGAAAATAACATTTTTCAGTAATCATCACTATTTGAAAAAATTCCGGTTCTCATGGGGTCGTTACACATGAATTCTTACATTAAAATTACTGCCAAACAATTCTCAGAACTTATTGGTTTTCAATATTTAAATTTTTTTTCAAAAGTGTAATATTCGGTAATACTTTGTCGATATTAGATAGCTTTGTGTTTTTGGCTTTTGGAAGCGTTGAAAGTTATTCTAATTTACTGCAGTATCGAGTTTTTTGAAGTTAGCTAGAACGAAAATATCTTGCTTCGTTTTTATTAAGTAAAGTCTTCATTACTTCTGCAAAAAATCAAATTTTTTAATGAAACTATATTTTTACTAAATTTTTAAAGACAACCATGCATGTCCTAAGGAGTAAATATGATTTTTAAATTTTTAAAAATGGGGAGCACTCGATTTTCAAAATTTAATAAATTACAACGGAACAAGATATTCTAAAGTTTAGCTGGAAGTTTCGCAAAAATTATTTAAAAGTTTGTGAAATTTCCCATTGGCACAAATAAGTTGTTCTGACCATTAGAATTTTTGTATAATCAAACTTTTAAAAATTGAAAGTTTGGGAAATATTATTTGATAAAAAGAGAGTTTACAAAATAAAATTTGAAAACGGAAGGTTTGAAAACGTGAGAAGATAATAATATTAGAGAAAAACTGGATATTTAGGGATACGAGGCATGGTTTGAAAGGGCATTTTTTAATTTACGTGTTAAGTTATATTTCTATGTGCATTGTTTCAAGTTTTTTTGACAATAATGTGACATGGAAAATGCGATCAAGTTCTTGGATATATTTAGACAGCAATAGTTTATGCTTCACCGCATCATTGGATGCAACGGTTTTATTTTTCAGATCATAAATTAACCGCTGATTACGTAAATATAACATTCTTGATTGTTTTTGTGCATTATCAATATTATGTTTTGACAAAAAATATGATGTTAACTTGTTTGGTCGTTGTTTACAATAAAATATACATATGTTTTTAAAAACAATAGGATATTAATTTTGAACTTTTTTTGAAACTAGGATTGTTCAAATTACATAAATCACCATATTGACCGAAGGTAGGTTGAAGTGGCTCTAAAAGTTTTTTTTATATTATTAATTTAAGTCGTTCACTTTTTTACGTTAATAAATTAAATTGAAAGTTCTTTGAAGCTGAAACAAAAAGTTCTAGCTCAAAATTCTGATTATGAAAATTATTTCGTTTCTATAATCAAAGACTTACATTAAAAAATTAAAAAACTTAACTAACTTAGAACAGATGTCTTTAAAAAATTGAAAATACCGATGAACCGAAAATTTTTTTTTTTTTTTAATAAAATAAAAAAAACTAAAAAAAACATATAAAAAATACATAAAAAAAAGTTCAAAGAAATGTAAGAAAAAAATGTCTTTTTAAACTCCTTAGAGAGTGAGAAAAGTAGCACTCTGGAAAAGGAAAGCAATGATTGTTGAACAAGTTCTATTTAAAAAAATATATATATGTATATAGAAAATAGTTTAGCTGTCATTGAGGTGTCGTCACCAAATTTTCACTATAAAATTCTTACATATATTATAATATTATACTCTTATAACAGTAATACGATATAGTAAACACAAGAGATGTATCACTATAAGCAGATGTGTTGATGATTATACGAAGGATAATATAAGAAAAGTTCCATGAATGTGCTTGAATAACTATGAAAAGAAACAGAACTGAGATGTTTCTTTCATTTTATTTTTATACCATTGATGCCTGTTCTGCTACAACTCTCGTTTCTATTCTTAAAAAAAGAAAAAAATAAATAAAGTAATTCTTGGTGCTATCACTATTTCTAAGTTTTATTTTGTTCTTGTTTTTTTTATTATTTTCATTAATATTCGTACAAGAATACTTAAAATATATTTTTGAATTAAAGATGATTTTTCGTGTGTAATATCAAATCAAAAAAAATATTTATAAACTGGGAGGAAGAATATTTATTTAAAATTAGAAGAAGCCGCTTAAACGGTTGATATGCACTGAAGAAGTATCTGAAATATGAATCAAGTCTATTGTTTCCTGGGACTGACAAGCTCAGTTTATAAGTTGTTGAATAAAAATAAGCTGACCGCACTAGTTAATTGGATCAGATCTCTTAAATAGATCATCTAACAAACTGTAGGAGGCAATAAATGGAATATATGATTAAAATAAAGTAGTAAAAATAATGAGACCAAATCGGGGTATGGCAATCTTACATGTGAGGAGATCAACATATATAAACTTGTATTTATATAGAAGAAACTAGAATTCCACATTTTAGCACAGTTTAATACCATTATACTTTAAACAGTTTAAACGTTGAATGAAAATGGAAAAAGTATGTGAAAATAAAACGATCAGAAATGAAATCATAATACAAAAAGTTGCATTGGATATTGAGTAAGAAATCAAAAATGTAAACTAAAAAAAAATATTGATATATAAACGAATGGGGATTCTGAGGTAGATGTTGCACTCGCGTAGGACCTAATGACTATATCCCAAGGATACAACGAAGAAGGATGGTGTTCTTAGTTTTCCAAAAATATATAACTTTAATGGCGCATCTTATCCTTTAAGGACGAAAAGGAAATTTGAAAGTAATCTGGTTGCTTTGATGTGTTTTTTATATAAACCGTTATATCTGTTGATCTATTAGATACATGTATTAATTTTTTTTTATCTATACATATTTTATCATTTATTTGATGATGATTGGTGCTGCCGCTATTGAGATTCAAAGTAGAAAATTTTTGAAAAAAAAAACAATCTTTATTTTATAACCAGCGGAAAATGTAGATAGAAAGCAATTTTTCTACTAGGTCTTGGACTTACAAGTCCATTCTTCTTATTAATTAATACCTTGTTATGTAGATGGTAAGGTATTAAGAAATAAAAGAAAATTTACAACATTCACTTTCAATGTTGCAGAATACATCCCAATGTATTGCAATTTTAAATTGTGGTATTTTTTTAATTTCAAATTGCAGTTTTATAACAGTTGACAATTTTCACAGTCTTCTATGATGAAGATATGAAAAAAATTATAGAAAAATTGTTTTTAATTTGAACCTTCACCATATTTAACTCGACTAACGCTCATGATGATGATGATGTTCAAATTTATATTAGTGGTTCTGTCTACAATTTATAGTGTATAGCTAAAATGAATGATGATCTTGATGCAATTTCGTTTTAGTCAAAAAGAAAAATGAACCCAGGCTTAATGCATCTAAATCACAAGCTATGGTAGTCTACTCTAAAAATATAGATACCGTAATGCTATCGCAGATTAAAATTGATAAAAACTGATGACTCAAATATTCGATATCCAGATAAAATTCGCAAGTTTGGCATATTCATTAACAAAACCCTATCATGGAATGATCATATTAACTTCATTTCTCAAACAATTTTTAGAACACTGGACACTTAACTATGAACACTCTAACTTTGGACACTCTAACTTTGGACACTCTAACTTTTCTTAAAAGAGTGCACTAAAAAAGGACTCGTTCAAGCTCTAATTATGTCACATGTTCATATTATTGTGATGTTGTCTTTTTCAGGAATGAACGCTGGCGAATAGAACAGATTGCCAATTATCAACGCTTGTACACGAATGCACGCGAATACACAGATTATACAGTTTGGACTAATTGAGAATTGGAGAAAGAAAAATGTCTTTTTGATCAGTAGGGATATTTTGAATAAGTTTTTTAATATTACTCTGGCACTTTGGTTGATTGTATGTACGTATATTTTAGTATTTGGGAATATGGTTCCACATTCGAGAGAATTTGACTATAAACGAATTTTCATAGCCAGTTATGAGCCACTGCACTGTGTAGGAATGGGTATTAGATTCTTCTTCTGTTCTTTGGCGGAAATATTTAAAGGGTACCCATTAGGGTTTTTATGTTATCTAAACAAGAACTTAAGCCTAAGAGATATGTATATATAAAAGAGGGAAACAACTCGACCCATACATGTAATATATACGGCCCATATATGTGAATTGTATTCCAACATGGGTTGTATGTATGATTTAAAGATATTTAGCATGTCCTGGGGAAAAAAATTCGTTTTGTAGCGGCTCAAAAAACCTAAACATCCTGCAGAATTTTTCATAATGTCAAAGATGTGGTCCTTCCATATCATTTTGTTGTTTACCTATATGTCCAGGATATCCGAATGTTCGGTTCACTGAATACGTACACCCCCGAGTAATAATGTTAAATTAAGTAGTTTTGTGCGGAATAGCTTTGATTTAACATTTTTTGAAATAATTTATAAACAATTTTTTCGTTCGTGATTTCTATTTTTCTTCTTGTGTTATTTTTGATTTTTTTATAATGTTGATTTTAGTTTTACATTAAGCGTTTTTTTTACATCTATTAAATTTAATATTTATTATTTTTGCATATTACACATTGAAATGACTTCTCGTCTAATATTTTTATTAAAATAACCAAGCTTATTTTAGTAGATATCCTAGAAATCATATGAACAACTTAATATTTATTCTTACTTTTATTATGATCTCAGTTTTAACATTTATTACAACATACAGATATACAGTATTATATGTATAATAGTTTCAGAAAATGAATAAAATAAAAAAAGAAGGTTTTGGCTATGATATTAAACCGTGTAACATATAAATTCAATTTCGAAATTACATACAGAACATAGCTAGCTACCTTGCTTTTGTTTCATTTCAGTAGCTCGATTTTTCATAATTCTTTCTTTATATGAATGTATATGTATATACATATATAAATTTATCTAGGATTCTTTTTTAACTAAGTATATTGGCAAAGAAAAATTTATCCTGGAATTATTCTTGCTTCATCTGATTTGAGTTAAATAGAAATAATATTATTGCACTAAGAATGCCATTTTTTATTTTATATTTTCTTGTTTTTGTTTTTTCTTTTTGCTTTTTGTAAATAATAAACTATGTGGAAAATGAAATACGAAAGATTTATCTCTTATTATAAAATAGTAATAATAATAAAAAAAAATAATATATATGTTTTTAATATTGTTTAAAAACAGTACCTATATGTGTTGGTGCTTATGATTAAATGAATGTGGCAAGAAACGTGATAATTTCTATAATAAAAAAATAAAAATAAAACCAACTTTAATTGGATTCATCAGTAAAGAATGTTAGGTATAACTAATCATAATTGGAGACAACAAATTCTTTATTTTAAAAAGGGTAATTATATATCCTGTTTATATTAAGTTATTCTACAACTCTCTTGTAATTATTTCTAAGTGAAACTTTGACTTAAATGTTTGAGTTGGAGAAATTTTGTTGATCGTAATGAATACTGCTTAATTCGAAATTTATTAATTTCTTTTTTATTTTTTCTTTTATACCTGTTGGTATGTATAGACTAAAAATAGCAGAATAGATATGAAAAATGTAAATCTTTCTGTAAACGTTTATGTTTCGGGATCGCTTTTTTTCGATGCGAAGAGTTCTATGTAAACGCTTTGGGAATACTTAAGATGAATTGAAGTGCCCCGTTTCCAATATTTATATAGAAATGGAACATGTTATAAATGCTAAAATAACGAAACAGCGTAGCAATGTTGCCATTGATACGTTGACTTTACCATCGAAAAAATTAGTAGATTAGTATTTCTGTATGTGCCACAGGACTTTAACAGAGCTTCTTATACAGGGAAAAGCTACAGAACTAAAATAATGTTGCTTAAATGTGTCTACATAATAAAAATTTGTGGCATACCTCGAAATAATATATTGGTATCTATACTTTATATATCAGATTCACAGCGGATTTTCCAACTTCAAGTTATATGTTGGCAACTTTGCAGATGGAAAAGCTATACTGTTCCCAAACAGATTCGAAAATAGCATTAATAAAATTACAAATAAATCTTTGAAATGAAAAGAATATAATAAATCCATAAGGTCTATGTAATACATATATAAAAATGGATGTGCTTGTGTACGTATGTTTGTTCCATTACACCTCTGAAACATATAGAATAATTTTAACCAAACTTTTCTGTCAAAATTGGAACTAATTCGGGTAGTTGTCATACATTTCTAAGCACCGACTAAAAAAACTAAAGGTGTTATAAATCTAAAAAATTATAATCAAGTACGCTCTCAAAAATAAACAAATACGTCTATTAATTTATTTCAAAATTGTGATTGCTTCTTTTGGCTTTTAGAATCCGTCATATACTTAGTAACATTTAAATTTTGCGGTCACAATCAACAATGCAAAGGAACAACCTATTATGTACTATGAAGTGAATTTGAGATTGTCATGTTTCACCCACGACAATCTTATGTTTCTTACACAAACGTGGGTTCTTCAAAATATTTATTTAATCTTGCTTTTGAAGGTGAAACTGAAAATGTTGTTTATAATCAAGTTTTGCGTTACAATTGTTATTGGATACGCTATCTGAACATTTCTATATTATATTTTATCATTGGTCAACTTTAATTGGTTTATCCTTTTGTTTTTTTCGTCTTTCTGTTTTCTGGCCTTTTGTTTTTTTGTTTTGGTCCGTTGTAATTTTTTTATTTATATATTTTTTTATATACATTTGTCGTTGTTTCTGTATAAAATTTTGTACTGCTCTTTTTTGAGCAATGGTGAGGAAAACATAACTACTACATTGATAAGAATTCATTAAGTAATCAAATTAAAATGTCAACTACTAACATCTAGGATAAGTTTAATGCTAACATAAATTTAAAAATTCAATATTAATGTTATCGAAATAAAAATATTTAAAATAATTAATATTACAAAAACAAACAAAAAGTATTTGTCGAAAAAAACTTCATATTACAACCCCTAAATTCTAATTTGAACTAGGCTTACTTTAGAATAAATAAAAAAAATATTTTAAGAAGTTTTGTGGGGCTAGTAGTAAAATATTTTTTTTTTTTTTTACAACCTTTAGGATATTATACTACAATCTTTTACATGTTTGAATAAATTATTACCATATTGAAAATGTGCTTAAAAAGCAAGATAGGCGTGGTTTTACACGAATAAATATTTCTGCTCTCTATATATTTGTTTTATCCTACTAGATCATGGGATTTCAGCCTTTTCATGCTTCTTATGTAATCTGATCTGTTTGAGAGCTTGATCGTCTTTATAATTACTTTGATGAATTAATCTGTTTTGGTGTTCCATAGCATAATTCCTAATGATAATTCCCAAAGTTAGCTGCCATAAGTCCAGATGGGCTTAATTATACTGTTGTATATTTGCAATTTCGAGTACAGGCTTATATTTCGACTGTCTTCCTATTAACCAATATCGTGTTTTTTGGTGTTGTTTTTTTTAATATTTTTTGCTTAACATTGTGTTTTCAGTTAAGGTGCGAATTTAATCCAAAATATTTCACTTTTTCTGCTTTTGGGACTTCTATTTTAATTATATGTTCGCTAAGTTGTGATTTACGCCTTATTGCGTAGGTAATGGGAATCGATTTTCGTCGTTCAACCTAATTTGCCAATCCATTCAATTATTTTGTTTAGCTTTTTCTGGAGTTGCTTAATTGTTTGAGTCTATTGTTAGAGTTAATGTTTAGTCCATTGCGGCCATTAGAGCTATATCGTCTGCAAATATTGCCATCGATCATATAAATTAAAATATTAAATTTATATTAGTACATATTAACATTTAACTTAAAAAAGAAAACTTGCTAAACAGTAAAAATAAATAAAAAAAAGCTTTCCGCGATTTAAATTAGTAAAACACTTAAGAATGCTTTTTAATTAAAAAGCTGAACTGGAAGAAACACATTAAAACTAAGTGTAACCAACTAGAGCTTAAACTAAAAAATATGTACTGCCTAATTGATCATAAATCCAACCTGTCAATTAATTCGTACTATACTAAGGTGTAGAAAAATCACTTTGAACACATGGATATCAGCTGAACCTCCAGCCGGGGCAAATAGGAAAACAATTCAAAAATTTTAAAATAAAAGTTATTAAAAACATTAGTTTAAGCTCTCGAATATGCACTTACTAGAATATTTTTTTGTATTCATATATCAGATAACGAATAATTAGTAGATTTTTTAATTCATTATTTTAAAATGTGGAACTTAGAAACTGCATGTCATATTCGATAAAATATTCTAAATTCTATCCTCATAATGAAATAGAATATAATTATTTTGCATTAAGTGACGTGTTGCCAATTAATGTTAATTTTACAAAAAAATATGTTAAAATTATAAAATGATATGTGTTTTTTTCATGAATTCTCAAGAGTTCTAAAGAATAAGAAAAATTTGTGTTTACGGGGCTGGAACAAAATTTATATAGAATATTAATTAAAAACCATAGGTAATAGAATGCACTACTATTAAACACGAATTAAAAATAAGCATAATAATTTTATTACTCTAACATCACTACAATAATTTTTTTTATATAACACTTTCGTCTCATTTTGTATTAAATATTCAAGTCAATAGATTTCAGTTCATTAGAATATGTAGAACCAAAAAAAAAATATATATATTTTTGAATTTATCAACATTTTAATTTTAATTTCTTCAATTCTATTAAAGTTATACAAATTCATTTTCATTTACATAATATCGTAATATATATATATTTCTTTTATTGGGTAATATACCTACATAATATAATATATTACATATATGTACATACAAATAGATAATATAGTTAGAAAATTAAAATTAAAACTGTATCCGTACCCACAAATCACTCTGTGACATAATAAATCCCTATAAAAAACAATTAATCGCTAAAGAATTATCAAACATTTTCCATATAAATCAGTAAAGTTCCCTTTTTAATTAAAAGAATTTACCATTTTATAGCGTATTGACTGTATCCAGGAGAATTTAGAGTATATAGTTAAAAAAAAAAGAAAAAAAAAAACTGAAAGAGTAGAAATGAAATGATACCATTCCCAACTGTCGTTTCTTTATGTAATTTTTAACGAGTTTTCGTTCATCAAAATTATTCTAGAGGAATTAACCCCAGCTTGGCTTGTATAATATAATATAAATGATTTGAATTATTGTGAGTGGGTGGTATTGTATTAGAAAAGATTCATTCTATTTATTTATTTTTTGTTTTTTCAAAGTTAATAAATTTATCTATCTTAAATCCATTGTACGTATGTATATAGTATATGAAATTAATGTATTTGGAAATGTTTATTACATACATATAAATTTAACACAGAAAATTTTATTGATAACAAGGATTAAGATTGATTTAATGAAATTCAGAGACCAAAAATAACAATTTTTGAATAATTATTTCTTCCTTCAAATACACTAATACACATATATTATATTGTATACATATATGTTGGTATATAGAGGGAAAAGGTTAACAAAATTGAATGAAATTATTTATATGTATATGTGTGTATAATAGAATAAAAGATGTTTTAATAAAGGTCATAATATATAATTTAAGTACGTATTGATTTTATTTAGTATACAATGATTTAAATTTAGTTAAAATATTAGCGAAATTTTATAAATTTGTTATGTCAAAGGACTACTTACATATATTCGTAACAAGGATAAAAAAAATAGTTTTTCTTTAATTTTGATCGAGTTTATTAATAGTATTTTCGAACGGATATGAATAGATTAATCTATTATTTTGTTTTTCACTGACGAATTTATTTTTAGTAAATAGCTATATATTTTTTTATATTTATTATATTTAAACTATAAATTGAAAAAATCACGGTAGAAATATCTGATCCATTTCACAATAAATTTATATTATTATTATTTTAAATGATAGGTATTTAAAAGGAGACGTAGCGAAACTAAATATTTATTTATTGATCAATCTACCTCTCTTTTAGCCGTTTTAACAATATATGTATAAACTAAATACATTTCATTTAACCATAATACACATACATATATATACAAAACTTAAGAGCTAGCTTAGACTAAAAAATTAAACATTTTCATTACCCAAATCTTGTTCAAAAAATAAAAGTAATTGAAATGTTGAATAATAGACTAGACTAGAAAAATCACAACAAAATTGAAGTTATAGTTTTTATTACTTTATAGTTAAAGTCTTATTGACTCAAAAAAAAATTAAACATGTTAATTTCATAACTTATTTTGCTTGCTTATAAAATAAAGGCAAACTATTTAATTACAAATGTTATTCTAAAAATTTTAGATCTTAAGTAACTATAGTCTTTAGAATAAACAAAAGTATATTGCCAATAAATATTTTTGTACTTTTTAAAAGGATAAACCCAGATAAGGTGTAGTGTTTAAGTTATCTGTTTTAATTTTATTTTGTGTCATTTTTGGATATGATATTATTGTTGTTATATTGGCCTGCTAAATTTCGTCCCAGTCTCTGTAATGTGTGAGGAGGTATTTAATAAGAGAAATGTGATCGTTGTTTAGGAGTAGAAGGGCTTGCAGCGGCGTGAATAGATGTTGGGATATGATTTGGTTGTTGGAGGGGCATTCTGTGAGGATATGTTGTATCATGAAACGTTCGCGACAATGAATACATGTCAGGGGTGGAGTTCTGGTGCATATGTGTTTATGGGTTGGAAGGGTGTACCCTAGTCGTAGCCTAGTGAGTGAGTTTAACACTTAGGGTGTGCGATTTCATTTTGATTGGACCGGGGATATTGACATTAGGTTTATGGGATTTGGCAAATCGATTGGAAGAATTGACAGTTGTGCGTCGTGTATCTAGCTATGGTCTTTTTAGCATGGGCATAAGACATAATTGAACCTCTTTTAAGGAGGATTTAGATTATATTATTATAACTAAATAATTTTTCAAAAATTTTGAATTTTCTTTTAGAAATTTCAATTTAATATTTCACGCCATGTGTATAAGTCATCTTGATATACAACATTTTTAGTTTGTCAAGAAACTATATACAGGGGTGAAAGGCGACGATCACCCATGTATATAGTTTCTATTTTCGCCAGAACTAAATTTAAATTTATTTTTTTTTTAAAAATAATTACATATCCGGTTGTTGTCTAAGATAAAGCAATAAAAAAAATTATGTAGAACGAAAAATAAATTGAAACGGTTTTTATTAAACTCCCTCGAATTTCGAGAAGCGTTCGAGAAGCGTGCGTTAGTCAAATTTTTTCTTGTGATTTTTAACGTATACAACATTTTAATATAATTTAAAAGTAAAAATAAATACGGGATATTTAGCAAAACTCGGTTGACAATCATCCACTTCGCCTCAATTCACTTATCAAAAAAAACATAGTGCAAAAAAACAATTAGTTAATTTCTCACTTAACAAATTAGCAATTAGCTACTATCCGTTTATTAAAAACTTGAAAAAAAAAATATTTTTTTAGTAAAGACTTTGCAAATTAATGATTTAATACTCTTGAAAATTTGTTGTTTGTGTTATCAACTATCGATCAAATATTTCTACTGAGGCATAGAATGGGAAAATGATTATATTTCGACAAACTTTCGACTCAATAAGTGATATGGTGGAACCTATCTTTTATATCAGGAGAATTGAATGAAAATTGATAAATTTAGTTATGCTAACATTAAGACACACCAAATGCAAAGCAGTGAAACAAAAAACAAAATAACGGACGAATTCGAAATAAAACCAGTAGTCAGACAATGTTATGTCAACAAAAATCAATTCAATCTTATGCTTCACCACGCAATAAAAGATTGAGACAGAGAATGCGAATGCTGACAATATTAAAATTGTAGCCACATCCTTTGACGAATTAAAAGAAATATTTTCTAGAAAAAGAAATCTGCTACTGTAGGATTAAAAATTTACGAGAGTAAGATCAAACATATGAGGATGAAACGTACAAAAATAAGACGATCCAAAATATAACAATAAATTACTACAATTTTGTAGGAGTAATTAGCTTTATATATCTAGGCGCCTTAATAATTAATAAAAATGATATGCATTTGCACAACTAGTAGTAGAATTCAAGCAGCATCAAAATGCTTTTGTGCATACAAAGACCTTTTCAGGTCTAAAATATTGATCAGGCCGATTACATTAAGAATGTACAAGACCATAATACAACCTGTCTTAACCTTCAGATGCAAAGTCTGAACAATAACAATTAGTGACGAAAATAAATAAAAAGTATTCTTCTTTGGAAAAGAAGACTGAGAAATATATTTAGTCCCAAAATAAATTACAATGGTGAATATCAAATAAGATGAAACGAGGAGCTAGAAGCACTAATTGATGGACACAATATTATAAAATTTATTAAGGCACAAGGACTAAGATGGACAGGACGTAAGGATTCATACTCACCTGCACATGAATAAAGAATGTCAAAAATAATATTAGACGCAATACCGTACAAAAAGTAGACTCAGATCAAGATGGCTGGACAGAATCGATTAGACTGGAGGAGGAGGACAGTTGCACAAGATAGAGCAGAATCAAGCAAAAATTGTAAACGATGTTAAGGTTTACCCCCAGCTGGAGAGACATAGATCATGATGGTTATCAACAATAATAAAGTACCTTATCATCATTTTGCTCCAGTGCGAAACAGGCAAAAGCAGGATCTTAATGAATTAGTAGTAGGATTTGAGGTGGTATTTTTATGCGTAGCCGCTGTTGGGTACAAAAAAGGATATATCCCCTTTAACCAGAGTTGGTACCCGCAAATATGTATTGTATATATATTTTATTTATGCTATTTTATGTTATTTTAAAATTTAACGCATGTCTTGGAAAGTAAAAATTTAACATTTTTCCTTTTTGTGTTTTTACGATACGAGTTTTTTGCCAAGTAATTTTTTGTAATGTGATATTTGCGATGGAAGTTTAAGTCAACACATGTGATATTTTGCTCGACTCGTTTTCTAATTTCAAATCCATTTAACACTTTGTTAATTTAATTTTAATAATTAAATTTCTCATTTTTTCATCGAAAAAAGAAACCTTTTTTACCAGAAATTTAATAAATTTTAATTAAAGCAAATTCAAAAAGAATTTTTTTTTTTAATATTAAATTTTCCAATAAAAATTTAAAAAAAAAAAAAATCAATTTTTTTTTTTAAAGAAAAATATAAAGCCTAATATCAAAACACAAAATTTTATTTTGCGTACGATAATTCTATGAATTCTTTAATTTAATGCCATATAATAAAATGGAACGTACTCGTAAATCTCTTCTTCTCTCTATTCATACATACATATACATATATAAATATGCATACACATATATCTAATCTAAATCCAGTTTAACCTACATCAGGACTATTTTATAAAATACAATTGTTGTTCATTTTGGATGAAGAATATAATATTTTATCATTCATTGTTCCATGAATATCACAAATATTTAAATTACATTGACTATGGATTCAATTCTGATATTGGTGGTTTGATTGTATTAGAGACTATCAACACTTGAATCTCTTATACGTATGGAACTGTAATGGTCAATATAATGTAATGTAATGACTATTAGGGGCTCATATAGAGTCTCATAGTAAAATAGTGTTTTGTGCATAAGAATGAATATGAAAAAAACAAACAAAAAAAAATAATAGCTTTAATATACTTTTAACTTCATATCATGTGGTTTTAAAAAAAACTTTTGGACTAAATATTACCAACATAAAAACAAAACAAAAAAAAACATTTTTTGGTTTGGGATACAATGAAAAATTGTAATTTTCATGGTCCAATTCCTTCTTAGCTAAATATAATCAAAATATTGTTGACTGTGTTTTATGTATATGCATATTTATAGAATTTTATGTTATCTTTTTAATGGTTAACATTCTGGCCAGTGTAAAAAAAATTTTTTTTTTTTTTTTGTATATGAGCAACTCTCGTACAATGTAATATATGATAGAAATGACATCCTAGAGAATTGTATCCAATGAGTGGGAAATTTCTTCAAATGTGAAATTGACTTTTGTATGCAATTTTTTTTTTCAAATAACACAAATTGGATAACATTGGATCTGGGATGCTATCAGTTTTGGTTCAAGATTAATACTATATTTTATATTCTATTTTGGTTCATTTTTGAGTAATTTATTTTAAAAATAGTGTAATTCCATTTTTGAAATAAATAAATTAATGGATAATTAATATATTATCATGTTTTGTTTATTTATATGTATAATTAAAAGTCTCATATTAGGATAAAGTGTAATTGCAGTCTAATCGAGATTAAGTAGTTTGATTTAAGTCATATAATTTTTAATAATAGTCTTAGCTGACTGTTTTTGTAGTGTAATCGATTATTTACAATTATAAAAATATACAAGAATACTCTAAAAAAAAATGTAATTTGAATCTCATTTAGTATGTTTTGAACTAGTAATTTAATCAAAAACAATTTTTTTGAATATATGAAATCCAGTTTTATGTTAAAATTGGAGATCGCTGTTCTGGATTATGTAAAATAAATATTAAATATAAAATAAATCTTATGAAATTTAAAACAAGTAATTAGTAAAATAATTGAGACAATAATGTCAAATGCAAAAATCAAAATAAATTGCAATAATCAATACAATACAATTGAGACAAAAACATTTTTAGTTCACATTATCGAACTGTACCGGGTGATTCAAAGTATGCGTATTAGCATTTTAAGAGGGGAAGGAGCCATTATTTTAAAATTTAAAAAAAATTATTAATTAAATCGAGGCTGATCTATCGATTGGTGATATTTTTAATTTCCGGGAAGGACCACAAGTCGGTTTTTTAAGATAAAAAATTTACGAAATTGATCGAAATCAAGATTTTTATATGGGAAGGGGTAGTTTTTTATGAAAATTCGAATTCTACAACAAAAAATATTTAGTGTTTCGGTTTACAGCGCTTATGTTTAAAAACTTGAAGAAACAGGAGCTGATACAATATTGTTGTGGTTTGACATTTATCTATTTATTTATCATATTAATATACAGCCAAACTTTCATACCCATTTCACTTTTCATATGTGGGCTTATATTTTTTCATTGTCATTTATTTTATCCCAATGATACCATGTCGAAAAACAAAAAAACAATATATATTTCAAATGAAACGTGTTCGCTCACTTTCATAGTAGTTCAAAGTACAATCAATAATCATTAGATTAAGTTATACATACTTAATACAATCAATCAGTGATAATCAAAAATGATCCAAAAAAATTAGCAATAATTCGATAAACCAGCATTACATCTGGGCTATATGGACTTCGCGATGTCATCCGATAGTGTTAAACTATAAAATGTCAAAAGTATAATACTACGATACAACATTAATAAAAATTGACCGAGGTTGACAGCTTCTAAAATACTTTGGGACTCTAACTGTATAATAACTCACTAACTATTATAAAATATCATTCAATTCACAATTAAAACTAGTCTAATATGGCTAACGTATAGACGAATTTTTTTTAGGGAACCGGGTTAACTTTCTGGCAAGTATTTTAGTTTAAATTTTTGTGTTTTGTACTTTTGTCATTTTAATGATTTTTTGCGGCATGTTAATCTTAATTTTGTCTGTTATGTAAAGGGTTGTCAGACTTCTAGGAATACAATTATTTCGAACTTTCCAAGGATCGTTTACAATATTACCTAATACTTTATTTTGAAATATTTGAATAATTTTACAAGAATACATATATTTAAAAACTTTGTTGCTCATTTATAGTTTCGACCTGTGACCAATTATTTAATATGCCGTAATAATTTATATTGACAATAAATTATCAAAACTATAAAAGTACTCAACTCAATCATTAAAAGTAATATTCTTGTTTTGAAAATAGACTATCTGCAGATATAAGAATATCCATCGGATGGACCAAATAAAAACAAGCTCGAGACCTTTTAAAAATCTATATATAAAGCATATATACGACCCAAGCTCGAGTATAACTTACATTTATGGGCAGGTGTACCAAAAACTGCTTTAAATTTTTTGGACAAAGTTCAAAACCGCGACATTCGTCTTATAGGCGACATAAATGTGACCTCATCCCTTAACCACTTGGTCATCGTCGTATTGTTGGAGCACTTACTCTATTTTATAGATATCTGCTCCTAGGAATTAAAATCACTTCTTCCTCCTCTTAAGCAATTCCATCGCATAACATGAGAAGCATCAAGTGCCCACCCTTTCACAGTGGAAATTCCGAGATGGTTTAAGTCCGGTTATGGAAATTCTTTTATAGTAAGAACATCCCGACTGTAGAATCGCGTCCCATCGAAGCATTCCCAATGAGAGAAAGATTTTTTATTTATGATTTACAGAGGTTTAAGACGAATATTAACAACATTGTTTGCTCTTTCCCACAAAACTTTTCTTCTTCCTTTTTCTTTCCTTTCCTCTAACTATCCTTTCCTTTTTTAAATAATCAACGGTACGCAAGTACTTAAAGGCTCAAAATCTAAGTCTTGGCTATAATATAAAAAAAAAGCTTTAATGAGATTGATCGCGGTTTCAGAACAAATAAAACAAATTTCAAAACAGTTCGTTTATAATCCTCGACAGTGAAAAAAAACTTACAAAGATTACCATATCAATTTTTCTTAACAGCAATATAATACAATTACGTTATGATATTAGTATGAAAAACGAAAACTATAGCCGCGCTCAACCATAATAATATGTAAATAAGCTGTGAATAATATGATAGTGTAGCAAATAATGTACACTATATAACACGGAGAAAGCAAGAATCAAGTCCACATATAAGCAAAAATATCTGCATGTTTGAAAAGTTTCAATAATAAGTTCTTGTACAGGAAGACTTATATCAAAATTTGCATTAAAACATAACTCATACAAGCCATCAGAGCTGATACTAGTGAAAAGAAAACATTCATACTACATAAATGAAAGAAGAAATGGCACAGGATAAATTTACCATTATATTTAATTACCAAATAACTAAATATGACAATATTTTTGCATTTGGAATTATCATGTGTCATCAATGGATAATCAAAGACTAGTTAAGATAACACATCAATGGTTGCACCATAGAATAATCATCAATTCGGTAGACCATCGAAATGTTGGAGGGCAGTCGAAACATCTCAAGAAGTATAATATATGTAGTTATAAAGAGGATCAAAACTAACTCGAGAGGCAGAAAAGGAAGAACTTTAGAAGGAATTGTCTTGTTTGAAACCTCCATTATAATTTGTGCTTTAAACTGAATTCGAGCATATGATTTTCATGTTAGCACGATCCTAGTTAGAATTGTACCAAATATTTTTGAATTAATTAAAATTAAAACTATTAAACAATAGTTTTTCATCAAACATGCAAAAACGTGAAAATGGCTGTTAAATCATTTTCATTGAGAACAACTAATATATTTGGAGACTTATGCATTGATGTATTTTTGGAATATAAGAGAATATTTAAAACGGAGGCGAATCGGAAATGGAAATTGGTCTACTATAGTATCAAAATGAAATGACTTTAATCTCTTTCGATTTAATAATTTTCTAGGGTAATGAAATTTAATATTTTTTTTTTGGTATTTTTTCTTATTTTATTTTGTGCTTTTTATTATGTTTTTTTCTGCAACAAAGATCTTCAAATACTTGCACACACATGTACAATTAAAAAGAAATAAATTACAGGTGAGGATTTTTTATTGTTAGAAGAATAAAATTTAATAATAAAAAGCTATAGAAATGATAATAAATTTTTTATCTACGTACTTTGTACGTATATACAAGGTGTTTTGAGTCATTATGTGCGATTAGTTAGTTTTCTCATTTTTCTCCATTAACTATACTATACAATTTTTTTTCATGTCGGGAGGGAGTCCCGTGGTTTATCTCCTAGTTTGCTAATTTATGGTTAAGCTAAGGAAAACCATCTTTGTTGTTTTTTGTTGGTCATCTATCATACTCAAAACCTTGTTTTTGAATCTGGTAGATGAAATCTTTTTAATCTTCGTACATGCTGCTTTGCATACAACAGCTGTGATTCGAGGCTTTTTGTGGATGTAATCAAATCGACAAAAGTATTTTATGCTTCTTGATGCTGTGTTTAGGTATTTTGTAGTTTATTCATTTCTGACAAACCATGATGCATTCACAATAATTGACCGTAACACTTTGCATTGAAATGTTTCCAGTATTTCAATGTTGGAGTTACTTTTTGTACCCCTAATATTTTTTTTCCTTAATACCAGATATGTTTGAAGACAGCCTACTTAAAGATATATGTATATATTTTTTTAATATAAGTAAGGAAGTGAGCTACGCTAACAAATTTATGTCTTCTATGAGGAATTATGATATTATTTACAGTATTATTAAAAAAGTGAAGTTTTTTAAACAGCTTGAACTAATAAAATATGATAAGATGAAGCTATTCATTCAAAACTGTCCTAATATTGACAATAAAATATTGAATTTTACCAACAGATGATATGCATGATCTTTACATCTCCCAATTGTTGTTTAGATCATTCATACACCTTTCAGAATGATAGCCAAGTGAGGCGTAACATTATACCTTCTTCATACCTGCTTACACACTATACCTGTCTTAATAGAATTGATAAAAAATCTTAAAAAATATTTTACGAAAAACTTTTTATAAATTTTAAAATAATATAAATGATAAAATAGTTGAAAGTTTTGGTTATCATTAAAAAATAACATAGATGCTAATAAAGTACTGTCATCCGCAAAATTATGAATTAGCTTGAAAGTTGTTTGGGGAAGATCTTAATAATAATAATAATAATAATAATAATAATAATAATAATAATAATAATAAAAAGGACGGAGCCCTGTGAGACACGAACATTGATTTGAAATTGATCAGATATTATTCCATCAACTAAAATTCCAAATTTGACCCTGTATTTATGTTAGTATGCTTCAAATTGTATAGAAATTTGGAATTTTCTGTTTGTTTTATATTAAAGAAAATTATTTTATTTTTGGTAAATTATTTGAATATTTTTGTTTGTTAGTTTGTGTGTAAAGCAGTGAAATTGAAATTTTCTTTACATTGCTATAATCATTTTTAGTTTAATAAACCTATGCAAAAATTTATAGGAATAAATTTAAGACCTATGTTATAAAAAAAAAATGAATGTTTAATTAGAAAATTCTATTGTTGAGCTTTGTGCATTTAGACAAATAATTTTTTTTATTTGCCATCTTTAAAGTTATAGGTTAATTTACTTAGAATATTATCGATTTTAACATCAGAAGTCAAGTCAAGATTGTTGAATAATTAAATTTTTTTTATTTGTATATTGTGTTTCTTAAGTAATTAACAGAGAGAAACTTTTTATTTTTTTAATTTATTTTATATTCTACTCCGAACGTATTAATGTATAAAAATTCATTATTTGATTTTATATAGGCCATCATTTGAAAATGTTGAATTGTATAAGGCAAATGACTCTGAGTTCAATGAACTGATTTATAAAGAGGTGAGAATACAATTAGAAAAGCCATTCAAAGAAACGATAAATATTGCATCATTGGTCGCCGGGCTGGAACTTACCAAGTAATAAAGTTAAGGGTAGATCATACCTAACCATCTAAAAATCACTACTTACTATGAATACGGCTTAATAGACAAGTTTTTGATGAAAGCCAAAATAATCGCCTTGAACTACACTGATTAAAGCAAAATCAACCTTCGAGGGTAAGGATGTCAATGACTTCTAATCTATCTCAACCAAAAATATCACGAATAGTATTAGAACTGACCAAATTATACATAATTTGGAATTAAACTGAAATAGAACAGCTAAAGAAGACAGCAGAAGATAAAGATATCAAATAGAAGCCCTATTGCTCTCAAGCGGTATAAGAACAAAATTTAAATAATCAATTCAATCAATAAATCGAACGATTTTAAAATCAAGCAAGCTTTTAGCTTGATTGTTACCATTATTTTTTCAAGTATTCAATTGCTAGAGTCGTGAGTTTACCAAGTTAAAATACAAAACAAGCTACAAAAAAAAAATTAAACAATTAGAGATATTTGTTAACAAGTGTCATAGGGGACAGAATCATATATGTCATATTTAAAACACACTAAGAAGAATAATGAATAAAGTGATATACAAATAAAGAGAAGAAAATATAAATAGACTGATGTCATATTATAGAAAGATCACTAACTAAAATGTATACAGCACAGTTATAACAAAATTAAATTCTCAATATACCTTCAGAGTTAGACGATTGCAAAATACTTGACATGACGGAGCTGTAGTGTATATTGTTTCAGTGACGTACTTAAAATTATTTAAAATACCGTGCTAAACCGAAATTTTATAATAAATTGAACGAGTCAATATGAGATGCTAAAATTTCGTTAGTAAACATAACACAAAACACTGATCTTCTATATATGATGGTTTTCCTATTGTGAGTTTAAATCATCCAAGAGTGAAATGATCATTTTTTTTTTTTAAATTCTTCAACAATTATAATGATAGTTGAGACAGCTTCATTTTGTCAAAAAAAAATGTTGAAAAAAAAATGTCGAAAAAAATTTTGAATATCAAAATATGTTGAAAGTAAAAAATATCAAATATCAATGTGGAAAAAAATATTTTCTACACTTTTTTAAATAATATATTTTATAGCTAGTAATACAAATCAACTTTTATCATTCATGAAAAATGTACCTAAAAATATAAGAGTTTCAACAATATGTTTGGCGAGAGTTTGGGGGCGGATACTCATACTGTTATATTTGATGTAATAAAAATAATTTGTGTGATTTTAAGAGTTGAATTCAAAATAAGCTATTCAAAATATTACGGTGTATTCCCTTTTCCGAATATTTATACAAGTGTTATGCAAGATTCTGAATTAGGAGAGACTTCAAAATAAAAGTTTTCTAGAAAATGTATATATATGTATATGCAAGATCCTCAGATAGTTAGGCAGGAAATGTCTATTCGAGTTGCTTCTAGAAAACGAATTAGCACTTAGTTGTGCCTCGACTCGAGTGACCTTTTTGTTGTTATTGGTTGTTATATGAAATGATTTTCCCCAGGGACTCAGTACTAGAACCACCCTATGTGATTCAGAAGGTTGATCAGATCACCGATTTTGCTTTCCGCGATAAAACCTATATTGCTGAGGAAAGTCCGAAGTCTGACTCTAGTTAATGCTAGGCAATTGCAAAGAGCGTGTTCAAGAGTTTCTGTTTCATTTTGATCTTTGCAGCTGTGACAATGGGAATTATAGCCAAAACTTAGGTTTTGAACCTTTAAGTACTTGCGTACCGTTGACTATTTGAAAAAGGAAAGGATAGTTAGAGGAAAGGAAAGAAAATGGAAGAAGAAAAGTTTTGTGGGAAAGAGCGAACAATGTTGTTAATATTCGTCTTAAACCTCTGTAAGTCATAAATAAAAAATCCTTCTCTCATTGGGAATGCTTCGATTGGGACGCGGTTCCACAATCGGGATGTTCTTACTATAAAAGAATTTCCATAGCCGGACTTAAACCATCTCGGAATTTCCACTGTGAAAGGGTGGGCACTTGATGCCTCTCGTGTTGTGCGATTGAATTGCTTAAGAGGAGGAAGAAGTGATTTTAATTCCTCGGAACAAGTGCCAACACCAAGCAGATATCTATAAAATAGAGTAAGTGCTCCAACAATACGAAGATGACCAAGTGGTATAAGGGATGAGGTAACAGTTATGTCGCCTATAAGACGAATGGCGCGGTTTTGAACTTTGTCCAAAAAATTTAAAGCAGTTTTTGGTGCACCTGCCCATAAATGTGAGTTATACTCGAGCTTGGGTCGTATATATGCTTTATAGATTTTTAAAAGGTCTCGAGATGAAAAATAAGTTTTGCAGCGGCTCAAAAATCCTAAACATTTTGCGGCGCTTTTCGCAATATCGAAAATATGCTCATTCCAGTGCATATTTTGATTCACTCGCATTCCGAGAATGTTCAGATCTTTGAGTCGCTGGATACCTTCATTTTGAAGCCGGAGAATCGGTTCGAATGTTGTTAGCTTGTTACTAACAAAACAGCTTTGAGTTTTTGAAGTGTTAAACTCGACTCTATTAGCTTTACCCCAGTCGACAATTTTGGCAAGGTCGTGATTGTGCGCGCCGGCCATCATTGTTCTTTTGGAGGTGACTGCGGAAGCTGTAGCATTAGTTTGTTTTAGAAAATCATATGATGCTACTAGAGTGCTGTCATCAGCAAAACTATGGATTGGATTGAAAGTTATTTTGAGAAGGTCATTAATGAAAATGAGAAATAGAGTGGGGGAAAGGACAGAGCCTTGTGGAACACTAGCATTGATTTGAAGTTGGTCGGAAAAAGAACCGTCAACTGAAACTATGATAGATCGATTTAAAAGAAAACTTTCAATCCATTTAGAAAAGGTTGAACCAAGGCCTATAGCGTTGCATTTTGCTATAAGAGCAGAATGCCAAACTCGATCAAAAGCCTTAGATATATCCAGAGCTACAACAGTAGCTTCACCAGATTGATGCAGGCTGGTGTAGAGCTTCTCGCAGAGGCATGTCATGAGATCACCGGTGGAACGTTGGGCTCGAAAGCCGTATTGGCTATCATGAATTATACCTCTACTGTCAAGATATTTCTTCAGCTTATGATTAATTAAGATTTCCATCGTTTTTGAAATAATGGAAGTAATAGCTATGGGCCTATAGTTTGAAGGATTGCTTTTGTCACCTTTTTTAGGAATAGGATAAACTTGGGCAACTTTCCAATAGGACGGGTAAGTTCCTGAAGAAAAGGACAAATGGAATAAGTTGCGCAGAGGTTTAGAAATGGCGAAGGCAATGTGTCGCAGCACAATTGCAGGTATACCATCAGGACCGGTAGATTTTTTTATATCGAGATTCTTCAAGACTTTTGCTACAGCTCTTGTTCTAAAGTAGATCCTTCCGAAGGAATAATTTAGAACAGGGATTGATGAAGGATTTTGGGCTGTAGGAGGGAGTGTGGAATTAGCTGCAAATAATTTTACGAAGAGATTAGCCTTTCCAACAGAATCTGATATAATAGTACTATTATTATCAATGTGGAAACGAAGACTTGCAAAAATTTTGCGCAACATTTTTAGCAAATGTCCAGAAAGACCTGCTGTTGTTGGGGAGATCAAAGATTTCTCGTCTCAATCTTTGGTTATGCAGGAATTTTTGCTGATTGATAATTTTTTTACATTTATTCCTAACCACTTTATAACTCTCATACGTATTGACTGTTTTATTGTTCTTGTATTTTTTGTAAGCTTCTTCTTTGGATTTCAGAGCTTTGCTGCAGAGTTCGTTGAACCAACCTGAGGGATTTCGTTTTATACTTCTAAGGCTATTTGGAATGGAAGTTTTCATTCCTAATAGAATCCTCTTGGTAATCACCTCTGCAGCAAAGTCGACATTTTTATATTGGAAACACAACGACCAGTTCGATGCATTTAAAAAGTTTGTTGAAGCCTTCCCAGTCAGCTTGGTGATAATGCCAAACTAGTCTTTTGGGAGAATTAGAAGAACTGGTTGTTGTGCCTACTTCGAAGCTTGTGCTTACAAGACAGTGGTCGGAACCACCTAGCGGAGAGTTAACAGAGATTGAATATTTCTCTGGATGGGTAGTTAGGAATAAATCCAGGAGGTGTCCGTTCTGGTCGCGTCGGTCTGGTATCCTCGTAGGGCTTTTGACAAGTTGAGAAAGGTTGAAAAAATTGGAAAAAAGTTCAACTTGTTTGCCTTTGGGACTGTTGTGACTAGAAAAATTAAGCCAGTCTCTGTTATGAATATTGAAGTCTCCCGCCAGAATAATCTCAGACTCGGGATTGGTTTCCAGAATTGAGTTTATATGGTTGGATAGTCTTTCTATAAGCATATCAGTTTCTAGCTGATTCGCTTGAGGCGATCTGTAAATAAAACAGAAGTGAATGATGTGCTTATCGGCGTGTATTTTCATCCAATTGATAAATTGGGTTGGAGCACTCAAAATTTTGAAGTGTCTTATAAGCTACATCATTTCGTATATACAAAGCAATCCCTCTATGGGGTATAAAAAGTGGCACAAGCGAATAATTATTGATATTAAAGTTAATATCATTATTCACAACTTGTGTTTCACTTAGTGCTAAAATTGCTGGATTTTGGAGCCGTAGATGGCTTTCGACGGAGTGGAAATTTGTTGATAGACCGCGAATGTTACAAAAATCTATCTTAAACATAATAACGAACAATTTACAAAGAGAAAAGGAAAATAAATTAAACTTAACAAAAAGTACCGAAAAAAAAAATATATATATATAAAAAAAAAAAATATATAAATTAAATTTTTTGGTCCACGTACCACTTACTTATACCACGTATATCAGTACGGGATTTGTTAAAGAGTTGTTTTGTCTTATTGATGTTATATGAGAGCCATGTTTTCCTCGAGGTCACGCAGGTATTTAGTCTATGCCACCTTTCATTCGTTGTGGCTAGAAACAACTTTCTGTGAATGGATGCGCTCCTTGACGAGTCACATTACAGATTAAATGTCCTTCTCAAGGGGTCTGTCAAAATTGGAATCTTGCCTGGCCAGTTCATCGGCTCTCTCATTCCCATCTTTATTACTGTGACGAGGAACCCAGAGTAGAGAGATCGATAAACGGCTATCTACGCTCTCAATTTCGTTTTGGCATTGTTCCACCAGCTTAGAGTAGATAGTGTCCAACACCAAAGGTTTCATAGTGGCTTGACTATCCGTGAATATGGTGACTTTTGTTTTCGATGGTGATTTTTGCAAGATCCTCAATTAGGAGGGATTTTATAGTTGATTATAAGATGAGGGTTATTAATCTTTTACAGAATATTTGTATATATTGTATATGAGATTCACTATTATGGCAGTAATGGATAGCTGTGGCTACCACCCCTCTTTTAAACTTTACAAAACTGTGTACAAGGTAATTTTTCTTGCTGTGGCTATTTAGAAAAAAATAAAATATTTAATAAAAACAAAATATTTCAATCCTCTGCCATTATTCATCAGATCAGAGTTTATTTTATTCAATAATGATTATTTTTTCTACTCCTAGGATTTGATTCTTCAATTATTTTGCAATTTAATTAAAGTAAAATAAAAAAAAAAATTTTTATTCGGAAGCCAATGCCTTTGAATACTAACTCCTTTCATTTAATATGTTCAGTTTATAACCTATATTTATTTTTTCTAGGTATTGGTAAAATATTTTGATTAAAAATATTTTGAAAAAGATTTGTCAGATACAAAAAGTCTATACAAGCTTAAAAAAAATACAAAATTTTCATTCAAGTGGACAAAATTTTTACATTACATTTCAATAAGTCTTTTGAAATGCATCAGTCACAAAGCATCTCGAAGTGATATCTTAAAACACTCTTTTAAAAATTTTAAATTATAAGAGCCAATCTATGTAGTACAGTTTTTCTACAAAAAAAAAAAAAAACACAAAAAAACTATTTATTTATTTTCTTTTTGTTATTTAATATTTTGATTTCAAGGATTCAAGGATTTTCTGCTACATTCGAATTTATTACAAAAACAAGTTTTCTAAAGATCAAATAAGGATTTCCACTGAGTATTCATTGGAAGAAGAACAGTTTCATCTTATTTATTTTTTATTTTATATAAAAAAAAACTTTAAAAAAAAAATAGAAGAAAAGAAAAAAAAGATTTCAAATATCCTTGCAATGATATTGACTGCGTGATAAATTACTGAAAAGGCAAAAGTTTAAGTAAAATCAAAAACAAAAGAAGAGAAAAAAGGAAGAAAAAAAAAATTTTAAATTGCAAAACATGAGTTGAAAAAATGTTTTGTTTGTGTGTGTGGCTGTGTGTTTATGTTTTTTTTTCAATTCAAAAAAGTTCTATAATACGAAAACCTGTTTTAAATATTTTTTAGTTCAAAAATCTTCAAAATAAAAAACAAAAACTTTAGTATGTATAACTGTAATCGTTAATAACAGAAATTTTACTGTTACAATTTTTTCTTAAAATATTTTAATTAAGTGTAATTATTTTAAAATTTCGAATTTTAAAATTAAATTTTTTTTTTTAATGCGAATTGATTTTAGTTTAATTTTTATATCCAAATGACTTATAGATTGCATTCAACAGTGTTACAAAGATTTATTATGCGTCCTAATTAACCTACCTCTATATCATATAGTTAGATTATTTTGTTAATTGTTTTAATGTAAAATTACAACTTAAAAAAAGCTCTATATTAAAATAAGCTCGTATATTTTTTACGTTCCTCACTTACCGTTTTTACCGTGAAATAATTCACTGAGATTTTCACCTTACTTCCATCGTCTTACACTTACTCACTTACAGCCATTTTCTGGTTAATTACGTCTCTTTTATCCGCCAGATACTTTCGAGTTGAAAAAATCAATTGGAATAATCTCAGGGCCCATTTCGCAGAATATAGCAGATTTAAGCCAATTACTAGAATGCTTTGTGAAGCCAATTCTAATTCAATTTTTTTTACCGCCATACATTTGGCCGTTTTGACTGTTTTAATGTAGACGGTGTAAAAATATACGTAAAGATGGATTTTGACTTTTTTAGCTACAGATTTAAATCCACAGCTGTCAAAATTTCAACCAATCAGAATTTGACAGCTGTAGAAAAATTCTGAAAATGTTTTTTATTCAATTTTCATTCCATAGCGAGTAATTTAAAATGGTCGATAGCTTAAGAACTAGCAGAATAAAAAAATAGCGAATTTGCTTAAATTAAAAATAATGATTGAGCAAATTCCAAATAAATATAAGCGGAAAAGGTTTTATCATCGCAACATTTACCAAGATAGAAGAAATAAAAGTGCTTATTACACTATAATAAAGGAGTTGTGTGAGTTCAAAAAAATTAAGATAACCCTGAGGTAACCACTTTTGCAGCCGAATGTTTGGAGCCGCATATTACCAGAAGAAAAAATAGCTCTGACTTTGACATAGGTATAGTAAAAAAATATTATTTAATCATATTTATTTAAAAAACAACATAAGTATTTGTTTTGTAGATATTTGGCTTCGGGGGAATCGATGGTCTGGATAGGGTATAGCTTCAGACTAAGCAACGCGAGCGTAACCATACATAATAGGAGATGTAACTGGAGCAATTTTGGAAAGATTTATTTAAAAAGTATTTCCAGACTACTCTCAAAACTTTTAGTTGGAAGTAATTTTCCAAATTGTATTGGTGCTTTAGATGGGAACTATGTAGTTATACAAGTAATAATTAATTCCCAAATAGAAATTTAGAGAATTATTGCAGCAGTCTATTTTTTTTTTACATAAAAATTCAATAATCTATCTCACTTTTTAGAGCCAATAAAAGTTTTAAGATTTTAAATATTTTGGTCAATGAAAATTCACCTTTACGAATGTTTGATAAATCTTAATTTTGCTTATGGTTTTGATGTACTTGTCATTTCATATTGTGTAATATAACTAGCCAGAGACTAGTCAGGCAATAATACTGTTATTTCAGCACCTAGATGTCTGAAACTTATGACTTATTAGATTTGATGATAAGATTTTAATTTTTGATATGATGTGACAATTATATTCCATTGTAAACAAATCACTTTTGGCTTAAATCACTTGTATTTAATGCAATTTTCGGAAGAAGTAGTAAGACAATATTTAAAATTATAAATCATTACCAAATCTTAAATTCCTGACAAATATGTTATACCTACTAAAGAACGAAAGATTAGAAACATTAGAGTCATAAAGTTAAAATTATAATATGTTGTCTTGCCTATTCTTTTTTAAGGTTCCTTGAAATTCTTCTTAAGATTAATGTATTAAGGCATTATAATTTATATATATAATATATATATATATATATCTTTAAATGAATATAACTGTTTAAAAGTCTGGTTATAAGCTTAAGAGTAAATAGTACCAATACCAACTTATCAGGCATGCAACGCACATAATTTGCAAAAAAAATTTTCTTTTTTTTTAACTCTCAGTTTATTTTTTTTCTTTTTTGTATATATATTTTTAATAATATACATATACGTCTATTATTTTTGGTGTTTCTGTATTTTCTCAACAAATTCTTGGGTTGAATATTAAGCAATTTTGTGTTAAAAAAAGAGAAAAAAAAATAAAAATGAAAAAATAAATTGGAAAAAAAAAAAAATTTGGTCTGTACAATTCTAGGATAGTCGAAAACAAAACGGAATTTTTTTTAAGGAGATATCAAATATTAAGTTAAATATAATATATCTGCGTTCATATTGTATCAAGAGGTCATATGTTCTCGTATTTTGACTGGTTATTTACATTTTAAGAAAATTTCAAGCAAATTAGCTGTACTAGCTGTCACCTATAATATGCACTACAACTGGGGTTAAAATGTCAAATAGGCTTTCTGAGACCCTTATAGGATAGTTGAGTACAAAACACTGAAGAAGTCTGTAAGTAGTAGACGAAATACGCATATCTGTATGATAAGCATGTCAGTAAAATTAAAAGGGAAATATTCGATTATTTTCGACAATTATATACCCTTATAGGTGTTTTGATGTAACCTTACTTCTGATTAGAAAGTTATGTGTTCGAATCGTGATGGTGCATTTTGACTAATTATTGAATATTCTAATAAAATTTCAACTGAATGTGCTGTACTCAGATATAATTTAAATATACACTATAGCCACCGATAGGGACTTAAATGAAGCTGAATTAAGGTAACTTATTTTTTAAACCTGCTGGTTTGTATTAGTTACAAACTTTTAAGCTTTAAAACTATTAATTTGGTTTCTAAAAATTAGTAAATTGAAAAAAACTTGTATACCTTTATATGGAAAAAAAACTAGTATAACAGTATAGTTTAATTTATTTTATATAATCCAGAATCAGACCTTTAACTTAGTTAAACATGGTTATGCTTACTGTTGTTATTTTTCTTTTGTAAAGCTGGTAAAATTGAAAATGAATTCTGGTATATAATGAGTTCTTACTGGTACTGTACTTTTACTTTTGGTACCAGTTTTTGTTCTGATACTAGAAAAATACTGGTGAGTATATTATTCCAATACTATCACTAAAAAAATGCATATACCATTTACTGGATTTTACTTGCATTAGATTTTGAACAACTCTAACCCTATCGAAACGTGGAGATTTTTTTTATATTTTCGTTCGGAATATGAAAATATTCAAAAGTTTGATAATATGTAACGAATTTTTGTTTAAAAATTTATCGATTTTAAAATTTATATTGGGATTACAAAACCTTTTCAACTAATTTGATAACCATTTTTAAATAAAATCAATTCAGAAATGTTTTCTAACCCCAATATAAATTTTGAAATCACATAAAATTTCTTTTGAGGCCAAGCCCTCGATATTTATTTATTGGAGTCCTATTTTTACAGTAAACATAAACGGTAAGGTTTAAAGTATGAAGATGTAGAGAAATTAATTATAAACCAATTTTTTTATAGTTTTTTATAACACACTTTTGGACTGTTTTTTTGTTTGATATCTAGTAATGGACTCAAGTATCATGAACAGTTGTAAATCGGCGTAAGAATTTATTTAGATTACACTGATATATTGCGAAAAGCTTCTCATAAGGTGTTAAACGAATTGTTTTTTGTGGAAATGTTAATAAAGGCGGCATCCATCTTGCTGATAGCTTTTTCATAACCTGTTCGTTATGTAAAATGCGTCCAACTCTATCTTTTGATATTTTCAATATGTTTGCCAGCTCACGAATTTTTACTGTACACTGATTTTTGTTGTTTTTGGTCTCCTACTTCTTTGTTCGTCATTTACACTTGTACGTCTGCGTTTAAATTCAGCTACCCAATAACTAATGGTTTCAAATATGATGGTGATGAAGTACCTAAAATTATTATCCATATCCTTTTAGATATCTGTTGCTGATAAACTTCAGAAGAAGGGAATAAATTGCAGCACGAATTTGAAATGTATATCTATTATCTGAACAGAACAAAAGTTAGCTGATTAGATAGAATAACTGTTTCAGAATAAACTATATGACAGGTCGATTTGGAAAATTTAAGACAGACAACATAAAAGATTGTTTTTTGAAATTTATATTATTGACAAAAAGATGCCGCTACAGGAAATTTTTTAAGCTGCCTTCGCATTTCATCAAGAACATAATTTGCTTCTCGCTTTCAGATAGTAATAATATCTACCAAAATCGTGAGCGAAAACAAAAGTAACAACAACTACAACCAAAGAAAATATAATTTACATTTCTACGTAAAAGTGTAGCCAATTGTTAAATAAGTGTAAGCATTGTACTTGAGGGAAATTTTTCGTGGACGTGGGCATTTTCCAGTGGGAATATTTTTGGTTACCATAGAAAATAACAATTTAAGGTTTTGTAATCAAAAGTGTTGGAAGTCTTTTTCTCATAAATATATTTTCCTAAAACTTTACTTTCGAATACTATTGTAATTTTTTCGCGTACGTGGTTGTTTGACACAGTGAACGAAATTTGTAAATTATCAACTACCTTAACGAAATAATAATTTTTATAATACCCATTTAAAATAATTCTAAACAAATATTGCAATGTGAAAATATATAGAGTACATACCATATTTGAGTTAAAAATAAAGTCAACTTTAATTTTAAGGATTCGCAGTTATTTTAGGGAAATCAAAAAGTAAATGTTAAGAATTTCTAAGGATAATAACCAAAATAATATATTAGTAAGATTCCCTAAAGCTAATTGGAATCGTCCGTTTTCATTTTTTTTTCTTCTATTATATTTATTTTATTTTATTTATTTTCCATTTTGTTGTTATTTTTGTTGTCTTGTTATTTTAAGGACTTCAATTTTTTTTTTTTATTATGTTATTACTGCAAAACTTTATTATATATTATTTTCATTTAGTAAATAGAAATAACAAATAATAATTCAATGTGTACGGCGCTACCAAAATGTGAATTTTATTTTAGTTTTTTATTACACGGTTCTTACTATTTATTTATGAAGAGATTTATTTAATCGGAAATTTATTATTTACATATTATAAAGAATTTCAGTTTTACTTTATTATGTAGTAGGATGAGAAAAATAAGGATATGACCAATATGTTTAATCTTTCATTTACATTCTATTCGGTATTTCCTGTAGGATATGAATTGTCAAAAAAATATAAAAAAAAATTTTGTATTTTTTGTTTTAATCTTCTGTGTTTTTATTAAAGACACTCGAATTTTATAAAAGAAAATTTTAAATTAAATCAAATATTAATAAATATTTTTTTATTATTTAAAAAATAAAATTAAAATTAATACATTTTTTGTATCTATTTTTATTTATTTTTAATTAATATGTGCTTTTTTATAAAACAGCTGATATTGTGTTACTTTAAAAAAAATTTTTCGCACTGTCAAATTTATTTACGAAATGTATAACAAAGTTATTTGACAGTTTACTTTAGCATTACTTTTTTGGTGAGTACTATGCCTTATTGGATTATATCGTACTAAACTATTAGATGAATAGAGATATCGAATAGAATAAAAAAAGAGTTTGAAAAATCGTATTCAAGTTTGACTAATTGACATCATTCAAAATTTGAATTTGATATAATTTTTGTTGTAGTATACTGTTATTTTAATTTTTGCTAATACATGTAAATTAATTTAATAAAATAATGTAATTTTTATTATATTCTTTCTTCTTACATTTTTCTATTGATAACTCAAAATAACAAATTTAATTTTGAAAAAATATTTAAAAAAAATCGAGTATATTGTTAAAAGTTTTTTAATTAATGATTAAAAAATGTACTCTGTCCGGGCCAAACTTAATGATAATTAATTTTTTTTAATGGTCATTAATTTTCGTAGTCTGTGTTTGAATTTGGCATATAGGACTATCAGAAGATGTTAATAGTGTTTATTTATTTATACTTATGCTTAATTTAAACATTTTACAATATTTTAATCTAATATAACAATAATAAAAAAAAAAAAATTAAAATTTGGATTTCAGTAAACTCCGAACACTTGCGAAAGTAAGACCTGTTTTACTACTAGTGCGCATATTATTATTGTGTTATAATAATTTAAACCGCGAAATAATTAAAAACTCGCGCGTAAACAAACCGCGAAAGTCACATTGTTTACTTTTTAAATTAATTTATAACACTAAAATAAAAATAAGCAACTGTCATTGTCAGAAGTTGACAATTATAATTAAGACAAGTTATTGTTACCATCGTGCAAACTAATTGAATCAGCTAAGCCGTCTACCGGCGAAATTTCAAAATATTTAAATTTATTTCATAAAAATCAAAAAAAAAAATTCTTAGTAATATAATATGAGTGTCGTAAGATCGCCCCCAGTAGGGCGAAATGATACAGAAACAACTTTACTACCAATAAAGAACCAAATTACATCAATCACTACAGCAACTATAACGGATCCAACCAACTCTGTTGTTCCGGCCTCAAGCTGCGCAGCATCAATCCGTCCTAAAAACTCCTAAAAAAGACAAAAAGAAAACAACATAAGAAAACAATAAAATTTTAATGAATATTTACCTGTCCACATTATCCACATCGAGAACAGCCGGTCATCAGTTGGACAATTAAATCTGCAAAAGAAACAACATAATTATTAATCAGAAATATATTATAAACAATATTATTGTACAATAATATCGTAATTTTATATTCAATATTTTATTTACATATTTTGTGTATCCATCGTTGTTTACCTTTTTATTCTTCTATTTTTACAATTTGTCACTTTGACATTTAATGAGTATAATTAGCAACGATTAAATTTCACTCGAGTCTCACTATTTTGAGCGTTAATATTACTGAGTTTATTCTGTTGAGTAACTTTATTTTGTATATCATTACTCGACTATATATATTATATAATACAACCGTCTGTTAAGGGCAATGAACTAATATATTATTTGAACTTGAAAATCTATGAAGGTAAAAGGAAACCCGTAAAACATAAATTCAAAAAAGGAAAATATCGGTCACTTTGGAAAAAATCATCAAGGAGAACAGTTGGGAAACAAAAGTCATCATTATAAGGTATTAGTGGAAGTTTATGAAAATAAAGAGACAAAGGAAATTAGTTTAATAAAAATATTAGATTTTTATAATATACGAACTACACAGAATTCTTTTATATAAGTGTAGAACAATCTGTAAGATTAAGAAATAAGAACATTACTGCTTTTGTATAAAAATCAAATAAATAATTTAACTAATAAAAGGTTAAATACATATTAAATCAGTGTACTATTTTTGAATAAAAACCAAATAAATAATTTAATTAATAAAAGGTTGCATATATATTTAAATAAAGTATTTAATTTAACAATAATAAAACATTGCGTATCATTTGCATTAAGACAATTTCAAAAACTATTAGCAAATTAAAAAAAAGGGGGAAATTAAATTTCCCATATTAACATTTTTTGGTCCTTCGAGCCGGAATATTATCAAAATATACAACCACTAAATCAACTAGTACATTACCATCATCAACAACAACAACAACAACAACAACAACAACAACAACAACAACAACAACAACAACAACAACAACAACAACAACAACAACAACAACAACAACAACAACAACAACAACAACAACAACAACAACAACAACAACAACAACAACAATATTTGCAACCGCAACAAATATGACTCCAACAACAGTTAACTCGAACTACATCAAAACAACTCCAATGATAAAAATAAATACTGTCATAACATCGGTATGTGAAAACAAAAAATTGCCACTAAAAAGGAATAGAGGATCTCCTGAAAAATTAACAACTCCACCTCGAAATATAAAAAAGTTTAAATCAAAAAACCAAAAAACCCTAAAAACTTATTGGCTAAATCGACCCACTACAACTACCTCGTCAAATCCTTTCAACATACTTATGTCAGATGATAAATATGATGATGAAGTGGGAATTATTCATAATACAGAAACAAAGGAACCTGGGAACAAAACTGAAGATCCAAAAGTTCCAAAGCCTCCTCCAATATACGTGCAAGGGATGAAATTTCTGGAAACACTGACAAAAGCTCTGAATGATGTAGCGAAATATCAATACGACCTAAAAATATTAAATGGTAACGAAGTGAAAATTCAACCAAAAGATTGCATTAAGACACATGCATTACTCAGCATAGCATGATACCATTAAAGAAGAATTAGCTGAACTAGGCCACAAAGTAACTAACATTAGTAATATACTAGATCGAAAAACTAAGAAACCTTTATCCATTATCACTATTTATGATCGAATTAGAAAATGCTCCAAACAATAAAAATATTTATGATGTAACTTCTTTACTCCAATGCAAGGTAGTATTTTAACCACCTCATCAAAAAAGGGTTATACCACAATGTCCAAACTGGCAAAAATACGGACATACAAAAAATTATTGTTCCAAGGAACCTATATGTGTAAAATATGCAGGAAAACACAAAACAATCAACTGTCCTGTGTCCCTCACTGTCGAAACAATTAAGTGTGCTCTCTGCAACGGAAATCACACTGCTAACTACAAAGGATGCGAAATGTACAAAGAACTAAGAATATAACGCTTTCCAACATTACGACGCAAGGAAATAGTACCAGACAATGCAACCAACAAAATAAATTATGACAACTCTGTTGTCCCTGGAAAATCATTCGCTCAAGCAGCTGCTCAAAATTTAACGTCCAGCACCAAAGAAACTAGTTCGACAACTCCGGACAAACACTTTCTAGAGATAAAAGAAATGATGAGACAACTCATTACCCAAATGACAAACATGATAAACATAATTACTGTACTACTATCAAAAATACATGACAAATAAACCTAAAATAAAAATGGCAATATGGAATGCAAACGGACTAATCCAACATGCGCTTGAATTAAAGCAATTTATATATCAAAATCACATTGACGTAGTATTAATTTCTGAAACCCATTTTACCAATAAAACTTACCTAAAAATACATGACTATAATATACACTATACAAACCACCCAGATGAGAAGGCACATGGTGGGATAGCTATTATAATTAACAACAAAATTAAATACAATGTACTACAAGAATATAAAAAGGAACACATACAAGCAACTTTAATACAAATTGAAGACATAGATGGGCCTATGGTTATATCGTCCCTCTACTGTCCTCCTAAACATAACATAAATGTGGCACAATATGATCATTATATCAAGAGCTTAGGAAACCGATTCATTGTAGGAGGGGATTTCAATGCAAAAAACACAGAATGGGGATCCAGAATCACAAATAGCAAAGGTAAAAAACTATTAAATGCTATAAAAATTAACAATTGTAAATACCTAAGCACTGGAGACCCTACTTATTGGCCAAGTGACATAAACAAAAAGCCCGACCTAATTGATTTTTGTATACTAAAAAACTTGACTATGGATAAAATGACAATCAAATCATGCTTAGAGCTATCATCTGACCATTCACCTATAATACTAGAATACAACACGATTGCCTTATTAGAGCAACAAGAATGCACTCTACATAACAAAAAAACAGATTGGGAGACTTTTCGCGAAATAATACAATTAGAGTTAAGCACTAATATCAGTTTGAAATCAGCAAGGGAGCTCGAAAGTGCTATTGTATATTTTGGTGACGTGATCAGCGAAGCCTCTATCAGATCAACACCTAGCATAACACATAGAAAATCATTCTACCCAGTTAATGATAGGATAAAGAAGAAAATAAAAGAAAAAAGGAAATTAAGGAAAAAATGGCAAATTACAAGATCACCAGAAGATAACAGAATCTTAAACAAAGCTATTAAAGAATTAAAAGAAATACTGAAAGAACAACAAAACAAAGGAATTAATAATTATCTAAGCGATTTAACAGCAACGTCTGAAACTAACTACTCCTTATGGAAGGCTACAAAAAATTTGAAACAAACGACTCCACATAACCCTCCTATTATGAAAAGCAATGGAACGTGGGCTAGAACAAACAATGAAAAAGCAATATTACTCTCCGAGTTCTTCAAACAAACATTCACAAATGAAAACAACAATACCTGCAGTCTACCGATAACTGACTATGAAAATAATGAAGTCAACATTAAATGGGTCACTACAGAAGAAATAAAATTATGCATCAAAAAGAGAATAAAACATAAAAAATCTCCCGGTTATGATTTACTCACAGGTAAAATAATGAACAGGCAGCTCCTGAAAAAGCAATTGAATTTCTAAGAAATATATTCAATGCTATATTTAGGTTGAAAGAATTTCAACAACATTCAACAATACAACAAGTCCATAGAGTGATAAATAAAATAGCTATGGACCTGGATGTTAAAAAGTTCTGTGCTGGTATCTTCTTAGATGTGGCAAAAGGGTTCGACAAAGTCTGGCACGAAGGCCTACTACATAAACTGAGAAACTTCTTGCCAAAGGGATATTACCTAATTATAAAAAGCTATTTAAGTGATCGTTATTTCTTTGTTAAATACAAGTCTGAAGTAAAATAGAAGCAGGAGTACCACAAGGCATTGTTTTGGGTCCAGTTTTATATCTCCTGTATACAGCTGATATTCCAATACCAAGAAAACAGAATACACTATTAGCAACATTTGCAGATGATACTGTTCTACTTGCTTCACATGACTGCTTAAAAACAGCTACTAAACAGGTACAAAAAATTATGAATAAAACAATGACTTGGTTCAAAATTTGGAATATCCAAATTAATGAAGACAAAACTACTCAAGTTATATATACAACAAGAACTCGATACGATCCTGAACCAATAATGATAAATAATAAAGAAATAAAAATCGAAAATCAAGTTAAATACCTAGGGATGCATATTGACAATAAATTGACATGGAAGAACCACATAATCCACAAACGTAATCAACTAAGGCTAAAATCCGGACAACTACAATGGCTTTTGGGTAATAAATCTAAATTGACAATGAACAACAAGCCGCTACTTTACAAAACAATCATAAAACCGATATGGACATATGGTGCAGAAATCTGGGGTACCTCAAGCAATACCAACATTAATTTAATACAAAGAGCACAATCAAAAATAATTAGAACGATAGCGAGAGCCGAATGGTATGTGAGAAATGATGATCTACACCGTGATTTAAAAATACTAACAATAAATGAAGAAATTAAAAAGACAAGTTTAAAATATCAACAAAAAATATCAACCCATTCTAACAATAAAATTAGTACTCTACCAGAACAAGAAAGAAAAAGAAATAGACGCCTGAGAAAAAATACAGACCACATGATTTAATAAATAGATTTTAAGTTTAAAAAAAAAAAAAAAAAAAAATAAGCAAAAATATAATGTAAATGAATTTTAGAAAAAAATTACTATATAAAATGATTGTATAGTTACACTCTACCCAAAATGTAAGAAAAATTACTAGGTGTCTTATATTAAGACAGATGTAAATAAAAATGGGGAAAAAAAAAAAAATTGGAAGGAATATTTAAAGTTAAAATACATATTAAGTTATTTTATTTTAGTATTGAGTTATTTATTTAATAAATCTTTTTACAAGCTAACAGTTATTTTATTTTAGTATTAAGTTATTTATTTAATAAATCTTTTACAAGTTAACAGTTATTTTATTTGGGTATTAAAATTTATATTTAATACTTTTTTTACAATTTAATTCTTTGAAGATCGTAACAAGACTGATTCTTACATATTTTCTTATTCTATTCATTCAAACAATAATGCAATTTTATGCTGACCCTGCAGCGTGGGATTTAAAAGCTTTTTACATAAAAAACAGCATAACTGGCAAATTATGCTAATGCAACAGTTTATATTAATTTCCGTATGATAATTTGAATGTGTTAACTTATATGTAGTTATTATATTATTATTAACCGTACATTATATTTTATTATTTATTTTTTATTTATATATTTTTATTTATCATGTTTAAATCAAACATGTTTCAAATCTAATAAACAATTAAACAAAAAAATAAATGAAAATTTAGAAATTAAAACTAAATTAGAATTGTTAGTTATTACAAGTATAATATATATGTTTATTTTTTTAGTTTTTAAAATTCATTTATTTATTATACCATGTTACATGTTGCTAATACATATTGCATAAAAATTTGCAAAACAGTAATGGTAAAATAGATAAATGTAAGATTATTCTGATATTCCTGAGAATATGTGATGAATAAAATAACAAGAGTAAATTTATATATTTTGTATATAATACTAACTTAGTCTAAATGAAAAAATAGAACATTGTATTGGTGTAGTTAGGGTAACTGTGAATATAAGGATTTCTTTAACTTGATTTTGTTAAAGGGAAAATCAATATAATCTTTATATTCGCTTACTTCCACAAACATTCTATTAACTGATTCATATTTCCCATAATTCGTTCGATGAAAGAATGTGTAGAGTACTTCGTCTTCATAATAGCATAGTTCCATTTTATTTTTTTATTTACCAAAAATATAAACTATTTATTATTTATTTTACCGCAGTAATAAAGGGTACTGGACTGGGTCGAAAAATTCAGAAAGCATTTTTTGCCTTCGTCGGGAAGTATCGAACTTGGGACCTTTTGGTTGAAAGATAGGAGTTAATCCCTGAAGGATATTAATAGCTCCAGCCAAGTGTGCTTCTTGGTAGTGTGGGAATCGAACCCACTAAAACCCACCTATTTTTTTCCCGTTATAACCAATCTACGTCACATTGGCTAATGACTTTTTTTCATAAATTTTTCGGTCGGGTGTTAGTAATAGTTTCCGTGGAGGATCGCTATCATCATATAAAAATTACCGTGTAGGAACTTTATCACTATGCTATGTCCCGTGTAGGAGATAGCCACAGCAATAGTTTCCGCGTGGAAAGGTTATATTTAAATATATTAATATTTTTGCAAATAAAAATTATTGATATAATAATTTCTGTAAAGGAAAAGAATTTTCCATTTTAGGTAGGATCCTAGCTAGTGGGTTTTCTTTCTCTTAAGTCGACGGCCACTGTTGTTGATATTAAAAACTGCTGCCATTTTCGAGGTTACATGAGTTGACAGTCTCTACTCGTGTTTACTGCATGTTTCTTGATCTCATCCGTGACTGTTTCAATGTGCAAGTCACGGTGGATATATTTGTTACGTACGCAGCATGGTGCATTTACTAGCACTTTTCTTTGCTCAGCCCCATAATTGGATACCGTACGTCCACTTAGGTTTTAATATCTGCTTATATATCAATATTTTATTCTGTACTCTAAAACTCAGAACCACTCCCAAGTAACCAGAAATTTGTTTTGAGTCTACTGTTTAGGTCTTCTTTTTTCTTCTTTATTATGTTATATGTATTGGCATATGGTACTATTTTGTTGTTGACTGAGATAGAAATGAAAATGATTACAATCTTTTTATACGATATATAAAATTTATATGAGTTGATTTACTTTCATTAAGTTTTATGCACTAATGTTGGGTCCATAATCTTATTTTATTTACTGCATTTCAAAGTTTTGCTGTGATGTTTTCGACAGATATGTCAACTTGCTTACATGCTGGGTTGCGCAGTAGGTAGAGCGCCTGCCTTTCAACCGAAAGGTCCCGGGTTCGATTCCCGATGAAGCAAAAAAAATTCTTCATTGGTTTTTCAAGCTGGTCTAGTACCCTTTGTCATTGAGATATAATAAATGACAAAAAATAATTGAGAGTTAATCTGGTAACAAATTAAATAAAATGAAACTATTCTTTTTAAGAAGGCTTAGTTCCTGACAATGGCAGTAGTTTTCCACATTTAATGAGTGTAGACGCCAGTAAATTGTTAAAATAAATACTCAAATTATTGTAGATATTGTAGTGTAAAATTGCAGTACCGTACTTAATTAAGCACGAAAAGGTGATTCTACCTAAGTTACTGTCAAGTTCATAAAAAAAAGACTTTTTTTTCTTTGAAAACTTTTTTATTTGTGATCCGATGCACTTGATCAATTGTAGAATGTTTGTTTCTGAATCCAAATTGATGGTTCGGGATCAGATCTCTTTCTTCAACAATCGGGGCAAGTCTTTTGAGGAATAGTTTCTCAAATATTTTTGATACAATAGGTAACAGCGATATTGGTCGATATGTTGTTACCGCTGAACAAGAGATATGTTAAAACAAAAATATTGGTGAGCAACTTTAACACATATTGTAGATTTTTCTGCATATAATAATCTCCTTTACAGTACTAATCATTACCATAATAGATAGATTTTTAGAATTTCTTTATTTCAATTCTTACAATTCTTACAAATATAAAGTACGAATAGTTAGCTTAATTACTGCATACTACAGAAAAAAAAAGAATTTATAGGATGAAATAACAATAATCGTTCTGTTGCAAAAAAAAATATGCAAGAGGCGAACAAATTAATAAAAGCTATTAAGTAATTTTACAAAAAAAAAAATATATTGGTGGGAATTAATATATAATTTATAATAATATTATAATTAGATCAAATAAAGGTAAAATAATATACAAGATTAAGAATTAAAAAATATAATACAATTAATATTAAATATTATTTACAATATAAAGCAATAAGAAAAAAGAAAAGAAAAAAAATGAAAATAAATGAAAGAAGCAACAAAAAAGATCAAAATTTCAAAACTGATTATGAAATTATCTTCAAAAGTTTCTTAGTCTCTTCAAAGTTTAGACGCTGAAGCCAGATTTTCAGATTTTTGAGAAAAATATTTAACGTTTGAACATTTCTGATACTCTCAGGCAAATTATTTTAAACTCTTGGTGCAATAACATCATAAAAATTGCAGAAGTGGTTTTTTTATGAATAGGAATATTTACAAATCGACTTGTATTGATTCTCAAATTATAGAAATCAGAATATCTAATATTTAGATTCGCAGATTTAATGAAAAAGAATTTTTAGAGTTTCATATAAATACAAATTTCTTATAGGAAGAATGTTCCTAAGTTCAAACAAGTTAAAACTAGGAGTCAAACGTCTTTTTTGGCTAATCAACCTAACTGCATGTTTTTGACTTATTAAAATTTGATTCAATTTATTGAAGTAAGCTCCTCCCCAACAGATAGTTCCATACTGAATTTTCGAATGAAAAAGGGCATAATAGACAATAGTTGGAATTTTTATAGATCAGTATAAACTATTGTGGTAAGGTTGTCTGATAACAGAATTAAGATAATTTTTCAGGTAGTTAGTGTGAACTGACCAATTTAGTTTTGAATTCACTAATAAGCTTAGGTACTTAAAACAATATACTTTTTCGATCTTGAAACGGTTTACGTCACAGGATAATTAATTTATGTTTCAAAAAACCAATATTTGGTAACAACCAGGTCAGAATTAATATCATTAACAATAAGAGAACTGGAAGTTCCTTCATAAGCAAAAACAGTATCATCCGCTTTGTATACAATATAGAGAGGTAAGATCTAAGCCAATCATATATAAAACCCCTGAATCCGGTTCTGAATAACTTTACTATTAAAATATCGTGATCAACCATATCAAAAGCCTTGGTTTAATGAATAAACACAGCAGAGCAGAATAAACCTTTATTTAGTGAATTATAAATCTCTGAACAAAATCTATGTAGAGCATCTTCAGTTGACTTACCCTTTATAAAGCCAAATTGACAATTACTGAAAATCGATTATTTTTTTGGTATGTTAAAAATCTTTTTGTCATAATAGCTAATATGGTATTGGAATCGGGGAATTACATATGAACTGGGCATGTGCATATTCAACACTTTCCAGTAATCATTAGTACTCGATACTTTCATCATCAATACTCGATACTTTCTACCCGATACTTTTTAACCGGTACTTCTAGATTAGTTAACTGAAAATTTTATTAAGGAAAAATGAAAAGCAATTTATTTGTATAGTATATGTATTTTTGTTACATATCGAAAGTTAGTTTCTTTCTTTATCTCAGTTCAGTGCGTTAATTAGCAAAACAAAAAATGTCAATAGTAAACTAAAAAATCCATAATACATACTTAATCTAATTTATATATTAAATATTTTTGTTGTACTTTATTTAACTTAATTTGGTTGTTTTTATATTTTACATTGTTGTTTTATATATTTTCATTTTAATTATTTTTATTTCGATTTTATAAACAGTATTAACTTAACCAAAAAAAAGCTTGTATTTTTCCTAACGAACTTGGTATCGACTACACTATCAATTTCGATTACCACAATTTGAACAAGAATTTTTTTTGATACTTCGAGTTTTGATAGTTCTTGTCGATACTTCGAGTTGAAACAACACCAATAGTAATAGTAGCAGATATTTTTACAGAAAAGTAACCTATACTTTCAGTGTTGCTCAATACTCGATACTAATTAAAAATATTTATAAGTGTTCTGGCTAACTGGCTTCGAATTAGTTCTAACTAATTATATCTACATTATAAATATACAAATATTCAAATAAAATACAAAAAAGACCTTCAAAAGTTAAAGCAAAAATATCCCATAATAATAATTAAGAATAATTATTGGATAAAAACCATAAAAACATTAGTCCAAGGGAAAAATTATCCAAATGGTTAAAATCAATAATATCAGTAACGGAAAAATAATAAGAGTTTATAACAGGGTTCGATATTAAGACCAACTCTTTTACAAACTTGGTTTTTTATAATGTCACACATCTGAACCTAATGGGGAAAATTTCAGTAATTTGTTTGAATATGGTCATCATGACGTAATATGATATTTTACTGCCGAGCAAAGTGATGACAAGTCGTTTTGTTGAGGTCTGAAATTTTTGACGATACTTTTTGTTTTATTTGGCTTTCTCCCTTTTTCTCATATTTATTTCGAAAATATTCAACATTTTTATATTTAATAAAAAAAAATATTTAAATAATAAAATTCCTCTGACCTTTTAATATAAATTTTTTTTTCTCTTTATTTTTATTAAATTTAACCATTACGAAAACATTATCCCAAATTTTAGATCTTTATACCCATTAATATTAATCCGTCAAAATAATATTAAATATTTTTTTACTTGTAACTTATTGAATCTTTCAATAGCCATTATTCTTCTATACTACGATTAATACAAGTATACCAATTTTCTTAAAGTTTGAATATTAAAAGAACATGATGTTTGCGTTTTTATACTACTAATATATCAATCCTTCATCAATATCCCTTTTATATTATAATAAAAGAAAAATATATATGTTAATACATAAATATGTGCAAATTGTATTATATATGATAGAAATAAGAAAATAACATCTGGAAGGACATTATAATAAGTTCTCATAGTGAAAAGAACAGCTTTCTAATATTATATTTTGATACCAATAAGTGGTGAAAGACAAATGCTAATATATATAGACTTAGATAGAGGATTTTAATAATAAAAATAAAATAAAAATATCTAGTTCTACAAGGTGTTCCGCTCGTGACTACTAGAACTTCGGTATATAATAGGGATATATTGAGAAATAAAAAATTATATGATAGTGGAAAGGATCCATTTTCAACATCTAATGAGTCTATAAGTAGTAGTTACATGTGATAAAATACATGTTTCTTGTAATATCTCATATAAACACTTTACTTCAGATTTGAGTGACCCCATTGATTACGTTAGAAAAAGAAGAGGGACATATATATGGTCCATATATGGTCAGTTATTTATAAAACTGACTGATACATAGATTGAATGTGCAACTATAAATAATTTTATTTGTTTTATTTTTTCTCATAGTTGATATCATTATATATTTAACCTATAAATAAAAAAAAGTACGGTACAAATATCTGAACAATAGTTATTATTAATTACAAGCGACTTATTATTATATTAGCAATTTTCATTATTATTCTTTTAAATGGTAGATATTCAAAAGGAGACGGGGCGGGGCGAATTCAAATATTTGTTAAAAATTTTTTAAATTTCAATTGGAAGTTTCAATTTAAAATTTTACCCCAAGTACAAGTAATTTTAACATACAAAATTTTTATTTTTTTTTTTAAATAAATTATGACATATGCGGTTGTTGTCTCAGATTAATCAACAAAAAAATTCAATGTAGTATGAAATGATAAATTGAAATCATGGAAAACAATAATTCATAATGAAATTGAGTACAAATGTACGATTTTTGATCAAACTTCATCGAATTTCGAGAAGCAGGCGAATAGTTTCATTTTAGCTTATAAATATTTTTTGTTTTTTACTTTTAATAATTTGTTGATTTTTGGTTTTATTTAAACTTACATTTTATTATTTTATGTTGTTTTATATTATTATTTTTTTTCCACTTTTTTTATCATATTTGTTGAAATATTTTTCGTATAAATATAATTATTTTTATAAATTTTAACGGACCATACAGCAAAGACTACTGTCTTAGTACAAACTCAAACTAATTAAAATTCATAGAAAAAAGCAAACAGAATTGAGATATTGGAATTTATATTGAAATAAAGAAAAAAAAGGAGATAATTGCTAAAATAAAAACATTTTATTTAAATTTTACGAACAAAAATTTAAAATAAAATTCAAATAATAAATTTTGTTATTGTTATAAAAAACGGATGGGTTGGGTCGAAATCTTATTTTTGAAAATCTTATTCCTGAAAATCTTATTTTTTCAAAATCTTCTTTTCTGAAAATTTTATTTCTGAAAATCTTATTTTTTAAGATCTTATTTGATCAAAATCTTATTTTGTATTTTTTTTTTTTTTGTTAAATAGGAGAACATAATAACGCATACATTTATTTTTAAATTCGGAGGCTGCCGCCCCCAAACCCGCGCTACTAATTTATTGGAACCCTGTTTTTGCCGACGGTTTTTAATAATTTGAAGTAAGAAGTTTAGGATAAATTACGAAAAATATGCATGTGTAAAAAGTATATGAAATATAAAAACAAACAAATCAACTTCAATCGTCTATAATTTGGTTGGGGTTAATAATGGACCATCCCATGCCACTCAATTTTTTGTTCCCTTAGGTATCCTCTATCATATGCTGAATCTTTACTAGTGAAGAACGGAACACGCTGTATATTATGTGTATACATATTGACGTTAAAAGTTTTTCCATCCATCTTTTATTAATAATATGTATATCCATATAATATATATGCATATATCAGAAGGATATCCTTCTGCAGTTTTCTCTTAATAAAATCAACATTTGAATATATTTCTTTTTTTAATAAATTAATAGAAAAACATAGTATATGTGAGTATGTGTGTAGATTAACCTCTCGAATCGGTAATACTTTGTGTTAATTTTGTTTGTTTGTTCAAAAATAAATTTTCTGGTTTCATTCCCGACTTATCTTTAGTAAAAATAAATTTTTAATAAAAATCTTAATTGAATTTAATAACAATTTGTTTTTTTTTTTTTTAATTTTGTTTAATTGAAATGTTCAGCAAAAGCCTGGCCTTATAAGATTGTATCAATTAATAATTAATTTAAATCTAGTAACTGAAAAATAAATATTTTTATTTAACAAAAATATAAAATTTAGTCAGTCTGTCATAAGTTTGAACGACATAGAATTCAATTTAAACAACGAGTGTATAAGATGTTATCGAGCTCGGATATTATATTATAGAAATAGTTACTAGTTTTCATTTGATGTCCAAATCTATGTAAATATTTTTTTAAAAAAATATTTTTTTTTTGTTTTATAGCTAATAGAAAAATGAAAATTTTATTTTTATCCTTTTTTGTTTATAAAATATAAAAAAACAATAATTTCACATCAATATGACATTTGCAATAATTTTTCTGCTATAGAGTTGTTGAAAAAATAACACTATAATCGAAAAAATCGAATTAATTTTCAAAGGCAACCCTTTAATATTTCGTGTTTTCGCGGAAAACATATTATACTTGACAGCTTCATTTACATACAAAATTTCTAGTTATAACACTGTGTATGACTAATTAATCACTTATAGGCTATACGGTGACCATTTTTGAATAGCAAAAATAGGGGACAAACATTTTTTAGAAAGAAGTAAAACATTTTCCAAATTTAAAACATAAACAGTCTTTTAATTCAGGTAAAATTAAAAACAAACTAATATTCCAAATGAATAACTATTGTTTTTACAAAATTATATTCGGTCTTTATGACTAGTGTTCAAAATAATTTCGCATTTTCATAATGAGTATCTTGAAAAAAATGTAATTAAGAGAATACAAATAAAATATAATTATACTTTTAATATTTTTGAGTAAAATGAATTTTTTTAAGAAGATCCTTTTCTTCTTTTAAGAAATTATAAAAATCTAAGCAATTCATTTCAAAATTGCACTTGCATATTAATAGCGATCTAATTGTTTCGACTTTCATTTGTGATTTTTCTGATGTCTAGAAATTATTCATGATGGAGAACACTCGTTCTGTAGGCGCATTTGAGCCTGGTAAACAGAAACAAAACTCAACAATTTTCAAGACATTTTTATAAGGAATTTTTTGTTTATCGAAATGTTAAAAAATTCCCACCCATCTTTTATCATCACATTTATTATTTGCATTCCAATCATGTATCTTTTCCTCAGTTGCAAAATTTGTGATGCACGACACTTCATCAAACAACTCGGTATCGTCAATATTCGGTATTTTTGCACATATGCAACATAACATAACTGTCTATAAAAATTAAAATTAAATTTTCTTGACTTCAAAATGTAAATTGAGTCTCAAATTAAGTAAAAAAATATGTAAAAAGGTAATTTCATATTAAGTTCAATAAAGTTTTGTAATCATTTTCATCTTGTATCTATGTCTTGGAAAGGTACTACTTTTATATCTTTTCGTTTTTCACATCTTGAAATTTTTAGTTTGCCGATTTTATTTAAGGGTCCAGCAAAAAAATTACTCGGCCTTCCTAAGCGATTCTTGGAAGCTTTTGATTGATTTATAATCTACTTGTCCTAGTACTTTAGGTATTTTTTTTTTGTATACGAAACACTTTTTATAATTTAATCTAGATGAGTAGCAACTGAATATAATAAAAAATCATCGTTTTGACTTAAATTATTTTTAAGTTTCGTTTTTTCATTTTAATTTATGTTATTTCTTTAATTAAGGAATTAAATTAAAAATTTAATATTTTTGAATAATACTGTGGAAACAATCAATTCCCTGAATCTGAAAATGCCTAGGGTAAGAATTTTTTTCCACTATTTCCATTAAATTGGAATTTTTGGTAAAATTTTTTTTTACAGCGGAGCTCATTATAGAACTTTTATTTTGTGTCCAAAAAGTGATTCTTGTAATATCCATGCAAATAGCTTATTTGAAATTACTATAAATGAACTTACTTTATCTTCCACTTCTTATTTCATCCCATATAAAACACAATGTACAGTTTTAGTTCCGTCATAAAAAGAATTCACAGAAGATTTACAGAAAGAAGCAGTTAAATTGTAAGTATATTGGCTTTTTTTGTATAAGCAAAGGAATATAATCAAGCAAATCCATTTGGTAAACTAAACACTGACTGCTGATCAAAGGAAATAATTATATGGTTTGAGTCAATATTGTTAAGATCTATATGTCTGTCTCCGTCTGTCTATGCTAACCCTGTGGTATAATTTATGAGGCGTGATTTTTAGTCTCAGTTATTACCAGTATATTGATAATACCTTATCGGCAATCATGAATTACCAACTAACTAATATGAACTTATCCGCTGTGTCAACACATATCTCTATCAGCTTTCAATCCTTTTGTTTCATTTATTCTAATAACCTAATATATTCATAAATACCATGCGGTAAGCCAACACAAATATAAAAATCATAGATTTTGAGATACATACACAAACCATATATACAGAAATGATAAGCCAATTCTCAACAATATCAGTCATAATTACACATTCGGCAAACCAACATAATTATTTTTTTTTCTATATTTTATCAGTTTTTTTCATTTGTTAGACGTACGGTAAACCAATTCTAACTATTTCTTAAATATGTGGCATATTATGTAAAGTTGACGCTAAATATTTTAAAAACTATAAATTAAAAAAAACAACGGATTTACTGCAATAGATTGTTCATATTCGAAAATCTCAGAATCAATTCCAAAATGAAAATTGACAATTTGGCGCGTACGGCAAACCAATGGCCGTGCGTCGATTTTCACTTACAGCGGTACATTTATAGATACATTTACCACACCGTTCAATTAACAGATTCATGAATTTGAGATTTGTATTTTTTTTGATCCACCGGTTAATACAGCTGAAAGCAACCATAGCAAAACAAATACATACTTTCAAATTGAGCCTTTGTTTTTGCTTTAGTTTTCTCTTACGAATTTTATTTTTGCATACGAAATACAACAAACAGCACAAGAATTTTTTTTTTGTTTTTCGGGATTTATGTATAATTGTATAGTACTAAACATATGACAAGGTATAATGTCAGAATGTATAAAAATAATAAGGTATCTATAATAATAAATCATCTTTCGTAGACTTGCCTTTTCTGACACCATATTTTTAAGGATTACAAAATTTAATTTTATTCAGAAAATACCATTTTCTATTTTTTACCGCGTTTTCGAATTATTTTACTTATGGAAAAAAGAATTTAAAATGTATATAAAATATTGTATCATTATACATTTCATTCCATTCATCTGATTTGCTTGTTTTCATTTTATAGCATTATTTTTTCTCGTCCATTTGTGTTGATGTTTTCCATGGTTTTTTTTAAAAAAATTATTTAAGTCTTACTACAGTTTCACTTCAATTTGATTTGCTAATTTTGAAATTTTTTTCAAAAGTATGCAGTGCTCTACTACTCCCTTGGAATTTATTTTTCTATGGTTTGCTTTCCCATTCGGATCAATTAATCCCATGTATGTGGTATGTTAATATGCTTATAATAAGTTTTTAATAAGAAAAAAAAAAAACAAAAAAATGTAGGCAAACTGAAAATTAAAATTTCTTTATAATAAGCAATCTAAAAAAGCGATGTTAAAATAAAATAAAAATAAGACGATGCTGGCTGGTCCCATGCTGTCAACAAAAACAAAGTTAAAAATATTAAAAAGTAAAAAACAACAACATAATAATATGGTATAGAGCAGTGAAAGATGTGAATTACTTTATTCTATTTTAATCCTTAACAAGGATCGTTTTTTTTTTTGTTTTTTTTTTTTTGTTTTTTTGTACTGTTCTTTGTTAATATTATTAAGTTGTTTTCATTATTTTGCTGTATTCAATCAGTCCTATAATATGTAGTATAGAAATTTCAGTCATTACTCTAGGACCTATGTGATTATATATATGGGAATGTAAATGACAGGAAAATAAATTAGAAAGAGTGAGTAAGAAAGAGAGAGAGAGACAGAAAAGAATTGAACATTAAATTCAAAACTTTAGAGAAATTAATTATAATATGTACCTAGGTGTATGGCAAAATGAAAGGATATAGTATATGAGAATAGAATGAAAAATTTATGTGTAAATGAAAAAAAAAATCTAAATAATTTAAATAGTTTTTGTAAAGAGATTTCGAAAAGGATACTTTAAAATAATATTTGTGATAAAAATGTATCCTTATCTAGGTTAAATATAATAACATCAATTTTTTTAATGCAGTTTTAAAGATTTTTAGCAAAAATTTAAATAATTACTAATCTAGTGAATTTTCATTTTTGATGACAAAATATTATATTATATAGATATATATATATATATATATATATATATATATATATATATATATATCTATTTGTGTAAGTTTGATTTAAATTGATGTCTCTTTAATTTATTATTTTTAATTTGTTAAACAGAATCAAAGCATTATTATCTAGCTTTGTGTACAATTTTTTAATACCACCATTTATTTAAATTTGAGTTACCAGAATCAAGGTATTAAAGTTGTGGTATCGTTTTAAAAATAAAATTTCGATTTCGATGTAGATGCTTTAGGACAGCTAATTACGATAGATGAATTAAATATATTGTCTCTTATTGATGTTGAATTTTTAACAGAAAACGGCGATGCCAGATAGCAATACCATAGCACTAATCTGCAAAACTTGAAAAGATTCAGTGGCCCTAAAAATATGCAATTTGATTCAATTCAATCGTTGTTGAGCATTATCTCATTTAATATTTCTTTTTAATTGATTATTTTCAAATAATACAAATAGATATACATATTATCTTAATATCATAAGCCGATCTGTAACAAGAGCTAAAAAGTGCTATCTAGAATTCAAAATAATGTGTAAAAAGAGCGAATTATTGATAAATGAGGAAAACACAAATCAATGGTTCGAAGCCGGAATCTAACATTGAGCGAGCAAAATATCAGATCCTCTTGAATTTATTTTCTTTTCGTATACTTTTACACTAATTTTGTTGCAACCTTCCTGTTTTCTTTTCTTTTTATTGGAATTAATTTTGAATTTATAAAAATGTATATCTCTATACGAGCAATGGTGTTCTTTTGAGAAAAAAAGAAAATAAATAAAAACAAATACTTAAGCTCCATGGTCATCAACAAAAATTACAAGACAGCAGAAATAAACTCTCACGTCTTGCAAGCAAATAAAACCCAATTTTTCTCAATTATAAATTTTTCAATATCAAAATGTGTGCACAGAACATCCAAATTAAATCTATAAAAAATATTAATCCGTCCTGTAATAAGCTATGGCAAATATTGGAATATGCTATATGTAAATTGAAGAATAACTTAGACAACAGAAGAGAAACTTAACAGGTTTGAAAAGAACTAACCAGACTTATATATGTTAATTGTTAATAATGAGGTTTAATACGAGCAATCAGAGAAAAGTAGAAATAAATAATACACCAATTGAATAGTTAGAAAGTAACGGCTATCTAGGCAGCATCATATGGAGGAACCATTAAAGATATTGATAACAGACTATGCAAGACAATAATGGTATTTGGTAAAAAGAGGCATTGGCATACCTAGAAACAGCTGAAAAAGAATTTTGTATTGAAAGAAATAGGGAAAATAAATAGATCATGGTCGTAAATAAAGATCATAGCGCAAAATAGAGATAGATGTAAAGGGTTAGTAGATGTCATATGCTCTCTAGAGGAGTTGTAAGGAAAAATATTTGATTACGTTTATTAATATCAGTTTTTTTTTTGCATTGTCACAAAAAATATTTTTTTTTTTTATAAATAAAATTACTATAGTGAAAGTGCACATCGCATCCACCAGTAGTATAGGTACTGTTTACAAAATAAGGCAAACTTCTGAAATCTCTATCAAAATAAAAATAAAGTAACAGGAGACTGTTTGTACTATTAGAAAGAAGCAGCCACAAAACAAAAGATAATAATTACTAACCATTACAAATTTTTTTATTTATTTTTTTACAAATGGAAAAAGACAATAAAAAGGATTTCGATATCTAAGCGGTTCCAATTTTCATAATATGTTAGAGTTATTGCAGCAATAACATGATATTTTACTAAATTGTAAGTAGAATTCAAAATATTCGGTAATGTAAAATTCAATATAGATTAATATGTGTAGTAATAGTAATATCAATATCTTACAATTTAAATTTACTTGAACATCTAAGTTCATTTGATTATTCAATTGCATATTTTGTATGTATGTATGTATATCCTTGTAAAATCATTTTATTTTTATTCAAGTGAATTTATAATATTTAATTTTATCTATATTCAGTTATTCAACTTTAACGTTTTCGCTTTTAGCAATAACAAAGGATTTAAAATACAAAAAACGAAAAATCAAAAAGTCAGTTACTATAATATTTTATGACACATTTTTGGTATATTTTGATATACATATTATATTACATACCTATGTATATAATACCGGAATTGTTTCTAAAATTACTCTACATTACTCTACTGTGTGTATACTCTCGGTTGTTATTTATTTAAAGGTTCATAAAAGAAGTTCATAATCATTTTCTATTAATATTATGCTATTTTATTTTATTACATTCGCATAGAAAAAATTACAACAAAATAAAAAAAAAAAATAAAAAAAATATTAATTTTGTTGATGCTGGTGTTGTTATTATTGTTGTTTTGTTTTCTTGGTTTAACAATATACTCATCATTATTATCTTTTTTACAGAAAGAAAATTTTCCACTTAAGTCATAATAATAAAAGAAAATATCATCTAACGATGAGATTTAACAAAACTGCATTCATAACCATTTTTCGTAAAAGATAACTAACTTTTTTAAAAAAATAGAAGAGAGAGAGAGGCAACTAAAATGTAATAATAAAAGTGCATTCAGAAATTACAATTTTTTTATGACAGTGTTGTTGAACCTTTTTCTAAAGTTAGTTGGAATGTTTTGAAATAAAATTTAAAAAATGTTTACGTCATTGATTCATCCTTCCTAGAATAGCTTTAAGTTTGTTCTAATATTTTCTGAAGTTTAACCCTTCTACACAAATTTTAGCAAAAATATGAAAAAAATACATTTTTGGAAGGTATATAAAATATCAAGTAGAAACTTAATAATCTTTAACAGTAGTAAGTATTAGCAAAATAACAGCAAAAAATATTGGTAAGTTGCCTTCGGGATAGACTTGGCTTTTTACATCCACTTATACAAGTTGGGTTATTTTGACCTATTAACATAATACTACTGGAACGATTGCGGCTGAACGATTATGCGGAACGATTTTCATTATTTAGTGAAAGATAAATTTTATGGCAAAAACAACCGCCATCATAATAAATTGGAAGAGTTCTTAGAAATAATATTATATCTTTAAAACTAGGACCGTCAAAATATGTGATTTCCATGATCACTGACATCGAATCACCTTTTGATTTATTTATATCACAAGACATAAAACAAATAATTGTTCAAATGACCAATCTTTGAAGGATTCAAGTATTGAAAATATATGGCACATCTTGGGATAAAATTGATTTGGTTGAGTTACATAGCTATTTTGGGTAGTTGTTATTGGCCGGAATTTATAAAAAAAAAAAATTAAAATACATATCGAACTATTTGGGCGACGGTAAGGTTTTAGTAAAAAAATATAAAAAAACCAAATAGTGTTTTCAAAGTAGAGGGCTGCCGATTCCACTCCAATCTTGGCCACTCATTTATTGAAATATTTTTTTCTTTTCTTTTTTGAGGACTTTAGAATTTTTCAAAACCTTAGGGATTCGGTAATTAGAGGTTTAGAATTTGTAGATTTAGAGCGACTATCCCTTTTTTAGACATTTTCATTTCGAAGTTTTAAAAGTGTCCATAAATAATATTGCTTCTACTAGTTGCTTCTAGAAAGATAAGTACCGTTATGATGTCGTTCATTGCTGACATCATGATGTCATTGTACATTATAATGTCGTTTTAGATGTCATTTTTGATGTTACCAGTTAAGTGACTAATTATTTCTTATTATTTGTCTTTTTCCTACAGGACTGTGGATAGAAACAATTTTTTAACAAAATCCCATTTTTTATCATGTCTAAGTATCGATAATATAATTCTGTGTATATTCTGTTTGACCTACCATTTCCACGACATAAAACCTTCTACTGGTTTAGATGGATTGAATGCGTTATATTGCTTATTTAAATTCAGTTCCGTTATACACTATGTTGAGGTTATGTTAAACTTAACTAATTCCCGATTTTATTTTATTTCATTTGAATTACAGGATTTTAGGCCGCATTCTTATTAGTTTGATGTGTCAATTTGGTTTGAGAGGCTGAAAAACTTTGAAGGTAAATTGCATTACAATCATTTAATTTCGGTATATTCCGAATTAGTTACAGTTTTTATATTACAATCTGGTAAAACTCAACGGTTTTTCGTACTATTGACAACATTCGGACTATAAATAATAACCATATTTTCCAAAAATAATATTTTCTAATAAAAACAAATTAAAATAGTTTTTAGTGGGCCACAAGTTTCAAATCACTGTATTTACTTCTACTAAAGCAAAGTGCTTTATATAAAAACAGATAACACACATAGTGGAAGCTATAATCAAATCGCATCAAAAATTATAAACCAAATTCTTTTCTTATATTATTTTGCAATCAGTTGCATTTCACGATTTCTTTTACATAAAATGTATGGCAATTTGAAGGCGAATCTTTTGTTTCCACGAAAACAAATCTATTTAAAATATATTTTTTTTTATACTTGAATCTTTACGAATGTACTGTGTAAGTGTGTTTAGTTAGTGTTTTAGTAGTGCTTTTTTTAACCATGGACAATTTTAAACTGTTTTTTTAAATTAAACCTCCCTAAAAGCTATAGAGCTAAAAATTAAAAATTAAAAACAAAAATGCTCTTTTCATTCGAAAGCAGTTTATTTTAACGTTCTGTATAGAATTTCATTTTGGAAGAGAAGATGTCTTGTAAATTTGAGTGGAGCTTTATGATGTAATTGAAAATAAGAATAAGAAAAAAATGTTAGTTCAAAATTTAGAAAAGCCCTCGATTAACAAATGTTAGAAGCTAAAATATCAGCGCCTTAATATGCTTTCAACTCGCTTCGACACAGTACAATGAAAATAATGAAAATACAATACAATCAGTTTGAATAGGTTAGACAATTACTATGAGGGTAGGGATTTTATTTTAATGAATTATAATAAGTAGCAACATTCATGCACAGCCAACAGGAAAGCATTCGTAAGTATAGCAACATTGGTACCATGGTATGCCACTTGCGAACATTTTTGACGTTTATTTTACTCTTTTCATCCGTTTGATAATTTGTTTGCGAAGCGGGTGTAATTTTTTGTTAATTTGGTTAAATTTTGTTTAAAAAATAAATAAAATTAGTTTTTAACCATTAAAACATGTAAGAAGTTTACAACATTAGAATTATATGCTCTAAAAGTCTAAAACATGGGTAGTCTTGACAGATATTTTTTTTGTTGGAATAAAGTTTTTCTTTTACGTTTACAGACTAAAAAATAAGTATTGACAAAAAATTCACTTTATCAAGGTTAAGTATATAATGTAAATTAATATATCAATAGATTTATTTGTTGTGTTCAGTAAACTTTTCTAGAACGTTTTAAAATGTTCTAGAGTAAAAAAGAACAAGTTTTTGTGTTAATTAGTTTCTGTTAATTGAACTTTTTTGTCCAAGTGTACTTTTCTGTGCTCATTAGATTGTGCGAAACTGTTCTAAGCTAAATTGATCTTTTTTGAAATTTCAAGCTGTGTATTCGATTGACCAGCTTGAGTGGCTGTCTGCTTGAAAATAGCTTGAGTTTGACTTATATATTTTTTGTGACATGAATTTTGATGCCTAAAATTTATAAAACTTTATGTAAATTTAAAGATTAAACAATACAATTAAATTTTTTTAATTTTAAATCCTTTATTTTTTAAATTCACTTTAATTATTTACAAAATTTCGTAAATTTTTGACATTAAATGTTAAGTCAAGCTCTCACGCTCTCAGGTTGCGTATTCGCTTTAAATTTTCAAGTCAAGTAAGTAATTTTTTGTGACTGAAGCTGCAATTGAGTGAAGCTGATTTCAAGAAAATAGCGTGTACATGACGTTGAAGCGTACTTGAAGCTTACTTGAAGCTATCATGTATACGGGGTATATGAAAATTTACTACTACTATAGTATATAATAAATTGATGGATGTGCCTGTTAAAGAATAAAGAGAAAACAATCAACATTGTTCATGTAAAAGAAAGATATTGCGTTAACATTACATTAGGTAATTAAGATTAAGAAAAAAAATTGTTAGTTAGCACAAATTGAAAACATATTTTAATACTCGTTATATTAAGGAAGTATACAATCGTTTCCAGTTGGAATTACATTCTATAAAATTATGTAAACAAAAATCATCATAATACATCGTAAATAAAGTTCTAATGTTTTTAACTATACTTTGTTTTTTTTTAAATTTTTTATCCATAGACAATGTAGAGAAAAATAAATGTCAAAATGTCAATTTTAAATATTTTCAATGGCATCACTGTTTTGAGATGCTTTTTTTTAAAACTACAGTGGTAGGCAGAATTAATTACACACTCAATAAATTTTAACATTTTTTTTTGTTTTTCTTTTCTAAGGACGGAATTTACAAATGTGTTAAAAAAAACTTTGGGACTCAATTTCACAGAGTGTTCTTAATTTAAATTTAAATTTTCGGCTGAAAAAAATCTCAAATGACTCAGGTAGTAACAGGTTCCTTTTGCTGTCACCCGGCAAAAGTAATTACACATTTGGTTTCATACGGCATAATTAATTACACATCAGATAAAACTAAAGAAATATTGCTAATTTTTGAATAAAAAAGTTGCTTACAGTTAAATAGTTTTATTTTAGTATTTTTACATTATTAATGTTTAGTTATTCCAGCTTGTGCATCAATAACAGCTTGCAATTACTTTCATATTGAAGTTCTTAAATTTTTAATTAACTTTTTATCTAAATATTCAGTATTTCCTCAATCCTTTTAGTCTTTTTCTGCTTTTATCGATGTGTTTCCTTTTCATTGTTTCATAAATGCGATTTGTTTCATAAATGCGCAGATGTTCTGTATAAGATTTAAGTCAGGGCTCTTCGGTGACCCAGTTAGAATGTTCAGTCTCGACACCTTCAAGAAATCGTTTTACAACGTAACCTCTACTAAATGAAGCATTATCTTGCTGGAAACAGCAGTTATTATCAGGAAATATTCTGCCTCCTTAAGTGAAAGCATGTTTATTTAATATTTTAATATATCTGCATTAAAATAATGTTGCATCTGTTGAAAACAAAGCTCCACAGCCATAGTAGTAAATGCATCCTCAAGACATAACAATTCCATCGCCTTGGGAATCAAATTATTAAATCACTTTATACTTTAACTCTTTTGAAAGATGAATGTATTTTTTTCCAAGAGCTTCCGTAGAATGTAAATTAACTTTCCACTGTCCACAATACGTTATATCAGTACTCCAATGACTCATTAATATATTCTTGAGCAAAAGCCTCACGTTTTGAAAAATTTGGTGGTAAAACATTCACTACTTTACGCACCCCATAAGTTTGAATATTAGAATATTTACATATTCCTCGTATTGTTCGTTCACTACCATTTTTTTCCAATAACTTTTGCTGACCCAAAAACAATTTTAACTGGGCTTATATCAGGATTTTCTTTTTAATTACTTAACAATTTGTAATAGCCTTCTTTGGGTCTCTTAGTAACAACTTCATTCCTACTAGATCTTTCCCTGTTTTTCAAGCTACCGTATTTCTTTTTTTCCTTTACAAGGTTCTAAATAGCTTTAAAAAGAATTTAATAAATTTCTGCTAGCAATCGAGCTAGTGCTAAGCAACAACTTCTGCGCGATTTTCAATATTTAATTCGTTTGTTTTACGTATTATGGATGAAAAATGAATCAGTAATTTTAACAGAATAAAATTATTTGAAACACTATTAAGACCTGCACTTCGACACTTTTAAATATTAGAATACAAATTAGAAAAGAAAAATTAATTAAACACTATCAAAAAATGTACTTATTCACTTCAATAGATCAAAATGCAATAATGTGTAATTAATTATGCCGTATGAAACCAAATGTGTAATTACTTTTGCCGGGTGACATAGCAAAAGGAACCTGTTACTACCTGAGTCATTTGAGATTTTTTTCAGCCGAAAATTTAAATTTAAATTAAGAACACTCTGTGAAATTGAGTCCCAAAGTTTTTTTTAACACATTTGTAAATTCCGTCCTTAGAAAAGAAAAACAAAAAAAAATGTTAAAATTTATTGAGTATGTAATTAATTTTGCCTACCACTGTAATTTACGAATCGCAAATCAAATGGTCACGTTTTTGCGATGCGTTTTTGTTACGTGGAACCCTTGTTAATAGGTGTAAAAATAATATATAAATAATTATTGCTTTTAACGTGTAGAAAATCAATGATAACATATATACAATATACATTTCGTTTATACAATACATAACATACAGACTTAAAAAGATTAGAAATCAATAATAAAATTTGCAACGAATCGATAGATAAATAAAAGTGTCCATTAATTTAATTTGCTTTCTTGTAAAATGAAATCCACCCGGCTTGAATTAACAAAGCCCATACGTTTTACATTTAATTATTTTTGAGTTATATATTTATTCAATTTCTTGCATATCAACTAATTAAATGTAGAAAGCAATTGTTTGCTCTTGTCAGTTACTAAACATTAAAAAAGCCTACTTCCATCTTATTTCGGTTGTTAGAAAAATATATACTCTTATTTATTTTATTTCAATGACAAGGGTTCTGAACTAGATTGAAAAACCTATAAAGGATTTTTTCGCCTTCATCGGAAATTGAACTTGGGATCTTTCAGTTGAAAGACCGGTACTCTAATTACAGCTCCACTCACCGTATAAATGATATACAGGTTCATCATTACATCCTGGATGACGCAGTAGAACCATGTCTTTCAACTGAATTAAATAAAACTGATTTACTCAAACCTCCTAATTTTTCTCCATCACCCTCTTTTTGTTCTTTCCATTCGCTTTAATAGTATAGTAATAACTGTATACGCGTAGCTTACTTCTTATTTATTGTAGTAATGATGAATTTTTTTTAATTACTATTTGAATAGTAATTCCACTTTGGTTTAGTTTCTTAAAATCTATATGATTTTCAAAAAATAGTTGATTACTCTAGGGTAACTATTTTACCTAGTGACTTTTAAGTTAACTATTGTCTAGTAGAAGAAACAAATTTTATTACACCTCCAAAGTGAATTCAACTGTGGTTGCAATAGCGTTGGAACGTTTTTTTTCTACGATACTACCTATAATGATTACCAATGATACATGGAGACTGTAATTCACTGCTTCTCAAGTTTAAAAAAAAAAACAAAAATCTTAAAGTTGTCAGGAACAAAATCAATCCCCTGAAAAAACTTATTATTCGAGAGTTTTTTGAACCAAAAATGAATGAATTGAGTAAGAAACATGCAAAGAAAACATATAAAAAAATAAACGAAAAATCTTTCGTTGTCGCAGTCATTTTCGTCACAATAAACAAACAAACACAATAATATAAAAAAAGTAAAAAAAAACAAAACAAAAAAAGTTTAAAATAAAAATTTTACTTAAAAATAGAAAAAAAAATCTTTTCTCCCACAATTTTATATAGAAAAATTTCATATGACTTTTAACAGTTAGAAGAACTCATTTTTGTTGTTTCTGTGAACAACAAATGGACTCGAACTTTTCAAAAAATAACTACCAAAACAAAAAATATTGTTGTTGGTTCGATTCTATTCTGATGTTATATTATATATATACAAATTATATATATATATATATATAATTATTGTTTGTGTGCTTGTATTAGTTTTAGTGCAACATTTACAAATTCGTTTTTTTTTTTTTGTTTTTACTAGAAATATAAATGTCCTTTTGTTAAAATCTTCACCAAATCCTGTTGTAGTTTTGAAAAAAAAAATTATAATGTTTAAAAAAGTCTTTCAAAACGTCTCAATTTAAAAGAAATTTTCGAAACGGAAAAACACCAACCGAATGGAAGAAAATAACAACAAAAACAAATTAGAACAGAAATACTAAAAATGAAGCTAAGGAAATTTCAAGTAATGTCTACAGGAAGCTATCAACTATCAAAAAAAAAAAGTCCAAAATTAGGAAAAAAAAAACGAAAAAAGCAAAATAAATAAACGGAACTTTCATTTTTCTTTTGCTGCTTCGTTAAATGTTGACGCTACGATTATATTGGAAAAAATATTTATTTTGTTGCTATAAAATGAAATGACAACAAAATTCTTAAAAACACAACTGGACATTTTTATCGTTCTTTACATGTTATATAACTATTTATAATGAAACTATTATTATTTTTCTTGTTGATAATTCTACTAGCAATATATAAAAGATTAAATTTACCGTTTATAATGTTAACTTATAAATTGACTAGAATTAGTAGAAATCGATATATATTTTTATGTCTTTATTCAAAAATTAAGTTTTATTTTTCATCAGGATGGTGCATAATTTTTGTAAAGTTCAATTATTTAATTCGTATTGATGGTGTGAATCAATAAGTGCTTTATAGTGTGGTGTGTAAGTTAAAATTTATATTACATCCCGATTTCATTGTTTGAAATTGCTAGCATTGGCAAATGCTATAATTGTAGTTATGCATACTAGGTGTACATATCAGGTGATATGTACACCTAGAAATATTTCTATCATTTGCTAGGTGTGGCATAGCATTCAAATACTAATTACTCCTTATTCGTTCCAGATGGTATAAGGTTCAAACATTTTTCAATCCACAAAATCCTCCTATTATTAAAAGCAATGAAACGTGGGCTAGAACAATTAAAACAAAAAAATTTAACACGTTGGGTTGCAGTAGTAAGACTGGGATAAAATAAATGATAAAAAATATTTGAAAGTTTTGGTTATCACTAAAAATAAAATGGAACTATGCTATTATGAAGGCGAAGTACTCTATACAATAGATATAGTTTTCCACATTTTAAATTAGTAGTAAACGGTAAAAACACAATTCTAAATATTGTATGTTATTGTGTATTCCAGTCTCTGTATAAAAGCAATTAGGGTGTTCATCCCATAGACTTGGAATTATATAAAAAAAAACAATAGACAAAACCTGCAGTCAACCGATAAATGATAATGAAAATACTGAGGTAAACATCAAATGTGTCACTATTGATGAAATCAAATTATGTGCATTGAAAAGGGATTAAAACATAAAAAATCTCCCGGATTTGGCTTACTGACAGTTACAATAATGAGGGAGCTGCTGTAAAAAGCAATTGATTTTTTAAGAAATATATTGAATGCTATATTAAGGTTAGAATTTCCTAAAGGTTGAAAGGTAGCCCAAATCATACCAATACTTAAACCTGGAAAATATGCTATATAAGCAACATCATGCCTAACAATTAGTAGGGTTTATTCTTTCAAAAATATTCGTGAAACTAATTTTAGATCGTTTAGAACCAATATTAGTACAAAAAAAATTTGGATTCCAGCGACATCATTAAAAAACACAACAAATTCATAGATTGATAAATAAATAAACCTGAATGATAGAAAGTTTTGTATTGATATTTTCTTAGTTGTGGCGACAAAAACGTTCCGCAAAGTCAGGCATGAAAACCTACTACATAAACTGAGAAATTTTCAACCAAAAGGGTTTATTACTTAATTATAAAAAGCTATTTAACTGATCGTTATTTTTTTGTTGAATACTAGTCTGTCTGTATGTTCATATATGTGTAAAATAAAAGCAGCAATATAGCAAGGCAGCGTTACAGTGGGTCCAGTTTTATACCTCTTATATACAGCCGATATTTCAATACCGAGAAAACAGAATACATTATTAGCAACATTTTCAGATTATAATTTTCTACTTGCTTCACATGAGTGCTTAAAAACAGCTACTAAATAGGTACGAAAAAACTATGAATAAAACAATGACTTCATATGTAAATTAATGAAGATAATTGATAAAACTACACAAGTACGACAAAACTCGATACGACCCTAAACCAGTAATATATTAAATAATATAGAAATAAAAATCGGAAAGCAATCTAAGTACTTAGAATGCATATTGCAAATAAATTGACATGGGAGAGCAAGTTTAATAAATATAAGAAATTATGCAAATGTTTTAATTGGTAGCAAGCGCCTAATGAAGGAAATAAGTTGCTTCCGAAATATCGATATTTTTACTAATATAAAAATTAATTTATTAGTTAAAGGAAATCCGTCTTTATAGCAAGAAAAAAATTTGATTATCAAAAGGTAAAAATGGTTACCTACTTCCTTCAAATCTTTATCTTTTAGTTAGGTATTCTAACGTAGAATAATCTAAGTCCGATTTTATCTTAAAATCTTTCATATTAACTGTTTTTGATTTTTCACATTATTAGGTAACGAACAAAATATTGTAAGAGGAGGATGGCAAAATTTACTACTTAAGTGGTATACACAGTAGTCATTTTGTTTTACTTTTTATGGTTGATTATATACTGAGAAATTTTACAAAGATAAGACCAAGAGGTTTTATATTTTTGTTGTTATTTTTAATTTTTTTTTTCTTATACTCTTCTTATTACAAAATTACTATTAAGAGATGGCAACGACGATGATGATGATAATGTAAAAGAGTTAAGCGCATAAAGTATAAAACGAAGGCCATCTTTAAATAAATGGACCATATAGTTTATCTAAATATATGATGATTATATATATATAATTTTTTCTTATGTGCGTTTTATTCTCATTTCAGTTAATTTTTCAGTGAATTTAATTTAAATTTTTTAAAATTTACTATTCTGTTGGAAATAAATTTTTTTGAGAAATTTTACCCAAAGGGATTTTCTTAAGTAACTGCATGGTAATTCAAAAAATTTTAATTAAATTTGAACTGCTTACAAAATTTTGTTTTTATGTTGTTAGAATTTGTTTTGAAATATGGTAATTTTTTAAGGTTTTTATTGGATTTAATTAAGTTAATTTAAGGTTTATTATAAATTTTTATTTTATTATAGTAGCTACAGTTAATGTTTTTTTACGATACAGTTATATTTTTCATTAATAAGTGATGGAGTCTTGATGAAAAATTTTAGGAGTAAATTTTTTTTTATTTGGTGCGTTAAAATTTAGAATATTGATATGTAAAAGCTCTAACTAAAAAACTTTTTGAATCAACAAAGTTAAAAATGTAATTATGCTCTTGGGCAATCCAAACTGTCATACGGCAGAAATATATGGGGCTGCAGTAATAACTCAATGCAGAAACTGCAACTTTCCCAAAACAAATGATTAAAAAATGTTTTGAGGCCAATACTACATAGTATATATAGATTATATTTAAAAAATAATATATTGCCAATAAGGAGTATGGCTTAGTTTCAACAAGTGTCTTTCAGATTTTAAATAACGTAGGACCTGCTAACATTACCACAATTCAAAGAAATGGAAATATATTTAACAAAACATGTGAATACGATATTAGAATTGAAGCTAGCTACCAACAGTTCAAAGAATTTTATTTTGAGTTCAAGGTTGTATAACCTTCTACCAATGAGAATAAAGATCTTTTAATATTAATATCTTTAAAAAGAATTGAAAAAATATTTAATGTCGTCTGAGTTTCTTCGAAATTATTATAAGATAAAATGGAATTGCATAATCTTTGTTTAATGTTTATTAAACATTTTTATTAAATTTTTCTAAAAAAAAGAAAAAAAAAATACCTTTTTAGATTACATTTTAGGAAGATGAAGTATCACTGGGTATGAAAACTTTCATACTTCCAACTTGAAAACGTCCGCTCATAACCGCGGTCAGTGGAAGACAATAATGCGCCGGGTTCAGAATCTTTAAGATATGTAGCGCTCAGAAAGTATGTAAGTAAGTAAATGGTAAAAAAGTAATATTATGTATATCAATGCGTTTATCACTGTAAAAATAATCAATGTGTTGATCACTGATCATATTCGGTCATAGACAGTTTCAAGAATTTAGATAATTCAAAAACAAGTGGCCAACTCAAGACCAGTCTTAGTCATGTGACACAAGTTTAGCAATATAGATTTAAGTTAAAACCTTTCCAAACAGTTTAGGGGATATCTCGGGGAGAAATATTAGAGATTTGATTGATTTTTTCAATTGTGATGATTGAACTTTAGAATCAAATTCAAAATAATTATTCCTTGATTTTTTCAATTGCGCTGATTGAACTTTAGAATCGAATTTAAAATAATTATTCCTTGAAAAAGACTTGACTTAATGTTATTTGTTGATATTTCTTGATATTTCAATTATCTAACGAAAATTTGATCTACTTCGACGTCTTGTATCTTCAGATCTGGATTCAACGATTCTCTTTTTGGAAGTGTTTGCATCCATCCTTTTTAAGTGCCCGAAACAACATAATCTCTTGATATTCATTTATGTGAATATGTCCACTTTATTATACTACTCATGGAGTATGGCATTATATCTTCTTCTCCAGACCCCATCGTACACTGAACTAAAAAGGTACGGTAATACAATAAAAAAATTCGTTTAGACAATTAAAAATTTATTAATATTTGCCCGATAAACTTGTTCATTGAGCCAATGAATAGCCATTTATTAACTTAATATCCTCGTTTTTAATACAATGAACAATTATGTTTAAAAAAATGTGTTTAATAAAATAAATTTTTGTTGTAATAAACATGTTTGTTGAATTAATAAAATATTTCATTGATTTAATAAATCTGTTTATTAATTTAATTTATTAAGAAACAATAAAAAAATATATATAAAAAATAAAATCGAAGAAAAGCCAATAGACAAAGTAGAACAATCAAAAAGACAAAAACTATAAAGATGAAAAAACAATAACAAAAGGATAGGCCAATTAAATATCGATGATAAAATATAATATAGAGATACATGTAGTGTATCTAATTTATAACATAAAACTTGATTATAAAATTTCACTTTCAAGTGCATGAATAAATAAATATTTTAAAGAACCTACGCTTGAGCAAGAAACATAAAATTGTCTGTAGGTGCAACATGACAATCTCAAATTCACACTGCAACTTCTTGAAGTTAAAAGATATGAAGGGTTCTATCTATGAATGCTATGACAGCTAGCCAAAACAGTCAACATTTTGAAAAATAGCAATATGTGTATTTATTTATTTTTGAAAGTGTATACTTGGAGATAAATTTTCAGATCTGTAAAACTTTTGGTTTATAAAATATTTTTGTTAGGTTTTTGGAGTTGTATGACAGTTCCGAATCAGTCTAATTTTTGCAAAACTGTAAAATATGTATTTGCTTATGTTCGATAGAGTACCAGCAGATCACAAAGTTTGCAGTCCTTTGGATTTTAAAATTTTCTTAATGGATACTAGAAGTTAAATGGCAAGTAGTGGATAGCAAAAATAATACGTATATTAAAACATTTGTAATTGAAAATGGTCTCCAGCAAGCTATTGTTAACTCTCCAATCCTATTCTCGATATACATAGTAGACTTGCTATTTTTATTAGATCAAGCAAAAGGAAACAATTATGCACTAGTCTTCGTAGACGACATTATAATCTATTCTGCAAATAATAATATAAATAGCATTCAGAGTAATGTTCAAAAAATATTTAACATTGTTCTTGATTATTGCAAAATATGGATATTAAAAATGAACTACAGTAAATGTGACACATTCATATTTCGTAATACGGTGAATAAAACTAGTTCGGATATGGAAAAAAACTGAAAACAGATTTATCATCAAAACGCCTACTTCATCTCTCGCAAATAAAAAAGTCGTTAAGTACCTTGGTATTCAGCTACATCGAAATCTGAATTTCATTGACCATGTAAAATACGCTATCGAAAAAGGTAATAAATCCTTTATGGCAGCAAAAAAGCTCTTTTACAGTAAAGATATTAGCTAATAGATAGAGTTAAAATAATATGCTACCAGACATTAATCAGGCCAACGTTTGTATATGGTATAACATAAGTGCAAGCCTAATAGAAAAAATACGCATGTTTGAAAGAAATTGTTTAAGAGCTTGCATAAAAAAGTCTAGAAAGCCTGAATCCGAATACGAAGATTTTTACTCTACTAAATTTTTGTATGAGTAAGCAAAAATTATAAGAATTGATAATTTTATTATAAAATTAATACGAAATCATTATTATAGAGCACTAAAAACTACTGAAAATGGTTTAATATCACATATATTCTACCACAATGAGGCGTACATTAATAAGCCTATGCTCATACACTATTTCATTATAGTAGACGGCCTACATGTAAATAATTTGAATATGATCCAGGCAACATCAACATGAAATATGACATATCTATTCCAGATAAAGATACACAAATCAGAAATTATTATTGATGGTTAGGCATCATGAGCGCATTACCAAACACTATTAAATTTCCTAATTCTAAGATTTGTTGTAGGTAAATTTAAGATTAGACAAAGTGAAGTTAAGTTAGCCTAAGATTTTATAAAAACCAAAGATTTAACGTTGATTTTTGAGCAGCATGTTATTAACATTCTTGCAAAAATTATTAATTTAACATAAAAAAATTCGAAAGTTTTTGCATGTGAAAAGTAAAATAAGAAAAACCTTTTTTTATACTTTATTTGTAGATTAAGCTAGAATAAGATGTAAATAAATAACAAAATAAAAGTGAAAAAAAATAAAAAAAATATAGATAAATTAATGTTATGTCAGGCTTAGAGGGCCTAAACGATGCTTAGAACTAATTTCGGTGTTGACGTTTGTTGATAAAATCGTATGGAACATTGGAACGTTTAAATAATACCATTGTTGGCATTTCATTCTTGTCTATGGTATGTTTCATTAAAATAAATTGTTTGCATTTTGTCAACTTTATTTGAAAACCAATATCCGACAGTTTATGCCACAAAATCCTCTCATTATTATTATTATTATGTATACTACTGTTATTATATATACTGTATTCTATAACTATAGTGAATAATATAAAAGCAACCATGTGACTGTTTGTTAATAAAATTTTAAAATTACTGTGATATTTGATAAACTGTATTATAGTGGAATTCAACTTAATTTAATAAAATATTTAATTTAATTTTGGTGGTGGTTTTGTTGTTCAGATTTCTTCTAAGACTTTCTGAGTTCTTTTATGTTCAAAGTTAGTGTTTTATTTTCAGAACCAAATTTAATTTAATAAATCACAAAGATTTATTCAAAAAAAAAAAAATTAAAATAAAAAAAACAATAAAAATAAAATTTCATGTTATATGGAAGAAGTAAAAGAAACCAGAATGAAAACCGTCCTTCTTAACATTCTGTTTTCTTCATCAAAGTATGCTCATCTTTTCTATATAACAAAAAAGTTGGTAGTATCACTATTTCCATTTTCTTATTATTATTTAGTTCTTTGAAGTAAAATAATATGATTTTCTAAATATTCATAGAAAACACAAAAAAAAAAAAAACTTTTTAAATACTTTAAAGTTCTTATCTCCTACAGTATTGTCCTAATATAAAAGGAATTAAAGAAAAACCTATGAAAAAAATATAAAATAAAAAAATTTCAAAGTAACTCTTAACACCATACAGTTTTATTTCTAAGTTTTTTAGTTCTAATTATAAGTAAAAATCCTCGGTGGAAATTATGCTGAAAGTTTTATTTTCTTACATCCTTTTCTATATTAATACAATTACAGTATTTGTTTTGAAGGAGCAGTACTCTGAAATCTTTTATTTTATTTCAAAATTGGGACGGGTGGTATTTAAATTCATCAAATTGTGACAAGTGGTGCTTAAATTGTGAAGGATGAGTTCCTTAAAAGATAGTGGTGAGCAATATAAGCCCTCTTAGACTATGTAGCCTCTTTTATCCAATTTTTGGTCCGTGGTGGATACTATAGTCGGAGCAACCCGCAAAAACGATGGGATTCTGTAGTATTTTGTAGTATTCTATAGTATTCTGGTTATTGATAAACAAGAAGGAAGACATGTGTGACATGTATATAACTGGACTAAGAATCCAAATGCTGGAAACCGAAACTTCTAAATCAATTTACCGGGCCCTCCAAGTTGGATTTAGATAGTTGATAATCATTTCCTCAAAAACGATGTAGATCTTGATCATTAATGTTTTTTATTTATGTCAGTTACCGGAGGCTTATGTCAGACTTCTTGTGCTATCTGGTCTTGTTTCAAAGATGCTTTGGACTGTTGCATTTTGTTTCCTCGGCTCTAGCTGTCTGAGATACTGTAGTCTCTTGACTTAAATTTTTGTGAATACATCCACCTCTTTGTAGAGCTCATAAAACTCAACGACAATAAACAACTCTAATCGACGTTTTCGAAAACTATATGTCTGACGAGGAGATTTCTTCTCGAAGGAATGGAATATATTCATATAATATTTGCAATAATGTATATAGGACACATTATTGCAAATATTATTGTATATACAAAAATATGTATATTATATATATTATTGTGTTAGCCGTTTTTACTCTGGACTGATCGTCGTAATACTCGTTCAAGTATTATTTAACACGCTGGGTGGCGCAGTAGGTAGAGCTGTCCCAGGCAGAAGCAAAAAAAAAAAAACAAAAAATAATTCTTTATTGGTTTTTCGACCTGGTCTAGTGCCCTTTGTCATTAGGATATAATAAATATCAAAAAGTAATTGAGAGTATATATAATCTGATAACAAATTAAATAAAATGAAACTATTCTATTTAAGAAGGCTTAGTTCTTGACAATAACAGTAGTTTTTCACATTTAATGAGTAGATAAGCCAGTAATGTGTTAAATAATTACTCGAAATATTGTAGATATTGTAGTGTAAAATTGCGGTACCGTACTTAATTAAGCACGAAAAGGTAATTCAACCTAAGTTACTGTCAAAAGTGTAAAAAAAAGTGTTACTTACACTCTCGTTGTCAAAATCCGTTGTCAAAATCAAATGTATCAGATTATATTTTGAAACTGCAAATTTTGTTATCTATCCTTTGTTGCAATTTATCAAATAGTATGCAATACAATGGTTCCAAAACATGTACGGAAAGCGAAAATGTACTTAAAGAGTTAAAAATAATCTAAATAAATAGGGATCACCTCATTATCTGGAAAAAAAATCTCGAAAGAACAAAAATTTGGAAAAAAAATATCTCGAAAGAAAATTCTCGAACAAAAAAAATCTGGAAAGCAAAAATCTTGAAAAAAATATATTGAAAAAAAAATCACGAATTTCAAATTCGAGATTTTTTAATAACATTTATTTACATAATAAAATCGTTTTCCAATTATAATACAAGCAAATTGAAAAGAAAATCCAAATAAATATATTGGAAAAAGTAATTATTTAAAAGTTAAATATAAAAATAATTAGAGGGAATTAAAGAGTAGCATTCAAAATAAGCCAATCAAAATATTACAGGGTATTTCTCACTAGAATATTTATGCAAGTGTATATGCTAGATCCTGAACTAGAAAAGACTTTAGAGTGGGACTCAAAATAAGGATATTCTCTATTTCCAGAATATTTATCTTAATTATTTTTATGCGTAGCTGCTGTTGGATGCAAAAAAGGGGATATATCCCTTTTTCCAGAATATCTACGATAATTATTTTGGAAGTTTGGAAATTGAAAGTTAGATTTTAAAATTTCGCTTTTCATACAGATCTAGAAATTTCATAATTTCTGTCAGTAATAACGGAAAGTAGCTTTGTATAATTTTTGAAACAAAACACAAATTATTTTAAATTAACATACGAGTATATTTTACCTTATTCGACATTTTTTTCTTCAACATTTTGTTTTTCAATATTAAAAATTGACTTTATTTACTTAAGTGTCTAAATTCACGCCAAACTGTCAAAGTGACGTAATGAATCCTTAATGCCATAATCGCTAACCGATCCTTTGCAGAACTTAATTCGACGTCATGACGTGCCTTTTTGCAAAATTGAGTTGAGCGACATCTATACTCTAAAATAAATTTCAAATACAGACAATGTAAAAAGGCTTCATAAAAATTCTTTCATTTTATATAAACACACAAACTTATAGAAAAAAGTACAAAAACGAAAACAAAAATAAAAATTGAAAACAAACCAGAAAAACAAAAAATCAGAAAGTCATAAATTTCTTCAAAAATGATATAATAAATCTTAGTTCATTTGCTACTCTTATTTAAAAAAGAAAATATATACAATAAAACACGGTTATAGTCATTCATAAATTTTAGTAATATTTGTGACTATAACCGTTTTGTTAAAAAAAAAATTGCATCTTTATAAACAAAATCAAATTTAATAAAATATCTTTCGTATAAAAATTTCAAACATTATTTTATTCATAAATACCATTTCTGTTATGTAATCACAAAATATACATATTTGTAATAAAGAACAGAAAAAGGCAATACATAAATCTGTTTTTTAATAAAATAATTAACTTTTGAATTATTTTTTTGTTTTATTGAACAAATTAACGTTATATTTTAATGTGACTATAAACGACATCGATTGTATGAAGTTATGAAGTTTATTACTTTCTTTCAATAAATTTTTTGACTATAACAGAGTTCTGACTACAAACGTTTTTGACTATAAAATACATAAAAAATATTAAAAATGATGATGACAGTAAAATTATTGACTAAAAGCGAATGGTGCCTATAACCATTAGTCATTATAGCAGATTTTTACTGTAATTGATATCAAATTGATGATGATGTCATGGTACATATTAAGATTGAAGAGATATAAGGATAGGCTAATAGCAGAAAAAAGTTAAACAATTCCAATACTATGACAAAATACTAAAAATAGAAAAACACATTAATTTTATACACTTTTATATTTTATTTCATTTTTCACTTATTTTTTAAAGCTTTTAATTAATTGTAATTTAAATTTACTTTAATATTTTACAAAACAAATTTTTTTAATTAATAATACAGAAACATAACCCCAATTTAAATTATATAAAAAAACATTAGTCGATCTATCATGGATTTGTTATGTATGCAAAACAAAAATGAGGTTGTTTCAGTGGGTTTACGGCCCTGATTACCATTGTTGGTTTGCGCGCACGTGACTGCAACCAATTGGTGTTCTTCTAGGATTCTCATTTACCTACAGAAAAAAAATAAATAAGATTCATATAAATTGATGTGAATCAATGATGATGTTGTCATCCAGGATTTTTTAAATAAAGTGACTACTGTGCAATTGCACAGGGGCACACTAGTATCTACATATATCAAAAACAAGATTGTAATTTCTCACGTTTAGTTTAGATACTGGCTCTCAAAATCTTCTTTAATATAATAACAAAAGGTCTGGTTTTTTATGTAAAACCTTAATTTTATCACAATTATTGTAAATTTGTGTATGAGTGAAGTACATAATGTACATACATATGAGTAAAAAAACCATACATATGAATGAAGCATTGTACTAATCGTGATAAAGAAAAATTGTAGGTATGAGTGGGTGTACGTAATGTGAGTAAATATATATCAAGGTATGTACACATGGACCCCCTGGAACACTCTGCAGTATTTTCTGTTTAATAAAACGAATCGTAACATTTTTGCCACTTCACATAGCCATGTAAAAATTTTATACTGATTCCTAAAATTCGAAAATACTTTTTCAGGACAATACATATTTGTTTATATTTCATAGAGTACCTATGAATAAGTTTTCAAGTGTGTAACACAATCTTTTTTGAAATATTCCTGATAGGTGCTAGGGTTTGTATTATGTATAGCACCGACCCAAACCAATCAAAATTTTTGAAATCGGTAACAGTCGTTTTTATTTATTTGTGAAAGAGTATCTAAGTGTAAATTTTCATGCCTGTAACACAATTGGTTTTTGAAATGCTCCTGAGACGTGCTAGGAGTTTTACGGCAGCAATCCGAACCAGTCCAAGTTTTCGAAATCGGTAGCAGTCGTATTTCTTTATTTGTGAAAGAGAATCTAAATGTAAATTTTCAAGCCTGTTACACAATTGATTTTGAAATATTCCTGGGACTTGCTAAGAGTAGTACGGCAGCAACCCAAACCTATAATCTGATGACTTTGTAAAGTACCCTGTCCGGCACCTTTTTTGATCCTGAATAGCTGTGCAAAATTTCAGAACTCATTCTTTAAAACTGTGGGTGTGTATAGCGAACAAACAAACAAACAAACAAACTTTCCCTTTTATAAGTATAGATAAGCTTTTTATAGTGGAATTTTAGTAAGAAAATTGACGCAAGATCTTTTTTGAAAAACATATTTACTAATTAAATTATTTAATTTTTTAAAATCTAAATACTCCAAAATATGTAAAAATGATGGAATTTTAACCAATCCTTTGAACGAAAGTTAAAAAATTATGGCCCAATATTTTTTCCCATAATGCTGCGTGTATTTGTTTAAAAAAACAGGCCTACTATTAATTGAGTTTTCCTCTCCGAGTGTCTCTGTCTGTTAATTAGTGTTAGTCTTGCCTGTTTATATATAAATCTTTTTTAGGTAACAAAATTAAATAATATTAGAAAACAAATGTGATTGTATATGTTATACTAAATTTAATTAATATCTTGGTCAATTACGATTATAACGCCGTCTTCATAATGCTGATGACATTTACTTAAGTATTACGAAAACCAAAATATTTTTAATGCATTTCAAGGGTTACAGATCACTGACAAAGGAGTATTAGATTTAAAAAGTAATTCAGTTCAAGAACAAATCTATGTATATAAAGATAAAATACGTAAAGTACAGTTAAATTCTCTTAGTATTTTAAATGTGAAGAGTTTCTTCTTTTTTTTTTAATAAAGTTTTTTAGTCATTAAAATAAATTTAATTTTTTTTGGGAAGTTAAATATAAAAGTTGCATGAGAAAGTAGAAAGGCCGTGAAAAAAATAAAAACAAAATCAAAATAAAAATCATAGTTAGTTTATATTTTAACCATTCCTGTGATCTAACTTCCCTAAAGATATTTGCCTCCCACTTTCTCATTCCCCCCTTTTGTTGTATTAAGAAGAAGATGAAAATGATTTTTAAGAACAGTTTTAATTCCTTTGTATACTATAATTTCTTTGACTATAGAGGATAATCTTATCAAATTTCTAGTAATCTCTTAAGAAATTTTCTTTCGTTTTTTGTTTTTATTTTTGTTGTTATCGTTTTTTTTGTTTGGTGGTATATTACCAAAGGAATCGTATCATATCCTATATTTTCTATTATTCTGGTCTTATTCTTCCATAACATTTTGTATGTAGATACATAATTATACGACTACATATATGTAGAGTGAAGAGAGGGTGGGATGGGGGGAATGCTTCCATAAAATATTTCATTCTATGAAGGTATTTTAATGTTTCTTTAAGTTTTTCTTTGTATTCCACAGGAATTTATGATGAATAATGTTAGTACATTTTATTTTCTACTATTTATTTCATTATTATAATAATTTCAAATGTTTTTTTTTCGTTCTCACATAGCATTACAGTGTTTATAAGATCTATTCTCTCTAATTTTTAGACTGTTTTTTTGAATTAAGTCCTTGAACTGTAAATTTTATTATTAAAGTGATAAATTTATAAAAAAAGAAAAGAAAATGAGACATAAATAGCCATTATATAAATTTAGAAAATACATAAACATTTTAAGAAGAAGACAAATAAATGGTGATTTTTTTGTTTTGTTTTTGTTCTTGTTGTTTTAGGTGTTGGTTTTTATATTAAAGAAAGTGATTAAAATGGTAATTTTTTCGGTAAAGGTATAATTTTTGGTAGTTTGAAATGGTCCACTATAATTTAGCATCTGTTCTGTTTCAAAAAAAAAAAAAATGAAAATTGTTTTGTTTTTTTAACTTAGATGAATATACTGTAAGAGACTTAGCCATTTTGTTGGGACTTTTGTTTTAAACAATAATAAAGTGTATATATTATAAAAAGAAAATTATACAACTTCTTTAATGATTATATAGGTAATCTAATTAGGCACAGAAGATATAACGACTAGAATAAAATATATTGAAAGAAAAATATTTTGTTGGGATCTGAAGAATTCTATATATGTACTATTGTGTTTTAACGCGCAAAAAAATAATTTATTTATGACAAGTAATCTTTGCATCCATCATTATCATCTTGTAGCATTAAAACTTCTTTGTTGGTTTTAGCCTTCTTCACAATTTTTCTCCAATTATCTCTTTCTGTTGCAGTCGTCTTCCAATGTACGATTTCCTGATTTCTCGCATCTTCTTTAATATTATCTTCCCATCTATTTCTTGGTCTGCTTCTACTTCTGGTCCTCATGGGATTTGTCGAGAATATTCTAAGCTGATCTCGGTTTTCTGGCATTCTTATTATATGCACAGCTCATCTTAGTCTTTGCCTTTTGATCAATTTTATTATATTATGGCGATTTGTCAGCAAATTTCGTTCGTCATCATATCTTCTTCTATATTGTCAATTTTTTAATCATTCAGTGTTAATGTCCAAACTTCACATTCGTATGTGACTACCAAACGAATCAATGTTTCATATATTTTGTATTTTGTTTTCCTAAATAGAAGTTTGGATCTCTATAATTTTTTATGTTCATAATAACATCTCTTTATATGAAAAATTTTAACAGTGTAATTCCCCGATAGTTCTGGCGATCCGACTTATCACCTTTCTTATGTATTGGGCATATCAAGCCTGCACTCAATTTAGTGGGTATCACTTTATTATCCCATGTTTGACATATAATTCGGTGTAATTTACTGTAAAGACAGTGAAGGTTTATTGTTTTTCATTCTATTTATTGCGATTCGAACTTCATCTAAAGATGATAATCGATTTTCAGGCTACGCTGTATGAATTATTGGATATTCTTCAGCATCTGTATTATGGCGTGACACTCATGGAAATACGGAACTCACGTTTTAATTACAGTTTCTCCTTCTGCTACAATATTGTTGTTTTTACTTTTTATCCTCGCAGATGTTTATTCTTGGTTGGAAACCTTGAGTTTCTTTTTTTGTTCTTATTTCGACCTTGTTCCGCTTCTATTTTTATTTTTTTCTCATTTATTGCGTGTTTCTTTTTTCTTTGACACATTTTTTGTGCTGTCTCCTATAATATTTCTGTTAGCCCTTGTATTCATTTGTGACATTCTTTTTCTGGCTCTGTTTTTTTCTTTTATTGCGATAGCACATTGCGAGTGGAACCAATCTGGACTTCTTTCTGGAAGTTTTATACCAATTACTTCTCTTGCAGCTACTATTAGAATGTCTGCCATTATTAAAAAATATTTTCAATAGTATCTATGAAATTGTGCGATCTTGAGAATGAGAATTTAAAGTTTGCGGCTTTAATATTTCAAGTTCTCACCAGCCAAAAATATTCTTTCTTATGTGAATCAAAATACAAAAAAAAAAAAACAAAACAGAAAAACAAAACATGAATTAAAATTAATATTGCACTTCTGTTAGTTGATCTAATATTATATTCAAAGAACTCATTGAATAAAGAACTACATTTAAAAGTTAAGAAAAATGAAAAGAATATCAGGAATACAAAATGTGTTTGAATCGAGTTCAAATACATCAAAAAATTTTTATGATAGTGATGAAGTACCAATTAACAAAAATAACATGTGGGCATCATCAAGAGAGAAAACTGCCAAAGGAGACTTGAAAATAGTTTAGTGGACATTGAATTCGATGAGGAAGATCTTAATAACTTTATATCCGAGTTGAATCAGGTGTACCAAATCGGTGTACGAAAACATTACTTTTCATTCAGCAAATTGACAGTCAATAAGGATTATCAAATACTGAAAATAGATGTGGTTTATTCTAAATTTCAAGATTCAAATGGACCACGAAAAAGGATATTATTTGTAATGGCCGATTTTAGACATATTTTCTAAATGAGTATGCTGATAAATTTATTGTAGGTATAATTAATAATTTTAATAACAAAATTTAAAATAATGAAATAATATATAAATTTGTTATTTTATCTAAAATGTAAATAATAATTTTAATTTGAAATTTGTAATTGAATAAATAATATTCTAGTATGCGCATGCGTAAGGTATTAAAAAAAACGTTTACAATAGAGCTAGTTTCTAATTACTGACAAGAAAGGTGTTGTATTAAAATTTATTTTGAGTGATGATTTCATTCATTCATTCGATTGTACCTTGAAATTTAGAATAAACCACATCTATTTTCATTCTTTGATAATTCTTATTGGATGTCAATTTGCTGAATTAAAAGTAATGTTTTCGTACAGTGACTTGGATCACCTGATTCAACTGGATATTAAACTCGGATCGGATTCAATGTCCACTACACTATCTTCAAGTCTTCTTTTGGTGGTTTTTTCTCTTGATGATGCCTTCAGGTGGTTTTTGTTAATTGGTACTTAATCATTATCAACAAAGTTTTTTGATGTACTTGACCTGGATTCAAACACATTTTCTGTTCCTATTCTCTTCATTTGTCTTAACTTTTAAATTTAGTTCTTTATTCAATGAGTTCTTTGAATGCAATCTCGGATCAAATAACAGAAGTGCAAAATCAATTTTAATTCAGTTTTTTTTTTTATTTTGATTCACATAAGAAAGAATATTTTTGGCTGGTAAGAACTTGAAACATTAAAGACGCAAATTTTCATTTCTTAATCTCAAAATCACACAACTTCATAGGTACTATACAAAATATTTTTTAAAAATAACTAAAATATAAATATAAACATCCATTCATTGTCCATTTGAATCATCAAGTAATAAAAACAACAAATCAATATTTTTAATTTTTTTAATCTCATCAAAATGTTTATTTTTTTAACAAAATCCTTTTTTAATATTTGATAATCATAAAACCACAAACATTAATATTTAGTTTACATAATATGTCTAAGAGGAATTTCAATTCAATCTGACTTATGATTTTTATTTTCAACTCATGAGGTGTCATAGTTCTGCACATACATTTTGCTGAAGTTCTATCAAATTCCATGGTCGCGAAATTCTATTCGAGTCATGATGTATCACAGTTCTGTGTAATTTATTACCAAAGTTCTATCAGGAGTTATTTGGTTTGCATAGTTTTGACAGGAGTTCTACGACCAAAGCTCTAACAACAGTTCTGTGATCAGAGTTTTAACAAAAACTCTAACTGCAGTTCTCTGACCGAAGTCCTATAGCAGAAGTTCTATTCGACTTTCGCGAGACAATACTTCATACCATTTTAAGGACAATCTCAAAAGGCATTTTTTTATATTTATTACTTTTATTTCATATTAAAAATCTGCCCCAGAAAAATTCTTCCCTAATTGTCCGTTAACATATATAGTATAACAGCTAGGTAAGGGTCTAGATCTCAACAAAATCAAAATGTATGCTTCTCAAAGCCAAAAATTTAAATATATCTGTACGATATAGTAATAAAGTAATATAGAAAGTCGACCACTATAAATATTTGGACATCATTATTCATGATAAATTAAATTTAAATGTCCGAATTTAGAACTTAATACCAAAAATTCGATGTATTGCTGAATTGATTTTATTTCTGACAACAGTGTGCAATTATGTACAAATGATAGATTACAGCCAGGAAAAAAATAATGGTATTATATTTTTGTTTTTTTATTTATTTATTTTGTCCTATCATAATATAAAAACTTATATTGATACTAATATGAGTATTGATACTTATCCTGATACTGATAATAATGATTATAATATGACTATAATGAGAGAAGCTACTCCAACCTAAAATAGTGTCAAGGTAATCCAAACTTATCGTATATAAGATAAATTATACGGGTGGTAATAAAATATGGCTTTCCAGTTTGTGTGCTGACGATAATTGATGAGAGCATAACCCGTCTATTTGAGAGAAGAATAAAAATAAAAAAAATTACAGAACAGAGGAGACAAAAGAAGGAGGATTCAACCAACTACACAATGAAGACGATATAGTTCGGTTCATAAAAGTTTAAAAACTGTCTAACGTCACAGTCATATTGTCAGAATGTCAGAAGAATAATGAGCTCAAACAAGGATATTTTATATCCACTCTAGGGGTCGAGTCACTGTAGTCTCTTGATTTTAATTTTCATAACTACACCCACTTCATTATACAACTCATAGAGTTCAGCATTATTATATCTTCAACTTCAGACGCCATCGTCGTTTTCAGAATTATATATTTTGCAAATAATTTTCTTCTCGAAATTACCAAGTACATGCTCACTTGTCTTGGGCAGCGTCTATGATTCTGATCCATAGAGCGTTTGTGTACTAGAACGTAGAGCGCTCCAGTATACGTTACAGTACTAGATTGAAAAAGTTGGATGATAGTTCATTTCCTTGTCGAAATCCTGTTAATTCCAGTGTTAATTCCAACCATCACATCGCATGTTAGGTTTTCAAGTTTCATTTTTTGATAATCCGGGGGATTGGCTGGTACATCGAATTTCGACATAGCAGCGAACAATTCGCTGCGGTGTTTGCTATCGTATGCAAACTTAAAATCGATAAAGAGGTGGTGTATTTCGATTTGAAACTCAAGGGTCTTCTCCTGGATTCGCGTAAGTGCAAACAGCTGGTCGGTTGTTGATCTTCCAGGATCGGATTGATAGTTGCCAATGACAGCATTCCAATAGAGTTTCAGACATTCACACATATTGCTGGTGAAGATCTTATGTGCGATATTTAAAAGGGACATTCCTATAGTTTTTACAAGATATTACGTCGCCTTATTATCAAGTGCCATATCAATACAAATAAAATCTTAAATTTTATGCTTAAAGAAAATTATAAATTCAATATTTCTCATTGAAACAAAAGATTGGATACTTGAACAATAAAATTAAGTAATAACTGCTCTGTAAGTTAATTAAAAAAAAAAAAACAACAAAAAACGTAAATTGATATAAAAAAATTATTTCACAAAATTAAAACAAAAAAAAATTTCTAAAAGAAATAATGTCCTGAAACGACCATATTTTAAGCTGCCTGAAACACAAAGATATCGAATAAAAGAATAAACTTCCGCTCTTATTTTTTTTTTGTTATTTTTTGTTACAAAATTAACCACCAAAAATTTTTTGTGAGTCCCAAAAACTTTCAAACAACAACAACAACAATATAAAACAAAGATAACATAATTGAATGCAAGGACTAAAGAACTTCAGGACTTCAAAATATAATTTTTGTTTTTTAATTTTTTGTTTTGTTTATTTTGTTTTTCTTTTGTGGTTTTGTGGGGTTCGCTTACCATGCAATTTGATTTTTTTTTGTTTTTCATAAATTTTTTTATTTCATTTAGTTTTTTTTTAATTTTACAATATTTAAGTATTACAGAAGAGAAGCCTCTTGTGTTTATTTTAAATATTTCTTCAATTTTGTATACTATCATTAACATAATATTTACCTACAATATACTAACATCACCCACATTGTTAGTGGACTACACAGTTTCGAAGAATAAAGAAACAAATTGAAGAAAACAATTTTTATATATGTAAGTATATTAAAGGTGCTCATCAGCACTTTCGTCTTTTCGAATTTATAAAGCGCTTATAACCCACCTATACATTTTTATGTAACAAATTTTGTTCTGCTGCTACATTGCAGCTGTAACAAGTCATTTGCAATAATTTTTGTCAAAGTTATTTTTTCTGTTTTTGTTTTTTTTTCCTGAAAAAAAATTATAAAATTTCAAACCGGAAAGTTTTCTTATTTCTTGAAAATAAATTCAACATTTAAATGGAACAACCGGAAGAAAAGTGGGGAAATTTACTATGTTGACAATAATGGCATTTAAAATCGGTAAAAAACAAATATTTATAAAAATAGACAAAAGAAAGAATTTGAGAAATAATATTGAAAAAAATATAGAATATATGAAAAGAAAATTGTCTTGATCAATTTATGAGGTTAACTAAAAAGTTTATGATTGTTAGTTGTTATGATTGTAATTATGCCAACAAGAAATTTATATTGTTAGAGAAAATTGTATGTTCAGTCTTTCGTAAGTTTCAGAAGTTTTCAGTTGTCATTATTATACTTTGATGCGATCATTTACAATCCCTGTAAGTTTGTCAAAATTCTGTCTTAGACCCGTTCAAGCTAGACCCGAATAGTTTCAGAGATATGATTTTGTAATTGTAATAATTTTACTTATTTTATTTATATTTTTTGTATATTGGTTTTTGATTAATTAATTTTAGTTTGGCTTTCTAAATTTTATTTTTTAATATAAAGTTGTGATATTCTTATTAACATGCAAAGTTAATAATATGATAATTTATGATAATTTATGTTATAAAGTTTTTATTATTATTATTGTTATTAGCTAGTTATTACTGTTATTATTTTCAATTTACTTGAATTCTTATATAAATGGATTACCAAAAACCTGGGGTGTAAAAACAATATATTTTCGTATTGCTAAAGATAAAGCTTAACCTACCTAAACCTACTAATCTAACTTAACCTTAATAAAACTACTTAACCTAGTTAAAACGAAAAGAAATATATGTATTTGTAAGGCTTATTTTTGTTGAAAATGTGCTTTTGTCACATTAGTCTACGATCCAGATGTATGCCTAAGTACTTTACCGAATCTTTGGGCGATAAAACTTTGTTGTACCTTCTGGTGGTAAATGTAATATGCACCGATTTGGATTCGTTAGTTCTTATTCTCCAAATTTTTAACCATTGTTGAACTTTGTCTAATACCCCTTGAAGGTACTGCGACGCCAGCTTTTGTCTTTAATTGATCACAATATTGCTGTATCATCTGCAAATGTGATCAACATCATGTCTTTGCTCGTAAGAATATCAGCAGTGTATAATAAATACAACATTGGACCAATCACACTACCTTGTGTACTCCTGAATTTATATTACTTGGTAAAGTATACGCTTTTTCATATTGAACCACAACATTTTCTGTTCGCTATGTAAGATTTTAGAATTAAGTAGTAATGATAAGGTAAAAAGGTTTTTAATTTATAAAGAAGTGCTTTCTGCCAAACCTTGTCGAACGCTTGTATTACGTCCAGAAACTCAGCTGAGCAGTATATTTTTTCCTCGAAGTCTTTATTGAATTTATCCATTATGCGATGAACTTCTCCTATTGTAGCATGATTCTGTCTGAAACGAAATTGGTGATGCGGGATCAATTTTTTTTTATCAGAACTGGTTTGTGTCTACTCATGAAGAGTTTCTCGAAGAGATTAGATGGGATTGGCGGTAAACAAATTGGTCAATATGATTATACTATGTTTGAATCCCTGGTTTTGAAATTAGAATAATTTGGGCCCTCTTTCATTGGTCGGGGTAAGAGAAGATACTTAAAATAGCATTTTAAGGGTAGGGGATGATTGCGTGTTCCTTATAAGCTAATTCTTTAATTAGCTTGCCGGTTATTCTGTCGTGACTTGTAGATGTTTTTATCTATAATTTATTTTTTATTGTTTTTATCAATTCATGAATGCTAATTTTTTTTATTGGGACATCTAATCATGGTTTTTTCTTCGGTAATTTCACATTCATATGGTTTGAAGGTTGCTTCAAGGTGTTCAGTAAAAGTCAACGCTTTTCTTTGTGCGATCTTGCCCAAGCACGGTTATTTTTTTTCATTGGTGCAGTATGTTGTTTTGGACGCTTTATATTTTTAGTGGTTATCCATAAAGAATAGTTTGTAGTTTCGGTTGGAGCTAAGTTTGCCAGACATTACTGTATTTCATAATTTTTAGTATCGATCAAATTTACTTGTAACTCTTTTGGTGCTTTGTTAAGTTTTCTCTTATCTGATGGTGCACTAGATCTGTGGCATATTTTTCGTAGTTTTCGATTTTCTTCTCCAGACAAAAATAAATCCAAAAAGATTAAATGCTCAGGGGCTATAAAACCTGTGAGCAAAGTCTTTTGAATGCACTCCTCATTGTGGTGTGTGCGATTTTAGACCATTTTCTGGAGTTTTTTGTGTTCTATCATAATGTTTTCGAATCAGTTTTATTAGAAAATTATCGATTCCAATTATATTTGCTTCCTTGTACAATTATTTATTTGAATAGGAATGCTTACATTCGGAATCAGGCTTTCTATAAATTTTAGTACATACTCTTATACGCTTTCTTCCAAATTTGCGTAGCTTTTTCATTAAGCTTGCACTGACGCTGGTCTGATGGATACACCATATACAAGCGTTGTCCTAATTAATTCCTGATTGCCTGATAACATATTATTTGACTCTTACGTTTTTGTTGTAAAATAGATTTTTGCCATCTAGAAGGACTTGTTGGAGACCTTTGGAGATTATATATTTTAAATGCTCGGAATAATTCAGATTACGATAAAGAAAAAAATAAATGTAAGTTGTGTTGTAGTTTGTATTGCACTTTTACGTCATATTTTGTTAAGTTTTAAGCGGTTTCAAGTTTTAGAGGGTAGTACTGAAAACTGAAGCTAGTTTAAAATAATATTTTCACTCGTTTCGTATCACTTTTTCAATTTTTCTTGAGTAACGGGTGTTTTTAAAGTAAAAATAACTTTAAAGAAAGTTAGATTAAATAAGTCAAACATTTAACATATTATTTAATATTTCTAAATATTTATGATAAAGTGTAGTAATATTAAATTTAAAATTATATATAAAAATCAGTTTAAGTTGTTTTATTTGACTATTCGGGTTTTTCGGGAAATCGCAAATATATCTCAATCCGCAACTCAAATCTAGAATTTTTATTATCGCCGACTTAAATCGATGTAATCGATATATCGATATCGATATAATCTTTATTATCTTAAGCATTTTCCTATATAAAACAGCAAGCGTTTCAGAACCTTATATCATGCCAGTCAGATTTTGCTTGTCTTTTTGTAGACCCCTATAAATTTCTCTGTATCACAAATTAAATTTTTCAAATTGGTATGCATGTAGATGATTGAATTGAGCTTGATGTCGGCTTCAGGTTAAAGAAAAGCAAAATTGTATGAAAATTTAATGGGATTAATTTCAACCTATGTTTGAGTTGGGGAGCTTTCAAGATTTGTTCACTGTTAAAATACCTTAATTTAGTATTTTCCCGTTTATATCAGAAAGAGATAAGATAAGAAAAATTAATCAAATTTCTTAATTAGCTGATTTTATTTTCCGGGAATCCAGTAAAATTGAATTTTATATCTTCTGCAGAGGTTTTCAAGTAATATCTCTACAATTCCCTACCACTTGATATAAAAGGACAAGTTGGTGAAAAAGGAATGTTCTGTTCTGTAGTGGCTGTTGGCTGTTACTATATGTAGATACTAGCTTTGTAACCCGTCATAAATGACGGAAGCAAAATAAATCCTAGTTTCTTTTTTTCTTTCATTAGATTCTTTATTCCGAAATTACAGTACTTATGTTTATATCACTTTTTATTTATTTTTATTTATGTTTATATTGGCCTAACACTAATCTTTTTTTTTTATATAACAGAACAAGAAGTACCATACCAATAAATTTGTATAAAATGTTTGTATTTTTGTATGGTATACTCGTACTCACTTCCATTTAGTTATAATTCGTTAGTTAGGTTCCATTTAGTATAAATTATACCGTATTAGCGTTATTGTGGCCTCTTGGAGAGCAAATTTAAAAATGGGATCTTATTTTCATATAAATTTTGTCTTTTGTATACTGTATAGGGATCTTATTTTGCTATATGAATAAACTGTTATTATGGTATTGTGTTATTTTTAAAAAAATATTCAAAATTTTGTATCTAAATTGGTAAAATTTACAAAAAATATAAAAACATTTCCATCAATAATTTTCAATTTAAAAAAAGCAATGTTTTATTATCCGACGTAGAAGTAGAGTTTATTATCCTACTCTACTTCTATCAAGTTCTATTGATTGAACAGTGAACCTGAACAGTGAAGTGAACAGCGAACACTTAACACTGAAAATAAAATAATATTTTTGGAATAGAGCATACAGATCATACAGAATACAAATACAGCAAATAATAAAAAAAACAAAAAAAAACAAAAATAATTTTTTTTGAGTAAAGTGAGTTACGCACACAATAATGACAAAAATAAAAGGTATAAGCAATAAAGTAGTATAATGCATAATATTATACAATACAAATATGCTGATATACATGTGTATTATTATGTATAATTTTAAGTAATAAGAATAACCTTTGAGTGAATTATGTTTTTTTTTTGTGTTAAATGCTGTTTGCCTTTTGGTTATTATACCATATTAAACTATTGATTAAATTTCTATTAGTCCTTATTATCATAAATCAAAAAAATTGTTTGTTTTATTTATATTATTATTATTATTTTTTATTTTTCCTTATTATTTGCGAAGAACACTAACATTAAATTAAAAAAATATAGTTCATGCAATCAATTTTTCCTGCAAAGGTTCAGCATGGTAGACAGGGGTTAAAAAAAGCACCAAAGCAATTTGTATATATATGCATTTGTATACATATGCAATTTGTGTATGTGTTGGAGCGTTCCGTCGAACTTACAAACATCCAGATAAATGCAGAATAATATATATATAATTATGGATGGTAACTGTAACTTGACTTAATAATAATTTGAATCTAACAAGTGCCTGTGCTATTATCAATACCTTCGCTTGGAAGATGTTACTATAGTTCGGCAATATGATAGATTTTCTTAAATTCAAATTTTCAATAAAACCTATATAGCCAACTGCGCTCATCATTTGTGAACTCTCCATGTAGATGGATAATTTAATCTTTTTAACTACCAAATCATCATTCCACATCAATCTGGATAAAAAAAAGTTCGTCGAAAGTTGGGCAATTTGATTGTTTGATACTTTTGCTTTTTTTAAAATTGACTTCTTTAAGTTCATACCGGCATAAGATAGTTTTGGAGAGTCTTACTTAATTGAGAATTCTATATTTTCAGTATTTTAAGCAAATTTAAATATAATTTCTGTTATTATTATATTGACAATTTTTTGTACGTTCGGATTTCGGATCAATGGAAGATTTTAAGTTGCGGCAGATATTGATACCAAATTGTAAAATTATACTGGAAACTAAAAAAAATTTTAAAGTCCATAAATTTGAAAATAATACATAGAAAAAAATATTAAAAAAAATTAAATAAAAACAAAAATATCGAGTACAAAACAATTTAAAAACACAACTGCTGGTTTGTCATTGTTTCTTTTCATATTTTTGTTACTTTAGTTTTTTTCTTTTTGCTTTTTATTCTTTAAAAAAATTAAGAAAGCCTTTTTGAAGATAATAATACAAACCTTATTTAAATACTTATATGGCAGGAAGTGGATAATATCCTTTTGAAGAAGAAAATAATTTCCTTTATATTAAAAAAAGAAAAAACAAATAGAAATAATTTCTCTTTTAACGATTTAGTTGAGTACTATATTATTATATTCTCTCTCTCTCTCTTTATCTCTATCTCTTCAACTTGTCCTTCCGTTCTATGCGTCTTTGAACTTCCACCTTCTAATTCTACTTGCTCTATCTTTTTATAATATATTATATACATCTACATCTATATGTATTGTACCCTCGTATATAAATAAAAACTCTCAAATCATTTGAAATCTCATTTTAAACGGTAAAAAAATAATAAAAGAAAATGAAATGAAAAGAAAAGATTTAAGTGACATTAATAAAATATCGTAAAACACTTGAAAGTTTTTCAAAATACATCAAGTAGATTTTGGAGATTTTATATTATTTTACATAATAATAATATCATTTCTGATATATTTGTGTGTGCGTATGTTAAAATAAAATTTGCCTGAAAAATGAAGAGGAAATCTCTGCAACAATAAATTTTTTCATGTTTGTATGTTTATTCAGAAATTCGATTTTTTATATTGAATTTTTTTTGTGTTTTTTTTAATAATAAAATTAATGTGAAATTCAAGCCCATAAAAACAAAAACAATGAAAAAAAATAAAACAACCAAACATAGATTTTAACATAATTTCACATTAGGACTACATAAATTGGGTGATTATGTTTGTATACATGATAAAAACCTGCCATAATGTTAGATTCATAGAACATGTCTTAGATAATAATGTTACAGTGAATTTTATTTTTTATAAGTAGGTGGGAATCTTTGAACATTATATAGGTTATATGACATACTTCTAAATCGAATTATATTCAGTGCAGTAAAATTAGTTTTTGAAAAGTCATAGCTATGTAAGATATTGTTGGTAATACATTCAATGCATTCAATAATACATCAATATGTGATAAACTTATTGAAGAATGATAATTATTGTCAACATTTATTAATGGAAAAAGATTTTCAATAATTATTAAAATTGTTCCAGTCCAATATAGAATTCAAATCTATAGTTGTCTGCTTTTAAGATTTTTTCTATACAAATTTCGTTACAGGTAATATGAACTGCAACCATCAATAGGACGCATTCGTACTCTGTAGAAATGTTACTTAAAACTATACAACCCTCCTGCTTCCGAAAATATCAATATATGTTTGGTATGTTGAAGTGCTCATTAATCATTACTTCATCAAATGAATCAGTTAAATATGAGAAGTAATTTAAGAGTTGACAAAATTATAATTAAAGGCTAAGGCTTTGAATTAGAGGGAATATAAAATGATATCAGTTAAAAAATGGCATAAAATAGCAGGAACATTCAAGCTTATTAATAAAAGATTTTCATACAAAGTCAAGAGAACATTATATTACAGTAAGTTTCATTCAACTATTTCTCATAACATTCATGTATGGGAAAATACCTATAACAAATACTTAAAGTTGCTTCAATTAGTACAAAGCAAAACTGTAAAAAAAAATTATTCGGTTATAATATCGGCGGCTGGCATACGAATGGGTGGTGCAATAGATAGAGCGCCTGCCTTTCAACCAGTCCCAGGTTCGATTCCTGAGGAAGCAAAAAAAAAATAGTTTATTGGTTTTTCAACCTGGTCTAGTATCTTTTGTCGTTGGGATATAATAAATGACAAAAAATAATTTAGAGTATATATATTCTAGTAACAAATTAAATACAATGAAACTATTTTATTTAAGAAGGCTTAGTTCTTGACAAATAGTAGTTTTACCCATTTAGTGAGGTGATAAGCTAGTAATTTGTTAAATAAATACTCGAAATATTGTAGATATTGTAGTGTAAAATTGCATTACCGTACTTAATTAAGCACGAAAAGAGAATTCTACCTAAGTTACTGTCAAAAGTTACTGTTCATAATTAAGCCAGATGCAATTGATGAAACTGTTTTAGATTTACAATATTTTAAGTTCCTTGAAATCACTAATTTTAGCTAAGCTTAGACTGATTTAAAAAGTTCAACTTTATGGACTGATAAATTTAAAAATTTAAGGGGATTTAAAGAAAACAAAACGTGATCATCTTGACATGATATCTGCGTGCTGGGCACCCCTTCCAATAAAACTCTCTTGTCTCAAAAAAGTTGGATTTGCACTTTTATCTGTGTTTGGCTCAAGCAAGTGAACAAACATTTTCACAAATGAAATGTATTATAAATAAAAACAGAAGTAGTTTGAATGTTGAGCGTTCTGATGAATGTGTTCGATTAAAGATTACAAAATATGAACCAAACTTGTGCAAATTGACATCAACATAGTACAACACCATGGAAGCCATTGATTTCGTAGTTAAATAATTTAATGTATAGTTTTCTATCTTTTAAATTTTGTAAGTATTTAGATTATATATCGTTGTAATATTGTCTTATCTACAGTAAGTATTTTAATCTACTGCTCTCTCGTACCTCTCGGATAAGAAACAGTTCTGTTGCTAAAACAAATATTTATTTGTTAACTATAACCGATTGGTACGAATATAATTCCCTTATTTGTTGGAATTCACCGTAACACTAATATACCGATATATAAAAAAAATGGCAACTTTTCAATATTGAAATTAGGTTTTAAATAAAATTTTTAAACGCCTTCCTTATATTATATACTTTAGGATTCTTTGAACATTTTTGTTTTTTTTTCTTTTACATTCTTTGTTCTATTTCGATGGATTCCTTGTCGAATATTGACATTGGAATTGTCATAAAAAATGTAATTTTCCATTATTTTGAACAATTCTCGATTCAATTCAATTTAACAAAACGAAAAAAAAACATTTCAAATAAATTAAGAATCAATTATGTAAAATGTTTAATGGTGTATACTTAAATGAAATTTTAATTTATAGGATGATCTAGAAAAAGAAAAAAAAACAATAAAAATATAGGGTGGAATCAAAATAAATATATTTGTGGGTAGTTCTACGTGAAGTATGTGAAATAAAGTACATACAATGTAAATTGTGACAATGAAAATTAAAAAATCATTTTCAACTATGAAAGAAAATATAAAAAAAAATTATTGAGCTGTGGCATTCTTTCAAAATTTTGTCAATCCATATTAGCAGATTTTTTTTCGAATTATTAGCCCAAAAAGAAGTATGTTTTTGAAATGTGTGGGATCTATGGAAAATTAAATCATCATTTTTGTTTGTTACGTAACCTATAGAAAGCTTCACACAGTTTAAGGCTGATGTAGTTTATGTATACTTCACGTTATCCCTAAGGGTTTTAATGTTTTTTATTTACTTAAACATTAGTTTTTGAATACATTGAATACATCGTTCTTTTCTAACAGACTATAAAGTGTTGGAAATACATTTCACTACAAAAATAACATCACGGTAACGGCAAAGTTTTTATATTTTTTATATGACGTAGAAGTTACTAAATTATCTACTCTTCACAACTACTGTCAGAGAAACAACCTATACTGTACAATTTTGGTCATAATTTAAAAAAAAAACAACCTAGTTATATAGTAAAAAAATGTAAACAGGACAAATGTGAATGCGACAGTACATAAATTTAGATTAAAATGTACCACATACGTTGATATTAATAAACTTCGACTAATTTTTAATGTAATTTAAATAAATTACCGCCATTTGAATTAAGGAAAAAAAAGTTATCTTTTAGATTTGTTTACATTATGATTTTTATATTATATAATTTTATAATATTTTGTATTATTATTTACATGATTTCTTGAAATTTAGGTGATATTATTCAGAAAGTCACAGTAATATCAAATTAAATATTTGTTTTATATATAAAATTGTGTCTGCACTTCAATCTAATGAATAAGATAGAATATGTGATTTTTGGAGAAATTAGTCACCCGTTAAGGGTTAAGTTATCGATTCTGAGGTATTCAAATTATGATGAGTTAACAAACAAATTTTTAAACAAAATCATTTCTGTGTAATTGCAGAGTGAACCTACTAGTAGTATTAATAAATTAGAAAATTCAATATAATGTAGCCGTAATTTTTTATGTAAATAGGTAGAGTTACCTTTTCGCGCTTAATTAAGTACGGTACTGCAAGTTTATATGTACTACAATATTTACAATATTTCGAGAATTTATTTATCTTATAACTGGCTTAACTTATTAAATGTGGAAAACTACTGTTATTGTCAGGAACTAAGCCTTCTTAAATAGAGTAGCTCAATTTTATGTAATTTGTTACCAGATTATACTCTTAATTATTTTTTGTCATTTATTTTATACCAATGACAAAGGGTACTGAACCAAGTCTAAAACCCCATTTAGCATTGTTTTGTTGCCGGGAATCGAGCCTGGGACCTTTCGGTTGGAAGGCAGGCGTTCTACTTAGTGGTGCAGACCCAGCGTGTTAAATTACAATATAAATGGAAATTTGCTTCGATGCAGTCGAATTTTTTTGTTTGATTTTTATTGTTCACAATAATGTTAGGTTGAACCTATCACAATGATGACAAAAGAGATGTTTGTTCTATGGTAAAGATTTTCAGTAAAATAACAATTTGTTTTTAATTTTTTGTTTTGCCCAACATCAGATTTTAAAATTATTAAATTCTTATTATAATTCGAAATATATACTTGGACATGTAATCAAACAATGTTCGTAGAACGACCCATGTACTCGTATATCAGAAGTTATAAATATTTTTGAAGAAATTCATTCTCTTTAATTAAGATTTTATTCTATATATTTAAATTTTATTGTGAATTATAATATTTTTTTTTTGTTTTTTAATTAATATTATAAAAATCTTCAGTTGCTAATATTCTGAATGGTAGCAATGTATTTATTAACTTTAATAAAGAACACAATCTTAGAACTAGTCAAAGAGGCAATAAAGGGGAAATATGATAAATTAATATTGAATAAATATAATGCCTTACGTATACAACAAGCTGAAGACAAATGAAGTGATTTGACAAACACTATATTTTATTTAAATAATAAATACGATTTTGTCATGTTGTCTAAACTAAACTTAAAATGATTTTCTGTCACTTATACCGATTTAGTTTTCGGCCATCCTTGTTATTACACTAATATAGTTATTTTAATTGTAATGCAAAACATGATTATATATTGTCATTTGATTTAAATTTTCTTCTTACTGTATTAAACTTGAATTTTTTTGATGTCATATTATATTTTTTATGATGCAGAGACTTAACTGCCTCTCCAATATTCCGATGGTCTGCTTAATTATGCCTATTTTGTGACCTATATGCTAATTTATTTACTCTTTTATCTTGTATTCGGGACTTATTATCTATTTTTCTACTTCGAATTCATTTGACAACGGAATTGGTTATTTGAGATTTTATCTATAATGGTATAACCTGAAATATTTTTCAGCGCTTTCAGTTCTGCAGTACGAAGAATATTTTAGTTTATAAATTTATTATTCTAGGTATTCTCACTCTCTTAGCTCTCGTATTTGTGGTCTTGGGTTTGCAGATATTTCTACCTGAAGATATTTGAATTACTTTATTTATTCTACTATTCTGTAATTCATAGCTAGTTGTAACTTATGGGTTCGATGGCGTGACAACTATAATCGCTTTTCGGTCTTATGGCTAAGATCAAATTGTATTTATCTGTTCTTATCAGCGAAACTTTAAAAGACGTCACAAAAAAATTTGTTCTACTTCTGTCATGGGTTAGGTTAGTTACAGAATAATGAAAATAGTCTTTGTAAGGTGCCTTCACTTTCAAAAATTATACAAACGCATAACAAACAATTTCGATTCCTTTTTTATTATGAAACAATGATCATTCTTTTTAACACTTATTTTTATTTGGTCACATTGATTAATTAATTATTGAATTAGATTAGATTGTGTAATTTCGGGAAGAGATCTGTCCCCTATATCACGGCAGCTGCAAATGGACTTACTGTTCAAGTCCTTAAGAATGCCTGATTTTGCGATCACACTCTGGATATTCTTCAATGGTATGCTGGATAGCTCCCATTATTCAGAAAGCGCTGTTTGTTGGTTACGTTGAGCGGCAATGGACTTAATGACAGACTTTGCTTATGTGGAATTATTTCTTCAGCCTGTTTCCAACAAATATTTTTATATTTATGTTCGTGTTTAGCAATCTTATGATTTTTTTGATTTCTTGGCATATTTAATGTTGTTGTCTAATAAAAGTGTAATATTTTATGATGTATTCCAGCTTTTACATGATCAAAAGTCTTGTTAAGAATTTATCGAATTGTATTGGTTTTTGCGGAATGCTTATATCACATGCTGTTTTTCACCGATGGGAGCAACGTTCGCGAGATAATGACCGATAAATTGAGTGAATAATTTTATCACCGCCCTTAACAGAGTATTTCCACTACATTTTTCAGATTGTCTTCTTATCTTCCTTTTTAAAAATCTGAATGGTTTTTTTTAACCTTCTGAGACAATACCGGTATTTATTTAATTTCATTCTTTTAAATTGTATAGGTAGATATTTAGTTAATATTTTATACTATTAATTATTAGTTCTTAATTGATGTCAGAAACAAAACTCTTCGGAGCTTTTCTTAATTATTTTTGATATTGAGATTAATAAGCAAAATTGGTGTGGGTTTGCGAAAATCTATACATCTATAACTTACATCAGAAATTTATAACGATAGGCAATTATTCTAGTTCTGAGAAATTTATTTTGACAACACTGTATTTAACTAATTCAACTTTTTCGAACTAATCGACATTAGTGGGGAAAATAAAATATACACATGTCCTTAGTGGAGCAATGATAATATTCATACCCCCATACCCGGTATGTATATTCGCAACTATATAAAATAAATATAAAAGATCGACGTTTATAACAATTGTTCAAATGTTTTTATAACGTTATTATTAATAATAATTTTTAAGAGTTGTTCTTCAGTATGTTTTTGACAGAATATAATGCATAATAAAAATACCAAAGAAAATGTTTAATATTTTATTTGACAATTATTGAGAGCTTTTCAGTATTTTATCACACAGTTTAACAGTTAACACAGAGATTACTTTAAGTTTATATAAATTTTCTAAATATAACTTTCCAAAAATAAATTCAATTGAATTTTTAATTTTTTTCTTTTGAAAAGGTATTAGAAAATGTCATATAATAACAGTAATAAATTCATTGCGTAATAATTTTAAATTTAATCTATTAAAATTTATTTTATTAAATTTAAAACGCAAATAAAATGAAATAATAACTCTGGTAATGACAAATATAAATAATATATATGTGACACATATATAATATATATTATATAAAATACCTTGTATCCTTTTGACCTGGAATTTAACACAAATTATTTAACCAAAAATTATTTCTACAAAATAAATCAAATTGAATCGCATTACAATCAATTTGTTTTTAAATCTTTTCTAAAAATCCTAATTATTAATAAAAGTTATTGGAAAAATTTTCAACATATCAAATTAAATAAATTTTATTATTATTTAAATTAATATAATAAACATAAAAAAAATACGATTCAATATTTTTTATATTCATACATACATATATAAAAGATTTTGATTTATGATTTGAAAAAAATTATAATAAAAAAAAAATCATTTTTTTGTTTAACCGCGGGCATTGCCTTTTAACCAATTTCAGTATTTATTTGTTGAACATGTTGTCACAAAAAATAAAAAAAAAAACTAAAATTTGACTGTAAAAAATTGACAATTTCATGGAACTTTCATTCAAAATTATTTTCATGGCACATTTAAAAATGTTTAATATACACTTAAGAACAATGAATTAGACACACTAGTTTTCATTTTTTTGTTTATTATAATTTGATTAAATATTATCGAAAAACATCGTTTTAATTATTCGATTAATATTATGTACATATATTAGTTATACCTTATAGTTTGTAATCTGACTTTGACATACGAAAATATATTTAAAGTCTTTAGTAAAAAAAAATATACACATTCTACAGTTCAATAACATTTTTATTTAATTATATTTTACCAATCAACAAATATTGCAATAAAAAAACCTAATTATTTATTTATTCCAACGATTTATGCCTAAAAAGATTATTTAGGGTAACTAATATTATGATTACCAAACAACATAAAAAAAGTTGTTATCAACAAATTTAGTGTGATTCGCTCTTATGACTGACAATATAAAACTGATTATCTGTCAAAATGACACAACCTTATTCAAACTTATTATAACTAATCAAAATGACCAATGTATGTTTTATGTGAAGTTTTGGAAATATATCTGTTGTTTATTTTTAAGTTGTCTGAGAACTTATGCGTTACAACTACTGCTTAAAACCATTTGTTTTTTGTACACTGTTAAACCTAAGATTTTTGTGGATCATCATTCCCACCTTTGATTGATAACAACGATATTATTATCAGTTTCATTTGGAAAAACAAACATGCTTGCCAAACTCCTTACAGCAAATTGCAGACCAACAGTCTAAAGTACTCCTACCATTCCTATAGTAAGCTCTTTCTTAGGAAGGGCCTATTTAAGAAAAACGACTATAGCGAAATTTCTAAAGAATTTGGATATATATAAATGTACTGATCTGGATACCTTCCATTATCGGAAGACATGTTGCCTTTTCCATTTCTAAGCCTCGGTGCACCCTATTTCATTTGTGAACATACCCATCCAATTGGAGCAAGTTATCCAGGCTTACTTTATTCCAAAGAAAGGTGAAAAAACAATGCTTCAAATTACAGACCTACAGCTATCACTTCCATTCTCTGCATGACTGCATAAGAATGGAAATCTTGATCAATAATAATGAAATATCTTAATAGCAATGGTATGATTCATAATCATCAATATCTCTTCCTAGCCAATGGTCAACTGGTGATCTTATAACTTACCTCTGCGAAAGACTGAACATTAACCTACATCAATTTGATGAAGCTGATGCTGTTGTGGCCTGAGATATTTCACAAGCTTTTAATCGAGTATGGTATAGTGGTCTAGTAGTAAAATGTCATACTATAGTACTAGGTTAAAGGTTTTCTTTGGGGCCATTCGATATTCATTTCATTAAAAAAAAAAAAACTTAAAGTAGTTCTATATTACTTTCAGAGACTGTAATTTTGTCATTAGAATTTACAGAATGTCATATTCATATTATTAATACAAGTCTCATTGAAAAACAAAAAGTCAGCAAATATACGAAATGGTATTTCAAGAATACGATACTGTCTTTAGCAATGACAGTTGGGGAAATATGTTTTCGTTGAGTAAATTCAGTTAAATCAAGTGTTTTCGCTTATTTGTTATTTTTTTCTTAGGTTTTACATTCATTACTTTTATAATTTTAAATTAAATTAACATTAAACATATAATATTCAAAAACCCAAAAATCTAAAAAAAATTTAAATTTAAAAAGAAAATATGATTAACTAAAACATTTTGTATTTATTGGGGAAGAACATTGTTGTTCGAACACAATGGTTTTGACTTTTCGTAATTTGTTTTATGGGGTTTTCAAAATATTACTTGAACGGAGACGGATAATGGAATTCAAGTGAATTAAAGTGTAAGTCGACTATTATTTTAATTGTATTGAAATCTTTTACACTTATTTAACACTTTAAAAAAGGATGTGAAGTGAGTGTTTAATTGAAGTTGCTTTATTTACAATAGTATTTAAGTGATGAATAAAATTTTGTATCTTGTATTCTCATACTAGAGAGCAGTAATTTTTGTCATATAAAGCCCCACGAAATACAGCAAACTTTAATTGGAATTGAATGAGTGACAGTAGAATTAACAAGAACATTTCTCATGTAAATTTCTAGCATACTCCAGAGCAAAAATATTGCTTTAGATAGAAACTATAAAACTATAAATTTTTTAATTTTTTTTATTTTTTTTTATTTTTTTTATATTTCTTCATATTTGATATTACAGTCGACAAAAAAAAAATTACAAAAATATCGGTTAAATCTTATATTCTATAATTAATCTTAAGAAATGTGTTTTCTTATTTTATTAATTTTAAATCTTATTTTATGTTATTTGAAAGCTTTGTCATATGTGACTTAATATTTATATACTTATATTTTATTACATGTTTTGGTAAAAATATTTTATTTGAAAAAAAAAAAACCAAATTATTGCCTATTTTAATTATATTAACCTATTTTATATAAAACTATAAATAAGAAACAGTTTTTGAGTCTATTTCTAAGACAACCCTTCTGTATGATTACCGAGAACTTATTAACTCACATAATATTTCAAGATAACTCAATATTAATCAATAGTATTTGGTTACTTTTTTAGCCATATAGTACATTTGAATGATTTGGGTGCTGAACGTATTGGAATTATTCAAAGGTTTTATAAGAGGTTTGACGTTCTAAAATTCCAATGTTTTTGTTTTCAATTTATACCTCCCCACAGTTGTGGATCTCTGCGGAGATAAAATTCAAGTCGTGTTTCCTTTGTGGTGAACATATCCATTACCGTACTATCGTAGGTCACTAACGTACTACCTCTGTAACATAATTCATTTCACATTACCTATGATTTGGTTATTAATATCAAAAATTTCTGTTCTAGCAATTTTTATTTTACACAACACTTACCTTTAAGAATTTAAAGCTGTATCAGTTGTGTACATTTCTATTTTCTACATGCATTTGTGTGAAGAGGCTTGGTAATATTACCTCGGCTTAGAATTACTTTTACGCTATTTTGATGATGTTTACAATTTTTTACAGTATGTTATTTTTCTCAACATCATCTTCCAGTTATATTTGGTTGAATTGGTTGGCAAAAATGAAATGAATCTTTGAAACCAAAAAGCTCAATTGTGGTACAGAATTAAGAACATTCCCCGTTGAGGATTCTACTTGTTACAACTAATTGGAACATTTTATAAATCGTTGAAGCAACTTAATTTTGTTACTTGCAAGGTTATTTTTTGAGCCCAGAAAGTGGGCTCCTAAATAAGTTTTTTTTTATAAATTATATAGCTTTTTTCATTTTTGCAGGCTCTGCAATTGTATTGACTTATAATCTTGGAGAAGGTTATGTTACGATCGTTTAGTATTTATTTTGTTGTTCGAATTTTTATTATATTAAAACTAGCTTATGGGCAATCAATAATCTTACAATCTTCTTTAATATGGACCAAATAAATTTGGCTACATTGAAATAAGCTCTTTTGAACCATCTACGATTTGAAATTCTGATTGCTTTTTTGTACAGGTGTAGGTACAGAAGCTCAGATTGTTTTCTTCTGGAAGGATCAGAAAATTGAATATCACATCCATCTGCTTTGTAATTTCTTTGAATGTTACTATATAACCCATCACCCAACACAAACTGAGTTATGAGTTGACAACTATCAATTTTACTGATTGCATAGCTGTTTCACTATGAAAATCCAAATATTACTGGCAAATATCACGTTAATTTCCTTATATATCAAATTAAAATACATTGAAGAGTACCTACCAGTTATGTACAAAAGAGCTTGTATATTTAAAAAAAATCGTATTCCATTGTATATATAAATGTGTGCTTTCTTTCATAAACATAATATCTAAAAGAGTAGTATGTTATTTGTTTTTCTTTCCATGCGGGGAATATTTATATTCGTATTAGAATAAGTATAGGTATTCTAAATTGTTAAAACGACAATCTTCGTTCTCTCCTATTTCCTTTTTTCCAATATTTATTTGTGTTTTTATAATTTTATTTACCTTATACATATACATACATATGATGTATATATATACACATATAATATGGATTTTGTTTGTTCCTTATATGATTTTAAAAAATAAAACTCGTTTTTCATCATTCATTTTAATTTTTGCATATCTATAATTTTGTTCTTAAAAGGGTATTAAAGAATATGTTTTTTAATTTGGAGAGTTTTTCTTTTAACTGGTCATTTGGAGTAAGATTTTCAAAAATTGTCCAAACGAACGAACTCTTAAAAAAATATTTCTTAACTCAAACCAAAGGTATATAGGGTACGTTTTTCTTGCCCTAATCTACTTGTTGTTACCTTCGTCGATTCACCGATGTACAATTGTATATTCTGGTTTAAAATTTTCTTTTTGCATACATAAGACACACCGCATGTGGAGATGAAGGAAATGGTAGTTTTGTAATTTCAGAACCAATTGAAAAAATAGTCAATATTGCCTGTCATATGTTCTCCATAATATCTTGTTTCTGGTGTTTTTCCTGTTTCCAAATCTGGTGAATTTTTAGAGACGGCAAAGCAAGGCTTACCATCATAGGAACAATAGAATTTTTCACCCCTGCTTATCAATATTTTGCTTTAGAAGATAACAATTCATTTGAACTTGAAGATGTACCTGCTATGTCATTGCCAGATGGTCAGCTAGAAACATTTCGAGGTCGTTATTCAAAAACACCAGAAAGATTTAAAAAAAATTAAAGGGTATTTTTAATTGTTTTGACGGCTTTAAAAAATAAATCTAATTTAGAAAGTTATTTGGTTCTTGAATTCATTTGGTCCTTGTATTCAAAATATTCCTTTTTTTTATGGGTTTAGAACTTGGATATATTTTTATATAAATGATTTATTTGTAAAATGTGGCCAAAAATAATACTTTGTAACTTTTTTTATTTCTTAATCTGTCATTTTTTGCGGTAATATTTTCAAAAAGCTTCACATTAAAATTTTTTAATTCCTGTTACTGTTTTTTGCTTTAATTCACCGAGGTGGAAAATCTTACAGACTTTATTACCATATTCATATATTAAATTTGTAAAAATCTGTAAAAAATTTCGAACCCAATAATTGTGTGTACTATACTGGCTTGAAGAAAAGTATTCTATGATAGCACAATCACTTAGGGCCTGACTCCCTCGTACGATTATTTGCCAGAATGTTTGGAAGTATTTCCAGTTTATTTTTGTACTCAGTACAGTATTTTGATATTTCCTCATCTACTGAAGGAACCTGTAAATTGTTGTGAATTCAACTATTTGGCACGAACCTCAGAGAATCGACAAACGTTCGTTGGAATTAGTTGTGAAATCTTTGAAGTGCATCAATATTGGATCTTGCATAATATTGTGGTCTCTCCGTTGTGAGTGGAAATCTTCATAGGGCGAAACAAGTAATTTTTTTTTAATTATCTCAATTCCTACAACGTGAACATTGTAATAAGGATCCCAAATAATTACACTTTTTATTATAAAATTAGTCTAACTAGAATTACGCTATTAATATCGACATTAAGAAATTTGTTAAACAAAAACAATCGAAATAATATAAGACGCCCATCTAATTGTAAACCAGCAAAAATACAATTTAGAGCAACTGTTTTGGGTTCTTAAATGATTTGATGGTCAGTGATAACATTCTTCTTGACATCCCAAAGATTTGTCAATATTTTATTATATTGATTAAATTGATGAAAGCTAATACAAAATAACTACAATTTTCCCTGCATCACTATAAATTTATTCCTGCTTATATCTGTATCTGTTTAGATATTCATATCAAACATATTTCATATTTACATACATACATACATACATTTAAGACTTAATAGAACATTCAAATGTACAAAATTTTAGTACATAACATGGACATTTTATTTACAAGCGATTACACACTAAAATGCATAATATTTGTAATTGAATGAATGTACTAGTATAACATTGGCGGTACCGAAATGGTACTCATCATTCTAATAACATTAAAATGCTACCACAATTATTACAGTGTAACAATCACGTTACACTTATTGCAGAAAATAAAAAAAAAAAACAATAACATAATAACAACAACAAAAAAAAAAACACGGAATTGAAAAAAAAATTTCAACATCATCATTGCTTTAAGAACTTTGTGTACTACATAATATACTCTTTCTTCTTTCTATCTCTGTCTATATACTACAGTGGCAATGTTAAGTAGAACTGACAGAATTCAAAAAAGTATAATGTATAAAATGACATTAAGTGATATGTAGAACCGTCATGTTTACCGGATGTTGCAGTTTATAAAAAAAAATAAATTTTTTTTTTTTGATTTGTTACCTTTACAAATAGAAAAGAAAAACTTTAAAAGAACAGCAAAACCAAAAACAACAACAATAAGAAAATAAATAAAACAAGAAACAAACAAACACAGTGACAGGAGGTGGAGGCGATTCATTCGTAAAATGAAAAAAATATATAAAATAAAAAAAATAAATAAAAACAAAAACAAACTTTGTAAAGAAAACATTTCAAATGTTACAGTTTTGATTATTTTTAATATGTGCTGTGATGTTATTACGAGTAGATAGGTAAATATTTTCAACTTTATGTCAGCTTAAAATTAAATGTGTTAGTTGGTTGATTATATAAATTTTATAGGATGATAGGATGATTTTATAAAGATATTATTATAGACAAGAGTTTGCGGGGATGTTATAATCCCTTCATTATAAATAATGTAATTATAATATTGATCCTAAGAAGACAAAATAATTTCTAAACCCAACGATTGACAATGATATGGTGGTAAAAGAAAAATGTATTTTTATATAGTGTGTGTAAAATAACGGGAAAGATAATAGATGATAAAATTTTGTTTCATAATTCTTTTTAACGCTACTTACTTTATGCCATCGATTATGCTATCGACCATCTATTCATTCACATTGCATTCTTATTTCAAGCTTAAAACTTACAAAAATACAACCTCAATACTAAATTTTAGTTTTAATTTATTGTCCTTATTTTTGTTATACGATTTACATTCCACATTTAGGTTAGAACAATTTTTACATACAGTGTGCTCTCAAAAACAGAAAACATATTTAGAAAAAAAAGTATAAGAAAAATTTGGCAAGAAATGGAAAATTATATTATTCATATTCATCATCATCATTGTCCTGTAATGCCATCCGTGGGGCAATACAATCTTTCTTTTTGCTCCTATCTGCGGCTAGCCTCTTCAATTGTGGCCAAGTTAAGTGCTGTTCACTGGCTTCGCAGAGGATTCTTATGTTTTTCTCGGCCTTATGACGCGACGTGTACACTGAGGATTCTATTCGAAATATTGTTTCACTATGTTATTGTCAGGTTTCCTCAGAGTATGCCCAATTCAACGCCATTTTTTCTGTAGGGTGAAATCTTCTGTCTATTCGTTTTGGGTTTGTTTTTTGCAACAGGGTTCTGTTTAAAATGGTTTGTGATTAACGAATGTCTAGGATGCGCCGAAGGCATCTATTGATGCACACTTGGTGTTTCCTGCTGATGTTTACTGAAACTTTCAATGTTTCGCAGACGTAGAAGAGAACATATCTTACACTTGCATTGAAAATTCTTATTTTTATGTACAGAGATATGTAGCTTGCCCGCCATATTTTTGAGAACATCCCGAAATTGATATTCACTTTGAATTTTGTGCAAATCAAGCATGTAGAAACTGTCATTGCCTAATTTAGAACATATCTTACACTTGCATTGAAAATTCTTATTTTTATGTACAGAGATATGTAGCTTGCCCGCCATATTTTTGAGAACATCCCGAAATTAATATTCACTTTGAATTTTGTGCAAATCAAGCATATAGAAACTGTCCTTGCCTAATCTATTTCTAATCGAGTTCCATGAAAGAAATGCTTGTAGTGTAATACGATTCAACAATCTAGATGTTCGAACTATGATAAAATTTCTATAACCAATCTTGAATCATGTTGATATTTACATGGTGTGGGCATTTGCAGCCTCAAGGATGTCTCAATGGAATTGTTTAAGTTGTGGAATTAGTGATTTTCGTTCTTTGTGTCCAATTTGTGCCCAGTTCTACTAACTATCTATGAAATAGAGTTAGTGTTCTAACAATACATTGATATTGATGACATATTGACATTTTGTACTGTGTCAAAAAACGTAGGTCGGCCTCACCTATAAAAGCGAGTTATATTCCATCTTGGATTGTATGCAGGCTTTATATGTATGAAACAGATCTTTAAATGAAAAATATTTTTATACCGGTTTAGAAAAACCTAAACATTGCTTTTTCCAATATCGAAAATGTAATTGTTCAACCATAGCTTATTTTAATTTACTTGCATTACGAGAATATTTAAGTCAATAGGAGCCCTCACCTTGAAATCTGAGAACAAGTTAAAATGGAAATTAATTTTTGCGTAACTAGATATATTTAATTAATTTTGGATATGTTAAAATTAATTTTCTTTGTTTTACTGCAGTTAGAAATTTTTGCTAAGTTGTTATTGTTCTTTTGGTATGAACTGAGTTGGCTGTAGTCGCATTAAATCTTTTAAGGAAATTGTAGGATGCCACCTGTATCTGGAAAAACGGTTAAATATCTGCATACCTTTGTATAAAGAAGTGGTATTATGTTCCAACGCTTCTAAGAAAGTCTCTAAGGTGCCCGTATTCATCTTTTAACTCACTCGCATTTCGAAAATATTAAGAGAAGAACGAAAGCCTTGAGTTTTGAAAATATTGATTACTTTTGGCTTTACCCCGGTTAACAATTCTTGGTTAACGAATCGAATCGTTGTTTTGATATATGGCCCAATGTTGGTCTTTTGTCGTTCACTATGGTGTTGGTATCATGGAAATGTGCTGTTTTCACGATTATTATTTGGTTTTCTCATTATACCAGTTTTTTACACATCTTTGTATTTTATTTAGAACAAATTTTGATTTGTAGAATTTCTAACACATTTACATTTGTATCAAATTTTAAATGTGTAGGCATTCTGATTTTGTTTGCGTCAATTTATCAATTATTAAGCTAGTTAGTTTCAAGTGGCAATAAGCAGTAATCGAATAAGGATTTTTTAAAAAAATATCTTCTTTTTTTTTTAAGACGACCCGGTCAAATTTATTGAAATTGTATGAAAAGCAACTTATTGTGAATGTTCTGGAAATTTATATCTACCTGCTTTGATTAGGTTTATCGACGATTACCTTCAGTGTGATATGTTTTTAATTATATTGTATTCCATTCTATCCGATAGCTATATTTCGAAATTGTTGAGCATCGAAAGTTCAGATATTTCTAATGCCCACACTTCTGATATTATCTCTTATTATATTTTTCTTCAAATTCACCTTAATTTTCTTTAAATTAACTCAACGGTGCATGACGTAGGATTGATCTAGTCGGTACATGGTGTATTTGCTGGATGCGTGCTCATTTATTATTATTCTTCAACCAACATGGTGTTATGTAAGCACCCAGAGATTCAATAGACTTTACGTACTTCTCAATTTCAGCTTTCTGATCTTTGTGTGATATTATTTCAGTATCAATTGATTGAATTGAGTTATTTTTTCAATATGTGTGTCATAAATGACTATATTTGTTTCGGGGGTATATACGAAGTTACTGTTCACACTGCCAATTTTTTTTTGGAAATTATTCGTTACATAAATTAAAATTAGGTCCATATATGTATTAATTTTTTTGTGGATCAGCAACTAACTTACTTTGTAAGTTACTACGTAAAAATACAGACATAAAAATTATATCCATGCGGTATATAAAATTTTGTTGTTTATTCTTTGTAAACTCTAATATTAACTAGTTAACTAAGGTTCGAACTTTATTTTAATATTAGCAGAGTCGCATACCTAAATTTATTCGAAATTTTATTTAAAATAATCACAACAAGAGTGACAGTAGCTTTAACATAGAGAGTATAAATTGTACGATAAACTAACTAATTCTATGAATGTATAAATGTATTTATATTTGTGTTATAATTTTTGTTTTAAGTGTGACCGTAGCATAGGCTGTCTGGTTTTATAATTTTTACAATTGGTTTTTTTTAGTTATAATTCACTAAGTTTAATTATAATCTGGATCCATTTCGATAGTATAATTTTTTTTACTATTTAAAAATGCTTCAACCTAGAACCTGAAATATTTTTGATAAAATAAATGTTTAAATAATCTAATAAAAATAATTAAATGAAATAAAATATTTTAAGTCAATTTTTGTTTTCAATTCTGTATTTTTTTTGTTTTTTTTTTCAAATTTCTTTATTTTACTTGAATTTTTACTGTTATAAATAACAAATTACAAATTTTGGTAATAAAATTGAAGTTTTTCCTGATATTGTTGTAATGACTCTGGATTGTTGTGTTTCAAATTAATGTTGAGGAAGCTTATTTACGTATATATATTATATATATATATCCATTATCTAAAGGAAGATGTTTTTTGTGAGTACTCGTTGCAATCTCAAATCATCGGTTGAATTTTACATGAGGAATGTTATTTAAATAAAACGACAAAATTTATAGGATTTAGTCTTTGATAATATAATATGATATTCACTTTAAATAAGATTTGATATCATAAATTGTTGTTGTAATAAAAAAATAGAATTAAAAAAGTTATATCAATATTATTAATATTTTAATAGTTGCAATTTTGTGTTGTTGTACATTTTTTTTAATAATTTATAAAAAGCTTATTCATACTAAAACACCTACCCATTACAATATTTACTCTACATGTACTAGCTATTATATTATTTATAAAATATTATTAATTGAATAATTTATATTAATTTAAAAATATTATAATAGGATGCTGTCATTAGCAACACTCCTCATGTTATAATTCTATACAAAAAAAAAATAATTTTATTTTGTTGTTGTTGTTATGGTTTTTTATTCTAAAAACCTTAGATGAAAATTTTGTAATTCAAAATTAATAAGCCCTAAATGTTAATATCACGTGTATTGACATATTTTTAATTGAATTTTGTGGTTTTTGTTATTTAATGAGATAAATTTTTTTTTTTATATAATTTTATATTCACATCTACATAATTTGTTTGTGTTTTTAATTATAATTATGTATATAAAAAATTAAAAACAAAATAAAATGTTTAAATATTATTTTTGTTATTTTTGCAAGTTATTTAGGACTTAGGTAATAAAATCAATTCAATTTTAAAGTTTTATTTAAAATTAAACCAATTTAAGTTGATATTTTATTTTTATTTAAATATAAGGGATGTATCAGGATCATAGAAACAAGTAGCTCGAGGTTGATTGAAATAAACCAAAAATTGTGTTAGAGAAAGGTGGTTTTCTTCTCAATGATATAGATAATATGTTGCCTTGAAAATTATTTCACTGTTAAGGTTCGTAGATTAAGTGTAGGTTAAGAGGGTTTTTTTTTTTTCTTTACTTTAATTATTACAAATAATTAAAAATTGATAAATTCAAATTCTCTTTTATTATTGTTCATAAATTTAACTTAATAGCGATTTTAAATTTAAAAGACCATTTGAATATCACGATTAAAGTAAGATCAATTTTAATTTAAATTTGATTTGAAGTCTTATAATATATTAAAGAAGAACACCCTGAAGTTGGAACTTCATTAATCAGATAAATTAAGAATACATTTTATTTTCAGTAGTTTCTACTTTCTTTTTTCACGCCACAAATAAAATTTTTTTTATAATTTAATTAGGAAATATTTTTCCTTTTTTTATTTTCCGTCTGTGTGGACGTTTTTCTTTTTTTTAAATTTAAAAAATAGACATGTTTCATGCAATACAGTGGTAATCATAAACAATTGTGACTACCACACAAAAACAATAGATTTTTTTTTAACAACAATAACATAATCAAACTGAACAGTGATCTTACCACCAACTACACAAAAGCAATAAATAACGCAATAAATGAATGTAGCACACTTTTCGTCAAAAACACAATAGATTCTTCAAGCAAATTAACGCCAAGGCACATGAGTTCACTGGCTTACCAAAAATACATAAAGAAAATATGCCTAACAGATCGGTCATTAATTGCACAACTACACCAAGCTATAAAATTTTAAAATTTTTGGAAAGAACCATGAAATATAACATAAATATAAAAAATAGCCGCAGCATAAAAAATTCATACTTCTTTTGATGTGACTAACCTGTACACAAATATACCAATAGATGAAACAGTAAAAATAACCGTCCATTTATTAAAAGACAGTAAGAAACTCAACCAACAACGGATCAATGACATAGAAAAACTACTAATGAAAATACTATCCCAAATAAATGGATTAGCAATGGGTTCACCATTGTCCGGGTTATTAGCTGACATTTACTTAAACCACTTCGAAAATAATTATATATTTAATAAAACAAAAAACTCACTGGCAGATAAAATCATGTTCTATTGTAGATATGTGGATGATACATGTATTATTCTTAACGGAACAACTAGGCAAATCAACAATCTGAATAAACACAACGAGTAAAAATTTTTAAATTGAATGCAGAAATCGAATGCAACATTAAATTTCTTGGACCTAACAATAAAGCGAAGTAGCTATAATTTTGAATACAAAGCCTATAGAAAGTCTACATGACATGGCGTCACCATACATGAAAATTCACATCATCCTCAACAACATAAAATGGCGGCTTACAATAGTTTTGTACATATATTATTAAACGTCCCATTGAGTATATCAGACTATAACGAGGAGGTAAAAACACTAAAATCCATAGCAGTAGCCAACGGTTACAATAGCAACATATAAATATAAATAATTATAATAACTTATCTACTGTTTACAACTTCAACGTTGTCGAAATATGTCTAAATTTTAATTTTAATTTTTAAATTTAAAAAAAAGAAAAACGTCTACACAGACGGAAAATGGAAAAATATTTATAGTAAAATATATTTATATTATAAATATTTATATAATACGTAAAGGAAAAAAAGGAAAAATATTTATATACGTTAATTTAATTTTCATTTCATTCATTGTAACATGTATTCTTTCTTATAATTATATTTACAAGTAGTTATACATATGAGTCTGTCTAAAGTATTATTATAATCTATCAAATCACTGAAATTTTTTTGGCTGTAAACTTCAATGTTCATAAGAAAAAATAAGTATGCTTCTTCAGCTACGATAACCTTTAAGCCAAACATTTTGAATTATTTTCAAATTTTTTCAACTAATCTCAATTCGTCAAAAGTCTTACTAGAATTCCCGACAGATGCTCCTGATTTATTTCTAACCACTCACCCAGAAAAATATAACTCTGTTAACTCTCCCCTCGGTCGATCTGAGCATTGTCTCATCACCACATTAATAAGGTATCCAATCAAAAGCGGCTCCTAAAGGAACTAGTATGGCATTAAAATCATGCCAATTGGAAAGATTTAACAATTTTTTAAACGCTCTTGATTGGGCTGAGTGCTTTCAACATAAAAATGTTGACATAATATGCGATTTGTTATTTGTAAAGAAATATTGATTGGAATGAAAACTCTTATTCCTTTCATTCCTAGCTCATATAAAAATTTTAAGTAAAATTTCACATCTTGGCTTGATAACATTTGTAGTGATGCACTAAAAATTAAAGTGAACGAAATCCGTACGAATTATAAAATGGACAGTAATAAATGCAAATCAATAATCAAAAAAAATTTTTTTTGCATAAACAAAGTTTGCAAATCATATTGGACGTTCGCCAAAATTGTTAAACAGAATTTTTCTGGGTCTGCATTCCCACCGATGATTGTCAACGTCAGAATTATATCTGATTCAGTGTGAAGAGTTAACATTTTTGCGAAAATATTCGTATCTAATTCCATACTCCCTCTCACAATTCGAAACATATCTTACTCACTTCCTTTGGAAGAGATTATTTTAGAACACGCACTGTAAGGAAATCCACCTATTTTGGTTGCATTTCAGCTATGTTCCTGAGACACATTGTCGTCGCCATTTCAAAACCGCTGCACAATCTCTTACTCCACTGGTAAATATTATATATCATACTCCACTGGTAAATATCCAACTCAAATTCAAAAATACGCATGTTAATCCTATTCCCAAAGAAGGTGGCAAAATGCAAAATTATCATACCACTACCGATCTAATGACTTGCCTTAGTTAGAAGCTCAAAATTAGCATTCACAACTCTGATGAGCCTACTGTTGTAACCCTGAGTATTTCAAAAGCGTTTGGTTGAGTCTGGCATACCGCTCTCTCATCCAAGTGCCAAAACGGATTGAAAATTTCTTCGCGAATCGTATTTTAATTGATGGATGGTATATAATTGATTGATGGATTTTAATTGGTGTTCCACAAGGACACTCTCTCTTTTTTAGATTTTTGTAAATGATATTCTCGAATCAACTGTCAATCCTATCCATAGTTTTGCAGACGATACCAGATCTAGTAGCATCCTTCGATTTTATTCGAAAATCACATGTTACAATACCAGTTACTGATTCTAAACGAAACATGATGGTGACCACGCTCAACCATGAATAAGCCATTATTTTCGACTGGGGAAAAAGTAATAGAGTTGAGTTTAAAGCATCCAAAACTTAAAGTTGTCTAGTCTCGCACAAATCTATTCCATTTAACCCCACTCTATTATTCGGGGGTGTACGTGGTCAAGAACAAAATAATATGGAATTACCATATCTTTGACTCAGTTTTATGCCGCTTTCAGTCTATTCAGATAATTCCTTAAAATTTTTTGTTCGAAACGGTTTGTTTCGAAATTTTTTGTATGTGTGGGCAAACATGCGAACGATATTTTATTTAGAACATAAATATATAAGTATATACATATATATCTAATAAATTAGATATAGCGATTAATATACAAAAATATTAAAATAACAAGGATGTTTCCAAATGTCATTTTCATCCTCAAATGATAAAATGCGCTTTTATTGGTATACATTTTTTAATTTGAAAATTGGCACTGCCAACTATCCATGGTGTATAGTCATTTGGTCCTACACATTTACTTCAAAATCAACAACACTATAGCTACAAACTGTTCCAGGTTTGGAGTTTTTTTTATTGTTTAAAACATTAAAACAACTTGAATACATTTACAGTTAAAACCAATAATTCAAACGTGAATTAAATGCATGTCAAATATGAATCAATAATAAAATTGTAGTAGCAGTAGGTGTGTTCTCTAAGTTTGATTAATATTTTGAATGATCCCTCTCGACGATGACATTATTTTGTTGATAATTTAAAAATATTTTATTAATAGCTATTACGGGTTAATTATTTTGATGTTTTTATAATTAATAAATCAATGTTAATAATATAAAAACGTACCAAAAAAAAAATGTATAGGATCATAGTTCGGACACGATTTATCACTGAAATAAAAAAATAAAAACAAAAATATTTTATGATATTTGATTGACTATGTTATTATTGAATTAAAGATTTTTTCGATTATAAATAAATCTTGATCTACATACTTATATACATATACTGAAATACAATATTACATTAGATAAAATAAATCAGGATACATAATTAAAATTGAATAATTTATTCTGATTTAATTAGTCCATAAATAGAACAATAAATATAAATTAAAATGAAATATAATAAATTTATTAAGTTACAAAAAATAATTATTGATATAGAAAAATTGTTTTTTTGTTTTGTTTTGTTGTAATCAATCTAAAATAGTTCATTCCTTAATTAATAATTAGCAGATATAAAATAAAAATAAAAAAATAAAAAAAATAAAACAGAATAAGGAAAATTAATTACGGTTAATATTTTAAAATATAATCATTAAATTTTGAAATATTAAAGTTTGCAATGTATTTTTGTATCTGTATGTATATTGGGTATATATAATATGTTTATTAGTGGATTATTAATTGTAATTATATATTTAAAATTGATTAGTTTGAATTCATTAATAATAAGTTAATGATAAAAATGACTATATATTTTCATTTTATAAATTACGAATATTGAATACAAAAGGATTTTTTTTTTAAATTTTGTTTATTTTATTTATTTATTTCATGCACATATACATGAGACTCTCTACAAGTGTATACGATAAAAAAAATAATGTAAATTCATTGTATTTGAACTAACTTAATCTATGGAAGTTACAGCAAAGCAATAGAAAAATAGAAAAAAAAAATCAAGTATGACTTTGGAAACATCTGTAATGCTATCAAATTTACGTCGATTTGTGACAAAGTGTGTACAAGCATTGAAATTACCTTTAGTCTGGAAAACTCAACTGCACTCATTCCAGAATAAATTGTATAACAATAAGTGAAATGTGGAAAGATTAAAGCCAGAACAAGTTTCTTTTTCACCCATTCACTAATATAGTAAGAAAATTTCCAGAACTTACTTAATTTTTTGAAATAGCATTAATGTGATCATTCCACGTAAGAGTTTTATTTAGTATAACACCTACATTTTTAGAATTTTACTATAGAATTATTTAGTTTTATATACTGAAGATTTACTGTGTAAATATTTCGAACATAAACAACCAAAGCCTGAGATTTGGACGGACTTAATCGTAGGCCATTGTTTAGAGCTCAGAAAGCTACGGCATCGAGATCGGCATTCATTTTGACGATCAAGTGGCGAATATCAGAAATTGGACCACTATGGTAAGTTTGGGCATCATCAGCATATAATCTACAATGGGCTTCAGACAAACAACAGGACAAATCATCAACGAAAATACTAAAAAATAAAGGACCCAGTATGGATCCTTGAGGTACACCACATAAAACGAGTACGTTGTTAGATTTAACACCATTTAAGTACACAAATTGACTTCTATTATTTAAATAGCTTTGAATAAGAGTGATAACAGATGACTCAAAATTTAAAGTTGATCTTAGTTTAAGGCATAACAAGCTATGATTGACACAATCAAAAGCTTTAGAAAAATCCAGAAGAAGTAGTACAACAGCATGTTTCTTATCGATTTCACAGTAAATATTATCAGTTATTTCTAGGAGAGCTGAAGTGGTGCTATGCTGTTTTCGGAAGCCTTATTGGAATTTGTATAGCTAATTCTTAGTACCTAGGTACTTATCCATTTGTATCTAGTCTCCTTGATTACCTGATTCAGTCGTTTGATACTTAGTTTAAAAAAGGTTGTAGAAGATTTTTTAAATATTTTGTTTTACTGAGCATTTTTTTTCATGGGGATTATTTTTTTAGGGTTTGATCTTACTGTAGATTTAGTTATTTATTTATTTAACAGTGGATCTGTAAACAAATATGCAGCAAATTTAATGTATTTTTTATTTTTGGATAACTGATGGATTTTATCCATGCAAAAAAATAGTAAACTATAGGAGATTGAAAAATAATATTTAACAGTTTTGGTAATGAACCAACTTCCCAAATCTAAGTCTATCTAATTTTATTTTTCATTTAATTGAAATTATAATTAGTTGACCAGATTCAAGTGCTATTGAAGCTTTAGATATTTTTGAATTGATGTGAACTATCAACAAGCAACATCAACAAAACCTACCATCTGAAAATAAATATTATATGTATAATAAATATTATTTTTTATATTTTATTACTTTTTGTTTAATTTGTTTTTTTTATAAAATTTAATTTCCTGTAAATTAAGTTATTTTCGTATTTAATATTTTCTTCTAATGGTTTATTTTTTCCTAATCAAAGAAATAAAACCTAAATAAAATTTGAAGATTTTCCACAAAAGATTTTCACTTATTTTTCATTTGAATTTCTCATTACGTATAGAATATTTTCAGCAAATTATATTATTCATGGTATACATACATTATTATATACATATACACATTCAACATACATACATTCGTACATTATTACTTAATCAAAGAAAAGAAATCCAACTGTGAGACTTTTTTTCGCTATATTATAATTTTATGATTCTATTATATTCTTAAATTCGATTCATTCATTTTCTTTTTGTGTTATTTCTCATTTTGGTTATGATCATCCTTATATAGAATAAAAAAAAAAATAAAAAAAAATTAAATACCATACTGTGCCATTTTTGATTACATTCATAAAATAAACACTTCCGGTACACTGAATTTAGTTAAATAGTGTTTTTCTTTATTTATGAATAAGCATTTGTCATGTATGTACATGTATACATATACATGTATATTGTATATATATATATATATATATATATATATATATATATATATATATATATATATATATATATATATATATCTTATATTAAATTACATTAATAAATATGCTAACCGACATTGTCAAAATATTAATTAAAAAAAAAACAACAAAAAAAAATATGAAAATTTCATCTCATGTTGTTTTCGTATTTCGAGCCACGATGTCCAGTCACAATCCTTGAAATAAATTTATTTGTTAAAAACAAGAATTGCGTTTGGACAATCAGAGCTAAAAATTGAAATTCGCCATTTTTATTCATTCAAATTGTTGTTGTTGTTATTATTATTTTTGTAAAATTTATTTTAGTTATATTTTAATTTGTTACTTTATTTTAGTTTTTTTTGTACTACACTTGTTTTAATAAACAAAAAAAAAAATATTTCATAAAATTTTTCACTAAACTCTTGTTGTATCCATTAACACTTCTAAATGAAAACCAGGAGGAAATTTTTATTAGTCTTACCAAATATCAACTATCATAATATAATAATATAATGTGTTCACTTCTCTAGGAATATAAAATTTCATTATTTAATATTTAAAAATTTTAATTAAATAAATATGTAACTATATACCTATAACTTTAGTATCGTATATAGTTAAATTCTTTATAACTCAATTTAATATTTCATTTTTTTGCGAGAAAATACTCCACTAATGAAATTTATGAATTATTGTGTTGGTTTCAAAATGATAATTGCATGACTTTTTTTTTTGTATAACAATTTCAAAAATTTATGTTTTTAGAAATTAAATTGTTTTTTTTTTTTAATTTTAAGTTGTTGACCACCATCACCTGCAGTTTTAATTCGATTGTAGAAAATCAAATCTGAAATATATGAAATTAAAAAATATAAATTCTAGAAAATGTGAAAATTTTTAATGTTATTTATAAAAAAAAAAGAGGGACCCCTATTGAGCAATTGTATTTCAAGTTAAAGTCAAATTTAAGGTTTTTAATGGATCAAACGTATTTTCATCGACTATTTTAGAAGAGATCAAATAACTTCAAGTTTTGAACGTGTTGAATGCAACTGTCTTCGCGTTATACCAATTATGTATTTTTGCTGATCATCGTTAAGTGAGTTATTATGTTTCTCTTCAAGCTAATTGTCGTAGAGGTGAAGTTAGATTTCCTTAAAAAGTCGTATTATATACACATATAACATCAGCTTTAATGTTTTGAAATATTGATGTAGCAAACAGTGATTTTCCAATATTATTTATCATTATCACTAAAAAAGATTGGCTTAAAACAAGGAAGGGTCAAAGTGCTAATTTCTATAGTGTAGATATCTCGTGGTGGTCTAAAACTTTTTTCGGAAACTCATTTTAGGTGATTGTTAAAAGCAAATTTCTACACTCTAGAAATCCCGTTGTGGTCTAGAACTGGTCTCGAAACCAGATTTATTGTAAAAACCGATTAAATGTAGAACATAATTCACTGAAATATGCATCACTCCGATAGAAATCCTTCATTTTGCAATTTCCAACTTTTCAGAATGAACCTGTTCAGATTCGTTTAACACTTGTTACCAAAATCTTCCATAACATTATATTAAAGTCTTACTACTATCCCTCTTATCCAAACCTACAACAATTTTGTAATTGAAAAGAAATATAGATATATTCTCTAAACTATAATTTTATTAACAAATAAGTTTTATCAAAAATAAATTTTGTTCGATTTTTATAACTCACAGACAAATCTCTTTAAACTCTCTTTTATAAATCTTAATATTTTTTTTTTTTAAATGAATTTAATTTTTTAACTGAAATTAAAAAAATATGGCAATATAAAAAAATGAAGTCAAAATCCTAATTTCCATGGATCTTGGAACTATTTTCTTTGTAATCTAATATAATTTAAAAAATTAATAAATTTTCAAACTAGGAGAGGTCTAGATTTTTTCAATACTACTAACGGGTTCAGTTCTATAATGAGAACCAAATACTCTTTTATTCAACAAAAAAATTATATTTGAATATAACTTTTAGTTTTTTTTCATTAATTTTGTTTTGTTGTTTCATTAATTTAGTTTTGTTTGAATAGTGTTTCAACCGGGTACTAACTGATTGGTGATATAACTCGATTAATTCGAATTAATTTTGAAAATGTTTATAAATACAAATTAAATTTATAAAATGAAAAAATGTTGCAGAAAAATTCATTTTTGATTTGCTATGAATTCCATAAGGAAATTCTGAATATCTGGAAAATATCTCCAGTATCATTGTGACTACAAGGCTATCTCGAAACCAAATATTGCAATAAATATATGGTTTAAATGATTTTAGTGAATTAAAATTTCATCTTTTTTTTTTGCACATATTTTTATATATTTTCTGCATTTAATTTTTTTTTTTTATTTTGTTTTAGTTGTTCTTGTCATAAAAACGTGACATAAAAATCTGTTTTATATTATTGGTCCCAAAAGAATAACATCACTATATATTATATTGAAGTGGAGACTTTTAATAAAATGAATTTATATAATATCATGTATATACGTATAATATATATATACAAGTATTTGTTTATAAATATGGTGTGGTAAAGCCAATGCAGTAAAAGTAATGGACACATGACTTAATCTTATCCTGCATTTTTTCTTCTACATATGGATAGTTCTACGGAAATTGTCTAAAATGTAGTAAAAAATAATTATTTTTTAAATCTTATCAACTGTGACAATTCAAATTCAAAGATCATTTTCAATTTTAATTACGTTTATTTTATTGAGTTTTAGTATTTTTTCAAAATTTAGTCATCATCACGATAGCAGAGTTTTCGAACTATTAGCCCAAGAAGAGATTTGATATACTGTACCGCTCCCACAGAAGGATTACAGCATTAATTTGGTTAAAAAAGGTTTACAGAATTTGAGTAAGGTGTACGCCCATATAGATGGAGTTTTGTCAATGTGATTCACTTTCTTTTTATGTTTCTGTATTTTTTTGTATTATTTTAATTTCGACTTTAATTTTTTAACACGTATCGGCTTTTTCAAGTTACTAGGTGGTATCTAAGATACAAATTAGCTACAAAATGTTTGGGTTTGAGCTTCACGGCAGAGCATTTGCTTGCATTTATTTATCTTACATAGAAATGATTAAATTTGTTAATTTTTGTGGAATACTATCAAACAGAATAAAATATATTGCCCTGGTTCGTCCAAAACATTCGCTGCTAGAGCAATTTTGTTAATGTTTCGTGCATTGCCAGATGTAATTATAGGAAGGTTATGACAATTTGAATTAAAATATTTTTATTTGTTTAAAGAATAGTTTATATGAAGTTAACGGAGCGCATTTGTAAACTTTTGGTCAAACTTGCCACTGGCAGTAGAAATGGTATTGTTATTTGCTGTTGCCATAACGAGATAAGAAAATCCGAAAACTTTGATGAAACTCAAACTTAAAGGAAGTAAGTGCCAATAGTTGCAATCGGGATTAGTGGTAGTATGCAAATGGAAGGTTAAACGAGTATTTACAACAGTATCCAACAAGCACAACATCAAAATGATGGCAGTAGGAAATAGGTAATAGTGATGGTAGTAGGAAATAGGTAAAACTGGAGTATATGTTACCAAGCAGAAATACGTAAAGATTGGAGATATTTTTGTCAAAAATATCCAAATAAATGAACTTTCACACAAAATAAATCGTATTATTTGTCATGTAGAGCCATATAAAATATGATTTAGTCAAATAATGTGAAATTTTGACGAAAAAACTTTGCATTTGAGATAAAATATAATTTTAAAATAAAATTTTTTATCCATGACAATTAAAACTATACATGTAAGAACAAACAAATCTATATGAAAATATACAATACTACACAGTCAGCATATTAATTAATACGAGATCAACTAAATTTTACTCTGTGTACACTTTTTAATAAACGAATACGATTTGAATTACACAACAAGCAATAATCAGTATAATGAATGGTACTAATTCCGAAATGAATACGCACGTGAATAAAATAGGACCAAAACAATACTAATGAAGTTAAATGTAAACCTGAAATCCCATCAGTGGGGATAGGGATGTTAAAACAATAAACACTTGAATTAGGAAACTCAAATAATATAAGCTCTCAAGCTTTGTCTAAATTGAAAATTTGCTTGAACGCAACAGAATTATGATAATTGATTATTATTGTTAACAATGACAAAACAGAAGTTCTAAGGTGAAAATTTTCTGTTAATTAAATTTTATTTTTATTTTTTATTGGTGATCAAATAAATCCTTGAACAATATTCCAGTATTTTTCCATTTTTGCAATAAAAAATTCTGATTGCACATAATTCGAAATAATACTAGAGGACATATAATACAATGAGATACTTTGCATAGAACAGCCCACATCTATATAAATATATATACATATACATATATATATAAGATATTTTCAGCAAGATTAATTTTACACAGATTTTACTCAAGGGTATTTGAGTACTAATAAAAAGTCTTTAAAAAAGGATTTTTTTATGATGTCTACTAAAACAAAAAAACAAAAAAATAAAACAAAAACAAAAAATTAAATATGATCTTAAGAGATAAAATTAAATTTTTAAAAGAGTAATTTTCTTAAAGTTATAGAAAATATAATATTAACACTCATTTCTTTGTTACAGGAATCAAAAAAGAATGATGAAATCTTAATACATTTTGAATTCATTAAATTATATTAAAGAGTCTACTTAAATTAAAAACTCACTGTAATAATTAATATCTATATTTTTTTTTTATTTTTGTGACCTTAGATCATTAATAATGATTTTATGAATCACAAATTTTATGGTGTACAAAATGTTAGAAATTATGTACTTGATATTATATTTTATTTGATGAGTTTTTGTAACTATACGGTTACATGCCAAAATTATGTAAGACAAAATTACAGCTTCATTATATTTTGATTTGATTATTTAATTATCTTCATATTAAAATAAATATAAATATTTTCTTTATCTCACAGAGGATTAATCTGATGTTAGTGCAATGTTATGTATTCCATTAAAGCTAGGTATTTCTTAAAACTCACCTTGTCACAGCTGTAAAAATTATAATGACACAAAAACTGTTGAACCTTTGCAGTTGCCCAGCATTAGCTAGATTCATACCGCGGACTTGAGCTGAGGCTTTCACTAACAATATAGGTATTATTTCGGAAACCAAAATTGGAGATCTGATCAACCTTCTCAATCGCACAGGGTAGCTCTAGTACTTTGGGAGTTCCTTGGGAGAGTGATTCCCTAAAACAAACAAACAGTTGTGGTATCAGAAACGCACAGTTATTTGTAAATTGGTTTTCCCAAAGCAACTGGAATGGCCACTTTTAACTACCTACCTACTTCAAGGGTTATATTTTGAATGGTTTTAGTTCCGGTGATTAATGTACAAATAGGATATTACTAGTGTATCGCGATTGGTATACAACATGAGATGCCTAAGAGAATTGAAATAAACAAAAATTGGTAGTCCATAAGCTTTTACACGTTATATGTTGAACTTAAAAATTTATATAATTAAGTTTAATATGCTTGTTGTTTGGAATTTACTGTGGCTTTTTAAATACACTACCCTTTGTTGTAGGAATTTGAAATTTTGAACGCAGCCTGGTTCATATGCAGATTGTTGACCGACATCTGTATTTGAATTTGAGGTTTTTTGTTATAGATACTTTTCGTCAACTATTAGGAGCTTGACATTTTTTCTTGAGTATTGGAAACAACACTTTATGTAACAACTTAGAGCACCTCTTCGATGCGGCATTTTTTCTTTTCACTAAAACCCACATTATTTTTGTTTTCCTAAGACGAACCTGGTACAGTGTTTTAGATACAATTCTCGTTGAGGTAGGAGCTTGAAATTTTGGGCTCTTTGAAAATTTTAACACTTTTTTCGAAATAGTTGGGAACTGGGGTTTGGTTCTCTTTGAAGCTTATTTTTGCTACAATCCCATATTTTTATTTGGATACAAATTTAAGCATTTTACGCCCACTTACCGCCGACTAGAGACTTGAAAATTACACCGAAAAAAAAATATTTGCGAATAAAATCAGCTCGTTAAAGACAGTAGAGTCTAGGAATCTCTGCCAGTAATCAAAAAGAAGTGATCTAAGTATATTCCTCTAATCAGTTACAATCATAAGGTTCACAAAATAGCAATCAAACCATTTAATAGCAGATGACCGAATAGGCCAGACTGAAATATAGCCACCCCTACCTAACTTATGTTAAACCAGAAACGTCAGAATATATTAGCACGATGGAATATAAGCACGTTAAAATGCTTGGACTCGCCCAAAATTATTTTTACAGAAACTGTAGATATGAGTAAGCGGATAAGACAGTCATACGCCTTCTCTTGGCCTCTTATCTCTACCGTCTCTGCCACCTCTATGACTGCTAATAAAGAATGAGATATAGATAACTACTGCAATAACTAATTAATATAATTAATTTTTTCCTATTTCCTATTTCTATAAAACAAAATGTAAAAATTATTAACTTGTTACTAATTACCAAATTAATTTTTGCATAAATTTAGCAAAACAGCTTGTTGCTAATTAAATTCATTCATCTTAAACAGTGTAGTAAAATAATTTTCAAAAAAATAAATTTTAACTTTTGTATTTACACGAACCGACAGCACTACCACATATTTGCTTTATAATGATAGAAAGTAGTATTATAAATTTTTTATGCAGCTGTGTATTAGCGCATAATATACACAGTCTACATATTGTTTGCCTTTAATCCTTGAATATAGTGAAGCATCCAACTACATAAATGATAAAAAATCAATTAAATATGCATTTGGTTTTTTATTTTCTAAATGAAGAGCTACGAATTAAGCTTTCCTCTGTGTATTGTGATCAAATTGATCCCAATAATTTTTAAAATAAATAAAAAAACATATTCCGCATTAATTGAGCGAATCAAGCAGACTGTCAAAGCCGCAATTCCTAAACACACAAAAACGGCATTGAATTTAATTGTCAGATAGTTATTATTCTCAATCTATTTAACTTCAAATTACATAAGATAAAATTAATTTAATATGATTATTATACAATATTAGAAAAAAAACCTATACGCATTTCTGTACCCTAATGAGGTCAAGACGACCATATTTTTTTTTATTTTTTTATTTGCTATGAAAAAACATGAAATGCAGCAAGAAATTAATTATAATTGGTATAGTTATTGACATTCAAATTTGAGTCTGATTCAAATTGATATGTATCGATTCATTGATACAACCGATTTATTGGCACTGTCATGTTTCTAATACTTAAATTTATTGTAATATAATAGAATAGATATTGTAAAATATAGATTCATTCAATTGACATCATCAGATGAGTGTATACTTATTACAAATAAATTCAATATCATATTGGATTACAATATTTTAACTATATGCGGGCAAACTAGACTAGATAAATTAGTAAGACATGCAAAAGAAAGACCAAACGATGACTAATTGGTCAAAAATGTAAAAAAAGACTGAACGACGACTAATTGCTCTCTAACACTGATATTTTCATTGACTTGTATATTTTGCTATTTTGTCCTTCACACATCATTCGATCTACAAACTTAAGAGTTTTTTTTGAAAAAATAGCTTTACGTGCTACTTTAAAAGAAAATCACAAAATACTTGGCAGTTCTTGCACAGTTTTAGCTAATACATAGAAAAGAGCAATAAAAATATTTTGGAGATACATTATGGCTTTATCTCTTGAAAACAAATTTAAAATAAAATCTTTACGCACACATTTAAGCATCTCAAGGCCCTGACTGTTATTAAAAATTTCAATTTACACTCAAGCGGTAGTGAAACAAAAAGCATTGAAAATTCCAATGTACTGAAGCAAAATTGTTTTATTTTTTTAATATGACCTATTTCGTTGGTGTTGCAGTCTTTAATATGTATAAAAGTATAGAATGTGGAACTATTCAACCAGCCGAAATCATCCGAATGTAAATTATGCTTACAGAATAATACAAAACTATTTCACACAATAAGCAAAAAAAATTATGAAATGAGTTAATTGCTGAGACTCTAAGCACTTTAATAAAAATTTGCGGTTTAAAGTTAAAAATTTTGATTTGTATCTATTCATCCCGTTTAATGTGAAACAAAGTACTTGCCATTTTATTTAATTTTATCTATATACTAGGGAATTTTTTTGATATAACAGTTTACAAAAAAAAAAACAAAGAAACAAAAATATACAAAAATTGTTCTTAAATCTTGAATCTTTAAAACAATTTATTAACCATGAGATATCGATCTAGATATACTCCTTATTTTATACACTAAATAACAGAAGAAAAAAAAATTAATGTTTAAATCTATAACATACAAACATTTAAACGAACGTACATACGTAAATATATATTTTTTGAAATAAATTTTGTAAGTTTTTTTCCGACCGGATGTTTGCTATAATTTCATCAGCATCATCAATTGTTTCTTTATTTACTTTTGTTTTTGTCAGGAAACAAAATATATTTTATTTTTTTTTTATTTTTTTGTTGTTTTGTTTTTAAATTTAGAAGAAGGTGGCCTATCATCAGGCATCAAAGGAAAGTTAGTAGTATATCAGAAGGAATGGAAAAAAAATGTAGCACACTTTAACAGGATTTTTAAAATGTAAACAGCCTAGTTTTATGTTTATTTAGTTCACAATGATTATCCTGATTCCAGGATCTTTGTTTTATTTATTTATTTTTCATTTTTTTTGTTTACAAAATTTTAACCAATTTTTTATTTTAAAATTTTTTTTTTGATCCAATTTATCTATTTTATGATGGTGAAGTATTTTTTTTTTGTTATTTAAGATTAAAATTGTAAATAGTGGGATAAATGGGTGGTATCATATTTAATCTTCTTTTATTCAAACAAACAAATACAAAAAAGAATAAAAATTCAACTTTTTTTGTTAAAAAGAACAAAATTTTTTTTCTTAGAAGAATAAAAAGAGTTAGTGTTTGTTTTTATATAAATGTGTAATTTTAAATTAAACTATACATATATGTACCGAAACAAAGCATAACATTGTATATATCATAATAAAATATTGTGTTTTGTGACTTTTCTTAGAATATTTTTTAGTAACAGGTATGGGGTTTTTGGTGAAGTTATCTAAGAAATTAGTACAGGAAGTGAACGTTAAACTAATAATAATAAGGATAATTTAGATTTACTTTTAAATTTTTATATTGTTTTTGTTTTTATTTATTTTTGAGAGGAAAAAAATTAGAAATATTTCTATAAATACAAAAGGATATAATTTGAAATATTATATAGAACGTGGATGATAAATGTTTGTTTAAATTAATAACGATAAAAAAAATATTGATTAAAACGAGGTATTGAAGTATTCAGTTCGACTGATGTAAAAACCTCTAATTGAATTTGAAAGTTAAATTCACGTTTTTAATAATTTTCTAAAATAATACCATATTTTTTTAGTTTACGAAAAATTCATCTCAAAAATTCATAAGGGAATTAATTGACTACAACTTAAATGTATTGAAAAATCTCCTCTACAATCTTTCGTGTCATAATTAACGGATTCATATTTGCCATATTAAGTCTAAACTAAAATTAGAATACAAATTACTTCTATATAAAAGCCTAATCAAGCCTATTGGAACTTAGGGATTGCAGCTATAGGGAACGTTAATTCTCTCCCATATTGAAAAAATACAAAGAGCTCAATCCCATATATAAGAACCATAACGGCTGCACCATGGCATATTAAAAAATGCTGACACATGCAACGATTTAAAATACACATAAAAACCGGGAAAGTATCTCACTAGTAGAAATCTACTACTTGACATAGGCCACCCTTGTTAAAAGGGATAAAATGTACTAAGTCATCAAATAAGATCATGTCGGCACATATAATTTCGAGATAGTTCAGGAGTTTACCTGCCGTGGAACGAGCTTTAATTTCACAAACAAAAATAATGTGGAGGTACGGCGAAGACTAACCCTTGCAAACTATTGCTGCTTCGATTTGTTAAAACATGTCGGGTTAAAGCTCCTTTCCCGAAGCACCAAATTACAAATCTACAAAACGCTCTTATACTCCCGGCTCTGCTGTATGAATTAGAATCATGGACAACTGCCGAAGGCCAGTGAGTACACACTTGGTGTCTCAGAAAAAAATTCTTCGTCGGGTATATAGTCCCGAAAACGACGATGTGATCTGGAGTAGACGATATAATGCTGAACTGTCTAACCTGTTCAATTAGGTGGACGTAGTCACAAAAATTAAAGTTAAGAGACTGCAGTGGTTCGGAATTCTAGAGCGGATGAACGAAAATGCTCTAGCCAAGAGAATCTCCGAATCAGGACCCAAAGGTATAAGATGTCAAAATAAACCAAACACTTTCGTTAGATAGACGAACTATCGGCATCTTCAAGTCGTCCCCGTCTCAACCCGTCGATGAGTGAGACCTACATGATCTGTTATGCAAGTAAGTAAGCAATCTAACAATGGCAGGGGTCATTAATTAAATTTATATTATAAGATTTGAAACAAATTGTTAGTTTCTATATAAAAAGATAAAAAGCCAAATGCCATATTAACGCTATTATTCCACGAGGATAAGTTCTACTACTCTCTTTCCGGTCTTAATCAATAATCTTCTTCATTCAACTTTTAATACTATAAATAGTTTTGCAGACTCTAGTAGCGTCCTTTGATTTTCTTCGGAAATCATACACTACGCTCCAGGCTACTCAAATTAAACAAAAAATTTAGGTCAGCACACTTAACCATGATTAATTGGAAAAAATTTAATAGAGACTCCATCTAAATTTTCGGAGTTGTATGGCAGTTACCTAGATCAGTAAAAATTTATAAGAAAACAATACACGTATTTGTTTATCTTTGAGAGTATGTAACTAATTACAAATTTTCAGATCTGTTTTCAATTGTGAAAAATGGTAGAAACAATTTATTTATTTGTTATACAGTATCACAATTTTTGGTGTGAGTCTTATGGTTACCCGATCTGGTTTTTGAAATATGGTTGATTGGTTGCATGGCAAATGTCAGAATCAGTCGGAATTTTTTGAAACCGGCATATCACGGGTTCGATTCCGTGTAACAAAATACATTCCTTAAAAATTTGGTTGAAATCGTTCGATGTGATTCGTAAGAATTCCGGAACAAACATGTACACAAATATTCATTTTTATGTATATACATATAGATATAGATTTATTATTATTATTTTATTTTTACTGCCTTATTTGTTTTTGTTTTCACATATTTAAATTTATATTAGAATATTTTCAACTTTGATTTGTACTTATTTAGATTAACCTGACTTAATAATTTAGAATATAATTTAAGTTGTAAAGGAAAAAATGGCAAGTAAAAACCTTTAATTTATTACTTTTATGCTAATATTAAACTAAGTTTTAACCTAACCTAAAATTAGCTTTGGCTAATGTCTATTTACTAAAATCATCTTAATACTAAACCTTAATTTACTATATCGCTCTTATAGATAGAATAAAATATTTTAAAATAACCCTTACTAATGTTAACTTTATTTTTATACAATTTATTGCAGATTTCAATACAATATGAACGTTGCATTTACCTGTTGTGGCTTAGAAGTTGTCAAATAAGTCTTCAAGACTTCAAATATCAAAGGCTTTTAATTTTGAAAATTTTTTCGAAATAAAAATAAAAATATTGTAGTGTGAAAGTAAAAGTGAAGTGAAAAAATAAATAAAAAAATGTCTATCTACGGCTCTTCTAAAAATGATAAGCTATGCTTATGCAAATCCACAAGCCTTTACATCATATTTGTTACTCAAAATAAATTAAATCAAAAAAAAATATTCGAGATAAGGTAAGAACATTTTAAAAATCTATTTAAGGTAGCGTTTACACATCAATATTCTTCAATATTTATTGACGATTATAGACTGAAGAGAGAGACATTTGTGTCTATACATCAGTTTTTAAACAATCAAACTATTTGTCAGTTTTTTCGTATATATTCACCAAAACTAATATAAGAATAAAAATTTTTTATTCAAGTACCCTGTGAATATAAAACAAATGTAAAATAAAAAAAAAATAAAAAATTTACATATATGAATGTTGCTTAGTTTTTCATTATTCGCCATATTTAATTTTGTCTCTCTCAATATACATATATTGAAGAAAATAGGATATTTTCTATTTTTTTCTTCAATATATATTGATATCAATATGTGTTTACACATCAGTATTTCTTCAATATTCTCTCTCATCACTAAATATTGTCAATATATATTAATGTGTAAGCGCTGCCTAAGAAGTCTTAATACCTAGATAAAGCATTGAAATACTTAAAGAACATCCACAAAACAAAAAAGCTTAAAATGTAGTGCTATAAAACTGTTCAACACTCTACTCTTAGTAAACTAATTAAAAATAGTAAAAACATGGGAATATTTAAAAACAAACTTAAAAATAAAATTAGAAATTTTAGAAATAGTTAAAAAAAAATTTTAAATTATAATATTTTGGAAATGTTTATAATATGAGGTATTGTTTAACAGGTCGGTAGATTAAAAAAATTGAGTAAAAATAATATCCAGTTTATGTGCAAATCAAATGAACATTATTCTTTTCAAAAGATATTACTTCTGGCAAAGTTTGGACTAAATTTAATTTACCAATATGGAAGGGGGTGTTTAAACTATTAATATCTAGAGCTGCACTCAAAAATTTTACAAATTAAAAAAATTCATAAGCAAAATTATTCTACATACAAGCTTTTACTTCAACTTCTATTTGAAGACTAAAAAAAAATCTCTTTTTATTTTGATTTTAGTTTTCATACATTGTTTCATAGAATTTTTATTTATATAGGTAATGTTATTGGTACGATAAAAAAAAATAATACGCAGAACGGATAATAGAACAAAAAATTAAGAAGCATGATTTTTTATATTTGTTTTTATATAAAATAATTAAAGTAATTAAAAAAACAAAACGATTCATGTGCACTACTCTAACATTCAAATTATGAACTACTCTAACATTTAAATTTTCGTCTATTAAAATGTTTGTTTCAAATTTAGCATTTTTTAAATCGTCATTCTTGAGACATCACAATTTCACTAGTAAATAATTTTAATTCAAAATTTTTGTGTTTTATTAAATTTTCAATATCTCTTTATTTCCATAACTACGGAAGAAGGCTTAATTACTTTTAAGTTCAAAGCATCTCTTCACTATATCTTTATTTTTGGGAAATGTAAGGAAAGATTTATTTACTTTGGCTTCATATTTATTGACACAACCCTCTACAAATAATATATAAATTTTAAATAAATCAGATCCTAAAATGGAGCCTTGAGGAACCCCTTTAATGGTTTCCATCCAATCACTATTATTGCTTCCATTAGGAACACATTGCATTCTGTTGGTTGATTATGATTCGAAAAACATTTTTTGGTTATTATTAAAGTTAAGGCTGGAAAGCTTACTTAGTAACCCTGAGGGTCTACATAATCAATGGCCTTTCTTAAATCAATAAAAACACAGCCAGTGTATTTTCCTTCATCCATACTTTTGGTTATGAAATCTGTTAGTGTTATGTTAGCTGCACTGGTATTTGAATACTGGTCGGAACTATATTGCTCTCTGGCTGAAGAATATTATTACTTCTTAGGAAGTTAGTTAACCTATTTTTTGTTATAGTTTCAAATATTTTAGAGTATACTGGGAGTACAGAAATTGGTCTGTAATTAGATGGATCAGTGCTACCACTTGATTTGTAGATGGGTGTAACGAGAGCTATTTTGAAACAGTCTGGAAAATAACATCCCTCGAAAGATACATTTATAAATTTAGATAAGATAGGAACAAGTTTGTTTGAATTTTTTTTTACAAATTTTGTTGAAATTCCGCCATATACTGTAGCAAGTGAATTTTAATGAGTTAATCGCTAAAATTATCTCGTCTGAATTTGTGCGAGATAAATAAAAAATTGAGAAGGTGTTTCGCGAGAAACTTCTAAAAATATTCCGATTAATATTATTTGAGGGAAAGTTTAGATTATCGGTAACTGATGGTGAAATATTCATTCATCAAATTGGAAATATTTTGGGTTCATTAAAAGATTTATTATTGTGAATTAATAGATTTTATTTGATTGTCTGTATTTGTCAAGTCTTTCTTAAAAAATCATTTTTTTGTATACATTCCATAAATTATTAGGAGTTTCTGGCTCTTTGGCTAATAGATCAGAGCAGTATTTAGATTTAGTATTTTTCCATACCAAATTAATTAAAATTTTGATTGTGATTTTCTGGTAACTTAAAAATTTGAAATGTGACAGTCTTTCTATGGACTTTCAGGACTGTTTAGGACTTTAGGAGTGTTCGAAATGTTCATCTCCATGACTATTCGTTAAATTCAATTCAATCATTACTCATTCCATTGTTAATTTTTTTATTTTATATAAGCTTGCTTATGCGATACAACACAAATACAACAAAACACTTCTTATATTTGTAGGAAATGGAAAAGGGTTTGATTTATCTTGAACATTTTTATTTTCTTCTTCTCTTTTTTTTTCTATTCTATTCTATTATTTACTTTTTTATTCATTTTTAAATTTATTGTTGAAATACCGGATAGGAGACTGCCGTAACATTATTTACAACATTTTTCAAAATAAAATTTTGTACCATAAATCATAATAATTTTTTTTTCTTCTCTATTTCGAATAAAAAATGATGTAACAAATAAAAAAGGATAACTTATGTATAGATGGTGGGGATTTAAAGGAATGATAATATAGGATTTAAAATGTTGAAATGAATCAAAACAAAAAAAAATAATAGCAAACTAGGAGAATTCCTCAAATGAGTTCTAAAATTTTAAATGAATATTGTGTGTGTGCGTGTGTGTGTGCTTAGAGATATGTTCAATTCAAGTTTTGATTAGGGTTACATCATATGAAGGAGAAAAAAGATTTTTCGGATTCAGATCTTTTAGATCAAGTAAGTTTACTTATTTTATTTTTTTTTAGCAAAATTTATGTTTTGATTGTCCTGCCTTTTTTTTCTGTTTTTTTTTTTCTTTTGAATTTTTCTACATCCTTCTTTACATTTCTACAGCTTGTTGTTGTTGGAATTCTTTATTTCTTAAATAAATATAAAATAAATATAAACAAAAAATTGATAAAAACAAAAATTATTTATATTAGCACTTATATGTGGTGAACCTTGAACTTAGTAAGTAGATAGCTAATAAAACCCATTACAATCAGTTCTAAATATATTTGTTTATATTAATGTAAAAAACATATACAAATGTACAAATATGCAAAAGTTAGAAGGATTTCCGCTTAAAGTTTTATATTTTTAAAACTGTAAGATATAAATTTTTTTGATTTGTTAGGTTTGGGTATATACAGAGTGCCCTACAGAGATTTAATATATGAGTTCGGAATAAATCTGTGATATATGTTTAAAAGTGATAAGTTATAAAACTGATTTGCAACAGTTAAAACAGTGCATAAGAAGAAAAACATAACTCGTTCTACTGTTTTTAAAGCTGAAATCTGTACTATCGATGATCTATCGACTGGTCGGCATTACAATATAGTATAATAGGGGACAAATGTGCTGCTTTAAAAGCTCCGGATTCCACATTTTAGGTGAACACAGTTACTGTTAGGTGGAATCCTGGGCATAAAGGAATACAAGGTTATGAAGAAACAGGTGTACTTGCAAATACAGCAGACGCAAAAAGTCAATTATTAGGACCACAGCCGAGTCTTGCTCATTCAAACACCTACTTACATTCTTTTCAAGTTGGAAATTAGAAACCTAAAACATATGTGATAGTTGCTAAGGTCTTACGCAGTCTATAGCCTTTTTCAAACTCACTATCCACCGATCAAGTCAAGTAATCAAGGAGACTAGATCCAACGTCAGAGCACTGACATGGTTAATTACAGTTCATGGCATTCGGCATAGAAGAAGTGGATTTCTCCTCTCATATTCTATTTTCCTGCCATAAAGCCATAAATATTTACAGGAATACACATCGCTCAATTCTGAAATTGATCTCAAAGCAATAATTGCATTCATCAAGGATATAGACTTGCAATTCTAAGATAATGAACAGAGAAGTGCAATAGATCTTAAGAGGTCGCGTTTTACTAGAACTATCCTTAAAAAAAATTTTAAATGTTTGATCATCAAGGAATTCAATATATTTGATCGTTACGTTACCCTCTGAAATTTCAAATTATTTGGTTGAAAGAACTAATCGAAATAATCTCAAAATCGTTGAGTTGTTCCATATTCCATTTCACAAAATATGACCCGATCACTAGAATGCCAATAGAAAGCTAATCACTCTGCTAAAGCTACTTCTAATCTTTTAATCGTTAACTGGATGTTTTAACTCTTGAAAAAATGTATATATAGTGGCTGAGACTAACAAACAACTTTATTTTTTTTATTTTTGTTACTTACTTACGAGTTTGTTTTAGAGTAACATTTTGTTAATTGAAAAAAGTACGGTACCAATGTCTGAACCATTTTCCAACCTAGATAGACATTTAAAAGGAGACCGAGCGAAATTAAATATTTTTTCAAACTTTCTTAATTTTCAATTAGAATTTTCAATTTAAAATTTCACACCATGTATGAGTAATAATAATTTTATCAAATTGCCGAAACTCACTCATTGCTGAAAAAATTAAATTCAAATGCGGTTATTGTCCGCGGTTGTTGTTTAAGTTAAAAGATATAAAAAAATAAAATATAGTATCAAGGATAAATTGAAATGATGGGAATCAGTTAATAATAAAATCAAATATGATTTTTTATCAAACCACCTCGAATTTCCAGGAGAAGGTGAATCTGAATCTGTAAAATATTAATGGTATTTTACTAACCCTACATATAATATGTAGCAAGTACTTGTAGCAATTTTCGCCTTAATAGACGTCTGATGTACTTGCTCTAAGCATTAATTTGAAAGTAGTATTGTACATCTACAGTCAATTATAAATAAATGACACGATAGATTTCTACAAGTTTCCAGCTTAGATAATTTGAAACTCGTCTTATAAAAAGTGTGATTAGTGGGTGTCTGTCATAAAAATTTTTTTTTTGTAAATCTCATATGTTTCCATTCTCACATTTAAACTATTTAATAATTGACTATTGTTCTACGAGCTTTTAAATTTTTTTTTACATTTTACTTTTTATACACACTCTGTACAAAGTATTTCAATAACAAAAAAAAAGGTAAAAATTATAATTTTTTTTTTCAGTTTTCACAAAGCTAACAAGGATATTCATAAATTCATTAATTAGGATTGGGTTCTCATCCTAAACTCTATTAAAATAAAATTCGGTATTATTGTGGTTGTTATATTTAAGGATAAATTTTGACCTAAATTCCAATGGATTTTTTTTTATGTTTCTTTTTTTTTTATTTGTTGCTGTTTTGTTTATTTTCAAAAATCATTCCAAGTAATTTAAGCTTTTATTATAAAATATAGTTTTTTTTTATATGTGATTGTGTTAAAAAAGGATATTTTTTTAAGGATAATTTTTGGAATTTTATTAAAGAAAAAAAGAAACCAAAAATCAAAACATATGTTAGAGATCATATTAATGTGATGAAAAGTGTGAATTATTTTTGTGATTTTCAAAAATTTAAGGTTTTATCTAAAAAAATTTATAGTATCATATCAATCATCTATACAAATTAATTAAGTTTATTTATTTATTTTTATATATAGAAATTTGTATATAAATTTTATTGAAATTTGTATTTGATGGAGAATTATATTTAATCGTTCAAAAAACCAAAGTTATATAGATGAGGTTTAGTTTTAAATGAATTAATATCATACAGTTGAAAGAGTTTGAAATACTTGAATAAACTTCAATTAACAAAACCACAAAATTTTTATATGATATAATAAAGTCTGACTGGTTAACAGTTCTGTTTAACAATTTGTCAAAAAAAAAAAATTTCATACAAATAACCATCAAGTAGCATCACGTGCATTTTAAATGTTTGGAACTGATTGTGTAGCTTACATATTAGTTTTATGAAATTACATATTAGTTGATGAAAATCAATATCAGCATTGTCCACCCCCGGTCAATTTTGAAAATATCTTATGATTATGTATTACAAAACCTATTATTTTCTATTTTTAATTTATATCAAAAGTGTTTCGTTCCATCTTAAATTGAGTCAAAATATGATAAAAATATAACAAAGTTCAATATTTTTTATTTTCAAAAGAAAGTCCAGTACCCTTTGTCATTGGGATATAATAAATGGCAAAAAATAATTGAGAGTATAATCTGGTAAGAAATTAAATAAAGTGAAGCTATTCTATTTAAGAAGGCTTAGTTCCTGACAATAGCAGTAGTTTACCACAGTTAATTAGTTGATAAGCCAATAATTTGTTAAATAAATACTCGAAATATTGTAGATTGTAGTGTAAAATGGCAGGGCCGTACTTAATTAAGCACGAAAAGGTGATTCTACTTAAGTTACTGTAAAGTGTAAACAAAAAAAAAAAAAAAAAAGGAAAATGTACGTTTACCGTACTTTTAATTACAGTGCCCGTTATAATATTTCATTTGAATTTTGAATGAAATAATATTGTTGTTGGTTAAAAGTTAATTATTGCTTTTTAACTTTTTAATAAATTTTATAATTGGATATTAAAAAAGATACTCTTACAGCAAATGAGCAAATTGCTCACACTGTCCATGATAAAAAGCATGATAATGCTAAAACTATCAGATTAATCCGACTATTACAGTCGTTAATGCTATACTTATAACTCCATTATATGATAAAAGCTTCGCAAGATATATCAACAACTTATATTTGCTCGTGGACGGAACTTAATTAGTTAAAGGTTAGAATGAAATTACTTCCACTGTTTATTACTGCCTCCCAAACACTAATTTATCTGAATAATGTAGAATTTGATTGATATCTGACGGATGTGCTGGTCAGAATAGAAATATGAGCATGGTTGGATTGGTATGTAAGTGGTTACAAGCTACCGCTCTTTCGCTCCTCCGTTCCTACCGAGTTTTCAGAAGAATTAAAAAAAATCATCTGAAGGTTGGAAGTATTTGTTACAGAATATTCTGGAATATTTTTCTAATTACGGCACGATATTTAGATTTGGTTTTAGCTGTGCTATTTTTCTATTTTGCTGCTTTTGATTTTGATCGACTCATATATAAAATATATTGCAATAAGTAAATCATTATCATCTTTCATCGTTATATTAAAACGTTAGACTTAATTTTATTTGTAGTTCGCATTCATTCGATTCGATTTAATCACACATTCTCTACCAGTTGGTAATTATTAGCTTACTATGTTCGGGGTATCCCTATAAGTATTTTATTAAGTAGTGGATTGTTATCAAAAATATTTTTATAAATGTCTGGCCCTTCTTAGACTTAGTGATTTAACAAACTTCATTTATAAAGTCATATAATTCGTTATTGATTATTCTTATTGTATACCTATTGTTACCGAGGCGTACAAAACAGAAAACAGAAACCATAACTAAGCATTTGACAAAAATTGATTTAATGAAAAAAATTCAACCAATTTTTAATTTTAAAAATGTTTGATGGGAAGTAGGATAATATTCTTTTTCTTCATTAAACAAAGTCTAATTTCACACTTTGTTATAATATTATTCACACATCAGATTTGTATCAAACTTTTATTAGGTCAATCCAAATCTGCAAAAGAAAATCTAATGACGCTGCCCGACATAAAACGAGCCATAAAAAAATCAAAACCTCTAAAGAAAATGGTGGTAAATCGTTTTCATGGAAAATTCAGTAGAAACATTACAAGAAAATGCTTCGAATAAAAATGGCGGAGATACATTTGTATTAAAACTAAGAAAAAAGTAATTGGATTAGGATAACGATGTGAGTCTCTACAATATGAAGCTTCAATTCGGCTTATGTTTAATTTAGAATATTTATTTTTTCCGTCATAAAAATTTCAAAATATTGACCCACTCTGTACTTATTCAAATTCTATTTTTGATGGAAAATAGGATATATCTAGAATCTATGTATACTTAGAGGAATATAGTGTAAAAATCTAACTTCTCTTAGATATATAGGTGGATGGAAGTGATTATTTTAGGTGTTGCTGAAAAATTAATTAGAATTTAAATGTGCTTTTTTGGTCACGATTTGAGTGAGCCATTTGTTGGTGTTGGTTGAGATATAGATCGCAAATATACTCTAAATTAATATAAGCCCTAGTTTACATATCAATACTTTAATATTATGAACAAAGTTGTTGAAAGTATTCTGTCCAAGTACTTGCAGTTTCGAATACAGTTTAACTAATTAACATAACGTAAAAAGAAGTGAACTCCACAAGCAATCTGAGTACTAAGAGAGACAGAGCAAAACAAAATTATATTATAGGCGAATTTTAATCAAATAATTAATCAGAGCAGTACACAATAACAACGCAAATCAAAGCAATGCATATGAAATAAATTCAAAATTTCAATGTGATTAAAATTCCAAATCCATATTAACTCCTTAAAAAATTCAGCACAGAATCCCATCTGTCTAATATTTTCAATTGATAATCTAGGTGCCACAGTTAAAAATGAAAATGTTGAATTCTATGAGGTGAAACAAAAAAAAAACACTTCTATTATTATCAGTACTAGAGCCACCATGTAAATTAGATTAAACTACCAATTAGATTACTAATTTTGCTTCCTGCAATAATTTCTATATATTGTTAACTTCTCATTAAAGTTTAAAGAATATTTTGATTTTACTAAAATTGGTTACCTACCTAAGTATTATTATATTTATTATGTTTAAATCTAAGGATTTTTTATATATTTATCATATTTTGTATTGAAAATAATTGTTACATGAATTTGTAACATAGGTAGCTATTATCTCTAAGCTATATTTGACTTAAATAAAATCAAATCAAATTACAAAACATAAAAACTATTTGTTTTTGATAATCAGATTTGTTTTTACTGATATGTTTAGATTTATGGAATAAAAGTCGAGTTTCCTTTCACTAATCATTTGTATTTATTTTGCAAATATCGATATTTCGGAAGCAACTTACTTCCTTCATGAGTGCTTTGCGACCTAATGATTAGTGAAAGGAAACTCGACTTTTATTCCATAAAAAAAAATAAAAACTATATTTTAATATTAATTTCATGTTATGATCTTGTTTGGGACATTTTTACTATTTTATTTAATACTTATAACTATATATTATTTTTTTAATTCCCTTAGGTGGTGGATTATGTACATTAGGATTGCCAGCTGTGCGTTTTTTGCGTCTTAAAGTGTATTGAATTTAGGAATATAGAACATATAAACGAAAATAGGTTTTAAGATAATTATTTCTGCCCTATGCTCCACGGATGAGGTTACAGGACTATGACGGTGTAACCATCACGTAGAAATAAGGTGTTCAATAAATAAATTAAAAAAAAAAAAATAGTAGTAGCTGGTAGTACATAGATCAACCACCACTTTTCAATCTATAGTTCATTAAATAACTATTATAAAATGACAATACTATTATACTAGAGACCCCTATTTATTAATTATAATTCAAGTTAAAGCCAAATTTAACGTTTTTAACAAAACAGGGATTTAAATATACTGATACTTTTCACTATCAATCAGTAAACAGTCATGTTTTAATAAGAAGTAAGCTATGGTTTGGTATGGTTTGAAAAAACAAAATACTTCTTAATTGCCATGTCCTTGCTACCTTTTCCCTATATTAAATCAATATAATTTAGTTTTTTTAGAAACTATTTTTCAACTGTGAAGTCCACCGCTAACTTCTACTGATCAGGTCTTTTTTTTTAAGTTCACCATTACAGTAAAAGAGGAAGCAGCAAGAAAGCAACTGTTGAAATCCTAAATATTAAACTCGTTGTATATTATATTTGAGAATAGGGAATTTTAATAATTTAATTATATTATTTTTTGTAAACTGTTTGAATTAAATAGTAAATAAATAAATATAAAGATGATAAAAATTTAGTGCCTATAAAAATTTTAGTGATTTCACTGTTGTTTTTAATTTTTTTTTTATTGAAACGCTCTATATAAGCAGTAGCACTCATGAGTTCACAAAATGAAATAAATAAATAAAAAAATATGATAGCCCAAATAGAAATTTAGATTGAAATTAAGATTGGTTGTTGCAACAGAAAAAATTATTTTAACTCTTTTAAACTGCTATAAATTTTTATTTATAAAAATGTATAAAAATCCTGTAACTCTGAAAAATATAAAAAGAAATTACAAAAAATAAATGATTTTTCCATTCAGTTTTATTCAAACGTTTTTTAAAATAGTATTAAATGAAAATCTTTGCTCTTGTAGCCAACAAAGTTTTTTTAGTATTTCAAAGGATTGGTAATACTAAGTTTATTCTACTCCTGAAACTATATGGGTATATTCTTAATTTATTGTGAATATTCTTTTAAATTTTCCATTCCATTCTATATTTCTTTTTTAAAAAAACACTAAGCTGATAACAAATTTAAAGTTTGTACAGCTTTAAATTGATAAATCTTTCTTTTTTATTTTTGTTGTGATTGCAACCCTAACAGGTAAAATTTTATTATATTTTTTTTTTAAAATAAATTACTGCTAATACAAAAATAATAATCATTATTGTAACTAGATGTGAATTTCGTACATACATATTGAAAACCACGTTAATCATAAAAATAAAATCATGATTCGTGGTTGTAATTATAATAAAAATGAAACTAGCTATTCTTAATACTTTTTCCCCACCCACAAATGCTTCTTAACGTGTTATCCTTTTCTTCCATTTTCTTTTTTGTTATAGTTTTATACTTATTTTTTCTACTCTTAAATTTGATTAAGGTATGCGTCATTAAACTTATATGCAATTACATTAATATTTTATGGATGTCAAGATTCAAGTGGTTGCATTCACTCATTTTTTTTTTCTGCTTTCTTCAACGACGTTTACCTTCAAGATATTTTCAAAATATCTGTCTGGGTAAAATTTAAATATTTTTATGATACCTTCCATCGTTCCACACCCAATTGAAATTTTATTTTAATAAACTTTTTTATAATGTATTATAATGTATTTTTTAATTATAGTGTATTTCGAACATATTTAATATTACAGTTACAGGGTGATTCAATGTGTGAGTTCTATTTAGAACTGTTATAATATGGGATGTATTCCGAACGATGTAATCCAAACATATTTCAAATTATATTTACAGCGTGATTCAGTGTAATATATATCTCAATATTTTAAATATATCTCTCTTTTATAATAGAAAAATATAATGTTTAACGATGTGACAAATATAGGACCAAATATTTTGGAAGATAAAATTTGTGTTTTCTACTAGAAGACAATTAGAACGTTTGCGATACTGGGCAGAAAAACAGTAATAATATGTTTTGTGAAAATAAAAAGATGATTATTCAATGTGACATTCTAAATAAATTCTTATAATAACGATGAGTTCCAAATAAATATAAAATGATATAAGCAGGATAATTTAATTAGACCATGAGGGAAGTTTAAGTCATTTTCATTTTGTAAATATGTTTTTTTTCGCTACAGATAAGAGTTATTTTAATAGTTTATATTTATTGTGGGGAAAATACAGTAGAGAGAATGTTTGTGTGTGAAAACTGTATGTATCAAAGAACTTTAATTTCACTATAAAGGCGCAAAGTGACACGCTCTAACACTTAATTTGCTTCAATTTCGATTACTACAATTAATAAAATATACTAGTAATTTGTTTATCTTTCTTTGATTAGTTTCATTAGTTGCTCTTTTCAACTAACTTTACAACCAGTAGGCAAGACGTGTTTGTTATTAGTATTTTCGAATGGATTAAAATGCTTAAACATTGTTTTTTTCACAAATCGGATTTGGATTTGAATTTAAAAAATTAATTTATGAATCAGAATACAATTGAGTATACTGTTATAATTTGATAAATATTATAATATTTATCACTACTGATCTTATAAGCGCTTCTATGATCAAAAATTAGAATTATAAAGCTAAATCCAAATTCAAATCCAAAAATAAGATGAATTCAGATTGTTGTTTTTGTTTTACATGTTATAATTCTAAATCCAAATACAAATTCGATTCGAATTTTGTGAAGAAAACACAGCTATTATTTAAAACACTAAATGGGATAAGTGTATGATGGATGCCAGATGGTGCAGATTTAGTAAATCAGGAAGAAAACATGTGGAAGTTAACGAAAGGAGGATTGCGGTGAATAATAATAAAAAGTGTTAATATTTTTGGATTCATAATGTTTTTCAATTCTTTTTATTTCTTATTCGCATACCGGCGGATATTGAATGATTGACTGAAGAACCAATTGAATAACAATCTCAATACTACAAAACAAATATTATCACATGTGATGTGCTCGAAATTTGAAGTTTATTAGAAAACATCTGTGCGCTTATAATGGTCTTCTTTTTATTGGGATTTCCAGATAGACGCATTGATTAAACTTTATTTGCTTTGAATATATTAATTTATTACCTAAAACTTCCAAAAAGATATGATATTCCAAAAGAATTAAAAAAGAAACATTTAAAATTCATTGTATATAGGTTTTTAAATGAGTGAAGTACGATATTCCGACGAAAAATGACCACCAACCAAATACCTATCAACCCAACTGCAAATCCCTTATTTATTGAAATTCCAAAAATGCTGTTCTTTTTACAGTAGAGGTAGTATAATTTTTTGGTTGTCGGAATGTCGCTACATATACAGTTACTTAATATAAATCCGAAATTTAACTGCAAATTAATAAACGATGATATTAATAATTTTTCGATAGAAAAAAAATCAAATTTTCATCTTCTATTGAGTTTGAATCACTCTGTTGTTTAAATACATAATAATAAGAATTTAAAATTATAGTATATTGTTGTTGTTCTATTAGCTCAATTAATTTGTAATTATTAACTAATTTAAAATGATTTGAAATAATCTGATAAAAATTTAAATAAATGTGAAAAAATATTTCATTTTCATATTTAATAAGAATTTTATAACGTAATTTTAAGTTAGTTTAAGAGAAGGATATTATTTTATGTAATTAAATTTAATATTTTTTTAAATGCTAAACATTATGTTCAACTATTATGAGTATGAGTCAGTAATAATGAAATTAAAGTAACAAATGATGTGGGATAATTTACGACAATTTTTGACTTAAAAAGCAAATATATACACGGAATTTGGTATTAGTCTGAGTGTGGATTATCCTGTCGACGTAATAAGGCCAAATGTTTTAAGTTAACCTACATCATAATTATTTAAAATAAAAATAAGTTATATTTGTAATTTTAAAATTACGGCTTTAAGTTATTTTGCGGCCTTATACTTCAGAAAATATTAATTTTTCCAATATTTATCATTTAACGTATCGTGCAAGAGAACTTTTACAGGTTTGCTAATAAAAAAATACTAAAAGATTACTTCTAAGTTGCGACCTTGCCTATATATTGAAATTTGAAATTTTTCAGGTTTTATATCAGCATTTTTGGCTGTATGTTATAAGAGCATTCAACCAATTCTCTGCCTTATTTATTTTAATATTTTATACTAGTAAGTAAGAGTAAAATTTTATTCATAATAAGAGCTAACAATAGTAATGGCAATGGTAAACAAAACAATGAATCATGTAAATTTAAATTATTTATCCTTCGGGTGAAAATTATCTGCCCGAGAATATATTTCGATTTTCATATAAGTTGGCCTTAACGTATTCACTTTGATTACATGTTGCAGTTATCTGAGGTATTATTTTATTTACTATACTTGTTTAACGTTTTGAATTCTTCATAGGTACAATTGGGTTGACTTATGGAGCAAAATATTTTTTTAAATGTGTTTCTTTCGATTTCTTTCAGTTTAATGTTATCTGACTTTTTAACGTGCATAAATTAACGTTCACATATGACATGTTGTTTATATGTACATAAATTGGGTCACGGAAATTTCATATGCTAAAAATAAGGCTTAAAAATTACCTGATGTAGAATTCAACGTTTTCATTAATCTCCTGCTTCTTCCCACTCCATTCAGGACGCATTGATAATATAGTTCTTTTACACGTCAGATTTTTGATGTGCTTTTTCGTAGCTCTAACTCGCAAACAAAATTAAAGAGTGTGGTAAAAATAAAAATTTTACTAAAGATGGTATAGTATAGTTTCGAATTTCATCATCGTCTTTCATCTGAATTAAGATCGTGGAGTTTTTAAGCTATATGAATTTTTCCAACTTTTCTTCAACCTAAAAATTGTCAATTTGGCGTATGCCACAAACCAACCCCATATGGACGTCTCACCACCAAATATTTCCGCTGAAATCATTCTTTTATGAAATAATTCTCATATAAAAGAAATTTTTCTATTTATAAATTTTTGTACTACTCTAGATGAATTAAACAAAACTTCCTTAAATACCTCCAAGCAATTTGAAACCCTCCATATAATTCTATAATAATGAACTAAAACTAAAAATTTTCATTTTTATTTGAATTTGTTTTTCTAAAAGAACATTTTTTATTTTTCTAAAAACAAATAAAATAAAATTCTTTTCTTAATTTTGTAAGGTTGTGGTCAATAATAAATAAATTCCGAAACGGAAATTCATTTATAATGCGATCAGATTCTTTAAAATAATCTTTACAAAAAATTAGTCGAACCAGAAACTAATAAATGGATGATAATAAGGAAAAATAAAAATAATATAACAAAAAAGACATATTTTAGAAAATAAGAAGTGTTCAAACAAAAAAATAATAAAAAGGAAGAGCGGAGAGGTTTTTGATATAGTCTTTTATTGTAAAACGAAATTCTATTTTCTGGAAGGTGTATTGAAGATATTATTTTCCGGTCGGTAGATTTTAAAAAAAAAAAAAACTGTTTGATAATATAATTGGCAATTATTGTAGATTTTTCAGTCAGTTAACTAATTTGAAATTATGTACCATTTTTAATGTCTTCTCCTTCTTCTATTGCCATTTCCACTTTTGGAAGCTAAACGATAACGTGAATTATTTTTTTACTCGTCATAAATTACTATTATGCTTCTGGCATTTGGCTGTGTGGACGAATTTTACAATTGTTCTTAGCCCAGTTCACATAATTAACTGTAGTTGTTCGTACATGTCATTCCTCATTATATGGCCAAAATAACTTGTCTTTCTGCGTTTGATAACTTGGATTAGTTCAATATCATTTTCTATTATTCTGCGAACCTCGTGATTCTGTAGCACGATGCGTTAGATATTTTCAGCAACACATTTCAAAACATTTTTATTTATATTCTTCACAGTTACTTAGGTAGAATTACGTTTTCGTGCTTAATTAAGTATACGGTACTGCAAGTTTTACTACATATTTAGTCTTTTCATTTTTAAAGTCCAAGCTGTTACACCATACAAAAGTACTGGCCAAGCTTAGCACTTTAAATAACGCAGTTGAAGTCTGATGTTTATATCCCGATTTTAGAAGAGTATCTCTGGCTAGATCATCTCGTTATTTTTATTCCATATTTGATCTGCTAATCCAGATTCCAATCTTCGCCAATAATCAAATATTTAACAAAATTATTTTTAGGAATTGTTTTGTTCTTTACTAGAACTCATCAGTACGTATTTCTAGTGTTAGATTACATATACAACTTTTGATTTTGATTTTGATTGATTTTATAACTTATTAAAAAATGTCATTTAATAAATCAGTGAGTTATAAAAATCAACCAAAATTTCATTCTAGTAATATTATGATGAAGGAAACAATTTCTAAAAATAATTGTATTTGTTAACAACACAAATAATAATAATAGTTCTAGATACAATGGTGATATAAGTTTGTATCTATGTGACTAGATTGATTATTAATGCACTGAACTTGTTGTTTTTATTAAAAATAAAATGAAATGGAAATTTTAATATTTTCTAATTAAAAAAATTATAATTACATAAATTTATTTTACAAAAATTTAAAACTAGTGTCGCGTTCGATTAAGGAGATCGTGACGACGGTGTCAACATCGATAAAATTATTTCTTCTACTAACTCTAATACTTTTGGGTTTTATGCTTTCACTTGTACACTATTGGTGAAATTTAAATGATTGATATTGATCCTGTATTATGGATATAAAGATTAAGTTACCTTAGGGATAACAGCGTAATTATTTCGGAGAGTTCATATTGATGAAATAGATTGCGACCTCGATGTTGGATTAAGATTAATAATAGGGGAAGTTTCTTATTATATTAAGTCTGTTGGACTTTCAAATTCTAACATGATCTGAGTTCAAACCGGCGTAAGCCAGGTTGGTTTCTATCTTTAAATATTTACAATATTTTAGTACGAAAGCACCAAATATTGGAAATTTTTTTTTAAAAAGGTTGAATTTTATTAACTACTATTTTGGCAGATTAGTGCCATAAATTTATAATTTATATATGTTTACCGTTGTAAACAAAAGTGTGATGAAAACAAGAACTATTGTTCGATTATCGATATGGGGAAAGTCAGTATAATAAAATTTCTGCTACATTAAAAAAACATGATATATTAACGATCGAATCTAATAATAATAATCTTCACAGAAAACTAGTTAACAACAAAATTGAAGATAAACAAATATCGCAAAAAAGTGGGGTTTACCAAATTCATTGTGATAATTGCGACGCGATCTACATCGGTCAAACAGGTAGGAGTTTTAATACTAGAATGAAAGAACATAGAATGGGTATACAACAAGGGAAAACAACAACAGAATTAAGTGAACATTGTATATCCGAAAACCACAAGTAATTCAAAACCTTTACATCTAATCAGTAAAGGAAAGAAATTAGATTTTTATGAAGGCTTAGAAATTAAGAAAGCAATAAAAAATAAACAAAACATTGTTAATAATCAAATATAAATTAATAATTTAAATTCTTTTGCTATTTATGATTGTATTTTCAATTATCAAAAAATTTATTATTTGTTACTTGAAATCTAAGTTCACTTTAAATTTAAAATTTTCAGTTTTAACATGTAAATCTTTACCTGTTTAAATTTTTGTATTTAATGCTTCTAATATTTTGTTTTGTATCCATTTATGATCCATGATTATGATCGAAATGTCGAAATACGTGTCGGAATAAAATAATTTTGTGAAATTAACAAGAGTCTTTAATTTTTTAAGAAGTATCATAATTTTTATATTTTTTATGTTCATATTTAGACGTGACCTTTACTGTGTTGGTTATAACTTCCACAACAAAATGTTGCATATCATTTAAATTGTCAGCTGACAATAAAGTTGTATCGTTTGTTCAATTTATTTGAATTCTTTTACGCATACTACTAACATTTTGTTGAAAAATATGTTCTAAGTACAAGTTAAACAACAATGGTGACAGTATAATTAACTTGACGAACACTTCTATTAATTTCTAGAGAGTTTGCGACGACGTTATTGATCTGAATTTCTGAATTTTACTGCCAGGAAAGATTTCTAATGCATTGTACTTTTTACTTTTTATATCACATTGCATATTTTTACGGTTTCGTATCAGTGCTGTTATTCCCGAATTGCGTGTTCTTCATTGCATCCTTGCATTTCTTGTATAACCGATTATGTTATAATCAAAAAAAAATAAAAGTATGACTCATTAGGCTGGTAAGTATATATTCATTAAATCTTTTCTTTATCTATTTCTATACTGCATTAAATATTTTTTCCATAATGCCGATGTTTTCTTCATTAATCAGCTTAATTATCTAATTGGGTCCTGTTATTCTTTTATGATTTAACTGCCCTTAGAATTACAATTCTTTTTATATATATATTTATTTATTTATATATCAGTTTACGTGCATATTAATATGCAGACAAACTCCTTTCCCTTTCGTGAAGTAGACCTACTATTCTTTATTGTCACCTATTTCATTCTAATGACAGGATATTGGATCAGGTTGAAAGACAAACAGAGCATTTCAATTGTATAGCGATTAACCTGTGACGCCCTACCTACTGCTCCACCCACCTTATCAATTCTTGTTGTAGAAGTAGGATTTGTGTAATTATGTTTGTTAAATTTTATGATTAACAAGAGTCTCCAAATGTGTATTGTTTGATGCCCAAAAAGAATGAATTGCAAAAACAAAAATACAAAGTACATACTTATGGATTGAGTTGATATCACTCACTGAATCAGTTATTTTGAATCAACGTGAGATATCGAAAGAAAGATGTTTTAATAGACTAAAATCAATAGTTTATGTTAGGTCGTCCTTCTGTAGATAATAATGTTTTTTTTTTTTTTTTTTTTTTTAAGTTAAGCCAAACACTAGGTTGCCAAACGATACCTTTATACACGAATATATAGCTTGGACTAATTGAGGATTGTAGAAAGAAAAATATCCCTTTGATCAGTAGGGACATTTTGAATAAATTTATTAATATTACTGTTGAACTTTTGTAGATTGTACGTAGATATATTTTTGCATTGGGGAAACACGTTTGTTGGAATATGGTTCCACATTCGAGAAAATTTTACTACAAACGAATTCCCATAGCCAATTTTGAGCCACCTTGGAATTTGCACTGAGTAGGGGTGGGCACTTGATGCCTCTCTTGTTCTTCGGCGGAAATGTTTGAGAGGTGGCATTAGGGTTTGTATTTCATCTGAACAAGTGCCTAAACTTACGAGATATCTATAAAATATGGAAAGTGCTCCAATAACACGACGATTTTCAAGTGGTACAAGGGAGGCTGTCACATTAGGGTTGTCAATAAGACGAATGGCACGCTTTTGAACTTTGTCAAGAAAATTTAGTGCGGTTCGTGATGCACCGGCCCATATATGTGAATTGTATTCCTTGGGTCGTATGTATGATTTATAGATATTTAGCATGTCCTGGGGAGAAAAATACGTTTTGCAGCGACTCAAAAAACCCAAACATCTCGCGGCATTTTTAGCAATGTCAAAGATATGGTCATTCCATATCATTTTATTGTTGACCTTCATGCCCAGGATATTCAAGTGTTCAGTTCGCTGAATACGCACACCCACGAATAATAGAGTGGGGTTAAATGGGGTAGTTTTGCGCGAGACTAGACAGCTTTGAGTTTTGGAGGTGTTGAACTCAACTTTATTACTTTTCCCCTAGTTGAAAATAATAGCTAGGTCATGGTTGAGCGTGCTGACCATGATGCTACGTTTAGTATCAGTAACTGGTATTGTAGCATGTGATTTTCGAAAAAAATCGAAGGATGCTACTAGAGTGCTGTCGTCTGCAAAACTATGGATAGGATCGAAAGTTGATTGGAGAAGATCATTGATAAATATCAAAAAGAGAGTAGGTGAGAGAACTGATCCTTGAGGAACACCAGCGTTAATATGATTTTTGTCGGATATGAATCCGTCAATTAAGACACGAATCGAACGATTCGAGAGCAAATTTTCAATCCATTTTATGAAAACAGAACCCAGGCCTATAGCTTGGCATTTGGATAAAAGAGCGCAGTGTAAGACTCGATCAAAGGCTTTTGAAATATCCAGTGTTACAGCATTAGATTCGCCAGAGTTGTGAATGCTAATGTTGAGCTTCTCGCTAAGGCAAGTCATTAGATCGCCAGTGGAGCGTTGTGATCTAAAACCATATTGCCTATCAGTAATGATACCTTTGCATTCAAGATACTTCATTAGCTTTTTGTTGATAAAGATCTCCATTACTTTGGAGATGATCGACGTGATGGCTATAGGTCTGTAGTTGGAGGGATCGCTTTTGTCACCTTTTTTGGGAATAGGATTAGCATGCGCAATTTTCCATTGAGTTGGATATTTACCAGTGGAGTATGATAAATGAAAGAGATTGCGCAGCGGTTTAGAAATAGCGAGGGCAATGTGTCTCAGGACCATAGCTGGAATCCCATCAGGACCGGTCGACTTCCTTATAATATCCCTATATTCATAAGAACTTTCACTACAGTGCGTGTTCTAAAGTCAACTCTTCCAGGGGAAAAGTCTACTTCAGGGAGAATTGGTACTTTTTGACCTGTGGGAGGGAGTGTGAAATTAGCAGCGAATAATTTCGCAAAAAGGTTGGCTTTTTCAACTGAATCTGATATAATTTTGTCGTTGGCAATCATCGGTGGGAATGAAGACCCAGACAAATTTTGCTTAACAATTTTTGCGAAAGACCAAAATGATTTACTATTTTTGGGGATTCTAAGAATGTTTTGCCTCAACCTTTGTTTATGTAAAAATTTTTGTTTTTTGATGATGGATTTACATTTGTTACTGGCCACTTTATAACTCTTACGGGTTTCATTGGACACATTAGCCTTGTATTTTACGTATGCATTTTCCTTCATTTTTAATGCATCACTACAAATGTTATTAAACCACGATGTGGAGCTTGTTATTCAAAATAATAACAAAAGAATCTAAGAAAAAATATAAAAAATGTTTAAAATTAAATTTGGTATTCAACAATCCATTTCTTTCGTTAAATCGGTATTTTCGACAAAAAATCAACAAAACTAAATTTTTATTAAACGGATTAAATAAATTAGAAACGGATATTTTCTCCTCGTTTAGTTTTCGTTTTTACATTTTCAAACATTATTTTTTTTTCCATCCACTTATTATCCTGTTATTATCCTCCATTTCCTATTTCGCTTTGATAATTTTTTGGTAAAGAATAAAATTACACAAAAAAGAAAACCAAGAAGTGGAATAATAATGAAAAGAAGGGAAATAAAAATGTAATAATTGAAATTGTTACAGGATTAAAAAAAAATATATGTAAATACATAGATGACTACTTTTAGTTCAATTCAGTGCAGAATAATAATAATAAAAATAATACAAATTGGACAAATAAAATAATAAATATATTTTTAAATGTAAGCGAATATATAGAAGTTGTCTTGAAAAGCTGTAAATTATTAATGAATTTTTTTCATGACGTGTCAAAAATGCATTTGGTATCCCTGGAATAACAAGCTAATGTAATAATAGAAGATAGATAAGTTTATTAAAAAAAAATCTACATGATTTTCTCTCAACTCTATAAAAAGTTACGGATAAAATTACTATTCCATATGTGTAGTAGTGTACTTTATGTAAATAAATAGTAAATTAAATAGTTACAAAACGGGGGTGACCCAGAATATTATGAATTTTTAATTTCGGAATAAGTTCTAACTACATTTAATTTTTATGTACAAAATAAAACTCTGTTGGGCTTACGAGCATTCTAATATACAGGCAAATAAGGTAGGTATATATCGTCGGTTGAGTATTGTTTTGTCGTATACCGCATTTTTGACTTTTATGACTTGATAATTTCACTCTAGGTTTTCGTGTGCTCTCTTTCCGAATCTGTTTTCAGATTTTTGATATATCTTACCGTTACTGAGATTTTCAGTCTAATTTTTTTTACAAAAACTTTTGTTGTAAATCCCTTAAAGTTGCTAGTTGTTATTATTGGAATATCGTACATGCCAAATTTTCAAACATTATTACATCACATACATTTACGACATTATATTAATATTATTAAAAGAAATTTGTATCTAAATATTGGTAGTGTTGTACGAGTTTTGACACCATACGTAAGATAAATTTTAACGTTATTTGATCAATATTGCTTTGTTGTACGGTTTACAGAAATGTACGCAGAATATTTATACGACAGTTCATTTAAAATTGTTTTCAGTATTGGTTTGTTGTATGTTTGTTGTTTGTTGTATCAAAATTTGCCTACACCGAAAAATTTATTTGCAAAAAAATTAAACATAATATCTAAAAGGCTAAAGACTATTTCAAACTAAAAAGTTGCCCATTTAAAAAGCTTATTAGTCTATTTGCCAGATATATAAAGAATATTACAGAGCAGTTTACAAAAAACAAATATATTCCCTATTGTGATATTAATGTAAGTTAAAACTGAATTTTAATTGTCAATATTTATGACTTTTTTATTTTATTTGTGTTTAGTATCTAAGATTGGTAATTATTTTATTTTTTTTCTTTAAATATATAATATAAAACGCACATATTTTACCTGTTATAAAAAACATTGTAATATTATAGAATAGAAAGTGTTTTGAAAAGCTATTTTTATACATTTTTATAATGCGAAACCTGAAATAAATTATTATTATGCATAATAAAGTTTTTTAAATATTTAAACATTGAATTGTTGTACGTTATAACAAATTTTTTTGTTGTACATCCAAGTTAATGATATACAAAGTTAAGGATATACAACAACCTCATTTTGAATATGATTAAATATAGCTCATGAACCAGCTAAGCTCGCTTCCTAATTTTTAAAGTTTGAAAAAAAAATATTATCAAAGTTAATTATAAAAAATTTAATATCAAATCCTATTCAAGCGACGATATCATCATATCTTAATGCAAATAGATGATTGTGTAGTTCGTTCGTGAAACAAAAAAATGCTCAGGAAAAAACAACAACACCACGCAAATAGTTCGAAAGAATTCGTCATTGGTTCTTGGCCATAGTTTGTGTAGTGTTATAGGAACTATGGCCCTAAAGGTGGTTATAGTGTCGTGATGTATCTTTCTGACTACCACCCATTTTTAAATTAACTAACTACAGACTGAGGTTGTCATTTAGAAAAATAAAATGAATAATGTTGCAATATTTTTAACTAATCGACTTTGATAATTGTAGATGTATTAAATTATTTCATTAATTTAATCAAAAATACCTTTCTAGTAATTGGGACAAAAATAAATAAAGCTCAAAGAGTTTTTTTTAAACTTATTAAGTAAGGTAAGGAAGTACTTTAATGGGAGTAAAAAAGGAAACGTCAATATTATAAAATTGATTAAGGAAGAAACACTAAGATGTCAATGTGGTGAAGATGAATGATGAAAGTATGCCAAACAGAATATTAAACGCAGTACAATACTAGAACAATATCAAGATGACTGGACGAAATCGAGGATAACTATCGAAAGATTGAAGTTAACGAATAGAGGATAGTTTCACAAGATAGAGTTGAATTGAGGAAAATTTTGAATGTCGTTAAAACTTACACTCACACTCTGAGCTGTAGAACCAATAGATGATGAATAGTGGTAGTGAAAGCGTTGACCGATGAAATTTTAATCGTATTAATTTAATTTAATTTAATCGTAAGATTTTTAAAAATTTTGCTTTGAGCAACTATTGAATACATATTAAACTTGTGTAAAAAGCCAGTAAATTCATTTGGCATACATTGGCAACATTTTTTACAGATAAATCGATTTAAATGTTATAAATCTCCTAAATTACAGTATTATGTTCTTGAATTACAAAAAATTTGGATCTAAAATTAAATGAAGCTTAAGTCAGTATATGTACATTTTATATGCAAGAAACATATTATTAAAAAACACTGTATGATGTTATATGCAAAGCTTCGCTGAAATTCACTATAAGAAAATGTTGTGGCTCATAGGAACGCATTCTGACGTGATAATAAAAATCACTACTACTTACTCTATAAACAAATAATGAAACCGATTTGGTCATATAGAATTTAACTGGTAGTGTTGCACTGAAAAATATACTAAAGATATTATTTACAGGTCCCAGAATAATGTTGTAGACATATGTAGTGTACATATCAACACTAATTACTATTGTATAAATTTAAAGTTAAGAATCCCACCCACCCAACGAAATAAACGAAATCATAAATCCAAAGATCATATTTCAATAATAAGTTTTAAATAAATCTTTGTTTTTGTTCTATATTTATTTTTAACAAAAAAGGGCGTATGTTGATACTGGAGATATTATGTCAAATCTAGAATTAGAAAAAAAAAGAATAGAATAGTATCAATGCATTTATAATGTTGATTATGTGACTAATGTTTACATTTATTTAGACCTAGATTTACTTACATGAAAAATAAATCTAGATCAGTTTTCGGTTAAATTATGTTTATTTCATGGTTTTGTAATAGTTATTTTATTAGTATTAGCATTAATTGTAAATAAAGCATAATGAGTAATTACAATTTAAAAATATACATAGTTGTAAAAAAATGTATAAAAGAATATATAATTAATAAAAATGTGTTTTGTAAGAATAAAAGAATATATAATTTTGGACTGTCTTAGAATAGACATCCAAGAAAACAGAATTAAATGTTTTTAATTCAACTGGTAGTGGCTAGTGAGCTTTGCATACCAACAACACAGCTTAGGTGAGCCTTAGCCCCATTAGGAGGACGTTATCAGACCGACAGTACAACCTTCCATGTACTACAATAGAGTCTAACTTTACATAGTGTATCAAACTAACTAAGTAGTACTCTTAACATTACACATATTTTTAGCTCAAAATGCACCGACTAAGACCCCACAAAAGGTCATTTATTTTCCACCAATCGTTACAACATTTTTAGTAAAAACTTTTAAGCATAGTTATCTTGTTATTGTACTCCCACTATCGAAAAAGCAAAATTAATTTATTTTAAAAGTAGTTGATAGTTCAATGATTGTACAGTTACAAATCTTAATATCAATCTCATATTGTAATATTATCAGGATTTGTTTTTTTTTTGTAGGTACATAGGATCTTATCCAAATCTGTTTTAATGGAGTAAAATTTTTTTTGTGATAACTTGAAAAAAAAAATGTTAAATGAAATTTTTATCAACAAAAAATGCAAAAAAAATGCATTGTAATAAAAAGAGAAAATAAACATTTTGTCCCAAAAAAATTCAATTTTAGAAATCATTCCTAATAATGAAAATGATAATGGAATTTTTCAATGGGATTTAATTTTTTTTAAGTAATTTAAAGAAAAAAAATATTTATGTTATCTCATCTTAAACTGATTACTTTTACAAAAAATAAAAATGATAAATAAATTAAATTTTTTTTATTTTAATTTAAATTTAATTTAATGTTGAAGTTAAGCAGATTCCATTATGAGTATTTAGAATTCAATTTTAATTTTTGATTAAAGTCTAAGCATCCTCAGATGATCAGCAAAATGATAGTTAAAATTGTGAAGCAGAGTACAGATTATCCGTTTTTCCGTTCGTTTTTTTAAACTTTCAGAATATTTCGCGAAGTTACTGAAAGGATGTATGAAATAAGTAAGACCTGCCTTTCAACCTAAAGCTCCAAGGTTCCAATTTAGGTGGAAGCAAAATGCTAAATAGGTTTTTCGACCTCGTTCGGTACCCTGTGTCATTGGGATCAAATAAATGACCCGTAAACTGATATATAAATAAATAAATAAAGTAACAAAGTAATTATTAAAATAAAATTAATTAATTAATTAGAATCTTATGAGATTCGTCGTAGTTAATCAATCTAGTCGACTTAAGTCAATTATAGGTATTATAATTCTCGAATGTTATGCACTCAATATATATTGAGTTTACTCTTCAAGTCGATAAAATTTTATCTATATAGAATTTGAGTCGATGAGTGTTGTTTCATCAAAAATAAGACAAAATGGAGGATGGAAAGTAACCTAATTGAGATAAGTTAATAAATAAATATATCTTTTTTATAATCGGAAAACATTTTGATATATAATAATTTTTGTTGTATATTGTTGTATACTTATTATTAATTTACAAATTGTTTTAGATTAAGTTTCAGTAATAAGAGGCATTCGCAGAAATTGATACTAATGCAGAAACATCCTTTTATAGCTATCTTGCAATAATATTTTAAACCCTTTTTTAGGTACATAGGTAGAAGTAACCATTCCAGTTATTTTTGAAAACCAATTGTCACTTAATTGTTGTAAATTAGCACTATTTGTCGATGTTGATTTTTTTTAGTGTTTGTCACACTACCTTTATTGTCCCACTCGCAAGGTACTCAGTACCAGTACTATGCGGCTGAGAAGATTGATCAGATAATCAGATAATCAATTAAACCAATTTGCGAAATAATACATACTTATATTGTTAAGGCAGCCTTACCTAAAGTTTGTAGTCTGACGTAGTACTACTGTAGCTTATTCTGGCCAGTTGTAAAGGAAGTGTTCAAGAGTTTTTGTTTCATTTTCTGCTTTGAACAAAATACCTAGCTTGACAGCGTGACTTGCTCTCGACCAGTACTGATAGCTACTACTGTTGGTTGGTTTTGATCATGTTTTGTAGAGGTTGCACACGTATTTAGTTTATGCCACCTTCATTTGCACTGACCAAATAGTATGAATGAATGAGTTCCTTAAAGGCTCCGATTGGAGAATGAACGTCCTCTTCAAGGGTCCTGACAAGATTAAAACCTTGCTGGGACACTATATCGGATAAGCTCAATCGAAAATTTTCTAAAATCCTTCCAATTATGACAAAATTTACTTTTACATACCTAATGTCATCAATTTTATGTCATCTCTCAAATATCTCCTCCTACTTACTGTTTTTCAATTTTTTTTTTTCAAATAAAGGTTAAACTAATAAAAGTGACATAATGTTATGTAAAAGTTGAAGTTGAAGCAAATTGAATCAACTAATTGAAACCAAATCCATAGCCTTTTATGATACCGTGCCTTTGTTTGATTTAATTAGAAGAGATTGATTGCATCAAATAGTGATATGAAATCATAACAAGCACTTTTGTCTTATGAAAGAAGAAAAAAAGAGAAAAACAATTAAATAAATAAAATAAAAGTAAAATAAGTGTAAAAAATCATAACAGTAATTATTTAAATAAAATAAATTTAAATATCGGAACAGTAATTGGCAAGTATTGTGCCATTGTTACACAATTTCTAATTAACCGAGCTGCCATTTAGAGTGACTCAATACAAACATGAGATTGGAACGTTGCTACAGAGCTACAAGCAAGATTTTTAACAGAATTATATATTCAACTTAAACCTTAATTAAGAATTTATTACGAAAGATAAAAAGATTTAACATTTAAGTAGATCTTCTTCTACAGATCATGCCATGATCATATAGATAAAACAATTATCTAATATTTTTAAACATATTATTATCGGTGTATATTACCTTATAAAAAGGCCCAAGTACATAAAAGCTAATTGGTTTTCCAGAAACAACTGGTATGGCCACTTCTACCTATATTATTCAAATAAGTAAATAAAAACACTTAATTTTGGGACATTTTACCACTTAGTTTGTAAGCTAGTTTAAAAAGAAAATAATAAACAAAAATTATTTTTTTCTAATTTGTTGTTAACTTACTTGTTTTGCGATGTTACAAACTTTGTTATCCGCCTAATTAAGTTTTGAACTTCAATACCAATTTCAATTTTGTCGACTGAATACTTCTTAAATGAATATCAGAAGTTTTATATCGCCGCTATCGGTGCATGATCTCAATAATTAATCTACTGTATGTTTTACTGTAAACTTGAAAGCTGTTCTTTGAATTTGACTGGAATATTTTCTTTTACTTAATCAATTATTGAAATTTTAGATATTACATAGAAGCATATTATATATACTATAGTGAACAAAGTTGTAATTTTCCGGACACTTCCGGACACTTTATTCAAGAATTGTTTATTATTATGAATATATTTTATGCATCATATACCATGATTTCAATTTGAATAAACTGCTTTCTAAAAAAGAAAGAAGAAAATATAAAATAACATTAATAAAGTACATTCACGCTTTTAAATTATATAAAAAAATATATGTAGGGTTGCTTGTCATCGGAAAAGGAGATTGTTTTTTATACATTTCTATTTTAAACAATTCAATTCAAAATCAAATAAGCCCATTGAAAAGTTATATTAGCGTTTAATAAAATAACAAATGATGTAACATAAAAATATTTCAGTAACTTGAGCCCAATTGAAGTAACGGGTTATTCATTAGGGAAAGGTATTAGCAAGTTGAAAGAGCCACAAGAGCACTATACACCGACAGTAAATGGGTAAAAACTAAAAGTTTCTTTTTTTTTGACGTACAATCCGAATTTGCATAAAAAAGTACCCCTACCTATTTGAAAATCTCGATTTCGGCCAATTTCGGCGAATTTTGATTTTAAAAAACCATTTTCCGGCCCTTCTCGGAAAATGAAAATATCACCCTCGATTTAGTTAATAAATTTTTTTTTTAATTTTAAAATAACAGCTCCTCTCTCTATTAAAAAACTGATACGCATGCTGTGGAACACCCTGTATATATTTAATGTTATACTTTGTATGTGCAATGAAAGATATCACAAATCACAATGGTGCTTCAAGCGGGCTTGGATCAAAATAAAGTAGAATCTTACAGGTATATTATTTTGATGCTTTCCACCTGGCTATCTATAGAGTATTCCTAAGTTTTGTTTTGATTTTTTTGACATACTATCCCAAACACTATCAAAGAATTCTTTTATACAAAATTACTGGAGGTTCACGTATGGAAAAAAAATTAGAAGACAACTAGGATAATGGGAGAGACGAATCTTAACAACTTATTTTTGAAAAGCTGTAAATTGTAAAATGGAGCATTTCTATCGGAACCCATGAGATGGAGGTATGTTTCATATTTCAATAGTTCTTACAATGAATGAATTTTCGAAAATAGTTTTGTCCAAAAGACGTCAAGAGTTTCAACCTCAGATTCACTGGTACAATGAATGCTGGTTATAAGCTTTATGCAGAGGGAAGTTAAAAGATAGTATGTTGGCAAAAGTCCGCTTGTTGACCGTTGGCTTCAAAAGCCGTATTGGCGATCACTTTTAAAATATAAGAATTACTTAGGTATCTTAATAGCCTTTTGTTTATCACGATTTCCATTATTTTGGAAGTAATAGGAATTGGTCGGTAGTTAGAGGGGTCACTTTTATTACTTATTTTTTGGAAATTGGAAAAACATGCGCAATCTTTCATTGGCTGGGATGATTCTCAGCTGACAGTGAGAGCCATAGTTGGAATTCTATCGGGATCAGTGAACATTTAGATTCTTTTGCACTTTCACTATATGAAGTGAGGACTTTTGTTAGTGTAGAAAATAGGGAGAACTGGTAGTGATTGTGTTGTAGAAGGGAGTGTGGAATTTACTGCAAATAATTTTGGAAAAAAGTAACTTTATTGACTGAAGCTGAAACAATAGAGTCATCTAAAGCAATCAGCGATGGAAATTATGATATATAAAAGTAATTATTAATATTTTTTTCAAAAGTCCAAAAAGAGCAATGTAATTAGATGATTAGATTATTTCTGTCTCAACCTGCTTGCAGAGAGATTTTTAATGATTAAACATTCTCTTGCAATTATCTTTAGCAGCTTTATAAGCGGTAAGTGAAGATTTCTGATCCATATTCATATGCTTCTTCCATTTCAAGTTGCCGTTCAGAATAATACTAATATATTTAGTAAATCAAGTGAAATGAAAGTGACAGTAGTGCCAATTGGGAAATATCATAATCAATTAACTTCCACAGTTTGTACTAAATATTGTACTATTTGTACTAAGTATAGCAGATCAAAATTGTTTGTACAAATTGTATTTTGTTTTTAATTAAAGAAATTTGATTTTTGAAAATCTTTGTATGCTATTAGATGATAATAAAAATGGTTTTTAGACGATGAAAATGAAATTTTTCAATATATTACCATCGGAAATTGAACAATTGACCTGTTTTATAGTGGATAACTAGAATTTGTTTGAAAATAAAATGTCTGCAAAAAAAAAAAATTTACAGCTGGCGAAAACTGAGAATTATCATTTATATCATAAGTGGAAGTGAAATTTAAACAATAATAAAAAGTATTTTTTTGGAAATTGCAGCATTTTTTATTTGTTTGGTTCGTTTTCAGAAAGAATAGATATGCTTATATTATGAAATGCCTTAATTCAAACAGTGTTGACAGTGTTCATTGACCGTTTAGATACCGCTAATATTTTTTTAAATGTGAAAAATATCAAAAAAATTAAAAATTACGGCAAAAAAGATTTGTTTCGAACACAGAACTTTTGTTCCTGAGAGAATAAATGTTCCGAATATTTTTGAAAGTTTTCGTATAAAAGATATGTGAACATTCGGAAGAAATGTTCTGAAGCAATGAATCAGGCATAAAGTCTGCTCAAATTCAAATTATACTAAACTAAATACATCTATGCTACTTCCAAGCTTGAAGTTTCTTCACTAATCTTAAACAAATCTATTTCAATTGATAATAATTAGTACATATTTATAATATTAAATATTACTAATCCTCGCAGCACATTTGATTATTGGCATGACGTAATAAACGATTTACTTGCCGAAAAATGAGTATAGGTGAAACTGTATATGCATTGCGTAAAATGCTGGTTTAGGGAAGTCTGTGAAAATATAAATTTTTCAACCAAAAGAATATACAACTTAAATACGTCCCATATGTTCACAATGCTAATTAAATATAAATAGGTATGAAATTGCTATCACAACAAAAAATGGTAAGTTATTTTTACATAGCAATAACAATAGTTTTTATTCCAATTTAATTTTCATAGAATGATAGTGCATAAAATATTGCAAAAAGCTAGGACAATTCTTCAAGTGAAGAAAGCGACCAAATAACGAAACCATCAATTTAATTTAATTTTGATTTATCGGCCATATCTGCCCATTTTACTATACATATTATATATAGTACGGGCCAGAGCTAGACGTTTTTCTGAAAGAAGGAATAAAACACTGATAGCAAATAACGAAATGTATCGCTACAATACAAGAATAGCTCATCAATTACGTTTTGCTTTGGAAACAACGTAAATGGTCTCGAATCAATATTAAGCACCGAATCAATATCAAACAATTTAATGAACTAACTATGGACAACAAAAATTTATCTGCAAAACAACTGAAGGAGTAAATAAAAAAACAATTTCTGGAAATATACAATGAGTAATTCGAACTCTATGTTATTTTAAGTAATTTAAGAGTTTTTATCTTTTTTTGATTTAATAAATTTTCTCACTTTATTTAAATTCAATTATTTTATTTTTGTTTCCATTTCATTGTTTCAATTCAATCGTTTTATTATTTGTTTGTTTAATATTATTCTTTTTTATTATATTGCATTTATTTTAATTATTTTAATTAAAATTCTGTACGACCCAACAAGCCCTTTGAAATATATATATATATATATAAAAAAAAAATAAATAAATAAATTCGGAATCCGGTGGATTTATCTCTATGAATTTTTGGTTGCCATAAAATTAGATAAAAATTTCATTATGATACAACGAGAGCTGGTATCCGGTGGCAATGGGTTAATATTTGAAATCCAGGATTTTTCAAACTCCCATAGAAGTAGAATTCTATATTTATGTATTTACTTAGTAAACAAAATTAATATTTGAAAAAAAAATCGTCGTTCTTATATCATTATCCTTGTTGAAAATAAATAACAAAAACAAAAACAAAAACAAAATATTAATACCGAAATCAATGTGAGACAACTGAATTGTATCAATAGAATAGAATACCAACAAAGTGTATTGCTAACATCTATTAAATTTTTGTGTAAAAAGAATAGAATGGTATACCTATATTTCATATCATTTTCTTTCATTCAGTGTTTCATAATTGAACTGAAACCCTAGAGAACTAGAGAACATTATCACATCAAAAGGCATTTAAAAATCTCTTTCACACTACAGTGAAAACTGTTTTGAGTTCATTTCTTATTTAACTGTTTTTCTTTTCTATTTATTTTGTTTTCGTTTTTAGTGTTGTTGTATTTGACTTTTATTCAATTTTGTTTTTTTTTCGTTTTTCGTATTTGGTTTAACTTTTATCATTTTAAAAAGAAATCCTTATTGTGTGCACTTAAACACCTTTGCTTGATTATTTTTTTTTTCGTTAAACATTTTAGAGTCTTGTTGTATTTTAGATTCCAGTATGGTGAAGCATAAAAGCATGGCAATGAATGAAAAACAAAAATCAGACTTTAAAAATAAAAAAATGAAATAAAATGAAAAAACAAAAAAAAAGAGAAAAGAGCAACACGATGCAATTGAAGTCCTTTTTCTTTTTTGTGTTCATTATTCTTTAGGCAAATATCGTTTTATTTATTTATTTTTTTGCTTTTTACTTTCATTTTTATTTTTCTTTTATATTTATTTTTGCAAAACCTCTAGTAACACTTTGTATTTTTGTAAGCAAACTGTTGTACTGTACTGACTGATTTCTTAAATGGAACTTAGTTCGCGAATTGCTTTCTATACATTTTATTAAAGAAAATGACTGGTGATTTCTAAAGTTGTAAATTTACAAAACAACAAAAGAGTGAATGAGATAAAAAGAGACTGAAAATTACAAAAAAAAAATAAAAGTGGCTTTTTAAGATGGTTCTTCATACGTGGCTGAATTGTAAAAAGAAAACAAAACGTAAACGAAAAAATAAAGCAATAAAAATAAAGTTTTGGTTTTTTGAGTCCTTTTTTTTTACTCTTCAGCCATACTGGTTTTGTTCTTGTATAAAGGAGTTTGTTTATTTGTGTGTGTGTGGATTTGTTTATGGAAATGAATATATATAGTATGTTGTTGTATGGTTGGTACCTGAAGAAGTCTTATGGGATTTAAGGGATTTTTATCTGGAATAATTTTAAAATTAAATTATGTGATTTTTGTTTTTTTTTTTTTTTTTTTTTTGAATGGCAATTATACACGACTTTGTGTATTTTTAATATTTAAAATTTAAGATTACATTTAAATAAGTAAATTTTTAAAGAAATAGTATATGTATATAGGTAGCGTTTTAGGTAATTTTGAATTTGAAATTTTGATTTGATAAATAATTCATAATTTGTATATATTTTTGGTGGAATACTTTAGTATTAACAAATTTGTTATGAATAACTGTTCAAACTACTTCTCGGCGTAATTATCGACCTATTAGTTTGTTACCTAGTATAAGTAAACCTTACGAAGCATTAGTAAATGAAAAAATAAATCATTTTGATTAAAAATCTACTACCAGAAAACAAATTTGGCTTTTGACATAATTTTCATAGTTCAGTTAATGCAATATAACCAAATTAACTTCTGACTACATGTGCTGGTATATAAGTAAAAAAAAATCATATTAATTGGGATAGGAGCATGTTTAAGTGACCTAGACAAAGCATTTAATACAATTTGGCTAGACGACTTAATTTTCAAACTGATCCAATATAGATTCTCAAATCATCTTGTGAGCTTAACTCATGTTATGATCTCGAAAAACGAATTTATTATAAAGAATCAATAACATAGGTCCCAAAATAAATATCAAAAAGGAACAATTTTACAAAAGGTTTACAAAAAGGAACAATTAATTGCCTTATACTGTTTACAATTTATGCTATAGATTTGTATATAAAACACTGAATGAATTAAAGTCGGATTCTGGTATTATAAATTTTGGGATCTTGGTATTTGGCCGTTTTGTATTTGGGAATTTTTATTTGAGATTTCGTGACCAACCCATAAATTGTATATATACTTATTAATTTAAATTTGAAAGCAATTAAATTCAAATATTAAAAATTCAAAATATCTCAGAAATGGACGATTCGAAAAATTTAGGTAATGTGGTATACATAATATGTACTAGTCTAAGGTATACCGTTCCTAGTTGAACAGTAAAAAATCTTCCTACAGCCTTATGATTTATTGCCTTAATATTACTTTAATTCATTATTTTAGAATTTTTAAAAGATATCTGCAACTAGATAAAAATTAAATATAAATACAAATTAATATGGAATAGTATACCGTAAAAAAAAACCAAACCCTCCTTTCAGAATACGACGGACAAACACTTTATAACTCATCTTCAAATTTTTAAATTTATTAAATTACTGACAAAATTCACCAAGGGCTCCAATTCAAAGAGAAGAAAGAAGACTAAAATGTTGAAAATTAAGCTTAACGTACTGAAAGTTATCTGACAAACTTCAATGGGCTTTAATCAAAAAATGACATTTAAAATAATTACTTAAATGATCTATTTTCAAAGTTTATCCTTTAAAAATTGATGTGACATAAAAATTAAGTTCAATCTCAGAGTTCAACTAATTAATTAAATGTTTTCAAGTAACAAAAAACAAGTAAAACTAGACCCTATTTATCTTTTCATATCCATTGGCATTCAACTAAAGTTGGTAAAAAAATTTAATCGAACAGTGAAAGAATTGTTTTGAATTTTACAAGAAATCTTTAGATTTCAAGGAGTCATAACTGGTGCCAAAACACCAGCCACAGCAATCCACTGGTTGCTTTTCTTCCACCTAAATAACCACTCGATGGAAAAGTGTTCTGAAATCGATTAGTAGACGGGGTTTTAACTATTTATTAAATTAACTCACTATTTTATAATATATAGAAATTTAACTGTCTTTTTACAAAATCTTATACTCTTTAATTTTTTTTTATTTATAATATGTTATTTAATTTTTTTTTATAATTTGCTGTAAAAACAACTGAAAAAAATATTTTTATTTGCTACTTTGAAGAATAAAAAAAACACAAAACTAAAACTTTCAAAGATGTTTATGCAGAAAAATAGTTATCTCTTCAAAAAAAAAAAAAATAAAAAATAGTTCAAAACTTGAAATTGAAAAGAGATCGTCAATTCAATGTTATTAAAAATTATATTAAATCTATGAAACAGATGACTAAATACATCCGTTGATGCAATTTCTTTAATAGAATTACAAAATAAATGTACCAAAAACGAATATTAAAATTAAATTGGAAAATATACAAAATTTCTACCGGATATTGACGTTAATAGAAAATGAATTTTGCAAAAATTGACTTGTTTTGATAAAAGATTTAACAAAATGATTTAAAAACTCGTATTTCATCTTTTTTAATTTGTATTGTAACTTACCGGATATTCATGCTTTTAGACATGGTTTTAGAAAAAAATTCAATTATAGTTGTGTAGAGAATATTATATTAAATGGATTGGCTACCTACCAACTATATCTAATATATTCCAGGAAGAAAATTCAGAAAATTTGTTTGTACATGTAAATGGTTATTTTTGTGAATCTATTTATATAATTTTGAGTATACATTTTTTGTTGTACATTTTTTAAATATTTTGAAGCGTTTAAGTGATATATGACTAAGATCCATACAAAAATTATGTAATAGAACATATTTAACAGAATACGACATATTGTATTTGAATGAGATTTATCTCATTAAGGTATTTTTGTTTGGTTTTATTGTTGTTGTTGTAATAATTTGGAAAGAAACCAACATTTAGGCTGAAAAAAGTTATTGTTCAAATAAGATTTAAACTCTATATTACTCTGTGTAATACATCACATTAGTCTCTATTAATGTGTAAATTATTTTAACTTTGTATCAAAAATTAGAAGATTTCAGTGACTTAGCTTACGCATCTAAGTCAATTCTATGGAAATATTCGTAGTATATACCATTTTACTTTAATTCTTTATCAAAGATTGACCTTACTATCGATTATATATATCTAAGCTTCTAATATTGGATATTTAATCTGTAAATTGAAAAAAATGTATACGGTACAAATATTTGAACTATTTTACAACCGATCTTCATCATCATTCTTTTAGATGATAAATACTTAAAAGGAGACATAGCGAAACTAAATACTTTTTTAATTTAATTTTTAAATATTACGTGTGCGGTTGTTGTCTAAGTTAAATCAATAAATTATATAGTAGGTACCAAGAATAAATTCAAATGATGCAAACAAAATTATAATGTACATATTGGATTAAATTCAGAATCCTTGCATTATGTTAAAAACTTTTAAACCTTCACTTAGTCGAATTTTTTATTTTGGCCTAAATTTGAAGATATATTTTGAAATTTCCATACCTAATTAAAAATTAAAATTTATATTCCTCAATATGTTAAATGTCGTTTTCCACATTTGAATTAGTTGATATACCATCAAAATTCTATTGAAGCTTATAAGCTTAGTATGTGTTAGTATAGTTAGTCTTAGCTTAGTTAGTAATATTTATAAGCTTAGTATGTGATTGTGTATTCCAAATCTCTGTGTAAATGCAGTTAGGGTGTTTATCCCAAAGGCTTGAAAAAATTAAAAAAAAATTAAAAAATTAGCTATTATTTCTCTGCTCTCGCAATCTCTTGCGTTAAGTCAAATCTTTAACTTGTCTTTGGTTTATTTTTGGATAGATTTATAATCTCCTCAATTAGTTTGTTCGGTCAGAAGCATCTTATTCAGAATTATGGAGAAATAGCAGAATTTTTGTTTATACCAAAACTTTTTGAATCAATGGATGGTTTTCAAGTTGATTCCATATGTTTGATATATATGCCTACCTACCATATATTTGAACTTTAGCAAACAATTTGACAGGGTTAATGTGAAATTGTTATTCTATCAAAATAAATTCTTTACGTTTTTGTACATTAATTTTAAAATGGCTTCATTCATACTTAAACAATAGATGGTAATATGAAAAGATTCAAGAATTTAAATATAAATTGTTTCTTCTGCAGTACCTCAAGTAAGTCATCTCGACCCCTTACTATGATAAATGATTCCCTTCTCATGATAAATGATTTACCTTGAGTCGTAAGGGATTATAAGATTTGGTTGTTTACTGATGACTTGAAAATACTTTTAAGATTTAACGCTGTAAGGGACTGATCCAAACTTCATTGCAATCTAGATATATTAATTAAATGTCCGATGTATTAATCCGATGTATTAATTTAATGATATTTGACTATAGCATTAATATTAATATAAACAAGAGGTTTTCAAATTAAAAATTTAGGTGTAATTAAACATTTTGAGTTTATCTGTGCAAAAACGTTTAGTAGAATAGGTTTCATAAAGAGAAATTCAAAAAACTTCCATGACATTTTAACTCTAAAGAATTTATAGCTTAGTTAGCTAGGTTAGTCTTAGAAAACTGTTGTGTCATTTGAGATCTTGATTATTATCGTCACATTCAACCGGATTGAGAAAGTTCAACGCTCTTTCTCAAAGTTCGCTTTGTACAAACTGAATTTATTTCATTCACCAATGTCATACAATGTTAGATGTAAACTTTTTGGTATTGAAACATTATTAAATAATAGACGTAACATTTCTTGCTTTATGTTCGTATTTGACGTATTGTCAAGTTGTATTACTTGGCCTAAACTATTGGATTGTTTTTCTTTACATGTCCCGCAAAGGTCATAAATATGCTCAGTGTTCCATATCACCGTACTAATTATACTAGAAATGAACAAATCACGAAATGTATCATTAAGTTTAATTCAATTCAAATTATGTTTGATTATCACATAACGAGAAATCAATTTAAAAGTCCAATGAAATACTTAAATGTCTTTTCTAAATAATAAATAAGTCTTTTTTTAATTTTTTTTTCATAAAATGTTTTGAATATTTTTCTATATTTAAATTATTATCGTTGAAATACGATATATTCTATCGGTATTTTTATCTTTGTTGTTTACTTAGTAATTGTTAAGATACTTAATTATGTTTAATTTTTCCAATATATTAATTTGAAAAATAAAATAAATATTAAAACATCAGCTATGTTTCACAATTTATTAAATATCTTAATCAATTTCGGTTATTACACCATCAACAGAAGACTAATAAACTAATTCCACATGTGTTAACATTTATCGTATTTTTGAAATTTTACATAATATCTGTTCGTTCATCAAATATTTGTTGCTTGTCTTGCTTTTGAGATGATGAAATTTTATATGCTTCCAGGTATGTTAACCTCCTGGATACTTTTCTGCAAAATGTAAAAGCCTCAAATTATTCATTGAGCACTCGTGATTATTTTCTAAGAAATGTTTCGCTACGTTTGAATCATTTTTTCCATCAGACACAGGTTTTAAACGTTCCTTAAATCTGGTTTGAAAGCTTCTTCTAGTTTGTCTAATATACATGTAATCACAATCATTACATTTTATTTGGTAAACACCCGATTTACTGATAGTATTCCTGGTAACGATTTTATTATTGACTAGCTTATGCTTGTGTTGTTATTAAAGAGGTATGTAACGAAGGGTTATTTAATTTAGTGAAAATATGATTACAATTCAATTTTATCTTTAGCATTTTGAATAAGGTAAAATAAGAATAAGATATTATTAACGTATTTATTTCGTTACGTTGAAGGTTACGAAAATATTAATTTGCGAGATGTATAAATTGTTTTATGTAGATAAAGTAATGCTTTGATAATTGTTAGAAATTTCTATCGATAAAAGTTGGAAATGACGTTAGTACTATACTATACGTCATCTCTAATTGAAATAAGGCCTATCAAACCTGGTTTTAGGAAACTTGAATAATATTTCTGAATCTTTTGAAGTGAATTCAGTATTATTAATAAAATAAATCAATTTTTTTTCTATTTTTTTTTTGTAATAAAAATTCATATTACATCAATAAAGTTAATTAATAAACATTAAAAATTAAAAATAAATCTTTACATCATCAATTTTTAAAAAACAAAAAACCAATGAAAAAAAATTTAATAAATTTAAAAATTATTCCATACTTTAATAAAATTATAATATTTTTTCGAAATTCATAATAAAATCAACAGCTGCTGCTGCTATGTCACCATAACACAGTTTATTTTTTCCTTATTATTTTTTTTTCCTAACGTAGTAGCTACTCCTCTCTAATAAATTATGTTATCATTAAAAAATCTTCATTATTAAGAATCAAAATTTTCAATACCGATTATTGTACTACAAGGAATCATTATAAAAAAAAATTTAATAAAAAATTCAAGTTTATTATCCTGTAGATGTGAATGAGCATTTAATTCTTCTTTTAGAGATTTCTGTAATCCTCAACAAACAATAATTCGCATAATTCTAATCCCTGTTATTTATTTTTATATTGCTTTGATTGTGTTGTTATTATTTAAATAAATATTCTTTCCATATAGATAGGTACTTGTATATAAGTGTAGGTATATAATGTATGATTGTATAAATTATATAGGAATATGAAAATTTATTAATGTATTCCATGTTTTTACTTTCTTACGTGACACTTTCTCTTCCAATCGAATCAAAAAAACAAAAAAACATATTTTTTTGTTGTTCTCTCAAGTTTTATTCCAAGAAACTGAAGTTCTTATTTTTCATTCATTGCTTGTGTGCGTTTTCTTTAATATTTCTGTTTTTATTATTATTTTTAGTTTTTATAATTTGAAAATCTCGTACCAATCTGGATTATTTAATCCTATATACATTACACACTCTAGAACAATTGTATATGATCACTTGAAATGTGAAATCAAAATTTTTTTTTGTAAATATGAACAAAAATCCATCAGAAAATAAGAAAGTAAAAACAGAATATCTGGTACTTATGCTTATATTGTTTCGCAAAACTGGGCAAATACTAAACTCGGAAATGAAAAGTTAGTAAAGTAGCAAATTCAGAGTTTAAAACTTTATATTACATATAATAAATAATCGGAATTTAGGCGAAATTCTTGAAATAAAAAAAGTTCCCCATAGATCGTTCTTTATTATGTTAATTTAAAATAAAATATTTTTTTTTACATTTATAACTATTGAAGGCGTTCGATATTAATTAAACGTATAAATTAGTTGTTCTGTTCAATCCATTCAGCTGCAAAAAATAAAACGAAATATAAACTGTTGGTTACTTCTTTTGAAGCTGCGCACCGTTAACTGAAACCAGATTCCGGTCTGTAGGCCTTTCTTAAAATACTTAAATCTAAAAATATAGGAACGATTTCGAGAAGCGAAATTGATGATCGGCTTTCTAAATCGCACAAAGTGTCTTTGGTACTAAGTTTGTTCGAAGATTTATCTCCTGAAACAACCAACAATAACAAAAGTGGAACACTCGAGTTGTAACATCAAAAATCAAGGTTCTAATTAATATTTCAGAAGTAACTGCAATGGTCTCTTCTACCTAATTCTTCTAAATTAAACTATAAAAACTATAAAAAAAAAAAAAAAAAATGCTTTATGGATTTTTCGACCTGGTCCAGTACCCTTTGTCATTGGAATATAATAAATGGCAAAAAAATAATTGAGAGTATAATCTGGTAACAAATTAAATAAAAATGAAACTATTCTATTTAACAAGGCTTATTTCCTGACAATAGCATGTAGTAGTATGTAGTTTTCCACATTTAATGAGTTGATAAGCCAGTAATTTGTTAAATAAATACTCGAAATATTGTAGATTGTAGTGTAAAATTGCAGTACCGTACTTAATTAAGCACGAAAAGGTGATTCTACCTAAGTTACTGTAGAGTCTAAAAAAAAAAAAAAAAAAAAAAAAAATTAAATTAAAAATGTTGCTAACTTCTGAAAAAAACCATTATACTTCGATTCTTTCCAAATAATAGAAATTGCAATAAACAGAAGGCTATCGAAATACCTCTATGTAGCTTGGGTATTTTAAATGATTGCCAATATGGCTTTAGAAGCCAATGATCAGCAGGCGATCATTTCACTACTCTCTTCATTAAGCTTAAACATCAGCATTTAATGTACCAGTCAATCTGAGATTGTAGCTTTCGATATCTCAAAAGCCTTAGAATCGAGTATGATATTCTGCTATTCCTAGCAAATGTCAGGGTATTGGCCTGGGCAGCCTCTTCTACAGGTGAATTGAGGACTTTGATGATTTCTATTCCGACCTTTCAATATAAGTTGTATTAGATGTATTTATATCCCAAAAATACAATATCAATGATGGTGTCTATTAAGCTTTAGTTCATTCTCCAATATTATTTATAATATTTATAAATCATCTGCTATCCACGACTTTAAGTCAAATACACAGTTTTGCTAGTGATAGCATCCTTGATTACCTACATTTCTTTGAAAAAGTGACCAATACTGCAATGCATAGAGAACAAAATACATATCTGGTTTTCTAAACAGCGAAAAATACAAGACTGAGAAAGTTTAAATAGGGCAAATAATTTAATGCTAAAACTCAAAGTTGCCTCATATCAACAAAGCAAAACCCATCAATACCAAATATTCTATTCGAAAATGTAAATATCGAAAAATTTTAAACTCTAAGAATTCTTATAATGGTAATAAATAGCAAGTTTTTGTGCCACGACAACACCTTTTTTGTCGCGAAGGATGCTGCGAAATGTTTAGGATTCTTAAGCAGAAATAAAAAATACTTTACATCTTCCAACCTCCTATTATTATGCAAGATAGATGTACATTCGACCTCGACTTGAATATAACTCGCATATTTGCGGCGGTGCACCCTGTATCAGTCTACAGTAATTATATAAGGTACAAAAATGAGCCTTCAAAATTATCAATGATGAACCGTAATCTAGAAGTAGTCACCCTATTTTATAAATATCTGTTGGGTAATTGCTCTGACGAAATAAAAAGTATTAGGCCCAAAATACGACCATTACAACGTAATACTTGTAGCCCTCGCTCACAAATTTGTAGTAGAGCTTCTTTGAACCAGAAATGTGAAATATAAAAATAATTTAATGAGCCAAACTTCTAAAGTATTGAACACTCTACCATCTTATGTGTTCTCATAAACATATAACTCGAGACATATAACAAGAGACGGATAAATCTTATCTAATTTAAGAAATGGGTTTTAAACTGTCCGTACATATTACGTACACGAACTCTTCTATTGTATACTATTTTATTATATTCTATTCTTTTTTTATGTTCTCTTATAATTTTGTTTATTTCTTTCGTATCCTTCTTTTTAACATTTTAAATGGTTTAAATTTTACGAAGGATGTTTATTCTGTTATTTTAGCTTCAATAAAAAAAAAGCATTGCATTGATTTTGAAACAATAATGTTTTACTGGGTTATTATCACATGTCTATAATTCATTTGACTGCACTTCATTTGCCTGTTTTTTAAATATTCACAATAAAAATTTCATGTAGCAAGTTTTTATCAATCAACGGGTATCAGAACTACATCTTCCAGGTGGTGACTGGCGGAAAGTGCCAAGTTCATGAAATTGAGCATCCTCTAGAAAAAATAGGTCTGGTTTCCGTCTTACATAGCCCTTTTTTTTAAATATTCTGGAAAAAGAAGATATCCTTTGTTTCATATATTCATACTCAATAATTTACATAAATATTCTATAAAAGGCGTATAAATGTGATTTCTCATCCAACGTAACTGTGATTTCTAATCCAACTCTAAAATCTCACCCAATTCAGAATATGCTCGAACAATGCCTAAATGGCCCTCCAAATTTATTAATTTAATAAAGTTTTTATTTTTACGTATCAATTTAAGTATGAAAAGAACTTTTTTTTTGTTCTAGGTCTTGGATCCCGATTTCCGGACCGTCAATTCAAATGAAACCAATTCAAAAAAAATTTTAAAACTACTTATAATAATTATTAATAACCTTTTTTCAGAAAAATACAATTTAAATACTTGATATGGAGTTTCGGCCGCAATTCCCAGGACACCGGATTTATTGCCTTCATCACATTTAAAGGCCATTGTATTGATCACAAAAAAAGATTCAATGTCTTCGGTCCCGAACCTTGGAACACCGGAGTTCTTGTTTGTTTCGTGCTTATAAGCCATACTAAAGACAAATTAAAAAAAAAAACAAGAAAATTTGTTTTTTGAGGGCTTTGTGGAATACTGACCAAACAGGCAAAAAGAAAACAGGCATATGACAAGCTTATTGCTTTACCAAAAAGTAATTTTTATAACAGGCATATGTTGTTAAATGAGTTGTCAAATTAATCAAAATTAAATTAGTATTGTGTCTTGGTAGTCCTACACTATTGTAGCAGCTCTGATGAGTTCCAATACTATTGGTAAACGAACCACACTACTTTAATTAAAGCTATTTAATAGACCTTGAGCATGGACATTAATTAATATCAACATCAACTAGAGGATCATCAACATTTGTAATATATTCGTTCATCCACTCATGGATCCAAAAAAAAGAACGAACAATTATTGTAAAATCTCAGAAATTAAATTATTATTCTAAATTTTGTATTACCTTGCTGCGCATGAAATGTTGCCAGTTACTGTACATATACTATCCTTTTTTTATTGAAAAGAAAAGAGAAAAAAAATTACAAATCTTATTTGCTTGATGCTTAATATGGTTGAAGTGTATGTGCTCTTTGAACTCGATGAGAAGAAAAAAATGCCAATGGTAAGAAGTCCCAACGTAATCTTATTTTCTAAAAAACAATGTCATACCCATCTAATACATAAGTAAATCATATTTATACTATATTATAATATTATAAATATAACCATATGTATACGTAATCTGTAAAAAAGTGTATTCAGTGAGTTTAAAAAATAAGTGAATAGATTGTAATATGACAAAAACAAAATGGTTTCATTATTTTAAAGTTTAAACGCATAAGCGTCAACACTAATTATTTTGCAGAGTAAAAATACGTCAATTTATTACAATTAATACAATGTGAAGCATACGAAAAATTGTATTCTTCAAGCTAAGTACGTAGGTATAGAGACCAAAAGCGGTAGAGTTTGAGACAAAAATCTCGGTAAAACTCGGTCTACATGTGTGTAAATACTAGTTAGAATTTTACTAAGTAGCTCTGCGTTAACTCTTTTGGTTAGACATTTCTCTATCGTTTAAATGCTTTCAACTAAATATTTATTGTGTTTCCGATGACATGTCTGTTGAAGTGTATTAGTAAATTTTCATTAAATTCTACAGCTCTACAAAAATATTCAATACAATACAATACAATTTCTTTGGCAAAGTTTTCGCAGAACGAATTTTCTGTATAAAGTTACAATCTTGTGTAAGGACATTTGGTAGAGAAAATTTTTGTTTCGGTAGAGGTCTATCAATTTTAGCCACTTTATGTCAGTTTTACATTACGTTGTGTAAAGTAGAGAGTGTTGTAACTTATCTTCAAAACTAGCTAAAAATATTAGACTATTTTCAGGTCTCTAAGACGTATTGGTTATATATGTATATTATGTAAACTATCGATTTTGTGAATCTATTTTTATACATAAAATTTGGAGACAGTGTACGTTTGTGTGTACGTTTTAACAAATAGTAATTTTGTTTAGCTGTTATGACTCACATAATATGCAGCTTTTATAATCATATCGTCATTTAAGTATATGAAGAAGAAGATCGACTTTTGAAAATCATAATTTGTAAAAGCATGATGACGTCATTGTTATTGTCATGGATGTAGATTATATAGGAAGCTTATTACAATTTTTGATGTTATAAAAGTTCTAAAGTTCTAATATGAAAAATTTATTTTTTTCACAATACTACACGTAATATTATAGGTCTATTCACAATTCTTTAAGAGTTATGTGACTTTAAATAATTAAAATTTAACTATATTGAATAGGACAATAAAATGACACTATAACCATATTTAAGACGTCTTTTTAACAAATTATTCATTATTGTTTTGTATTGTTATTATTTTTACAGGGAAATTTGAAAAACAATATTAAATGTCAAATATAGAAACAATAATTAAAAAAGCGAACAGCAAGAAGGCCATCACAAGACAGGAGAAACGCGTAGCTTCAGATAAAGCAAAACCCAAAATTGCATATGAAAACAATTATTGCTTAAGTGATGGATTTCTCATATAACCAATAGTTAATGACCCAAATATTATTCCAATATCAGCACTAGAACCGGCTACACCTACAGTAGCTGTTCTAGCATCGATTAATTTGGCAGCGGAATCAATACCACGTGTGACTGTGAGGCTTGGAATGACCCAATTTTTGGTAATAATGCAATTCGAGTTGTGTCGGAGGTTATCAACGTGTTAAATATTTAGATAAGATTTATATTGAAATAACTGTTTTTATTTAATATCTATATTAGTATTAAATTATAAAATAAGTAGATATTAGATTTGTAGTAGAGATATATATTGTAGTAAGATATATGTAGATATTAGATTTGTAGTAGAGAAATAAGTAGATATTAGATTTGTAGTAGAGATATATACTCACATCCTTTTCTGTACATTTATGTGCAGTTGAAATAATATAATAAAATTAAATTAAATTAAATTAATTAAGTTTTAAATGACAATCTATAGAATTTTTGTTAACAAAATATGATTTTGATTCCCGTTAGTTATTCCTAGTTTCCTTTTCTTTACATTCTCATTTTGGTTTGATTTTATCAAGGCCAAAAATAAACATCATATTCAATATTTTTTTGCTTAATGTATCTGTACATAACGTAGCTATATTATTTCCAGTCTATCCTGTGTTTCAAATAATTTTTAGATAAAATGTTGGTACGTGTCTAGAAATGTTTTGCAGTTTTGAGTTGTCAGTAATTATAGTATCCTTCTTTATTTACATGTGATATTTCAAAGAAGCCTTCAGTTTGTGGGGATGGTTATTCAAAATTAATTTTTGTCCTCAGTTATTAAAATATTGAAATTAGAATTAGAACTATGATACTAGACATTATATTATATTTTTTTTGTGTTCAGTTACAAAAATATTGAGATTAAAATTAGAATTAGACATAGAACTAGACTACACTGTATCACTACTGTATTACTACTGTGTTACTAGTCTATTGCTAAATTATTACAATTATGAATTTATATACGACTAGTTAATAAGATAATATTATATTCATAATATTACAAAAGGTACAAACATATTCACTTGCTTCTTAAAAACTTCAACAAAGTCATATTTTGGGGGAAGCGCATCATGCTAGTAAAATAATTTACGTTATACTAATATCGAGGTTTCTGGTAACTGAGTATTAAAATAAGTATCAATTAAGCAGGTTTCCATCTTAATAGGAGATTCATGTGGTCGTTTCATATAAAAGAAAAGAAAGATGTTGAATTCAAAAGTTCAATATTGGTTGATACAGAGTCCTCCTTAATGTCAAACAACAAATTATTAATGTATATACCTATATGGACCAAGAGAGCCACAATTTGTCAAACTTAGAAATCTTTCAAAATTTTCAAAATAAAGTTATAAGAGTAATTTTAAATACTCCATTGTTTGTTCAAGAAATACTGAAGTGCACGAATATACCTCTAGGTGGCCTCACTGTGGTCTAAATGTAAAAGAAGAAGTAAAAAATCGATGCATAGGATACAAAGTAAATTTAAAACATTAAATAAACCCACTGAAAAAATGTTAAATGAAAAAGATGACTTAACAGGTGTCAAAAGGTGAACTACACTTAACTTGGAAAATAGAATTTGAGTAATAAAGCAGAAAAATATCGATTATTAGGTGGGATATATTCAAACAAATATCTCCAACAACCTCAATTGATATAAACTCAGAAGGCTATCTTTTATAAAAAAAAAAAGAAAAAATTATGCTTATAATGGGTAAACATTTCCCACAAAATGTCCTGCTACGGGACTCACTCTGCTTTCATGAAATTCCATAAATCCACTCATGATAAAATAATGATTATATTAGTGCTTTAGAATTCCAAAGAAAACATTTTTTAAATAGACAAGAAATGCTGTAAAAATACTATAAAAGTGATCCTATTTTACAACTGAATAATGAAATAAAAAAAATAAAAAAAAAAATTAACTTTAAAACTTATTTACATATTTTTTATATTCCCTGTAAGTACATTCTCGTACTACATCTTTGAGCTTTAAACCCTCACCCATTTCATGTTTATATTAACATTTAGTTCCCAACCCAACTCATCTCATCAGTTTCTTAAGGATCTTTTGATCCTGTACAAAAAAATTTTTTTTAATATTGTATATATACATATATATGCATGTATATAGATTTATGTATCTGAAAAGGTTTTGAACCCATCACATTAACATTCGCAAATTATTCGTCTAAGTTTACCTTCAATTGGATTTTGTGCTTTGAATACTTATAAGGATGTTACATTAACAAAAAAAAAAAAACAAAAAAACAATACTAAAATAATAAAAAATAAAAAAATATTTTAAATCACAAAGTAAATAGAAAAAAAAACAGCAACAATAAAAAAAATAGGAAATTTTAAAATTCTGTAGTTGAAAATATTATTTTTCTATAAATTGGATTTTCTTTTTTTTTTTTGTGTCCCAAATTATGGTGAAAATTTCCTTATCAAATTTTCAGTTTCTCACATATTATTAGAATAGAAAAAAAAAAAACAAAATTGACTGAAAAATCATTGGAAAACTTCTTAGTTGTTAGAATATTGTCTTGTTAGAATGCATATTACAATTACACTTACAATAAATTTAAATTGTAATGCAGTTGGCAAAAACACACCATCGTTTCAATATAAATTCGATCAATTCAATCATAGCTAAAAGATTTGATTTGAAAAAAAACATGAACTGAAATAAATTATGATGTAAGAGATTTGCATTGAATTTGAATCTAAAATTATAATAAAAAAAGTAGAGATTTTGGAAAATTTTAAGGTATAATTTTTTAGTTTAAAAAAAATGTTTTTAAAGAGTTTTAAAATTTTATGAAATAAATGCAAAAATCTCATCTATGAAGGTGCATGGTGCATCTATGAAATAAATCAACTTAAAAGAAGGTGCATAGTGGAATCTACAACATAAATTGGATCATAACCTAGTCCATGATTACATACTCATATCCATAATAAATTCATAGATATCCACAATAGGTATATAGCGTAGTTGACCTAAACTCAAATTTCAAATATTATATGGCAAAAAATCAATTGGAAAAAAACTCGTTTCACAAAAACGTATTTGTCAAAAAGGGTAGATGTCTAATTTTTACTTTGTTAAAAATCCGTTTTTAAATAATTTTAAAATAACATTCAATAACATAAATGAAATATAAGCCAAAAATTGCGCAAGTAGTTATAGATTACAAATAAATTTATCTGGTATTACCCATCTCTGGATAAAGGAGATATTTCCTTTTTGTATTCAATAGCGGCCACATAAATAAAATATTTTTTCCAACTCTGGATAAGAGAGGTATTTTCTTTATTATATCAAACAGCGACTAATCATAAATATACCACCCGAAAACCCTGCTACTCATTTATTGAAACCCTGTTTTTACCAGTTTTTCACTTGAATAAGAACTATGATACGGTACTTTATAATTACGGAAAAGACAAAGAACAAATTTTAACACATCAATTTACAAAGTCTATTATCTGCTATTATTCCTACCCTCTATCTACTTAATAAACTACCACAATTTAATATTAGGTGGCACTTCACCTACCCGGAATATTTATATCTATATAAATGTTTATATTAAATGTTATATTATGTTATATCTTAAATAAATATTAATTATTTAAATGTATCATCATCATTTCTAGATGAGCTTAGGCCTTCATCAAATTAGCTTCAAAATTTTACACCTCATTTCATATTCAATCTGTGAAGAGGAAAATTCATTATTTACTAGACAAATTTAGTAAAGGATTTTTGTATTCTGTCGATTTTATTAATATGGATATAATTGTATTGGATACATATTGGATGTTATTGGATGCCAAATAACAGAACAATTCCCTACCGCTTATCTAACAAGATTAAAAAATAAACTGTCGAGTCGAGTCGAGTCGATTTGAAATGTCCTAAAAATTTATGGATTTTCTTTAAAGTTTTGACACAAATAAAATCAAAATTCTTGGAAAAAGAAACTTACTATCATGATTAAAAACCAAGATATTTTATTGGATCAACACGTAGAAGACTAATACAATTAATTCACTTATTTATTTAATTCGATTGCCAACAGACTGTGTATATTCTGGGCCTGACTCATCAACATCTTCCATTTTTTTCGTTTACGGCTTGTATCCAGTTGAAATTGTCTGTCGATATTTCGTGTCTCCAACGAAGGTTTAGTCTGCCGCGTTTTGTACCTTCGGGTCTGGATTCGAAGATTCTCTTAGCTGGAGACTTAATTTATTACAAAGTTATTGGCCGAAGGACACGAAAAAAAGTTATTTAGATAAATTAAAGTTAAAATAATTTCTTAAAAACCAATAGAATAATAGCACATTGATAACCTTTGTTCAGAACCAGAGTGGATATTCGTTTAATTTCAAATTAATACAAGGATCTAATTAAAACTGTAATAACTATTTGATTTATTATTTAAGTCTGAATCTTATTGGCTTATCTTATTGGTTATTACCAAAGTGGTATAAATTTGTTGCTTAAACACAGTTTCTATTTTTACACATTATCATTATATTTAATTCATTGGATTGTATATGGTGCAGGAGGCTGGCAGATTAAAAAATTTGAGTAAAAATAATATCCAAGTTATGTGTAAATCAAATGGACATTTTTCTTTTCAAAGGATATTACTTCTGGCGAAATTTAGACTAAATTTAATTTACCAACATGGAAGTGCAGAATTTAAACTATTCCAATTTAGAGCCGTATTAAAAAATTTTAATACTGTCATCTATAATTTTTTCAAATTAAAAAAATTCATAAGCAGAATTATTAATATGAGAAAATATTACAACAAAGAAGAAATTGGAAAAAAATCGCATTCAATTGTTATTGTAATTTTAGGCGAAAATAATACGAAATGTAAAGTTCGGAAAAAAATTTAATATACTAGCCTGATAGTATACAAAGCTTAGGCTATAAATTGAAAATGATACGGCACAAATATCTGGGGGACTATAAGAGAGATATTGTATCAGACTATATCCCAAGGATAGCTGGAATTCCTAACTTTCCAAAAATATAAAATATTTGGTGGCGCATTTTATCCTTTAAGAAGGACGAAAAGGACATTTGAAAGTATTCTTGTAGTTTTGATGTTTTTGCATAAAAACCGTGTATATATATATATTCAATTATATTTTTGATTTTGTTTCTTTTATGTTCTTGACAGTTACATAGGTAGAAACACTTTTTCGTGCTTAATTAAGTATGGTACTGCAATTTTACACTACAATATCTACAATATTTCGAGTATTTATTTATCAAATTTTTGGCTTATCAACTCATGAAATTTGGAAAACTGCTACTATTGTCAGGAACTAAGCCTTCTTAAATATAATAGCTCCATTTTATTTAAGTTGTTACTAGATTATGCTCTCAATTATTTTTTGTCATTTATCTTATCCCAATGACAAAAGGTACTGGATCAGATCGAAAAACCGATAAATAATTTTTTTTTGCTTTACTTCTAGAAAGATAGGTCCTACGTCGATACAACATTTCCTCCAGAAGAACCAATGATAGATATTTATAATGATAAGGATATAAATGATAGATATTTAAAAGGAGATGTGGACAATTCAAATATTTTTTAAAATTGTTAATTAAAAAGTTTTCTGTTAGAAATTTCAATTTATAATTTCAACCCATGTATACCCACTCATCACAAACATTTTAATTTATAAAATTGCCACAACTCAATAATGTACAGAGTTTCTTCTTTTCCTGGCTAGAATTAAATTAAAATTTAATTTTTTTTTAAAATAAGTTATTACGTATGCGGTTGTTGTTTAAGATAAATCAATCAACAAAAAGTTATGTAGTGCTAAGAATAAATTGAAATGATGGAAAATAATTAATAATGAAATTTAGTACGATTGCGAGAAATTCCTCGAATTTTGAAGAGCGAGCAAATACTAGTTTTATTTAAGCAAGAATTTTTTTTTTTTGTAGGAATTTTTAAAATATTTTTATCATAATAAAAAACTGCAAATTTGAGAATATTATTTTCCATAATACAGATGTAAGTTGTTAATCTTATTAGAAATTTAAAATCATTACTTACTTGATTTGGTCTACAGACGGGCCCACACAATACCCATTGTCCTGGCTTTAGTTTGAAATCTTTCGTCAGTTGGAGCTGTAAAATTACTGCCAATATCTCCTTTTTCAAACTAAGATTTTAGTTAGTTAATGGACATCGTATACCTAATGTGCAACTTCAAAGATTCTCTTGGCTTGACCCAATTTTATAAAATATGATTTTTATTCAAAATTGTTCCTATAGTAAGTGGTGCGATTCGGTGGTTGATTGTTGCTATATAATTTTGCATTTATGATGGATGTTTTATTTGGCTCTGAAAAAAAAACAAATAATTAGAAAAAAAAATTTAAATGATTCTAAAAACAAATATAAATATTATTTAATATTTTTTAGAAATTTGTTATATTATTTAATTTGAACTTTACAAAAAAAACAAATAAAAAACTGAGCAAAATAAACTTAAATGGTAGAATTTCACTTGGGATTGATTTTTTCATATTATTATTTGTTGAAAAAAAATAGGAAACAATTTCCTGTCTTTCATTTGGACAGTGTTACTACTTATGTAATTATTGTTTTGATTGTTTTTTTTTCAATTCTTTTCTTCGAAAAAATTCTTTAGGGTTTATTCTCCGTTGTGACAACAATAAGAACTGTGCAAATATAGAAAATATTTCAAGTATTAAAAAATAGTAAACAACTTCAGATTGTTTTATATATTTACAGTGCTATTGTGATTGAATTTTACATTATCTTATAGCTTATATTATTGTTGTGACAGTATAAAGTGGACATGATTATATATAATTTTTCATTCTATGAAATTTTCAACTTATTTTAGTACTCTGGGAAATTATTATTTTTTGCTTATTCTATTCGAAAAGACATTGTCAGTCATATGAAAACAAACTAATAATATTTAAAGCCATTTTTCGCAGTATTCTTTTATACGAGTTCCCTATATGGAAGGGCGCCGCGAAAACAAACTTAAATGTGCTACAAAGAAAACAAAATGCAATCCAAAATAAATCTTGGCTAAACCTTTTTATTTTTCCACCAACAGATTGCATAGCATAGCAAATATTAATACTGTTTCCGAACAAATAGCAAAGCTATCGCCTGCCTTGCTGCTGTCTAAACTCAGTAAATCCGCTAATAAGAGCGATTGTAGATTAAGCTTTTACCAAGTAGGTTTTTTTTTAAATTTTTTTTTTGTTTTTTTCTTTGTTTTTTTTAATTAAGTTAGTTTTTCAGTTTTAGGATGAAAATAAATTGATCAAAAAGGTTTTTACTTGCCATTTTTCCTTAAAAAATAAATATATTATTAATAGGATCGATATTATTGATGTCATCGATTTTTTGTTATTTTTTGATAATTTTTAAAGTTTAAATCGATAAAGAGCAACAAACTTGACTGCGTCAACTATAGAGGCGTTACTCTATTATACGATGTACAAGACACTCTCCAATTTTATAAATAATAGACTAACATATAAATGAAAAAATTCTACTAGAATACTAAAGTGGACCTAGATCATATAGATCTACCATAAATCAAATATTTGTACTGAGACGTTGCATGGAGGAAAGACTACGAGATCAACAAAAGTCTTAACGTGTTAGTGATTGATTTTCGCAAGGCTTTCGCCTTATTAAATATGGTGGATGCTATCTTTCATAGCATGGGAATACCCGTTGACAAATTTAACATCAAATGCAAGGTAGCAGTGCAAAACAAAAAAAAACAGACGAATTCGAGGTGAAAGTGATAATCTGTCAACAACAATTTTGACTTGACCACACAATAAAAATTTTAGATATACACAGGAGGACACATATTTATAAGATCATCCATAGTAAGCTCGTCTTCTGATATTGCTATTGTAGCCTGCACATCCTTTGACGAATTAAAAGAAATATTTCTGACTATAGAAAAAGAAGCTGCTGCTGTAGGATAAATATTTAACGAGAGTAAGACCAAATGGATAGAGAATTGTGCGCACAGAAACAAAACAATCTGCCCAATAGTGTTTTCTCTATCTAGGCGCCTTTGTAAATAATAAATAAAAATTACATGTATTTGGCAATTAGTAATAGAGTCCAAACATCAGCACAAAAATGCTTCTACATATAGAAAGACCATTTACATTAAGAATGTACAAGATCATAATGCAACTGGTCTTAATATATAGCTGCAAACCTTGAACAATGAAAGTTAGCGGCGAAAAGTATCCGAAAGACGAATAATGAGAAAAATATTTGGTCCCAAAATAAATGACGGTTGTGAGTACCAAATAAGATCACGATACGAGGAGCTATAGAGGAAGTAATTGGTTTACACAATATTAAAACATTTAGCACATCTGGTAAAGATGCGAATAATCAGAGAATGCCAAAAAGACTATTAGCCGCCATACCGTACAATACTAGTACAAGAGGTAGACCAAGATCAAGATGCTTGAACGAAATCGTGTACAACTGTCGAAAGATTGGAGTTAACGCATGGAGGACAAAGAAATAGAATAAAATAGAGAAAAGTTGTAAACAACGTTAAGGCTTACCCCGACCTGTAGAATCTATAGATGATGATCATGAAATCGATCTTCGATCTTCGGTATTTTATTTTAGAAATGGGGTTTTGTATCCAATTTAATCTATTTTAATTGAAACTTTTTTTAATATTGATATTTAAATATGAAATAATTTAATTTAATACAAGAAAACGTTTTATTTATTATTAAATTTCTAATTTTAGGATTTTGTGTTTCGGATTTTGTAGTTCTGAGATTTTTGAAATTTCAGATTATGTGATTTAAGATTTCATAATTTTGGGATTTCCACACCAAAACTTTAATAAACAGAGTAATTAATGAGAATGACTTATACTATAGTACGGCTTATTAATGATCATTGTCTTATTGGCAAGCATGCCAGAAGAGTTGAACTCTCCTCAAATGGATTTTGCAGAGCATGTAGAGAAGAGGAAGAGGACGAAACTGTGCAACACCTTCTCTGTACCATTCCCAATCTTTGTCAAAAAGGAGGAACCCATTTAAGGGTCCTTCTTCCTGGATTCACTGAATGACTTTAAATACGTTAAGATTTAAGACTTCCACCGCTTTGTAAAAAGCTCAAAATGGTTTAACGATAGTAAGTTTTTATACGCGGTATTACAATGGACCTCAATGGAGCACTAAGTAGGTCTGTGCATTGCAGGCAGGCACTACTATATGGTATATACCTACCTACCCATTAGTGTATTGTATACTACACATTAGTATACAATATATAAATATTATACCAACAAATCTTTAATCCTTTATCGTTTATTTAAATATTCTTCAGTCTTCGTTCAACTTGATTTATATACAACAAAGAGTTTGTTGGACTTGCTGCAAAAACTTGGATAATAAAATAAGCAGATAGGAGTGAAATAGTGATATTTTCAAACTATGTAAGTTGCGTGGGCCCAAAAATGTACAAACATTAATTTCAAATTTACATTTCACTTTCCACATTTAACATTTCACATTCAAAACCTTGTTGTAGCTGGTAGAAGCAAGTGAAGAGGAACAGAAGGTCGATCTTTCACCACGTTTGACAGATTTTTAACTAGAAGAACCATCACAAGGTCAACATATATGACTAAAACAGGATAACTTGAAAAAGCAATTAAAAAGCAAACACTATAAAAAATAGTTTAATGTCAGTACACCTTGAATAGGGTAAATCGAAGGAAAAGAAGATCCCATAATTTAAGCACCCTCAGTATTGTTACAATGCTTTTAAACTATCTTAGACCTGGCTTAGTACCCTAATGTTATTGGGATAAAATAGTAAATATTAAGCCCATAATTCCAAAAGAAAAATGGTCCGGATAGTTTAGCATATTATTAGGTACACTGATATATAAATAAATATTAATGAAATACAACCAAAAATATTCTTAATAATTATTGTCAAAAATAAAAAATAATCTAAAATTCAATATGTTTTCTTAAAATAAAATTAATAAAAACGGAACAAAAAAATCAAAAAAAAAATTTGTAATTGTTGTTATTGTTGTTAACCTATATTTAAAATAGAATCAAAGAAAAACTAAAAATTAATTCAAAGGACCTATTCTATTCCATGCAATTTCTCAATTACAACTTTTTTTACGTAACAAAAAACGAATACAACAACAACAACAACAAATTACAAAACAAACATAAATTACATACAGAATAAATAATAAAAGTTTTACAGAATTGATTTTTTTTTATTTTGTTTTTTTTTTCATTTGTTTTTATATATAGTTCATCACCTTCGATCTCGAATTTTGCCACAAGGATTTGAACTCATTCGTTTTTAAAATTAATAAAATGAAAAGTCATCATTTTGTGCTCGATTTGATATGCCACCATCTACCACTATACATATTATGTACATACTATTTATAGCAAATCTTTGATTTTTAAATATTTTAATAATACTATCGTCATTGATATAATCCTGATGACTCATTTTGTCAACTACCGTACTATCGAACTTTAAGGTAGGTAGGATTGGTTGGTAGATATATTACATAATATGTATATATGCATATTATATTATGTAATGGAAAATAAATCAATACAATTTAAATTGATGGTACTTACTACAAATGGTTGTGTACAACGTACATAACCTAACTACAATTTAATGAATAAAAAATGGAGGTGAATTTTTTGTGTATCAATATTGTTGATTGTTGCAGTAGGGTTTCGGAATGAAGAACAATTATTAAGATACTAAAGTTGTAATAGAAAATTGTGAGTTCAATACGTATAAAAGAAAATATTAGTGGTATTCAAGATTGGCATACAAGATTGGATTCACAACAAAGATATTTGATTGTAATATTTATATAAGATTGTAATATATATATATATGTTAGATAAATTGCTGGGATAGGTTATTTTGTAGATTACACAAAAGAAATATGCAATTGGTTAACAGATCTAAATCATTTCTGTGAAGTTATAAAATTAAATTAGTTACATAATTTTAATTTTAAGGTATTTTCGATACATATTGAAGTTAAAACGAAAGTCAATTTATAATTTTCTCACCCTCTTTATGTATTTATTTTCTATTATTTCAAAGTTCGATTCTCTCAGACTCGCTCTTTCTCTTTCGCAACTGATTTTGCAGTATTGTAATGCAATGCAATTTTGTCGTATATAGTTAGGCCAGTTTTCATTAGAAATTTTTGAGTTTAGAAAGAGATAAGAGTATAGTATACTATTAGTAATTATAATTTTTATATACCAAAATTATTAAAATGTCATTTTTATGTATAATCGGCAATGCGAAATTCTCTCAAAAATATTTTTTTTTGTGTAATTACACCTTTTCTTGTGTTAGTATTAAATAATACATCGGCAATAATATTATAGCAAACATATCTTAGAGAAGATATTTTTTTTATAAATATTCTCCGATATTTGTGATGACTTTCTTGATTGTTTTTCCGATATTAATATGGTCATTCTCCCGATATTTTATCATTGTTTCTCTTTCACACCTTATGTTTTTTTTGTATCTTCTGTCTATTCTTTAATCGCCGACATATCAGCTAAATTAAAACCGTGCATATGGTTTTGAATAATATGTTGTAAATTGTAAGCATACTCTTATCAATTCAATTCGTCATGTTGCACAACCTTTGCTTTTATTTTTTTAATACACAATCTAGGTATAACTTTGATTCGAACAAATAAATATTATCATATCTTTTTACAATTTAATATAAAATATCAATCAGATTTTTTTATTGTCCTTAATTTTATGATAAGCACTTTTCTAAAGTTTCTAAATTTTGTATCACATCTCAAGACTAAAATATTTGATGGTACTTCTTAATGCATACTTCTCTTATCTTCATATCTTGCACAGTTACGTTGAGATATGGAATGTTTAGAGTTGTTTTATACATCTTAACATTTCGAATAATTTCTACTCCCAAATATATGTGATGGTTTCAATGTACCGTTCTTGATTTTTGGAATAGCCCTCATATTTTAAAAAAAAAAGTAAATACTTTGAATACATACTTCATCGTATTTAATAAGCAATTTGGAGAGTATTAGATGAGGTAAAAATGCATGTCAGTTAATTTTCATATGCATGTTAGTCAATTGTATTTGACAACAACAATTGAATTTAACAACAACAATTGAAATTGACATCGAAATTGAAACCGAAATTGATATTGAAATTAAAATTAAAATTGAAAATAAATTTGCAAATTATCGATTGTCAATTATCAATTTAAATTGAAATTAAAGTTGAAATTAAAATTGAAATTGAAATTGAAATTAAAAATAAAATTGAAATCGAAATTGAAAAATTATTAAAACTTTCAAATTAGAAATTTGGTCAATCTGTGAAATCGGACAAATCAAAAGCTCTGTAAATAAAAGAATTGAGAAATAAAAGATATAAAGAATAGTTGAATTTTGAAAAAAAAAATTTGGTTATTTCGAGAAAAGTCACTAATTTCGACTCGAGATAATCAACGTTTTTTTTTTTTTTTTCCATTTGTTATTATTTGCAACTAAAAATTTCCATTTGTTATTATTTGCAACTATTATTCAAAAACGGTAAGTCTTATACTCATGCAACACATACCGTTAATTAGGTGTATTAACTTAAAAAAAAATATATGAAGAAGATATTGCTCTAGTTTCAATTCCTTCGGAGGTGTAGTGGATATATTGTTTACACATAATTTTTCTAATCCGATTTGCTTCAACCCTCTGTAGCCCAAGTTAAATAAAAAGATAGACCCCTAGTCTAGAACAATTTTTTTCTTAAAACACTCCAAAGAATCACCCTTGAAAATATTTTTGTTCTAAACAGGACCACCCTGTACTAAATAACGGTCTTGTTTATTGTTAAGTGAAGAGAGAAGCAAAAAGGTATATTAGGTCTGGAATTAGAAAACTATTTATTTAACGAAAATGGAAAAGTTATACTAAAAATTTACTTCAAAAATTGTTTAAAATTCAAATACTGTGACAAATGTGCACTCTTTCGGATAGTTTGAAAAACTAAAATAATTAAAAATGGCGACAAATAGACCGAGTCGAATTTTAATACAAAAAATTTATTTATAATTTTGAGGAACAATAAAATCTCTTAAAATTAATTTTCTTCAATACTATTAAAAATGTGATTAGAGATTAAGTTTTCAGTGAATATTAGTTCTAATCTAAGATTTTATTTTTTAGATTCTCTCCATCTTTATCAATGGTAGATACCAAAACATTGAAGACTTAAATTTCTTTCAAATTAAATTTAAACATTTTCATTGGTCCACAGGCTTAGTTTTGATTTCGTAGTGCCACAATGGACGGTCTAAGTGTGGCAATTTGTTAACCACCTATTAACCTATTTAACTATAATAATTTCTTCTAAAATTTTTATAATAAATTTAACAAAATAGTTCCATTGCCTGTAGTAAAATTAATCTTTCAATAGAAAGATCCATTAGAAAAAAAAACAATTAAAAAAACATTAGCTTATATAGTCAAATTATTTTCTGTATTGCGACAATCGCTAAAGGACAAAAAAAAAACGTTTTTATTTTTACTATAAATTTATCATAGATGCATTTTGCGTACACCATTTTTTAAATAATTGATGTATATCACATACTACTAACTTATATAATAGGTTTAAAGGTAAATCCGATATACTAGGATTTCAAAAATAAAAAATTTAGTATACCTATTTCTTTTACATCTCTCTCTCTCCCTCTCTCTCTATTCAAGATTAAAGATTCAAGAGCTCATAAAAATTTAAATTTTTTACATTAGATTAATATCATTTTCTATATATGGTGCTGATATAAATTGGAGTATACGCCATTAATGGTACCATATAAATAGTAAAGATTCTCTTCTATTCTGTTATTTGTAATTTATTTTATATCATACATTATGTATGATTACGTACATATGTATGAATGTATGTATTATTATACACCAGAATTTTTTTTACTTTTTTATTATATTTAGTTGTTTTGCAGGCAACATAGTGTATGTTAATATTCTATGAATTGTAAATATGTTGAGAAACTATTCTATATATATACCCTCTGATTGTATATTTAGAGTTTAAATTGAAATATTCAATTGAAATTTCAGTTCAAAGTTTTTTAATTTTTTCTTTTGGTTTTTAAACCAATTAACCTGTAAAAAGAAGAGTTTAATTCTATTTAAGTTTTTCTGTTGAGGTTGAAATTTTTAGAATTTCAGGATTTAGATTAAAAATTGAATGATTGTTATGATGTTGTACTTTGTTGTCATTGGTATCATATCATGGAGAGTATTTTTGTTTTTAACTAAATATTTAAAAAATTAGAATTGAAATAAAAATAAATGATGAAATGCAATTGGAATAATTGTTTTGATAAAAAATGTTTGAAAATAAAAGGACTTCTGCATGTAGGAATCTGTGAAAAATTGAAGCATTTGATGATAATAATGTTCTGTCATAATTATTTTGGATCAATGATCGGTTGAAATAATTGTTTAAAGCTGTATATTGAATTGATTAAATTGTTCGAAAGACATTTCTGAGGCATTCCTAATTGGAAATCTAAGTTTAATTTGCAAATTGTACAAGGTATTTCATCACATGTATTGATTTAGTATTGACATAATATTAATTCTGAGATCTTATATATAATAATCCGAAATTCAATAAAATAGAATTGTTTTAGTTTCGTGAAGAAGCTGAAATGTTAAAAAAGAGTTACAACATCGAAATATTGCTCGGTTCACAGGAAAACTAATCTTAGAACAGAAATAAATACATGGTGAAAGTAAATATTATAAGTAAATATAGGCTGAAAAGGGCTGACTTAAGTGTATATGTATGTACAGGACACCTCACTCTCAGAGGCTACGAGAAAAGATAAAAATGATGATTCGTGTATTTTGAAAACGCCCAACGCTGAGAACGAGAAGATCGAACATATTAGGATTTTACTACTTCCAGTGGAAATTATTAGATTTATTAAAGGTATTAGTTGGTATAAGTTGGCTCGGCGACGGCGTCTGCTGAGAGGTGAGATAAAATCGTTGAGTCCATTAACAATGGAACGTAAGACCTAAGTGAATATGATATAAAACTCATCCTGGTTTCTTATGCCCGTCCTATATACCAACCAACCAAATCTATTTGTTAGTAATTATACACGTTCAAATCAAAATACTCGAAAAAGGTCATCAACATTTAGATTGTTCACATTAGATTAATATCATTTATATTTGGGGCTGATATAAATTAGAATATATGACATTTGTGGTACTATATAGCCCCACCAATAAGTAAAAAAACTAAAAAAAATGTAGGTAGTCTTATTCATACGTACATTACTACTCTTTTTACGGATTAAAACACTTAGTTGATGATCGAAGTAGATAAGATTAGAATTTAATTCACGGATTCATTTTAGTGATTGACTCAAATCTATCATATTCAGTAGGGTTTAAGGGAATGAGGAATAACTCAATGGCTCGAAGATTGGGCCGATTAATTATTTCAACCAAATAATTTGATATTTCAGATATATGAAATCACTTTCAAATCAGACAATAACTGTATAACTCAATAAATTTAAGACAGTATAGAAATAAGGAAGTTGCAATGAATCATTCTACGAAAAATTACATAAAGAGAAACGTAAGGTTTTTTGCTGAACCGATTCTATTCGATTAATGCCAGTTAAGTAATGAGAGTATCATGTTTTTTTATTTTTTTTTTACGAACAGCCAAGCGTTAAGATGTAACCTTTAGTACTTACACGTACCGTGTCGTTGGGTTGGGATAGTTGGCTTTTTAAGCCATATATCCAAGGCTAGGTATTACGAATGTAACAAAAAGTGTTTCTAGAGGTAGGGGTGAAAAATACTTTAGGTCATCGTTTAATAAAACCTAAAGAGAAATTGGCTTTCCTTACTGCCTTATGATAATGTCGCCTTAAGCTAATTTTAGGTCAAATGTAACCCCGAAATTTGTAGTAGAATTTAATCTTGTAAGCTAACAGCAATTTAATTGCTAGTTGAAACAAACTATTTGAGTTGGATTTCTCCAAGAAAAGGTAAATATTTTGTATTTAGAGATATGTTCATTTTTTGAATATTAAGAAGTGAAATTGTTCATATATTTTTACAAATTTAAGCTATCCGATGAGGTAGATTTAGAAGTAAAAAGCTTTGAGTTTTTTGCACAGTTAAAAAATTTCAAAAACGATATCACTTTAGGAACATCAATTATAGAAACTATAAAAGTAAGTGAAACAAGGATCAAGCCAATTAGGGCTATGTGGTAAAAGTCCTATAATTTTGTGCTGCAGTAGTAGGATACTATGATGAATTCTATCAAACGCCGTTCTTATAGATTTAAAAAAATCATTCCAAAAGTATTAAAGCCTTGGTGTCCTCAAATATTAAAAGGTTTACATTTATTGCATTCACATTATCCATCAATTATTTGTTGCGGCTTAAAATGCTGGAATATATTTATAACTGATACTACTGGAAGTGTCAAAAGTATTAATTTAGTTTATACAGTTATAGTTTTGCTAACGTACACCAGAATTTATGGAATTAAAATGTAGAAATACATTCCATTGCATGCGTTCTCAAAAGTATTTACTCATTTGATTTACAAAAATTTAAAAAGAATCAACAACATTGTCTCAAACAATCCCTTCCTCCAGGGCAACGGTACGAAAGTATGAAGTTTGTCTTAATATGACTTTTAATATCATTTTCCAATTTATGCGTCAACAATGGAATTCATTGCTGCAATATTATCTTCCTGAAATGGATTGAATATCAGGATTAAATATGTGGAATTTCTTAGAAATAATACCGAACTGAGTTTTGGAAGTATTAAATTGGATTCTGTTTTTTAATCTCCAGCTCTTGCACTGGTTATGTATCTTTTGGTTGTAACATTAAGTGATGTAGATTTTTTATGAAAATCTGTAAATCCGGATATATAATTGAAGATTGTGTAAAACAAATCATTAATAAATATTAGAAAAACAGGACTGGTGCAAGAACTAATAATAATTAAGAAACACTATTGTTTATTAGGAAATAATTAAACATAGTTCCATTAACCAAATTAAATCGAACGATTAAAAAGACAATTTTCAATTTATTTGGAAAAATTGGAACCGTGCCATATTCAATCAAAAGGTTCCAAAATTTCGCCATAATATCTTATTCAACTGGTAATGCATACGGCCAGATTCTCCCATATTGCAGTGAACAATAATTAAGTAAGTGAAAAATATTTTTGTAGAGCATAAATTCTTTGCATGACCTACTATGATCTACTATATATTCTAATTTGTTCCGAGAAGTTAGCTTTTTAGATTGGTGCAAAAAACAGGTAGTTATGGTCAGAAATTCGAATAAAAATTTCGGGTAAAATTTGCTAATTCAATTCTCCTGGAGCTGTTTTTTTCTTGATTTGAACTTTTATTTATCTCCAAAACTGGACATAAGTAATGCTTCTAAAAAAAAAATGTGCCAAGCCACACAGATCAACAATAATAATGGCTCAAAGTACTTTATTTATAAGTACCCAAAAATATTTAAACAGTTTTGTAATTTACCAAAAATTATTAAAAATTAAGCTTCCTTTCTGTTGTTTCAAGCCCTTTAATTTTGAATTGGGATTTGTTTTAAATAAATTATAAAGTAATTTATTGGATATTCTGTAAGAATATAGTTTTAATAAAATAAAGATTAAAAATTCTTGGGTATATTTCACTAATTTTATTAAATATCTATAACAATTTTGGGTTATTACACCGTCATTAGAATATTGATGTTTACAGATCGTTACCATCATCAGATGATCACCATCAACAGAACACTGAGTTTTAATGTTGAAATTAATATTGATATTGATATTGGAAGTTGTATACATAATATGGATTATTACTCATCTTTTTTTTAAACAATCGAATGATTGAAAAGATTGCAACGTAAAAGTGTATTATAGAATTCTTATTGAAAATGACACTTGTTCTATGGAACTAAAATTATAATAATGCTCAATTGAAACGCTGGTGTGCGTTCAAATGCTCATTTATACAATATTAAAGTACCCAGGTAGTCCAAAACTGGTTTCAGAACATTCATTAATTCAGGGTCAATTCAGGTTGAACCAACAATTTCTTCTATCATCCTATTTCCCTCCTAAACATTTTTTCTTTACCTAAACCTACAATAATTTTTTATTTTTAAAAAAATAAAAGACTCTTGTTAATTTCACAAATTTATTTTATTCCGACACGTGTTTCGACCTTTCGATTCATTTATGATCTATGATTATGATCGAATAAAAATTAACAAGTTCAGGCTTTTATTTTTAAAAAATGTTTATAAAATTTCACCAAGAGTGTACAAGTGAAAACGTAAAAGCAATATTTTTTTATAAAACGGTCCTAGTTCTTGTGACGAGCGATAAACAAAAAATTATGTTAGCTTAAATAAGCCAATTAAAATTTCAACTAAATGCCTTTGAAGGTTAACAACAAAGTTGACCGTGTAAAAGGAAATCCACTTTTTTCTTTAACTCTTTTATTTCGAATTCGTTTAAAAACAGTTATCTATGTATACCTGGTTATTCTTTGAAAATAAAATCATTTACAGGTGCTTTTACTTTAACTCAAGTTAGGTTTTATCTAATTTTCTAAATAATTAGATTTCTTCAATTGAGCGATTTACAATAAAAATTATAAATCTATGCAAAATGAAATATAGTTTATACAATTTTGATCTTATGGTCCCACAATCCATTCAATTGAAATTGAATATTGAGAATGATGAAATTTTCATTCATCCTAAATTCACATCTTATTCAATATAGATTTTTTATTTTTTTTATTTTTGAGATTCATCCAATTTTTTTCCATAATTTTTATACTTTGTACGTACGAAATAATTTGAGTTTCAAAATTTAAATCTCATCTGTTTAACATTTATGGTTTATTTACGTAATACGGCTTTTCTTTCATTACAATATTGCTTCCAGGTCGTAATTTTTTATTGTTTATTTTTTGTAGAGGATTTGATTTTTATTCAAAAGAGAACAAATGATTAATTAGTAAAAGGAAGGGAGTTTTCACAAAAAAAAAATGGATGGATTTATTAGAATAAATTAACAGGTATTTTTGGATGAAAATAGGAAATTTAAAATATTTCAGTTTTTTTTTTTTTAATTTATACTGATTGAATAGATTAAAGTATTATAAAAGAAGGTATGAGATACGTAAAAAAAACCGTATTTACAAAGTAATGATAGAAGGAAATTTATTTAGGATGAAATTCTTGATTAATTGTTTTGAAGTGGTAATTTATGAAATTATTCATAAAAGCAAAAATAAAAAATATTTTTTACTTTCTTTTCGTTGTAAAATTTCAATCATTTTTCAAAAATTCTTGAAAAAAGTGTTTCCTTCGTTACTTAAGAAAACGAAAGGTAAAATAATATGTCATTTCATTTTAAGGATGGATTATGAGTTTTGTATTGGAATTTTTCAATTTTAAGAGAATATTTTTAAAAGAAAATGTTCTATTGAAATTGCTGAGTTGTATTATGGGATGGAATTAACCTGAACATTCTATTTCTGCAACGTGTATTGTTAGGATATTTCAAAAAGGATATTGAAATATGATAGTATGTTTGAAATATTTTGCCAATGTACATACGTATACATAATATTGTAATTTTTTTTCGTAAATTCTTAAAAATGTATTTGGTTTTAAAATTCTTTATTGTGGTCTTATGGACTCTATCAAGATTTATTTCATAGTTATTATATTGATATATATATATTAGCTATGTAATATTATTATGCTAAATATTGTTGTTCTAATCTAAAAATTATTTGATAGTTTATTTGTTTTTCGGTAGATATTGTGGAGGGCAGTTGGGTGGGCACTTTTATGTGACAAGTTTAGCACTATAAAACGTTTTGTGCTGCACTAGAGCTAAATTTAGAGGTATTAGTTCCAACTTTTATATCCGTTCTCAGAGGCTTTATAGAGCTTACAACAGACCTGTGCAAACTGCAGCCCACGGTGCAATAAAGAAATTTTGCGGCCCATTTAATGAGATTTGTTATCAGCAATCTCTTAGCGAAGCATCTTAAACCTTTTTCTGATGGAAGTCTTATAAAAGAATGCGTTGAAAGAGCAGCTGATATAATTTGTCCTGAAAAACAATCTTTGTTCAGTAATATTAGTTTATCACGGTATACTGAACGAAGGCGTATTGATGAGATGACAGGAAAGGTCGAATTCTGCGTTTAAAAATCGTGAAAGTTGACAAATCTACTGCCTTGACAAATCTACCAATATTAATGATAGCGCACAACTCAAGTTAATTTTAAAAGGTTTTTGGCTCTTAACCATCGCCAATTTAAAGAGTTTTTGTTGGATCTTGAAGCAGAGTATGGTGATCCAATTTATTTTAGTGAAGTACGCTGGGTGGCGCAGTAGGTAGAGCGCCTGCCTTTCAACCGAAAGGTCCCGGGTTCAATTCCCGATGACTGGTCTAGTACCCTTTGTCATTGGGATATAATAAATGACAAAAAAAAGATAATTGAGAGTTAATCTGGTAACAAATTATATAAAATGAAACTATTCTATTTAAGAAGGCTTAGTTCCTGACAATAGTAGTAGTTTTCCACATTTAATGAGTAGATAGCCAGTAATTTGTTAAAATAAATACTCCAATTATTGTAGATATTGTAGTGTAAAATTGCAGTACCGTACTTAATTAAGCACGAAAAGGGATTCTACCTAAGTTACTGACAAGATCATAAAAAAAAAAAAAAAAGCAAGGCTAAAGTTTTGCAACGATTTTGCAATCTCTTACCAGAAATTAAATTATTTATGGATATGAAAGGAGAACCTGTGGATGAATTTGATAACGAAAGGTGGACTATTGATCTTGCTTTTTTAGTTGATATTACAAATCATCTTTCGTATTTAAATATAAGCATGCAAGGTAAAAATCTCATAATATCTGCGTTTATTACAAATATCAAATCATTCGTAGCGAAACTTGCACTTTGGGGTAATCAATTGGACAAAATTATGCTTTTAATTTCCCAAATCTGCACATTGTTCAATAATTGAACTTAAAATATACTCATAAGTAACTAACGATTTAAAAATTTAATTTGACGACAGATTTACCGAATTCCTTGCCAAGGAAAAGGACATACGTATTTTTACCTCTCCATTCACAATAAATATTGAAAATGTTCCAAGTAGAAATTATAGACTTGCAATCCAACTCTGATCTAAAAGATATCTTTCAAGACACTGATGTTATTGATTTTTATAAAAAATACGTGAGTACAGACAAATTTCCAATGATCAGAAAATTTGCATGCCGAATTTTTTTATTTTCCACGATATTATGTCTGTGAACAATTTTTTTCTTTGATGAAGCTGACAAAAACAAAACATAAAAGCAGGTTAACAGATATTCATCTGAAAATTGTACTGCGATTGACTGTTACAAACATCATACCTGATATCACATATATAATGGTTAAACCAATTCCACAAATCACATTAAATTTATTTATTTTTTATATATTTTTAATTATTGTATTTTGTACTAACAAATAAAATCTAAAATTAACTGTTTTGTACTCAAGCTTATATACATTTTTTTTATTAAAAAAATATCAATTCCTGTGGCCCATTGATATGTCCGAGTTATAAAAACTGCCCTAATACCCTAAAAGGTTTCCACAGGACTAACTTTTAACAACAAAAGTATTAGCCCCTTATAGAGATAGTTCAATTTGCAATGTTAGCTCTATAAAATTGTTTTGCACACCTATTTCCGAGCCCGTAGCTTTTTAAACGTTTAAATAAATTAGTTTTAAGAGCATCTATAAGTATACGTATTATTTTATTATTTTTATTGTGATACAAATATTAATATTTTTTTATTGATGCTCATTTAATTTATTTTCTAGATTAACATGTTATTTACAATTTTATTACAATAATATGGAAATGTGATAATTGCAAGTTAGCCTAAAATGTGAAAAATTGTCTAATTAAATCGTAAATATTTGCCTCACCCTGTAATAATTTTAAGAAAATAATATTTAAAAAAAAAAATGTTATTAATGTTTGAAAATTTTTTTTAGGTAAATGTTTCCAAAACATAAAACAAACCATTATGTTTATAACTTTCAAAATATTTATTTAAATTTTTTATTTCGACTACAGAATAAACAAAATTATTTATAATATAATTTGTTTATTTATTTCGAAGTTTTTCAATGTTTACATTTCTTCAACCCAATATTAGTTTCAATAAAATAATATCCTATACCTAGCTAGAGCTCCTCTAAATCACCTATAAAGCTGATTATTCTATTGTAGAGCTTACAGTGTAATTTTATACCGCTTTAGAAGTCATTTAGAGCAAGTTATGTTGAGAGCTCTACAAATTGTAACTTGGCCAACCTGCTTATTCGGAGGAGGTGAGTCCGTTAAGTATAGCAATAAATTGATGAATTTTATATAATTCGCTTACCACTTGGAAAAATTAAATTTTTTCTTGTTAATTGTTGTCTTGTTATTTGAAGAATAGATGCCATGGACAATTGATTTTATACTGCATATAAAATTTCATATTGAATTGTATAAATAACTGATATAAATTCAGTAAAGCTATCAAAAAAAATCTGGAAAACGGTTTTAACGATTTACAGCAGTACTATTAAAAAATATGAAAAACAAAATGCACTCACATAAAACGATATCTTTAGGTCTTTGCAAAAAAAACGGAAAAGTATCTGAGATAATGGAAATTTTTAATATTTGCCGCTTGAAAAAGATCACGGATATTAAAAGAACATCACAAAGTTTGATTCTTTTAACATCACAAAGCGTTTCCAAATTTCCATTAACAATATTCCAGCAAGATTCATTATATACTTTTGTGTTTTATATTATAGTAGTTCTAAATGCTCAACATCCATCAATAGGTCTATTTCCTACTTTTTAGGGGGCTAATTTGGTTTCGATAAAAGTATATTATAATAAATTTTTATTTTAACATTATTATTTTATTTTATACTTATATCAATGTATAACTATAAAACCTTTCCGAAATTTAAATAGTTTTTGAACGCGTATTACTTGTAAATATTAATTTATAAAAAATAACCTACCTAGCAGTCTACTTTCTGAACCTAAAGTCTAGGTAATGTTCCAGGTACCGGAATTAATTAACTTCGTTCATCACTCGTCTCTTAATTATACAGGTCAGAGTGAACCTGAACCTGGTTTACAACTTTCCATGAGTCTATCCCTCTTCCCCTCTATTTTTTACAACTGTTCTGAAACCTGTTAACACCAATTTTTCGACATCTCTTGCGATACTGGATCTAATATTATATTTGACATACTTTGATCATACCCTTCTTATCATACCCTTTTGATTTATCATCACTAGATGCCCATCATCTGTTCATCTCAGTCTATGTTTGTACCTTAATAAATTTTACAATTTTGCGTCCTTTAATTAATGCTTTAAATAGTCCTTAATAGTGCTTTAAATAGTCCTTGCTCCGGCAAGTAACAGTTTAAGACAGGTTGTACTTAAAGACCAGTAATTTTAGATTTGAAAATGCCTTTGTGTGTGTGTGGAAACATTTTGATGCTGCTTGAATTCTAGTATTAATTGTCAAAAGCATGTAACTTTTATTATTTATTAAAGCATCTAGATATGTAAAACTGTGTACTTTACAACTGTATTAATTTGTTGTTGTATATTTTAGGTCTATTTAGATCTATGTTCTTCATAGATTTGTCAAAAGCTGTAATTGTTTTGATGAGTAGGATCCATGGGAGGAAAGATTTCTGATTTCTTGGCACAATGTACCTTTTTATTTTGAAGTAATATTGTGCAAAAATTGGCACCGTGAATTTCAGTTTTAATTGTACCGATTCCTGACCGCCACTTCTACCTGTCAACCTAATCCTAAACTACTGCATAGTCCTCCTCTACCGTTTAATTTTTAGTTCTGTTTGATCCCAACTGTAACACAGTAAATTGACTATTAACAGCGGTGAGACACTTTGTGTATTATAACTGTAAAGATAAAAAAAAATTAAATTAAAAGCTTAGCATTTACTTGTAAAAGTCATACCTGCCTTTTCATTGACAAGACAGCATGATATGTATTTTTTTCAAACAAATTTTAAATTAAACTTGAGAATTCTTATAAAATTTCATTGCGTTAAAAATCATTTATTATTTTTTTTATGTTACAGTAAGTTGAAGTAATGAAAATAAATTACAAATAGTTTTAAAAAAAACAAAAACATTTCGAAAATTTCTTCGCAATTACAGTTGCAGTCCGAATTTTCTTTTTGAAATTACTTAATTTATAGCTGCCTACAAGTTGTCCAAAACTAAACCAAAAACAAAAAAAAAATAATTATTTTCAAAAACTTTTAATTTTAATACCACACAGTTTTTTTTTTGTTTTGATTTTTTTTATTTGTTTTTTGTTTTCTTTTTTGTTTTCTTTTTTGTTTTTTTTTTTTTTTAATAGGAAAACAAAAATATTTCATTTAATTTTTATGTTAAATTTTAGTGAAAAGTTTAAAATCATATTTGAATTTTCTTTGAAAAATGTAACAAAGTAACAAAATGTAACTTAAATTTTTAAATATAATTAATTTCTAACAATAAAAAGGATAAAACAAAAAAAAAGCAATAATAAAAAAAAATGTTTGTATGTTATTTACTTTGCAATCACAAATGTAAATTCTTTTATTTTTATTTTCATTTATTTTGCTGTTGTTGTTATTATTATTGTTTTTGTTTATAGAAAACTTTTATAATTAAATTGCATAAAATGAAGAAAAACAATAATAATAATAACAGCAACAACAACAAAAAATAATATTAATCACAAAATAACTTTTTAATAGTTTGTTATTGCGCAAAAACCTCATTTTAGAAACATTTCTTCTCTCTTATATTTTGTAACTATAAATTTATAAAAACAAATAATAAACAAGAAACAAAAAATAAATAAATAAACAAAAAAAACAACATCATTAATAACAGCTAAAATTGTTGAATTCTTGAGAAAAGTCATGAAAAAGTCCTTAATTAAAAATTAAGATGAAAACTTTTTTATTTTCTTTACACTTTACTTTATCACTATGCTCCGTTTAAAAAGCTCTTCTATTTTCTAAAAGGAATTGCTAAATGCAAGTTTATTTTTTTTATAGATAATTATTTACCTATGTATAATATTAGTGGCTTGCCAACTGTTGGGTAGAGCTATTATCACGTACCAGTATTTGATTAATAGTTTCATCCGTATATTACTTGAGTTCTGTATTTTGTTTGTTGCAGTATTTGAAATTTTATATTAAAGTGGGCTCTTATTTCTATTTTAAAAACCACGACACAAAATCTTTATTTTAAATATATTGCTCTCACCCACCAGAAAAAAATATAAAGAATTACAAAATATCCTAGCACTTCTCATTCAAATGACATATCATTTTTTAAAAACAAACTTTATGAAAAGAAGAAAAGAAAAGCACTCTGCTTAAAACTTATTATTTCTCACTCTTGATTTCGCTCGTGATGGGTAGATCGAAATAAATATAAATAAAATAAGGAAAAAAAAAATTTTTTTTAGAAATATTTGCCTTTAATTTAAGCGTACTAAAACTACAAAAATAAACTTTAGAATCGCAGCTTGATGTAATGTTTTCATAGCAAGTTATGATTGTGATTACGGAAAAGGCAAATTAGCCGAAATTCTAGGAAGTCTTGAGATGAGATTAAGAGATTTGGTAAAAAGTTCGGCTAATTTGCTTTTTCTGTAATTTCAATCATAACTTGCTATGAAAACATTATATCAAGCTGCGATTCTAAAGTTTATTTTTGTAGTTTTAGTACGCTTAAATTGAAGGCAAATATTTCTAAAAAAAAATTTTTTTTTCCTTATTTTATTTTCGACTTTTTAGTAAAAATATTTTTTTAATGAAAAATAATATATTTTCAAAGAACAACACATATCATCAAATGGCACTAAAATTCACTCTAACGCAATTTGGTTATTATTGCTCATACTTCAAATGTGTAATTATATTTTATATTACTGTAACAAATTTTATAAAAATATGTATATTTTTAAAAATTTTTTGGAGATTTTTGATTAGATACCTTTGAATTTTTTAATTTACGTATTAAACAATTTTCACCAATAAAAAATTACGCACTTTATAAAAAGAAACCCTGTTAAATACAAAAAATATTTGATGTAAAATTCGTAGATTACATCTGAGAAAAAGTCTGAAATGTAAACACTCATCCGACTTTATCTACGATAAAATTCGATTTTGTCCGACGTGTAAACGCTGCCTAAGCATAAATTGGCATATAAAAGTATAATATATACATGCATAAATCGAAATTGAACTTGTTTTACATGCGAGAAGAGTAATTTGTAACTGAGTGATAGATAACTGATAGGTTCAAATTTTGTTTTCTTCCATAAATAATGTTTGCATTTTATTTTCAATTAAACTAAGCCATATGATTATGTATGTAACAAATGCAAGCTCTATATGACACATGTACGTACATTTACATAAACTTAGTGAGAGAAAGATAAATAATAAAAGAAAAAGATTAATAAAAGAAACCAAATTAAAAACACAAAAACAATGTAATGAAAATGATGATTGAAAATAATTGAAATTGAATAATAATAATAGAAAATGATTGAAATATAATGATAATGATTTGTATTGCACACTATTTTGTACATATTCCTTTTTTGTTTTTCTTTTTTTGCTTCTTTACACCATAGAAATGTCAATAAATATAGTGAATTTAAAGAGAAACCAAATTTTAACTTTATCAAATATCCATATTCCATTATTAGTACACACACATATGTAAATTTCACCTTAGTTGAATGCAAAGAATATCTATAATCTATATTAACAAGAATATATAAATACACTCCCATTTTACGTAAACCTAATTTTTAAGAAATACCAAACCGAGCAAAATATTATTAGTTAAAAGAGGTAAAATTTACATTTACTTAACGCATACCAAATTTATTATGAGAGAGAAAAGGTACAAAACAGATGTTTGCCTTTTGCTTTATACTGTAAAATAATTTTGCGTTCTCATTATTCTCCTTTGAATTTGTTTACGTTTCCTCCCATTATTTATATGAGGCAGGCTGGCAAAAAATGTTAGTTCTAATTTAGTTTGTTCCCTTATACGATGATGAATTCTGATCTTTTATAATTTTAATATTTTCGTTTTAAACATTATTATTTTCGTATATACCTATTAAAAATATTAAATTATAATTACATTACAATAATATAAAATATTATTAATATTTTTGTCAGTAATAATTTGGAGTTACAAACATTATTATTTTTTATTAATTATATTAGTAAACCTAAATATTTATTATATTGGTATACGATTATAAAATAATACTGAGGACAACATCTATTTACAAATCACAGAATTTAAAGAATATGATAACGCTGTTTTAGTTAGGTCTCCTAAAAATCTTATGCATAGTTGATACAATTTAGAAAATAATATTGTTAAATATTTCAACGAAATTTTGTCGACATTTTTTTCAAAATTATAAACTTTATTTATTTAATTTCAGCCAACTTTTTTTGTTACTCTCTTTTGTTTACTATATTTTTTCTTTTTCTTACACGTAAAATTCTTATTATCGTCTATTTCTGACAATGTTTATCAAATTTGCATATGAATTTGTGTGCAAACAAATGAATACATACATGAGTTCATACTCTTTTTATGGATATACTTTGGTTAAATGGTTATTGAAATGGGTATTTTGTTGAATTGAAGCAAATTGAAACAAACATATAAAGTCCAAGGCAAGTTAATTGAGGCAAATATAATAACATAAAACTATTTTTGAAAAACAAGATCGAAATTTCTTTATTAATATTATTTTAATTTTTGTTTTATTCATCTTGTCAAAGGTTAAAACTAAGAGCGGGTAAATTAAGAGAAAAATAAAATAATAAAGTTAAAAGAGAGATAAAGGTATCAAATTAAAAGTACATTTTATTGTAGACTTTATATGCGTCTGAAACTTAAATTTAAATTTTTTTTGTTGAAGTAAATTAATTAAAACTTAGTATTCGCCGGCTCCTCAAAATTTGATGAAGTTTGATAAAAAATTTAACTCAATTTCATTACACATATATTATTTTCCATCATTTCAATTTATTCTTGACATTGTAAAATTTTTTTTTTATTGATTTATCTTAGACAACAACCACACATTATATCTTATATATAATATACATTTACGTGGGGAGTAAAAAAGCAAAAATAGCTGAATAGAAAATTACACCACAAGAATATTAAAATTTTAGCACTCTTTTGGTGGTGAATACTTAAAGCATTTAAAATAGTTACACCAAATAGTTACGGTTATTTCCAATTTGAGCGACATCTATACTCTAAAATAAATTTCAATCTTATTTAAACTTATAAGAAAAAGTACCAAAACGAAAACATAAACAAAAATGGAAAACGAAACAGAAAAACAAAAATCAGATCATACTCTTCAAAAGTGATATAATAAATGTTTGTTCATTTGCTTCTGCTACTTAAAAAAAAATATACAGTAAAACATGGTTATAGTCATTCGCTAAATTTCAGTAAAATTTCTGACTATAACCGTTTTGTGACTATAGGCGTAGTCAAAAACAAATTGCATCTTTATAAACAAATTCAAATTCAATTAAATAGCTTTCGTATAACAGTTTTAAACTTTATTTCATTCAAAACACAATAATGGTAATTCTGTTATGTAATATACATATTTGTAATAAAGAACAGAAAAAGACAATATATAAATCAGTTTTTTAATAAAATAATTCACTTCTGACTTATTTTTATGTTTTATTGAAAAAATTGGCGTTATAGTTTTATGTGACTATAAACGACATCGATTGTGTGAACTTATGAAGTTTATTACTTTCTTTAAAAAAAATTGTTGACGATAACAGAATTGTGACTACAATTTATAAACTACAAACTTTTTGAGTATAAATGAATTAAAATACATACACAAATATTAAAAAAGACGATGACATTAAAATTATTGAGTAAAAGAAAAATGAATTGTGCCTATAACCAATAGTGACTATAACCGATTTTTACTATAATAATTGATGTCAAATTGAAGATGATTTCATGGTAAATATTAAGATTAAAGGGATAAAGGGATAGGCTAATAGCAGAAAAAAGTTAAACAATTCCAATACTATGACAAAATACTATAAATAGAAAAATATATTATTTTTTACATTTTTGTATTTTATTTCATTTTTAAATCACTTTTTTAAAGCTTTTAATTAATTTTAATTTAAATTTACACTAATATTAATTACAGAAACATAACCACAATTTAAATTATGTAAAAACACATATAGTTTTGTTTTTCTGAGAGTAAGAATGCGTCGGATCTATCATGGATTTGTTATGCATGAAAGACAAAAAAAAGTTGGTTTAAGGCTTTCACTACCATTGTTGGTTTGCGCGCGCGTGACTGAAACCACTTGGTGTCCTGCGAATATTCCTACCTACCTACAGAAATAAAATAACAAGATTCATATAAATTGTATGAATCAATGATGATGTTGTTATCCAGGATATATATTTTAAATAAAGTTACTGGAATTGCACAGATGGCCCCTAGTAATAATTTATTAAAAAAAACAAGAAAATTTAAATTTATTTCTGACGAGTAAAACAAAATAAACTCTGTTTATGGGAGTAGTTACAATTTCATAAATTAAAACTTTTGTATGTTAAGATATGTGTTGTATATACATACATGGGGTGAAATTTTAAATTCAAATTTCTAATTGAAAATTAAAGAATTTCAAAAAAATTCCAATTCAATTTGAAAAAAAAATTAGTTTCGCTAAATAACTATCATTTAAAAGTAATGTAATGAAAATCGGTTGTGAAATGGTTCAGATTTTTGTATCATCCTTTTTTTCAATTTGCAGATTAAATATGATGGCAACAGTAAATTAAAAATAAAATTAATTTGAATAAGTTTGTAGCTATACTTCAATTATTTCAAGTATTTCAATTTTTAAGTAATACAAGTAAATAACAACTGAACGATTTTAATTTCGGTCTCAAGACTTTTATTTTAAGGGAAATCATGCAGGCGAAATATAAAATTTCAAATATTGGTTAATTGATATATTATATGTGAAAATCTATGAAACATATCAAATATATAAAATCCAGCAAGTAATATGTAGGTAGTGTATGGTAGTGTAGGGTAGTGTATTAAAATAGTCTAATTAAATAAAAGAGATAACAAAATCGAAGTGTTTTCTCATTCGTAATATAAAACTACCATCTCTTTCGCTAAATTAAATCGTCATGTGTATATATCAAAATAATAGAATATATCAACTGAGAGAGGTCCAATTCGATTCCTATACAGATCGTTAATTATTATTTTTTATATTCACATTGTGAAGATTTCTGTTGATTTTTGTATTTTAAATACAAAATATGGAGAGGCGGGTAACAACGGTATATATATATAATTTTAATAAATTGTTTCATTCGGAAACTCAAAATTTTTGATTTTTTAACCAATTTTCCGTATATGCTTAAACATAAAATACTAAAATATTTTTAATTATTATGTATGAAAAAGGTGACTCAAGGTAAGACAATGTCTTAGATTACAAAATCACCTTAATAATTTTCATGAATGGGGTTCGTCAAGTGAATTTAATTTTAATATTACAACTATAAATTAATGACATTTTGTAAAGGGAGTGGCTTTATTAAATTAAATTATTCAATTAATAATTCTGAATTAAAATGTGTAAATCTTATTAAAAACAGGAATTATCTTAGAAAATGAATTAGATTTCCTTCCTAATACCAATCATCATTATTTCAGAGGCTTTTTCTGTGATCTAGTCTTATTTGTAAATCTTAAGTTTCAACAATTTTATACTCATGATCATTATATAATATTTAAAATTTCATATACTCTTTGATTCGGCTTCATATTGCATATGCTTCAACTATTTTGATGCCATTTTATGCTAAACGTATTCAAATTTAAGACAAAAATCATCTTTTGCAATAATTTAAAAATTTTCATCGATCGATATTTAATGTTTTCTAAATTAGATTTACTTATAAGTCATTTTCGATGTAAGCAATAATGTATAAGGACTGAGTAAATATTTTCAAGAATAAATAATTTCTATTACTATTTACTATATAGGAACCTTCTTTCTGGACTCGCTGCGTGATCATAAATGCATTAAAACCTCTAATGATTTGTAAAAATCTCAAAATAGTTCAACGATTAGAGTGTTATGCGAGTAAAGTTTCCGTGGTATCACAATGGACTCTATTGGTCTAAGTATGTCTGTGCTCTGTCGGCAGCCACTACTATACTTGCCTACCTACCTACTGCAAAATTCATTTGTTTTGTAATAAAATTCAAATTTAGTCTTTAATTAGATAAATTTGAAAAATGCATTTGTAATGTGTAAAAAATATTGTGTTTGCATTAGATCGCATGATGGTCTAGTGTTATAACACCAACATAATAATACTGTGAATATTTCCTAAACAACTTATTATCTTTCTAATTAATAGCATTTTTCTAATAACTTAGAAAATACTAACGTTTTATTTTAATAATTAAATGTAGAAAATATTGATAACAAATGGCAACCCTACTATTAATTTGTAATTTCTAAATTAATATTGTAAATGTAAACATATTACAAGGATAAAAGTTACATTTTTATTGCAATTAATAACACGTGACAACTTAAATTAATACATTTTATATAAAGTACTACATATGCATAATTTATATCTATATACTCATGTGTATAAACGAATTTAGTATTACGTATATATGTTTATTTATTTACGTTTACGTATCTATATTAATTATACACGATTTGATATAAAATTGTATTTAGAAAGAAAATTTTATTGGATTTTAATATTTGTAACTAATGATTTTAAAGTAGAAACTATAGTGTGATGTGTGTACATTTATTTTAAATGTTATGATAGTCTTTATAATATTGTTGAAGATAGTCGAACATTTTTCATTTAATGTTACTAAATATGCTTATATCATACAGATACGAGTATTTTGTCTACTATTTACACAACAACTATGCAAGTAGAGTACAAAATTCGATTTTTTTTAGACTTTCATCCTGAACTATGAACAATTAAGTTAGCCGTCATTGCACAATAGATATAATAATATAATACTAAAGTTAATTTCATTAAGTATAATAATAATAATAATAATAATAACAATAATAATAATAATAACAATAATAATAATAATAACAATAATAATGATAATAATAATAATAATAATAATAATAATAATAATAATAATAATAATAATAATAATGATAATAATAATAACAATAATAATGATAATAATAATAATAATAATAATAATAATAACAATAATAATAATAATAATAAAATCAATTACATTTAGATCTGAGATCGTCATCAATCTAAAGTACTTTGCTCAATAAATTTCAAATACGATAAAATAATAACAGCCTTATGTATCGGTGGGCTATCTTGTGGTTGCTAAATATTTGAGTTTACGAAATAGTCGCTGCCAAGTGGTAACACTTTATAATGCAAGAGATCAAAATAAGTACTTGATGTGACTTTTTTTGGCAATTTAAACAAAAAGCATTTTCCACAATATTAAACACCTTCTCCAACCATTATATTCCCAATATTCGTGTGTATAGTACAATTATCTCTTTTTCTTTTTATTGTTGGTGGAATGATAAAATTTTCTTACGTACTTATTGAAAATTAACATTCGTCTATCAAAAAAAATATTTACCTGAATTCAGGAGGATTATCTATGTACTTTTAGCAAATTTTAATCTAATGTGCTTATTTTTTTCTAAATTTAATGACTTTGTTTGTACAAAATATACTTTAATATTTACTTCTCTCAATCTATTTTGATCACAGCTGTTGCTTCTATTTTTCGATGCTCACCTTTATTAGAATGGTTGAGTACCTGTTTCATAATTATGCTAGGATTCACTTTAACAGTTCTTATTATTTGTATATGTTCTTTCTTTGTTGTTTTATACTTTTGCGGCTTCTACCTTTGATATTTGGAACAAATATGACTTGGATATCTAATAGTATTTCTATGAACATGATATTTTCGTAGCAGTTCTAAAGAAAGAAATGAAAGTCCACAGGTTACATAATTCACACTTTTCAGAAATGTTATGAATATTTTCGCTTTTAACAAGAGACTAGAAGCAACTGAGACGTTAATTATGAAAAATGTAAACTATTTTGCTTCAAAATCATCATAATTCATAATTAAGACAAAAATGCACCATTAACTTAAATTGGTATAAAGTGCACAAATAATTTTTGTGATTTTTTTTTTTTGTGAATCCCCAAACTTAATCAGTTTCGTTTTTGTTAATAGCTTAAGTTTTTTATCAAACTTAGCAAATTATAAAACCTGCTTAATTATTTTTTTATTATTTAGAGAGTTACAGACAATTTTGTTGGTGTTACGTACAAAATTGTTCTATATGAACAATGTGTTTTTGAGACGACGACCCTTTCTAATGTTTTCGACTTGAAAATAACATGCAATGATTCATCATTAAATATATAAAATTTATTTTGACCTAGTACCTAACATAATAATCAGTCAGTTGTGCAGACACATCAAAGTCAGGTGTATAATAAATTCTTCTTGTACACTGTGTAATCATTGTAAATGTCAAAAATTGATGAGAGCAGTTTTTAAGTTTTCAAAACAAAAATTGTTCAAATCAAATCAAAACGAGAATACAATTTTATGATCAATTTAGCGATACTTAGTACATTATAGGTTTTGACGAAGGTTTGGATTTATTATAAAATTCGACCGCAATGAATATAGCGCTAGTAATTATTTATCTGGTATAAAATGTAACATTTAAGGTACTTAAACGCTAATAGCGAATAGTAAATATTCTTACGTAAGAGAAAACTAAAAAATTAATGAAAAGGGAAAACTAAACACTTTATTGCAAAATTACTAATCCTTTGAATTCTATTTTCTATTCTTGTTTAACTTTAAACAAATTACTTTTGAAACTATTTCTTTGAAAAAGTTATAAACTGTTAATACTATGATGATCGCGAAAATATAAACAATAGACTAATAAAAATTATTAAAATAATTAATAAAATTTTTACTGTTGCGCAATAATACACCGTTAAATATATCATAAAATACATAATAATTTAAGTACTCATTTTCATTAATAATTCAACCAGTCAAAATAGATAAAAAAAAACAAAAGCAAAATAAGTAAAATTTTATTTTGAATACTCGAAGAAAATGAAGAGAGTTGGATTTTGTATTAGAAAAGTTTTTGTTACAGAATTTAATAAGTTTTTTATTTTGAAAATTTTTAATGAGGTGTTTGGTGAACACTGAATTATAGTGTTAGTAAAAATAACCAAACTAGAAATAAAAATTTTGTTAATTAAATTATTTTGTAATAATATTTTTGTCTAAATGAAAATAATTGCAAAAGTTGAATAGTTTTGATTGATTTGTTCAAATGGTGTACCTTAGACAAATTTCTACAACTGGCCTGTTATATCATATATATCTGAATAAATACTACAGTTATCTGATTGTTGTTCCACTTAAATTCAGCAATCTTAATTATTATTTTAAGATTATTCTAATTTTACCAAAATCTAATCTTACTAAACTGCTAGAATCATAGCAGTTTAGTAAGATTAGAAGTGTTCAGATACCTATATTAAATAATTACAGACAATATCCATAGCTCCAATGTTTTATACATAATAAGTTAATAAGATACTTTATACATAATAAGTTAATAAATCAATCACAATATGGTTTTACAAAAAAAACTCAAGCTGCCCTGTTCGTTGACTAAAACATTTGATTCAATTGATTGGGCAATATTGTTAAGAATCTTATTTGAATTTGGAATAATGGGTAAGGAGTACAACTTTATTTGATAGTTACTTCAAGGACAGAAAACATTACGCCGAGTGTGGGGGTATCAAAAGCACTTCTAAAAATATTGATTACGGCTTAATATAAAGAAATTCATTGGTATCAGCGTTATTTAACTGTTATGTGAGTACACTATCAAATTCCAGTTTCAAGTGAAGGTATAGTTTATGTAGATTACTTAGGATATTTAGAAGTATTGGAAATGAAAATAAGCCAGAATATGATAACTATTCACAACTGGAATGTCACTGCAAAAATGAATAGTGAATATGTGCAAAACTATAGATTTATGGTGATTAAAGAAACAAATGCAAACTTATCTATATACTTCAATAAATGTCAAATTGAAAAAGTGAAGCAGTGGAAATACTTTGGTATTATTGTTGATGAAAATTTAAATTGGAACTGTCATGTGTATGAATTAATCAAAAAACACTAAGGATAAGCTGGGATATTTAAAAAAAAATGGAAAGCGAATTCCACAAAAACTAAAACGGAATATCGACATGGTGCTTCTTAAAGGCAAACGCTCCACCTACTGCGCCACCCAGCATATAAATCCGAAAACAGCCACCACAAAATTGCAATTGTGTCACAATGAAATAGAGCAATGATTCAAAAACTCTACACAACGGTGTCCTACAAAAAAGTGAACTAACGCATGTTTTGCTTATTAGATGAATAAATAGTGATTTTAAGCCAATCTAAATATTTGAAATATATTCTATCTTTCATTTTTTGTTTTTTATTATTTGTGGAGTGCTCTATGTAGACGTTATCTTTGCAGAGATATTTTACTTTCGCGTTTAGTTTTTAAAAACTGAAGATCCAAGCCAACTATTTTGAATAATGCAATGTGTGTACTTGGAAATATTTATATTTTTAATATATTTTTATTTTTTGCGAACTAAGTCATTTATATTGGCTTTTTTAAAAATAGATATTAAGGAGTTATAAAGATATTGAGTTCGATTTATATTCTATACTTTAATGACATCAAAATATTTATTATTCTAAATAAATTCTCGATTCACTGTCATACCTAAAATATACAAAAAATATTCCAGTTTGCGAAATAATACCTTGGAATGAATGGGCTAAATCAAATCTTAGAAATTTGTATTAAATTAAATAATTTTAAGTTTCTTAAGAGTTTATATCAACACTGTAAGCAGTCAGCCGTCAGCAATTATTATTAATCAAGTTAACAATTATTTTGTCTTTTGTTGTTAATATTTGCAATTGCAACATTAGGTTTGGAAATAAAAAATTATGCCATCAGTGTATTGTCTAATTGAGGGCTGTTTGAAGAAAATTATTGATAAATATGAAAGAGAAAGTGAAAGAGGGAATGAATCATTGCAGAATACCATAGAAATGGGATTCAAATCTAAATGACATGATTTCAAATTTTAATGCCATTGTAAAATAGTTTTGTGAAAAGTCAATAAGGTTTTGATGTTAATATTCTATAATAAATACAATGTATCAGGAATACCAATGTAACTTGATTGGTAGAACGCAAGGAATGATTTTTTACAATCTTCAAATATTTCTGAATTTTAATTTTCCTATTTGAGAAATTTTACGAATGTTAAAAATAAAATTACAGTAACGAAAATAAAATTTTAAATTACTATCTTTCACAAAGAACTAGAAGAATAGGTGTCTATTTAAAAAAAAAATGTTTATTTAAACCATACCCAACTCTATATTAGTTGGGTTTTTTTTAGCTTGCAGACTTGCTCACAACTACTTATGAGTAGTTAAATCTGCAAACAAGTCCGCAGCTTATACAAATGTGTAAATGAAATTGCGGACTTACAAAAAAATTTCCGGTAGAGATTTCGAAAACTTCTAGCGGAATTTTTTTAAACTTATAAGATTATATTAATTTTATGTCAAAAAAATAGCAAAATAAAAAATCAATAGATGACCATTGAGCTTTGATAGTTCAAGCCATATGTCATGTCCATATTTATAAATAATATTTTTTACGTTAATTAGAAGAATTTTTAAATTTCTTTTAATTACCCATCAGCTTGTTCTTTATTATTTTAAAATAAAATTTTGATTTTTCAAAGAAAAACATGAATTTTACACATCAGAAATTAAATAGTGAAATCCTGAGGTTATATTTTACTCTTAAATTTTTTTTTTTTTTCGTTTTGTTTACAAACTACTCAAAAGTAGTTGTGAGCAACTTTTTTTGCGTTGTGTTTACAAACTACTCATAAGTAGTTGTGAGCACTTCTGCAAGCTGAAAAAAATGCAACTCTGTTACTAATCTATCCTGTGTTTTGGTAATGTATACGTGTAGATCATAAGATATATTTATGTTTTTATTTGCTAAATGTGCTTACTTCTAGATAGGTTAGAATCACAATAAGTATTTATATAAATAATATAATCAAAAAATTTTCATAAAACAAGATTGTACAAATGCAGAAAATAAAATTAATTTACCTAACTACAATACACAACATGAAATACCAACTACTATCAACAAATGTACTAATAAATTATAAATTCTAAATTTTTTTTCTCGAAAAAATGAAGTGTCAATTAAATCTCATTGACTTCATTTATTTGCATTTATCATGATGTAACATAAAAATATTTGTTTAAAAGATTATGTTTCCAATTTTGATCATCCAATTTGTAATTTTAGTTCACTTACATTTTACCATTTTATATTAATTTAAAATGTCGACATTAATTAAGCGGTTTTCAATTCATCATAATCATCAATGTCCTTTATATTATTATCCTTTTCTGCTCATCAATAAAATCGAAAAATTTTATATTCGTACTCATGATGGTGTGACCTAACTAATTGCTTTTACAAAATAAATTTTCATTATTTTCATTTATTTTTTTCCAGAACTTTTCAGAAAAAAAATTTATTGAACTAACCGTCAACCTTAACAATTAACATTCGTTGCCTGACTCAGGCAATATTGATTATTTAATAACTGGATTATATTATATGAAAGTAAAAGAATGAGGGGGTTAAAGATGAAGTTTCATTAATGATAAGTAGTCATAACTTAAAATAACGAATTGATCGTGACGATGAAACAAGAAAAATTACCAAAGACCCAATTTAAAATCAACAGAAAAATGTTGATTTCCTTTTTTGTTTTTTTTTTTAATTTTTATTTTCTTTGGTAGAAAATGAATTCATGCGTGTCAATAATACATGAAAATGATTTTCCGATATTATTTTTTTTTTCTTCTATGAAAAGAAAATCAATCATAGGCAATTTGATTGATTTCATTAAATTTTTTATCGTTTTGTAATTTTTTTTTTGCTTTTCATTTAATATTTTTGTAAATATATTTGGATGGTATTATAAGTTTGATAATACGTTCACTGTAATAATGAACGAATATAAAATTTTGAATACATAAAATAATATAAAATTTATAAATATGTTTCATGTATAATAAATTAAAATTTAAAAAAATATTACAACTTTTTAATAGCCTTATCATGATTCTCGAATTGAATATTGTTCGAAGCGTATATGCTAGTCGAATGTTCATGTAAATGTAATCACGATTAGCGAATAAATTTATTCGTCGTTGAAAAGTCGTTGCTAAGTTAACATACTTAAAAATTCAATATTTTAAAAAGTAGAATGAAAAAAAAGTTGTTTTTTTTTTGTGCTAATAAATTTTAAAAACATATTTAAAGATATATTTTAAAATACAAATTAAAATAAACAATCAAAATACAAATTAATAAACAAATAAAAATGAGTACAAGCTGTTATTTTTCATGATGGGTAGTAGTGCTAGTGACACCTAAGACATAGATCAAACACATTTAAGCGAATTCTGCTTTTATTAAGAACTATTACAACAGAACTACCAGATGTCGCATAATATAGAGATAGTTAGTTAAGGTAAATTACCCTCCATTTTCACTCGACACCAATAAATTGTGTTAATTTATTGTGTTCATCATGAATTCGATCACGTGTAATACTTGTAGTCTTTGGTTGTAATTTGGAAATATAGATATTCTAAATATATAATAAATAATAAATGATATTGATAGAAAATTCAATTAAATGTTTGTATGAAAATAAAAATGAAGCTTTTAATTCAGATTTATTATTAGGTTGTGACAGATTCTGTTCTGAACAGTTCTCACATCATACATGTTTTTTTTTATATTATATAAACTTTATGAAATATTTTTTTTGTTACCAAATGTACACTAAACGATTTAAATAACGGTAACATAAAAATGGTAGAGTTTTGCAAACAAAAAAATGTATACTTGCAAAAAAAAAAAATAATGACAGACACACAGCCTGACTGTCAAACACTGTGTTAAATTTCAATTAAAAATCCGCTCTACAAAATAATTCCAAACAAAACTTTGGTACAGCTCATTTATGCAAAGCTGATACAAGTGATTACATATTTTACATAGTTTACGCCTCATTTCTCTATGGTAAGATATATGATAGAAATGTGAAAGTAAGATAGTGGTAATACATAACTTTGTGGTTAAATAAAGATAAGTATAAATAGCTTAACCCAAGTACGTATAGCTTACAAAAAAATTTATTGTAATTTTAATTGTAATAAATGTAAATATAAAATAAAATAAAATAAATCGTATCAATTTTTGTTAATTTAGTGTATAGGTATTTAGTGTAGCAGTATTCTTGACAATTATTTGATTTAAATTGATGTAATTTTAGAGTGATAAAGGATGTAGCGATACTTTTCATTGCAAATTTTGTGATACCATAATTACTTCTTATTTGTTGGTATACGAATTTAGGTCAATTTAAAAAATCTAACTTAAGCTAACTTAAACTATAATTAAGAAAAAATATTAATAGCATTCCATTGTAAACCAAAACATTCGTAAATTGTAAAAGGAATACTAATTTTATACACATGACCAAAAGATAACATAAAAACATGTTTAAAATTATAGTTTGTCTTTATTAGTCTACTTTGACGTTAATTTGTTTTTATTTTGAATTATAAAATCTAAATTTGAAATAAAAAAATCCATTTTAATAATAAATATGTTTACTTACAATTAGGGAGTGCAATACCGGAAGAATATTTTCTGGTATTCGATACCGGTATCGAAGAATTAATACCGCGATATTTCGGTATTAAGTTTTAGTTGTCAGAACACAAACAAATATTTTAATTTAAAATAGTCGGCTTTGTAAATTCAGTAATTTTTAAATAACCCAAGTATCCAGTTTCTAAAATTGAGTAGTTTTATGGAACTCAGGCAAAAATGTAAAATAACTAACAAAAATTCAAAATAATAATCGTAGTAGGTTTTGCGATTCGATAATAACGAATAACGATATACCTACTAAATCTCATATTCATTCCGCTTTCAAAGTAGTGATGGGAAATTTCGTTAATTTCACTGATCCGTTCTGAACGGATCGTTGATTTCTACTGAACGGGTTAACAAACATCGTTCATATCGTACATATTTTATTTTATTTTATTTTATATGTTAAAGAATGAATTGTTTTTATTAATGTTTTAGTTTAAAATAAGGCAAATGGGGTTTTTTCTTAATATTGATTTTTTTCTTATAGTAGTGATCCCGATATTGAATTTTTCAATACCGAAATACCGGTATTAATTTTTCGCTCCGGTATTGCTTATATCTTATGTAGTGATCCCGATATTGAATTTTTCAATACAGGTATTAGTTTTTCGCTCCGGTATTGCACTTCCTACTTAAAATCTTTATTTTTTTTTTCTTTTTGAAGAAAAAGTGAATTATAAATTTATTTTTATTGAAATTTCAAACTTTAAATTATAAAAATGACACAGAAAAATGATTGATGCAAAACAAAAAAATACCTTCATTGGAAATTTTGATTTTCGGGATTTTGTTTTAGGGTATTCTTTCTTTAAAGATTTTTTCATAGATAATTTGGGATTGACACAACCAACCCTTGTTAATTGGGGAAGTCGCTTATCACAGGATAACACAAAATCAAAGGACAAAAAATGTCAAATGATTTTCATTGTCTTATTAGTAAATATGCCAGAAGACTTGGATTCCCCTCAAACGACTTTTGCAGAACGTATAGAGAGGAGCAAAAAGATGAAACTGTCCAACACCTACTCTGTACCTGCCCTGCTCTTTATCATAAAAGCAAAACCAATCTGGAAAGCCTTGTCCAATCATGAATGAATCTAAAAGCAAAAGAAATCTGGACTCACTGGGTAACCTTGAATTCATTAAAATCAAGACCTCCACCGCTTTGTGAAATGCTTGAAGAGAAAATTTTCTGTTGTATTAAATTGGAGTCTACTGTTCTAAGTGAGTCAGTGTACTGTTTGAAGCCACTAAAACTTACCTACTTACCTACTATGTCTTATTCAATAGCTTATATTGTACGCTGTTTTCGTAAACTTTAAAGTATTTTTTTGTTAATTCTGATTACAAATATTATTTTAAATAACTTCATATTAAAATGCCATATTTTTGTGTTTGAAGCAAAGAAGACGAAAAGAAAAGAAAGCTACTAAAGTTCATTGAAGCCCACTAAAAAAATATTTTGTTTATGTAACTTTGTAATTATAATTTTAATTTTTTTCTTTTTTTTTTAATATTGTATAAATTATCAGGTCAACTGTATTTTTTTTTGTTTATTTAAATTACATTTTCTCTTCATATCCTTTTCCTAGTATGGTTGTGTGTTTTTTTTTCATAACACAAATCACTAAAGTTAAATTGTGGTTAACTTTAAGGAAATTTAAAAAAATATAAAAAAAAATTAAAGAACCGGAATTTAAAATGAAGGAGGAAAAATAGAAAAACAAAACCGTTACATTATATTTTTGATAAATTTGCCACTATATGTCTTTGTTTTGTCAAAATCGATTTATTTTTATTTTTTCTTGTTTTGTGTTATTACGAAATAAAAACAAAAACCAACTGAAAAAAAAAAAAAATTGTTTTGTAGAGTTTTATTGAGTTAGTGGTAGTGGTTGGCTGTATTATTATATTTTTTTTTTGTTTTCAAATTATGAACATTTTTATTTAATTTTTCAACCAAATGAACAACGTTATGTTCATTATAGGGTCCCTTAAATTGTTTAGATTTTTTTTTTATGATATACGATTTATGTTGAAGGGTTTCTCAATTTAACTAAAATAATTTTAAATTTACTTAGATTTAAACTTTGTAATTGAATTTAATAACGATTTTTAATATTTAAGTAAGAATAGTGCGTACTTGTATAATACCTTAAGTGATGTAGCTAAACATCTAATTTAAGCACTATTGTAAACTTAACAATTCAATTGAAAAATAAAAGTTATTACATATATGTATGTTTGTATATGTTTTACAAAATATTTATATTTCTAATTTTTTTCGTCTTTCTAAGGACATTTTTAAGGACTGACTTATTCAATAATTCAGTTTAGGTCTATACATGTGGTAATTGAATTTGTAGTCAAATTAAATTAATTTTTAAAATAATATAAAAAAAATTAGATCAATAGATACTTATATTAATACATGAGTGAAATCAAAAACTAAACACTGTTTCAAAGTACAACTTATACTTAACATTTGCTGAATTGTTAAATACTGCCGCAGTGTTTGTTTTTTGATTTCACCCCGTAATATAATAGATTGTGTTATAATGTATACGTAAGGCTGAAACTGTATACTAACAACTTTAAGCTGAAGTTTGGCCTAGTTTTTTAAAGTATTTTAATTTAATTTATATATTTATTTCAATTTCATTCATTATTTTATTATTACAAGTCATAACCTTATTTGAAAAAAGAGAAGTAACTTCACAATTCAAAATTCATTTTTTATAAATAGTAAATAGACTATATAGAAACTTAAACTAATCATAATAAAATAGCATAATAACAATCAAATGCTATAGGAGCAAATGTTTTGATTGCAACCACTTAAAATATAAATTATGCATATTAAACAAGGGATTTAGCAGATAATATTGTATAAATACAAATATTCAACAAAACCTTAACTAATTTTCAAATTAAATTCAAAGAGAAAAAAACATAGGTAGCTCTATATAGACAATAATTGTACTGATAATTTACACTTGATTGTGGAAAGTGCTAATTAACTTAAAATTTGTAGTAACATTTCAACATCGATCACATTTATGCTTAATAAAAACATTATTTCCTTATAATTTTCCATTTTTACTCATAATTTTCCCACAATATTTATTTGGTTTAGTTTATTCATCTAACATATTAATCTTATTACCGATTTCAGACTGTGAGAAGTGATGAAATACTTAAATCCTGCATAATAAATGATATTTCGATTTAAAACACAAAATCATCATTCCATAGCGCTTGTTTAGTTGTGTAAAAATAAAATAAAATGATTAAGTGCACTGATTACGTCATTAAATATCAAATACCAATCGAATTTAAATTTTTTTTTGGGTCTGAAAGAGGTAACAGTGGCGTGGTTTTACTAAACCTACTGAATGATGGTATATTGTAGTAGCAAGCCTGCGTCTAGTAATAGACGTGTAATGTGCTTAATTGAAAGTATAATTAAAATTATATTCATCAGATATTTCTCATATTCTCAATTTACTTCACGATAATATTATTAGATAACATAATAATATTATTATCTACATTTATTTAAGGGTAACAGGTTGAATTCTTTTTAGCTAAAGTATGAAATTATGCTCTATTCCTATATAGACAACTGAGATAACTAAATGAAGAAATAAATGTTGGAAACAAGGAAGGTATACGGGCATCAATTTAAGAAATTAAATTAAGGCTTCTTCATAAAATTTTAAATAAAAAGAATGGACCCATATGGGATACATATTTGACTCAAATCAGTCAATCAGTTGATTCATCAAAAATTTGATATCTGATGTAGGTTGATGCGATTAATGCTTGTAATGATATTGTTTATTGACATAAAGACAGAAGATAAGACTTGAAATTTCGTCAGTAAAACTATAGTGGTTGTATAGCGTATAATTATGCTATAACACAAAGGTCGTATGTGCATTTATTATTATTATCCTAAAACCATGTGTAAACAGCTTAGATGTTATTCTTATTATTTATACCATTGTCTTGGTAAACGTTCCGTATAGCCAATGGGTAGTAGAATAATTTCCATATAACTAAAATACGCATAGGTGTACAGCTTCACTTTGTATTTCAAGTGGTAAGAATAAAATATATTCTTCGGTTTATGTTGGCTACATAGTTTACATTTAATCGGATAACATAGTATTTAAAATCAAAAAATCAGATCAAAGCTGTTATTCAGAAAAATTTTATGTAAAGAACCTGGAATGAGAAAATTATAAGCATATATTGACTTTGTTTGAATCATTATCGAGATGTAAGAGCTGGTATAATCCATCATTAAAACGATTACCAAGCGAATGAGAAATTAAGACAAAGAGTATTAATCTTAAGCGGTAAATGACCAGTAAGACGAAATTTCCAAATACAAAATCCAACAAAAAATCATCGAAGTTTGCGTAGTGGTTGGTTAAAAAAAAGATTTATCTTCAGTGGAAATTTTGTCTTGATGATTTGTGGATCCGGATTTTTTTCCCTATGATGATTTGTGGATGATGATTTGTGGATGGGGATTTGTGTGATAGGGAATTGAGACCAAAATAAAGGGATAAACAGACAAAATGCTTTCGCAGATTTCAAGCCATTTAAAGATTGAAAAAAAGAAATATAGTAAAGAAATAAACTAAATTATAAGAACAGACTATGATAAAATAGAATAGAATATAAAATAGAAGAGTTAGTGTACACATAATTTACAGACAGTTTAAAAGATATTTATTCATCGGTCTCTTGAAAACTTAAAATTAATTATATGTTTGTGGGAACACATAAGATGGGAGAATCTTTCATAGTTTAAAGGTTCGATCTTATAACTAAACCATCAGAAGCCGTCTCAATTTATGTTCGCTCAAACAATTATTTATAGTATCCCCTTATGGAGGTGGTCCCAGCATGAAGATTCAAATTGCCATGAAGATGCTGCAATTGCCATTTTAAATTTTTTCAAGTTTTGTTGACAGTTCAAAGGGGTTGGGGTCGAAATCTTATTTTTGAAAATCTTATTTTCTGAAAATCTTATTTCTGAAAATTTTATTTCTAAAAATCTTATTTTTCAAAATCTTATTTTCTGAAAATCTTATTTCTCAAAATCTTATTTTCTAAAATCTTATTTGATCAAAATCTTATTTTGCATTTGTTGTTTTTTTTTCAAAATAGGAGCACATAATAACGCATACGTGCCAGTTTTAGTAAAATGTGTTTAAAAAAATTATTTATATAACCCCCGCTACTCATTTATTGGAACCCTGTTTTTGCCGACTGCAAGTAAACGCATACGGCACAGTCTTAGTAAAAAAATGTTTTTAAAATTTTTTTTTATTTTTAAAGTGGGGGACTGCCGCCCCCAAGCCTCCGCTACTCATTTGTTGTAATCCTGTTTTTGCCAGCGGCAACTAAACGTATACGAAACGCATGAGAGCATGTGATATTAAGTTTCGACCCCAAATCCTGGGTCCCGGACCTGTTGTCTTCATTACATTTGAGGGATGTTGTACCAAATCCATTTTGTGTATAACTTAAATTTCACAACAAAAAAAGATTAATATGGACGAGAAGAAAATTTTACAGGAAAAAATAAGATTTTCAGAGAAAAAAAAATAAGATTTTTAGAAAAAAATAAGATTTTCAAAAAATAAGATTTTAAGAAATAAGATTTTCAAAAAATAAGATTTTGCAAAAATAAGATTTCCAGAAACAAGATTTTCAGAAATAAGATTTTCAAAAATAAGATTTCGTCAGTATCCGTTCCAATAACTAATTTTACAGTATACGTATGCAAAAATAAATACAAATAAAAACGTTTACAAAAATTTAATTAAGAAATACAGTATACGCAGCACACACTGCTTATATTTTTTAACGAAAATAATTTGCATAAGTTAAAATTCGGTTTAAATTAAATAATTTAAAAAATAATAAATACATTTCAGTTCCAGGGGTGTATAGTGGAAATTTATAGTATCTAATCTACTTCTGAATTATATATGGTAAAAAACTTGTTCAAATTAAAGATGTCAATCAATGATCTTGCCATTATCACTTTCGACGATCCATTTTTTTTAACTTAAACATTATAAAAATGAAATAAAATTTATAATACAATTCGAATTGATGTTCAAAATAATATTATAGTTATAATAATTCAAGAGTATGTATTGTAAAATTGTTTTCAATTTACGTAAATATTATGTTTAAAAAGGACATTTTTGAATAAAGAGTGGGAATGGAATTTTTCTATTTGTTTTCATTTTTGTTGAAAAGTTTATGCATAAATCAAAAAATGCACAATTTGTCATTTACTTTTGTTTTTTTTTATATTTTTATTATTTTTGATTATTTTTATTTTATATATATATTTTTTTTAAATATTAGTTACAATAATTTACATGAATTCTTCTTCTTGCATGATTAATTATATTAAATTAATTCAATAAATTCAATATAAAAAATTATTTTATTTTTATTTGAGGTTATTGTATTGCCAATTTAAAATAGTTTTTGTGGGTTCTACAGTTCTCAGTACAGTGGAATCAGAATTCACATACCGAATAAATATTCTAGGAAATTATTGAATGAATTTTTCATGTTTTTTTGTTTTTTTAAATTCAATTTACATGACAATTTATTCTAAAAATTACATATGGCAAGTTGTTTTTATGGTTACGAACACGCATTAATTTTATGTCAAATTAAAACTTCGGTTTTGTTTTTTAAAAATAAATTTTTTTTTTTTTTTAAATTAATTTTTGATAATTAATTTTGCGTTTTTTTTGCTTGTTTTTTTGCTTTAAATATTTTAAATAAAAAATATAAAATATTTGAATTTATTTATTTTCCATTATTAATATTTTAAATCTAGTTGGTTATTTTGGTCAGTTATGGAAATTTTTTTACCGCAGGCTAATTTATTTTTACAATCAGTTTTATATGTTAGCAAAATTATTTTTACTGTGGTTGTATTAGTTCCTATTAGTATTTTATTATTAATTAATCTTTCATAGTTTAAAGGTTCGATCTTATAACTAAACCATCAGAAGCCGTCTCAATTTATGTTCGCTCAAACAATTATTTATAGTATCCCCTTATGGAGGTGGTCCCAGCATGAAGATTCAAATTGCCATGAAGATGCTGCAATTGCCATTTTAAATTTTTTCAAGTTTTGTTGACAGTTCAAAGGGGTTGGGGTCGAAATCTTATTTTTGAAAATCTTATTTTCTGAAAATCTTATTTCTGAAAATTTTATTTCTAAAAATCTTATTTTTCAAAATCTTATTTTCTGAAAATCTTATTTCTCAAAATCTTATTTTCTAAAATCTTATTTGATCAAAATCTTATTTTGCATTTGTTGTTTTTTTTTCAAAATAGGAGCACATAATAACGCATACGTGCCAGTTTTAGTAAAATGTGTTTAAAAAAATTATTTATATAACCCCCGCTACTCATTTATTGGAACCCTGTTTTTGCCGACTGCAAGTAAACGCATACGGCACAGTCTTAGTAAAAAAATGTTTTTAAAATTTTTTTTTATTTTTAAAGTGGGGGACTGCCGCCCCCAAGCCTCCGCTACTCATTTGTTGTAATCCTGTTTTTGCCGGCGGCAACTAAACGTATACGAAACGCATGAGAGCATGTGATATTAAGTTTCGACCCCAAATCCTGGGTCCCGGACCTGTTGTCTTCATTACATTTGAGGGATGTTGTACCAAATCCATTTTGTGTATAACTTAAATTTCACAACAAAAAAAGATTAATATGGACGAGAAGAAAATTTTACAGGAAAAAATAAGATTTTCAGAGAAAAAAAAATAAGATTTTTAGAAAAAAATAAGATTTTCAAAAAATAAGATTTTAAGAAATAAGATTTTCAAAAAATAAGATTTTGCAAAAATAAGATTTCCAGAAACAAGATTTTCAGAAATTAAATAATAGTTTTAAATTTTATTCTCAGATTATTTAATGGGTATAAATAATATTGAAATTCCAAAATCAATAACAGTGAAATAATCAGGAGTAAGCATCTTATTAGGCATTCCAAACTGAGCCTACATTCTTAATTCAAATTTATAAAAATATAAATAAATGATCTGAACCAAATAATATTCAGTTTTAGAGCTGTTCGAATTTAGAGCGTTGTGCAAAATAAATTTCTCAAATCTATTACAAACGCATATCGTTAAGAACACAAATGAAGATATCTATAAGTCTCTTTGGCGTCAGATTAGTAAGTTGAAAAGTCCCAGGTAGTTATGGTAGGATTATTATAAAAGCTATACGAAGAAATTTATTTAGCTTAATATAGGGATGGTTAAAACGATAATGAGTATTTTAATAGGTCAGGGTTTGCTTAACAAGCATGTAATGTGTTTGACACTGCGATTGAATTTGCGAGGATTGTAATAGTCAAAAATACATTAATCATATATTCTGTGAATACCGGGATTTAAAAAAAAAATGGGCTCAGATGGATGGTGGGATGGATATACCGGATGTTTCAGAGAATGCGTATCAGTTTTCAGAAGGGAAGGAGTCGTTATTTTAAAAGTAAAACAAAATTTTAATAACTAAATTGAGGGTGCTCTATTTATTGGTGATATTTTCAACTTCCGAAAAGGACCGGAAAAGAGTTTTTTGGGACCAAAAATCGCCGAAATCGAGATTTTCACATGGGAAGTGGTACTTTTTTATGCAAATTCGGATTCTACGTCAAAAAATAAGAAACGCTGATACGTATGCGCTACAACACCCTGTATATTTGGCAGTTTAAATATGGAATGTTAATGATTCCTTTGGACGATATCCAAAGATTTGAAATATCTGCGGGTCTGCTGGGAGAATTTCAAATCTTTGGATATGCTCCAAAAGTTAGGTTAACGGTTCGGTTAATATTATAAGGGGAAATATGGTTGACCCATACGTGATTTAGTTTTTGGTAGTGAGGTATTATTGTGGTTGTCATCCTATTTTAATCTAACTAACAAATTATCCTACTTAGATTTTAAAATAGAATATATCTATTAATTTAGGATAAAATTTAGTCGTAGTCAATTCTGAATATTTAAACTATAGAGGTTGATTGTTGTACTAATTAATACTGTTAATAATTACAATTTTAATTATTTAAAACTTTAAGCAATCTGGTGTTTAGTTGGTGTTGATCACTTAATTTGACATATTTTAAAGAAGTCTGGAGAAGTCTCTGTAGCTAACATCTTCAGTTGAGGCCATGTCCTTTGTTGAGTGTTTGCTTTAGCTGAAACTGTTCTTCTCCATGTTTTCACCGGTCTTTTGTGACGATAATTTAGATTGTTTCATAATTTTGTTGTATTTGCTTTTCGTTGTTTTTTTCCGCAACAATTTTCCCCTTGGAAACGGTTTGTAGCCGAAATAATAATTATGCAGTTACACTCGACGAAGAACTTAACCAACAACTTAATTTTAATTTTATTATGATGAAATAGTTATAGAATGTAGAGCCTAGCAGAGCCGATGCCTTAGATAAATAAACGGAAAATTATCATAATAATAAAACAGAATCTTCAAAAACAGAGTACATATAACATTGTTATTGAAATTGGTCGACATAAAATAATTTTGAATTGTCAACTATATATAAATCATTCGCAATCAAAGATATTGATTAATCTGTGATCTAATATTAATCTTATAATGTTGTATAACGTTGGGTTGTATAATCAAGTAAGTAAGCAAGTAAGTAAATCAGTAATTAGTATAGCTGATTCTTTATATAGATTTACTAAGCGGAATTTGTTGTTATTTTGATCAATCGTTATTTGACAGTTGAAATCTCAGAGCATGACTGAAACAAAAGACTCAAAAAAAATCAAAATAACATAACCAATATTTTAATCACTAATGATAATATTTTAAATCAATTTCGGTCTGTCTTTTTTTTATGATAATTTCTGTAACTTTACTAACTTTAAACAAAAAAAATTGTTGGACTTTAAGTAAAAATTGTAATTTTTAAATTTTATTTCATAGAATTAAAAAAAAAAAACAAAAAAAAAAGTGGCACAATCCTAATTTAGAAAATTTTAAATCCTACATCACAATTAAAATATCTACATAGTCCTGATCTCTCCAATTTCCATAGTTAAAAATTTAAAAAAAAAAAATTTTCATAATTAAAATAGAAAATAAAAGATAAAGTAGATGTTTTTAAAGGTTTTAATTTTTTGAAATAAAACAAAAAAAAATTTACAATGTTAAAAATACAGACTTACTACCTACCGATGCATAAAATAATTTCAAAATTGAATTAGTTATGATAGGAGGAGAGAAATTAAAAAATTAATCTTTCTTTTTTTTTTTTTTTTTTTTAAGTGGGAATAATTATATTTTATATTTTGACCGTTAGTAGTAGAAATCCTCATTTTAAATTCTTTTATAAACATAATTTTTATATCTATTAAATTAGCACGATAAAAAAATGTAACGGAAAAATAAAGTTATTTTTCAGATGAGGTTAGAACTGCAAAACAAATGTAACAAATTTGTTCGTTACAAATGAAAATATGTTTTTGAAAGCTAAAATTTTAAACGTAAGCTATAAACAGAATTCTTGTGAAATCTACGATCGATATTGTATGCAATATATATGCTGTGATAGTATTTAAGAGAAGCAGGACAGAATACAGATTTTCAAAATCAAAACGTCAAAAATTCAGACTTTTCTATACAATCCAGAGAGAATAGAGTTTAAACACAAAAACATTGTAGAAAATCTAACAAAGCAGAGTTAAAATAAACTGAAGCTACAATTTGGCATGAATACTTAAGTTTTGTTTCAGTTTTTTTGTGTGTACTTGACTTCTACAAAAGCAGGATTTGGAGAGTAAATACAAATTTTTCAATTTATTTATTTTTTTAAGGCCTTATTGTGTAAATTTTCCTGCTGTCAATGAAAGAGGGCCATCAATCAATTTAACCCAGGGCCTTGAGTTCGGTAGCTTCCGGATAAAAAAATAGTCATGAATTTTCTTTTTTTTATGAAAACATTTTACAAAACAAGATATTCTAAGTCCGTTTTTGGTTTTTATGGGTTTTTCGTCTGGGTTTTGACTGTCTCGATTTTGTTGCGACTCAATTGTATCCTATTTTATGGTACAAGAAATATTTGTCACTGTGTTACTGTGTTAATTGTCTATTTAAATCATATTTGTTCAAATTTTATCTGTATCGGTTTTGATGTCATTTAATTTAACATAATCTATTGATTACATACAGTCTGTTTCCGTGAAGAGTTACAGCAGAACGACGAAAATTTGTAAATAAATGATCTTTGATAATTTTAAATATCCGATATATAGGTATTTTACATAATACCACGATATTTTAAGCAGAATAAATTTCAGATAGTAGATAGTATTTGACTGAAACCTTTTTATAGAGGTTGGGTTCGTGAACAAGCGAATTTCGTTATTCTGGAAGTTATAATGAAAATTTATTACGCACAATTCAATCTGCTTACATTACTATTTAGGAGTACTATAGAATTTACAATTTTACCAACCATTTGAGGTTGAAAAAATGTGCAAAAGGTGATGATAATAATGAAGTTTATCCATTTTTATACGTACGGATTGTAAAGTAGGAAGTGCTATTTTTAATAAACAGCTTAAGATTGAATTATTCCTTCATTAATTATATTTAAAATACAAAAATATTTTTGTCTCTTCTTCAAAAGCCAAAAAACTAAAAAAAAACCTGTTTTATTGTATCCAACTGTATTCAGACTACAACTATAGGTTCTCTGTTTGAGTATTATCACACTCGTGCAGAATTAGGTTTCGAAAAGAAATTAATTTCAATTTAATTATTTTTAGTGAAAAATACAATATCGTTAAGTTGATTGAAACAATATGTAACAACTATAGGAAGCTACGTAAAACTAACTCAAATTGCTTAAAAAATGTATTTTATTATTATGTAGATACATGTATCCAAAGCTGCTAATCTTTAGAATGCTGTACTTCTCTCTAATTGATTAAAATGGAAACAGACTAGTTGCAATCACTGATGTAAGTTGCTTCCGAAATGTTGATATTTGCACAAAATAAGTAAATTATTACTGAAAGGACATTCGAATTTTAATTAATAAATTACTTTTTCATTTAATTGCCCACATATTATGGTTTCATGATTTAACTGTTTCTTTAAGTTCCAAAATTTTCAATAGAATATCATTGTTATAATAATGCCAATCAGACCAATAGATACATTTACGCATTTAATTGAAATTCGTGCATAGCATTATAACTGATCTCTCTGGTTTAAGTGTACCAACCTTGATACTTGGCAGCCACTCATACCTACCTACCTTCACAATGTTTGAACTGATCTCCAGTAATACCATAAAATTATTGTTGTGGAAAGAAACATGTGATAAGACAGAAAACAGTTGAACAACTGCAAATGGGGAGAGTAATGAAATCTCGTCTCTTAAATTGACGTTTTTCAAAATCTCGCTTTTCAAAATTAATTCCAGAATATTAACCTTAATTATTTTTAGTGTTAGATAAAAAAAGGGTGATATCTGCCTGTTACAGAACTTTTATATAATTTAAAAAAATTTTCTAAAGAAATTTTACATGTATTTTTTAAAAAAACAAAACGATATTTTGAAAAGTAAGAATTTGATCAAACAACATTTTTGAAAAACAATATTTCGAATCGAACCCTTCCAAACGTTATGTAATGCGTTGCTAAAAATTGAGATTAAACAAAATCAACTCTGAAGTCGTAATACTAGAAGAATTGCGAGAGATCTGACTTTATCAATATTATAAAGCAAAATGTTACAAGTTACACTGAATAACTTGGATAAAAAAACTTGTTAACAGCGAGAAGTAGAGATTACTGGCTTGCACATTCTTTGTACTAAAAATAGACAATTTTAGTTTTTTATCCACCAACAAGATGGACAGAATTAATGCATAATAATAATATTATTATTTTTATTTTTATTATTAATATTATAATTAAAAAAAAATTACTAATGGTATATAAGTAGGCTTTAAAAAAAATGCTATAACTCCATTTCATTATTTTTGTTCTAAATTTCGAGATGATGGTAGTCAGAGCGAAAAAAAGTTAATTCTCCGTAATATTAGGTACCCTAAGTTTTTTTTTAAGTTTTATAATGTGATTTGCATAATTTTTTCCTTTTGCTATCCAATTTGGCTATCCAACTTATTTCAACTGATGTTTTTGTTTTTTTTTGTTGTTATTTTCATTTTTATGCTTTGTTATGAAATAATTGTATATAATTATTAATACACACATAAATAAATAATTATGTATATATAAATATATACATAATATATATTATATACATAATATACTATATACAAATGTTAGTAACGATCTCTAATTTAAAGCAATGTTAAATAAAAAACGTTACATTCGTTTTTTGGGTTACTATAATGTTATTGTTATTTTAATTAATACTGGTACTACAACAACTACTACAGTTATTGTAAATTTATAAATTTAAATATAAGATTTTTTCTTAAATTAATTCATAAAATAGTAAAATAGCAACAACCTTCATCCTTGTTACTTAACGCCTGCTACTATACTTTAATAACACCATAGAATTGAATACAACTGAAAAATAACCATTTTCTTTTTTGTTAAACCTGATGGTGTATATTTTTTTATGTAAAAATTTATTAAATTATCTCTTCATTAAAAAATATATATATTTTAAGCCAATACCATTAAAAAGTATAAAAGGTATAATTCATTAATTTAAGGAATCAAAATGAAGAGTAAAAAAAAAATAATTTTTTCTTTTTATTTTTTGTCTTTTTTTGTTTTTGTGTGTGTGTTTTTTTTTGTATTTTCCTTTTTAATAAAATGTTATCTATGCCTTTTTCTAACTGTCATAATGTTACAGTTTCAATGGTAGTACCCTAAAGCTAGCAAAAAGTTAAATAAGTAAATTAAGAGATAGGTAGATAGGTATAACAATAAAAATAAAAGAAAGGAAAAAGGAACCGGAAATTCAGAATTTGATGATTTAAGGAGGAAAAATGACTTTGACTTTTAATTTGTCAGTTTTTATTATTATGAAAATTTTTTTTTTATACAAAAATAGCTGGTGTAGATTTTAAGAATGAAATTAGTAATAGTATTGATTGCTGTGTATTTTTTTTTGTTTTTATTTATTTGAAGAAAAATAGGATATCATTTAGTAAAGTAGAAAAAAAAAATTTGGTGTCGAATGGTAAATTTAAAACCAAAATTTTTTTCAAATAACTTGAAAACTTTAAAAATTTAATAATTTAATTTATATAATATAAAATTATTATAAAATTCAAACTAAAATATAAATTCAAAAGATTCAAGATATCAATTAATAAATTTATAAGAATAAACAATTAAAATTTATTAAGTAAAGCAGTTCAAAACATTAGACCAAAATACGAAATAAAATTTTTAATCTGAATGTGATGAAAACTCTAAGGCCATGATTTTATCTCATTAAATAATTTAGCGAGTATATTTGGAAATCACTTAGTCGCAAAGACATTTCAGAAAAACTATAGCCCTAATTAAAGAATTCTACATAGATGTAAAATACCGCGTCTTACATCGGGAACAGGTACGCCAGGAACTAAGATAAGGTTGTATTTGATCATTCATACCGTTTTTAGTGACATAATAACAACTACTGCCGGTGTAAATCAGTTAAACAATATACAATGGCATCCTTTCAAATATATCAGTCATTTAGATTATGCCAACGATATCGGTTTATTGTCACATACGAATGGAATTCCAGCAGAACTTTCTGGGGAGAAATAAATTAAAAACAAATAGGCGTGCAAATCCGCCAAAACAAATGCGTTGGATTGACCATTCTGTGGAAACCTGATAAACATGGAGAGCAAAAGTTTTAGCCGAACATAGCGTGCCCACAAATAAAGGTATAAGCCGTAGACAGGAAACGATGGAAGGACTTTATTCACGCTCTGTGCCCCATCCATGAGGTTGTGGAACAAAGATGATGAAATAATCTAGCACTGCTAGCATCTATTCTCTCACATTTTAAAGAAATAAATGATTTCGATAGTGAAAAATGGACTAACAAAATATTGAGTACGTATATTGCAACATATAACAAAGCCAATTTGCTTTGTCCAGGTTAAACACAAACTGGTAATGTTTGAATAGAAAGATTTTTGGAAAATGGTAAGAGACCCGTCTGTTTGTTTTTGAGTACTACCTACATACATAGCAAGTACCTATTTTCCGATTTGTCATATATTACGAATATTTTAAAAACTAAGTTTCTGAAGTACTTGTGATGGATGCTAGAATTTATATGGCGACTACCCGAACCAGTATAAATTTTGAAAAACGGTAAAAGACGTGTTTATTAATTTTTTATAGAGATCCCCAAAGTACAAGTTTTTAGGCCTAAAACGCAATTGGTTTTTGAAACAATACCAATCGATGTTACGAGTATTTTTAAATGCACCAATAGTTATTTTTTGTTCTTTCAGAATAAAAAGCCCTTTATACGTTGAAAAGCATTTTTAAGGATGGTGTATTCGGTAAAGTGGAAAAAATATGAAATTACTATTTTTTTAATTAAACAAACCTGTCGTCCCTGTCATTTGATATCATTATGAAATAACGCATTAGCTCTCTTTTTTCATCAACATTTGCAAACTTTGATAGCTCTATCTTTAAAACTGTGGACGTGTAAGAGCGAATAAACCAAACAAATAAAACAAGTATCAAAGAAAAAGATTAAAGTAAAATCTTAATGACAACTTTTACACAATAATAGTTAAGACTATCTGTAAATTTAGTAGAAATTGGTAATGTGACTTACTTTAATAATAAAGGATTGGGAATAGATTCTGTAGGAATAAAAATAAATCAAATTTTACATTTTTGTATCTAATATTATTGATCGTACATCAATGTACTGCTTGCTTTGTTTTAAATTAAGCTGATTTTACACTTTTCTATTAAGGTATGTTTTCATAAGCTAAATTAGAATATTGTTATTATGGGAGCTACAGTACCGGATATTCTTTTACATCAATAAATAATAATTATCTAAATTTTTTTGATTTTTTATTCTTAGTGACAGAACAATAACAAATTGAATATTTCTATAGTGTCATAGCATTGTGACAGTTGATTGATTAATGTGGCCGTCAACCTCTTTTATATTAACTTTCGATTATGAAAGTAAAATGAATCTACAATTGAAGTTAATACTAATTCTTTAATTGATTTATGGTGCTTTTACTTTGTGAAAGTCTATACCACCAAAAAGACAATTTAGAAATGAAAGATGATAATATAATAATCCGATATCAGTTTGTTCCAAGCTTGTTCACTATTTGTATCAACTGATAGTATAGTTTTATTTTAGCTAATTTTATTATATTAATATTTTTAATGTATTTAAGGAAATTAACGCAAATTAAATTAACTACAAGGTTCCCGGATACAATTCAATTACTACAAATCAACCAAATAAACTCAAAAATTTCCATTGATAAGGTATCGTAATTGCTAATACAAATTTTGTTCACTATTTTAAACATAAAATTTATAAATTAAAATTAATTACAAAATAACCATAGAACGAAAAGGAACAAATTTAAATAATATTAATATAAAAAACTATTATTTAAATTTAACTTAAATTTGTCCCTAATTCAAATAAACAAAAATAAATGAAATAAATATAAAAACCAATATTATCCCAATTGTATCCCAAGCCCGACGTATTAGTCGAAATTTTTAAAATACTATATTAGTAATCGAATTAACTATATTTTTTTTATTATGAAGTTTTACTATAAGTCAATCAAATGTTAATAAAAACTAAATATGTAAACCATATATGTAAGATACTCAATAATAACAACCGACCAAAAAGAGTTTTCAAAAACAAATTTCTATATAACGCTAAATAGACACAAAATGCAATTATATACAGTGACAATTCGATAACAAAAAAAATAAATTAATTACATTTATATTTCTAGCTGTTGTGGCCAACCTACTAGAATAAATTTAGTCATTAGAAAACGGAATAAAATTATTATGGAATACTGAAAATTGGTAGTAACTCTAATAATTTCTTTTTTTTTTGCAACATAACGTTTCGGTACTTTTTTTTTAATTAAAATTTTCCACATTGTTTCAACTAGCTGTACATACTAAAAACAAGCTAAGTAAAAAAATGAAGTGAAAAAATAAAATTTTACCAACGCCACCCAAATTTAAATTTTATAATGAAATGGAGTTTTGGTTTTGTTTAAATTTATGTTTTGTTTCTATTTTTCGTTTTTGTTTTTCTTATACTTGTTTTTTTTTTTTTGTTTAAATTGGTATTGGTTAATTAAAAATATATTTTTTTTGTTATTTTACTTTTACTTAAAGATTTTCAGAACCTTCAAATAAAATATATTTTAACATCCCTTTTAAAATGTGTAGATCCTTTTTTTAGTTCGGGAAAATCTTGTAATCTTTTGAGGTTTTTTGAAAAAACAAAATGGTTTTCCCTTTTTAAATATCAAAAATTATGTTGAAAAATACTTTCTATTATAATAATTGTAATAATAAAAAAAAAAAAAACAGAAACAAAATATATATTATAATCTATATATATATATATTATAATCTATATATATATATATTTGAAATACTGTATAAAAAGGATACATTACTGTGATGACTCTTTCTGACTAAAATTTGAGTGTTATGGTGAGGAAAATTTCTTTCAATATGAAAATTGGCATACCATTGAACAGTGTTACAAAAAAGTGAAAAAAAAATTCAATTTTGTTGATAACAATTTTAATGATTTGTCCTTGTGATGACCGACCCGATCGTATCCTAGAATATTTTTTTCAAAAAAATTATACTATCTCAAATAAAGGATTCTATGAGAAAATCATCAAGGACAAAATACAATAAAAAAAGGGGTACTTTCTTTCTTTGTTTTACTTATAAGCTGTATAAACGCTTATGAAAATTCATAATATTCTCTCTATGTGAAAATGGATTAATTTTCATGTTAAGTTTTTATTACTTTGTTGTTGCGGTTGGACTGAAAAATAGAAGAAAAAAAAACAGAAAATTTACATTGTAAAGAATCTGATGAATATTTTTTTTTTTATCCAACTGCGAGAAATTATTATTCATTTGAAGGAAAGGATGAATTTTGTATTTAAAAGCAGAAATGAAATTAAATTAGATTTTTTTTTTGTATTTTTTTTTTTTTTGCGTTACTATGATAAGTTTTCTACTTTAGTGAAATTTAAAAATAATCATGAAAATTCATTAGAGGGATAAATATTCGAGATTAGTATAGTTGAAAAAGAATAGATAAGATAAATAATTAAAGGTATAAACGAGGCTTCAAAATAAGAATTTGGAGGTTTATAATTTTTTTTAAAAATAATTAATACTAATTGAAAGTAACAAAATTGAATTATTGTGAGTCTGGTCAGAATTTCTAAACTCTATGTTAATTTTGTAACAATATATTGTTTTAATCAAATTTTTTAATTTGATTAGATATTGTGCGAATTATTTATAAATAAATAAATATATCAAATACCAAAATAAGGTATGTACATTTTGAGAGATAATAAAAAAAAATACATTTCACATTAATTGTGAAAAAAAACATGAAATCTGACTACGTATTGTAATTAATATTTCCTCATAAGTTCAAAATAAAAAAAAGCAAAAAAAAATATTAAATTACGCGGCAATTCAAGCTCAGCTACAGGTATTGAAAATTCATACAGCATTTATATCGATTCCGGGACATGCCAATATTATCAGTATTACAGACTGGCAAAGGAAGCCCTTTTAGAACCACCTGTCGAGCAACCAAAACCTGTACTACAGGGATTATAATGAGACATGTTATCGAATTTTATGGGATATGCACAACGCAAGTTGGAATAACGAAATCCCCGCCAATAAACTAAGGTATATTAAAAGAAATGTATTCAGATGGAAACTGTTACGAGCAGACCAGTAGAAAAATAGCTGTTTTGACGAGACTTCGAATAGGGCACACGACCTCTTTGATGGTTCCCAAGACGTGCAGCCAACATGCCACTAATCACCATACAGTACGTATTTGAAGTTTGCCCATCGATCATTCAGTTTTGCGTTGATTTCGGGAGTAGTTCTATCAACAATAATCCCTTTTCGTCGACCCTTTTATTAAAGGTTAAGAGGTTTGTGAGATTTATCATACAGAACTTTTCTGAGGCTATGTAGTGCGTTTCCAACAGGTTTGTCTCAGCCTTGAAAGAGCTAGACACATTTGCTTATTCATGTGGTTATGACCATAGAGTATGCCCACCATTTTCCTACAGGCTGCTCTATTGAGAGTTATCAGGAAGTTGGTTATTTTGGTGTTTATTCTTGGTGCATATATTTTGGAGACCCTGTGGCTTCTATACGCTCCCAAAGCATGTTTGCTTCCCTCTTCGGTGTGTTTTCTATCGATAGTTTAATGTTAACAATAGATATACCAACTGCCAGTTCCGGTCCATAAATGTTACCCGTCGATGATCTGGCTAGTTCGTCCGCCTTCTCATTCTCAGTCAAGCCACTATGACCCGGTATCCAGATCAGTTGTATCTTATTTCGGATTCTATGAGGTTTAGGGCTTCCGAACGTTCTCCCACCAATCTAAATTTGATTAGGTTACTTTCAATAGTTTTTAAGGCAGCCTGTCACTAAAGATTCTGATAACTTTGTTAGACCATCTTGCCAAGAGGAAACTTGGTAAGGGACCCGTCAGTGAAATTGTCCGAGATGTCTGACGACCTAGTCTACTCTTCTGAACCCATCAAGGTCTCTCTTGTCGGAATTTTTACTTCGTTTGTTTTGGTATAACTTTTGTTGCTTACTGAATCGCTTGATTCTTGAATATACTTTATCGGGAAATGAATACCAATTTCATTTACAGAATACATTCTCTGAAGCGTATTTAAACAATTAATTCCTCAGATTTGGTTCTTTATATAATCAAAAAATATTCGTCAATCGTCAAAAAATATTAAAAAATATAAAAAAAAATATTAGTGGTTATGTATAACTTTACTATTATGAAGGCAAAGTTTTATTTTACAATAGATGTAGTTTTCCACATTTAAATTGGTTGCTATACCAAACATTAAAAAAAAAATTACAAGTTTACAAAATTACAATGTATAGATTATTTGGGGTATTTTAAGTGGTGGTAACATGTTAAGATAATAAGGTAAGTATTCTGTTATTTAAATTGTCATAGGTTCGTATCCGAATCATTAATGCTATATTTTAAAGGTCATAAACAACATCATATTTAACTGAATCATTGTAGAATAATTAATCTAAAAATAAAAATATATTCTTGAGTATAATTTACCGAACAACAACATTCTAGATACATAAATATATAGCAGATTTGATTTCTTGATTCGTCTTTGATACAGGAACCGTTCTATAAATATGCAGCAGTGCTTTTCTACAATAACTATTTAATAATATAAAAATTAAATAAATTTTTCAATCACTTGCAGTCACTTTATACTATTTATTTACAATCTACAATGTGCTATGAACATGATATAAACATGGTAATTTAAATTTCGATAAACATAATGAATCAATACTAGATTGTTATTATTATTAAATCGTAAATATTTCTTAATAAAATTTTTATTAAATTCTTTTTCTTTTTGTTTTTTTTCTTATATTTTTTTTTGTATTTTATTTTATATTTTTGGTAAAAATGAGTATTGAATTCAATCAACTTTAAATGTAATCAAAAGTTTACTAAACTAATCATTTTTGTTATTAAAATTCTTATAGAATAGAAATTATGTTTTTATGAATATGTATTTATTTATATATATATATATATATATATATATATATATATATATATATTACACATAAATTAAAAGACTAATGAAAGTTTTATTTATTCACATCTTAAAAATCCTTACAATAACAATATCTCCCCAGGATATCAGACAGAATTTAATAATTTTTCTATTTAATTATTTTTTATATTATTATGTATATAAGATGGACCAGTTTAACGTGAAAATTCTTTAAGGACAAATTCCTTGGAATGTTATAAGAACAATATTATCAAAGACAAGAGGGTCTATTATGAAGTTAAACTTGGGCTACAGTGGGTTAAAGTAAATCCGATTGGAAAAATAATGCCTTAGAAAATGCTCACTGCAAGAGAAACGACAAGTTTGGCTTGAAAGTTGTATGTGGCGAAATAAACTCAATTCAATTCAGTTTATTCAAATTCAATATACATGAGACGATTAGTCTATAAAACTGTTTGTATAAGCTTTTGTTTTAGATGTACACAATTTACACAATTTGTATTGGAAGAAAATTGTAGACCAATGAACCATCACATTAAAATTATTAACAAAAAAAATGTTATCAACGTTTTTCACAAAAAATTTTCAAGATAATTAGCGTTTTTCGCAAAAATGTTAGTTTTTATACCAAACATTTAATTTTGAAAAACTATTACCTGAAAATGTTAAGTTTCATGCCCGTCTAGGTATCGTTATTTAGGTTATCAATTTTAAATTAAAGTTGTCAAAAACGCATTGATCCCATTTTAATATTTTCAGAACTGTGGTGTACTTTTGTCAAACATTATTTTTCCAATCCGATTTGCTTTAACTCTTTGTAGCCCAGGCCAAATTTAAAAAATACATTTTTCCATAAAATATTCCAAAACTTATCCCTTTAAAGGATTTTCAAGTTAATTTGGACCACACTGTATATAAATATATATATATATATTATTATATACATACATATATTTAGTATAATAGAGTTTAGTTAAGTATAATAGATACATTCATAAAAATTAAATGTGTCTAGTAGAAGAGTAAATAATAATATTATATCTTGAAATGACAGTTTCACTTTATCATAAATGAGATCAGAATTATATTGTGATTTAATCCTTTCGTAATGCAGTAAAAAAAAATATATAATTTGATTTTTATATTCAATTTTATATGACAAAAATAAAAAGGAGTATCTTCTCGGGTGTGTTTGTATATATAAAATATTTTTTTTTTTTCAAATTTGATAATAAATCAAATGAGATGTTATAAAAAAAAACAAATAGCTACGTACATTAGTGTCATAATTTTGGAAAATTTAAAATTTCTGGTGAAAATTTGGTTCTGGTTAATTAAGGAGTTATTTTTTTTTCTATTTTTAACTTCGAGTATTATTTAATTTTTGAGTGATGATAATAAAAGTGCGGTGGTTAAAGAGAACTGGAATTTTAAAATTTTTTATTTTTAAACTAAGATCGGGTTGAATTTTTGATTTAAATTGTTTTTTTTTTAATTGTTATAAAAATCGGGATAATCGAAAACATTTTTAAAATAGTTTAATTTTACAGGGCAGTCTATATCATAACTACACATAATTAATATTAAAACTTATATTTCGAAATTGTTACGCTTTTATTTATTATTTGCTTAAAAATTTTACGTAAAGCTTTATCCATCAAAAATTCATATTCTGCGAAGATATTCATGACCAGGTTTATAATAGGCAAGTTATTGTGGTACTACAATCGACTAAGTGTGCCGGAAGTCACTAGAATTCATATCTACCTAACTTCAGAGGATATTCCTCGATTTATGTGCGATATTTTTGTTCAATTGTAGAATGATTGCTTTTGTTAAGTCCAAACTGATAATACTGACCATTGTCTATTTTTCTATTATTGGTTGTAAAAGGAGAATAAAAGTTTTTCTATTACCTTTAATAGAATTCGTGAGATACTTAACATATAGTTAGTGTTTTAAAATTGATTGCCCAGTTTTAGTATCATAATCATAAAGATGTGATAATTTTCATTAAGTCTTAAAGTTGAAAATCGATTTTCTATGCTGAATACAGTGTGTGGCAAACATAAATTCAACCGGCGATTTGATATTAATTTCCTGTATCTCAATTTTTCCTTATGGCATACAAACAATCATGTTTCAAGCAATTATTTTGTCTTTGCTAATACTAATATACCGCTCCTAGCTATTTTCGGCGTAATATTCGCCGGTTCAGCATATTAAACAAATATTTCTTTCCTCTTCATTTAAATATTTAACGCAAAACAAAGTTTTCAATTTCCGCAAAACAAATTAATTTTCATAGCACATCACTCAATTAAAGCATAATATTTTTGTTACATAGGCTATTTTTTTCATAGACTATTATTTATAATTGATCGAACTTAAATCCAACAACTAAGACTTGAATCGTACGATTCGAAAGAAACTTTCAATCTGTTTGAGAGAAGAAGAACCCAGACCGATAGCTTGAAGATCATCGACCATCACTTTGAAGATCATCGATATTTTAGCTATAGGCCTATAGTTGGAGGGATCGAAATATAGTCAATTGGTCTTACGCGTGTACACCATTTGCTTCAAAATCTATATCTTACAAAATCTTTTTTGACAAAAACTAAAAAGTTTATCATTTGAAATAATAAATTTATTCATTTTTAAATTCTTAAAGAAGAGTACTCGACCTGTTTAAATTTTTACATTAATGCGAGCACAATATAACAGAATTTTTAAAAAATATACCAGATGTCGTAATTATGTACTGTACACAACCTATAGCATTCGATAATATAATTTTCGGAAAAAAAAAAATTTATTTACATAATATAGAGGGAGAAATTACTTATAATATATCAGTTACTGAAACAATATTCCAAAACTCGTAATTCCAAATGATCTTCTTTACGTCTATTAAAACACTATCAAACCACTAGATTTCGTAATAGCAAAAACTGTAAATTATTTTGATCTAAATTATTGTTTTAATGTTCTCTTTGGAAATATAATCTCATATTAAATTTTCGTTTATCAAAATGAGTCTATACCTATCATTGAAGAAATTATTTCCTTTTACATTTTCCTCGATAGGAAAAACTTTAATTCTATATAAAAAAAAGAAAATGAAAAAGTTGTCAAAAATGTTTCCCTTAAGAATTGCTAAAAAAAATATTTTTTGTTTTAACAAAATAGTAGAAAATTTTTAATAAATATGCAAAAGATTATTATTTTAAATATTACGTGAGTTGAATCGTAAGGGTTTTTAAAATTAACTCACATTTTAGCAATTTGTTTAGAAATAGCTGTGTAAGTGATGATTAAAAAAAAAAGCAAAAAAAGAAAACGATGAAAAGATTTTACATTTTTATTTTTTGTTCAACAGTTGATTTCAACAGATAATCTTATTTCCATGATAATCGCACATTGAACAAAACTCTATTTTTTTAAAATTTAATATTTTTATACCAAAAAACAGGACTTAACAGTATGCCGTGATGTGATGGTATGATTAGTAGTTTGAACGAAAAAAAAAATGAGTTCGGAGTTATACCTTGGGTAAACGTTATTTCAATCATCTATGTAACTGGCTTTACCAAAATAATTAACCAAAATTTAAATAGCAAACTTTATATGTGCGCAAATGACCTGCAGAAGGCTAAAAGAAACAATATAGCAAATAATATATCAAGAGCTTGTTTTAATAGAAATTTTGAATCATCTCAAGATTACTGTAAACAAGAATGAAACAAAGTATATTCATTTGAAGAGGAACCGATAAGATCTAACATTTAAAAATTAACTAATAATGTGAAAGTGATTCGATATTATATGTGCTTAGATATAAAATAATATAATACGTAAAAATAAAATTTTAATATATACTTTTATCGAAATAAAACTAGCCCCCCATATAAATTATGACAAATACAAAAAATATTGATATGAGTGTACATTCTTCTTTTACATTTATTTTTATTTTTTTTTCTTCTGACCGTAGATAAAAAGTGCAAATCGGCTAATAACATCAACGATTGAAAATCAGCCGGTTAAAAAAAAGCAAACATATAAATAAAGTCGTCGAGGCAAGTTAATAAACGCAAGTATAATAAATAAACTTTTGAATAGTAGTAAAGAACATAATAAGAAGAAATCTCATCATATCAAAATGTTTAAAATATTATTTTTATATATCGGGTCGCCACATTACAACCCCCTCTCTCATTTTATCTTCAAAACAATTTGCTCTTTAAAACAATCATTTTACTCTTCAAATAAGAACTACCTGCTTATGATCGAATATTATATTAACTACATACCTAAATAATAATAAAATATCAAAAAATTAATGTATTGCTTGTGTTGAAATAAACATGTGGTTAAACATACAATAATAGAGTCAATGATAGAATCACAAAATCTGGAAAAATTCTAACAATAATAGTAAAAAAAGAATAAAACATATTAGTTATGCATTACAAGTCGTGAAGGTGACATATATGTCATAAGTCCCAGAGTCGAAAGTCCCATTGGGACTTATGTCCCACTAAAGCGAGTCAAAATTCCCATTGAGACTTGTGACCTGTTTAGTTAAAATAAAATAAGCTTATACAAAATAAAAGAATATTTTAGTTGAAAGAAAATAATTTAAAAATAGGAGTGCAAAAAATATGCGTGTGTGTGTAAAAGAAGATGGGGTCGCGGGCGTGACTTGCGGTCGTTACGCGACGCGCGCAGCATCCGCTTTTCACGTTCTGCCGGACCTGGCATTTCTACACACACATACGCCTATTAATTTTCAAGTTTATTCAAGTGTTCTGTATGGGCAATATAAATAATCATTAATTGTTTGTACCCGCATTTAGGTAAAAATAGTGAATACGTAAACATGTGAAAATTAATCAAAGAATAAGAGTAAAATTATTAAATAAAATAATATTAAAAAAAATTTAATATCTGATTAGCTGTTAAAAATTGATTCCATTTCACGTATGGCACTTATGACTCAGTTGTTTTGGGACTTCTGACCATATAAATGGATCGAAGGGAGACAAAACTCCCATGGAAATTTTGACTAACTTTAGTCTGACACAAGCCCTAATGGAAATTATGACTCTGGGACTCTATCTATGTACGAATTACTGCTTTGTTTTTTTCTTAGAACTTTGTTAAAAATCATATTATTCTATTAAATTTTAGTATTTTGAAGAAATAAAATAGGCAACAACTCCTTGTTGATAGATTGTTTGTTTGTTCTTTTGGTTAGTATATTTATTATGAAATATACATATATATATACATATATATATAAATACATATTTTGATAAATGAAAACAGGCAAATCAAAAAAATTTCTTTGTTCAAAACTTAAAAATATACCTATTTTTCAGTATCTATACTTTTCAATACAAATAAAAATTCGTATAAAGAAATAATGCACATTTTTGTTTAATTTTTTTTATATTTTTATTTTGAACTTTTGATTTGAAAAAAATTTAAATATATCTACAATCTACCTTAATGGAATGGACTGAATAGAATTGTAATATTCATAATTACTCTGCTTTGTTCACTTCATATTTTAATTTCATTCGAAAAATATCGAGATGGGAATGGGACTTGTTATTATATTTGTTTTTGATAATCAGATTTGTTTTTAGTGATATATTTAAATAATGGAATAAAAGTCGAATTTCATTTCACTGATCATTTATATTTATTTGGCAAATTTATATTTATTTTCGATACTTGCAAAATATATTTTTTTGTTAGTAGTCAGATGACATAACCACTACAACATATAGGTAGTCCTTGTAGCGTCCGGTTACATTCTCTTCTAACTCTTATTTAATAATAATTTTATTAATTATTATTTAATTAAAGAAAAAAATTTGTTACATTACGTGAACGATTGCAAAACATAAAATCATTAAATCGTTAAGAGTTATAATATAATATTTTATTTGAATGAATAACATTCTTAATTGTAGTTCATTTCTTGCAATATTCTGAATTGTATATAAAATCACGTTGTGATATTTATCTAATATTATATAATTATTATTGATTTGAACTTTTCACGTATATATCTCTGAGACAATTTATAAAAAAATATATTAAAAATTATATAAATTGAATTTATCTACAAAAAAAAAAATGTTATATTTTTATTTTTATATTTTTTATAAAGAAGCCTTGATCAAGTCTAATTCATTCAAAATTATTTAAAATGATTTTTTTGACAAAGAATATTTTTTTTTGTAAATTAGAAAAATTATTTGCTAACTTCCCAGGATATTTTATTTCATTCTATGCGAATATATATAAATATATAATATACATTTGTGAAATAATGTAATAAATAATATAATATACAATGAACGTTAACATATTTTTATATAAAAATTATAACAAAGTTATATACCCGGTGACATTTCATTACACTTCGTTTACTGTGTTATAAACACAAATCATGGATAATTTTTCACTTTAATATTTTATTCATGTCGTTGTCAATTTACTGTCTGAGTTTTGGTGTAGGGTATTATAGATTTTATAATAATTCTGAACGGTGAATATTTAAATAATACTATAACAATATTACAGCAATTGCTCCGGTGTCTTATAAGATTCTCTATTTTAGTACTATAACGTACTTATAACGTTTTGCAATAATTGCGGAGCATTCAAATTAACACTACTACTGCTATAAGAGTATTTATAATAGTGTTATAAGAGCGTGCAAGAATCTTATAGCAATAAAACTGTAGCAATAAAATAGCAATAAAACCCCCACTTAAAATATAATTATAACTTTATTTTTTACAAAATTTGATTACAATCTGTTTAGAGTTGAAAAGTCATGTTTCGAGTTATTAACCAGAAAATCGTGGGTTTGAATTTTTGTTATGTTATGCTGTCAAGGTTATAATGTGTAATGAGAGAGTGTAATGTTTTTATAAGAAAATTAAAGCCGGCTAATTTAGCTGGGATATAATTGTATGAGTTGCAAGCCCTGACTCCCCTGAGATCACCTAATTTGTTTTGGTTTTTTTTTAAAATAATTTTACTCAAATACTTGAAATCAAATACTTTTAATCGATGAGCATTTGTATATTACGCAGTTCTGTGCATATTTTATATCATGTACTCCCCCGCTGAAAGCCAATTAATTATATGTATTGTGTATAATAAATCCCATTGTAATCAAAACCTGCAGTTATTTTTAATGGAAAGTTGATAATAGAAATTGGATAGGAATATTTCCTACTCAATAAATTCCTTCCGAAAATGATATAGTTTTATATTTACCAGCATTTCATACCCATACAAAATAATGTAATGTATAAGTTTTTATATTCATTTCATCTAAAACAGCGTGCGCCAAAATTGTCAGTGATTTGACTATGCAGATATTTTTTTTCAATTGACAATCACCTACATCTACCTTCGTTGGTTATTGGACTACCTATACGAATACAGAACCAATTAATGTATTAATAACTTATATCTAAGCAGTTCAAATATTGATATTTTAGCTTGTAATTTGTCCAAATTATGCTAAGTTGTTTCAAAGGGTATTAAACATTTTTAAGTTGAAAATGTTGTTTTTAGGTATTGAATTTTTTATTTTACTTTTCTGCCATTTATTAATTTATTATCTAATATCGTAGTCATATGGGTCGGCAGATTTAAGCCAAGGAGATCTATTGTGATACTGCAGAATTTAAATTATTCGGATTCTATACTTGTCCAAATTAATTTGTATTCTATTTGTAAAAACCAATTTGAGTCTTTTACAAAGCAATGAAGGTACTTCATTTTCGTACCAGCAAGATTATCCAATGAGTCAAAAAGTAAAGTTTTAAAATAGAACAAAAAGTAGGAAACTTAAATTGCTTTTTTATTTATGAACTAGTGATTAGAAAGTACAAAGAAGGCTTATGATTATTCCATCCTCTTCTTCGGAAATCATTTGAGTGTAGTGCAAACTTTCTGGCATATTATTGTCTATAAAGCAGTGTTCTGTGATGAATTCATCAACAACTCAACTTTATTTTCCAAATTCTATTTCTGTTCTGTAATCTTATAATGCCTTCAATTATTTCAATTTCAATTACATCATATCCTTTCATATACTAGTTTCTCATTTACATTTCGTATAGCATTAAAATCGATTTCAATAAAAACGTTTTGTAAGATGCTCAAATATTTATAGCATCATCCCTATCATACCCTTTTCTTTTTTGTACAAATGCGGTTAAGTTCTTGTTTCGCCTGGGACTCTTCAGGTTTATCAAATCAACCGATTTTGTAATCATTTAAATTTTATTATTATATTCAAAAAATATTTCAACTTCAGCGCTTATGTCATCACCACACACCAAATCGCTCAGAAAATATAAAGAAAAGCAAATAATTTCATTTGAAAATCATTCACTCTGACAGCATCATATCGCTTTACACTCTCTATAAAATGAAATTTGTCTTAAATACACACATCCCAATTGTGGCAAAACCAAAAAACACAAAAAAAAAATAAAATCAAATAAAAAAAGTCATTTGTGGTATGTGTATATGTGGTAAAAATTATGCATAACATTAACCGCTTCGTTAACTCTATTTACATTCAATTCATTTAGCAATATTTAAAAAGAATAAAAAAAAATTATAAGAAAAAACAACAACAAATTAAATAAAGAGGTTAGAAAGAAAATAACAAACGGGCGAATAACTTAACATTTGAATGTATATTATATATATATATATACACCGGAAAAACGAATAGCTTATAAGGAACTCGGTTTTATTTTTCTTATTCTGGTTGTTGTTGTTGTTGTTTTTTTTAATAATATCCTCTAGAATACTCATACATTTCCTTTATTCAATGATTTTTTTATATTTTTATTGTTTTTTTCTTTTATTGTATTACACAAGAATAGTGATACGTGGAAGCGAGTATATTTTTGAGTAAATATTTCGAAATTTATTCTAAAAACAAAACAAAAAAAAAAAATAAATAACAATGTGTTGAATGTTTACATTAAAATTTGATATTATTAGGTATAATATAATTTATAGTCTAAGGTACTGAGGTAGTTAAGATTTTTTTTTCAACGACAATAAAATTTAAAAATACTAGGTTTTTAGGTTATAATTTCGAAATTTATTTCACAATTTGATTATTATCAGATTTTTAATTACACTTCGAAATTAATTTTACATCTCGATTGTTATTATTTAATTTATAACGGTGATTTTGTTATTTGAAAATAGGCAACGTATAGATCTGAACAAAATGTTGTTTCAACTGGATGGCACTCCGGGACGACTGGCGACCGCAACTATCGACTTGGGGCTACACAAAATCACTGCTTTATGCTGATAACGCCTTTGAGGTTATTTGCTCGAAAAAGTAATTCAGAACTGAACGTGTCAATAACAACGTACGGTGTCTATATGCCTGATATCATTTCCAAATATTTCTCTTAAATAGATCTTTCAAATAAATAGATTGATTAAATTTGATTTTTTGTGTTATTTATGACAGTTTTAAGTTCTACTGAGGTTTCAAAAATTATATAAATACAACAACCAGTGAAACTCATCTCATTATACACAGTTAAGGTAATTTTTTACTACAATTATTTATAGACAGTACTAAAATTGTTTTCGTTTAAAGTTGATATGTTTGACTAGGGAGGGAAAAGGAAGTTGTAAAATAAGGAAGATGAATGAAGGTGCTAATATTGGTATTGTATTTATGTAACTCATAAGTATAGAATTGTTTATGTTTGGGGAATACATAAGGTGTAATTTTTTGAACTGCGATACGCTTAATACCAATCAACCAAACAATTGCTTCTTTGACTAATTTGTAAATTAAACACTCTTGGATTTTTTAAAATTCTGGAACTCCCACCTATACCGGCTTGAAGATGACAATAATGACAACAACAAGGAATGCATCTAGCAAACAATTTCAAACACAAAAGACCAGGACATAGCATGATCCTGCAAAAAACTAAACTAGGAACCGAAGCAATTATAATGTCAGACTATATGACAAAAGCAATTGATTGTTGCAGGAACTTCACTGTACTAATACCTAAAAGGGAAGAAGTCTATTGTTTAATAAGAGCCTTACCTCCAGAAACTTCAGTCTGATATACTGTTGGCTCAAAAATCGGGGAGAAAACCGGTGCCGGCGTATTTGGACCAAAGTCCAGATTTAATGCGGCTCTTGGCACATATTCCACTGTCTTTTAAGCTGAAACCTATGCCATCGAGGTATCGGCATAACAGTGCAGTAAAAGAGGACACAAAGGTGCCAACATATACATAGTTTCGGTTAGCCAAGCTGCCTTAGAAACAATAGCTTCCTCAATTTTTAGATCAAAGCTTATCTGTAGCTGTTCTAGTAAGCTTAATAAAGCTAGCCGAACGAAACCGAGCTATTCTTATGTGAACTGAGGTCCATTTTTAGGACCAGAGCCAAATATTACTCGTTCAAACATCTACCTACAAAGAATTGTTTCCAAGTGGGAAACCACAGAAACCCAAAACATATGGAGTAGTTGCCAAGGACTTACGCAGTCTAAATTTTTTTTCAAACTAAGTATTCATAGATTGAATCAGAATAATCAGAGAGACTAGATTCAATGTCAGAATGTTGACATGGTTTATCACAGGTTGTAGCCCATTCAACAAGCATCTGTTCAAAATTGGTGGTTCGAAGAAGAGGAGGAATCCTCATTCCATATTCTATTTGATTGCGACGCTATAGCTCGCAAAAGATACAAATACTTTCAGGGATACAAATCGCCTGATTCTGAAATTGACATCAAAGCAATAATAGCGTTTACCAAGGACATAGACTTACAATTCTGGGATAAACGGGAAAGTACAATGGATATTAAAGAGTCGCTGTTAAATAGAACTCCCCAATACCCATACAGAACAAAAAAAGAAGGTGTAATTTGGTTCCACATTTGCGATATTCAGGTTATATAGGAATGTTACAGGAATGTTATAGGAAATAACTTGTCATCTGTCATATATAAGGACGTGTCAAATATTGGAGGTCTATTTCTTGAAATAGCTTAGAATTCAGTATATGGTGTTCTTCATGTTTAACGAGAGAAGAGATTAATTTTCAATGAATATGTATTCATACTTTACGACATATCTATAATATAGAGAAAGAGCTCCAACAATACGACAATGTTTAAGAGAACATTTGTGTCATTGATAAGATGAATTATCTATTTTTGGAAATAACTTGTCATCTGTCATATATAAGGACGTGTCAAATATTGGAGGTCTATTTCTTGAAATAGCTTAGAATTCAGTATATGGTGTTCTTCATGTTTAACGAGAGAAGAGATTAATTTTCAATGAATATGTATTCATACTTTACGACATATCTATAATATAGAGAAAGAGCTCCAACAATACGACAATGTTTAAGAGAACATTTGTGTCATTGATAAGATGAATTATCTATTTTTGAACTTTATTCAAATTAAAGTTTTAACTCATTACTAGAAGCGCCAGTACTTTTATGTACTAGTATATTGGTTCGTCTCAAAGATTCATAGATTTTTAAGAGGTCACAGGAGGAAAACTAGATTTTACTGCAACTAAGAAAACCCAAATATTTGGCTATATCTTTGGCAACATCTAACATATTATCATTTTACGATTTAAGTGCACACCTAAAATGCATAACCTTTCTAACCGTTATTGTTTATCTGCCTAAACGAAAACTCCAATATCAAATATGGAGGTTTTTCTGGAAATAATACAGCTGTTTTTTATCAGTTAAGTTTGAATGTTGGTTAAGTTTGAAACTCTTGTTCCATCTATTTAATATTAATAAATTTTAAATTTTAAAAACCCGTTTCTAATTAAATTTTTATAGATAGATAATTTTACCACAATACCTCCAACTATCCATTAATAATGTGTAGCAAAAAGAAGAAAAAAAAAAAAAAAAAAATTGTTTTGAAAATAAGAGTAGCTATATCGGAAATTTCAGTATATATACAAATTTACATTTTCTCTCTGCATGCTATTTTTTTTCCTTCAATTTTCTTATTTTCTCCATATGAAGAAAATTTATTTTCCTAATTTTTTTTTTATATCTTTTTTTTTTGATATTATGTTTGTCTCGATAACAAAAATAAAATACAAAAAAAAAACAAAGTCATAACAAAATTAACAAAAAAAAAAAAGAAAAGGAAAAAAAACCTTTTCAATTGTAAATAATGAATTTTTCACAATGTATTTATACGGATGCCGGATGATGGATGGATAGATGGATGAATTGTTAGAAGTTTGATTTTCCAATTTTGTTTTTTTTTTGTTTTGTTATTTTTTTTCTTTGCTTCAATTTTTAGAAAACCCTCATATGTTATGTAAATATAGAAAAAATAAAAAGGAAAAGAAAAAAGTTTTGTTACTCAATAAAAATATGAAGTGAACGAGACCAAACGATGAAAATATGATGAAGTGAAATAAATGAAAATTTTCAATTGAATTCAATTGAAATTGATTTTTATTTTATTCTTTTTCCGTTTTTCTATTTTTGTTTGTTTGTTTTCTTTTTTTTTTGTATATTGAAAATATGAATTCTAAGAATGTATGATTTCGTTTAATTAAAATTGTCAAAATTTCTTATTTAGATTGATTTTGAACAATAAAATAGGGAATCGTTTTTCATTATAAAATTACAAAAAAAAGAATAAAAAAAAATAAAATAAAAAATATGTTTAAAGGAAAAGTTTTCATATTCTAATTACACAATAGAAAAAAATAACGGAAATAACTTAAAGGAAAACAAAAAAAAAAACCAAAACAAGAATATTAAGAAATAAAAAAATTAAATATAGAAATACAGAAAATATAGAAGTACAGAGCGAGGTTGAACTATCTTAAAATAATTAATTATGACAATTTAAATTTAAAAAAAAAAAATTTAGACTGTGGATCGTGAAATATTAAATTTCTTTAACTTTAAAAAGTATGGCACTCGTATTATAAATATAGAATTTGATTGGTTTAAAAGTTTGCTTGAATGCAGAAAACAAAATGCATCTTGATGGAAAATTTTCAGATAGTTGTTATACAAGCAAAGTAGTTGTTACAAGGTGCGGTATTGTATCAATACTGGTATATATATTTATCTGAATTATTGTCCTCAATAGACCCATACCATCATATTCTATTCTGTCGATAGTTCAGTAGATTACATCAAAAGCATATAACAACAAATGTTTAATATTATTTGGGACTACTGCAAAGTTTGGCTGCTGAAAAACAACATCGACAAATGCGAGACAATTTTGTTTCTTAACACGGTTGATAAAACTAGTGTAGATATCAAAAAACACTGGACAGAATTCGCAGAAAATATAATCTTAACTAAATAAAAAAGTAGTTAAATGCCTAGGAGTACTATTACATCGTAACTTAATCTATATTGAGCAAATCAAATATAGTATATTAAAAGGTAACAAAGCTTTCATGGCTTCAAAAAAAATTTTTTACAACAAAATTATTAGTAAAAGAGTTAAAATTATATGTTACCAAACACTAATAAGACCAACGTTTGTATGGTACAACACCAGTGCGAGCTTAATGGAAATTCTCAGAAAATTTGAAAGGAAGTGCATAAGAATTTGTACTAATATATATAGAAAGCCCATTCCGAATACAAGCATTACTACTCTAATAAATACTTGTACACGGAAGCAAACATAATTAGAATCTATAATTTTATTAGAATAAATTAATTCGGAGACATTATGATAAAGCACAAAAGACTTCGGAAAATGGTTTAATATCGCATATATTCTACCACGATAAGGAGTAAGTCAGAAAGACCTTGCTCACAGGCTTCACAGCTCACGAGCATTTTATCTTTTTAGATAAAAACGGTTATATTCAAAACCGTAATCATGTATACCATTATAATAGATGGGCTACATGTAAAGCTATTGTTTATAACCCGGGCAATATAATAACGGAGAAAGTTTAAAATTTGAAATGTCCATACCAGATACAGACAAATTAATTAAAGCAAACTATTAGTGGTTGGAAAACTCTAATTATAATTAGCACAAAATATAATATACATTGTTTTTTTAATTAGGTTAAGCAGTTTTAGCTAGAGTAAAATAGATTAAGGAAAAGGAAAATATGCTAGGTTTTTAATAAATAACTATTGGGTTTTTACTCCCTACTTTTCCAATAATATAATTTAAAGACAAAAAACTTTGTAAAGTTTAACATAAACATAAAAACGAAAAAATTGCTTATATGTTAATAAAATTAGAAATAAATAGCAGTTTTTGTAAATTTTTGTAGGCTAGACTAGTGTAAGAATGTAAAAATAGTGAGCACAAATCAAATTTATATTAAAACAAAAACAAGCAAACTAGTTTTACAGGGTGCAAATCTAGGAGTACAAAGTTTTTTACATTACACATGAATGATTTTAAATTGTGTTTTGGAGTGTAAAATTTTTCTTTTCGTTGACGATTCGTTGACGATGCTCAACTATACTATAATTACACGCTGCGTGCGCCGTAGATAGAGCGCCTGCCTGGTCTAGTATCCTTTGTCATTGGAATATAATAAATGACAAAAAATAATTGAGTGTATATATTATCTGGTAACAAATTAAATAAAATGAAACTACTCTATTTAAGAAGGCTTAGTTCCTGACAATAGTAGTAGTTTTCCACATTTAATGATTAATAAGCCAGTAATTTGTTAAAATAAATATTCAAATTATTGTAGATATTGTAGTGTAAAATTGCAGTACCATATAGAAATAATTCAGCACGAAAAGGTGATTCTACCTAAGTTACTGTCAAGATCATAAAACAAAAAAAAAACTGTTTTAACTGTTTTAAGTGATTACAATTTGTAGAACTCTTGCCGTAAAATTAACTTAGATCTTACTATAATTATTTGGTTGGCTATTTAAAATAAATAATCATACTGACAGACATTCTGCTTGAAATATTGGTGATTGGGAAGTATTGAAGGAGTAAGCGTTATGAAATATTTATTAGTACAAAAAGTAGATAAACACGCTGATTACAAGTAATAAAATTTCTTCAAAAAGCGGCTTCTTATAATGTGATGTGTGCAATCAAATATAGTAAGATTCGATAATTTTCTGAAAAAATTAATTCGTAATCACTTTAACAGAACTCTCAACCCGGTTGAAAATGGATTAATATCCAGAATATACTACCATATGAAGAGTACATTAATAAAAGTTTAAAAACAGGTTTCATAGCACCCGAACATTTCATTTACCTTAATTCGAATGGTTATATTCAAGATCACGATGTTATAGACGGGTCACATGAAATTGCAATTTATTGAAATACGATACGTTTATTGTTGAAAGGGATAAACGAATATCAAAGAATTATTGGTGGTTGAACATTTAGTTTAGTTATAGTGTATAATTTAAGGTTAGTATAAGTTTTATGTATAAAAATAAGGTTGAAACAAATTTTGGTTTTCCTAATTTTCCAAAATAAAAATAGTCAGTAAAATTATATCATAATTAATAATTAACAAAAATATAATAAAATAAAGACGTAAGCAGACGTAAACTATAAAATAATTAAAACATAGTTTTAAGGTTTTAGTCATAAGTCATATTAGAATGAAGATTAGTTTTGGTAAGCTTTTGTTTTCTAATTGTAAATTAAAATAAAAAATAAAAGTACAAAAAAAAAAACAATGCAATAATTTTAATCATTAATGGAGCCCAATGAACATTTTGAACTCTATTGTTCATCATTGTTGTGTATATGTAGTAAAGAGAGAAAAAATAAACTGCAAATTTTACAGATTAAGGCTATGATTAAAATGTAATAGAATAACTAACCGAAATCACATGTTAGGAAAATTAAAATGGATGAAAGTTGAAATTTTTGATGAACCATTGCGCTCGAATATATTAAACTTACTCTTGTCTGAGAAAATAACTCTTGCCCAGTAAATGAAATCATTATTGATATGTTTTTTAAAAAAGTCTAATAGTTTTTTTTTATTGATGCTGATATTAAGGTCTTTTTTCTAGGAACGTGGTATGAAAACCATTTCTCTGCAACAATCTTTGACTGCTGACTTTCTGGTACGACTGCTAACGTTCTTATTATATTTTTCAGAAACTATTTCGGTTAATGCCGTGCAAATCGTTATCGGATTTTTTACCACTTCCTTTAATAATTTGTCTTTCTTCGCCTGAGTTTATTGTTCTAGGTCGTCCAGATTTTCTTTTGTATTTCATATTGCCGTTTTGCTTAAATGTCTTGCACTATGTTGTACTGTAGACTTTCTTCTATTCACAATATCTGGTGTTTCTACCAAGGATTCGCCTTAAATGATATTCTATGATGATTTTTGTTAATTCAGTACCTACTTTGCTTTCTTTGCTGTTAATCATTTTTGAAAATTTTAATACCAAACAAAAAATTTAAATTTTTCTCTTTAAAAACTAACACCAATGCAGGAAAAATAAAAACAAGAAAATTGTTTTAAACTGTTTTTCTTATTTAAATTGAAATTTCGCAAAAATTAATAAAAAAAAAATAATAAAGTTCGTGTTACACATCAACCTATTTATTTTTAAAAAAATTTTGACAACCAAAAAAATTAGAAAAACGTTAGTGATTCTTTTGTTTCGAAAATATGAAATCTCGACAATTTGGTAGCCGTACGATTAATTATGTCGTTGACTTTATGTACGATTTCTATTATTAACTATGAGTTTTAAATATATGAACATTTTTTTAATGAAAACTTACCTTTAAATTAATTAAAGTGAGGCTTTAATGAGGCACATTATGAACATATATCTGTCAGTTGAATCTCACAGATATGTATATCAAATCATATCCTGAAAGAACAAAAGAAAGATAAAATTTTAGGTATTTCATTATATATATTTAATTATTACAATCATATTTAAGTATTTTATTTAATTATATCTAATTGCCAAGACTTTTTGAGTTATTTTATGATGAATTCCAAGACCGTAGTTATGTGTAGTGTGCGTATAATAAAAAAAAATCTGCTCTGTTGGATCATTTTTTTCATCTAATTTAAATTTGATAGAGATAAGAGTACTAAAGAGGGTTTAACCTGAGATACATACCTGAGTTCTATTTATATGAGTCCAGCTATTTATATGAACTACAGATTTAGAATACAATTTGTTTGAATTTATTTTTCTCATCATATTTAAATTAGAAATTACAATCACTAATATTTCGGCAGATACTAGATTAGAATCAACAAACCAAAAAAAAAGAAGTCAATAAATTGATTAAATAATGAAGTGGGGTAACTCTAAACAAGTTTAAACAACGGGTAAAATCCGACATAAAACCAACCAAATAGTTACATTTAATAAATTTGAGAGACCCCTTATTTTGGAAAAAATTAATACTAAAAAAAAAAAGTCAAAGATTCTAGAAACAACACAATCATAAAAATATAGTTAATAATTGTTACTCAAAACATTTAAGTTCTAAATTTGAGTTATATAGTTAGTATAGAGCTACAATTATGTATATATTAATCAATTCATTTGCTAGTACATACCGTATACATAAGTTTAAACTTCGCTATTTTAAGCTAAGTTTTTCATATTCAAATATTTCAACCACCCCACCAGTCCCAGTACCACTTTTGTTAAGTGTAATTTTTTTTAAGTATCAGTATCAATATGATATATTAGTACTTAAAATTTCCAGTAACAACTACACACATTAGTATTGGTCGTCGTCACCAGTATAGTTTGCCATTAAATACCAGAATTAATTTATAATTTTACAGAATTATCAAAAAAGAACTAAAAATTAAGCATAACGATGTAGAATTAAATGAAAAGTATGATAATGGACTATTTAACTGCAAGAAAACCCCTAATTTTATACTAATTTTTACAGAAAAAAAGAAAACTTGAAAATATTTTGAAAACAGAAGTAGCTTGTAAGCTATGCCAATCAGAAGTTATTACACCAAAGGAAAACTAAATTTATTTTGTTTCATTAGACAAACGTAAAAAAGATTTTTGTGAATATGGTATAGAAAATATTCTAATTTATTTGATATCTGAGTATAGACAATTTACTTGAAATTTATTTGATAATAGCGGCAGTACTACCGGCATGCCGTGCTTGTAATTACAGCGTGCAATAACCACCAAATATAGTCATACTGCAAATCACTAGCTTTATTCAGTACGATTTGTGACTGGGCTACTTATTTTCCTGGTATTGACTAACCGTTCTGAATACAGACTGGTCGCCACGACATAAGGCATTCGTACTACCATTTTAACTGGTCACTGAACATTTTAAGTTATACTAACTTGTAGATTCTATTCATACAGACATATTAATCAACTATACTTGTAAATATAAACAGATCAGACCTATTTTTGAAAAAATGTCATATAAATGTTTTTTTGCTAGAATATCTTCATTACTGTATGCACACAGAACCTAATTTGTCGTAATAAACAAGCTTTATACTTAAATTAGACAAAATTAATTTTCAAGAATACAAACCCTTTGTATAATGACTTTTGTTCCTTATGACTTACCAGCTTTTATATACAAGAAATGTAAGTTTTATCTTAAATTTAATAATTATTCTTATTTAGCTATGATTTATTGGATTTAGCTATATTTTGACAAGAACAAGGTCCAAAGGAGGCTTCGTCTTTGCATTCAGATATTTCAGTACCATAATTATTTTCATTATTATGTTTAAATTTTGTTGGAGAAATGTGTAAAATTATAAATGAATTATGGTTGGTACTGATTTTTACTATAGTGTCCTGATTTCTTATAAGGTACTGAAAAAGTACTAAAACCAAGCAGAACCAGTATTGGTACTGCTTACTGAAGATTTTAAGTACCAATACGTCATACTGGTACTAGTACTTGAAAAAATACGATTTACGATCGTTTCTTACTGACACTGGGATTACTGAAAATTATTGTACACTACAATAGACCACTACATGGTTTCTATAAATAGAAGTTCAATATGGTAAACTTAAACAATAATTTATTTCAACTTTTAAAATTAAATTTACATACAAATAAAAAACTTTTACTTTAGTTGGTTTTTGGATACTAATAAATATACTCGTATAATAGAACTTACTTAATTCTTTTATTTATTTTTTTTCTGATATATAATGAATAATTATATGATATTAATATAATAAATAATATATTATATACAAAATGCCTAAGAATAGATTTATGAATAGAATTATGGTTTTGGTAGTAGGCGTAATTACTCAATATCAAAATATTTGGCTCATTTTGGTTCATATTATAGTTTATTTCTTAAATGAAATATAAAGTAATAAAGAAGATAAAATACATTGCCTTAATCAGTGAGCAGATGGTGCATATAATCGATAATAATGACTTAGAAGAGGAAAATTTTTCTTATAAGCCAAATTTTAATTCAATTACAAAAAAAAAATTATTGAATTTCCATCATGGTATTATGATGGCATTAGGATGTGTTTATGTTATTTGATTAGCAATACAACGTTCGCTAATAAAATTTTAAATTCGGATATTTTTTTTCGTTATATGTACATAAATATTTTTCCAATTACATAAAATAAATTTAATCTAATTCTGCTTTTTTTTTACTAGCCTCATAATTTGTTTATATAGCTCTTACGATGTATTGATTTAATTTTTATTCCAATTACAATACCATCTATGGCAATAACATATAACGGCTTAAGTCGAGATAAGCGAAAAATGAGATGTTATTAACATCTCATTGTACATCAAAAAATTAATCTTCCCGATGAACTCCAAGGGTTTTATGATTTTTTGAAGCTGAGAAAATCGTATTAATTTATTACGCATAACTCAGCTAGATAGATAGTGTTGACGTTATAATAGTTTATCCTAATAATTAGTTTTAACATTCATCGACTTAAGTCGTTATTATAATAAAATAATCAATTATTATTATCTACATGCCAAATATTTTATAAAATAAAGTTTTCTTAAAATAAAATAAAAATCGAGATAGTTATTTTTAAGGTCGGTATACATCTTCTCTGAAATTTTCTATATGCTCATAAAATATTTTGAAAACAATTTAAAAAAAATTCTCAGCTAATTTTTGTATAGGGGTACATAAAGATACCAACGAAATTTTAGTTTTCAAACGCATACTAGAGACGTCTACTATCAAACATTTTAATTTTAAAATTTTGAGAGAAAAGCTGAGTAATACATATTAGTGATTGCTTTTAAAATTTCTTGCATTTTTTTCTGCCATCAGAAATTTATGAATATTTTTAATAAAACTGCATATCGGTCCTAAATCTGCAAATTTCTAAAATAAAAATTACAGTATACTATTTTCAAATGGAATTAATGTAAACAGCTGTACAATAGAGCATCATATTGAGGATATGATATCAAATCGAGAAAATGAAGTAGCTGATTTACCTCAACAGCATCATATCGTCAGATGGAAGTACCAAATTATATATTGAATCTTTCATTGCGTTAAAATTTTAAATACTTTCAATTATATTAAAGTCTAATAATATGCCCAGTAAAATAGAAGCTTGTAAGCTTGAGAAACATGAAACGTTTATACCAACCACCAGAAATTACCTCTGGCTATCATCAAGAATCTCCAGGCATGTTTCAATATTTATCTCGAAAAATCTGAACTCTTTGTTGGTTACAACATACAGTGTTAAGATACAAAAGATAATAATTTCCTAACAACAACATCGCGAAGTAGTATTTTGAATAAAATTCCCAGAATATATGTCGGATCGAAAAAACCAAAAATTATATTAAAACTAACAACTCAAGAGTTACCCTCAAGTAAATATACAAGTGAAGAGCTTATCAACAGTAAATCGATACAAATAATGTATTTCAGCTTCATACTCCACTGGTTTAGAATACTCTAGTAATGATGAAAAACAGTTATTATTGGAAAACAAATCAGTAGACCAAATATTTTGTAATTGATTACTCTACCTACACAATATATCAACCTACATTTTGCCAGTGAACTTAATTTTCTCTTCTTACAAATAATTCTGGTAATGAAACAATAAATTCAATTAATTTAATTCACCATTATTATTTTCTTTTCATAAAAATTAGAAAATTTGATTATTATTTTTTTTTTTTTGAAAATCTCAATTTATTTATTTAGATATTTTTTTTTTTTTGATTACCAACTCCTTAAACCCAACAATCTTACATAATAATTTTATATGATATATTTTTATATATATAGATCGTAGCAACTAATAAAATTTTATTAAAACGAATAATGAAAGTGAAAAAAAAACAAACAAAAAAAAAAGTAAAGATAAAAAAATATTTTTTTTTCATATAAATAAGAAAGGACAATAAGAGTTATCCTTAAATAAATTAAAGGAATAAAAAAACAAAAAACAAGAAATATAAAAATAATAGGCACAAGGATATAATTATTACTCTATTATTATATTTTTATTTTATTATCCTTTTTCTAGTTTTTTTTTTTATATATTCTTCTTCTTTGGGCAGTCTTTTTCGTCTTCTCCGATCTCCATAAGTTTATTTTAATTTCTATATGTTTCTTAGTATCTATTGTTTTTATTTACCACAGTTTCTAAATATTCACCACAAGGCAATTAATTATAAAGAATAACTAAATCAAATGCTATAAGTCATAAGAACAGTGGCAAATAATGAATAGTAAAAAGGAAGTAATAAAGACAAAAAAAAAGGGAATTTCCAGGACAATAACATACCGTAAGAATAACCTTATTTGATTTGATATTGAAATATTTTTAGAGAGCTAGTACAGGATGTGTTAACAATACTTTAATTATGAAAATAAATTTTTTTTTGGGGTGGATATAAAACTAGTTAATTTGTTATCGAAAACAGTGGTATATAGGGTGTAATACAAACTTATGCAGATGACATGAAAATATTCAAAAAAGAAAGTCCATTGGTGACTCAAGTTTCAAACCAATGTCAAATATTTCTATCTTTGCTCTAACAGTAATAATTTATTACTTAAAAAGTGTGCTTTAATGTGTTACACACGACGTTCCAAAACATTCTGTAATAATATAATTTATTTGATGGTGAATTGTTGTTAAAACATAATTTTGATCCTATATGTCGTAAAAGCTCAGTTTACAAAATTGATTCGGTTTAATCGATCAGCTGCGTTCTATAATGTTCATATACGAAGAATCGAAGCTAATTTAATCTGTTTAGAAAATAAAAATTAATTGTAATTTTTTTCTCTTTCTTTTTGAAATTTGTAAATTAGTATAATTGTTTTTATAATTAAATAAGTGTTTAAGCTTCAAATAAACAAAAATGGAATCAAACATTTTTTCTGCTAACCAACTGGAGCCTTAATCTCGCTCGGACTAGACAGTCACAGATAAGATACTCAATATCCTCATAATTTTGTATCAGTTAGACTATTGTAACTTACTAATTGTTTAAGAAGGGAATGTCGTAATATATTAGTTATTAATAGGTTTTGTGAACACAATTTTTTAGATACGAAATAAATTAAGAATGAGATAATCTCATAAAATATTTTGAGTTATGCAAGTAGTATTCAATTCATTATCAGAAAAAAATCAACCTGTTGTGCAAAATCTATAAGATAAGATAAATATAAATTGTGTTAAGGATTTAAATCAGAGTGTAAATATATACGAAACTTTGAAGTGCGCTTGCACAGTTTGATAATGAATATTTTAACAATTTCAAACTATATTTCTTGAGCAAATCATTGATTCATTAAGAACTTTGATATTAAAAGTCACTGAAGAATAAAAACTACTTAACTTTAGAAAGTAAACAGTTTCAGATTTCAAGAAGAAAACAATCTTTATCTTTCTTATTTCTTATCTTTCATATCTTTATTTTTGTAATGATTTTGTTGACTACGAAAATGTCGGACATATTATTGAAAATGATAAAGCAAGAATGCTAATCAAGTCTAAGTCATTATATAATAGACTCAAATAGACTCGGGAACCGGTTTTGTGATCTAAGCACGTATTATTATGTTTTTGGATTCCTTTATAGACATCTGAATATTTCAAAGATGATTCTTATTCTACTTCGAAAATATTACTGGAACATTATTTTGATGAAATACTGAACACTGAAGAAGTCTGCAAGTAGTAGACGAAATACGCGTATATGAGTGATAAGCATATCAGTAAAATTAAAAGGAAAATATTCGACTATTTTCGACAATTATGGTAATAGTATTTTGCCTTTGTAGTTACATCTTTTTGTGAATGGATTTAGTTTTTTGGAAAGATGATTTTTATAATACAATCTTAGCTATTATCCATCAGGTAAAGTATATCAGAAATTCAATAAGGCATATAAGTTAATATTTGTTCTATTTACACACTGGGTGGTATATCCATGGCAGACCCTAAGATCTCCGTGAATATTACAATTACGATTTTGAACAATCCCATATATTTGAACAATGCATATAGACGGTAAATAGAAATACAGTATCCATAAAGTGACAATATTTGATTTTGGATAAAAACTTTGTTATCGAAAGTGTAGATGTCCGCCCAATTACCCAACATAACTCGTTGTATTTCAGTTCTAACTCTTCCTTCTTTTTCTTCACGTGTTTTATATATCAGAGCTCTGTCCTGTTACAACAAGATATTTTGCAGAATTTCGATATGGTATGGCGACATAATTTATTGTGAAAGTAATGGGCAATTTTATTTTTATTATTATGTGTTTTAATTCAGTTAGTTTATTTTGTTATTAGCTTGCTACAGTTTACTTGTTGCTTCATTTACATTATTACTAACTGCTGATACAGCAGTATTATCTGCAAAAGTTGCCGTTGCTACATTTTCTAGGTCTGGGATATCGCTGGTATAAATTAAATATACGATGTGATCCGGTGATGAGCAGCCGGTATAGATAAGTCTTTCATGCCATACTTTATCAAAAGCTTGTTAAGAAACACTGAAGAAAAAACAGTTTTTTTCTAATGTTTTTTTAAGATATCGATGGAATTGCTAAACAGTTGAATTTCGCTTTCTATATTTCTTTTTAATAAGTAGTTTTTTAAATAATTTCTAAATTACTGGTAGAAGTGAAATATATATGTAAAAATTGGCCCAGTTTTGGGGCTTTTCTCGACTTATGATTCATTATAACTTCTGTAAATTTACACATTTTTGGAACAAATTTTATCTATTTTGGTTAAAAGCTAGACTAATATATAAAAACGTTACACCCAATATAAATAGAAAAATCCATAACCCATAACGGTAGAAAGCAAATTATTAAGGTTTTAAACCATTTTTCGTATAGTATTCATTTGTACGGTTTCTCTGTACAGAAAAGCAATTCTAAAATTAGGTTGAATATGGTACAAAGAAAATAAAACGTGATTTTAAAGTTAACCTAGGTTATCAAGTTGATATAATTTTTACTGGTATATAAAAAGCATTCGATAATGTCAATCACTTCAAACTGCTCTCGAGGGTTTAATCCTTAGGAATCTATGGATTGAATCCTATTTAATTGAATGTCAAATATCTTTTAGTATGTATTTTAAATTCTAAATTTTATACTGCGCGTTCAAGAATATGATGCGTATTAGCTTTTTAGAAGAGGAAGAAGCCGTTTTTTTTTAAATTTAGAAAACAAATATTAACAAATATTACTCCAAATGTGCATAAAGAAGTACCTATTCCCAATTGAAAACCTCGATTTCGGCCGATTTCGGCGAATTTTGAGCTTAAAAAACCCTTTTGTGGTCCTTTCCGGAAGTTGAAAATATTACCAATTGATAGAGCACACTCGATTCATTTAATATTTTTTTTTTTTCAAATTTTGCTGATATACTCATGCTCTGAAACACCCGATACATTTATTGCTTCTCCGGGTTTTCTCCGGGGACTCTTTACGAATGATGTAGATATTGGTAGGTATGCGAAATATGATTTTATTTTTTGTTGATGACGCCAAATTGTTTGTCATTATTGAGTTATTACATAGATGGATGCCTTTTCCTGCCAAGTGATCTAAACAAATTCTTTTATGGAGCACTTCAAATGGTTTTGAATGAATCGTCAGTAAATGCAAAGAAATAAATTTTGTTAATGATGTAAAAGATCATGGCATCACTTTTTTTATCGATTTCATAGTGTCCAAAGCATTTTTAAAGTTAGACTGTATTAAAAGAAATTTGCAATATTTTATAGATTAAAGTTTTATTTACATCTTTAGTTCACCCCCTTCTTGAATATGATTCGCTCATATGGATGTCATTTTATGCTAAGCATATTAGAAGAATGAAAGCTGTTCAAAAATATATGATAAGTTTTTGCCTCCGAAAATTTTATTAGCAACCTCATACTAGCCCTTATAGAGCAAAGTGCCTACTAATAGACATAATTACGCTTGAAGCTAGACGTCAAGCTGTTATGTTTTCATTCGTCATTTTATTAGTTAAATTTACTTTTAGTTTAGTTTTTAAGTTTAGTTTTTAGTGAAAATCTTTTATGGTTTTCGTTCCATATAAATTGTGAATAAACAAATAAACCCTTTTATTTTATTACCAACAGATTGAATAACCTAACAAATAATAATAAAAACAGTATTACATCGAAGAAATAAAAAAGGGTCCGAAATGTCAAAGTCAAAATCCCAAAAAAACCCCAAATTTAAGAATCCCGGTGTTAGAAAATCCCAAATTACAAAATAATAAGTTTTATGCATTTAAAAATTGAAAATTAAGTTAAAATTAACCGAGCTACAATATTGTCATTTCTATTGCTTTCTATGTTACGGTTATCTAGAAAAAGCTTTATGTTTTAGGTATATTTTTGTTTTTCTTCTACGGGGGTGGCCCTAATATGTAGGCTTATAATAGAGCCGGCATGTAGGCTTTTTAGCCCTTTATGCCGTCCTCCATTTTTTAGGTATGTTAGAAATATAAAGCAACATTAAGTTTTTTTTAAGTTTGAATAAAATTTTTATTTATATTTTTTAATTATATTTATATAATTTGGGGATTTCGAATTTTTATCTAGATAACTGATTTTTCTAGAAATAAAAAAATAATTAAGATTAATATTCTGGAAAAAGGTATATATCCATTTTTGAATCCAACAGCGGCTGCTCATAAAATTGATTAAGATAAATATTGTGGAAAAAGAGCCAACCTTGATTTTGGACTTGAACTCTAAAATTATCCTAATTCAAAATCTCACATACACATATATATAAATATTTGATAAAAGACGTATAACTCTTAATCCAACTCTAAAATACTCCTCATTTGTTGGAACCCGGTTTTTGGCGACGGCAGGTAAACGCATAAGGTACAGTTTTAGTAAAAAATATAAAAAAAAAATTATTTTATTTTATCTTAAAAGTCAAACACTCGCTACTCATTAATTGGAACCTTGTTTTGCCGAATTGTTTTCATGTATTAAGTATATAATTTTAAATTTGAAATAAATTTATAATTTTTAAATGCACAAAAAATTATTAGTTTCTTGGGATTTTGTGTCACAGGATTTTTTTTTTGGGATTTTCTAATTTGGTAGTTTTTTGTTTTGGGATTTTGTATCATTGTAATTTTTTTTTTGAGATTTAGGTTTACTTCCATAAAAAAGATATAATTTGCCTTTGCTGAGAGCTATCTAAATCCAGCAAATTCGTTAATTCAAGCGTTTGTAGATTCAGTTCGATTTTAATAATACGTTTTTTTTCATATTTATGATTTTAAGGTTTAGGATAAAAATAAACGGTTTATAAAGGTTTTGTTTGCAATTTTCACCTTAAACAAATATATTATAAATAGAAAAATTCAGATTAGGCTAAATTAGTCTAACTAAATTATAGTCAAAGATGTAAATACATGAGTATGAGCTCTTCATAAGGTTAATAAATAAGACAAATTGTATGATAATAATAACAACAATAATAATAAAGTATTAATTGGTTTTCCAAAAGTAACTGGAAGGATTACTTCCACCTACTAACCTAAACTTGAAATTAAAATAGTTTATGTAAAATACCTGTTAAGTCTTTAAATACTCCCCTTTTCCAATAAAAAATTGCTTTTTTTAATTTAATTCAATCGTTTGTCTCACTTGCACACTATGATACGACGTTATTCCCTGGCATATAATTAAAAAATAATTTTCCTATGATCAAATTTTTATTTAATTTAATTAAATTTAGAAAATAAAATTTTCTTCAATTAACCACCATTAAATTAATAAATTTTTTTTTTTTTTTTACATAAGTAATTTAAAACAATTTCTTTGAACTAAAATTAATTTTTAATTATTTTACAAAACACTAAAAAATAAAAAATTTTCCTAAAAAATACTCAAAAAACTTGAAATAAAGTTTTTTTTAGAAATTTTTCAAATAAACTCATCATCATCTGTACCATACCGTATATAATTAATTACCGTATAAAAATTATACTAACTATAAAAGAACATAACCACATAACTTATTGTTGTGGTATAAAATACATACATATACACAATATATACATATCATAATATATTTTGAATAAAAATTCTTAAAATTCAAATAAATTCAAAAATGTATCCTAGTAAACTGATTCTCTTCTAAGAGTCACTAATTATTATTATACTCTTGCCAATTTACATCCTATCTCATTCCAAATACTATTTAAATATAAACCTAACAATTAATTCATTTACTGTCTTCAAGATTCTCTTGTTATTATATAATATTATATTATACTTGTGTAGTACAACTTGGTTGGGTAGGTGTAGGTACTATAATTTTATTTTTATCTTATCCAAGAATAGAGATTACAACAATAATAAAAAAATGAAAAGAAAAGGTGGAATAAATTATCCTTTAAGAGTTTTAACACTCTTAATGTTTTGTCAATATACTCTTTTGATAGAAAATTTAATTTCTGAAGTAGCTATCTAACAATTTTTAAGATTTTTTTTTTGTTTTAGGACGCGGCTGTTTAAATTCCCAGAATTTTACACTGAATATTATTATTATTTTCTGGTTTTATATTATAAAATAAATAATTTTCTCATTCTCTCATCTCTTCTATTTTTTTTTTAATTTATTGGCACGAAATGAGCATATTTGAAATATTTTTAGAATTTTCTGTTTTCTGGGATTATGTTTTTCTATATAAAACTTGAGTACTATAAAAATAGCCCATAACTTTTACGTCTTGTAAGATTATAGGTAATTTGGTGTTTTGTAGTGTTATAATTCCCTGAATCAAAAGTAATTTAGGGAATTATAAAATAATTTAGGGTAGTTTAGAACCGTAAAGTAAGTCACAAATCTGTAAAGCACTAAAAGAATTCGTAGTAAACAAAAGAGTGAGACAAAAATTCCTTAAACTGGGTCATATCTGTCTTAGGGTGTGGCACAACTCGAAAGAAGAGAGCAACATCTCGTTTTAGTAGTCCCATCTTAAATATCGTTCCTTGCATCTTAAATGGCATCGTCAAATGGCATCTTAAATATGCTTCGCTCATATGGATGCCATTTTATGCTAAGCATATTAGAAGAATTAAATCTATTTAAAAAAATATGATCAAATTTGCCTCCGAAAATTTCATTGGCAACCTCATATTAGCACTTATGGGGCAAAGTACTACTAAGAGATATAACTACGCTTGACGTCAAGTTGCAGCTGTTATGTTTTATCAGAAATTTCATGTAAAGTGAGTTATCACAAAACATCTTTATGTCACATATGTGATGCCTAGTTTTGAATATGCCCGGTCGATTGTGGTCCTTGAATTACTTGACTGTTAATAGTCGATTAGAATCTGTTCAGTGAATTTTTTTTACGTTTCACACTCAGATTTTTATCGTTATGCGCTGAGACTTCCACCTTATTCACACCGTCTTAAAGTGATGGACTTTTTGGTTATTATCTGATCGTCGGATAATTGCGAACGTCTCGGTTATCCATCAGATACTAATAGGCAAAACGTTAGCCTACGTAATATTTAAATTTTCTGGTTGATAGAACTAATAAGAATAATCTCAGGACTGCTGAGATGCTCCACATTCAATTTCAACCTACAGAATATGGCAGATTTGAGACAACTACGAGAAGTAAATCTTCACTTCGTGAGTTAAATTTTGTAATCAACTAACAATATATTTTATTTACTATATTATTATAGTGTGATATAGTTATATACTCTACTAACAGCATGTCTTTCATTTTTTTTTATCTAATGGTGGTGGGTTCTACTAACCTCAGTAAATGATGATAAATTTAGCGCACGAAAATATAGCAAGGTTTCGTCTCTAACAGACGTCTGAAGTGCTTCCTGCAAGTATTGAATATGACAGTGAATAAGTCGATTAACAATTCAAAATTTATGTAAAAATCTTGCGGGTCAAAGTTTCGCTATATCCTATAAAATTCAATCTATTTTATAGTTCATTATAAAATCATCAGTGTACTAATTTTTCTAGAATATGATAGGAGCAGGCGAGCAGAACAAATTTCAAAATAATGAAAACTTTGTAACGACGTGCCATCGCACAGGGACTCCTTAATATGTAGTTTGGATTCATATTAAATAGTGATAGCTACCTATAGGAGTGCGAAGGAGTTGTTATCCCCTTAAGGAATTATTTTTGTACATAGGAGTCACAATTCATTCATAGTTCTTAGCTTTAACTCATTTTAAACCACCTTTTGGTAATTATGACCCAGGAAATTATGAAACATCACCAGAGTTTTTATTTTGCGTTGGAATGGATTGTAGCAGATTATGGTTCAAAATGTACATAATATAAAATTCAAAAATGAAATGAACATAAAGATAATATTTTCCTATATTAGATCTAGAGCTAGAAATTTTAATAAATCAGTATGGCGGAAATAATAAAACGGTAATACCGATATCTATTCTCTATAATACCTGCATTGACAGTACTAAGAAAATAAATTTTCATACATGCATATGAGATACATGCTAAATGAGGTGTAATATTAATTTAAATTCATAATAATTTGTGGAATTCCTTTAGTCTTCTAATTTTGGGACCGTTTATATTTTAAATTTTTATAAATGAGTTTCCTAAAATGCTTGACTGAAACTCATTGCAGACTGGAGAATAAGAAAACCGCTAGACGAAAATTTAAGAAAACTGATAGATATGTTGGAAACTTATTGGAAATACGCCGAAACCGAAGAAACGCTGTCCGCGACATAGAACCGAAAAATGGTCCGTGAGAATAGGAATATATCTTTGAAATGCACCAGACAGTGAATCCATAGATTGGCTTTGAACTTTTAAAGTTGCTAAGTATGTTAAGAAAACCTATCATAAAAATTTTTAAAATCTCCAATGTCCGAATTAATAATGGTTATGGTTCGTAATTGAGACAGTACCAAATTTCATATTTCATGTAATTCAATAATTGCAAATAATATGCAGTTGTGTCTGCATAAATTTTTTGAACAAATAATAAGAGGTAGGATATCATAGTAAAATTATATTGGTACACATTTTAAGAAAGTCTAAGCGACTGAAAACAGATTCACTCTTCCGAACAATTTTTATTAATTTAAATAGAAGAAATATCGATAGCTTGATTACATTTTATAATTTAAAAATCATTTTGGGTAAAAAGTTATCAATAAAACTTAAATTCAACAATCCTGTTAAATTTCAAGTTAAATATTTTCTCAAAAATTCATAAACCCGATCCTTTACGATAATCATCTATATTTCTGAAGTAATTCATTGGCTGCATTATATTAATTAGTATTTATATAGTATTAATCTTTTTTGAAGAGCCAATAACCAATATTATTTGTTTATTTTTCTTTTGGTTGTTCAAAAGCAAATCATTTTATCCGTGTGCATTATTATTCTATGATTATCACCAGGTTACATGTTTAAAATTAAATGAAAATAATTTGCATTATAAAAAGAGAAAAATAAAATTTTCCTTTTTTTTGTATTATAGCCGTAGCACATAATATATACCGTTGAAAAAAACCATTTTACTGTAAACTGGAAGAGCAACAACACCACCGTTATTAAAATAGTTTGTTCTGTTGAATTGAAAGTATTCAACGAGGATTGATGACACAAATTTAAATTATCATTTGTATTCGATTCATCATCCAAATTACAATTTTTTTAATTTTGTTTTTTATTTAATCAATAATAATTGAATTCACTGTAAATATACTCGTACTTTGTTCCGATATTTTGTAATAAAATTAAAATTTTAATTTCTTTATAGTTGGATAAGACTACGTGAGGAAAATTGTAAAGTCTGTGTGACTAAAGATTCATCAGTGTAGATCTTATAATAAATTTGTGATCAATTGGAAATTATTAATTGTCATAAAAGTACTTGCATTTCAAACTGTTCAACAAGTGGCAACTTAGAGGAAGTATGCAGTATATATATGCTCAATATTTGGAAATAGATAGAAACAAAAACAAAAGGAAACCAAAATCAGTTAGGCTTAATTTTCTGAGTATTGTTTTGTGCCGTAGGCTATTTTAACACTTTTTTACATGGGATTAGATTTCGGAGCTTTAAGATACGCCGTTTTCAAATCATTAACCCATGTATGGTCCTATCTTATTCCATTCTCGAGATACACATTGTCGACTTTATTCCATATTCATCAATTTTACCGGTTTGTTTCGCAGTTTTATTTCATACGTCAACTTAACAATACAACACACACTACTGGACAGTCAATGTACAGTCCAATGACCACAAAAACATTGAAATTAACTAACGAAAAACACATACACATAATCAAAAACCTACTTACATCCCACGGCATATGGGAACGACATTTAGAATTTACAGAATAAAATTGATAAATAATAAAAATGAAAGGTTTAAAGGTAAAAATAAAAATAAAATAATTAAATAAAGTAGATTGAAAAAGGGGAAAATCCCAAATAACAACTAAAAATTTAGTAGATATATGCATTTATTTAAATTTATATTAGGTTAGATTTAGTTTGAAATCATATTTAATTTTTTTAATATTAGTATTAAATAAGTATATATCCACCACACATCCTACCCGGAAAAGGATCCTAAATTTTGCCTGAAATAATAAAAAAATATTAAATTAAATTAAAACTAATCATACATTGTCATCTTTGGTGTTTTTAAATGTATAACGTGGAATAAAATCAATACGGGGACGTTTCCGCAAAAATTATCATAACTTTTTTAAAATAATATCGATGTAGTTGATCGCAACCAAAAGGAAAATAATTAAAACAAATTTGTTAATATAATATATATATATATATATATATATATATATTATATTTTTTATCAAGCAGTTTTTCGTTTAGTTTTCAAGATAAGTTTAAACAAATTTTCGCACTTGATTTTCTCGAAACCATGTAAATGATGTGAGATATAAAATAATACCTAATCAGGCGACGAATTATCTATTATGAGTATTTTGTCAATTAGTTGTTCGGGTAGTTTTCTTTCTAGATAAATTTGAGCAAACTTTCAAATTCGATTTTCTCGAAACAATGTAAACGGCGTATGGTACAAAATAACACTCAGGCGACAAATTATTTAACAACCAAATACACAGTGAATTATTTTTTCTTTCTTTCTTGGTTTACTATTGTTTTTTACTGCTTTGTATCTGATTCTTCATCTGCAACTGAAGAAGCCGCTTGTAACCGACAGCAATTAGTCGACAACAATATTGCGTCAAGCCCCAATATCTTTATGGTTTATAGAGACAAAAATACATTTTATATTAAATTATGTAGAGAAGTGCTTAGCAGAACAGCATCATACCATTACAACCAAATTAAGTTACATTTATATAGTATATATTCCAGGGATATTTAAGGGAAGCCGAATTAGCAAGAATAAGAGGGTAGGCAATTGCTAAACATTTAATCGAGGAACGACATAAAATTGATAAAACCAATTTATTTTCAATAAAGGAGGTACATAAAATAAGCAAACTAAACATTTACGAAAGTTTAGCGATTTCAAGAGAACAGCTAGATAACAGATTGAATATTGATTTAGGGAATGGATACTCACCGCTATTTAAATTAATAAAATAATTTGCAAAAGTACAAGTAAAATAGGTATGTGGTAGGGATTAGGTTATAAAATGGAAAAAATAGTTTAAGAATTAAGATATATAAATGATCATATAAGCACGGATGAAGGAAGTATGTTGTTATCGATACAGATGGTATCGAAAACATAATCGATATTTGCAATCAAATATTAAAAATTACTAGTGAACGGAAACCCGGCAACAATTAAATTATTCAATTTCAATTTTCACTCAAAGTAAAAATGGGATTAATAAATAAAAAAACGACAAAATGTATATAGTGTTAAGTGGAGATAGTAGAATATATATGGACCGTAAAATAAAATTGTCATGTATTCTACAGTCTACCCCTTCTTAATTACTCTAAAAAAATATACATATATATATTATATATATTTCGTCTACCTAACCAAACCAGTTTACTCTTAAAAATTTAGTTGCATCAAAAGAACAAAATATTTAATTTAATTAATTTAATTTGAATAACTAACGAATTTCATTCCAATTTATATTTTATTTTGTAGTTTATGAGTTTATGTCCACACAGGTAGGTAGCTAGTAGAAGTGGCCATTTCAGTTGCTTCTGGAAAACCAATTTCCACTTAAATTGTCTCTTTTTGATACCATAACTCGCGTATCTATTTGTTGTTATTGGTTATTTTAGGGAATCACTCTCTCAAGAGACTCAGTAGTAGAGCCACCCTGTACAATTGAGAAGATTGATCAAATCGCCAATTTTGCTTTCCGAATGAATACCTATGTTGTTATGTCCACATACTCTGAGAAAAAAATTTCATCCATCTCTTAAGTTTTGGTTTTGCTTTTTATTTAATTTTTTTATTTCAAAAATTTTAGGATACTCTATGGCACACTCAACTTTTAACGAGTACTCACTCATAAATAAAAACTTTATTAACATCAAAATTGAATATACTTTAAAACATCAAAAATCCTAAGTATAGCGATAAGTTTATCGATACTATTTTTTTATTTACGCCAAACTGAGTGGTCGCTCAAAAAAGTTGACTCAATTCTGATTTACACCACTCATTGTGTTCTTGTGTTCAAGGCGAAATTGTTATTTTAGGAACAGGGATTTTTCACAATTATTTAAAAATATTATTTTTTTACATCTCTAGTTCTAAATATTCAATTCTGATTGAACAATAAACATTTTTCAAATATTTAAAGTTTTAAATTAAAAAACACAAAAGCTTTAAAATTAAATAAGGAAAAATTAAATTTTTCTATTAGGAAAATTTTTTGAACTGGATTCATTTCTTTACACGACCAGAAAATGTTGAATAAACATGTACAAATGTATTATACAATAAGTATGTATTTATTCAGGTGTAATGAAAATTTTACACAAACGAAATAATAATCAAAAATAACAAAAATAAAAATTATATTTTTTATTTGTATTGACGGAATGTATATAAAGTACCTACATAAGCCTATCCCTTTTTTGTTTTTTTATTTTGTTATTGTGTACATGAGTATTTATGGTAGTGATAGCAAAAATAAAGAACAAATAAAATAAGAAAGAAAAAAAATAAATGTAAATTATGTATATTTCTGATGTCAGTTATGCCGATACGAAAACAAAACATAACGATATTTGAAAATCAGCCAACCAATACCAAAAAAATAAAAAACCAAAGTTTCTTACTAAAAAACATAAAATATTTGAATTCTTTAAGTAGGTGTCTACTATCTACTATGAAATAAAATTATTAAAACAAAAATTTCATAACTATATTTTTTGTACGTGTTTCGTAACCCACTATACTACAATCCCCTTTGCTCAATTCAGCAAGAATTTCTTCACGAAATTATCTTATTCGTAATACGAGTATAGCTATAAATAATCGTAATAATAGTTACAAGCGAATTTTCTTTTTTATTGACTTATGAATTGTCTGAATTGTTAAAATACGTAAAATTAAACTATAAATAAATTGTTACTTCAATGGAGAATATCCTTAATATCCTTAAATTTTGTAATTTAAAAGTACATACAAAAAAAAAAATATGATAGAACAGCTCAGAGCAATAACAGTCGCATGTACAAATTTGTTATGTTCTTTTTTTTTATAATTTTTACAAAAAATTCGAAATTAAAATAATAAACGAACGAAAAAAATATATATCGAAAATTCTTACAACAAAATAAAAAGATAAAAAAAAATAAACAGAAAAATTAAAATTACATAGACTACAATAAAGATTTTAAAAATATAAAAACAACAACAAAATTGATAAATAAAAATCGAAAAAAACGTAGCCTTAAAAAACGCAATCCTGTGTAACAGCAATAAAAATACCATCATTGAATTGGTTGGTTCGAAACAAAGTATAACAGTATAACAATGTAAGCAAAACCACAATAATTGCATATCCTTATTTGAATCCTGTTTATTTTTTTTTCTCTACTACTGTTATGTCTAGAAAAAAGTGAGACAAAATGAAAAATACAAGTAACAGATAAATGGTAGGTGATTTAATTTATATATATATATATATATATATATATATAGATAAACGTAGCCATGTGTACATAAATTTTGAAGTAGATAAGTCGAGGTATAATAATTGTGGGTTGTAAAATTGCGAAAGGAATAACTAATGTAAACTATTTTTGGTTTTATATTTTATTATTACATAGAATTAGGATTGCCAGCTTATCATGCTTTTCATTTAGTTTTAATTTTTTATTTGATATATATTTATATAAATATTTGTTATATAAAGCTATCCTGATATTAATTTGAACAGACGGATGTTAGTTGTGGAGGACTTATGTTTTTAACAGTAATATTGACATTTTGCTTAACAGTCAGATGACATAACCTTTACACGATATCGGTTGACATGGTTGGCTATACCTACATAGCTATATATATTTAAATTATATATTTAAACTAGTTTTAAGTCAAATGTAATCAAACAAGTCCCAGGTCCCAGGGAGTTATAACTGCCAAAGGAACTTTTGACTCATAACATCCTCTGGAATTTCTCATCTGAGAGGCCATTAGTACCATTAATACAAATAATAATTTTAATAATGTTTTATTTCTTTAAAATTTTGAAATTTGAGAGATTTTAGAGTTAAAATCAGAGTATTCCGTTTTTTGCAAAATATGTACATACCGGGTGCTCCAGAGCATGCGTATCAGCCTTTTAAGAGAGAAAGGAGCCGTTATTTTAAAATATATCGAGGGGGCTCTATCGATTGTCTATCTCTAGGTATTTTCAACATCCGGGAAGGACCGCAAAAGGGTTTGTTAAGCTCAAAAATCGCCGAAATTGGCCGTAATCGAGATTTTCAAATGGGAAGGGGTACCTTTTTATGTAAATTCGGATTCTACATCAAAAAATAAGAAACTTATGTTAAATGTCTTTTTTTGTTTTCTGATTGGGTACCTACAAAATTTGAACTAAAAAAAAAAAATTTACTTCAAAAATTATTTTTTAATATAGAATCCTAGTTTGCATAAAAAGTACCCTTTCCAATTTGAAAATTTCGAATTCGGCCAATTTCGGCGTTTTTTGATCTAAAAAAACCGATTTGTGATCGTTCCCGGAATTTGAAAATGTAACGATAGAGCACCTTCGATTTAGATAATAAAATTTTTATTTAATTTTGAAATAACAACTTCTTCCCTTCCTAAAAAACTGATACGCATGCTCTAAACACCCTCGTGTTTTTGGTACCTGGCTCGTGGAATTATGACACGTCACTAGAAATAGTATTTAATTTAAAATAAATTTTCGGCTACATTTAAAAGATCACCTTCATTGTACTGTAAACACCCCCTTCGTGGGGCATGGCGTAGCCACATTTGAAAGATGAATATAATATCAATTATTGGTGTTAGATTTAGTTACTAAGCCTTACTACCCTACAAACATTCCCTACAACATATAAATATGATGGTTGCTTTCCAAATGTAAAATAATTATATTAAAAGTAAATATCGCAATTTTCTTGCAATAGAAAAACTGAAGGCTTCAATTCAACTACCACCTTCCTATAACTCTAATTATTAATGTCATTATATCACGGGTTATTCCTATTATTTTTGTTTTATTGCTTAGTTTACGTTTTGTTTTTTTTTTCCTTGTCAGAAGATATTTCATTTCATTTTGGGTCGCGGTTTTTCCTTTCAAATAAATAAAGATGCAAAGAGCTTAGGGAAGAGCTGTATCAGCATTTTGTTTTTTTCGTTCTTACAAAAAATAAGATTGGAAGTAAATGTGTTTCTTTATATATTGCCAAACAATAGTTCGTAAAATCTTTATCCATAAATCCACAGCTGGGAGTAGTATCGGAGAATTGCTGTAATATTTATATATATTAAGGAAACTATGAAGCCTTAAGAACATTGTGTATTTTATGCTTCCAGGAAAAATATAGGTTATAATAATATAATTAATTATTTATTGGTAGTTCTGTTAAACTATACAAATTTGAAATATTAATTATAAATTTTTCATATTATTTTATGTCTATCAGGAAAAAAAATAATTTTTTTTTTTTTTTTAAATTATAAGTTGGAATCTCTAATATCACATTGAATTACATACTGAAAAAAACGACTAAAAATTTTAAAAATTACAGGTATATTGAGGTGAGGTAGATATAAAGATAAAATATAAAAACTAATAGTAAGCTGCCGATCATCTAGTACGACGAGTAGCTTTTGAAAGCATTTTCATGCTAAACGAGATATCAGTAGTGAATTGAAGTAAAAACGTGCTTGTTTTATTGCACATTTTTTCATTTACATATTGTATACCTACACAGTACAGTTATAGATACATTAAATATATCTTGTATAGGTAAGTGTAAAGATAACAAAATAAAAAAATAAAATAAAAAATAAAAGATAGAAAATATACATATTATTATACAAATAAGTATGTACCTAATGTATATATTGTTGTAGTTGATAATGGTTTGGTATCCCAAAAATTTATTATGTTTGAGGTAAGTGAAGTGAAAATAAAGCTTTAAATGCATTGAAGAGTTAAAAATATTTTTACAGTCGTTTGTTACTTTCTATCTATTTTATTCTCTTTCTCTCTCATTCTATTCTTATTTAAATTAAGAAATATATTACATATACATTTATTTTGTGTGTATATAAATATTATAAACAATAATCTACAAAGTGCATAAAAGAGAATTAAGATAAATTTGAAAATTGCTTTTATTTCTTTTTTTTTTTATTTTGATTTAGTTGTTTTGGTTTTTTTTTGTTTTTTACAATTACAATTTTAAACTAAAAAATGAAAATTTTATTGTTTTTTTTTTTGGTTTCTTTGTCTTAATTTAACACTAATTTTCTAATGAAATATTTAGAAAATAACTTTTGAGTAAATGAAATTTAAATTGGTGACAGTTTTTATTCAATTTTTTTTTTTTTTTTATTTTTTTTTAATTGAAATTGAAAATTTAATTAATTGAAGTAATTAATTAATAAAGTAAATTATTTAAGCTGTCTTGATTCAGAAAATTTGATAATAAGAGCGATTGTAGATCAAGTTTTTATTACTATGTTTTTGTAGGTTTAAGTAAGTTTAAAAATAAAATAATATTTTAGAAACGTATTTTAACTTCATTCAGCTGTTTTGGTACTACAACTCGAATGTTTTATTTTTTTTTTGTATATGTCTTTTGTATATAATATGTATATACATTTTGAATGGTTGATTTATTGTATTATTATTATTATTTATAACATAATTTTTAATATTGGGGTGACAGGAAGGGTTGGTTTTGATCCATATTATCTTGGTGTTTATTAAGGACTGATTCATTTTTCGTTTTATATATTATTCGATGCTTTCAGCTAAGTCTAGTTTTATCAAATTTCTGATGTGACTTACTAATACTATAATGGTCTTCAATACAAAACCAATTAACTTATGAATTTAAAATAGAAACGGGAGTACGACAAGTAGATGCCTTATCCGGAGTAACAATAAGAAGTGATAATAGTATGCAGTGCTGTATTCATAACAGAATTCCGGCCGGAATTAGATGCTACTAAGTAAACAGAAAGTTGCTACAATCAAAACTAATATAAAGAAAGACCGAAATAACGATATATAAAACTCTCACAAGACTCATAAGACTCATAGTGATGTATGGATTTGATTTATGGACTGTGAACGTGGTCGAGAAGAATAACCTGCGCATATTTGAAAGAAAAATTTACCTACAAATACGAAATTAGAGGCAAACGGCATAAGATTGACCTTTTCGGCATAAGGGCCAAAGCTCACCCAGAGCTGTAGCGCTATAAGATGATGATGATTATGATGATGATGTTTTCTTTGGAAATGATATGACTCTCTTGGATAATGTGCTTTGCTCCTTTGGATCTGAACTCCATTTTCGTTTTCGAAATGTGAACCTACTATTTTTATTGTTATTTATTATATCCCAATCACACATGGTACTGGGCCAGATCGAAAAATCAATAAAGCATTTTGATTTTATCAAGAATTGAACCTGGAACCTTTCGGTTGAAAGGTAGGCGCTTCACCTACTGCGCCCCCCACCGTGTATTTCAAAACTGTTTCAAAGAAATTATACAGAAAAAATGTCTATGATATGATATTTTTTTAGATGCTCCTGAATAAGTGATTGATATTAAAATTAAAAATTTTAACTGTTAAAATAAAATTTCAAAGAAACTGTTAAAAAATTATTGGGGTCTTAAAAACTATTACCTAACATATATTTTTCAACTTTTTCATATAAAACTTCAAAGAAAGGCGATGTGTACAGTTAGCACTTGTATAATCATGTAGCGTGTGCAAGCTTTCGCGTTTTCATATTGTAAGGAGTTTTTTTTTCTAATTAAGGACGATTTGTAATGTCCTTTTTCTCGATCGTATTTTGTGCCTAGTAGACAATAATTGCTGTCTGTTTAGTAGAGTTTTTTATGATAAGTGTTTTTTTTAAGCCCAATATAGAACTTGAAGTTGTAAAAAAGTAGCACAAAAATTAAATTTTATGATATTATGATATTAATATTTGAAAAGGATTGCGGACATATGGTCATCTCTTAACGAACGATATTCTAGATATCCAATTTCGTACCATTTTCAGAATTGACTGGTATATTTCTTCAAATCAACTAATCCTTAAATTTTGTTTTCAATAAATTGATGATTTGAATCGCCGAATGGCACGTAGCGCCATCCTGGTGAAACCGTATTTCATGCAGATCAATGTCATCCATATTTTTAAACAAAAACTCATCGATCGCGATGCGGTAATGATCATTGTCTATAATTAAACCTCGGTCTCACTTTTGAAGAAATATAGTCCGGTATTTACATCAGGCTTAAACAACACCAAACGTTTATTTTTTTGTATGTAATGGAATCTGTACAGTCTATTGTGGATTAGTTTCACTCCATATATGGAAATTTTCTTGTAATGTTATAATTTAACCAAACATAAGCCTTATAACTGAACACAATTTTGCGATGAAACAGCTGGTCAGTTTTCAACTGTTCTATAGCTCAGAAAGAACGACGCATATGATGGTCTCGTGACTTTAATTCTTGCTAAATCTTATATACATCAAAATCTTTGCACAAAATTTTCCACGTAGTGTGCGAACAGAACTTCGATTTCTGTGATCGACCAAAAATCGATAAATTCGGACCTTGTTCAGCATTTTCGTTTACACCGGTGACATTCTCTTCAGAGCACATATTATTTCTTCTCTGTGTTGATATTGTTCCATCATTTAGAGAGAAGAGGTATTAAATATATACACAGTTTGATGTATGGTTTGTTCAGGTTGACGATTATGTGCGCCATTAAAATCACGAAGTCGTCGTAAGTCGCCTATAAGTATAAAATCGACGGCTGATTTTCAAAGTCAATTTGTATAATTTGATAACGTTGTTAAAGCGTGAGTCTATTAATGATTATTTGGCAAAGTGTACCGAGGATTTTCAATTTTCAATTAATTTATTTCCTTAAATATGAAATTTAAAAAAGTTAATGCAGTATGACAACTTGTTTGTCACTTAACCTTTACGTAACTTATATCTAATAGTACGTTTTTAAGCTCATGTTTATGGCTAAACAACAAGCCCATGAACCCATCAAATGTCAAGTGTTCACAAGCTTTTTTGGAAAACAACCAGCTTATTAATTTCACATATTTGTTTTTTATATAAAAACATTTTTTTTGTATTATCTTTGAGTAGAACTTAAGTTATTATTATTGGCCATACGATAAATAAGCAAAATATAAAAAAGGAAGATTTAAAAAAAATAATAATATCAGAATTAGCTTGAATCAGAGAAATAAATTTAATATCTTTGAGTAAAGAACTTAAGCTATTGTTGAAAAAAAGAAAATTATTACAATTAAAAATAGCAAATCACAAAGTGTTAATCAATAGACTTGTTGTAAACTTTACACAAGATAAGACGACTTGGAAAAAGGGAAATGTCTGAAAAATTTAATTAATTTAATTCTAAAGATTTATTTAAAACAATCATATTCTTTCTATTTCATGTATGGGTTACATGTTTTTGAAGAGGATTGTGATATAAACACCTAGCTATGTTTATGATTTTCAGCAAATTTGTATGGGGGAATAACTACGTTATTAACCAGGTTATCGTAAACACCATGTTTAGCCATAAACATGAGCTTGAAAACGTACTATAAGTAAAAAAAACACCGTTCTGTTAGAAAAACAATTTTTTGTAAAGTGAAGATTTATTTAAAACAATCATATTATATCTATAACCACATCAATTATTCCAATTTCAAAAAGCCAACTGCACATCAACTTATACTATTTTCAAAACTTACTTTTCATCAATTCAAAATAAATAAAAAATCTAATCATTAATAACATGATAAAATTGTAATGTAATGGAATAGCTTAGACGAAAGATCAATAAAGTTGATGCAACTATTTAAATTATTGTAAAGTATTAGATAATAATAAGCATTGTACAAATTAACTCAAAAAATATGTAGAACTAAGTACTTTCCACATATCCACATAAGTTTTAAATGTTTTGGCTGCGGATATGTCCTGCCATATTGAATTCAATTAAATTTTATATACATATATTATAAAATTAAATAGATGACAAATAATATAAAATTTGAAAAAAAAATAATTGTAAAAATTTAATTACACTTTTGGTTAAAATTTTATTAAATTTAAAATTTATAAAAAAAAATGTAAAAATAATGTTTCAGGTTAAAACACCTTTCCGATATATGTAATAATATAGTTATAAAAATCCAATTATAGAATCATATTTCATTTTGGATTCAGAATCATAAATCAAATAATATTTAAAATTTTGTATTTTTAATTTATCATAAATGTCATATTAATAATTTTTTTTCCTTTGTTTCTACATTTTTTTTGCATTTATTTCTTTTTTTTAGATTTTAAATTAAAAAAAAATTTGCAATCAGATAAAAAAAAAATTAGTGTTAAAATTTTTCATTCGGAAATGTTCTCTACTTTTGGTATATGATCAACCATGGAATCAATATTCATGTTTTTTCATGCAAACAAAAAAAAGCAAGAGAAAATAAAAATAAATAAAAAATATTTAAATTTAATGTAAATATGAATTCTGACAGCAAAAAGAAAATGAAAAAAAGCAAAATAGTAAAATGAAATAAAAATGAAAATAAATAAATAAATCCAAACTCATCTATGATTTTTAATAATTTAATTTTTTATTTGAAAATATCCTTAATTACAACATTTTGTTGTTATTGACCGTTAACTATAGGATATCGAAAATTAAATTTATATAATTGTATAATTTAATCGAATATGAAATTACAAATTAATTCTTTAATTTTATTTAGACAAAATAATTTCACATATTCATTTTTAATAGTAATTTTGAAGCATTCGGCATTTTGAAGATTTTTAAGTATTTCGCCTTCCTCAAAAATTTATGACAGTTACAAAAAATTTAAAAAAAAAAATAAAAGGTAAATTATTTTACTCCCATTTTATACGCATACGTTGATTATTTTATATGCATGAAATGATTTTTAAAAAAAAATATGTGGTAATAATATTTTTTTTATGTTCGACGTGATATTCCGACTCAGAAAGCGAAAAGCGATGTTAGAATGCAGTTAAATTGAACATATTCAACATAAACTTTATAGGCCTTCCGAAGTTTGGATAGAATTTTTATAGAACATCCCCGCAAAAGTGTGGTAAGACTGAAATTCTCTTGAACAAAGAAACGTAAAAAATAATTATAGATTCATATGGTATAACTTTTGTTATTTTGAGAATTAAGATTTAAAATAGTAACATTTACAGATGACACAGCGTTTATGGCGGTTTGTTCTTCTATAGACCAAGCTATAAAAGACAAATTAAAAATTAAATACTGAATGTCATGTCACTTTAAAAAAAATGGTAGCTCTTTTTTTAGTTGAAATGAATAATGTAATGACTTCGCATGGAAATAAACCCAAATATCGTGCATGAACTGTTTGCTCTTTGGAAATCCACTTCTAACACTTGAATAAACGGGTGAAATTCTATCGTTTCCACCGAAATATAATTTCAAATAAAATAATTAAATCTGGGCATACCGTATTTAATATGGGAACGTGCTAAACAAATTCATATTAAAACCATCCATTCATTCATCCATGATTTCATTCAACCAAACATTCAAAAATAAGGTACTGCTCCGCATAATCAACGTTCTATATTGTGGTTGCAATGCTGATATTTATTCAGATCTGAAGATCTCATTTGTAAAACACGAAATAGAGACATACGTTGCACAGCATACAACTCGACTCATCCATCATGCAAATAACAAAGCTTCTAGTTTAATTGACATTTCACACATTGTTAAATGACTAAAACTATCATTTGAGTTAAGTTAAAACTTTTTATTTATTCATATCTTATGAGAGCTTAATAAATCAAAGATATTTGAGTTTCTTCATTCAAAAGAAAATTAATAGTTAGTCAAGATATTACAATGAGTTTTTACTAAGTTAAAGCCCCATGGTCCTTCAAACTGCTTCTCCGGTAAAAAACATTCTCAATATATCGATGATTTACTGCTATCTGGAGAGAAAATAAAATTTCATATAAAAGATAATTGCCCTATATATGACCTTGAAACCCGACATGATGATTTTAAATAATAAATATTTACATTTTTTTTTATTCCTCAAACAAATATTTAAAATAAAAGTGTCAAAAACATTAATACTAAACTAAAAAAAAATAGGACTGGTTGAAACAAAAGACAAATTTAAATAGAGAACAAAGTTGTTGATATTCTCATAAAAATTATTCGTGTATTTTATAAACATTAAAGGTACATTTGAAAAACTTGTGTATGATGAAAATCAATCCAGCTTCAACAGTTTTCAACAACGAATAAATGTACTTAAATAGTTGTGGTTGACATAGACATTTTTAAAAATGAGTGGTATGTTACGTTGTGGCTCTTAATAGTGTTACATAAATTTGTGGATGGAAGAAAGTTTCTGTTCCTTCCAGTCCTGGTATATTCTAAATTTACTTCTGACCGTAGCTGCTTCCATCACTAGTAATCAAACTTGTTAATCATTTTTGCCCGCTGTGATTACCAACTGTGACATTTATAATACTCGAATTTATAACTGGAAAAACGGAAAATAACGGTATACCCCATGATCACAGTACTTGTGACCAAGAAAATATGGATGCCTGAAAAGGGAACCCCGATGATAAATTGCTGGTTAACATGTTGATCTAATCGGTAAGTAAATTTTTATTACAATATCAGGATAGTTTTCAGAATTATCACAGTTGTTCACAGTTGAACAGTTGAAGGTATATAATACGATGAGTAATATAAATGAAAAGCCTTTGTGACAATCTTAGAAAAATCAGAAAAAACAGAAAAATGGTGGAACAGATTCAGGTAGTTACTAATATAGGTGGTCAACAGACCTTGGAGATGTAGAACTTGGGTTAAACTTATCAACGTTATTTATTTTTACCGGTCATCATCGGACTTCAATATGTCCAATATCCAAAAGAGCAGGAAATTTATTAACTACAGTCAAAGCAGATTAAATTGGAAATATTTCTGAATACTTTTCTTTTTAAGAAAAAAATCCTGTAAAATACTGAATGAAAGTGTATTAAAACAATCTAAAAACGACAATACAATTTAGATAGTAAGGTTTACTTTTATAAAAATGTTTTTCTTGGATATTAAAAACTTTCTATTATAATTAATATACCAGCAACAATCCATGAACACACATATGAAAAACATTTATTTTATATGTTTTTTTTCAAATGATTATTTTTTTTTTTACCTATGTTGGTGTATTCAGTTACCAAAACGAAATCAATTAAATTGGTAGTTTTTAAACTTATTTTCAATTCATTTCAAAGAATAAAATTTGTTAGCCCCAGCGATAGTATCAGATTGACTCTAACTACAACGACAAAAAAAAAATAATAAAAAAAAATTAAAATAAATTGTTTTTATTTGTATTTTCCAGAAAATTACAATTAGTCAATTTTATTTATATAAAAATGATAATACAGTCAAATGCTAAACTATGTTCACATCTATCAAAAATTAAATCTATATCAATAAATCAGAACAACTTAAACATGAATTTAATAATTATGACATAAAACTTTTGAAGAATATCTATAACATACATTTTGAAATAAAACCCAAGCTGGTCAAATTTAAATGCTATGAAATAACATTAAGTATATTGAATTTGTAAGGACCAGAACAGATTCGTTGAAAGGTCAGTAATAACATATTAAATTATTTGTTTAAAAACAGAAACTGCAGCATTTACGTTTTTTATAATAACTGCTACATTTACGTTCGCATATAACACAATCTAAATTAGTATTTTATAAATGTTCCTTTGCCATTTTCTTTGCTATTCTTATAATATTGTTTTTTCCATATTTGAGTATAATAAAGTGCACTTCACTTGTTGCATTGAATTAGACCAAGGTGTTTGAATATAAATTCATCTTACTCTTATTCCATTATAACATAGACTAGGACTATATTAAAGAATATTAAAATCATATAAAGGTCTAACACACTATGTTGGTACGTTATCACAATTCACATAACAACACAAAGCTATAACTTATAACCTAATTGTAAAAACTTTATTATGATTGAAAACAAAACAAAATTACCAGTTAAAACTATACAACATATTGGTTAAGTTATGTTGCTTGAATATGTTGCTATTATTATTACCGGCAACATTTTCTGTATAAATTGCTTGACACAACTAAAGTGTAACAACTACTTGAGACTATATAGTAGTTGTCCTTATGTATCAAGAATATTTTTGTAATAAACACATTTATTAACATAAATTAACATTTAATGATCCACATTTTATTTTCATTTCGAGCCATTAATTGTGTATAGCTTTGAATCAATATTTTATTTATTGTTTCTTAAAAGATAACTTTAATTAGCCTATGTTAAAGATAATCATAACTAAAATTTACTCGTTGTTGATGATAATCAGAATTGTGATATATTTAAATTATGGAATATGGAATTATTCGCAAGCACTGATGAAGGAAGTAAGTTGCTTCCGAAATATCGATATTTGCAAAATAAATATAAATGATTAGTGGATGATAACACGACTTTTGTTCCATTATTTAAAATTTTCTCACTTATTAAAATACTGTATATATACGACAAATGAACATCCAAAATTTACATCTATCGCTAAAGCTCACAAACTGCTCATCAATTGTACAATAAGTTAAAGCTTTGTATAAACTTTCACAGCGACTAATCAACATATCTCATCTTTCAGATGTAGGAGGAAAATTATTTTGTTATCTGCGTAGAAGTCTAGTTTTTCAGTCATCGAAGCTTGAAACCAATTGGTGACGTATTTTAATATCAGTTTAGACATTATTGCATGGAAAATTTAACTTTTGAGTCAAATAAAACTTCAACTGACAGACGAATTATGATTTTCAAAGCTGCCAACAATATAAGTAATCCAAAATACGCTTCATGCTCCAATCTCAAACACTATAGGTATTTTATTATATTATTTGAATCAATATTTCTTTATTAGTAATTATTCAAAATCTTATTAATATTTTTAAAGTATAAAGCAAAACATTTTACCGGTGAACTAGCAGTTGGCGCATGAGTTATTGGTCGTGGTATTACATATACATAATTCAGATAAATGGACAAGCTCAAAGAAACTTTCCTCTATCCTTCGTCTCATCAAGATCTGGTTGAAGAAGGTATTGCAGGTTATCAGAAATATCAGATTGTCGAACTGCAGAAAATGAAATATGTGGTACATCATAGGACGGTAGGTACTAATACATCTTATAAAGAAATTGAATTATTATTTATGGCTCTGTACCGTTTTATCTCGAGTCTATACATTCCATTAATTTTAAGTATTTCATCAAAAGAATTTTATAAATTAATTTGAAATTTACTTCCTGATTTGCGTCTGCTGTATCATAAGCAATTTGTAAAATAATTTCAAAACAACAATCAACTTCATTTTCAGCTTTTGATAATTCAAACTGAATATTATCAGAATCTTCATTGTCGCTGCTTTCTACTAGTATGTTTTCAATAATTTTTTTATTAATAATCCTCCAGTTATATTTGTGTTTATTTCTATATTTCTTAATTTACCAAACTATAAAATGTGTTTTGATACCCGTAAGTTTTATTCCAATGTCGAAAGATTATTCTCTAGTTTTTTCATCTTTTGTTTATTATTCGAACTAGCACCTAATGATTTTGTTTATTCTAAAATTTAACTGAATTTAAACTATACTTAAAACTACGACTAAAACTAAATTTTTTTTGATATTGTTTAAATACAGCAAAAAATATTTGATATACACAACTATTCAAAATAAGTTCATTATGTATTTAGACTTTTGTTAATGACTGTCGTGATAAATGCGTTTACAATGCCAAACCTGCTATGCAAGCATGTATTTTTATTTAAATTAAAAAAAAATATTTTTCAACTTTGAATCAATAAAGGTAACGGAAATTTAGGCAAAAAAAATAACATAACATTTAACAAAAGTAATAAATTGGATCAAAAGAATCGAATTTATTCCATAAATTGAAAAACTATAGTTTGGATACAAATTTTGTTTTTTTTTTTTATTTATTTTTTATTATTTTCCTTACGAATTCAATTATAGAATTTTTTTTTTGTTAGTTAAAATGTATTTAATATATTGTGCATCAAATTGTAATTGTTTAGTAAGAAATTAAGTTAAAAAAATTTTAAGCTTGATAATAATGGTTATTGTAAGATGGTTGATGTGACCTACGCATAGGTACCGAATTTTACTATTTTTCTATTTAAGTAGTGGCCATGTTATTTTTTGTTTCTATAATAATATGTTAGAATTTTTAACAAAACGAAAACATCCAACAGATATTTAGTAAACCATTATAACAATGTACACAATACGAAAATAGAAAATTGGCTTTGGGATGGTACGCTTCATCAAATATACTTCTTGGATTTACACTCTATTTGACATTTTTAAGTGGTAAACTTCGATGTAAAGTCTGCTTTTGAAAATCATCTTGACTTAATGACTGAGTTAACCAATGACTGAGTTGTATTTTCATTACGATTTCTATTTACCATGCAATCTTCTTAATAGCTTTTTTTTAAGTTAAGTCAAACATTAGGTTTCAAACGATACTTTTATACACTAATTTAGAATTGGGTAGAGTGACTATAGAGAATAGAGACGTTTTGAATAAATTTGTTAACATTATTCTTGATCTTTTGTAGATTGTATGTAGTTATATTTTTGCATTGAGAAAACACTTTTGTTGGAATATAGTTCTACACTCGAGAAAGTTTGACTACAAACGAATTTCAATAGACAATTTTGAGCCACTTAGGAATTTGCACTGTGTAAGGGTAGGCACCTGATGAGATGCCTGATTTCTTGTTCCTCGGCAGACATGTTTAAGGGATAGCATAAAGGTTTTTATTTCGTCTGAACAAGTGTCAAAACCTACCATCAGATATCTATAAATTCTATCTATAATATCTCTTATCTCTAAAATCTATCTAAAAGATATCTATAAAATAGGTGATGTTTTTAATGATACTAAGTAATTATATATTTGACTTTATCAAGGTGGTTTTTTGGGGAGTGGATCCATTGATGTATTTCTTTCTTTATTTATTTCGATTAGATTAAAACTATAGTCTAGTTGAATATTTTTTTTGTGATTTTGATACTAAAAATGCTTTATTGCCCTTTTATGTATTGCTATAAATTTAAACAATGAAGAATATCCATATTGCATTGGTCTTTGTTCAGTAGTAAGTTACTCTTGGTATATCATATATATTGCGATACTTCTGCTGAGTATAGTTTCCTCGATTCTATGTAATTTACCATTATTTTTTCTTCTCTGAAAACTCTATGATTCTTTTATACCTAGAATGATGTATTCTCATACCCTAAGGTGTGGTGAATTAATAGAAATGTACCGGTTTTTAGTTTAATTTTTTTCATATGTTTGCTGTTACTTTTTAAAAGTAAAAATGAAGTTATTTAAAACAAATAAAAAATAACTAAAAAAAATCAAAGTAAAGAGATTGTAGTGTTTTACCTACTATTTCGGAGATGTCTACATTGCTATTTATGCTTAATTATTTAAAATCTTTTTTCTCGAGATCTTTTATTTTAGATACCTACTGTTTAAAATTGGTTTTTATATATGATTTTTTTTTTTTTTAATATAATACTTTCTCAAAATTTAATTACAAATGAAATTAATAGTATAAAATTTAAATAAAAAAACTAAAATAGGACAAAAATAAAATGTGAATGAATTCATTGTCCAAATAAATAACAACAATACAATACCTAATAACTCTCTATATTCAATCGAAAAATATTAGTACTGATTTTTCTCTGCAAATTAATATTGTAATTGAAATAAGTGGATTAAAATTTAAAAAACCAAAATTTTTTTTTAAAACGATTAAAGTGATTTTATAACTAGTATCAACAATTAAAAAATACCTAATATTTTTCCATGAATGTATATGTGTCAGTGACAAAGCGCACGATATTCATTTGGGGATGCCTTGCCACAGTTGCCATACAATTTTTTATTTATTGTAAACTAATCAATTTTATTTTTTAAATAATAAGTATAATAGTCCTTGACTTTCATATTGTAAAAATAATGTTATGCTTAAAATGCATCATATTCCATATTGCACAAAAAAACAATTTTACAATCTATGTCTATTCCATATTGTTTAATACAAGTTTCTAATGCGCAAAAAAAAGCAAAGCACGCATCGAAAATATGCTTTTATAAACGTTTTGTATCCAGTATTGCAGGTGTATATTTATTGAAACTTTTATTTTCTTTTTAGTTACATTTCCAATATTTTTGACATTTTTCGCTAAATTCTGGACGTTTTCTATAAATTTGTTATAACCGTGGTAATAATGAAAAACTACAACAAAATAAATGCCCAAAATTTAAAATTGTGTTCCATAATGTAAAAATGTTACAGCAAATGTTTTACTATGTAAAAAGTAAGTTTCAAAAATTTAATTTAAAAACAGTTTAAAGGCTTTTTAAGAACTACACAATATCACGAAAAGCAATAATTAAGTATAATTTCTGTCTATCTATCTCTGTTTTCATTTTGGTATTGAATATTATTTTTAAATGATCTCTTAAATTGAATTTTTGTTAATTGTGATGTTATATCAAGAAATTTATATTACGCCTATAATAATTCTTTGCACGCTTCTGGTTTTCTATTTTCCTAAACGGCATATGAGCTGGATTTCTGATTGGGTGGGGCTCTCATTTGGTTATACAGTTTTGCAGAGTATTCCTACCTTATTTTCTTTTTATGAAATATGAAGTTATTTTATAAATTATGTATAGCTAGGTAGAAAACATAGTGCACTTACTTTTATCCCCCGAATAGTGTTTTGAAATATTTGGAGAATATGAGCAATAATTTTAACAATTGTATTTTATCATTGAATTTGATATAGTTTTAAGTAATAAAATGTACAATATTACCTTATTTAGGTATTAGTTCATTATAAATTAGCTAAATTTGCTAATATCTACATTTTTCAAATTTATTTACATTTTTCAATTTTAGTTGTTCATGTTGTGCATATTCTGAAATTTAACCTATCTGGTCGGGTGCAATATTTTTTTCGCTTCTTGATGAAAAATTAATGTATTATTTAGATAAGCTTCAGGGTAGTGGGGTTTTTTTTTTATCAAATTGACTGTCTTTGTATTTTTAAGTTAATTTACATTATTTTTGAACCGTTTTAAACAAAACCTTCACTTTCTTGCAATTCATCTTGTGTTGAGTTTGGATTACAATGAAAAAAAATAGAACTTTGTTATTGGTGACTCATAGCCCTATTATCTGAAATAAATTTCTGAATTGTAATTTAATATTTCTAAATTTCAATAGACTACTCCTGAATTAAAATTGACTATCTATAATTGCAAAAATAACAAATGTGTCATTGAGTGTTTTGATAAATGAACAAAAGTGTCAAAATCGTTGGAACTCAAATAAAACTAGAATAATTAAAAAAAACTAATTATAAAAATTATTTTACAAAATGATTAAAAAATTATATTAAATTTTATTCTATATTCTATGAGAACAAGGTTATTGATTTGATTCGAAAAATTCGCTGCTATACTACTTTTGAAGGTTTTTTACAATGTTCATCTTTAATAGAAAATTTGGTAAACATTTATATTGAAAAATTATATAACAGCTATATCCAATTAATTTTTGCAAATTGTGTTGATCCATAAAGGTTAACAATAATTTAAACAATACTCAATATGACAGTAATACTCAAAAGACTAAGTATAATCTTAATCAACCGTAACCGAAAAGCAAAGTAACACGAAATTATTTCATTACAATATTTGTCACAACTTTTATTTTGATGACACAGTAATTCAACACAATATAAAGACGCGTCGTCCCTGATGTTCATTTTTACACGTAATGCTTGCTACATTTCTAGTTAAAAGGAAAATTATCACAAAAATATAAACAAATAATGAAGAAAAATTTTAAAAGCCGATTATTTTATAAGTCAAAAAGTTTAACAACAAATTTTTAATCAGTCTTTGGTATTGTCAAACCTTTTAAGCGGATTGAATTTTTATAGGAAATATTTATGTTCTGGTGACTAAAGCTAATTTTAGAGTAAAATTTGAAGTTGAATATTATTTCATATTTTTTGTTTTTGAAAAAACTATAAAACTAAAAGTTTTTTGCCAAAAAGGGTAGATTTGTAACTAATGTGACCAGATATAGAATTAACGTATATAGTATACGAAACCTTGACATGTTCATAAATGTTAGAGATACGGACAATAATATTCTAGTATTTTATTCTCATCAGGACAGTTCAATATTGTGAATCCTTATATTAAATCTCAATTTACTCCAAGTCAAATTATATTGATGTAGAGTGTAAAGTTGTCAACAAGGAGATAATATTTTTTGTATGTTTTAAGAGCTTCACCTGCTCATTTAGTGATAACATTAAATACTGTAAGCAATAATTCATTTTGATTGAACTATTATTTTTTGCTGCCGAACTCCATTTTGAACAATAATAAAATTAATAAGTTTCCTGAGCTCATATTGAGCATAACATTTTTATTCCATAGTAATACATTTTTTTCCATAGGAAACAATAGGAATATTTTTTTTCTGCTTGTGAACATTTTGCTTTACAAAATAAAATATTCATTTGAATTTGAAAATTTGCTTTCATTCGTCAATTAAAAACATTTCGAGATGGATAATTTAATCAAAAACACAAACCAGGAAAATATTTGAATAGGTACTTTATTATTTTGGTAATTTTAATTATTTTGATGATTTTAAAAAATACTTCTAACATCAAAAAGCTTCATATTTTATTGATTTTATGATGTTTTGCTATTTGGTTATCATTTTATTAAATTAATAGTTTACCTATATAGGTTTAGAACTTGGATATATTTTTCTATAAATGATTTATTTGACAAATCTTGACAAAAATAATAATTTTTAATTTTTTGTATTTCTTAATCGGTAATTTTTTTGCGGTAATATTTTGGAAAAATATCAAATTTCAATTTTTCGATTCCTGTCACTGCTTTTTGCTCTAATTTACCGAGGTGTAAAGTTTTACCTACATTGTCAGCATATTAAATATATTAGATAATAATATGTGGACTAATCTTACACAATCAATAGTTAAGTTTTGCATAAAAATAAAGCAATTTTACATAAACATTACATTTATTTTGTGTAAATATGTAATCACTACAATATTATTGTAGTAATTTTACTTGAAAGTTTATTAATTTTTAGACAACAATAATGCAATTTACTGAGTACAAAATTTTGAATATAAATGTAGAAACAGATTTCGAAAATAAAATATAATATTTTTTAAAAAGCCGACCTCTTCACCAGTTATAGAAATTCAGAAAATTATACTTTTTTAATATACAATTATGTTGTTGTATTTGAAATTCAGTTATTAAGTAAAAAATATAGTAATGGGGGTTTTCGGAAAAAAAACTGATGTTGAAAAAGCAACGTAAGTGTTTACTAAGAAATGATGTAAATTTTTTCCACACAATGTAATCCTACCTCTGGTAAAAAAGGTAATTCTATCTAAGATACAGGCAATATAAGGACAAAAAGAAACAATTTAAATCATTTGCTATCGTTCAAAAAATGTTAGTATCATTTCATTCTCTTAAATCCAACTAATGTAAAAGGTTGTAAAGACCTGAGATATACGAATATGTTGTCTTGTTATTAGGAAATCTATCTGAAAATAATTAACATAAAAAATATTTCCAATTAAATAAAATAATTTCTATAATTTTAAACTGAGCAATTAAAATTCCTGCAAATTTTATTATTATTAATATAATTTCCATTTTTATTTCTTTTTAGTGTGTAATGAAATCAATTTTCAATTGAATTAAATTAATTAATATATTTTTTTTTGTCAAAAACCTCATTATGTTTTAATTTTTAATTGTTTATTTAATCTATAAATTAATAATACAATATTTAAATTAAATAAGTTTTTTATAGCTGTGGGCAAAAAAATTTTTAATAATATAATTAATAAATTCTGTTTAATAAAATAAATTTAAAATAGCTTTTGATGTTGCAAACAGATGAATAATAATAAAATAGAGAATAACTCTGCCATTTTATATTAATTAAAGGAATGATTGTTATAAAATATATTTTGAAGATCTTATTGATTTCTATTAATTAATTATTTTAAAATTATTACATGGAAATATTTTAATTTTAGGGTATTCAATTGATAATGATTTCTAATGAATGGCAAGTAATATAAAAATAAATATACTGAATGTTGAATTAGTAAAATAATATTAAAATTTTATTCTCAGCTGCGCCATTAACCTCTTCAACGTCGAATTAAATTTTGAGGTTTAATCAATGTTTTAAACTAATTTATGGCCAAAAAACAAATTTAAATAGTAGTTTTTAAAGGTACACATATGTGGACTTTGGCAATTTGTTACAAAAAAGGTAAATAAGAAAATATGTTTACTATTTTATTATTGCAATTTGCACTTATTTCAAATTTAATTTATAAGTTAATTAAACCCACTAACAATAAAAAAAAAACTCTAAATGATTTAACTACCTCTTATAAGAATTCTATAATTGTAGGAGATTTAATCATCAACCTATTAGACAAAAATAACTGTGAGGTTAAAGGTTATGTGAACACATTACTTTGTGATGGGTTCATAGTATATAATAATATTAGTGATACGTTTGCGACTGCAATAGGTAAAATTTCTAATTCTATAATTGACCATTTTAGCACAGATCTTATAGATTATAAATATCAATTTCATGTTTCTAATACATCAGTATCTGATCACCAGTTGCTTTTTGTAAGTGAAAATCTAAATGTTATTAAAGAAGAAATTATAATTATAAGAAAACCATTCTGAACTATGGAAAACTTTCTAATGATACTTTTTGGGAATATTTGGGCTCTTGCAATAAAGTAGATGATTTTACTGAAGTGCTTTCACAAGAAATACAAATGTATACAGAAGCTTGCTCACCAAAAAATATCAAAAGAAGACATGCGTGGATAAATGAAGATACCCATATTCTCTTAGACCCATCTCGTGAGTTTTATTTGAAGATGATTGTTGCGGCCGCTATGGAGATATTGCAGTTCAAAGTAGAAAATTTTGGATAAAAGAAACAATCTTTATTTTTTTTCAACGTATGCAATATAAAAGTTCTGTTGCTAGAGTCAAAAGCTTTCTTGAAGTCGATTAACACAATGTATAGAGAAGTTTGTAGCTCTATAATATTTTCAGTTGCTATGCGTAACGTCTCGACGGTACATTTACATCTCCGCGAAAACTATTCTATTTCTCTCTTAATGGTGGCTGCATTTTTTCTTGTATTTTGGCCAATAAAACCTAACTAAAATTTTATGAATGGTGTTGCGAAGTATTGTACCTCTCCAGATACTACATTCTCAAAAGTTAATTCTTATATAAATGTTCCACCTTTTTCTAGATTTCTGTTTCGTAAATAAAATTCAGATGTCACTCTTTTCAGTAGTTTTTTTTTTTCTTATGCCAAAACACTAGGTGTGGACCTTTTATACCAATTGGTACGTTTGGCTAGGGTGGAAAGGAAAATTAGGAAAGGAGGATGGTAAAAGGGAAGGAGGACGAACGAAGGTGTTAATGTTCGTCTTGAATTTATTTAGGTCATAAATATAGAATTTGTCATGTTTTGGGAGCCCTTAAGATGGAATTTGGTTCCACATTCAGGATGCTGAGGTTATAAACGAATATCCATAACATGTAGGGATTTCACCATCTAGGGATTTCACTGGTGTAGGGATGAACACATGCTGCCCTTCGTATTGATTTCGGAAGTTGGTATTTAGAAAAGTGATCATGTCACGAATCAGAGAACCTAGTTTCGGTAAGTAAAAAGAGCTATTTTTAAATTAATTTCTAACTATACAAAACATATTAAACCATAAATCATTTCCATCATTTCTGTAATAATATTTTATAATTCCTATAAAAAATCACACTCAATTTCAATTTGTTTGAATTGTTTTCCATCAGTTAAATTTTTTTTGTTTTTTGTATTGATTTATCTTAGACAGCAACCGCAATATGGCGAGAAAAATAAAATTTCTGTACATTGGTTAGTTATGACAATTTGATGAATTAAAAATTTTTGCACGCTAAGATGTATGTGTAGCGTTCATTATACATGGGGTGAAATTTTAAATTGAAATTTCTAATTGAAAATTAAAAAATTTGTATATCTATCATTTAAAGAATAATAATAAAAATCGGTTGTGATGCGGTTTAGGTGTTTGTATCATACTATTAAAAATTAAATATAGTGGTGATTTGATTTTCGTTTGGAAATAACAACATAACTAATTAATAGTTGCAATAATTTTCACAACAAGTGTCGGATCAAAAAGTTTTAAAATTTACGACTTACGAGTCAGAAATGTTTACGAATAGGTATTTTATGTTGAATATCGTCATGTTTTTGATGTTCATAATTTGATGTACAAAATATCTACAAAATTGGTTCAAGAGATTTTGTGTCCTATACATGCTTTAAAACCTATTTCGAAATCAAATCAATTTTCCATATAAAAATATTACCTGTGCTAAAAAAAGACTATTTATCACAATAAGCCCATTTAAGGATGCGGTGATATAGGGGACGATACTCTCCCGGAAAAGTTTAAATCTAATCTAATCTAGTAAAAGAATGAATGGAACTATAATTCCATGTATTCAACCATGGGAAACTTCTTACACATATAGTAAGTATAATTATTCACGAATTATTTATAATCAACTTACTCGCGTTACTGTTAAACAACAATTTCATTGTCGTGTAATTTTAAAATCAAAAATCTTACTACCTTACTTAGATACCTTTGATCAAATTTAAACAAAAACAAAAAAAAAAAAACAAAAATCAAAACAAATCTATACAAACTTTTAATTTCTACTATTTCGAAAAGAAAACAATAATAATAAAAACAATTTCCCAGAATAAACGTGAAAATATCGAACAAAAATAAAACGAAAAGAAATATAAATAGAAAAAAAAGAAAATAAGAAAGAAAATAAAAATCGGTTGACAATAATAATTACTTTAGAGAATATTTTTCTGTTGGTAAGAAACAATAAAAGAAAAATTACTTCTTCTGTTACCATCTGGTTGGAAACATCAATTGTTATGTAAGTAAGTATTAAAGAAAAACTTGCTATAAAAATAAAACAAATAATCACTTGTTACCACCAGGTTTCTAAAAATTAATTAAAGGATTCTTTAAGGACTTTTTTTTTATTTTTTATACTTTCTTCGATAACTTGTATTTTGGTTTATCTTTTTAATTATTGAATACAAAAAAAAAAAAAATATTAGAGTATCTTTAATTAAACAAAGTTTATTTTTGTTTGTTGTTGTTTTTACTTGTTTTTGCTTTTCAACAGTCAAAAGGAGAGTGAAAATTAATTTTATTTTATTATTTTTGTTTTTTGATATCGATGCAAAATGATTAATAAATGGAATTATAAATTTAATTTTTCACTGATAACACTTATCGTTACTATTTTAATAAAGTAAAAAAAAACAATGATTATGACTCTTATTAGAGATTGTGTATAAATAAAGTTGTAAACTATAGCTTCTAAAGCTGTAAAATCAAAATTTATCATTTAAAAAATCCATTAGACTAAGATTCGTATATTATAAAATCTATAACTTAATATCTATAAAATCCATATGTGAGAAAATCCATAATATCGAAGTTAATGAAAACATCCAGAAATTGGTCAAACTTAATTGGGACTAGACTAAATTCAGAAAAAAAAATTAGGCAGCTCAAAGACATAATTTTAAAATCCTGTTTTGTAAAATCGTTAGCAAAAGAATATGGAAAAATTTCTGAAAATATTTTCTCCATTTCCCTTTTTGTTTTTTTTTTTAAATACAAATTTTATTTTTCACTGATTTTTCCACTATTTTTATATTTTTAAACTAGTCTAGCTTCCAAAAATTTACAAAAACAGGTACTTATCTATAATTTTATTAACATCTAAGCAACTTTTTCGTTCTTATTTTAATTTTATGCACTGTTTTTAAGAGTTTTTGATACTATGTACAAACTTTACAAAATTTTTTGTCTTCGAATTATATTATTTGAAAAGTAGTAGTAGATTGATTCAAAACCAACAATTATATATTAAAAACATAGCCTAACTTAATCTGTCTTAATTTAACTAAAACTGCTTAACCTAATTAAAAAAATGATGCTAATTATAATTAGAGTTTTCTAACCACCAGTATTTTGATTTAATTAAAATGTCCTTATCTGGTAAGGATATTTCAAATTTTAAATTTTCTCCGTTTATATTGCCCGGGTTATATATAATAGCTTTACGCATGTATATGACATAATGGCATAATAGAGGGACATGATACCGTTTTTAGCTAAAAAGATGAAATGCTCAGGATTTATGAAGTCTTTTTGATGTACTAATCATTGCGGTAGAAAATATGCGATGTTAAACCATTTTTTGGAGTGTTTTGTGCTTTATCATAATGACGCCATAATTGATGGAAGCAAATTCTAGCTTTTTCTTTCCTTTATTAGAGTATCAATTTCAAATTTAAGAAAAATACATATTTGCGTACTAATTTATCATGCCTTTATTTTTTTTTATTAGCACGCTTTTAATTAACCATAATATAAACAGAATATTTGTGGTAAGGTGCAAAATTTTTTATTCCCTAAGGGTCATTTAAGCGACATCTTGCCATTTGCCATCATTGAAAATTTATCGTATAATTAAGAACCAAGTTAATCATGGTAACATTGCATAGCTGCGTAAATTTAGCGTCAAGGGTTGAAAAAAAAACGATCAAGGTCTTATGACCACAACAATGTCATACAAACATATGAAAAAAACACAATGATCCATTTGTTTTTTGTCATGAGTGTTTGTATGACATTGGCAATCTAAATGTCGTTGGTGTCATATTAAATTTGTTTCTATCAATTTAGTTCTTTTTTTATCTTATTTATATCAATTTTGAAATCTTATAATATTTATTAAACAATACGTGTATAAAATAAAATATTGAACAAATAATATTTGACAACGAGCCACAACTTTAAAAAACAACAGGTATATACCGAAATATATTTCTTTTATGTTCATACTCACAATCTAAAATAGTTAATTTCATTTCATGACGCGTGGTACTTTTTATGTCTGCTAAATTTTATTTGTTTTTTTTTTTTTAATTCTCATTATTTTTAATATTCGACGCGCTTTACTCAGGATACTGAAATATATTTGTTTTATGATAAAAAAAACAGTCCAAAGCAATTTGTATAATATATATTGAAATTTGTATATGTATTGGAGCGTTCCGTCGAACATCCAGTTAAATGCAGGAAACCATATATAATTATCGAATCTAATTGTGTTTGATTCCTTGTACAAGTATTTATTAGAAATTTTCTCCATTTTCTGAGCTTGGTTTTAGACACCTTTCATTTATTTTGAAAAGTTTTTGAAAGATGCTAAAGAGGACTCATGATTGTCGAAATTTTAAATAATAAAACTCTTAATATAAAAACTATTTATTAATAAATAAAACTCTAATTCATAGGTAATCAAGGTAACACAGAAGCCAAAGTAACATTAACTCTATATTCAGCTACAAAATCTGTACTTTTACAATACATAACCATTAAATTCATAAAGTTAAACCCGTAAATAAAATTAATTCATAAAGTTAAACCCGAAAGAAAACCCGTAAATAATGAAATCCATATAGTCATAGAATCCATAATCAGATTTTATAAAATAGGATTTCAGTGCGTCTTTGAGTTGTCTGAATTTATTTGGGTGTGGTCGTCATTGCGGACTACAAGCATTATAGATTGTAGGAGTACAGATTTCCAAGCTAACCCTCTTATTATAGTCCCTAAGGACTTATTTATTTAAATTTTAAGTATTTGTAATTTTTCAAAAGATTGTTACAAAAAAAGTTTTTATAAAAATATCCTAAAGTTAACAGTGATTATTTTCTTTGTAGCGACAATGTCTTATTGAAAAAGAAACTTTCAGTTTAATTAAAGAGAAATTTGATCAAAAATCGTTTACAAGAATTTCGATTTTTTTTTATTGTTTTTCTTCAATAATTTTTCAGTAAAATTAATTAAAAAAAAAAACGACAATAATAAAAAAAAAAATTTATCGATGAAAATAATGTGAAAATTATTTTATAATTTTTCAATAAATATTACTAGACATTTTTTGGCATATTCTGACTGCGTCCAATAATTAGGACAACTATAAATTGAATAAATCTATTTAATGATAAATTATTTCTGTTCGTTTTTTATAATAATTTTTTTGTTTTTTTTTTTCTATAATTAATTTTGTGACATATTTTATGATTTTTCTCTTATTTCAGAGAGATAAAATTCTATTATTTAATTATAAAAGAAGAAGGTTTTTTTTGGTGTTGTGTTGTTATTTTTTTTTTACTCAAATCTAATAAAATAAACAAAAGTGAAGAAAATAATTTGAAAAGACAAAAACTTGTATTCAAAATTTTCTTTTCAGAATTGATTTTCAAATATTTAGATAAAAAAACAAAAATATAAATATTTCAAACCAAACTTGAATTTTCATCTAATTGGAAATTTATTATTTCAGTAAGTTGTTGAAGATTAAATTTCAATTATTATAAGATTTATTCTATTTTTAGAATATTATTGTGTGTTTTATTAAAATTAAATAGAACCGAGGAAAATTAATCAACTGGAAATTAAGAGCTTTAATTTTTCAATGTCATAAATGAACCTACGCATTTTATTTCATAAAATAATAGATCCATTGATTTTTCATATTTTTTTTTATATTTGGTTGTAATGCCTTAGGGAAATTATCGCTTTGTGTAAAAGTATTCTGAGTATGCTTAATATTCTCAGTATTCTGAGATTTAATGGAATTGTAATTGATTCAAAATTAATTTGAAATAAGTGTCGTGGTATAATTTGTATAATATAGAAATTAATTTTGTTGTCATTCATTCTAAGACAATTGTAGGTCGGACAACAATGAAATATTAGAAATGTGTAAATGCAAAGTAGGCTCTTCTGACGGAGATGTTGTATCGCCGTAGGACCTAATCCTATAGTTACATTTACTTTAAAGATTGTTATTTCGTAAAAGGCACATCTCTAGTTTTATATAGAAAAAGGATAATAAATGATCATATCTTCTAAACTATTCGACGTAGACATAAAATATGTATGTTATAGAAAAAAAAGAGACCTTTTCAACAGTATATAAATATTAGGAATGTTTTATGGTAAAATCTTGAGATATTTAGTTTCATCATCATCAAATAAATATTAAAATATGGTCCACACCGTTACTTTTCTAGAATATATAACTCAGTATATATATATATTTAATAGATCAGCAGATATAACGGTTTTTATTCAAACACATCAAAACAACAAGAATATTTTCAAATGTCCTTTTCGTCCTTAAAGAATAAAATGCGCCACTAAAGATATATATATTTTTGGAAAGTTAGGAATTCCAGCTATCCTTGGGATAGTTTTTTTTTTTTTTTATTGTAGCCAAAACTTAGGTTATGAACCTTTAAGTACTTGCGTACCGTTGACTATTTGAAAAAGGAAAGGATAGTTAGAGGAAATGAAAGAAAAAGGAAGAAGAAAAGCTTTGTGGGAAAGAGCGAACAATATTGTTAATATTCGTCTTAAACCTCTGTAAGTCATAAATAAAAAATCCTTCTCTCATTGGGAATGCTTCGATTGGGACGCGGTTCCCCAATCGGGATGTTCTTACTATAAAAGAATTTCCATAACCGGACTTAAACCATCTCGGAATTTCCACTGTGAAAGGGTGGGCACTTGATGCCTCTCGTGTTGTGCGATGAAATTGCTTAAGAGGAGGAAGAAGTGATTTTAATTCCTCGGAACGAGTGTCAACACCAAGCAGACATCTATAAAATAGAGTAAGTGCTCCAACAATATGACGATGACCAAGTGCTAAGGGATGAGGTCACATTTATGTCGCCTATAAGACGGTTTTGAACTTTGTCCAAGAAATTTAAAGCAGTTTTTGGTGCACCTGCCCACCAATGTGAGTTATACTCGAGCTTTGGTCGTATATATGCTTTATAGATTTTTAGAAGGTCTCGAGATGAAAAATAAGTTTTGCAGCGACTCAAAAAGCCTAAACATTTTGCGGCGCTTTTCGCAATATCGAAAATATGTTCATTCCAGTGCATATTTTGATTCACTCGCATTTCGAGAATGTTCAGATCTTTAAGTCGCTGGATACCTTCATTTCGAATGCTGTTAGCTTGTTACTAACAACACATATTTGAGTTTTTGAACTGTTAAACTCGACTCTTTTAGCTTTACCCCAGTCGACAATTTTGGCAAGGTCGTGATTGAGCGCGCCGGCCATCATTGTTCTTTTGGAGGTGACTGCGGAAGCTGTAGCATTAGTTTGTTTTAGAAAATCATATGATGCTACTAGAGTGCTGTCATCAGTAAAACTATGGATTGCAGGTATACCATCGGGACCGGTAGATTTTTTTATATCAAGATTCTTCAAGACATTTACTACAGCTCTTGTTCTAAAGTAGATCCTTCCGAAGGAATAATTTAGAACAGGGATTGATGAAGGATTTTGGGCTGTAGGAGGGAGTGTGGAATTAGCTGCAAATAATTTTGCGAAGAGATTAGCCTTTCCAACAGAATCTGATATAATAGTGCTACTATTATCAATCATAGGTGGAAACGAAGACTTGCAAAAATTTTGCCCAACATTTTTATTTTGCCCAACATCACCTTTGCAGCAAAGTCGACATTTTTATATTGGAAACACAACGACCAGTTCGATGCATTTAAAAAGTTGTTGAAGCCTTCCCAGTCAGCTTATATTCAGTGAAATATTAACAAGTGTTTTATTTTATTTATTAAAATAATTTTATTAATTTATAAAAACAATGTTTCACCAAGTGCCAAACAAAACATCTTTTGATTTTTTAATATTAATTAAAGCTTAAGTCCTTAGTGATAAATCAAAGTACTACAAAGGTTCTAGAAGAGCTCAAAGTTACATTTAAATCCTTAAAAATTTATAATTACGATAGGATTGCGTTAAAGTAATCCTGAAAAATATTGCCAAAAATGAATCCAACTTATGAAATCTTGTAATTAACACTTTTATTAAATGAAGACAACTATGTACATCTGAATTTTTCAAAAATCTATCTATTACAAAATGTACAAAATCTACTTCTTAGATCATTGAATGTCCCAGCTCAGAATATTTTTGAATTATTTAAGTTATGCGTCTGTTCATTGAAATTTCCATACAATTTTTGTTTTCAATTTTATGACCGCTGTAGGCACAAGATTTTAATAAAAATTTACAGAAATGCTAAATAATATTTTAACAAACAAATTCTGTTCAAAATTTTAACTTTTTGATTTAAAAATTTAATAAAAAAGGTATTTTATTATTTTAATGAGGCTAATTTCTTTTCAAGACGTGTCAAGCGTTAGCTTACTCTGTTTAAGGTAACACATATTCATTGTTATATAATACATACTTGTGTAATCAACTTAATACATCTTCATTGTATGTATTTTTCAAGGACGTATAACAAAAAAGTATAACTGAAAATGTTTAGTTTTTTACTCTATGTGTGGGCATAGAGCAAATAGGAAATTATCAATTGATTACCCAAATTTTGATATAAAAGTTGTTTTATTGGCGGGAAATCAGTGTTTGAAGCAGAATAGCACAATTATATTGATATACACACAGCCACAATACACGCCACAATACACGTAACAAAAGATACTTCTATTTTACTGTATTTAAAACTAATAACCAAAAAAATAATTTTTATATATTTGCTTGAATACCTTTAATAACTTCCCGGAGAAGTTAAAAATGATTGATTGTATTTCGGAATTCAAAAAGCATATATATATTTAAATATGTAAGTCAAATGAAACAAAAAAAATATATTTTATTATTATTTACATTATCACACTAAAATGTGCATATTATTGAAAAGATATTGAAAAGATAATAAAAATATAGCAATATTCAAACTTGTAAGTCAAATAAAACAAAAAACAAAAAAAATAATCATAAAACCATGTGAATATTAAATTTTCTCTATTCGACCAGACAGCTTTTTGCTAGGTCTTAATTTTTAAATATGTTAATTATTACATTAGAAATTTGTGAAAATCTTTTTTATTTAAATAATTTGATATAAAGCATGTTCTTAGTTAGTTTTTAAATCATAGTTGAAAAATAAAGAAAAAAAACGTTGCGTATTGAGCAAAATAACAACTCTGTATCTTTTAAACTACATCATATAGAAACATTTTGAATACACCATTCAAAAGAGCTTGATTTAAAACATATAAAAGTAATCTTAAATCAAAATGGCGTATGGAGCAAAACAGTATTTAGCCGGCGATATCATAAATGTATCCAATGGTAAAAATAGAAGATATGTCATATAAGCTTATATAATATAATAGAAAGTATTTAAAAACTCATTCTAAAAGTATACCAAGAAAAAGTTAAAAATGATTAAAAGCACTAAATTGATAATGCTTTAAATAAACGGTTCATAATGAGTACAAAAAATTATTCTATGCAGTACTAAATAAGTAGACAATTAAAAGTATTTTATTAATATTAACAAAATATTTCCATTAAATTAATTTCTTCAATATTTTATTATTAATTTTTCATTTTTAATCATTACCTCATTTTGAAAAATTAATTGTTTTCTATTTTTATTCACTTTCAATGCAAAATTTATAATAGCTACATATTTCTTTTTTTTAACTTTTTTAATTCATTCTCACATTCCTCATTTTATACCATTATTTGAATATATATTTAATTTTTTTTTTTTATAATTTGTTATTGTTAAGAAAACTAATTTAGAAAACATTAAACAATAATTTTTCCTAGTTACTATTTATTAGAAAAAAAAAACAAAAAGAACAAAAAAAATAAAAAAAGGAAAATAATAAACATACATTATAATACATATATTAGAAAATACAAAACCCAAGCATATTACTCATACGATAATAAACAATTTAACTTTTCCTGTCGAAAATTTCAACTTTATTTTTGTCTGTTTTAGTTTTTGTTGTTGCTTTTAAAATTTTAGTCTTTATTATCCTTACAATTACAACAGCAATCAAAGAAATAAAATGGATGAAAGAGAAAAAAAGAAAAATAAAAACAAAAATTATTATAAAACTGTATCTCATGACAACGTCAAACCAGTTTTGTTGAAGGAAAAACTGATAATCCAACCAGAACTAATCTTAAAATTACACGATAATTTTCTGTCCTTAATAATACGATAAACACAAAATATATAACATGTACACATGCATAGGTACAGTACACTAATGAAATATTATAGATATATAGTATATGTATGATAAAAGATATGTGTATATGTATATGTTACAGTGTAAGCCGGTTCTATGCTATAATCAATGTGATTAATTAGGAGGAACTATAGTTGTAATGTCTAACGATTTTAGACCTTTTTTATTGTTTATGTTTATTTCAAATTAGCAATGTATAAAACTAGGATAATCAAGTGCTCCTTCTTATTAACTAGAAATGTAGATACTGAATATCTTTTATTTTCTTTCTCTAGTGCACCGAAGAAATCTTCTTTATTTATCTTAGTATTGAGTGGAGTAAAATTATATGAGTTTTTTTTGGCAGGTGCGGACTTACTTGGACTAAAAACAAACAAGTATTAATGTTTTAATAATGACAATAGACAATATTTGTATGTAAAGCAAAACTTAAATTAATTTTTTCAAGATTAAATTATTCAGATACAAGTGTAGATTTGATTCGGGTTGGTGAATAAATAAAAGATGAATTTTTATAATTTATTGCTTCTACAAAAGCTCAAAAGTCTGTCTATGAATGCATCATCAAATATAAAATGGCCTTTAACTTATTATACTAACCTAAGTGCAATCGTCAAACAAATTTGTACAATGAAAGGTAATATAGGATAAAATTTAATGCATGAAAACCCCAGAGTTGCCTCATATCAAAAAAGCAAAATCCATTAATACCAAATATTCTATTTGCAAATGTTAATATCGAATATCTTATAATAAAACAGAAATACACTTTACATTTTCATGTCACAACCACATTTTTTTTTGGCGAGAAGAATGCTTAGAAATGTTTCGGATTCTTAAGCAGAGTTGGATACATTTATTATATTTGTCAACCTACAAGGCATACATTGGGAGCGCTTCATCCGATGTTTCTAACCGGAAGGGTGTGATGTTATATATAAGGTGTAACTAGCAATCAAAAAAGCCCCCGAACGCAAACTCCGTTCAAGAGATGGGTGTTTAATTGAAATTATATTGTTTTTATCATTATTGTTTATATTATGACAATATGAAAATAATATTTAAGTATGTGAAGTGTTTTAAATCAAATAGATTTGTCATATTTAAGAATACCTAGCTAATGTAACAAAGTTGTAGGTTTTGGTATTTCAATAGTTGATATACTAGTTTTTAGTTAGATAAATAATTGATTTAACTTTACCTATCTGTCTAAAATACAAGTGCGAGTAAACACCATATACAATGTACATAATGAGGGTATAGTCCCGTAACACTAATTAAGAGCTTAGATAGTGTACTTTGAATCAAATCAAAACCAAAAATTTTAACCAAACAGAACATAAAAGCATTAGAGAACCAGAGCAGCATGCCCAACACAAAAAGAAGAAATAATAGAAACTTAAGAGGACCAGTTAAGATTGTTCATCTCAAAACGTGTGTGTAATACAGTTAAAAACAGACGAAAAATATGGTTTGAACTATTTGAAAAAACATGGACAAGGGACTTCGGACGGTAAAAAATTAAGTAAATTATGTCGAAATGTTATAAGTAAACTGACAAATATTAATTTGAATCTTTGTAAGTTGCCTGCATAAGACAATTGATTGTCTGCAACTATAGTGTTTTTGAAACCCTTGCCTTACTAAAAAATATGTCGTTTTTTTCAGAGAGAAAAAAATCATCCAAAGAGCCTTCTACATCTATCATTCTATTTTACGGGAGACAACAATGTGAAGAACTGTAAAGGCTTTGACGCACTAAAAACTCTTATCCTTTTGTTATAATAAATTAAAACTAGCATTTTAGACTAAGAAATAATATAATTTTGATTCTATTACTTCAGATATCTTTGATCAATCGAAACCCCATTAGAAATTATTAAGAGATAAAAGATTTTGACCTAACACAGTTCGAACGCCTTCGTTCGATTAGGTCGTCTAACAAAGTTGTGATTGTCAGCTAAGCGTAATACTTTTACATTGGCATATTGAGAAACATAACTTTTGCGGCGTACAGCTAAACTTTTTTATGCTAAGTTTAGCTTTACCATGCTGAAATCTCTATGAATATTAACATTGCGAACATATGTCAAGGAGCGTTTGTTTAGATAGTTCGAATACGAGTACAGCCGAGTACTTGTTTAGTACAGCCCCATATTTGAATCCCGTATACCCAGACTAGGTTTAATTCCTGATCGTAGATCAAAGCTTTGTTATATTTATGTCGAAAGCGTAGATGTCTGCCCTATTAGCCAATACAACTGGTTGTATTTAAATTTCAACTCTTGTTTTTTTTTTCTTTGCGTGCTTTTTCGCCGAGGCTTTGCATCAAGAGTAATACCAGCATTCTTTGCACAATTTAGATATGGTACAACAACATGGTTTATAACGAACTTTATTTGTTTTACTTATTTTGACTTATTCAGCTTAATTTTTCATCTCTTATACCACATGTATATGTTGTTATTAGCTAGCTGCAGTTTATTTGTTGTTTTATTTTTATTATTACCAACCATTAATATCAACAGTATCAAAATTCATCATTATTTCATTTTCTAGCTCTGGGTTATCGTAGGTATAACATAAATAGATACAGGATGAGATGCAGAATACTCTCTTGCGTTACTCCTACGTGTATATTATTTATTGTTTAGAGTATTTTTTCCCCTTCTTCAATTTCAAATACTCATTTTAATAAGTAAGATGCGATTAGCTTGACATAGACGTTTGAAAGCAGAAAAATTAATGATTTGGTATTAGACTTCTGTTTTCTATCAGAGGATCTTTTAAGAAGTAGTTTCACAAATAATTTATAAATTATGTAGCAAACTATAACGTATAAAACTAAAACTTTTTTATAAAATGTCGAAAATGTAGATGTCATCCCTATTACACAATACAACTGTTGACGTACTGGTATTCGTATTGTTATTGTACTTTCTTAGAAAAAGATAATTATTTGTTTAAAGCTTATCAGATCTCTAATTGTACTATCATCCACACTTTCTATTTGAAAAAACATTACCCCAAAACTCTGGATAGCTTAGACAATACTTTCTAACTCATTTTGATTGTCGCATCTCACATAATGCAAATTTAAAAAAATTCCTAGTTTTGCTGATAGATTGTCTAGTGATCAGTGACGTGCCTTGCTTGCTTGCTATCATCCTTAATACCTCAATATTAAATCTGTTGTTGACATTATAAGAAACCATATTTGACTAAAAATTTCAGATGTATTTTCGCTCCTAAAACATGCATTGTTCTTATACTTAATACTTATAGCAACGAGTTAAAATGACACGTAATAAATTAAAGCAGATCTTAACTGCAACACATGCATTATTTTGTTGTGTTTAAACTTTTGTGATCATACCCAATGTGTAGTAAATTTCTAAATCTATGTTTGTATGCGTGTGTGCATTCAATGTTTCGTAACAATAAAATTTCATCAGAAACAAGAAAAATGAAAGCACATTGTGTCATTTACAGGATTTAATTTAAGAGAAAATTTAAAAAAAAAAAAAATCTAATAGGAAAACTCACATATATTTTTGCACATATACGTACATATATAATATATTAAAATAAAGGACAAAATAAAAAAAAAAAAAAAATAAAGACAAAAATCAAAGTAGTGCTGCTGTTTTTGTTTTCTATTCTTTTTTTCGGTTTTCTTTCTTTAGGCAAAAAAAAAAAAACAACAAAGGAGAAACTTTTAAATGTTGGCACGTCCATGTCCATAAAAGAAAAAGAATAATAAAAAAAAAAAAAATTAGAAAAACAAAACGATTGCTTTGTTATTTTGTTTTTGTCTTATTTTATTTTGTTTTTCTTGTTTTTTTATCAACTTTTTGGATTGTTAATGCGGTGAAATGGAGCATTTCCATTTTGTCTAGTTTGAATTCAAGCCATGTTTTGAGGCTTTTTTTTGTGGTTTATTTTTTATTGTTTTGGTAATTTTGAGTGTACAAAATAATAATTTACAACGGTGTATGTACATATAAAGATATTGTAGATCTGGATACAAATTAGTTTAATTTAGATTTTAGATTTGCTAGTATTGTTGTTGTTGTTTCTATCGTTTATTAACAAACAAATCTAAAAGGTAAAACTGACAATTAAAGAGTGAACTTTTAAAATCTTAGATGTAGAAGATTTAATAAAATTGTAATGGAATTGAATGAATTGAACTTTTCGAATTTGAGTTAATACAAAATTTATTATAAAACGATTTTTGGATATTAATTGAGGTTAGATTTAGTAAACTATTTTGATTACTATTATTGTAGTGTAGTTTTAAAAGAGGCTGTGAGATGAATTTAAATAGAAGTAGAGATAGAAATAAAACTTAGTATAAATATTTATTTATTTAATTACGTTGTTGAGGTTGTCCAATTCGAAATGTATAAAATTTACTTCAATAAAGTTTTATTTTTGAACCGAATTAATGAAATTCTGCCTTCTGAAAAAGATTCAAGAAATCGCATGACAGTTATTGAAACACATACTGGGTCCAATTCAAAATCTGTACTAGGTTTACATTTTTTAAATTTATGATTCAATAAAGATGCAATATTTTCAAATATAGTTGAAGTTGGTGATTACTTAGTATTAAAGGCATTCCAGAAAAAAATATAGCCATAATTAAAGAACCCTACCAAGATGAAAGTCATACATCGTGGACAACTGACAAATCGCTTCGAGGTATGTCAGGGAGTAAGGCACTGCTGTATTTTATCACCTATATTGTTTTAGTAGTAATGGATGACATAATGACTACTAATATGGGTGTGAACGAGAGCAACGCCATACAGTGGCTTGCTTTCGAACGTTTAAGCCACTAAGATTACGCCGTCGATGTGTATTTATTGTCACATACGAATGGAGGTGTAAATGATCTGTGTCAAAAACTGTATGACCCCGTAAAAAGTGCGAGCCTAAGAGTCAATGCAGCTAAAATAAAATTATACGCACAAGTCGCACATCACAAAATCCGATCGGCTATAATGAAACGCGAATCCAAGAGGTAAGGTAAGTGAGTAGGTTTAAATACCTGGACAGGATCATACCACCAGATGGAGGTGCCGATTTGAGTATTGAGGCCAGCATCAGCAAAGCCCGTACTGCTTTCGGGATAATTTCAAAAATATGGCAGGCAAACGACATCTCTCTGCGCACAAAAAGAAGAATCTCCAATACAAGCGTAAAATTTGTTCCCTTTGTACGCTTGCGAAACATGGAAGGTTTCAGTAAATATCACAAGAAAACTTCAAGCGTACATCAACAGATGCCTGCGGCGTATCCTGTACTACGGGTGGTGAACAGATTAGTTTTCATTTATGACAGTATTGTCCATATTTAAATTTTACCAATTAAGTTTTTAGAAATTCTTTTTTCATTAAACTACGAGTACATATAGTAAGTTGTGAGATGATATATACAAGAATGTACTAAACATTTTTTCAAGGTAGTCCGAATTTCAGAAAATGGTAAAAGGAGAGACTATAACTAAGTAACTATCCAGTCAAGTGTGTTTTGGGTCACACATTTGGTTTGGAAATGTTCTTACCGGGTGCTAAAATTGTATGGCAGTTATTCGAACCTATCCGAATTTCGGAAAAGGGTAAGATATGTAATTGTTTGTTTTTGAAAAAGTGCATCATAACAACACTCTAGTTCTAACTAATACTATTTGTTTTTGAAATATTCTTCATTGGGGCCAACACTGTTGTATGGCAGTTAGTCCGATTTTGGAGATCGGTAAAAGACTTGTTTTTTATTTGTGATAGGATACTAAATATCAATTTTCAGGTTACAAAAATAAAGTCGATAGGTGGAAAAACGATTGGTCGGTCTTAGTAGTTGCAATTCATACACTACAAAGAACCGCAAGTGACTGGAGATCCTAATGTCCTTAGGCAATTTTTTCAGACCTAGAATAAGATTGATTTTTTAAATACAACTAAATTTTATAAATATCGAAATTTGATATTACTTTATTGTAATCTAAGCTTAATATTTAATACAATGTTAAACTGCCATTTTGAGTTTATTACAGCTTCCCACCTATACTGTTCATGAAGCCTTCGAATTTTCAATGACGTTCCCAAGCTATCTAAATTTGTTTTCTTAGAGCTCCTATTATCTCTGGATTGCTTTTTCAGACTTTAGTAGATGTTCTAATGCTATTCCGTTTGGAACGAAATACCAGAAATTTATCTTCCACTACTTTAATTTTACTTGATGTACCAGATTGGTTTACTAGGTCTACAATTTGTTCAATTATTTATCACTAATGAACATTTTCTCCTTAAGACTAAGCTAATGTTTTGTGCAACTCAGGTAATAGTTGCATTATTACCTGAGTTGCACAAAATATTTACAATTCGGTGAAGGAATTGAAAATACCAGTTTAACTGACAAAATAAAGTTCTGTATATTTGCATTAAACAAACTTGAGTTCAAGTTATTATGATTTATTAAAATTATTATAACACACGTAAATTTTAAATAATGAGCGGTGATAGTCCTTACACATTTTCAATAATAATAACAATGAAAATAGTATTTGACTTACCACTAAAGATATTTTGCTAGATCGCATGATGGTTCCGATGTAATTTGAAAAAAGTTTTTGTGCCTTTGACGAAAGTTTTTTTCTTCTCGAATACATTTTGTTTTCAGATTTTTAAAACAATATATTTGGCGAAGAATTTAGTAATTTCGAAAATACTACTTTCGTTATTTTTGCTAATTTTGCTGTAGCAATCTTCATGTTTTTTTGCCATATTTCATCTTTCCAGTTTGTTTTGAATCTGAAATTTTAAGATAAATAAATTTCTGTTAAAATTTTACTTAAGTTATTGTTTTAGGTTTGAATTTTTTTTATCGGGAGAAACATGAAGAATAACAGTCTTAGCCGAAACACGTACCCAGAACGTGGTCACAATTAAAGAGGTTAACCGCAGATAGGAGACGGTGAAAGGATTTTATCTCCGTCCTATATTATGGATTATATTATGGGAATGATAATTGACGGATGGGTGATGATGATGGTTTTTTTATATAGTTGTAGTGATTGTTAGTATAGTTGTATTGGAATGGTAAAGTGAAGCAACAATTTAAAAATATCATACAAAAATAATATTTGTATGGACGAATGCGAATCGAATCGAATAGAATCGTGATGTTTATCAATATGTTTATCAATATAGTTCTTATTTTTGTCATACTATATACTATACAAGTATATAGGGATCCGGAGACACCACTAGAAATACAAAGTAAACATATCGTATCAAACATATCTAGTAAGTTTTATTGTCTTACCTTCAATTTTGTGTTTTAAAATGTTTTTTGTTTTTTTTTTTTGGTTTTGATGTATTAAAACAAATTTTATTAACTTTTATAATAGTATCATCAAAAGCTCAAGGAAGCTTGATGAAAGGAAAATACCAATATACACTTGACGAAAGTCAGACCAACCTATAGCCGACTTACATGGTATAACATGTCATTGATTATTATTCAGAAGATGGCGGGTGCAATAATGAAATTTTATAAAAATTTGTTGGAAGTATAATTTTTGGAATTAATTTAAATAAATCCAAACTAAACTATACTATTTACGAAGGTCTAGCTAGTTCCTGACAGAAGTAAAGTAATTTTAAAACTTTTTTCTTTTAATGATTCATTGTTGAAAAATTATAGGTCCAAAAAGAATTCAAAATTTTGAAATTAGTTATTTAACAAATATTTAACGATAATATATTTATTAGATATAAAATTATATCGTCTCCGCCATACCCCATCGTTGTTTCCAGGCAAGAGTATATATTCGGTGACAAATTTTCTTCTCGAAGACACCAAAAACATGCTCACTTGTCTTAAAGAGTATCCATGCTTCTGATCCATAAAGCGGAATCAAGAGTATGAGCGATTTGTAGATGCATCGGTTATTCTTCGCCGTGTCTCGACATTTATGTCGTTTGTGAGATTAACGCTGGTTATGATAGCTGCATACCCATTTGAGCATACCCAACTCGCATTAAAGTCATAGCATACCCAAGTACTTTACTAAATTAACCTGTAGCAGTAGTAAATCGTTTAATTTTACTGCAGGGCAGATACCTTTACGATATATAAATGTAATGTGCAAAAATTTTGATGTGTTTGCCTTTATTCTCCATTTCATAAGCCAATTTTCAACTTTGAAAAGGTATTCGCAATATTTTAGACGCTATCATCAGATTTGTATGGGATGCCAAAATAGCAGTATCATTAGCAAAGGTAAAATTTGCAAAATTTTTTTGTCGGCTATGTAAATGACATAAAGGACTGATCCTAAAACACTTCCCTGTGATACACCTGATTGTGTTTGTCTAATATCTGTAATATCGCTGTTGTAGTTTTCTACAAATTTTCGATTACTTAGTTATGATTTAAAAAATTTATGATAATGGTAAGGTAGTAGCTTTTTATAAAGCCCTTCGTGCCAGACTTCATCGAAGGCCTGCGCGATGTCGAGAAATGCTGCAGAGCAGCGGCAAGTTCAAAATATTTTTTATTCGCAACTTATTTTGAGATATTTTCAGATTAACGAACCCCATATATAGCAATAATTTGTACCATCTAATAATTCAGAATGACCATAGTGCAAAATACATTTTTATTTTACTTCTCGAGGTATCTTATTTTTAAATTTAAATAAAAGTCCATCATTTAACGAACTCAACATACTTTCAAAGATGTTAACATTCATTAAAAAAAAAAGTTGATTACAATCAAGATAAAAATATAGTTTTTCAATGTTTTCATGCACTGAATCGAATAATCGGAAAAATAAGAAGAAAACAGCGGTAAGAAAATAGTTCATCAGACAAGATTAGGAAGATATAGCCATCTATTAATTTTACAATTAACTATTGTAAAATACTAACTTTAAAATATTCTGAACCTTTCTAAAGTATATTCTATTACAAGGCAGAAACAAGGATTTCAAAACTTATTCAAAAGTTCGGAAATTTTAACGAGCCCAGATTTCGAAAAGGGTGTTCTTAAAATTTCATCTACTTTCTTTTATATCATAGTAATGTGAAGGCGATCGAGCTCTAGAGAACCAGATCACATGATAAGATTGCTGAAATTGCTGAAACCCCACGATCTAGTATGAAAAAATAAAAAATATAGAGGAGCAGAAATATTGATTCCTGTAAACTTCTACAGGTTTTGCTTTTAAGCACATTTTCAAATGCAACCTAAATAACGCATATAATCTGAATGATATTTGAAAATTTCAACGATAGTTTTTTTAATTACATATAATAATTATCGCATTACCAAGCATACACGTACTACCTATATTCACACAAAAATGCAATTTATCTTTTTACTTAGATGAAAATTGAAAATCTTTACCTTCCTAAAGACATAATTTTAATCCTTTTAATCGATTCCTATTTTTTATTTTTTTTTTTTATTTTTATGTTTGGATTTAATAAAAATGGTTTCAATAAAATACCATATGTGGTCATAACAAAACAATAAAAAACCTAAAATCTAATTTAATACATTGTAATCCAAAAAAAAAGAAGAAAAAAAAAGAAAAAAGTCACTAACCTTATCTGTGGTCGGGTGTGGTGTGATGTGAATGTGTGCAAAAACAATGAAAATAATAATATGAGATTGTGATCAGCAATCGGAACAGCTAAAAGCACACAACACATCCATATAGAGACATACCTATGAATGTTATTATATACCTATAGCAATAAATTCTTTTGTATTATTGGCAAGGCTTTAATAGTCCTTTTGTAGTTTCATTTTATATAATTCTTTCATTGTTTTGTATATTTTTTTCTTTTGCCTGATGGTGGTTGAATAGCAGTAGATAATAGTGATGTTGGTTGAACATTATTTTTTTTGTACTCTTGTAAGAAAGACAACCAATTCATTCCGGGGTAATAAAGAAAACACGTTCCAAAATGAAAACTCTTTTATTGTCACTCTTTTATTTTTATCCGTTACTATTCTAGCACTGATTTTTACTGTTTTTTTTTTTTGTTTTTTTTTTATTACATAGGATAGATATTATAAGAGTTAAATATACATTTTAAATGAGAGAATAGAGAAATAAAGATAGTTATTTGTTACACATTGTCGTTAATCATTTCAAATAACAGTTATGCACATTTTTATGTTGTAAGGACTTAAAAGAATTTACCTATTCCTACAAGTACTATATACCTGTCTATATGAGTAAGTTTTATATCTATACAGTGCGTTTCACAATATGTTTTAGAACGTGTCATAAGTAAAGTGAGTCAGAATTTCATAAGGAACCTTTAACTCACAGTAAAATATTACAGTGAGACATAAATCTTCTAAAAAAATGCATAAAGTGAGTTACAATTCTATTTAATAGTATGATGACCAGTAAAGTGAACCGTAGCTCATCATTTTACAATTAAAATATCCCGTGCAAAATTTTCGCAATTTTCATTATGAGTACTTTCTTGAAATTTAAAAAAAAATCAGAATATACTAAATTTTTTTTTATAAATTATTAATTTTTTTTTATATAAATTATTTTGATATTATCCAATACATTAATACGCTAACAAAGTCTGTAAAACTATCCACCTTGGTGAATAAATGCAAAAAGCAGTGACGAGAACCGCAAAAAATTACCGATTAATGAACAAAAAAAATCAAAAAGTATTAGTTTTGTGTCCACCTTTCAAATAAATTATTTATAGGAAAAACCTATCTAAGCTCTAAGCCCATATAGGAAAACTATATATTTAGTACAAGAAGTCTAATCTAGAAGCTATCTACATAATTAAAAATATTTAAATTTTTCTGGTTTGTGTCTTTGAATTAGCCACCTCGAAATGTTTCTAATTGAACAATGCAGGTACATCTCCAAGTTTACATGCATTTTTATTTTGTAAAGCAAAATAATAACAAGCAGAAAAAAGATATTCCCATTATTTGGAATGGTGATAAGTCTTGCTTTGGCAGCTTTAGAAATTCCCTAGATTTCGTGAAAATTCTTGTCATACGAAAAACACCAGATATGGAGAAAATATCAAATGGTAATATTGACTATTTCTTCAATTGGTGCTGAAAGTACATAACTACCATATATTTCATCTCCACATAATATATCCGTTAATACAAAACAAAAAAAAATACAGCAGAATGGACAGTTGTACATCAGTGACTTCACAAAGGTAACAACAGGGATACCGGGAAAAGCTAGTCTCTTTAGCTTTGTATCCTTATAACGCAAAATATAAACTAGATTCTGGACTAAATAGTATTAAAGTTGTTTACAAAATCGGGGTAGCACGTTTTTTTTGTTTAAAATATGAACATTAAATATAGAAATAAAAAAATATTAAATATAGGGGTGTCGGAACAAACTTACATAACAGAAAATTACATATGGACTCAATTTTTACTTTAGTAAGATTAATATTTTTTAAAGGGTAAACTTCAAAAAGCTGCATTTACATCTTGGTTTTAATATCTTTTTAACTGAGAACGAAGCTTTATTATTGTTTGTACAATTGTTGTTCCTTTATGGGTAATAGTGTAATGTTTAATTGTCTACATTTTAAAGTAGACTTTAGTATTTACGAGCAATTTACTGACAATGTAAACTATGCTGTATAGAAAGCAATGTCATCTACGACTACGATGCAAACAATAATTATTTTTTCACTAGATTAATTCGGTTAATTTCAAGAACTAAAATCGGCCAGCATATTTAGATAAAGTTTCTGGTAGAAAAACACTCTCAACAACTTGTCTTGATAAAGTACATATATAAAATATTGTTTAACATCAGCTAAAGCTATTAGTTTAAAATCAGTTTTATTAATTGATGGATGAAAAAATTATTCTTTCAATGCTAAAACGGTTATTTCAATGCCACTGGAGAGCAAGTTTTTTTTACAAACTTAGGGCTTAATTGGGGATTTTGAAACAGCTGAGAAATTGTCTGAAATTGTTGTGGGGATTACATTGTAAGGGATGTGTATTCTTCTGTTGACTGTGCTATTGTATTCGACAATAGTATGAACAGATTGGAAAATTGTCTCAGCATTTCATGTGGCATAGTAACAGTTACGCCGGCAATCTATTTACAAAAGATGTTTAAAATAAAAAACTAACGGACCAAGTGACATTTATTTTAAAAGAATTTAAGCAAGTTGAATTGGAAAAATTTTTTTGTTGATAATGGTGGAATTAAGATTAAACCATGTGGTCCTAGCATAGTCGAATACATAAGAATACATAAGAAAACTTGATGATAGATTCGTAGAGCATTGAAGGAAATATAAAGTTTTTTGTACCAGTATGTGAATTGATTAATATTTGTCAAGAGCTGGCGTGTTTGAAGAAACAGAGGATAACTCGAATTGAATTTATGTTACAAATTTCAAAATAAATATATAAAATAATGAGGACCAAATATGCTTTGATGCTTTCAGGATTATGATGCTGAAGCTAGTACTACCTTTATGCATTAACACAGTAATGTATTAATGTATATTTCCGCTTATACAAGTTGAGTCGTACCCACATTATTTTTTTTTTTTTTTGTAAAAAAATCAATATCTATAATTATAATTGGCAAGCATTTAAGGTCCTGCGCAGTAGACACCTTTTCATTTTATTTCGATTCTCCTACTCCTTAATGAACTTCTAATACACATAATATATAAGATTATATATAAAACAAAAATGCGCACACAGTTGAACATTTTGTACTCATATGATTTTATTATTCAGCAAATACATTATGCATAAGTGAGATATTATGAAAATAATAAACAAAAGCAAACAAATTAGTTATTATATTTTATATTATATACTTGCAAATGAATTTATGTACATATGCCAAAAAAAACATAGAAACAAATTCATCTCAAATAAAAAATATAAAAAAGCAAAAACAAAAAAAATCAGTTGAATTGTTCATATGACGAGCAAATTTATTTTTATATAGTAGAGTTGGAGTATATATAATTATCCTTATTGAACTTCTAATATAATAGTTGTATATAAAACAATAATGCTCACACAGTTGAAAATTTGTTAATCATATGGTTTTATTATTCACCAAATACATTATTCGTGAGTTCTTATTAAAATCAAAAACAAAAACAAACAAAAATATAAAAAAAACAAAAACAAAAAAAATACAAAAACAAAAAAAATTCATATGACGGGCAATTTCATTTATACATAATAGAGTCAAAGTAGCTATCTATAATTATAATGGACAAGCATTTAAGGTCCTGCGCAGTAGACACCTTTTCATTTTATTTCGATTCTCCTACTCCTTAATGAACTTCTAATATACATAATATATAAGATTATATATAAAACAAAAATGCGCACACAGTTGAACATTTTGTACTCATATGATTTTATTATTCAGCAAATACATTATGCATAAGTCAGATATTATGAAAATAATAAACAAAAGTAAACAAATCAGTTATTATATTTTATATTATGTACTTGCGAATGAATCTATGTACATATGCCAAAAAAAAAACAAAGAAACAAATTCATCTCAAATAAAAAATATATTTAATATATTTTATCTTTTTAAGTAACTGTTTCTAAATTTTTGTTATTTGTAGTAATAATATAGTTTTTATTAAAATTATGTATTATGTAGGTATATATATACGTACCTCTTTAATGACAAAACTTTTTATTTTTAGTAATTTTATCACTAAATGCTTCTTACTATAGGGAATATATCGGAAACGAAGCAGTATATGAGGGACGTGTATTTATGTGTCCTAAATAAAACTTACTAACCACAAAACTTTTTATTAAACACGAGTGGTTTCTGCTATATCGTGCGAAGTCTATGTCAGTATGTAAATTACTGTTTTTTTAAAAACTTTAAATTTGACTTCAACTTGAAATATAATTACTCAACAGGGGCCACTAGTTTTTATTTAATTTAATGCTAATCCATTATTATATAATTATATACATTGTCCACGCAATGAAGTAGATATAAGGATAATGTCTACAAAGTATTGTTCTACACGTCGACATATAAGTAAATGTAGTTTACATCGCCAAACACTGGTTTATACAATTTTGGTGTTTAATTTCTCCTCATTCTAAGGCCATTAGTTGTTTTATTTTATCTCGTTTCGTTATTATAAATTCAATTAAATTCAATTACAGCAAATCGCCAACAAGTATCTAATATAATATCATACTAGGGACCCCTGTTGAGTAATTATAATTCATGTTGAAGCCAACTTTAAAGTTTTGAAAAGTTAATGTACTGACACAGATTTCTCACGATAAAGCACAAACCACTCATGTTTAATAAAAAGTTTTCAGGTTAGTAAGTTTTATTTTGGACACATAAATGTGGACCTCCCACAATTTGGACCTTCCTCATATACCGATTAATTTTCGATGTATAAAATTAATCCGATAATTACAATGAATAAATATTGCTATTACTGGCAATAATTTTGAAACAAGTTTATATTTTCATAAAAAAATTTAAGTGGTTAAATTCCAGTCTCTCATTATTTTATTAAACTAATTTTAAATTCTATATGAAAAATGTTTCAGTAAATAAATTTAGAGTTTATTATTAAATTTCTTAAATAAATATTTATGTATTAAAATAAACTTATATCCTTCCTATTTGAGTTTTCGCAAATTATTATAGTAAAAAGAAAAAATAAAACTTCGTAGAGCAAAATCGAAATTTAATTAATCACTAATCAAATATACATCAGTATAACTTGCCAACTCTAAGATCAAGATTTTCAACAATCTTTAATATTTATTCAGCTTTAATGTCACTGACTATTATGCTATATCTGATTTCCTGATGTTTTTTTTGTAGAATTAATAAAAACTGTGAGTTTCCGGAAAGTTAACATGGAGAAAAATGTATGTTTTATTTGTCAGAGTGTCATAAACAAAAGCCATTTCATTGATAAAAGTTGCTCAGAAATTAGATCATCTTAAATTTGCCAAATTATCATACATTTTTTGCAGCAAGTCATCTAATACTATTTATATATTGGCAATCATCTAATACTATTTATATAAATTGCTTTCAAAATGCCTGCATGTGTTGGTTTACAACAACATAATAATATTAGAGTAGAATATTCTTTCTCTGAGTATTAATCTTATATATATATATACAATTTCCTTTTTAAGAGTACTGTGATTGTATGCGTTTGTATTGTACATTTCCCATTTGGGTATAGATACTCATTTTATTTTATTGCATTTTGTGTGGATTAAAAATAAATTTTTATTTTATGTTTGCATTTTGATGAAATAAATTTATTTGGTTATTAGCTCAGTTAGTTAAAGTGTCATTTTAATATCGCAAATTTTGTGAAAGTTCAGTTCTCTGTTGAGTAAAATTTGTTAAAACAATATTTTTTTTTGTTACTATATTATAAACATTATAATATTAATTTTTATAAACAAGAAAAAATATTTCTGTAATAAAAAAAAATAATTTTTAATTATTATTCTCTTCTCAATTATTTCAACAAAACACGAAATCGTTTAGAATAAATCCAAGCATACAAATTATATATGCATAATTAGTTATATCATTTACCTACCAACCTACCAACCAATTCATGCAATATCATATATTTATCTGCTAATCGAGGATCTGAGGACGATGGCTCTCTCATTTTAAGTGTGTATGAAATAAAATTAGTTAATCCGGATTTAACAAAATAGTTTAACAACCATTTTTTCCTGTCGTCAGCTAAATTCGGACTCCAATAATATGAAGTCCAATAATAACAAAAAAATGCATTAGTTTTCAAATTTTGCTGTTTCCTGCCACCTACATCTTTCTGCCGTCAGCAAAATCAGGATTTAATAATATGGAACGGGGGTTTGGGGCAGCCTCCTACTAAAATAAAAAAAATGGATTAATATTTAAATTTTGCAACTTAATAACAATAAAACTAAACTTCCCCTAAAACTAAACTATATCACTTTGCTAATCATTCTACGCAATAGTTAAAAATAAATCAAATTTTTGTAACATATGCACTACTTAACAACATTGACAAATTCAAGCAAAAATTCAGAAAAAATTCAAATTTTAATTTTTCTAGAGCGTTCTAGAACAGTTTATTGAACAAACATAATAATTTATAGTATTAATGTAAAAAAAATATTAAAATCATAAATTTTTGTGTTGAAAGTTTGTAATTATTTTTTATTAAGATTTTAAGTTATATTAAATAATAATATTTTTAATGGGAAAGTCGTACATATTTTGTTTGAATACTTACAAGAGTTCTGGCTGTAGAATTTTAAGTTAACAGCAATGGTTTTTGTCCTGAAAACGTTCCAGGCATCGAAATTTTGACCGTCCTAAATTATTTATAAAAACTTTTGTAAAAAAAAATCAAATAAGAAAAATAATAAAAATCAGGCCGCAGGTCTCTAGTTACAGATAAAATACTCCCAGAGGGAGGGATTGTACCATGTGCACCTCTTGGGGCACTTACACGACCAACATGCAATTTTCTATTGCAAAACACGTTACAATGCACCATTTTCGAAAATATATCGTAGACTGTACAATTTTCTATATTTCATTTGAATTGTATTTAAATTTGGTTATTCATTTATAATTTAATTTATTTATTTATCAACCGTACTACGTTAATATTATTATATTTTTTAATTTTATCCGTATTTATATTTACATCAGGTCAGAAATCATGAAATTATGCTGACTTTTTATTTTATTTTATTACGAGTATGCGAGTAAATATAAATATAGGTCAGAATTTATGATTATAATAATAATGCTGACACCAATAATAATTTTATTCATACACTTTTGATAATAATATAAAACAGAAAAATAAAATATCAAAGTTTGTTTGTTATAATTTTAACCGTACACACGTCTTTACTTGGCGAATAGTGGTTTTGGACAAGTGATGCGTGTTCAAAAATATAAACTTTTTCATCTCATCGTGCAAGAATAAAAATCAAAGGCAGAAGAAGAATTAGCAGAAAAGAAATTTCTGAAACTGGATAGGTATATCAAGTATCGTTGATGGAACCAACCAAGAACAAAATGTGAATAGACCGAAATGAGTATACATCTAAGACATATGACGAGTAGTGGACAAGGACAAGAGAGAGAGAAACAGATATTAATTTTTATCTCTAACAACTGAATTCTAATGATGTATTTCTAATAAATTGATTGCTGAATATTTAAATAATTTATGGAACTGATCGTAACATCTGAATCGCACTAGTTAAGCAAAGCCAAACCACCTTACAATATCGATTGAAGTAAAAAAGTTTTTAAGTCTTGGGTTCATTACAACAGTTTTTCTCATTTTGGTTTGTACTGAATCTATACTCAGGAATTAAACCGGAAGTGAGTTATAATTTTTTGTGGCCAGTTTTCATGTTTTTTTTAATTTTTCAATGTTGTGAACAATAAAGATAATATATTTGACTACTACTTACATAATTACAATTGAAAATTCATGTAAAACTCATGCTAATTAAAATAACATTACAGATATAACTGTCCCTGTTGAAAATACTAGCGTATTGGTAGTGAGAATTTCAACATATACTAAAATACATTTTCTTCATTTACAAGTACTCGATGCAAAAAAAAAATATATTTTAAACACTTAAAGTTTACAGTTAATATTTTTAAATATCATAACACTAAAAATTGTATTTATTTATAAGTGTTTAATTATATTTTAATTTTTAAGTTCAAATTTAGCTAGAGTATTTAAAAAAAAAAGTATTTTTAGAGTTGTTGTAGGTATAAGTGAGCGATTTTAAAAGTCAAATAGAGTTAAATAAGCAATCTAGAGCTAACTTATCGACGTCCTCTATTTCTGCTGATAACGATCAGCTTCTCTTTAGTTGAATATATTGCGAGGTGCAACACAATATAATTATATGAATCTAAATGACCACCAATTGTGTTATATGCTAATTATTTGTCAATATTGCTAATTAAACAATATTGTCTAATAAAAATATTGTTTGTAATTTAATTTTAAAAGTAACTGACCGATTTGCCAATATGCTCCAATTTTATATACAATTCATTTTAGCTTACTGTTGTAATTAGTGTTTTTTAATGTAAAGAAATATGTTTAATAAATAGTTAGTCGGTGGTGAACTACCGATTCAAAAAAGTAAAAATAATTAAATAAAAGATCATTTTAAATAATACGGCGACCCTGCCAGATACTAGGAGTCGTTTTAAATAATCCAATATGTATTTATTCCATGTGTGCCAATGAAATTTCAACCTAATATTGTTTTATTATATAATTTTATTATTTCTACTCCTTTAATTTCATTCGCCAGAGATTCTTAGAATGATCTTACATTTATCTAATTTTACCATTACTGTTTTGCAAATTTTTTAATTTACTTATGATAATGTACTAAATTATTAGTATGTAGCATGGTATAATAAATAAATGAATTTTAAAAACTAAAAAAATATTTCATATCTCCAACAATTTACTCTGACCTCGATGTCCTATACTTACGATATCTAACTTCCTCTATTATAAAATCTTTAATTTAGCAAAACCAAAAAAATGGATATTCAAATTAATTATACCTTTTAAAATATCCTTTGCAAGAATTAAATCTTAAAAGATATTTGACAGGATATTACCACTTCATTTACAAAATTTTATTTTTCGAAAAATAAAATTAAAAAAAAATTTGGTACACAAAATTGGTTTCCCAAACTTAAACAAAATTAGTAAAAATAAAGTTTTTCTAATCTTATACTAATTTAGAAAACAAACATTGTATATACAAATATACATACATAGTTTCGCATTCGATCCATCCCCTCATTTTGTTGGGTTAAATAATATCACCTTATCGTTAGAATAATTTGAGCCACTCAACTTATGTTTTACGCCACCACTACTTAAAATAAAAATAAAAACTTATAAATACATAAAATAAGACAAAAACTTAGTATTGAGTTGATGCTATAAAATTACAACAATTACAAAAACATCAACAGAAGAAAAAATAAAAACAGAACAAAAACAAAAAAATACATCAACATTTAGAAGAAAGTAAATAATTTGATTAATTTTTTTTTTTTGTATTCAACCCGATCCTTCAATGCCACATCGTATTTCACCACTTTACAATGACAGCTAAAGAAGCTTTCAAGAAAACAAACACATTAAAGGGCAAAGTAAACAATTCAAATAAACATAACAATCAACCAAGGAAAAAAAACAATAACAACAACAGAAAACACACAAAACATTTTCTTATTTTGAAAAATAAGAAAAAACGAATTTCCACTTAAAACAGTAACAAAAAAAAATAATAATAATAACAATACAGTGAAGGGATAAAATCAAAAAAAAAAAAGCAATAAAGGATAAACAACTGAAAAATAAAAACATCTCATATAAGGATGGGAATAGAAATAAAAATAAAGAAAAAAAAAAAAACAAAAATAACATAACAATAATGTAAGTTGAAGGATTTCATATATATATTACGAATAATAAGCATACATTCATACATATGTATATGTATGTAATTTTTATCCCTACAAAACAAAAAAACAAAACACAAAAATGGTGAAAAACAAGTTAAAGAGTATTAAAATGTGAATAGGGTTCTTTATGTCAATAATAAGACAAAAAAAAATGTCAAAGTAAGAGATAGAATATCAGAAATATTTTAAGAAAGTGTTAAAATTTTCTGACATTAAAAATAGCTGGGCTAATAATTATCGTTGTGTAGTTTCTTGTAGATATATTTTTTTTTTAAATTTTGGTTCATTTTTGATTGACATTTTGTTTTGTTGCAAAATTATACTTTGAAAAATTTCATCAAATTATGGTATTACAACATGATCCAATTAAGATTCAATATCAAAATATTGAATAAAGCATGAGCTCCGAACAAAAAGATTTTGATACATAAATACATATGTTTATGATTTAAATACTGAAATACATTCATTCAAAAGCAAAAAATAAATTGCTACAGAAAAATTATACAAATTTATTTGAGGAGATACCACAATGATATAATAATATAGTCGCTATGATATTACAGACAGTCTTTATCAAGACTAATAATCTAAATATCTAAAATAAGAGTTTCACTGTATAAAAAGATTTGGTCATATCAGTTTAGTGTATTGGTAGCTTGAAATAAACCCAAATGCAAAATACCCTATTTCGTTTTATTTTCTATTTCAAATTGAAAAGTAAGCCAAAATTCGCGGTTTGAGCATTTTAGCCTAAATTGAAAATGAAAATATGATCGAATTGAAATCGATTGAAAATTGTTTGTTTCTTTTTATGTTCTTGACAATGACTTAGGTAGAATTGACCTTTTTTTTGCTCAATTAAGTACGGAACTACAAGTTTTTACTACATATTTTAATTACAAATAGTCTTATAAACATTTATTTATTACAAATAGCTTTTACTCTCATTTTATTAATTTTTGTTAACTCTGACTGAGAAAGCTATGAAATTGCTTCAAATTAGCACAGCGAATATAATGGGTGTATTCGCAGGTAACTGTTTGCTTATAAATCATACAGTTTGATTAAGACTTGTCAATAAATATAATGGCCGAATTTGTTAATATTTTGAAATTCAAAATGACATCTGATATATATATTCTATGCGACTACCCAGGTGTGGATAAAATTAGACCCAGTTGATTGAGATAATATTTTGTATGTCAACATGGTAGATATATCAAAGGTTTGTTTCCAAAGATTTTTAACAGCTATATATCTGATCTAATTTGATCTACTCTGAAAATGGTTAGAGGTTCTCTTTATTGTTTAGGAAATCGGTATGGGTCTAACGTACTAATAGATTTCTGTAATTGTCACCATCTTTTAAACTAAAATAAATTAAACTTCTTGTGAAATAAATACCAACATTTGTGTGAATTTCTCAGACAAAATTAACTGAGGAGTTCATGGACATTTTACAAATTCAGAAATTTGAAAGGAACCTCGATTAAAAGGTTTTAAGATATCTAACGAAATTAAATTAGATTTCTAACACATTTCCATTATTTTTGTATATATTCATAATAATAGCTGTATAGTTGTGTAGATCACGGAACAAATGGATGAACAAATGAAACTTTTAATTGACGGACCAGTCTAAGAAAAAAAAACAACTGGAATAAGTCACACAATGGTTTTGAATTGGCGAATATACTTATTTTTGAGTACCATTATTGGAAATCTATTTAAAACGGTAAAGTTTTTTAAGGCTTTCACTATTTCTCTTTCCGATTTTTTTAATTGAAAATTTTATTTGCGGTATTTAGGATGTGTTAAGAGCAGTAAGAGGAGGTGGACAATTTCATAAAAGTATGAAAGAAAATTTTTGGAAACAATTTTCGTTTCTGATTTAAGTCCTATGCGATTTTTTCATCATTAATCAGTGAGATAAATTATGACTGTTGAAAGTAGTAGTAGTTTTTCTCTCAGGCATCGGTTGCGCATCAACTTTTTCTGATTAATGGTATGTTTAAATTTATGAATACAGCAATGTGATAACATTTACTTTAACGGTCAGATTTACCGAATTTAAATTATTTTAAAAACTTGTTATTTGTACTTAATGGCTTTGTTATTTGTACATAACACAGAAATCATTAAATTATGAAATGGTTATGTTTTTAGGATTGTTATACGAATGAGAAATAAATGTCTTCATTTAAATTAATATAGCTCTAACAATTATATGTCCTATACATTCAACCTAATATCACATGAACAAATCGAATATTGATAAAATATAGTTTTAAGTTTAACCTTTGAAATTCACCCAAAATAGTTCTCAACAATAAGTTGAACTTCTACAGTTGTATTATAGTATTTAAGAAAGCCAAATCATAATGCATCAAATATTCGCAACCTTTAAGGTATTTTAAACATTTTTTCAAATTTACAATATTATTAGAAATAATCCTTAATAAAAAAATAAAAATAAATGTAATAAGAAAAAATAAAAATAAAGTTAAGAAAGAGTGAAGAAAACCTTTATATTATGGTCGTTTCTAAAGCCAAAGGATATAAAATACGATTCAGGATTATGAAAGCTCATAAAAATGTCATAAAACCTTAGCACATTATATACAATATTCGTTTGATATCCTTTTTAACTTAAAATTATTTTTTTTGTATGCATATAAAAACACATACACACAAATATTATACTATGTTGTAATTATATGATGATTGTGTGGATATATCAATATTATGTAGTGTAGTAAGTAAAGGCATGTATTATTTAGTAAATACTTCATATCCTTTGTTGTGTCACTAAGTTAAAGATATTTTGTGGTGAAAGTAAATAGAAGTTACTTTGGTGGATATTGTTATCACCATATATGTGAACCACTCTTATGTATATATTATTATTATTATCTTCATTATAATATATCAGTGATTTTCAACATTTTCTATGAATTGTATTTGGAAATTATTCAAATGAAAAATTGTATTATATTGTATTTAACGAATACAATATTTTATAAATCTGGAATCACAGATACTAAATGGTTTATTATCAATATTCGGCATGGGGAAATTTTAAAAGCAAAACCTGGAATGTAAATTGTTAATAGCCGTCTAAGGAAATTGTATCCGCCCAACATTCTTTTTGTGTTAGATCAGCAGTTATTCACTTGATATTAAACTATGCGTAAAACCATTTTTATTTGTCATATTCAATTCAGAAGATGTACTGGATAAACTATAAGATAACATTGATCAAAATATGATAAAGATAAGTAATTGAATGAATAAACATAAATTAACAATTAACGCAAGTAAACCCAAATTATATGTGATTAAAAATAAAGTAGAAAATAAAATTCATATCTAGTATGAAAATTTTAATATTGAAATGGTTGATCAATATAAAAAACTAATAAATACTGCTAGTATTTTCAGACTGATAAATTAAAAAGTACCACAAAACTATAAAGTACTAGTTTTGTAACCCGCCATAAATGACGGCAGCAAAATAAATTCTAGCATTTCTTTCCTTCATTAGAGTTTTCATTTCAAGTTTAAGAAAAATACGTATTTGCTTGCTAATTTATCCTTTATTTTTTATTAGAACGCTTTAATGTACCATATAAACAGAATATTTGTAGTAAGGTGGTCTAGGTAGTAAGGACCCTAAGGATCATTTACTCGATAATTTTAGCGACATCTTATTCGCCATCATTGAAAATTTAAACATATATTATCCTAAGACCTCAATAATTCTAGATAATCAATATTCTTATACATTATATTGTATTCAATTAATTATAGTATAAGTTAGTCAAAAAAATAATTTAAATTTAAATTAATATAGAAATACTAAATTCAAATAATATTTTTTAATAAAAAAAATGTAACTATAAAAGCTTAAACATACAATCATTTTATATTTTTACAATTATATTCGCGTATGTTACAATTTATATGTGTTGGAGTATTCCATAGAACATCCAAAAATCCAGATAAATGATAAAAGTTATATATATAATTACTTTCCGTATGTTCCATAGCACAATTCGTTATTCAGATATGCGGAAACGTCTATTTCAAAGAAATAAATTACATACAAAAATTACAAAACAAAGCAATGTAAGCTAACAACCCAGGAACACTTGATAATTAAGAAAAAAATATAAACACAATCATCACACCATCAATCAATTAATGATAACAACAATTATAAAACCAGAATAGCTAATAACATGATAATTTCGTCAAAAGTCAGATTCAATAATCATGATGCCATCTATAATTTAACATATAAGTATTAATTGTGAATGAACACTAATTGTCATTAATAAAAACTATTTGTCAATATAGTTAGATTTAATTTAGGTTAGTAATTAACAAATCTAAAAAAATTAATTAAACGAATTTGAAACATAAAAAAAAAAAATATTACAAAATTTTTTGGTCACTCATATAATTTAGGTTATTGATTAATAAATTAAAAAAAAAAACAAAAAATTCCGTTATTAACTGTTACTAAATTTTAAAATGCACAATTTATTTTTTTGATTGAATCTTTGTTAACGGTAAGTACGAAATCTTTCGATGAAATACTAATGAATTTTTAAATTTACTTACGGTCAGCGGTCAGCTGATATATTAAATAGCATCTCAGGATGCGGTATATTCAGTTACAATATTGACAACATCTGAGAATTTAAAATATTAGTCGGTGTCGCCGGCCGCGAGAATCAATTTTGAACTGGCTTTCAATCAAAGTTGACTTAATTTGATCGTGGGTATCGCGAGAATCAATTATTTGATTTTTGTTTAAATTTTTTGATTTTTAAAAATTAACTACATTTTGGTTTCAAAGAGTGAATTTTTGATTTATAATGTGAAAATATTAAAAAAATGGATAATTTAGAAATGTGGTAAGAAAAATTATTAAATGTCTGGGATTTTCATTTTACTTGAATATTTTAATAATAGTATTTTAGAAGCTGACGAGAAATGTCAATTGTTTGCCGAGGATTTAAATTTAATATGCCCTCCAACGAAAATATTTGGACAAATAAGCAAATATGTATGAGTTTTTGATATAAAAATTAAACAAAAATAAAAATTGTTATGTTAATTTCTAGGTATGAACCGATCTAAAAAACAAAGTAAAAAGAAAAATGCTGATAAAAAAAAAGGAAATTCGGTGTACGGGAGGTGGGCCTAGTAATTTTGTTCTAGTAATTTTGTTAAATTAAGTAATTGGATGAAAAAATTTCGGAATCGGAATCATAGAAGTACAAAAATATTCAGCAAGTTTTTATTTTTGTAACCAATGAAGAGACTAATTAAGTTTTCAGATATTTTTAAGATTTTTTTTTTAACGGCTGGATTCAATTTTTTTTTTGTATTATTCATTATGTGTAGAAGACCCACAATAATTATTAAGTTTTGCAATCAATTGGCCAAAATATACGACATAGTGATGTCATCTGACTATTAATTACAGCATCATACTTAGTATACAAAAAAGTTCCATCTAAAGGTACTGACAAGAATATAAAACAAATTTAGAAATTAGTTTTTAGGAAAATTCCAATGCTGTGAAAGAAAAATATAGTAATTTAAATTAATAATTTATCTATGTATTTAATAAAATTAATTTATTTATTTTATTTTAGCTTTTATTTATTCTTTTTCAGATGTGAGCCCGCAATCGCTCGTATTGAGTTTTTTAAAATAAAATAAAAGTCCAGCTGATATTTTAATGTCAAAAATTTCAAATTGATTCAAATTGAATCAAATAATTGAAAATAGATCAACTAGTTGAAAATCGATACTCGCAACACCTTGACCTTTTTTTGTTGATTTGAAATAAGTCAAATCAATTAAATTGAGTTGATTCTCGGGAAACGAACTATTGTTACCTACATTTTGGAACTCGAAATTTTGGTTTTTTTGAAAAAAAAAAATGTTTATTTTCGCTACGTCTCCTTTTAAATATCTGTTTTTGAAATGAATGGTAATGAAAATAATATGTTCTGAAATGGTTCAGACACTTGTACTGTACTTTTTTCAATTTGCAGATTAAATATGATGATGTTATACTTTATGCCTTAGATTTGATATACGGTTTATGAAAATCAGTTTTATTTCAATTAATCGTAAACACTATATAGTTAATTGTTATTGATTTTTTTTAGACAACAACCTAATATGTGATCATTTATTTAAAAATAAAAATTTAAATCAGGGACATTGTTGCAGGAATTTGATAAATTAAAATTTTTGTATATTAAAATACTATATTGAAATAGAATGAATATCTTAATTCAGAATTAAAAAAAAAATTAAAAAATATTTTAATTCGCCATATCTCTTTTTAAATAACTATCATATAAAAGAATAATAATGACAATCAGTTTTGAAATGATTCGGATATTTGTATCGTATTTTTTCCAATTTACAGATTAAATATAATGATGATTGTAAAACAATTAATAATTGTAACACTATTTTTAAAGCTACCCTCTTAACCGGATTACATCATTTTCAATAGATTGGGAAATTATGTTTTATCATTATATTTTTTCACTTCACAATATTAAATTTTTCCATATGTCGACTCATACAATATTATACTGTAGGAGTGGATGGTGAATGCTGAAAAAAGGTGCGGTTATTTGAATTCTAGTCTAAACCTTAAGGATAAACAAGCAAAATATAATAATCGTTTCTTTATTTATCTTATTCTTCTATTTTTTCCATTTTATTTTATATATTTTGTTTCGATGTTTTTTGTTTTGTTTAGTAAAATTGCAAGGACTCAAAAGATAAGTGCAGAAATATTTTTTTTTTTTTTTTAAGGAGAACTTAATGCAATTTCGTAATGAAAAGTTGCTTTTAACTTAAATTATAAATGATGGTGAATTGATATGCGCTTTGTTATTATTATATCATTGGTATCAAATGGAACAAAATAAACAGTTTAATAAGAAGCAAAAAAAAAAAAATTTAAAAAGTATACAATTTAAAATGTGTATGTGTATGTGAACAATATATTGTGGTAGATTCTATCTTCGAATATTTAAACTTATTATATACAAGCAATTTCATTTGAGTTTCATTTCATTGTTTTCAAATTAGATTATACATAAGAAATAAAATTAGAAAATATTGAAAAAAAATAAAATTGAAAATAAATAAGTTGAACCGGATAATAATGGGGTATATTTTTATAATGGCAGTAATGAATATCTACAAATTTAAAATTAACTGTACTGAAATAATCTATAAGAGTGAATACGACCATTAGTTAATTAGGACAATAGTTTGATCAGAAATAAAACAATGACTGATCTTCATGATTCTGAAGAAATTGGTAAATCTGGTTTGGCGAGGTGGATAGGATTAGAAATATGATTTAAAATATATTATGCGGATGATTATTAGAACTATTTTTAAAATTTTACGATAAAAGGTGCAGGCATGATAGCAGGCCATTCCTTTAAGTTTTAATAATTAATACAGATCTGACTGGTCTATTCAGTTCAATCACTCGCCCATTTTCTCGAAGATCACTACAACGAATTTTTATACTATATTTCTAAACAAAATTCCCAGAGATATTTATGTTTTACATTGTTTAGAATTGTTGTTCTACCTTGTATAAGTATGATATTGCGTTAATTCAAACTGTAAAATGTTAATTTTGTAACACAATCATTGATTAAATTACAAGCAGTAATTGTTTTTTGATAATAAGATTTGTTTTTAGTTATATGTTTAGATTTATGGAATAAAAGTCGAGTTTCCTTTCACTAATCATTTGTATTTATTTCGAAGTCGCAAAGCACTGATGAAGGAAGTAAGTTGCTTCCGAAATATTGATATTTGCAAAATAAATACAAATGATTAGTGAAAGGAAACTCGACTTTTATTCCATAAATCTCTACAAGCCGTAAGTTTAAGATAATTTAGTCAAAACGTTTTAGCAATAAATTATTAAAATTCAAACCCTTTTTACACATTAATAAATAAAAAGGACAAGTGTAGGTGTAGGTTAAGGTATTTTATCTAACTATAATACGTTTAAATTTTTTATTGATTTTTATAACTCACAGATGATTTTATAAGATGTTGTAATAAATAATAAATGCAATCAAAGTAAAAATTAGAAGTTATATAGGTAGTCTATAACACTATAAATACTTACAGATGAGATCAAGTATTGTTATGATGAACGAAACCACTCCTTTAATAACGAGTTATTCTATACAAAATTTTAGTATTTTACTCAAAACATATTTTTCAACTAAGTTGTATTAGAATTAGTATTGGTTTGACGTTATTATGTTAAATTTATTGAATTATTATTACAAACAGAAAATTATAGTTATTGTTTTTAGTCATTTCTCTGGACGTATAGAGTTTTTGTCTATAGTTTCATTGTTAAAGTATTTAATTTTGTGAAGCAGGGGATCGATTTACTTTAGAAGTTCACTGTGATATTATGATGAAATGTTTCATCACTTTGATGTTATACACAATTTCGTTGTGAAAAGATTTGTTATTATACGCAAGTTGTTGGAACGATTTATCCATTCTGAATGTTGCATCTGCATATATAACGTTTGTGACACAGTGAATTATTATATTAACTTTAGATATACGAGTAAATACAATATTTTTGTTAAAATGATGATTTATTATTCGGGATTAATAAATATATCGCAGATATGTCAATAATTGATTTTTATATCTGTTATTTGATTCCCATTTACAGTTAAATTTTTATACTGCATTGAAGGTCGTAAATTTATGCAACAGTGAAGCTATGCTTTTTTTTTTTTTTTTTTTTATCTTCTTGACAGTAACTTTGGTAGAATAACCTTTTCGTGCTTAATTAAGTACGGTACTGCAAGTTTACACTACAATATCTACAAATATTTAGAGCATTTATTTAACAAATTACTGGCTTATCAACTCATTAAATGTGGAAAACTACTACTATTGTCAGGAACTAAGCCTTCTTAAATAGAATAGCTTTATTTTATTTAACTTGTTACCAGATTATACTCTCAATTATTTTTTTCTCATTTATTTTATCCCAATGACAAAGGGTACTGGACCAGGTCGAAAACCCCATAAAGCATTTTTTTTATTTCATTGGGAATCGAACCTGGGACCTTTCGGTTGAAAGGCAAGCGCTCTACCTACTGCGCCACCCAGCGTGTTAAGCACGCAAACGAGTAAATGTCACAGAACAAATTACAGTAAACTATTATTAGTATCCTGTTGATATGTTAAGGAACTGTTGGTTTTAAATTTATTGTTAAATTTTTGATTTTAATCAAAATACATTTTTTATTTTGAAATTTCATGATTAATTGTCACTGATGGCAAATATTGCTGTATCATTGCAATAATTATTCATAGTAAGTAAGATTGATCGTGTCAGGCGGCCTTAAGAAATATTTCTTAATAAGAATATATTTGCGAAAATTTTAAGTCATTCTGATGAAACTTAAGCTAAGTACCTTCAGCAAATTATTATTTTTTCAATAGATTTCAAATATTGATAAATTAAATTTTACATTTTTAATTATTTTTATAAGTTCAAAGTTACGAAATAATTATAATACCCTGTAAAAATGCAACCGTAACTTACGATTAACAATAAATATTGGTTTTGAATTTATTTTAATCTCGTGAGGATTTTTAATCACATTTTAATGGTTTTCTTGTATTTTCTTGTGGTCTTAAAGTTGACGTTGATGAAAATAATAACAAAAATAATAATAATAATAAGAGTTAATACTAGTAACTGGTTTCAAACAAAAAAAAAAAATTTGAGAGAAAAATAAAAACTTAATAATAGAGAAAAAAAAAAGACGGAAGACATTTTTAATTGATGATGTTTAAAATTGATTGTTATTAAATTTTTATGTGAAATTATAGAAAAAAAGGAATTTATAAGATACAACATATAATAAATTAATGTTTCAGTTTATTTCTTTATAATAAATAGATTTTTTAAATTACATTTTTCATCAATGTTAAATCACTGAAGATTAGAATTTTAAAAATTTTAATTATAAGTTTTCTCATTAAAACGAGTATGTTAGTAAGTAGGATGAATGATATTCCAGCTTTTAAAACTAAAAAGTAAAATAAAACTTAATTCAAATAGTTTTTAATTTTTTTTTATATTCTTTTTTATATTCTTACACCTTAGATAAAATTAACTTTTCACACAGTAAGTATGATATATCGTATATTTTATGATATATCGTGTATATACTCTTACATTTATTATACTACTAGTACTGGTTACTGCTCGGGTTAATACTTGTACAATTTTCAGGCTTTCTTAAATAGAATGATCCATTTTTCATCAATTTTTTTTTATAAAATCACTTTATTTTATAGATAACCTTCTAATCATAGTAGTATAATCTTTGAACAATCAATTTCAAATTGTTACGCATCAAGGATCTGTTCTTTCACCCAATATTTTTTTGATTTTCATCAACGACTTACTGAAAACAACCTGAAATCTAATCCATAGCTTCGCAGATAGGGCATTACTCTAATGGAATTTTTCGACTTTCTCCGTAAATGCAATAATGAATACAAACAATCCTTAACATAATTAGCCATGATTTGACTAAAATTTCTGACTGGGGCAAAAAATATTATTGAGTTTATCGCGTTAAAAACTCAAAACAGTCTTATTTTACGCAAACGTCTGGTATTTGAATCTAATCTTTCTTTCGAAGACAAGGAACGAATAGTTAAAGCATTTTAAGTACGCACGTGATTCAAAAAATTATTTAGAATAATCATAGTTTTGATATCGCGCAAGAAGTTACAAAGTGTTTGATCAATCTAAATCCATGTAAAGCTGTTATTTTGCCTTCGCAAATCTTTATGCATCCCAAGATGGAATTTAGTTCTCAAATATGTACTTTAAAATATGTTATTTCCATTACAGCTTTAGGCTACCTTTACTTCGTTCAGAAATTCCCTATTCGTCTAACTGATGACCCAAATGTAATTTCATCCTTAACTTTTTTTTAACATTGACGCATATTTTGAGCACTTCTCTGTTTGATAGATACTTTGTAGTTGAGAACAATTGCTTAGCAGAAATTAAAACACTGCTGCTTCATTTTCTCAAATAATTTTAACGTGAATCAAGAGTAAGTGCCCACCCCTACTTTTTGGAAATTCCAAGATGCCATAGAACAATTTAGTGGAGTATGAATCCACATTTTTTTATGTTCGAACTAGGAATGGATTTCCGTAACCTATTTTATGCTTTCTTTGGATTTCCACAGTGTATAGTACGTGCTCTAAATATGTTTCCACACATACAATCTACATTAATTAAAGGAAAATATTTACACCTATATTCTAAAACTTCCTAGTAATCTCTTTCACATCTTTTTTTATATATATATTTTTCTATCCAAACCAAACCAGCCATAAATATCCCGCTTTGGCTGGTTACAAAAAAAGAACATTGGTGGAATAGCAACTACGATAAAATAATGCACAGAGTTAGCTGCTTGGATGTTAGTCCCAATATTTACATTTCATTATCAGAAATGAAAAAAAAACAATGAAGTGGTGTCTTGCAATACGAGTGCGATTCAGGAAAAATAAAATACGGGATATAATAATGGAATACGCTTGGCCTCAGTTTATATTATTCTAAGTTCTCAGCAAGTAGTATCGATTAATATTGATGATTATTCCGTTAAAATAAAATACTCGGTTGATCTAAACTGATTAAATTTTGTTTCATTGAATGTTCTAGGTTATGGAGCGACAACTGTAACTATCAAAATACAGTGAAATTTCATAATTCCACATAAATTACAAATACTATAATAATTAATTTGTTTTCAAATCATTTTATTTATACCGATAATTGATTATATATAAGTAAGTAACATATTTTAAAATATTGTATTTTTTATCTTTTCGTGTCACATAATAATTTAAACGCCATTTATATTTTCCATATTTTATTGAAAATTATTTTTGTTGGCAACAATTAAATTTTTTGGCAAGAAAATAATTGTTATGAAAATTGAAAGTGAATTACTGTTGCAATCGAATTCTGACTTCTCTACGATGTTTGCATCATTTTTGTATTTTCCACATTATGTTTCAAGTATCCAAAAATAGAGTACATATAATAAATTATTATGGCAAAGATATTTGTGTTACTATGTTTGGAAGCCCTCATTCTCGATATGTACATGTACATATTATGATAAAATTGCTATTTTTAAGATAGACTTGTTAAGATATTGTAAAAATTAAAAAATGGGATGTAAAGCGATGCAATTTATGATTTATGGTTGAAAATTTTCTACCAAAAAAATAAGGCCTTTAAATAAAAAAAAATTAGGGTATTGAAAGTATGTAGAATATATTGTAGGAATATTTTATTTCCCCAGCTATAAAGAATTCAATAATAAACTTTTACTATTTTCCTCTTGTCTGTATAGATTTTCTCATATGCTACCTATTTTTTCCCTCTATTACCTCTATTTAGTACCTAGATTTCAATTTTTTTAAACATTTTTTTGAATTTTTCTGTGAATTCTGTGAATTCGAACTTTATCAAATAATGGATATCGAATATATCTCTGATTTCCGCAGTTTTGACAGAATCTGTTGTCGGTTTACCGCAGATCAGTCTCAAAGATCTAATTTCCGTAGTTTTTATAATTTTTATTTTAATGTTGTTTCAAAGGAGGTCGTTTTTTAATTTATGATTTCATCCATTATTATGTTGAACAAAGTTTGTACAATGTCTTATCACGTTTCATAGTGGTACACCCTCGGTTAGGTTTTTGTTCATTATCCGTTTTCTTATATTTTGATTATTTACATCTTTAATGACATTTATAGTTTAGGATGTATGCCCTTCTTCATCCATAATGTTTACAAAATATAAAAATTCGTCAAAACATTTTTCTAGTTAAAAATAATATATTGGTCTAGGTTACTGTAAAATTTAGTAAATCTGTTTGGCCTAATAATCAAATGGGGCGTTAAGTGTAATCGGAAGTGTCAAATTAAAATTAAATACGAAAACATTTGACGATCAAGCGAAAAAGGTTTAGCAATGTGATGACAAAGAGTATTGGATTAGGTCATATAATCGTTAAAAAAATTTAAAACGCTGACATCTGTTTATTAAGAAATTTATATTAATATACGACAAAAAAAATTAGAAAAACAAACGGAAATAAAGAAAAATATTGAAATTGTATTTAGAATAGTTTAATACGAAAAATATTTTTATACTCATAGTTTGCAAATACATTAATGTGATTCGCAGGTTTGATAATAAAACATTTGAGTTACTTCCGAATAAGAAATATTCACGGCCATTTATTTTGTTACTTTTTGTTATATATTTAAGTACTTCTGATTAAATTATTTAATTATAATTTGATTCCAATGTTCTTCTTCCAAATCAATAAATTCATCAAAAATTACAAAACGCTAATGAGCTTGAAAATGAAAAATTTCATTTCAAAAATCACTTACGGTATTACAGGTAAATTTTACTCGTTTTACCGGTAATTCCGGCAATTGTTTATATTTTCCGAACGCTTTGTTAAGTTAAAAAGCTGTGTCAAAGAAGACTCATCAATATCATAGACCTATTTGATATATATATTATAATTAGTATATATGTTGTGATTAAAGTAATAAATTGGTAATTATTAATAATAACCACTCATTATATATATATATTATTCTCCATTTATCTGGATGTTTGTAAGTTCGACGGAACGCTCCAACACATATACAAATTGCATATGTATACAAATGCATATATATACAAATTGCTTTGGTGCTTTTTTTAACCCCTGTCTACCATGCTCAACCTTTGCAGGAAAAATTGATTACATGAACTATATTTTTTTAATTTAATGTTAGTCTTCTTCGCAAATAATAAGGAAAAATAAAAAATAATAATAATAATATAAATAAAACAAACAATTTTTTTGATTTATAATAATAAGGACTAATAGAAATTTAATCAATAGTTTAATATGGTATAATAACCAAAAAGCAAACAGCATTTAACACAAAAAAAAACATAATTTACTCAAAGGTTAAGCTAATGTGGATATCTTATAAGCCTAACCTTTCCAGAAGCTATACTTTGCATTCACAGAGACAACTATAGAATCAAACAAAACAAAAGTTTTCTAGAAAATGAGACAACCCTGATTTTTAGAAATATTAGTTTTAAAACTATTTTTGAAATTGCATTTAAATAAATTGTTTTCAAATCAGGGTTATTTTTCCTGATGCATTAGGTCTAATCCATTTTTGTATTAAAAACATCATGTTTTTGAAATAATTTGAATTTTCGAGTTACGGACAGGACTAACAATCGTAGAAGTTTGGCTTTTTTATTTTTAACCCAACATTTTGAAATATTTTCTATTCTGCATTTATCTGGATGTTTGTAAGTTCGACGGAACGCCCCAACACATACACAAATTGCATATGTATACAAATGCATATATATACAAATTGCTTTGGTGCTTTTTTTTAACCCCTGTCTACCATGCTGAATCTTTGCAGGAAAAATTGATTGCATGAACTATATTTTTTTTAATTTAATGTTAGTCTTCTTCGCAAATAATAAGGAAAAATAAAAAATAATAATAATAATATAAATAAAACAAACAATTTTTTTGATTTATAATAATAAGGACTAATAGAAATTTAATCAATAGTTTAATATGGTATAATAACCAAAAGGCAAACAGCATTTAACACAAAAAAAAACATAATTTACTCAAAGGTTATTCTTATTACTTAAAATTATACACAATAATATACATGTGTATCCGCATATTTGTATTGTATAATATCATACATTATACTACCTAATTGCTTATACCTTTTATTTTTGTCATTATTGTGTGCGTAACTCACTTCACTCAAAAAAAATTATTTTTGTTTTTTTTTATTATTTGCTGTATCTGTATTCTGTATGTTCTGCATGCTCCATTCCAAAAATATTATTTAATTTTCAGTGTTAAAAGTTCACTGTTCACTTCACTGTTCAGGTTCACTGTTCAATCAATAGAACTTGATAGAAGTAGAGTAGGATAATAAACTCTACTTCTACGTCGGATAATGAAACATTGTTTTTTTTAAATTGAAAATTATTGATGAAAATGTTTTTGTATTTTTTGTAAATTTTACCAATTTAGATACAAAATTTTGAATATTTTTTTTAAAAATAACACAATACCATAATAACAGTTTATTCATATATAGCAAAAAAAGATCCCTATACAGTATACAAAAGACAAAATTTATATGAAAATAAGATCCCATTTTTAAATTTGCTCTCCCAGAGGCCACAATAACGCTAATACGGTATAATTTATACTAAATGGAACCCAACTAACGAATTATAACTAAATGGAAGTGAATACGAGTATACCATACAAAAATACAAACATTTTATACAAATTTGTTGGTATGGTACTTCTTTTTCTGTTATATAAAAAAAAAAAAAGATTAGTGTTAGGCCAACATAAACATAAATAAAAATAAATAAAAAGTGATATAAACATAAGTACTGTAATTTCGGAATAAAGAATCTAATGAAAGAAAAAAAGAAACTAGGATTTATTTTGCTTCCGTCATTTATGACGGGTTACAAAGCTAGTTATTAATAATTACCAAATAGAAAGGTTAAAGTCATTAATTTGGACAGAATTTATTTAATTTATCACATAAACCGGTAATTATTAATAAATCCTACCCATCTTAGGTAAATGTAATAAATATTATAAATAATTTTTATATATGAATAGGTCAAACGGTTCGGAAATCGGAGCCAAAGGCCTTAAAATTTTTGTTTTTTTTTATCATCTGTACAATAGCTCTTAAATGAAGGAAATAGGTCCGAGGTCCCAGGAATCGGGCTGAAACTCTATATCACATATTTAAATTGTATTTTGCTGAAAAAAGGTTATTAAAAATTAATTTATAAAAAAATTTGGGGATAGATCCGACTGTCCGGAAGTCGTGACCAAAGACTTAAATATTTCAAAAAGATTTTATGATTCGCTAAAAGCTTCCCGTCTGCGGCGAAAACAGGTTTTCAATAAATAAGAAGCGGAGGCTTGGTAGCAGCCCCCACTTTAAAAATCAATAAATTCAAATCAAGGTGATGAAGGATTTCAATACTGTAATTGTAAATTCGATTGTAATTCAAATCGCTGCAAATGTAAAAATCAAATATCAAGTGTAATTCCAAATGTCATAAAATTTCTTCCTGTAAAAATAAATCAAATAAATTCGTAGAAATAACTGATTAATTTAACCTTAAAAATATATAAATTTTGTTTTTTAATTTTTGTTTTTCTTAAGAACAAATATAAGGAGAGTAAAAGAAATAGTTTTAATTTTAATCACATTTACCAATCCATACAGGTAATTATAATAATTACCAGTAAATGTAATATATTCTACTTTTTTATCATATTTACCAAAATAAGAGGTTATTATTAATAATTACCGGTAATCATCACATCAACCGTAACATATATAATTATTAATTACAAATATTAATTATTAAACTATAATAAAATTGGAATTTTTATTTAATTTTTTTTTATTATTTTCAAAATACTGGTAAATTCCCGGTAAACCGGTAATAAAATGTTATAATTACCGAATCACCGGTAACAAATTTTTGGTTAATATTTGCACTTCCTACACTTGCATATTTCCTTACACAAGTGGTCTTATACGCTTAAAAAATGACATTTTCGATTAGATGATTTTTATTTCACTAAATAATCGATTACCCTTCAAAAGCAATCGTCTAAGATTAACATTAAAAACTAAATAACTTAAATCAAACTACTTAATAGATTAGTACTGCAAATTTATTTGATCCTAACAGTTTGACATTTTCGATTACACCAATTATATCATAAATTTATTTTCTTGATAATCTATGCGTTTGTGCAATTCCAAAGAGTATCTACATAGAGATTATTTCAAAAAAATATAAACAATAAATTTCCAACTTATAACAATTCATATCAATTTTATTTTATTACTTTTATTTTATGCTACATGATGATGTAAATTTATAAAATATGTACGATGAGTAAAATGGAATTTCATTAAATAATTTCACAATAATTTCACAATAATGTTATTACAGCAACAGATAGCTAATTATATCATATATGTATAAAGAAAATTACTCATAAAAACTATTTAAGAAAATAAAATGAACACAAAACAAAAAAAAAAACAACAAAAATAAATTCAAAATTACAAACGTATTCGTATATAATTTTTTAAATAATTTTGACTTCATTCATATAATTTTCCTTTTGATTTTCAGTATAAAGAAATAAAAATAGTTTTCTTTTTTTCCCCTTATCCTTCTAATTCACATATAATCGAAAATGAGGACATTTTGTTATAAATGTTGAATTTTGTTTAAATCGTTTGAATGATAAAATATTTGCTAGCACGAAATCTCATTCTAATATAATAATAATAGTCTCGGTTGATTTGTTTCATAAACATACGTTTGAATGTAATTCAAAATACTTATAAAAATAATTACAGGGTCTTACAAAACTGTATATATATAGTTCTATGATGATGAGGAGAGAGTGTCCTGAAACAAAATTGTTTTAGAGATGAAATTGAGCTACCAAACTAATAACGTATGCCAGATTGTTTGCGAGAAACTCCTTCTGGTTTCCTCTTACAAGTATTTTAGCGAAATTGGCAGGGGACATGTTGAAGAAGCTTAAAACTTTGACCTAACATTTTTCATTTTCAGACAAAATTCCTCATATGTAATAAGGTTTTTTTTTTGAATCGGGAACCTGAACAATATTTTTTTGGTGGTGTAATGCGCCGTGTTAGGGAAATTGAGTAGAAGCAGTAAAATAAGAGGTTCAGCGTCTCACAAAACTTTTGAAATAATTTTTTCGTAACTTACCTTCAGCACAACGGTTGTTAAACAATGTATTAACGAATGGTCCGGCGAAGTCGCATAAAAGATGTTATTAATAATTTTGATACAAAGGTTTTAAGAAAATTTTGTAGAGATAAAAGTTGTCTGATGGTGTTGAGAAAATTATTTCGTTCTTAATCTTCGAATTTTTTTAGATTCACTTCAGCCCAATAGCGCTTATACTGGGACCAATAGCGCTTATACCAGAGAATCAAATTAAGCGCGGAAAATTTAAATGAAAATCGATAGGTCACACTCTGAGAAAACAATCAAAAAATATAACCAGAAGTGCCCTAGAATTGAACCTCCAAGGCTGTAGAAGAAGAGTAAGCCCCAACAACACCGTCGCAATGTAACAGCTGAATTAGCTGGGCAATTATGGCTAAATTTGGAAGGAAATTAAGATCGCTGAACAAAACAGAGAATACTGGAGGTGTACCACAAGGGGTAACATAAAAAAATATATATACCTATTCTGGACGAGCAAAAGAATTTTCGTTATTGAAATTTCATCAGCAAGTTAAATATACCGCCATATACAGCACATTAAAGCAGCTTTAAAACAAAATGAAACACAAAAGAATTGACAGAGATATATTCAGGTCAGTTAATTTGATAAAATCTCTACAATTTACTTACAGTGATGAATTCATTTTATTCTACATTTGAAACTCCATAGCTCATAACAAAAGTTAACTGCAGTTGAGGTAGTAATCAATCATAAGATAGATATACATTTCTTTATAAGTAGATAGATTTCTTTAATTTATTATTACAGTATTTGTTAACACGACAATTAATCCAGAGACAAAAATATTTGCAAAAAGCCGATTAGCAAAAGGTATTATAAATGTCATATGCATATGCCAAAAAGGTTATAGAAATACACGCTGTGCAAATCTGCCAAGCAGTTTAGAATATTTCCAATCGCTTTGCCCGACCCTAAAACAGTACGGATAATATTCCCAGACTAATTAAATTAATTCCGCACGTTAGGATTCAAAAGTTCACGTGAATATCCCAATCCTCTTCATGTAAACCTTGACCAAAAATTTTCACTATATATAAAAAAAATTTCACATTCATCTTACAATACAATTTCATCCCATTTAAGAACCTCCTTCGTTGCAGCCCACCTATTACAGCCCTATCGTCAATCCATTGTGGTTGATTAAAACAAATGGAAAATACCAATCTTATTACAGTTTTCTTTATTAATAAACTTAACTTTTTTTTTATTAAATTTCTTTTCATCATTACTATTGTTAAGTCATTTATTGTGAGCCATAGGTTATAAAAAATATCACAACAGTATAGCGATCTGAATTGGGCCGTATGTTATTATTTATTACATTGTTCAATAAATAAATAAATATACATACAATAAGGCAACAAAAACAAACAAATTCATAAAATTAATTTGTCAGCTCACCCTGCACATATAAATTTCAATTTAATAAAGTAAAACTACTACTTATGTTATAACTAAATATGTTTCTATAAAAATAATATCATATTCGAAATTGTATAATATTTTTCTTTAGAATTACTACATAGATATCGTCATATTATTAAATCCTCCACCCTATGTTTCTCTTCATTTATTGTTAAATTTTCATTCAATATGTCCGTGGAGAATATACATATGCATATGTATTCAAAAAATATAGAATGAAATTTTTATAATATTAATTTTTGTTTTTGTTTTTATTTTTCCTATTTATTATTGTAATACTTTTATGGTTAGGAAAATAAAAATAAAATTTTATTTGGAAAAATCGCGTTCTATATTGCGAATATGTATAAGGAAGAAAATAATAATTTTTTTTTAAGTAATCATAAAAATTGATCCACTAAAATATAATAATAACAATGACAAGAATAACTACTACCAAAAATACTGTTAGTATGTAGAGTATTACTTGAATATGTTATTATATACTCGTAACTTGTATATATGTCATATTATATATTTTTAGTATATTGCACAATATATAATCATTTACGACGACACTACAACTAAATAGTGTTAAAACGATAGTTTTGATATGAATTTTTATAGATGTTTTTATATGTATTTGTGTTAGGATTTTTATCGTTATGATATAATATAAAATTGCCTATCTTCTTTTTATATTTTACTATATGGAATTGAATTGAATTGGTTCTGATTTATTTATGTTGCTGTTGTATATGGAATGGAAGTGAATGAATAGAGGGTTGAAGAAAATAAAATTAGCTAAAATAAAAGAATAATATTAAATTTAATGAAGATAGTAAAGTTGACAACATAAAAAATAAAAAATAGAAAAAAAAAAATTATTGCCCAAAATCTGAATAAGCTTGTTTTGTATAGACATAGATTTTTTTTGTATGTGTAAAAAAATTTTATTTAAGCTTAAACAAAAAGAAAAAAACTGTTGTTCAAAGAAAATATTTTTAAATGGAAATTTAATTGAGATTAATGAGAATAGTGTTATTTCATTGGATTTAAAAAAAGTTGTACCTATAAATTTTATTTTTTTTTTTTTTAAATTATTTTGATTTAAATATCGGAAGATTTTTTGAGATTTTTATTCGAGATTTTGACATCATAAGATAATTTACATAATTACTGATTTTCACATAATTTACATTTGCATTTGCATTTGAAAGTGTAATAAATTTGCTAAATATTTCGTTGAAAAATAAATTTTGTTATTATTGAATCAATCACGGAAATTTATTGAAATTTAATACAATTTACATTAAAAATGACATAAAAAGTTATAGAATCGTGAAACTATATGGAATTCTATAGATGTAACTGCATGTTAAGAAAATTTATGGTTTTCAAAAATTTACAATATCTTTTAAATGTAAATACCATCCGTTCATATTGTTATTAGTATACTAACGTAGAAATGTCTGTATTGTTATTACGTCCTAATTGATATAATCCTAATTGATTTGTTTTAAATTATACAATAATCGAATATTTATAAATGTATAACAACAAATTGACTAAAATTTCAAAGATGAGCTTTCATTTGCATAAGTGGAGCGCTTAGACCTACTCCTTCCACGAATACATACTATTCCATCTCTCTTACTATGTAGATTTATATGGCAAGGATTTAGAACTGCGGTCAGACTTAACGTCAACTTGGAGTGGAACCCATAAATAAATGGTCACTCTTCTATTATCTTACAGGAGTTTTCCAATGAGTTGATAAGGCAGTAATTCGATAAATAAATGCTTAAAAAATATTGCATATATTGTAGTATAAGCTTGCAGTACCATACTTAATTAAGCACGAAAAAGTTATTCTACTGTCAAGAACATAAAAAAAATATAATTATGGAATACAGGAAATGTATGTTATTACTTTGTTGGATTCTGCTGTAGTTTCATTTACGTAAATTGATCTATTATTTTTGAGATGAGTCCAATTGAATAAATTTATGTTTTAACCAACAACTTAAAAAATGAAGGCTTTTCTTAGCTATTCATATGACATTTTCATGTAGCAATATTTTTTGTAATAGAGAAAGGTAGGTATATAAAATACGAATTGTCATTTACGTAGGTATTTTCAAAACTTACATGTTTCAATTTTCAAATTAAATTTTCCAATCGCTTACCTAGAAATAGAAGAAAAAAAGCAATGATTAATAGGTTATCTTAAATTTTAAAAACAAAATTTATGTTAAATTTATTATATTATTAATAATGAAATAAAATTAATTAGGTAGCATTTTTTAAATCGTAACGGTTTTTTAATAGCATTAACGACATTAAATTTAATATAAATTTACACAAAAAAAAACTTAAATTGCAACACACACAAAAAAAATACATAAGAAGACATACCATAATATAACATTCACACAATAAAATTTCATAAATTTCCAACGAAATCTATATTTGAAACATTGAATCAGTAAAATGATAGAGAAATCAGTTTAAAATTAATATTACCAATGATTTTTAACAGCTTCATATATTTACTGGTATAATACAATTGCTAATCTAGTAAAGTTTGGGTGCAGCTCAACCAAGTATGCACATTACAATTCAAAACAACAACAACAATATAAAATAAATATGTGTCATCTCTCAACATAAAAATTTTAGCATATATATGTGGTAATTAAGGTATATACTCTGACACACCCGGTATATATAAGGTTTATAAATACATACATTAAACTTGGATTTTATTTTAATTATCGTTAATGAATAGAACCCCTAGTTGTAATTTAATTTAATTTTTATTCATTCGAAAACTTAAGTAACAAGTATTATGTAGAATAAAATCATAGGCTTAAATTAACTTGAAGTTTAGATCATACAAGCTTTTTCCCGCCGTCAATGCAGTGTGCAGTGCTCAAAACGATTCATTAAGCCTTCATTAGTAGGCAAAACGATTCCGAATGGTGACTTCAAACTTAGAATCTACTAGAATAAACCTTCATGTGAGGGTTAACTCTATATTGTATATAGAATAAACTGTACAGGCTATGAACATTTAAAAAAAGTTAATTACAGAAAGGCTATTTCGATTTTTTTTGCATTATATTTAAATAGTAAATGAAGCTACTTAATTCTATTAAGTAGTAAATCTTAACTCAGGTTCGCTGTGGAGAAGGGTTCTCATGTCTTAGGTTAATTATTTGCTTTTCTAAATAATTTTTCTTCTAGTAGATTTGTGTTGTTACCTAACTTGGCTAAATTCCTTTTTACTTGTATAAATTAATTCTTTTTTTTCCCTGTTTTCACTTGCATTTCCGATTAATGGATTTCGAAAATTGACCAAGCCGTGTTTACGATTAATTTAAAGTACTTAAGCTTAAAAATATTCTATGTTCTGTGATTTCAATGTTCGAATTACTGGGCGATTCAGCTCAATTCTGTATTTGCTATATATTAGGACTTTGCCTCCTAGGGAAAGTTAAGTATTTCTTTCAATTAGCCAATATGAATTTCGGAATTTTAGGTGCAAGTGATTATTGCAATTATTTTGATTTTTACATTTGAAATTTGTCGCAATATATAAGTTTTATATTTTATATTTATTTTACATGATCCACATCACTCATTTTTCAATTTAAACATAAAATTCGATCATCAAAATAATTTTTTATTAAATTACAAGTTAAAAACATGCAAATGATGTGCATATGACATTTTCGATTAAGTGATGGTTATCTCACTTAATAATCGATTACATATTGCAAGAGCAGCCATCTAAAATTGACATTAAAAATTACAGGACTTAAATCAAACTCAAATGCAAGTGAGTTTGTACTTAGTTGAACATTTCCGATTACATTGTAAATTAATAGCAACAGTCAAAAGATATAAAATATTTTTTACTTCTTGAGCATCTCATAATATTTTTCGCAACTGAGTAAACGTGATCGCGATTAAGCGCTGGGTGTTTTCGGTGATCGAACTCCCAGGTTCGATCTCCGATGAAAGCAAAAAAAAATGCTTAAGGGCTTTTCAACCTGGTCCAGTACCCATCGACGTTGAAATAAGATAATTGGTACAAAATGATTCATAGTTTTCGTTATCACTCAAAATAAAATGGAACTATGCTATAATTATGAAAAACACAAAATTTGCTCGGTGACATGTCATAGGTTCAGGGTCGATAGTTCCTTTGGATCTCGTAACTCCCTAAGGGAATTTGGACTAATGGTAATGAGCCATAATTCCCTAAGGGAGTTATGACTCTGTGACTTCTGACTTAAAGTAGTGAGACATAACTACCCTTGACAGCTCTCGTTCGGGAGGCTATTAATATCTGGGGTACAAAATAAATTCATACAAAATTTAGTATCATAAAAGCAAATAATGGTTTAAAATATGAAGCCTTCAGCTGACACAAAAATTTAAATTCTAAATTTTGTTATATCATTAGCTATTTATATCCATATACCGATCACGTAAAGGTCTCAAAAGGCATTCTTCGGGTATTACCAGGTAGCCTTAGCGGACGATGGCGATCGCGTTCGTGGTTGTTTAAAATATTCGGATTCTACATTCTGAACAAAATCAGTGTTGTTATACACATTTCTTAGAATATATGTTTATAACCTTGATCTTGTAACCGACTATAAATGTATATAGTGATAAAAAAATTAAAATTATAAAGGTGTAACATTGTAAGACAATAATTCATGGGACATTTTTTTACTGTTTTTTACATTATGTTTATTTACTGAGCCCCACAGACAACATAAAACCGTCTGATGTTATTTTTCTTATTCAAAATTTACCAGTTAAGTGTAGAGGGACTTATGACTCATTTTATTTGGGTCATAAGTCCAGGAGGGAAATATGACTCTTTTTTAAAGGGCTTTATATCTCACTAAAATATATTTATATAAGTCAAAAGTCCCTTACGGAGTTATGACCCACAATGTGAGTTAAAAGTCCCTTAGGGATTTTTGACCCTGGGACTTATGATATGTTTCCGTTTACTCTCCAATAGCTATAGTTTACCACATTTGAAATAGTAGATATATCATAAAAATCCTAAAGAGAAAAAACTATTATGTATTATGTATGGCAAATCTCTGTTCAAAAGCAGTTAGGGTATTCATCCCATAAACTTGGAATTATATAAAATAATTTCCAATTTAAGGTTTCCTCATGCTCGCATTTTTAATAGGTACATTTTCGAAAGTATATTACCATTGATAATCAAAACAATTCTTACTAAATTATAGTATAGTTTGATAAACATATAAACACGTGGCAACTAAAATAACTTTTTAACTAAAAAAAAAACTTTTGGAATTAAATCTTTTTAACTCAAAATTTATTTAATTTAACCTCAAATTATTAAAAAAAAAAAAAAAAAATAAAAACCAAAATTCTGTGCAGAACTTATATAAAAATCTCTATATAAATTATCCCTTTATTAAAATTCCATGAAAATCTTTAAAAAAAAATAAAACATTTCTTTCTAATTCACTTTCCTCTTCAATATGCATAAATTGGTCCTACAATGAAACAAACCAACCAACCAACCCAGAAAAATCTAGGTTTCCTTTTTTTTCATTTTAAATGATAATTGAAGTAAATTACGACATTTGTTGCTTAAGAATATGTAAATCACTCCTAAAAATAAGAAAATAATGAACAGTAAACTTTTGCACAACAAAATATATAGAAAAAAAAAACAACAAAATACAAAAATCACAGAGAAAACTTTGATAATAACGGAAAATTTTCAAAGAAAAAAATTTTATTTTTATTTTTTTTGTTTTTTTTTTTTTGGATAAAAATAAACTTTGAAATAAACGATTTGTTTACCAAACCGTACTTAGCGTTTATATTAAGAATAAAAAATAAAAAAATGTTTTTTGTACATGTCTGTGTTAGTTGATTTGCTTTTTGTGTAATAGAAACGTCATGCTAAGGTTCCAAAGAAAACTTCAAAATTATAAGATGGAATGAGAAATCGCTTAGAAAAAGTTTTTATTTTGTTGTTGTTTTTTTTTTTTTTTGTTTTTTTCTTGACATATAATGATCCAATCATAGACATATGATTAACATAATATGATAAGGGGAAAGTTTTCTATTTCAAATTGATTTTTGGAAAATAACAAAATGTACTTTTGTATTATTTTGGATCGTCTGACAACATCATTTAGATTTAGAACAGTAAAAAGAATTACTCAAATTAGGTATAGTACAAATTACAAGTTGGGACTATACATATAACTCAAAAAAATTCAGGACTTTATAATTAATATTTAAAATTGTTAATGATTTTTCTGATTCCTGCCCTAAGTTTGAACGACAAATACATGCTGAAAATATTGTAGATATTGTAGTATAAACTTGCAGTACCATGCTTAATGAAGCACGAAAAGGTGATTATACCTAAGTTACTGTCAGGAACATAAAAAAAAAAAATAAGTTCGATACAAAAATTGACATATGTTCGAAAAGAAATTACTATAATTAAAAACGGCGATTTAATTCAGATTTATTCGAAATTATGTCGTCTGTAGTTCAAATTAAGATAATAATTAAATATTGAAAGAATATTGAGTCATACATATTTTAATTGTTGTTAGAATGATTTTAGGTTGAATGACTTACGATTAAATATAATATTTATGACCTAATCATATTGAACATAATTAGTACTAATGTAAATTTGATATTATAACGTTGTTTATAAAATGCATTGCTCAATAATGACTCAGTATTATTTCAATAATGTATATTTTAGCATAAAAATAAAATTATTCTAGAATCAGACAACAAACAGAACAGTTGTTATTATTGTTACGAAAGCAGTTACACTTCTTTCGTTTTAATAATTCAATGTCATATGCCATAAGTTCGAAAAAAACCAATTTAAGGTAGGCTTTTTCTGAATTTTGCCATTGTGACGCTCCCTATTTTTACATATATATGTATGTATTTATTAATAGTTTTTTAATTAGTTTAATTATTAATAGTTTTAATTCAATAAATTCGGAAAAAGTGATACCCTAAAATAAGGCCAAATGAAATAAGATCAAATTGGTTTTATTTCGTTTTGAAGACGGAAATAAAATCAAATTGTAATTTTTTTTTCATTTTGATTTCATTATCTTCTTAGGTGTTTTATTTTTTTCTTTTTTTTAATTAAACTTTTATTATGTGTTTTTAATATACAAACTTAAAACTATCTTAGGCTATAAGAAGTTGAAGAAAAACGGCTTTAATGGAACTAGCTACTATTAACATTTAAATTAATTTTAAACATAAGTTAATTCTAATTGCTTAATAATTTGTTTTTTGTACATTCATAAATATTGTTGTATGCTTACATACTACTTTCTTATATGTATAATATATTGTAAAAATAAGGCTGAAAAAATCAATATTATGTCTTGCTATTTTAAATAAAACCTAATATATACCTAGCTAATCTTACTTAACCTAATAATTAACCCTATCTAAACTAACATAATTTATAATTCTTAAACCTAGAATGTAAATGTTTAATACCTATTAATAATTAAATGTGCTTTCTGACCACCAATATGCTCTTTTAAAAAATTTTTCTCTGCATCGTTACTGTTGCCCAGTTCATATTCTATCGCTTTACATGTCATATAGTATGTGGACATGATTTTGGTTTTAGATAAAACCATTTTGGTCAAGAAATATAAAATGCTCAGGGTGCGCAAATATGAATGCTGTGCGCAAAGTTTTTTTTATGTACTCTTTATTGTGGTAAAATATATGAGATATTAAACCATTTTCTGGAGTATTTTGTACTCTTACTTAATGTTTTCGAACGCGATTTATCATAAAGCTGTCGATTCTGTTTATGTTTCACTTCTTGTACAAATATTTATTTGAATAAAAATGTTTGTAATCGGATTTGGGATTGCGGTTTTTATTAATACAAACTCTTATTGCACTTTCATTCAAACTATTCATTCACTTATACACTTTCTTTCAAACTTGCGGATTTTTTCCTTTAAATTTACGCTGATATTATACCATACAAGTATACCGTACACATGTGTTGGCTTAATTAATGTTTGATATTGCTTAATGTTGCAAATTATTTTTACCTTATTACTTATGTTTTTGTTGTAAAAAAGTTTTTTACTGCCATGAAGGATGGCATCCATGAAGGATAAATTTGGAAATCGTATATTTTACATGGTCAGAGTAATTCAAGTTGCGATGTAGAAGAACTCCGAGATATTTAACGACTTTCTTGGGTGTTTTATTGCCTATTTGACTTTATTTCAGGTCAACGAAAAAGCTGCTACTTTTAAATTTTATTATAAAAAAATTGGTAATTTAACATTTTCTATAGCATTTAATGATAGGTAGATATTAATCCTCGTTAATCCTCTTTAATCCACCCATAACAGTAACCGTTTTACTCATCAAAAAGTTTCACTTTTATTTGGATAGATGATTGAAACAAAAATAACGCAATTTACACTCCAGTTTCTAAATTAATATTTCCGGCCCATGAATATTTCTGGGCCAAAACACCTTGGCATGACAATATATACCAAACTTCATTGGGAAGAACACGTAAATAAAAAGAAAAAGGAATCAGCAATACAGAAATGTGTTTTAACTGATCGATCCCAAGTCCAAGCTAACGACATATACAACAAAGTTTTGATTTATAATCAAACATTGAAGTTAGTCTGGTATTGCGATATATGTACAATTATGGGGTTATGCTAAATAACTCTCTACTCAAAGTATCCAAACATTTCAAAGTAAAGTATTATGTACGACTCTATTGCAAAAAAGTTGGCCCACTTTTAAACTTATCACCAGAATAAAAAATATTGTTTAGTATCCCTGTTATATTCGTAATACTGATATTCATATCTTAAGATCACTTACCTAACAGAATAGACTTCATTGGTCTAGTTATTGTTATGTTTAGGTGTTACCACAGTGAATCTTACTTGTCTAAGTGTGACAAGTGTGAAAAATTGTAAAATTTGTCTCATAACATCACAATTTTACAAGTAGGTATGTATCTAGTTTAGTTGAGTTTATTTGTACTGCATAAATTAGGGAAATTAGGAGTCTTTATTCTTCGGGATTGCAAATTGCATCAACAGCAAACAAAATGAAATTGGAAAATTATAAAATTATCATTTACGTTTAGTAATTGAACTCATTAAAATTAGATGATAAGCTTGTGAGGACTTCTTTTGGCTTTATGAAGTTATAATTTTACTGATTTCTATTGACCAAAAGTAAATGTGATCAATTTATCTGTCTAGTTTGTACTTGCCGCTGTTTTACGTCTCTTAGTGAGTTTTTATATTAGAGTTTCGTACATATGAAACTTACATCACAATTTGAGGTTTTATTGTCCCTTTATAATGTAGTGATCTTAAATGGTTCATTTCAAGCTACCGCCATAAGAATATTTCGATTAGAAATCTCTTTTGTGTCAACTTATTTAGCTTGCTGTTACCAACGAACTTATGGTTTTGGTTTATAGAATATTATTGGTTGGTATTACCACAATATAAAGTATAGTTATTCGATTTTGGTCAGTCTTACTTACCATATAAGAATATACTGCACACCAATAATTACTGAACATACTTGAGTTAAATCGATTATGTAGAAACACTGATATCCACCAAACGGTAAAAATTAATATATATTTTTTGATTTAATTCTATTTCTTGAATTGGAAAAGAAAAACAACTATACTATAATATTTTAAGGATAATATTATGAACTCTGCAGGATTTCAGTAAAAAGTTATACATTGCATCGTTGATATTTTCTATTTATGTTTGTAATTTTTTATTTTCATTTTTTTTTTATTTTTTACAAAATTAGAAGAAAATTTAACAAAATTATGGTGTATATGTGTTTGTATTTGTATATGAAAAACCTGATTGTAAGAATTTTCATTTTTATTTTGTTTTGATGAAAGTTAGAAGAAAATTAAGTTTTCCATATATAAGAAAAAGTTTTGGTTTTGTTTTGTTTTACTTTTTTTTGTTTTTTTTTTACTTTTCTCGGGTAGGAAGTACTAAAATTTAGTCTAAAAGTTTTTCATGTAAATGTTATTTTGGAGGAATTTTCAATTTTAAAATGTGATGACGAGTTGTGAAAATAAAAATTTAGTCAAGGATTCAAATATTGCAGATTTAAATAGGGGGAGTTGTGTGTTGGTAATGTAAAAATATTATTTTAATGAAATAAAAACTAGAGAAGTTAAATTTGAAATTAAAGTAAGTTGGAAAATTTAACAAAAACTTTAGATTTAAAGTTGAAATTGAGTGTTTAAGTTTTTTGAGTTCAAGTTCACATAAATCTTATATTGTAGTCGATCGACTTTTATTTAAGGGATAGTAATTATTTTTTGGACACTCTTCACGAGCAATTTGGCTCTATTAGATAACAATAAACCTCTTAGAAAATAAAAAGAAAATAAAATTATACATAAAATATTAAACAAGTAGCAGTTGTACATAAATAATTAATATTAATGCTATAAATAGTATGCCATAAATATTATAACATAGAAATTATAGTAATAGGTATAGTGTTTTTTCTTTTGGTGTAGCAAATAGCAAATGCGGTATCTAGTATAGCGAAATATAAAGAGTTTGTTTCCTGTTAAACTCTCTTAGCTTCTCCTTGCCAGCTTCAAACCTCAGCCTGCATGTGGCGCACCCTGCTAAGCTGAGCAACTCTATAGGAGATCGGGTATCCCACCACGGTACAATATAGAGCCAGCGAATAAATGTGAATGAAGGCTTTGATAAGACAACATATCAGATTTAAAGGTTTATCAAAGTTTATCAGGTTAGGTTTTATAAAAGGAATGGCGGCGAAGGAGCACTAATAGTACCAACGGCAATATTCTATCATCGCTTTGGGCTACCTTACAAATAAAATTCAAGGTACTGTTCCATGGACAATTATATATGCTGATGATATTGTTCTCGTAGCCGAATCTTTAGCAGAATTGCAAATAAAAATAAACAAGTAGGCTGACATTTTAGAAAACAATGGTTTAAAAATAACTCGAACCAAAACGGAGTATATGCCCTTACCATTTTCGAACGAAAAATTTATAGGAACATATATACAGCAAAAATAAAAAATTTACCAATACCGATAACGAATGCTTTTAAGTATCTTGTTTCAATTATAACATCAAACTGAAAAATATATGATGATGTTACAAGTCGTGTAAATACTGGCTGTCTGAAGTGAAGTCACATATGAGGTTTATAAGGCAACAGCCAGACCAGCCTTAATGTATGGAACAGAGTGTTGAGCAGCAGATAAGAAACATGAACAAAAACTGCACGTCGCTGAGATGAGCTGCACGCCTTTTTCCATATTATTAATAAACTGAGACCACAGTTAACCAAATTCGTGACTTGTTATTAAATCAGATCCAGTTGCATTAGATTTGATCAGACAAATTGTATTATACGCTTTGTCAGTAATCACATTTCTGAAATAAAAAGTATTAGACAAGTTAGTTATAGACGAATACTAAGCGAAAATTTTTAAATTGTTATTAAATACTTTAATTTTGCTCTAAAATTTTCTAATTGAGCTAAGACTTAGACTACTATGAATAATCAAACTACTAAAGTCTTAGGCAATGAAAAGAAAATTTCATTGTGCAACAAAAATTAAAGCTTCCCAAAGAACTTTCGATAACATAAACAAATTTTAAAATTTTAATTTAAAAATTAAAAAATAAAAACACAAAAAAAAACACAAAAAGGAAAAAAACTATAAGCAATCAACATTATATGAAATGAAAATGTCAACGTCAAAATTATGAAGAATAAAATCCACATAACAAACGACATAAGGAAATAAAATGACAAGAAAGTTTTCTGTCACCATTAATAGAACCATATAAATAATATAATAACTACTATTTAAAAATTACATAAAATTTTCTAACAATATTCGCCAGGAAGTCATTTTTTTTTCATCCCACACCACCTCCACATTCTCAATCTCTAACTATTCAACAATTTACAACAAACCAAAAACTAAACAAATTGAATAAACTAAGCAGAGAAAATAAAAACAAAATTGTCTTCCTGTTCTCTTCTTATTATTTTGTACCAGAGAGACAAAAAACTAAAACGAAAAAAAAAAAATAAATAAATGAAAAAACAAAAGGTTTTCATGTAATTTGGAAATACAAAACAAGAAAAAAAAATCTCAAAAATAAATCCCATCAGGATATAATACAGGACACCGGATATAAAAGGCACATCATAATTTACTGTCTTGAAAAGTGAATTATGTTTTCATTTTTAAAGAAATAAAAAAAAAAACAATAACAAAAACAACAACAAAAGTAATAGTTGTGAGTATTAAAGCTAGTTCTTTGTGGGTATGGTTTTACAGTAAGTAGCTATATAGTTCAGACCACATATTGTGGTTTTTTGTTTGATTTTATTTTTCTTTTGATATTTACAGTCGTGGACAAAAAAAAAAGCTGTGCATAATTTATTAAAAATTGTGTAATGAAAAGATGATTACATAAAATCAAATTTTCTAAATGTAATTATAACTTTTTAACTGTAAACATTTTTAAATAGTTTTATTTTTTAGATTATGTTTAAAATAATGAAGAATAAACGGGAAAAATTTTGAAGTCAATTGTATTTGTCTGTTCGATTAATTTACTAATAATCTCAAATTCGTAATAAATGTTGAAAATAAATACATATAGCGTTCCATTAAACTATGTATGCATACGTAGTTTATAAAGGGAACGCTCAATATATGATCATGAATAAAACATAATTTAAAAATATTTTTAAAATTAATGGTTTGGCTTTATTATTCTACTTTGACGTTAGTGTGTTTTTGTTTTGAAAAATAAAAAAAATATAATAAGTAAAATATATGGTTAATTGGTTACATACATACAATATTTAAATTTTTTCAATTTTGTTCTTGTTGAAAAAAATTTAGATTATAAATTTTTGTTGATTGAAATTTCAAAAGGTCAATTATATGAAAATAAATTATTTTTTAGCACAAAAAAAAATTCAGCACCTAGCGGAATTCAGCACCTAGCGGAAAGTATATCGTTACTAACCATTGTTTCTACACAATTAGCAAGAAGTAATGTAGTTGTGTGCAAAAATGTGTAAAAATTTTTACTTTGTTACCACATAATGAAACGATATTAATCTGAACAGAAATAGTTTTACATTACAAGTCTGTCCTTATTCAAGTAAAATAATAAATAAAATTGGAAATGTGTTTGAATTCCAATCTGTTTCCAATTCTTACTCCAATTTTTTGTTCGAGCTATTATAGAGTTCTAACTGTTATAGAGATATTATATAAGTCATAAAAATGTATATAAAAACGGAACAATAAATCTACCACACTGACCTCAATTGTAACAATAGAATAGTGAATTGAAAAAATTTAAGACCTGAATGTTTGTCCAAAAATTAACGATTAATAATTCAAAAACAAAGTATCTAATAATTGGTCAAAATCCGAAAAAAATAAATATTAAAATCTTCAAAGAAATTCTGAAGCAGGTGAATAAAATAAAATATTGTGGTATTTTGATTGACAGTAGGTTAAAAAAAGGAACATAAAGGGAAATAACTCTCAGCAATTGCAGGTTTGTTCAAAAGGCTTTCAAAAATTTTACCTGATTTTATGTAAATATCAATTTTTCCCATTCATAGCCATATTTTAAGTTAATTGATACGTTGCAAATAATACAAAATAAAACAATAAAAATAGGTATATGGATTAAACTGGAGGTATAGAAATATTTACCTGTACAATAAGCAAAAAAAATATTATTGCTGAAAGACTTTCAAGTTAATACATACTTCAACATACACGACATAACCTATGAACAAATTCATACCAATTTATATCTCTGATAAAACGGAAAGATATTTACAGTGTAAACACAAAAAACAAGAACTTACTGCACTTAGAATGAAAGTGAGCCATATAAACTTTCAAATTGTATAATAGCATAGAAATCAGCTAAAATATCTAATTGCAGTATAGTTAAATAAAAAAATAATAACAAATTTAATTCAAAACTTGTATAACATTTTAATTCAATAGGTAGGTAAATATGATTTTTTACTTTTATTTTGTTTTTACTATTAAAATTTATCTTACCTTATTTTTTTATTATAATATATGCTATAATTTGGTTGTAATAGTTTATAATATTAAATTACAAAACACAATAATGGGTTATATTTTGATTTTCACTATATAATATACCACTTGCCAAATATCTAAACTAATTCACAACTGATTCTATTGTTATAGATATAGATATTTAAAAAGAGACGTAGGGAAAATAAATATTTTTTTCAAACTTTTTTAATTTTCAATTTAAAATTTCACCCTATGTATAAATATACAAATACTAAATTTAATAAATTCATCAACGTACAGAGTTCACCAAATAATTTCATTCACCAAAATACAGAATTGGTTCTTTTCCTCACTAGATTGTTTTTAGAATAAGTTATTACATTTGAGGTTGTTTAAGATAAATCAATAAAAAAAAATAATATATTGAAAAGTATAAATTGAAACGATGGAAAACAATTCAAAATGCACAGTTGAGTACAATTTTTTTTATCTTTCCCGAATTTCAAGACTAGTTATATTTTATTGTATAAGATAAAACCGCAAAACGATATATAACTTTCTACTGGCAAATAAAACAGTTGAAATAAATAAAAAAAAACAAACAATGATTTTCTCATTGTAACATGATTAATAGTAATAGTAATGATTAATAGGCTGGACAAACAAATAAGAAATGTTCAATTGAATAATCATTTTTATTACAGTGTAGGTTTGTCATACAATAATAAATGCTTATTTCTTTGTATTATTCAGAAGAGATATCGTATATTAGTTTTTTCGATTAATTGACTTAACATTTGTTACTGTCGATTATTTACAGTTTATTTTCAAGATTGTGACGAGAAATTCGTTTGCTATTATTTTGTTTTGTATATGACTTTATGTTTTAGCTCAAGAAACGGTAGATACACGAAAACTTATAAACATAAAATTTTATTTCTGAACCAGCTTTATCAAACTGATAAGTTTACTAATAATTGCCTAAAATTTTTTAATATTAGGTCAATATTCAGCAATATTTAGAATACAATATTCACGCATATCCAGTAAAAGAGATAATTCTTTTTTTGAATTTTGAATTATAGAGTTTTAAAAGCAATTTTCAATTATTCAAATACTATTCTTATTTCATTAGGTAGACGCAAACTATTTTTAACTTGTGCGATCAATTGTATACGCTACAATCACGTGTCAACTAACAGTATTTTTTTCAACGTTTCTATAGGTTTTCTTACATAACGAATTCCATAAACAAATTTGACTTAAAAACTAGCTCTGCATTACCATAACTTTACTTCATTAGTGTAAGTTGTCATTAACCCTTTCACGTAAATGACTACTATAGAATTCAAAAATAATGGAAACATTAAAACTGTTTATCACTAAAACTTATAGTATATCTTCAAAACTATAAGCATAAAAATCTGCATGTAAACTTATTTTAGCATGTAAACGTTTTTTCAGATATTTGACAGTTAATGTTAAAAGTTGTGTTTAGTAGGGAATTTCCCAAAATAGTAAAACTATAGTAGAAATTTTTTTCTAATGAATGTAATGGCAGTCATAATTTGCATTGGTTTTATGTGCAAAAATAAATTAGTGATTCTCTGGGTAAATTTTTGTTTTTTAATTTTGTCCGAAGAAATATTTTGAAATGTCGTACGAGGAAAATATCGAAAAAATTTGAAAATTGTTCGAAGAAACTGATTCTTATATAAGTAAAGATGAAGACATGTTTAATGTTTAAGCTTTAAGCTTCTTCACGCTTGAAGGTTGTAGCTTTTGGTGTCTTTTTAATTGAATCGTTTTCTTGATCGTATTTTGAGTTTAGTAAACAATAATAAATTATCTGTTTAGTTTAGTATTTTATATTATGTGCAATGGCTTTGTGAGTAAATTCAAAGTCTATTAGAAAATTAGTAATTTTAAATATAAAATTTATTTAAAATATTTATCCCGGGCCTTGGTAGCCGAGTGGTAAACCACTCAAGTGTAGTAATGTAACAACCGAAGGAGCACGGTTTCAAACCGTGAAAATGATTAGAAATGTTTTTTTCAATAAAACCACATCGGTTCAAATATAATTTAATAATAATTAATAAAGATATAATATAATTAATAAAAAAAATAACTATCTGTAGGATCAACTGTTAAAATAAATAAATAAATAAATAAATAATTATCAAGACTATAATAAACAGAAATATTCTCTTGAAAATGCAAAATTTAAAAATAAAAAATTCTGGTTTCAGTATTTCTCACGGAGTCAATTTCTCATCAATAGTTATTCGTAATATTTTCAAAACATTTTTTCCATCAATTCAAAATGAATAAAATGTAATAATTTTAACCAACATATACTTCTTCGATAATTAAACTGCTCTGCCTTGTTAATAATTATTGCTTACAGAAGTTTAGTTTGATTTACTGACTTGAAGATTTTAATTTTCAAACCTGTTGAATTCCCAGATTTATGTGCATACTTAACCTATGTTATAAACTGTTACATGCTATCATCTGCATAGTGTGGAGTTCACGAATTTATATGTCAAATCTGTATTTTCTAAAATTTTGATCAAAAGCCATTAATGATGTGCACAAGAAATGTTATTGCACATATTATTTCTATAATCACTAAACTTAGATATTTAAAATTTGAAAAAAGTTTTAATTAAGCAGAATTTTTAACACGACTATTATTTTAAAAATTTTTCTTGCCCACCACTGTACACAAGTTTAGTCACATACGTATGAGTTTATGAAAAGTTTTGTGTAAAAAAGTTTTTTGTGTAAGTTTCTTTCTCTTTATCATAATATAAGAGCGAAGACATTGGTTTTGCTTTTACATTATTATTATTATTATTTTTGTAATTTTTATTATTATTATTATTATTATGATTATGCTGTATTTTATGTGTTCCCTCTGTAAATCTACTCAAATTCTACTTTATGTTATAGATGAGGAAATAAAAAACTACAAAATAAAAATAAATAAAACAATAGAAATATAGCGTAAAAAAAAAACAAAAAACATCATGACTGACAAACATATACACAGTAGGTACATTCTATATACACGTGAACATAATATAATACCTAAAAATTTACAAGGATTTCGTACAAAAAAAAAAAAAAAACATTAAGGATATGTTCATCATCATGCATAAAAATATGAAGATCTTGTACAGAAAAAAATAAATAGAAAAAAAAATTTGTCATCTAAGATTTGGTTGTTTTTGGTTGTTGTCCTTGTTTATGTACATACATGAGAAAATACAGTGATACAATTAACTTGGAAAATTGAATAGGGGTGAGGGCAATGATGATGAGAATATTTTTGAAAGCCTTAAAAAAGAATGATTTATGATTTAGAATGATACCATTTCATTTTTATTACAATTTACTATTCGGGGGGTTTCCCATTCAAATGTTCTTATGTTCTTTCAAATGTATATAAGCAGTATTAGTAGATAGGTGATAAAAAACAGAAAAATTTCATTTAAACAATAATATGCATTGATATAAGATTCAAATTTTATTAAAATAAAAAATATATAATAAGAGCCTCTGTTTATTTTATTTATTCAAGTTTTTGATAAAAAGTGTTTAAACTAGTATGATTGGGTAGATGGTCGTAAATCCTGCTCATATATCTTTTCTGTTCTATCTATTGCTTCCTTGTATTGATTCAAAATAATTTTTGCACTCTGTAAGACACCATCAATTTTTACACACCACCCAGGTAATATTTGGGGCACTAATCTATTTTAAATTTCAGTAAAAGAGGAAGTATGAAAGTTGGTGATATGATGAAATCCTAAAATTAATTCGTTATCTATATAATGGTGTTGAAAAATTGTTCAATTGATGGTAGCAGTCATTAATTTATTTTTTTAAATTTTTTTGTTTTTGTTTGTATAAAATATGAAGCTACCTAAAATGTGCTTTACCTTGCATTTAGTACAGTCCAGGGTAAAGAATATGCTGAAAAGTTAAACAATCTGGACCCTCCAATAAAAGACGGAAGTGCATGGCAAAAGATAAATTATAATTGGGATTATGTATTTTATTAAAAAATATGTTCATGTAGATCTTTGTTTTAACTTTAGGTTTGGACTGACTATAAGTATAATTTAAAAACCTTTTAATATAATAGAATATTGATTAGTTAAAAAAAACTGTGGCTAGACTATTCAAGCTAAAATCATTTAGCTTGAATAGTCAAGCCACAGTTGAGTGAGTGAGTTTTGTTAGTTTTGAGTTTGTGATTTGTACACATAGAAAATGTTATTAGACATGATAAATTGTTTAAATGGATTATTGATGGATTATTTTGTTCAAAATATTTTATAGAATTGAAATACAACAAGAAAATCAAACACAACTGAATAGCCGAAATATTTCACTGAAGTCAGTATCAGCACTTCAACTGCTTCAATATCTTTCACAGAAAAGAAAAACTTACATATACATTTTGTAAAATTTTTACAGAAATTGATAGCAATGTGTCAGAGCAAACTCAATATTTTAAAAAAATTTACCAACTAATAAAAAATAAATACGACGTTTATAAAGAATTTGTAAAAGAAAAAAGACTGCAAGTAGAAGAAAAAATATTGGGTAGAGAAAAAAAGCGAAAACTACAACAAGAAGCTATTAAAATAAAGCAAAAGAAAATGGTGATCCAAGAAAAATTGCTGGAAAAAGAGTGTCAAAAACGAGTTGTAAGTTCTAATATAAAGTGATGCAAGACATTCGTTAACTTGTAAGTGTTGCAGCACATTATTGTTCAATGGATTTAATTATTTTATTTAATTAAATTAAAACTCTATTCATACTACATTTAAAAAAAATCATATTGCGTTCATAACAATATACCTTCCTTTTATAAAATACTAAATGTAATTATGTATGTGCATTTTAATAATTTATTTCTAAAACAGCAATCTAAATTTATTTTTTTCCTATGATTTGTTCTTTACTAGCATTCTCTTGGTTTTCACTGGCAATGGCGGCTAATAAGGAACGTAATTTTATTATGGTTAAACCCGATGGGGTCCAACGTGGTTTAGTTGGAAAAATTATTGAAAGATTTGAACAAAAAGGATTCAAATTGTTGGCAATGAAATTTACACGGGCAACAAAATACCATCTAGAAAAACACTACGCAGACCTTGCAGGCGGTCCATTCTTTAATGGTTTGGTAGAATATATGAATTCGGGACAAGTAGTTCCGATGGTATGGGAAGGTTTGAATGTTGTAAAAACTGGTCGCGAGATGCTTGGTGCTACAAATCCAGCTCATTCAATGCCGGGAACAATTCGTGATGATTATTGCATACAAGTTCGTCGTAACATTATTCATGGGTCAGATGCAGTAGAATCAGCTAACAAAGAAATTGCACTTTGGTTTACCGAGAAAGAATTAGTTGCATGGAGCCCAGCTGCTGAGAATTGGGTTTACGAATGAATATATAACACATTGAAATCAAAATTGTAACCAATCAAAAGAACATACCAATTAAGTGAAAATTCCATGTTATATTTATTTAAAGGTTGAATAAAACCAATATTGTCTAATAAATGAATATAAAAATTTGAAATTTCAACTTAAAACATAACATTGGACATAAAAATCATTACATTTCGATATATTTTTTATTTGATTACATTTTTTGAAATGAGGACAAAATTAGTCTTTCGACCGAATTCGCCGTTAAGAAATTCTTATCGAATCGAATCGAGAAACCGAACCGAATTCACTAATATGGCTGATATATCTATACCAGCGAATTTCAATTCTGAAGAAAAATTTAAACAATAAATTAAGTTAAAAAAAATCCGGGTCAATATAGTTTTTTCGTACCATTTACTTAAAATTTTATATGATAGAAACTACTATGAATGCAGAATATTCCTTATGTATAAATAATAGCAGTTAAATATTTTTTTTCTTATTTTCAATCTGTTAGTATTCATTATTCATAAAAATTAATAATTTTTAATTTTTTATTTGAAAAAACATAAATGAAAAAAAATCAGTATGAAAAATACTTAAACATTAGAAAAAAATTACACCGACTAAGACAAATTTGCTCTCAGTAACTTTTGTTCAGCATTAAAATGTGCTTCATCATGAATTGGTGGGCCACTTATTATTATTCCATTTAATAAAAATTATTTATTATTTAAAACCAACGTATACAGTATACACATACATTTTTAAAAACAATTCTTTACAATGTCTGTCTATACAATTGCCTAATATAACGAATTTATAATAAACTAACAAAGCATGATTTAACAGCACTGCTCATGCAAATGCATAATGCTTGTCCAAACGATTGCATTTATCGTATTTATTTATAGCTATTTATTTAAAAATAAACTTAAAAAGTATATCAATAATTTTGCAACGAACTTTCTACCAAATCAATAGTTAAAAAAAAATAGAAAGGTCTAGGCATAAAGATAATTTATTAACACCCTGATTTTATAATTTCTCATAAGACGCAATAATCTGAAATCTGGATCTGAAATAAATTTTTTAAATTTAGTACTAAAATTAAAAATTTTCACTCACACATAGATTTAAATTGTAAATATTTGTAAATAAATACAACTAATCTTTGATTAAATTATTATCATTATTATTACTATTATTTGTTAGTTAAATTAAGGATGTCTAGATATAATAATAAAAATAAAAAATGTTTAAGAACTAAAATTATATTTAAGGATCTCTTCTCATAAATTGAGTTCTAAAATTGAATAAATTGTAAATAAAGTAAAATAAAATTAAATTTTATAATAAAAACAATAACAAAAATATTTTAATATAACAACTCATATACTTATTAATATAACCCACTATACCTGATATCCATATCTGTCTACTTTTTAATGAAATAGTTATTATTTTTTCCATCTAAGGGTGATGTTACCAGTATTACTTTATTCTTATAATTTATATAATAAAAAGTATTACTCTTTTTCATATAAGGATTTATAAGGATTCAATTTTTTGTTTGAAAATAATATTTTAAAATTTTTAAATAAATAATAGAAAAACCCCAAAGGATCTTAAATGAATGCCTTTTTTTCTAAAATAAATTGTTATTGTTTTTTTGTCCAGTATGTACCTACAACCTATTCTTAGAAAAATGTATTGTTATTAAATTTTGTTGTTTACAGAGAATATTATTCATAAATCATTACTTTAGTTTTATGTATAAAAAAAACAACAAAATAATAAGCCTTACATTTTATCCTTTTTCTTAATATAATAATATCCTTGTTGAAAGTTTGCCCCCTAATGATTGTACATAATATAATAAAATAAATAATATGGTATTTTTTTAAGATTGTTTAAAAATGAATATTTAAAAATGTTGTTGAAATATTCTTTAATCCTATAACAATTTAATTTATAGTACTTGTAATGAATATTACAAATTTAATAAAAAAAAAAATACCAAACTAAATATTTATAGATTAAAAGAATTATTAAATCATTAATTTGCATATAGGATTATTTTGAAGAAATTGTTATCTCTACTTATGGCTTTAAAAATTTTAAATATTGAAAAATTATAAACGTATTAAACGAACCTTCGAACATAAGCTTAGGTTTGCTACACATATTACTGTCTACTGGCTATTTAAACACCCAAAAACTTGAATAATTTAAAAAATCCATATTTTTATTAGTTTATTAATTCTATGAGGGAATATAAATTCTATAAACGAATCTTAAAAACTCAAAAAAAAAAAAAACTTAAAAATTTAAAAACAGCCCAAAATTTTGCATAACGGTAAAAAATGCTTTTCTCACAAAAAATCTAGTTTTTTTCTTCCTTGTGTAATATTGATTTGCTGCATGGATCACTTTCCTTTAATATTTTTCTCTTTTTACACTCTTGACAGTAATTTAGGTAGAATCACCTTTTCGTGCTTAATTAAGTACGGTACTGCAATTTTACACTACAGTATTTACAATATTTCGAGTATTTTTATTTAACAAATTATTAGCTTATCTACTCATTAAATGTGAAAAACTACTGCTATTGTCAGGAACTAAGCCTACTTAAATCGAATAGTTCCATTTTATTGAATTTGTTATAGGACATTTTGTATATATATTCTTGTGTTTACCGGTAGTGCATTTATTTGTAGCACATCATATGAAAAGTAATTGGGACAAAAATTTCATACAATATTCTACGCACTACATTAGGGCAGATGCCCAAAGGCAGTATTTAGAACAAGGGCTCTCTGCATTAAAAAAAATGCAGAAATTATATCAAATTTCAACTGGGAATTCGAAACCAAAATATTGGATATATATGAATATTTTACACTGAACTTAGCTCATTTTTTTATACCGAAAACATAGCAGAAAGTGACATTTGTAACAAGTTTACCAATCTCACTAATCCAAATGGAAAAATTATGAAAATTAATAAAGCTATACCGATTTATAAAAATACAGCGACCAGAGGAAATATAAATAACTTCAGACATATCTCCATCTCCACTACTTTTAATAAAATTATTGAAAATTATGTGAATAGTCAACTTACTGATAATTTGCATAAAGAGGGATTGACAAACAATAAGCATTATGGATTCAAAATACAATCCAACATTCTAGCGGCCTTATTTTATCTTGTATCTAAAATTCAAGCAGAAATTGATAAAATAATGAAAGTTGTAATAGTATTTTACGACTTAAAAAAAACATTTGATACGGTCGACAGAAATATTTTATTAAGAGTTTGGGATTAGCGGCAAAGAGCTTATCTGGTTTAAGTCTTACTTGTCAAATCGAACTCAATTTGCTGAATGTTACTCTTAACATCGAAAAGCTCGATTTAGGTGTAATCCAGGTCAGTTCTCTTGGGCCCATTCTGTTCTTCCGTTACATAAGAGTGAACTATCAAACATTGATTTACGTGGATCTCCATTTATGTATACGGATGATTTGGACTGGAAACAGACTGGAAAGCGCAATAAATGAACATAATCTAATAATAAAGGCATGGATGGATAATCACCGTCTTATTATTAATTCCAATAAAACCAAATTGGAATTAAGTTCTAGAGTAACAGCTGTTAAATTCTAGAATAACAGATGAACTGAATATATATATTGGTAATTGCAACATTCAAACTATAGAGCAATACAAATATCTAGCTATAGTTATAGATAACAACTTGAGGTGAAATACATAAATTATCAAATAATGTCAAAAAGCAGGAAGAGTTGCCAGACTCTTCAAACTACTAAGCCATCGAGTTCCACTAAACCTGAAAAGATCTATTTACTATAGTCTTTTTCACAGTAATATAATATATATGCCATTCAAATCTGGGGAAATGCTTTTGATAAATACTTAAATAAACTACAAATTCTTCAGAACAAAGCCATAAAAACTTATTTGGTCACCATCAAAAATTTCTACAAAAGCAATGCATATTGAGCACAAAGTCTTTCCATTAAATCTTCTTATAAAATATAAGTTGGCTACACATAATATAAATATAAATTGGCCATACACACATACCACCTGATTATTACAAAAAATATCCACATGAATACTACAACAACCTACAACAATGAATATCATGAATATGGAAATGCAGAAAATATCAGAATAATGTCGTCAAAAAAAGATGCAATGGACTATATAGATGCAATTTATAATTTAGGTTTTAAATATTATAATGCATTGCCCAATAAATTAAAAGCCAATAACAAGTAAATTTAAAATAAAAATGAATAAATTTTATCAAAGTCTAACATAAGTGAATGTCTAAGCATAATAATTGAAAAGAAATTTTAAATACTGATTGTTTTTATTATATTTTGTCTAATTCTAATTCTAATACATACTATATTTATTTATTTATTTATTTTAACAGTTGATCCTACAGATAAATCTCTAAGCCAACTTTATAGGTCCTTTTCCCTTTCGAAATGTGGGCATTTTTTATTAAACTATATTAATTATTTGGAATATATTTTTGTATATTATATATTTATATTATTTTTTTTATTAGTTATATTATATCTTTATTAATTATTAAATTATATTTGAACCGATGTGGTTGTATAGAAAATTACATTTTTCAGTAATTTTCACCATTTGAAAAATTTTTCGGTTCTCACGGGGTTTGAACCTGTACTCCTTCGGTCGTTACATTACTACACTCGAGTGCTTTACCACTCGGCTACCGAGGCCACACATACTATATTTTTTCATTGTTTTTTATTTTGTCATTGTTTTCATTTGTAAAACAAGTGCTCTGTACGAACGTTTGGGCTCATTTGAGTTAAATAAATAAATAAATAAAATCAGCGTGCTTCGGGACACATCAAAAAAGTTTCATTATGCCGTTGAACACAAACCCGATAGAAAATTGGTCGTTTACTAAGTATATGTGACGATATGATGACGTGTCCTGGTATATCGATTTTCGAGTTTGTTTTTTGTTGTGAATTGTTGTTGTACCTTTGGTCGTGTAATATTTTGTTCCATACTTGGAACATATAATAATTATTTTGTTTTTGATAATCAGATTTGTTTTTAGTGATATGTTAAGATTTATGGAATAAAAGTCGAGTTTCTTTTCATTAATCATTTGTATTTATTTTGCAAATATCGATATTTCGGAAGCAACTTACTTCCTTCATCAGTGCTTTGCGACTAATTAATATCTAAATAATTATTTGTTCAATACAGGTGCTTATTATGTATTTCGATAGATTTTAATCGAATCGTTATCGTTTGAGTTATTAGATTGTAATCGTTAATGCCATTATGTATTTCGATGAAAATTTAATCGAACTTGTTTAAAAATGCTGCCATTGTAAAATTCAAATCTACGATGAAAATGACTTATGTTTGATTCTAATTCAAATTATTATACGAAAAAAAACCATAGCGTTATATTTGAAAATTTTAAGTTGAAAATAAGTTGAAAGTATTTAAATAAAACATAATTATTTTATAAATAAAATGATTTCAGCAGATTTAAATTTTTCCATTTCTGATACTGCTGAAAAACGATATCAAATTGTAAAATTAAAAAACAAGCGAACATATCCGGGATTATTCTAATCCACTGAATTTGGAAGATTATACGTATGTTATTTACACATGAATTTGATGAGTTATTATATAAAATTTTAATAATCTACATAATAATGTAGATTATTAAAACTTTATTTTATTAACAGTTTTGATTAAAATTTCCTGTTAAACAACATTACTTTTATGGATTTATTAGAAAAATTAGGGCAAAAATTTAAATGGGGATTGAGTAACACGCCGATTCCAAATATAATTAAATTGGCCAGTGTATTAAGATCCTGTGCAATTTGTATCAAGGAAATGATTTTCATCGTAGGAAATGAATTTCATGTCGGACTTTTTCTGTTGTGCTTAAGGAAATTTTATATGTATTTGCAGTTTATACTTATGACCAAAATGAATCAAATTCCATTACGTACTAGAAGAAAAAAGTCAGGTAAACATTATTTTTATGATTAAAGTAGAATTACTGAAATAATTGGAGCAGTAGATGGAAAGCTTATTCAAATTAATTCACCGAAGCAAAAAGTACAACATTTATGGTATAATGGAAAGGGATTAGTTTAGCATTAATGCAATGCTGGTAGGTTTATACTTATACCTTACATTGTTATAACAGTTTTTGTTTTTAGATATGTGGTCAGAATCAACTTTTAAGATTGCAGTTTTTTTATAACTGGTCCTTCATTCCTATTAAAATTTATTTCAATAAAAAATAATTATGAAGAATAAAGTAAAATACCTACTTTCATTTCAACTTTTAAATTTATTTTTATTCCAAAAAATATCATTAATATAAAACAAAACACCACTGGTCCAAGCGTCACTCTTTTATTTTATCCGTTAAATTCAAAATTAAAATAATTTGTACAAAATCTCTCTTTCGATGTCTCTTTCGTGGTAAAATTTTACATCGATAAACTTTATCGGTTCTTCGACAATTTCTGAACGATATCGAAATACATAATGGCAATTTTGCATTTTGACATTTCGTTCGATCAAATCGTAATAGTTATCGAAATACATAATAGACACCCCAATCTTTACTCTGAACCAAAATTACATCACATAAATACTTTCTCTCTTTGAGCCTGATCTTTTAAAGATTGTTTCAATCAAATAATAAAGCCGGTCCCAAAAAACTACCTTGGATCATTCCATATTCAATATTACATGTTATACTACTAATCGAATTACATATTGTTTTCTGTTACTGACACAGTTTTAATTATTTACAATATTGTCCTATTTACAGAGTTAAATACTTTGATTAAGCAAAAACGTTTATTGTATATGTTACATGGTTACATTTTCTGGAAAACAAAATAATTCAATAAAATCATATTTTTAACAAAAGTTAATTTAAATATATAACAACAGTAACAGGAATAACAAAAAATTAAAAGGAAAAACAGAAATTTTAAAATTGAAAATTTTCACAAAATAATTTTTGATTTATTAATTAGTCAGTGATTCAGAATAATCGTAAAATGAAATGGCATTATGTGTACATAAATAGAATGAAATAGAATATAAAAATTATTTACTTATAATGTTATAACTACATATTTATATAAAATATTGTGGTATTTACCAAATATAGGGGATTCAAATATATAATATTTTATTGTGATATGCGAGTGAAAATTTCAATGGTGATTAATGATTTATTGTTTAAAAAAAATAATTAGTACAGTTGATGTCACAACTATCACAACAGATCTAAAATAATTCACTTCTTGTAGGAATCAACTGTAAAAATAACAAAGTGAATTCAAAGTTAAGGTTAAAGTTACAGAAATTGAACTTTAACAAATACACTTAGAAAGTTATCGGCATAATAATATGTAGATATTACATTATAAAGAATTAAACTTTAATTCTTGACGCTAACTAGACGCAAAAAGTACTTAATTAGTATAAAGTGAAACCCTGCAAAGCGTCCAATATAAGATTTTCAATCATTGTATACTTTCTATTGTATTTTGAATATACAATAGAAAAAAAAAGTTATATCATTAGTGATTTATTTATTTATTTATTGATCAGCAGACAAATAGATACAGCAATCTGCAGTAACAACTGCAGGCCCTTTTCCCTTTCGATATGGGGACTGTTTTAACAATATATATAAATTAAATACATTTCATTTAAATATCACTGATTTGTTATCATATTTTTCTGATTTGACACTAATATCGACTAAATTTTAAAGATTGAAAAAAACCTTTCATAGAGTTCATAGATTAATTACCTAGAGGTTAGTTACAGCCGTAACAGTTAGTTTAACAACCATCTGTAAACCGATTGAATTAAAAAATATAGTGATATCTAAAGTACACTTCAGAATTGAGATAAAGTACGGCTCTGTAAAACTGTCATAGATTTGTTCAGAAATTGATAAATATAAAAATTAATGGCACAATATGGTAGATAAGTATTACAAAGCGTCTACAGCTGTTTCCTAAAGGCAATTGTAGGATCTGCCTATAATATATTTTGAAGATATTAAGTATATTTCTCGTGATTGCCAGGGTCTGGTTAGAACTAGTTTCAGTCAGTTTTATAGAATTTAATGTTTTTTATGTTACTTATAGTTTTACCTATATGTACCCAATAATATTTTATAATTTATGTGCTGTATTATATTTTATTTTTGTAGTTGCATTTATTAGAATGTCTTATGAATATTAGAATGATCCTATTATTATTCTTATTTAACAACTGTCACAGATCTGAAATGCCTGGCGAATTACTAACTTTTTATTCAGCACACCCAAGCGAACCTAAGAATTTTTTTTTCAATTAGTAATCTTTCGTATGTGTTGTATAACACTACACATGTTAGAAAAGTGTTTTTTTTTTTATGTATAAATTGACTGTGTAATGAAAAATTTGGCGCAAGATTTTATAAATACGGTTCAAGATTTTCTCAAGTTTTTTCTTTTAATTTTAGGTACATTAGTTTATATTTAGGTACATCCTTAAGGTCATAATCTTATTACATTTTACAATAAATTATTACTACATTTAAACGGTTCTTAAAAAGCAAGACCCGTGTGGGTTTATAGGAATCAATATTTCTGCTCCCCTATGTTTTTATTTTATCCCACTAAATCGTAGGGTTTCAGCCTTTTCAGCCTTCTTATACCTTCTGTTCTATTCAATATCTCAATCGCCTTTGAATTGATGTGTCTAACAAATCTGTGTTCGTGCTTCAGAACATGGTTGCTAATGTCTTCATTGATTGTTTTTACCTTGAAATCTCTGTGGATATCATCATTTGAATCATACAGGTATGCGTTTGTTATAGTTCTAAGGAATTTATTTTAACAGCGTTGTGTAAGTAATAAGTTAGAATTCTTAGTGCAACCCAGCTGGCTGCCATTAGTCCAAATGGGCTTAGTTATACTATTATATATTTCAAGATTGGAGTACAGGCTTAGTTTGAACTGTCTTCCTATTAACTAATACATATCCCTTGACTTTTGCTTTAATTGTATTGCTTTTTGTCTGACATGAAGTTTCCAGTTGAGGCGCAAATCAAGGTGTATTTCAAGGTATTTTACTGTTTCTGCCTTTGGAACTTGTATGTTATTTATATACATGCAAAGTTGAGGTAATTTCCGCTTTAGTGCGTAGGTGATATGAACTGATTTTCGCTCGTTCACTTTTATTTTTCAATTTTGTGTCAATTTACTGATTTTGTCTACCTCTATTTGGAGTTGCTCAACTGCTTGGCGCTCCGATGTGTTTGCCATGTCAATATTTGGTGTTGTTGGAATATCGTAAGTAGTATATAGCAAGTATAAGATAGGTCCTAAGACGCTGCCTTGTGGAACACCTGCTAAGATTTGATAAAAATTGGATGTTGCTTCTCCGTGTGTTATTCTGAATTTCCTGTTGGATATGTAATATATGGCAATAATAATGTAAATTTATTTCGTTATAAAAGTTTTTAATACCTTCTCCGTGTAAAATTTAATGTAAATATAATACAAAAATTGTTTGGAAGTGGTTACTTTTAATTTAATAAAACTTTGTGTTTTACATAAAAAGTTCAAATTTCAAAAATTTGTATAAGCATGAAATTGATTCAAAATTTTCATTTTAAATTTGTTATTGATTCTATAAATTGTTTTTATTTATTTTTAAAAGCTATTATCAAAAATAAAGCAATTAGTACTTCTGAATGTTGTTGGTGATTGATACCAGCTAAATAAATCAAAAATGTAAAGTTATATACACTTTGATCTCAATTTATAATTGTATAGAATTTTTGAAATATAATTTCAAATTATTTAATTATTTATTTTGTTGTTATTTGGTATTTTAAATTTGGTCACAATCTAAAAATTATTTACCACAAAATTTAGTTATAATGTATTTACATTTCTAATTAGTAATTATTTTTCTAGTTTTGTTATATTTTTTTGTTTTTTTACTTTGTGCGTCAATTTGTTTGCAAAATTATAGCTTTATTTAATTATATATATTTAGTTTTAAAAATGTTTTTTATTCTATTGTGACATGTCAATTACATTATTTTGATGAAATTTAAGAATTGAAAATTTTATGGGTTTGGTCGGTGTTTACATATTGTATACTGTAAAAAACGAAAAATTAAGAAAAGTTAAGATATTTTACTGCCTATATAATACCCATCGAATTTCCCATCACTAATATATCATCATATTTAATCTGTAAATTGAGAAAAATACGGTACAATTATCTCAACCATTTCACAAGCGATTTTTTATTATTATTCTTTTAAGTGATATATATTTAAAAAGAGACGTGGCGAAATCAAATATTTTTTCAAATTTTTTTAATTTTCAATTGGAAATTTCAATTTAAAATTTCAGCACATATACAGAAATATTTTCATTTATCAAATTGCTACAGCTCACTAAAATGTACAGAGTTTCTTCTTTTCTTGCGCAGAATTAAATTTAAATAAAAAAATTTTTTGAAATAAATTATTACATGTGGGGTTGTTGTCAAAGGTAAAAGTATAAGAGAATAAATTGAAATAATGGAAAACTCATAATTAAATTTAGTATAATCTTTTATCAAACTTTCTTGAATTTCGAAAAGCGGGCGAATACTAGTTAATTTTCATTTTGCAAATAACGATATTATGGAAGCAGCTTACTCTATATCATCAGCGCTTGGGACTCAACGTGTATATTATTTTTTACAAAATATATTAAAATATTCAATATATATAAATATATAAAATTAACTTCAATTCAATCTTAAGTACATAGTCATTGTCTAGTAGTATTGTCGTTACAGATACACAGATAGGTAGGTACTTAGTCCAAATTTGATCCATTACATGGTAGTTAGAGCTAATTTCATGAAGTAATTTGATTGGAGACAGCTGAAAATTCTAATACAACTCAATTTTATTAATGGATTGATAGATAAAGTTAAATTTTACTCGATAAATTATTTTGAATGTTAAATATTTTATTATTTCAAAGTTATTTCCATAATTTGTTATACAAAATTTGAAGTTATTAAAAGAAGATTGAAAGCTGTATGAGAGCAATACTGGAGTTAGGGTTTTAAGAAATTTCACATTAAAAAAAACTTTTTTTTTTATAACCACAAAATATTATATATAAAATCTCCCATAAAATCTTAGGACTCTTGCAGTATAACTTTGCTTTCAATTTAAAATAAGGAAAGTCGATCCAATATGACTTTTCATAGAACCCGATCCATTCAACAATCATCTGTTTAAGGTTGGTAAATCCAATATAAACATCCTCATCTCCCTTGCTATTTCAAATTCAGAAATTTACTACGATAATTACTAGTACAATAATAGTCTTCTCCAAGAATATTTTTTTTTTGTTTTTATACATAGTCAAAAGACTAAGTGGGGACATTTTATACTCATAAGTACATTTGACTAGGCTGGGAAATGGTAATTAGTAAAGGAGGAGGGTAAAAGGGCAAATGGAGAATCACAAGGAAGAAGGTGTTAATGTTCGTCTTGAATCTATGTGGGTCATAGTATAGAATTGATCACGTTTTGGAAAACACATAAGATGGAATTTGATTCCACATTCGGGATATTGAACTCATAAACTAACTTCCAAAACTTATTTTCTGTGGTCTAGGGATTTCTACGGCGTAGGGCATGTTTCCCTTTGTGTTTCACGAGTGAACCGTTTAATCATTTCGCGTTCACTATTTTTTTATATGATCTACTCAGAAACACACTTGTTATAACTTTTGTAGTTTTAAAGATATTTTAATTCGGAAAGCAGCAATGTGTTCAAAATTAAATAAAAAATTGCAGAAAATAAAAAAAAAAATTGTAATGCTATAACATTAATTTTTCTGGGACGAATTTTTCTTAGTGGACGACGGATCTTTAGTGTTTCCACTGTTTTTCAATGCTATATACCAGTCATTTGCTTATGGACCTAAAAAAATTTGAATGATATAGCAGTCATTTGCGTGAAAGGGTTAAGTGGAGGTAACACATATCTAATTTTCTATGAGGATGTGTCCCTACTTACGAGATATCTATAAAAAAGGTAGAGCTCCGACTATACGACGATGTCCAAAAGTAGCGGGATGAGCAATGACATTATCAGTGATAAGACGAATTGCTGAATAGCCAGCCCATATTTGAGAATCGTACTACATTTTGGGTTGTATGGACACTACATAGAAGGAGAAGTAAACCTTTCAGCGACTAAGAAACCGAAATATTTGAATGAATTTTTTACAACATCGAATATTTGATCATTCCAGATCATTTTTCGATTTAAGTGCATATCTAATATGCTTAAGCTATCAAGCCGCTGAAGTTTATTTTCCTGAAAAGACGAATGATTAAGATAAAAATAAATTTTTCTAGAGATTGTATAGCTTTGAGTTTTCGAAGCGCTAAGTTTGACTCTGTGTTTAAGCCCCAATTAGCTATTCCGACCGACATAGGCTTGCAGTTTTAAAAAATCGAAGAGGGAAGGGAAACATATTGAAAATGTACTAGGAACAAGCCACCGTCTCAAAAAAAAACAACACATACCTACTTATAATTTAACTTCTCTATAAATACGTTAGTGGTCACTGATGGCCTGCATAATAAACAATTATGGAACAAATATATTGAACTAAAAAAAAAAATTTAAATATTACTCAAAGTTTTCTCAGTTTGAATTAAATTTCAAAACTATTCTTAATTTTCTATTATCTTAACGACACCAGAATATTGGATTAAAATATTATAAGCCCTTAAGCTAATTTAAGACTAATAGTTCAATTTAATGGAAATGAATATTAAGTAAATTATAGAACCATAAAATACTTTATTACTCATAAAATTGTTAATAATCTTGTCATCCTTAATAGCTCTAGCACTGAATCTTTCTTTCATAAATAATATTTTCATATATATTTCATTTACTTATTTACATAATATTATGTATATATATTATGCATATATATATAGAGGTAAACATAATAAATGTACTCTAATGCATCACATTAAAATTTACTATATGCATCGATTCATTCATCCATGGAATGGATTATGATATGAACATTATCTTGGTTCAATAAAATTTCATTAATCATAACATTTTCATAAGTCAGAAAAAAACAAAAAAAAATAAAAAAAAGGAATCTAAAATAGTATTAAAATATAGAATAAAAGGATATTTTCTATAAAATGACAAAACTTCGAAAATTATAAAATCAATGTGAATAGATGATGCACCGAAAATGAAGAAACCATGTTTTATGATCACTGCATTTTGGATCATAATAATTTTGAGGTACGTAACTATACCTATAATGTTAGACGCTGAAGATTTTCAGTTTAATGATGTAATTTTAGATATTTAAGTTGTAACTCTATAGTTTTAATAATATAGCTTAACAATACTGATGTAATAGAGTTTGTGCAAGTGAAATAAAGTTTTATAATTAGAAATTGTGTTATGCGTTAGTTTACAGTATTGTTCAAATTTTATTGTAGGATTGTTAATATTGGTTTGATTGTTTTTAGATCCTATTAATTTTATTAAATTATAAATCCTTTATTATTATTCCAAGTATTTCAATGAATCTTTGGAGTGAACGGGATAGAAGTTCTTCTGGTCTTCTGATATTTTAATACTTCCCTATCAAACAAAATGTGTTGTACCGTATGCTCTACTTCATCACATAGTTTTGCAACTGCAGCCTATCTAGATGTTTATTCACTTGACAACAAAATGTAGAGAAGCTAGTTTTGAGTCAAACTTCTTCCCTTTCTATTTGCATTAGCTCCGTAAAAAGTTGTTTTTGAGCGTGCAGACATGAAAGGTCGTCGGTATCCCTCTTTGGGTAATTGTATTTTCTGACTATAACAAACTGTTAATTACTCTGTTAGCTATCTAGCATACTACTTAAAGCATGTTCTCTGAGTGTAATCATTAAATTAAGAGTTCTAAGAGAACCAGATGTCCACTTGGGATACCCATTTTTGGCTGCGGTGACAATGGGATCAATCTCTACTCATCTATTTATGGTGCTATTAAAACTACAAAGAATGTATCTAGAATAGTCAGACGAAATCTGCATTAAAACTATTAGCCTCTATGTATCATTTTGCTTAGGAATTGGTAAATATCATTTAGCACATCCAATTATATATTAAACAAATAATAATTATTAAATTTGAATATTTAAAAAAAAAAAATTAAACCGAAACTAAAATACAGTAAGTTTTCAGAATTCTCTCATTTTTTAATTATTTTCTGGTCACAGAACATTGATTGTATTTAAAAGCTACAAAGTGGTAGTAATTACAAATGTCTTGATAAATTTTTATATTCAAACGTGCTGTAAACCTTGTGATTGGTTATCGCAACTGAGATATCGTTAATGGAAATCTACTTTTTTCTTAGAAATAGAATTGAAGATCTTTCCAATAAATTATAATTTAAAAAAAAAACGATTCATGTGCTCTCAGCGGAGATTTTTGATAATCAAGAAACTAAAATTTCTAAAAATAATACGACTTGTTAAATATGGGGAGGTTTCTGAATTGAATTTCAAATTCAGGTCTCTTTATCCTAAATAACGCAGTAAAAAAAAGGGAATTGGCACATGAATCTACAATTAGGACCAAGTCAGACAAAACATGTAATATTACAAAAATAATTTTCTGAATAAGGTAAGTATATATCATACTGCAGACATGCGTTAGTAGAGATCTTGTGTAGAGAAAGAATTCGTTGTTGGTTAGATTTGGTGAGTCGTTCAACATTAACAGACTGATATGAAAAAGAAAGTATAGTTTAATAATCCCGGTTATAGATTTTGATATAAATAATTTGATAGAGACCGGAACGGTATCCCACTCTCTAATACGGATGACCAATGCCAGAGATGGAAAGAATACTTTCAGGAAACAAGCAACATCAACAACATCCCAATAAATAGTTTCCGAGGTAGTCCGAGTAGTCCAGAACTGAATATCCACACTGAACCACCAAGCTTACAAGAGATTAAAGAGGGCATAATAACGCTAAAACGCAACAGGGCTGCAGGTATAGATGAACTTCCATCAGAATTGCTACAAGCAGACCCGGAATTAGCCGCTGAATTATTAGAAACTCACATCACGAAAGCCTGGGAGGAAGAAAGACTACCTAAATCCTGGAAAAAGGGCCTGATTGTAAAACTTCCCAAAAAAGGAGACCTAAAAAGCTGTAATAATTGGAGAGGTATAACACTGCTGAACATCATATATAAAGTTTTCGCAACCATACTGAATCGGAGAATACAGCCTAAAGTTGAACAAAATAGAAGGGACGAACAGGCAGGATTTCGTCCAGAAAGGAGTTGCACAGATCACACCAACACACTACGGCTGATCATAGAACAATCTGTAGAATTGCGCTCTCCGCTATATCTCTTGTTCATCGATTTCAAGAAGGCTTTCGACACGGTTCAACGTATTGCGATATGGAATGCATTAAGAAGAAAAAGAATTCCCGAAAAATTAATAAGATTGTCTGAAGCTTTGTATGAAGATGCAGAATTAGCAGTTCTCCACTGCGGACAAATAAGCGACACATTCACCACAAATTCTGGAGTAAGGCAAGGATGTCCACTGTCACCACTTCTATTCACGCTGGTAATAGATGAAATAATGAAAGAAACGGGTTCTTCCGCAAGAGGTATAAGGTGGGATCTCTCAAGGACACTTGAGGACCTTGACTATGCGGATGATATATGTCTGCTAGCGCATAGATTCTGCGACATTCAACATAAAGCAGACCTACTTCAGCAAGCAGCGCGCAGAGTCGGGCTAGAAATTAACATAGATAAAACCAAGGCCATGAGGATAAATAACACCAACACAAATACCATAACCATAGAAGGTCAAACAGTCGAATATGTGGAAAGCTTCTCTTACCTAGGTAACATTCTAACAACAAACGGAGGTACAGAAGCAGATGTCAACAACAGACTACGTAAGGCCAGAGCTGCGTTCGGTGAACTAAGTCCAATATGGAAGAATGGCCAAATAACTAGAAAAACAAAGATTAGAATATTCAAAGCATGTGTAATGTCAACACTTATATATGGCAGTGAAACTTGGATGACGACAAATAACATCAGTCAAAAACTGCAAGTATTTGCGAACAAATGCCAAAGAAGAATATGCAGAATATTCTGGCCAAACACCATCAGCAATAAGGACTATGGCAGATAACAGGTGAAGAACCGATAATGCATCAAATTAAGCGCAGAAAATGGAGATGGATAGGACACACTCTAAGAAAACCATCAAATAATATAACAAGAATGGCCCTAGAATGGAATCCACAAGGGAGCAGAAGGCGAGGAAGACCCAACAACACCTGGCGTCGGACTTCTGAGGTAATCAGATATGGACGAACTTGGGAGGAGATAAAGACCATTGCGTACAATAGAGAACAATGGAGGAGGCAAGCTGATGCCCTATGCTCCCACGAGGAGTAACAGGAAAAAAAAAAAAAAAAAAAAAAAAAAATTTGATATAAAATTTTTCATATATAAATTTTGAATGGGTTCAAAATAGTGCGTTCATGATATCAATTTGCGTTATCAATTGTATAAATATAATAGAAATATAATTGATAAATGCCCTCAAATAATGGAAAAATATAAAGAGTTCAATCCAATAATTAAGAAACATAATGTATGGAATGTTAAAAATGTTAACATATACGCACAGATTTAAGTATACCTACGATCGATGTGATCATTAATTAAAGTTGGATTATAAGATTTGTAAACAAATTGTTAGTTTCTATATAAAAGAAAAATACTGTAAAAAGAATAAAAAAAAAATATATCATAACAAAGCTTTGATCTGCCATCAAATGTTTCAAGCTATTCAAACGTCCCAAAACATAGTATTATGAAATATTGTCAAAGCTCCTTCGTATGTTCTCGTAATGATGATATTCATAGAGATCTTAGGATCCGTATCATAAGATCCGCAATAAATGTCTGTATGCCACAAAAGTAGTTTTACTCAGTATATGTCATTGCCAGAGTCGTTGTTTTAAGCTTAGCTGACACTCAACATTTTGCTAAATGACTAAAACGAGCGACACCGTTCGTGCTACGTTAGGCTAAAATCTTTTATCTCGAATTAGATTTTATTATGAAATTATAGAGTAAAAATTATATTAACGGAATTAATATAAAATATTAGTTTTAATTTTAACAAAAGGATAACTAGAAGATTCTATTAAAAAAATTCAATAACAGAAACTCGGGCATTGAATCACGTATTATTTTGTTGAATTCCCAAAATACTTTACATGAAATAAACTTTCAATATTTAATTTTATTAAATAATAATTATTTTATTGCAAACTTTGATCAGCTGATGTATTTGTTGTATAATTAGTGCTTGCATCATGATTGACTATAACTATTATTTACAGTGATGATGCAATTAATTAGTGTACTTCTATTTTCAGTGCCTAAATTACTATGCCACGCTACTGATCAATATAATTTTCGAACCGGATTTCAATGAAAAATTTAGAAAACAAGATTAATGATATATAGCCAATAGCGATTATATGGAAGTCTTCTAAATTTTTTTTTATTTTTATAATTTTTTTCTTTTACTTCTAAATTCTTTATAAAGTTTTGGCTACGAGAAGATTGATTTTTCAGTTTAAAGGTGCATTTATTTTTATTAGAAATGAAAATGAAAAATTGAATGGTGTTGTTGTTTTTTTGTGTTTGTAAATTTTAAAATAAATTGCTTTTTGATAGTAGACTGTTCATAAAATGTATATATGCAGTGTCAGACTACAATATAAGAAATATAAGATATAAAATCATAATCTACAGATGTCAGTTTTAACTTTTTCGATTATTTTATAATCACGTTCAACAATATTAGCATTATTTCCAATTCATTTTGTTTATGTGAATATCTGCGGCTTTATTCAACTAACATTTCTTTTGATAGTCTTAAAATTTGGTGTAATATCCTTTTTGTACAGTATTCATTTCCTTTTTTTTGTGTTTTTATTTGCAGGTAAACAATAATTTGAGTTTTTAGATGAAGTGATTTGCTTACTGCAGTAGATTCTGGTAATGGATGGGACCACCATCATGTTATGTTGTTTTTTCGAAGCAGTGTTTTGATTTGAATTTTGCATAGTTCTACTAAGTTTCAAAATGAGAATAAAATAAAATATATGCTGTCGACAAATAAAATGTCCTCACAAGTTCAGCAGTTTATCTACCTTGGAACCAACATCAACTCCACCAGTAACATCGATGTTGAAGAAAGGCGAAGAATTACCCTAGTAAACCGTTACTACTCCGGTTTGTCCAAACAACTGGGTTCAAAGCTCCTATCCCAAAATACCAAGACACAATCATACAAAAAATTCTTCCTTCCGGTGCTGCTATATGGTTCTGAATCGTGGACATTACATAGAAAAATTCTTCGTCGCATTTATGGTCCTGTGTCTGACGAAGGGGTTTGGAGCAGCAGATTTAATGCCGAAATATACCAGCTGTTCAACGACATGGACCCAACTAGGATCAGCTGGAGTATTTTCATCCATATGTAGAGCATATGGATGAAAATACTCCAGCTAGGAAACTCTTCGAATCTAAGCCCCAGAAAAAACTTCAAATAACCAACTGGAGAGATTCTCTTCGTGACCGAAGTCAGTGGATTATAAATTTACGTCAGGCCCAGGACCTTCAAGGTCTGTAGCACCCGACAAGTAAGTAAGTTGTTCGTACTTGAATGTGTTGTTTTATTTGATATTATAAGAACGTGTATATGTTTAAATAAGGGCCTGCTGAAGTTACAATAATGATTAGGTTATGATTAGGTGTAGAGGTTGCTCTTTCGAGTAAAGAGAATTCATATTGACTAACGCCAGTGGAGTCATTCAAAATTTCAAATGGTTTGGTAAGACGTTTCACTCTCCTTTTAATATCATTAATTCTGTACAAATCTTTAAATCTTCGAGGCTATTATTACTTTAAATAACCGTTGTTATAGCGGAGAAGTAAATAAATAAAAATAAATTAAATAACAATCAATAATTAATATATTTTTTTATGTTCTTGACAGTAACTTAGGTAGAATTACCATTTCGTGTTGGTCAAAGCAAATTTTTTACTACATATTTTAATTCAATGTTTTTTGAGTGTTTATTAAATTTCCGACTTGAAAACTCATTGAATGTGGAAAACTACTACAATTTATTGTCAAGAACTAAACTTTCTTAAAAAGAGCATTGTCCCATCTTATTTAAGTTCTTGTAACAGATTATACTCTCAATTATTTTTAGTCATTCATTTTATCCCAATGACATAGCTAGGATATTGCAGCAGGTCGAAAGAACCATAACACATTTTTTTTTAGTTTCGTCGGGAATCGCACCTGGGCCCTTTCGGTTCCAGGCAGGTGTTCTACCTACCGTTATATCTACTAGATTCGGACGCTCTGTCTCCGCCACCCAGCAAGTTAGTATAGCATATAATAGAAAATTCAATAATATACTAGGATAATTGAAATTTTGCTTTTTTCTGAATGTTTTCTTTATTTTTTTAAAAATTTAAAAAACTTTCATGATCATGTTTTAGAATTTTGAATTTTATGGAACTTTAATTTTAGGATATCTGACTACACCCACCTAGTACTTCTACTAATTCTCTAAAAATTTGATTTCGGTGTTTCAGTTTTTTATGATTCGACGACTAGAAATAACCATTGCCTATAATATTCAACAAAAATTCTTTTCATTAGATGGGACTTTAAAAGCTCGGGTTAGATTGAATTTCAAAAATTTAATAATAAATTGATGAAAAACTTTTTAGGATTTAAGCCATGTTTGAGATACTTTATTTTTTTGATCATGCAAAATTGGACAAAAAAATAACAGAAGACTAAGGGCTTCAGAGCCTCACAAACTTAAAGTCTTCTCAACAGAATTTTGTATGGAATAGATCTAATTACACCACTGAATCATATGTGATTCTATACTCATAATTCTTTCTGTATAATGCAGTTCATAAATTTATTCTTCCTTAATGCAATCCGAAATGCTAAATGTAACTTTGTCTGTGCGCGAAATTGAACGAAAAATGACGAATTAAATGGAAAAGAAAAACTCTTTACTCTTTTATTATCCTTTCAAGGTCCTGAGTTGAAGAATTTTATAAAAAAACAGAATGTGAACTACGAAAATTCGGTATGAATTTGAAAAAATATAGAATTAGTTTTTTAAATGAGTCCTTTAGCACTAATGTCGATATTAAAGGCTGTTAGATCCTATTATAACTCTTCTTTTATTTTATTTCATTAATGGACTAGTATGGTCTGATAGTTTATAAATTGAAATAATTTAACTTTGATTAGACATTATTTCATTACAGTCAAGATAAAAGGACATTTTGTTTTTATGATTAAATTTTACCATTATTAATATGGTTAATTTCCTTCCAAGATGTTACTTTGCAAAACTCGAATAGTCTAAACATCTTAGGTATGCACATAAATAAAAAAATTGCTTGGAATGATCAGATTTTTGATATTAGGAAAGGAGCTGCCAAGTGTTTGTGCTATTTAAGAAGTTGTAAAGCTCTCTTCTCACCTTTGGAACTCCTTAATATCTATAAAATATTTATACGACCCAAGATGAAATACAATTCTCACATTTGGGCTGGCGTTCTCATTTTAGCCTTAGGCTACCTTGACTGAGTTCAAAATCGCGCCATTCGTCTCATAGGCGACCCAAATGTAACTTCATCTTTAACTTCTCTTGGACATTCTCGTACAGTAGGCGCAGTTTCTCTGTTTTATAGATACCTCGTAGGTGTGGACACATGCACAGTAGAAATCGCAAAGCACTACTCACTCCTCTAAAACAGTTCCAAAGCGAAACAAGAGGAGCGGCAAATACCCACCCCTACACAGTGGAAATCCCAAGATTGTAAAAAAACTGTTATATGAACTCAATTTTAGTCCGCGCGTCGCGAATATGGAATCACATCCCTCGACGTGTTTCCACAACCAAATAATAACAGAACAGCTAGTAGTTATAGTCTCCAAAGGTTCAAGTCAAATATTAACATTTTTTTGCTTGCACTACCTGTTAATTTTTACCACACTTTTCTTCTTATCCTTCCTTCTCTATCCCAAACCAAATATCAAGTCATATTTTTTATTATTCGTTGCAATGCAGTAGATTCCAGTTAGATTTAATGTCGACTAATTAAACCCAAATAATTATTCCAATTCCTAAGTATTCATTTTTAAACGGCAATACATTTGTTATCCTAAATTGTTTGTTTTCGAAAGTAGGAATTTTATTTATTTTTTTTTTAAATTTAAAGCAATTCGATGATTAGTGAGCCATTATTCAATTAAATATAGATAATGTCGTATATGAATAAAAGTGTGGCTCCATTTACTCCTACTTCTTCTTTTATAGAATTAGTTTATGTTATTCCTAGTATTTCATTGAATCTGGAAACAATATATTTAGTTAATTAAATATAAGTTCTTCTAATTAAATAAATCACTTTCTTAGGTTTAAAAAATCTTTTGTTTGTCATTGTTTATTTAATTTTCTATTCTTATACAATTAAATTCCAAAGCACCACCATCTTATAAAGGTAAAAACTTCCATTTTATAATAAAAAATTAAATAAATTTTTCTATTTTTCTAAAAATAACATAAATGGATATTTTTAACGATCCTCATAGTTATTACGTATATTTTCTCATACACACTCATGTGAATATGTAAAAAAAAATTTACAAGAATTTTGAATTTCAAAACCCCCTAATTTGAAATATCTCCAAATAAATATGGTTTTCTTTTATGTTTCATATTACTTACACTGAATACTCGACAAGGATGTTATTTTTGAAAAATAATGCTGTAAAATCTTACACCTTCAAAAATTTTATTTGAAAGAAAGCGTTTTATACCACACCGCAATATACCATTTGGTTTTTATGTAGAATTTGGAAAAAAAAGACAAAATCAAAAAAATTATGGGATATAAACCAAAAAATCTGGATTCGAAATATTTTGGTTTTAATGTGTCAAATATAAACATATTTAAAAATAAAGGATTTACAGTAACTTTTTAAAATTTAGTTAGTAGGTAATTAAAATATAGGGACAAAAATATGATAATGAATTAAAAGAAATCATTTATTCAAAAGTTAAAATACAGTCAAAGGTTATTCGTAAGCCAACAAGTATAGTGAAGATGCAAAAAAATATTATTTTTAAATCACCGTTGCAATCACTGTTACTGGTAATTTTAAATAACAGTGAAAAATAATTGGTCTTAAAATAACAGTTGCTACTTTTTAGTAAATTAACTAATAATCATTATTGACAATCAGATTGTGTATATCGCTTTAAATAAAAAAATAATTTAATTTATATTCAATAATATATTTGCGGCCACAATAAAGTAGCTTAAATCGACATAAGACAAAATTGAGATTTTATCACCATTTAATCAAATACTTCCTATTCTATTCTTCTGATATATATACAAAAATAGCTTCAAAATAACAGTTCTTATGAGAAAAAACTAGTAGCTATCACTAGTTTCATTTTGAAACATTTAAAATTTAAAAAAAAAATAGCGTAAGTAGGATAAATTTTAGCTTCAAATGGAACAATATTGTTGGAATTAAGATAATTTGCACATTCCGAAAAAATTGCAAGTTCGAAAAATACTAATTTGTTGATTTCTGCGAAAAACAAAATTTCTTAATGTCTCTTAGTAAATAGTAAATTTTTTATTATATTCTTTTTTTATTTAATTTACACTTTTTCCACTTTTCTCATCCAATTCAAAAATTTAAAATATTTTATTTACATCCAATAATTTTTTATTTGGCTTTTAGAATCTTTAATTTAATTTCCTTTATAGAAAAAAAAATTAAAACACTCTTAAATGGGGCAAAGTTCACAAACGACTGTACTTAGACTTACTATACAAATTAAAACCGTTAGTTTATTTTATGCACGTGCATTATTTCGTTATATGTATTTATAATATTATTTGAAACTAATATTTCAGCAAATTTAAATCATGAAAAAATTGTCTTTTTTTGTCAGCATATTGACGTTCGGGAGCACATTATTTAATTACGAATACTACTACGAAAGTACTTTTGAGCATTCGTGTCGATTTTTTCATTTTTCCGATTGATTCGTTATTCTTTTTTTATTTTTTCATTAAAAAGTAACCGTCATATTTACGGTTGTAAAACTGTTAGAACGGTTACGATTCTATTTTTCTGTTGGGAAATTTACTATTATTAAATACTCTTTCATTTTAAACAAAATCTAGCATTTTCCAAAATTTAGAATATTTTAAATAAATTAAAAAGAAGAAGTATAATTTAAGAGCGATGCGAAAATACTATAATGAAATGCAATTTGATGTTATTTCCATTAAAGAAAAGTCTGAAGAATAGAAAAGCGTATATATATATATATATTGATTTTTTTATTTTTTTTTATTTTTTCTTTAAAATAACAACTAGGTAGTGTTTTAAAATCACTGCTAATAACAAGAACAATAGCTGATTATATTTTCAATTTTTGCCAAAAAGAACAGTACATACATGTATCTATTATTTCTTTTACTATCCCTAGAAACAAGAGTAGCACTGTTCCCAAATAGTATTGATAATTTAATTTTATGTAACTCACCATTAAGTCAAAAAATTTTGTACAAGAAACTCCATAATTGTGTTGGAACTTATTTGATTGCCATTTCATGTCAATGTTTTGTTGTTCATCTCTGAGAAAAACGTAATTGATTTTGAATTTAAAATTATTTTTTTTAACAGTAGTTTGGTTTGGTTAGGTAGAAGAAATGTAATTTTGTTAATACTTTTTGATGAGTACCTAAGAAGAGGCAGACTGCAGAATAAATATGCCGGTAGACTGTAAACAAATTTAAGTAATAGAGAAGAGATAAAGTATAGAATAAATGCCAATTTTATTTTATGAATTTATGTTTCTAGTGGTTTGCATAACAATAATATTGTTTTTATCTCTAATACTATTTTAAAAAAAATCAAATTATTCATTGAAAAATAACAAATAACATATATATTATTGAGCAATAACAGTAATCCGTTTTTTTCTTTAGTAATAGATAGTTCTTGTTATTTAGGAATAACGACAAGGAAAACATCAATCTTCCTTGTTTATCGTACCATCTCTAGCAACAATTCCTGTTTTCCAAATATTTTTTTTTTACATTTAAATATTTATAATAAACATATATACTATGCATTTAATGACTTAACTTTAATATCTTTTCATTCAACTGAACCAAATACAAAAAATATTGTTCAAATAATTTCGGTTCTTACTATTTAAAGTATCTGAAATACACCAACATAAAAATAATTCAAATTCCATATTATATTATTCATTCTATGAATTGTCATCGGGCTGAATTCATCTTTATATTATCTTCGCAATTAAATAAACAAAAACTTTTATACAGTCAGGGTGAAAAATAATTAAACAAATTTGAAATATCTTTATATTTACGGTACGTCAGAAATAAGGAATAGTGTCATCATTCCAAAAAAAAAAAAAAATCAAAACACAATTCTCTAAAAAAAAAATTTCAAAAATCAAAATTCCAAAACCAAAACATTTTATTAGCTAGTAAAACCCCCTTAGTTAAGATTGATTTTCCCGTAAATAATTTTGCATAATTTAAGTGAGATATCGCAATATATATATATAATCGAAATTTGAAGCTTGCTCTATTAAATATTTTTAGAGAAATTAAAACACTGATCACAGTAACGAAGATGATGAAGAACTTATTATTATTATCAAATATAAATACGAAAGTATTACAAAATAATATAAGAAATAATTAATATTAATTTTTGTCTCGATAACGTTTCACCAAGGAAATTCGGCAGTGAGTAGACTAATTAAATATTGGATGAGATGAGACAAATAAAAATATGCCCTTAGTTCTCTATAATATCTTGTTATCTGGTGTTTTTCCTATGAGAATATTTTTTAGCAAATTTTTAGTGAATTTTTAAAGTTAGGGAAGCAAGATTTACCACCATAGCAATATTAGGAATAATTTGTTTTGGCTGGTCAACACTTTGCTTTTAAAAGTAAACATTCATTTAAACTTAAATATTACATTGGTCAATTTAGAAGGACCAGAGAAATTTTTTAATAGGTAATTTATTTTTTGGGTAATTTTAATTGTTCTGACGACTTTAAACAATACTTAGTTCTAATTAGTAAAAGTTTTGCATTTTGTTGATTTTATGATGCTTTGCTATTTGATTCTTGTATTGATTCTTTCCTATATTGGTTCAGAACTTGGATATGTTTTTCTATAAATGATTTATTTGCAAAATGTGTGTTATGATTTATTTGCATAATGGTAATTTTTTGCGGTAATATTTTGAAAAACTTCACATTTAAATGTTTGGGTTTCTGCCACTGCTTTTTGCTGTAATTCACCGAGGGGGAAAGTTTTATATACATTGTTAGCGTAATATAATATTAGATATGCATTTGGATTATTTAGTATATAAAAAAATGTTCCTTAAATTCACTGTATAGTAAGAAATAGAAATACCTTAGCTCCATAAATATCGACTCCATAGCTCGCAATAGATATATAAATATTTCCAGGAATACACATTACCTGATTCTGTAATTGACATCAGAAAAATAATAGCGTTTATCAAGAACATTAACCTACAATTCTGAGATAAACGGGTATTAGTACAATAGTAACTCCCAATTAAAAAAAAAAGACAGAAATATAAAAAATGTTTAGAAACATATTAAAGTTTTTTTTTATATTATTTACGTTAATTTACAATATATTTGTTTGAATCCAACATTGCTCAAGGTTTTTAATCATAAATTATGTAGATTAAAATATGTGTCCGATTTTTTCTATGCCTCCTCTCTTGTTTTTCCTGTTATTCGAACTATTGTACTTGACAGTTGCTGTACCAGCAGAGATCAAGACAGTTGCTGTACCAGCAGAGGTCAACATGTTAAATTGAGAGTACGCAAATAAGGTGGAAGAGGTTAAACGACATGAACTGGATATAATTTTTCAATGAGCACATAAAATAAATAAGAAAAAATTCATATTGGTTTGAAAATTTAACGTTAACTGTATTAGAATGAATGTTGCTTATACTGCAGTTTTTTGAGATTAGTGTCCCCGAAATGTCTCCCGGATATTTTTTTTTCATATTTTGACGTCCGTACATATTAGATTTATCGACTCAAAACTTCAAAATTCTATTTGAATTTTTATATTAATGGGTTAATCCCAACTATTAATTTATCCAATATAACCGCCTTAGGGAAGCTTTTTATACATGAAAAAAGTGTAATTTTATGACACAGGATCGTTAAGTAATTTTTATGTTGTATTAGTAGCCTAAATAGTTTTTCATGCTTTAAATAATCCACGTCGAGAATGTTCACTAACTTTTGATACTCGCTATTATTACATAAATTTAATTATATATAATAATATATACAACCATACATAAATAATTGTACACAAACACATAAGCATTTATATTAAAAAATTTTTTTTTGTGTGGTTGTCAAATTCTTGAAATATTTTCCTTATAGGTATTTTATAGGCATACGTAACGTGTAATAAATATAAAACAAAAGGTGTTAAACATCCTTCGCATCCTAAATATTTAGAGGTACGGCGTATAAATAATACAATCATATGTATACCTTATTAAAATAATATATATATATATATATATATATATATATAAATATACATATATTTACATATCATTTTTGTATTAGTTAATATTACAAAATATTTCTAAGCTTCTGTGCGCTAATAAAAATAACAAAAAAATTTAAAGAGTCTTGGTAATTTTTTTATAGGTTTTAAAAATAGATTTTCATTAAATAGAATTTTTTCGACAGTATTGTTATGTTTTGTTATTTAATTTAACTAAAAATAATATTCAATTACATTAATAAGTAACTAAAATATGTAGAATATAACCCATATCACAGGTTTATATTATAAAATCCGTTAAATATAAATTATTTAAACATTTTAATTATTTTTTACATAATACTAAAGAATGTACAGTTTTGATTTGAACAACTTCGGTTAAAAATTGGGTCTATTTTTCCTATTTTTAATTTTTTAATTTTGATAGATTCATTGTCTATGGTCATCATAAATCTAACGTTAATAAAACACTAGGGTCTTACTTATAAATGCACTAAAGATTTGCAGTTTACACTAATTTCCCGTTGGAGTTTTTTGGACTAATTTTTCCAGTGAGATAAAGATAGATATCAAATGAATGCACACTATGCTATATCTGCTGTCTTTTAAATTCAAATCTTATCACTGATAAAGCAAAAATAAAAGCTAATAATCGAAATATTCTCGAATAAATAGATAGACCTCGGGAAATATTAAAATCATCCCGTTAAGTCACTGTGACCATACATAGACTGCCAAAATAAAAAGGTAAATTAAGAAATTATTTTTTCGACAAAATTAGCTATTGATGAGTACGACTATATTAGCACATTATAACATATTATACTATTCCATATATATTTACAACTTCTAAAATAATATTTTTATATTTATTTTTACCATAACAGTTAAGTACTATTCAAGGTCTATCAAGGTTTTGAAAAATTCCCAACTCAAAATCGCCAAATTCAAAATCTCCAATCAAAAGAACTGGGGGCGACTGCCTTTGACTTTAAAAATACTATTCGACTTTTTTAAATATTTTTTACTAAAACCTTGCTCTTTGCAGTTCTGTTTGGAGATTATAATCCTAGAGATTTTGAATTTGGAGATTTTCAATTGCGGGTATTTTGAATTTCTCGATTTTGTAATTAGAAACCAACAAAATGTTTGGAACATCAGAGTACTAACTTATACCGTAAAAGCCAATTTCACATTCGTCTCAATCAGCAATATTACCATTAAGCGAAATTTAAGATGTGAGTGGTGATTCAGATTATAATGTTTTAATTCAAGAACGGAAAATTCTTACATTAACTATAAGACTAATAAGTTCAAAGAAAGTCGAGAGAGTTATAAAACTACTAGAATGTCTGCTTGAACATTCATACCCCCCAAATACCGGTTTGACAGAAGTGCTTCACAACGATAAATTCTCTCTCCAACTCTATTTGATATTTTATCAACGATGTCCTTTATTCAAATTTCAATCCTATATCAATTGTTTATTAGACGATATAACTCTAGTAGGGTCCTTCGATTTTCTTCGGAAAATACATTTTTTCCCGGGATAAATGTAAAAAAGTTGAATTTAACATATCTAAAGCAAAAGTTGTTTCAAAACATTCTTATTTTCAGCCTAATTTTTTAATGACTTCATAATTATTCAAAAATTAAGAGAGTATAATTTTAAATGTTTGTAAATGTAATAAAAAATATAAAATAAATTCAAAATGATTCTAAATAAGAACCAACGAATGACTGAATAAAATGCTGTCTAAAGTCTATTAAAAATTAAAAATTCTATTTTTTATGATATTTTTTGTTGTTTTTCTATTAAATAAAATAAAAAATTTAATTTTCCAAATGCTATAAAATTTATACAAGAATAAAAAAAAAAATTTAAATTTTTGTAATTTAACGATCTAATATTGTGCATTTTATTTTTGTAAATTGAAGAGGAAATATTAAAAAAGATGTAGGATGCTATGGCTAGGGTAACCGTTTTTAAAAAATTTAATTGGTTTTTGAGACAGATTATAAAGAGAGACTTGTACACTTCTTGCCCCGATATAATTTAAGTTGTCCCGATATAATTTAAGGCTAAACTTATTTTTTTTTATTTATTTATTTTTTCTCTACTCAGCTCATACAGAGACAGTACAGGAGTTTAGTAATGCAACAACTATAGAGTTTAGTAATTCAAAGTGTTGTAATTAGGATTTAGGTATTAACTTCCAAACAGTGTAGAAAATATATCAGAGAGTAATAGTAGAGAACTTATTAAAGTCCTCAACCGCACAGATTGGCTTTAATGTCGAGCTTAAATTAATAAATTGAGAGTATAATCTGGTAGCAAATTTGTTCCTGACAATAGCAGTACTTTTTCACACTTAATGAGTTGATAACCAGTAATTTGATAAATAAATGCTCGAAATATTGTAAATATTGTAGTAATCTTACAGTACCGTACTTAGGTGATTCTACCTAAATACTGTCAAGAATATAAAAAATTTTTTTGTTGATTTGTGGTACTAAAAGGGAATAACTTAGTGAAAAAAATTCTTATAAGAAGCTATCTATACTACTATAATGTCGGTGAATTGTAAAACTTCAATGAATCATCCAATTGATAAAATCGAATAGAAAATATTTCAAAACTAGCTTTGTAACTCGTCATAAATGACGGACGCAAAATAAATCCTAGTTTCTTTTTTTCTTTCATTAGATTCTTTATTCCGAAATTACAGTACTTATGTTTATATCACTTTTTAATTTTCTAAAACACATAAAAGAAATATTTTTTTTGTAGTCAAAACTTTGCCAATTTTTTTATTTATTTAATTTTTCGTAGGCTGGTGGGGATCTTCAGAAAGATACAATGAGCCCCGTAGCTTGACACTGTATGTAGGATTCTTACCTACTAAACCACACTCTTCCTTAAAAAAATAATTTTTTTTGAGTGAAGTTAGTTACGCACACAATAATGACAAAAATAAAAGGTATAAGCAGGTATAAGTAGTATAATGTATAATATTATACAATTCAAATATGCTGATACCCATGTATATTATTAATAGATGAATATATTCGTTCAATATATTTTCTCTCTTTTTAATGGAAATTATTTTGATTGCTAGTGTTAGTACTTTTTGAAAATTTCATATATTCATATATTACAAACTACTGCTACATTTTCAATATTTCAGAAACATGAATAATTATTGTTTTTTTTCAAATAATTTAACAACAATACTTTTCTGTGTAATAATAGAATACGGTAATAAAGTAAAGGAAAGTTTAAATTGAAAAAACATTGTTTTTTTTATTAAGATTGATTTTGATTCCTTTTATTTTATTCATACACAAAGATTTTACTAATTTTCTATTTAAAAAAACTATATTGGCCTAACACTAATCTTTTTTTTTTTATATAACAGAAAAAGAAGTACCATACCAACAAATTTGTATAAAATTTTTGTATTTTTGTATGGTATACATACTCGTATTCACTTCCATTTAGTTCTAATTCGTTAGTTGGGTTCCATTTAGCATAAATTATACCGTATTAGCGTTATTGTAGCCTCTGGGAGGGCAAATTTAAAAATGGGATCTTATTTTCATATAAATTTTGTCTTTTGTATAATGTATAGGGATTTTATTTTGTTATATGAATAAACTGTTATTATGGTATTGTGTTATTTTTAAAAAAATATTCAAAATTTTGTATCTAAATTGGTAAAATTTACAAAAAATACAAAAACATTTTCATCAATAATTTTCAATTTAAAAAAAACAATGTTTTATTATCCGACGTAGAAGTAGAGTTAATTATCCTACTCTACTTCTATCAAGTTCTATTGATTGAACAGTGAACCTGAACAGTGAAGGGAACAGCGAACACTTAACTTTGAAAATAAAATAATATTTTTGGAATGGAGCATACAGAACATACAGAATACAAATACAGCAAATAATAAAAAAAAACAAAAAAAAAACAAAAATAATATTTTTTGAGTGAAGTGAGTTACGCACACAATAATGACAAAAATAAAAGGTATAATCAATAAAGTAGTATAATGTATAATATTATACAATACAAATATGCTGATACACATGTATATTATTGTGTATAATTTTAAGTAATAAGAATAACCTTTGAGTGAATTATGTTTTTTTTTGTGTTAAATGCTGTTTGCCTTTTGGTTATTATACTATATTAAACTATTGATTAAATTTCTATTAGTCCTTATTATTATAAATCAAAAAAATTGTTTGTTTTATTTATATTATTATTTTTTATTTTTCCTTATTATTTGCGAAGAACACTAATATTAAATTAAAAAAATATAGTTCATGCAATAAATTTTTCCTGCAAAGATTCAGCATGGTAGACAGGGGTTAAAAAAAAAGCACCAAAGCAATTTGTATATACATGCATTTGTATACATATGCAATTTGTGTATGTGTTGGGGCGTTCCGTCGAACTTACAAACATCCAGATAAATGCAGAATAGAAAATATTTCAAAATGTTGGGTTAAAAATAAAAAAGCCAAACTTCTACGATTGTTAGTCCTGTCCGTAACTCGAAAATTCAAATTATTTCAAAAACATGATGTTTTTAATACAAAAATGGATTAGACCTAATGCATCAGGAAAAATAAGCCTGATTTGAAAACAATTTATTTAAATGCAATTTCAAAAATAGTTTTAAAACTAATATTTCTAAAAATCAGGGTTGTCTCATTTTCTAGAAAACTTTTGTTTGATTCTATAGTTGTCTCTGTGAATGCAAAGTATAGCTTCTGGAAAGGTTAGGCTTATAAGATATCCACATTAGTTTAAAAATGATTTAGAATGATTATAGAATTGACATAACAAAAAATCCATCCAAATGTTTATATGTCTCTAGCTGCTGTCAGTTCTATTTTCCCTCCTATGACCTCAATAGAATCTATAAAGTTTTTATACAACCTAAGATATAGAGCCAACCAATTCCCGTATATAGAGTGATATCTACGATTATATGTTAAGACATTTGGATAAAGGTTAAAACTGGAAATGTTCATACTCTTGAACATCATCTGACTGTCTCTCTGCTCTATTCTTATAACTTTATATAGACTTGACTGCATGTTTAGTAGATATTTAACCCACCTCAAGCGGTTGTCTCAAAAAAGTATGTTCATATCTTTACGTTGTACTGGAACCGTCTAATGATGTAAAACTAGGTTGAAAGCACATCGTTTATTACCAGAACATTGCGAATGCGAAGCTTAATTCGTTGTTATATGTTTATCAAACATAAACAGTTCGTTAATTTTAATCTACACAAATTCAAGTTGAATATATCAACATTCACTTTCGTAATGATTTTAAGAGATCTTAAAAGTAAAAGACTTTAAGGAAATGATCCAGATTCTACACATTAACAGTATAAGAACAAGCAACATAAAATCGAATACAAAACTAGTTACAAATGTAGACATACACAGCCATAATACGAGATCAGCCAGCCATCTAAGACTTATCGCCAGTCACAATTTGAAAGGATTAGAACCTATAATTAATACAGCTTCTTCTGCCTTCAACAAATTACTAGATTCTATGAAAACTTCTGTGTACTTCAAAATTAAAAATAAATCTAAAAAATCTATACATAGAACAATATTGAGCATTTCAAATTAATTTTAGAATATAATTATTTTAATATATAACTGTTGTTGAATCATTATTTTACTTTGAATTTATAAACTAAACTATCTTTTGTAATTTGTTTTTTTTTCTTTTTTTTTTCTTTAATTCCTATAATATATATTATATTTTGAATATATTGGCTTATATTTGTATATGAAGATATTTTTATATTTGCACTGAACTTGATAATTGTTTTGTTTAATTACTTTGACTATATTTAAGTTTTAATTTATATTTGTTACACTCTATATGAGCTTTAAGCTCTCATGAGATTTTATGAAATAAATAAATAAATAAAAATAAAAACTATCCATCTTACTCTCTCTTTCTCAAAATTACATTTTTTTTCTAGCTCAAACATCTGAATCGGTACTTATAAATGAGTTTCTAAACTAATGTCAAAATGTAATATTTCTAAAATAAATTTTTGATTAATTTTCTAAGACTACTAGTCGAATGTTGTAGATTTCGTTCCTGTTTTTCTATTCTTAATACCACAGCATTTCTAGTAATTTGTGATTTGTAGTTGTTGATAATTTGTCATTTGTAGTTGGTCAACAGTGGGTACAATAATTAAATCAACGTAACTTCCTAAATAATTTCATATTTTTAATATTGTCAGTATAGCCAGAAAACTTGTCAATAGGCTTTAAGAAAATTTAGTTGTTATATAAATGATTTTTATTATTAGTTCAGCTTGTCTTTGTCAGTTTGTCGTCTAATGCTTTATTTTTTTTCAACAAAAATTTTATCCAAAATATTGTCTTCAGTAAAAGTTTTCTCATTCTTGAGTTTAATTGAAGCATCTTTTGTTATCGTCAGATCTTTGAGTATATCATTCAGTGTTTGGAAAGTTGGTCCAACATTTTTTGGTTCAATATGAGAAATGATTTGTATCACAATTCGAATAACTAATTATAATTTCCTAGATTATCATGAATTGTAGATTTTTGTAGATGCTTTATTTGTTAATTTTTTTTAAACCAAAATATGGCTTATTTCTCAGGGGCCATTCAATAACAATAAACTTATGTACAGTAAATTGTTGAATAAATTGTCAGGTACAATAAATTGTATTATTAGTCCTTTAGAAGCTACCGCAAGTGTCACTTTTAATTATATTTAAAATTTTCGGCAGTACGATGGTGTTCAAGTATTATATACAAACGAAGTGTGTTATAAAAATTACACATTGTAGTTCTCATATAATAATATTAGGATAGATTAGATATTCACTAGAATTTCCATTTGTATCGAAATTAGCGTCTCAAGCAGGAAAAAAGTGAACTAAGAAAATTTATGACAAACTCAATTTTAATTTTTTTTTATGGCCTTACTTCATTTTGCTACAGCCTTATTTCATTCTTTTATTCTATAATAAAATAACCCGGAAAAAATGAATTTGTTTAAATTAAATTAGATGAGAGACTAAAATAATTGAAAATTTTAAAATTTAGTTGAATTTTATTACAGAATTTTTTAACAGTAAAGTATCATTAAATTTTATTCTGCATTATGAACAGTGATAAAAGGGATATTCATAATGCGAGCTACAACTTGGGCTTGTAAATCCACAATAGATTCATTACAACACTTAAAATGTTTCCATTGTAATAATAAAATTTTTAAAAATATTTGCAGGCCAATTTGTTTTTCTGTCAGGTATGCAACCCGGTTTTGGCAGACGAGGGTTATTTATTGGAAATCGGTGTTTGTAGACAACGAGTAAAAGCAGAGTAAAGTTTTAAAAAATATATAAATAAATTGCAACCTAATTTATTATTCCAACAACGCTGCCGACTCCAAGCCCCTGCTACTTATTTATTGAAATCCTGTTATTGAAGACGGTAAGCTTTTAAGAATTATAATATATTAAATAAATTATAAACAAATTTGCTTTTAAAGGCTAGAAAAATCTAGTCAACTTATTTATTGAAGTTTTTGTAGATGGTCAATCGTGACGGCATGGTTGTAAGAAATATCAATAAATTGTAAGCCAGAGTTATAAGTAATTTGTACGTAATTGTAATAAATTGTAAGTCAGAGTTATAAGTAATTTGTAAGTAATTGTAATAAATTGTAAGCAAGAATAGTTATACGATTCTTAATATGCAAAAGTGATTCTTAGCCTTCGTTACTTCTACCTGGGTGCAATATTTTTTTTTAAGTTCGGGAATTACCAATGTTAACTCAGTTTGTATCAACATTGTTGTATTAACATCAAGGAAAAACGTTGAACACGTTTAACATTTATAATTGGTAGTAAAAAATTTGTATTTTATACCCAGTTAGAGTTTTCGAGTTAATGATATTTTAAATTCACAAGAAATCCGTGAAAAACCATAAAAAATCAAATATAAGGAGGCAAATATTTTAAAGTATTTGGAGGAAGTATTTGGATGAAGATGTTTGCGCAGAATGATAGCGATCGAGAGAGAGAGAGATAATGAATGAAAAAAACGAAAATATAAATTGTTATGAAAAAACTATTTTGCAACCGCTAAAGAAGGAGGCTGTGATCATGCCCCATTTGTTTTGTTTTTATTAATATAAATGTGCAATTAATGTCTAATATTTAATTTTTTGTTGACTTTAGGTTTAACAACGTAATTATATTTTATAGGAATTTATGAAGAAAAAAAGTTGATGAAATAAGTAATTGAACTATGTAACCCCGATTGTTTGATGTCACGCTTTTTTCCGTTTCTTTATGTTATTTATTAAAATAAAAACAAAAACCCTTCATTGAATGTGTCTAGCTAGACGATCAGTGAACACTGTCAGTTTTCACTGAAATCCATGTATTTTGTGAAAAAAATAAAAAATGTTGAAATGCTTTTAACTTGTCGTCAGTTTTTCGATTTCAATCGTTCCGAATTTCATAGCCAACTTTGCTAATCTTAATTTCAAAATATACAGCATAACTATAAACACAGATAAAAGCGTATTAGATAAGCATTATTTGAATTTAAAATTTAAATTAAGGCATTTAATAATATAAACATACCTATTCTTTCTTAAAACGAACCAAACAAATAAAAAATGCTGTAATTTCCAAAAAAATACTTTTTATTATTATTTACGTGACATAAACGATAATTCTCAGTTTTCGCTATCTGTAAATTTTTTCATTCAAAACTGAACGTGTAGACACTTCTCAGTTTTAACTGACAGTGAAAACTGACTGAATAACTGATCTTCTAGACACCGCCATTTAGTGTAAAATGTTATAAACGCCAAATTCATTAAACAACAGAACCTATTTTTAACTGTGGGTCTGTTACAACCAGATATAAGTATTGGATTACAAAATAAAAAATAAGTGTATGTAGTGAAGATTAAACGAATATCTAACAAAACAATTTGACAGTTTTATATTAAGCTTTTCTTTTAAGCTGAGTACCATCACAGTGTAACGCCCTAATGATCCCTATTAAAAGATATAAATAAAATAACACCTAAAAATAATAATGTCTTAAAAAAATTAAATAACGCCACACAGAAATGATATAACACCACAATGAAATGAAATAATGTTCAAATACTTCCAGGTTTAGTTTCATCATTTAATTTCTGGATGCTGCCTTATTTCATTCCATCACAGCTTGTATTATGTATTATAAACAATTTCATATCATTTGCATTAATGTAAAGATTGTGTTTAACATTAGCAAATTTTTGCAGTTGTTGAATTTCAACTTAAAAAAAAAAATTAATGCTCTACTTTTATATACAAGTACATAAAAAAAAATATATTATGTATATAATATATTGAAATATAACAATTTCATGAATCTATTTCAAGTATAATGCCCTAAAGTTAATAAAATATTATTTCTACTATACTATTTGTATTAAGAATTGATCCTTAAATTCCAATTACATAATTTTATACTAACAATATATTTTTTTTATTAACGGTTTTAAAAAGTGATAATCTAATCTTTCTTTTTTTTTCTATTTTATTTTATTTTTATTCTTTCAAATCATTATTAAATTAGATTAAGAATATAAAAAAAAAAAAAAAAATTAAAATAAAATATTTCCATAAAAAGGAAAATGAATCCTTCTTTCTTTATAATAATAATTATTATTATTATAGGAAAATTCAGTCAAGGAGGAAAATTTTGTTTTATATACTTTTAATAACTAAATATAATTACATAAATTGGACCCAGAATAGCCTTAGGTCATAATAATAAAAAAAAATAAAAATGAATAAATAAATGAAACAAAAAAAAAATTTAAACAAAATTATCTCAGTATAATTGGAATTTTTATGAGATTGGAAATTAAATAAAAAAAAAATAAAAAAAAAAAACATTGAAATAAAAAATAAAAAAAGAACATGGAGGTCATTTTATTCGGTTCTATGTTGTTAAATTTAAAATGAGGATATAAAAATTTTTTCGTTTTAATTTCAAAAAGAATTTAATAAAAATTTTCTCAATTGAATTTTTTTTTTTTTTTGTAAAAATTCAATAAGTTTTTTTGTAAAATGAGTTTTGTTAAAAAAAAATATTTTGCTTTTGTTTTGAGCTGAAATTTAGATTTTTTTTAATGTATGAAATGTAAGCGCGATCTCTTCACATCTATTGCAGTTTCTTGGTTAATATCTTAGGCTTTGTTTCCTTTAATTGGCCCAGTGAATTAGTGAGATCAATGTACACCTTTACAGACTATAAAAATAAGATGAACAAAAAAATTATAATCAATTTTTGGAACTTCAAATTTATTGGTCATTTGGATCGTCTCATACAGTAGAAATTTATCGGTACTGGTGTCAAATATTAATATTTCCCCATATAAAAAAGCTGTATTTTAATTCGAATAACATTAAAATTATATCATAAATAATCACATCAAAAGAAAAAATTTACAATATTATTATTATCCTTAACTTGGATGTATGAAGGTCTTCAAAATTAATTAAACTGTTTTGTGCACTTCTTTATCTGATACAAAAATTCACTGCTTGTTCAAAAGAGAATTCAAATTTTATTACTGGGTATTTATGTTGATTGTTTGACACCACGAGTAGATCCAGCATCAAATATCTACATGGAATTACTGACCAGCATAATATAATATAAATCATTAGATTAGAAATCACAATAAGTCTATTTGTGACTGTGGTGATATGGACCACGAACTCAACGCAAACTAAAATTAAGAGATAAAATAATTTTAATTAGCTTTTCATGTCGCAGCTCTAAACATATTGAAAATTTTACTGCTAGTACTAATTTAAGGGCTATAGCAGGGCTATAGCAGGGCTTTATTAAATAGAGTTTAGAGTTTGATATTTCAGTCTTTTTTGTGTTTTTTTTTTTTTTATATTATTAACCCAAACTTATACCTAACCTTTATATAAACCTCTTTATACTTTCTTTTATTGTTGACTTTAAGAAAAAATAATTGACTGTAAGTGGTAAAAAGAGAAAGATATAGAAGAAAGATTCGACGTGGAGTTTCAAACTATGTTATTAGTGTTAACCTTGAGATATAAACTGTCCGTTCTTGGACTGTAGTGGAATGTGATTTCATATTTTCGAAGTTCTGAATATGAACAAAGTCTCCGTAATCAGTCTTTAATTTAGCTATTTTCATTCTGTAGGATTGGGCATTTGAAGTCATACCGCGTTCATCGGCAGAATTGCTTAAGAAGTGGAAGTTGTGATTTTGCTTCTTCCGATGAAGTTTCTATTTCCATAAAATATCTATCTATTAAATAAGAGTTAGTACTACAACAATACAACTATGGTCAAGTGAAGTAAATATTAATGAGATAATTTACATCATGCATGGGGCTCATGTATGGTGCTTATGTATGGGGCTCTGTCAATAAAATGTCAGATGCAAATTATACTTTATCTTGGGTAAGTAAGCACGTAAGCATTATAGATATTAGGTAGACATTTAAATGAAAAATATGCTTTAGATCAGCTTTTTTTTTTTTTTTTTTTTTTTTTTCTCCTATTACTCCGCGTGGTAGCATAGGGCTTCGATAGTGAACCTCCATTCCTCTCTGTTGAGTACTACTTCCTTAATATCGTCCCAGGTATAATTGTTGACTGTTAATTCTTGATCGATTGTGCGTCTCCATGTGTTGTATGGTCTGCCGGGTCTCCTTTGTCCTTGTGGATTCCACTCTAGAGCTCTTCTTGCTATATCACTTTCTGATTTCCTTAGTGTATGACCTATCCATTTCCATTTTTTCCTATTTATCTGTCTGTTGATAGGTTCTTCTCCAGTTATCATCCATAAATCTTCGTTGCTAATTCTTGCCGGCCAGAATATTCTGCATATAATTCTTAAGCACTTGTTGATGAATACTTGTAGCTTCTGTTTGATTCTGACCGAAGTGAGCCATGTTTCACTGCCATATATTAATGTTGACTTAACACATGCTCTGAATATTGTTAGCTTTGTTGTTCTCGATATTTGGTTGCTCCGCCATATCTTCATTAGGCTCCCAAATGTTCTTCTTGCCTTATTTATACGGCTGTTGACATCTTCTGTTGCACCTCCTCTTGATGTTATAATGCACCCCAGGTAGTTGAATTCTTCTACGTATTCTATCTGTTGTCCACTCACTGTTATTGGCTCACTGTAACTATTGTTTGTCCTTATTGCTTTGGTTTTCTCGATATTTAATTCCAGTCCCGATTTCTTTGCTTCTTCCTGTAATCTGTTGACTTTGTTCTGTAGGTCCCTTTGATTTTTTGATATGAGGCATACATCATCTGCGTAATCTAAGTCTTCTAAGTTTCCGAAGAGATCCCATTCTATTCCGTTTATTCCAGTGCAAACTTCTCTTAGAATGTCGTCTAGTATTGTGTTGAAGAGAAGTGGAGATAGTGGACATCCTTGTCTTACTCCTATATTGGTGTAGAATGGATCACTGATCTTACCTCTGTGTTGAACTGTTGTCTCTGCATCTTCATACATCGCTTTGATGATGTTGATGATTTTTTCAGGAACTCCCTTCTTTGTAAGTGTTCTCCATATTGCGCATCTCTTGACTGTGTCGAATGCTTTCTTAAAATCTATGAATAGTAGATATAGTGGGGCATTCCATTCCACTGATTGTTCAACTATGACCCGTAAAGTATTTGCCTGGTCTACACAGCTTCGGTTTGGTCTGAAACCTGCCTGCTCTTTCCGTAGTATTGGTTCTAGTACTTCTTCTAATCTTTTCTTTATAATAATTGCTATTATCTTATGAATAGTATTTAGAACCGTGATTCCTCTCCAGTTGCTGCAATTTGCCAAGTCTCCTTTCTTAGGTATCTTGACAATCATTCCTTTCTTCCATGATGGTGGTATATTCTCTTCTATCCATGCTTTCCTGATGTGGGGTTCAATTGTTTTTGCGAATAAGTCAGGGTCCAGTTTGGCTATTTCTGCTGGAATTCCATCTTCACCTGTTGCTTTGTTGTGCTTCAGGATATTGATTGTAGCTTTGATTTCTTCTATATTTGGAGCTTGAGTAGATATTGGCAGTCCCTCAGTTGGGTAGATATTTGCATTGTCTCTGTTTCTTATGTCTGCTTCATTATTTGTACTTTCTTCGTTGCTCAGTTCTTGGAAATGTTCTCTCCATCTCTTTAATTGATCCTCTAAGTTTGTGATGAGCGCACCATTTTTATCTTTAATTGGTTTGTTTTGTTGTTCCGACTGGTTTGTTAAGTTCTTGATTATGCGATGCAATTCTCTCAGGTTATGTTGCTGTGCTGCTTTTTCTGCTTCTCCGGCTAAATTTTGTAGAAATTTCCTTTTATCTCTTCTTGCTGCTCTTTTTACTGTTTTCGCTATTTCTTCATATTCTCTTCTTGATGCCATCCTGTTGTTTATCATTTTCTTCATTTCACCTCTTCTTTTAATCAATGCCCATGTGTTATCGGTTATCCAGATTTTTCTTTGTGGTTGTGAAATTCCAAGATTTTGTTCGCTTGTTTGGTTGTAAATTTCCAGAATCTCTTCCCAAGTGTATTCTCTATTATTTCTAATATTTTCTCGTAACGCCGTAACTATGTCAGCTCTTACTTGCGGATTTTTTAAGTTGTTTATATTTATTTTCTTCTTTCTATATCTTCTGCCTCTTCCTTGTTGGCTTAGTTTCATTCTGAAGTCCCCAGTTAGTAATTCATGATCGCTGTGTATATCTGCTCCCTTCTATTTCTCACATCTAACATTGATTGTTTCCATTTCTTGCTGATGCATATGTGATCTATCTGATTTCTTGAGATCCCGTTTGGTGTTGTCCATGTGTATTTGTGGATATCTTTGTGTGGGAATAGACTCCCTCCGATTGCTAGGTCGAAAGTCTGACACAACTCTATCAATCTTTGCCCGTTGTTGTTTCTTTCTCTTCCTAACCCGTGTTTGCCCATTATCTCCTCAAGTCCATTGTTGTTAGATCCTATTTTCGCATTCCAGTCACCCATTAATATTATGATATCTCCCCTATTTATGAGTGCTAGCGTTGTTTCTATTTGTTCGTAGAAGTCATCCTTAATATGGTCTTCAGCGAGTAAATTAACAAATTTTATTTCTAATGTATTTTAATTTTTAAGAATTTACAAAACAAAAATAAATGTTTAGAAAAATGTTGGGGTCATTGACGTTAGAACACTAACTGTAAAATTATATAGAATGAAATATAATTTATAATGACCGTTTGAAGCTTCATTAATAAAGTAAATAAGGACAAATTAGGGAAATAATAAAATTCAGTTTCTAACTCCTTCGATTTCGATCACAATAACACCATTATTGCAAATTTTCTCTTTTACAGTTAATTTTAATGATATTATAATCTTCATTTTATCAATATTTCCCATCAGAAAGTCCTGCAAATTTATTTTCTTTATCACATATTAAAATAAATATCCCGGAAATTGTTTTAGGGGAAAACGACCAACCAGCTGAACAACTAGAGTTCATTGATAATCCAAGAGATACCTACTAACAAAAACAACACAGCAAAATTCATTTTTCCAATAGTTTCAGAATATTGCAAAATCTACAGAGAAAAATTAAAATGAAAAAATTGTATTAAAAAAAAAAAAAAGATATCCTTAAACAGGATATAATAGTAGCAAAATAAAATGTCTGTGTTGCACATCACAAGGAACCAAAAGTAGTAAACAGTAAAAGTTTCAAGATAATTTTTCTATTTTCAATTTAAAAAAAAAAATTCTTTGCTAAAAAAATCTATGTCTTATTTTTCTGTTTTTTTTATTTTGATTTTCTGTAACGCGTACTGGTTTTGATTAATGAGGTAATTTTTCATTTCCAGACTTGGCCAGATACATTCGTGTCTCATACCAATTTAAATTTAAATTTTTTTTTACTTTTATGCTGTTACTTCTCATTGTTTCTTCATCACTTCTTTAACGGAAATTTTATTGGTTGGTCTTCTGGTGTTCAGTATTTTTTTTTCTTTTTGGTTTTGTTCTTAAATTTAAAATTGTATAATATTATACAACAGAATACCAGAGACCAAATCATTATATTATAGCTATCTCTTATTTTCTGTTGTTACTATTTTATTTTTTATTTCGTTTTATGTGTATAGTCTTATAACGGAAACAGGACACAAATTGCATAAACCATATGCTGCACAAGCACACAAAAAAGAAGCGAAATAAATGTTACCGATAAGAAAATGAGAAAGGAAAGAACACCAAAGGATATGGAAATCAAAATAAAAAAAAAAAAATTGAAAAACAAAGAAAATTTAAAAAAAAAAAAGAGAGTGAGAACGAAAAAAAAACTTTTGATTTAAGTTTCCATTTAAATTACAATTTCAATTTTAAAATAATTAACTAATTTAATTTGAATAAAAAAAAAATAAAAGAAAAAAATAAAAATGTAAGTGAATGCGAAAAATAAACAAGGCATTTTAAATTTTGTTATTCTATTCTGGACTGTATTCTTTAAAATTTTATTCTTTATCTTTTTAGTTGTATACAAGATAACTTATACAGTCTTAATTAGCTGGTTGTACAACATAACGTTTGTATATTTATACTAGATACCTAAGTGTGTTTATGTTTTCGGTTTTTTTTTATTTAACTAATGGATAGTGTGACATAATTAATACGTAATTTAGACAAACTCAACAATTATATGCAAACATAGGTAGCTAAAGTAAAAGAAAAAAATACTTACTCATTATTAAAAGAGAAAAAATAATTAAACAATTGGAATTGATATGGTGGAGAAAAAAATGTAAGCTGTACAATACAGTGTAAAAAAAGTTTTGTCCAACAAGTAGATGTAGTATATTTGGTATCAGGAACCTTTATAGTGCTCCTATTAGAACATATAATATTAAGCCTTCTCTCTATACCTCCGGGTTTCTCTTTCTCTATATTCCTTCTCTCTATACTCCCTTCTCTCTATACACTCGAGTATGTATTCCAATTTTAGTCTTGAATAATTTCACCGTTCTATATTCATATAAACATAAGTTGAATGATTCCTCAAATGGGAATATTAATAATTAGTTTTTGAAAGAAAGAGTAGTACTTTAGGTCCCTTAAAAAAAATTTAAAAATTTCGCAACTGCACCCTAGTATGTATACTTTTATTTTTAATTAATTTTTTCACGAAAAGCTTCTTTGATAAATTAAAAATACGAAATTGTTTCATGTCTGTCGATATTTCGTCTCTCCAAAGAAAGTTTAGTCTGCCCGATGAGTTGTACATTCGGGTCTGGATTACAAAATTGGCTTGACTGAAGACTGAAGTATTTTCATACATCCGCTCTAGTTATCCGATTCTCTTAATTTTAATTTTCATGACTTTGTCAAATTGTACAAATCATTGAGTTAAGCACTATATCTTCTCGTTCAAGCCCAACCATTGTTTTGTGGATCATATATCTGGCCATAAGATTTTTTTTTCCCAAGACGCGAAATCCGTGCTCACTTGCCTTGAGAAGTGTCCAAGATTCTGAACCGTAGAGCAGAATCGGGAATATGAGCATTTTATATATTTAAATTTGAAGCTTCGGAATAGAAGCTTTGATCAGAAATGTTTTGACAAACCGAAGAAGCAACGGTTTGCAAGATATATTCTTTTCCTTATTTCCACACTGATGTCGTTTTAGCAATTAATGCTATTCATTAACATATTAGTATATTATGTATAGAAATAACATTTTTTAAATATTTGTTCATTACAAATAGGTCGATTTCATGTTGCACATACCTTGGAGTTGTCCTACGACCACAAACCAAACATTGTCCGAGAATTTTATTCACCCACTGCTATATTTTCCCGTACAGTCAACTGTTGTAGCACCATTTTTATCTGTAGAAATTTGGCCTCTTAAATAATAAGAAGAATTTGCGTCACATACTCAACAAATTTGGACGCTACGCTTTGTTTGTAACTAATGAATTTCGTTCTACCCCTAAATGGAAATGGAGTTGTTCCTCTAATGACAAGTCTTAAGAGGGCTTATATAATGATTACAAATTGTTATTTATTTTTCCCAAAATCCAACTTATGACAGCAGAATAATAGAAGAGAAAGACAAAAATATGATAAATTAAGTCTAGTCTATTTTGTCGGTTTCCAAACAACATCCATTCATTTGTATTCTGACTTCGAGAAATGAATATTTTTTTTTTTTTTTTTATATAATTCCAAGTCTATGGGATGAACACCCTAATTGCTTCTACACAGAGATTTGAGTACAAAATCACTACAATAACTTTTCTGTAGAATTTTTTTGTGGTATATCTACTAGTTTAAATGTGAAACCCTATATCTACTGTAGAGTACTTCGCCTTCATAATAGCATAGTTCCACTTTATTATTAAGTATACCAAAACTCTCAACTATTTATCATTTATTTTATCCCAATGATAAAGGGCACTGGACCAGGTCGAAAAAGCCAGAAAGCATTTTTACCTTCGTCGGGAATCGAACGGGATTCGTCGGGATTCGGTTGAAAGGCAGGCGCTCTACCTACTGCGCTACCCAGCGTGTTAATGAATCGATCTGAAATATAGTGTCAGATTTTTGATTAAAAATAATACTCAATCGCTTCCTTATATCAAAATAAATTAGGCAAGTTGCGTAGATTTGTGATTCATTGTTTAATTAGAGCTTTGCATTAGTAGGATGTCACGAATCTCCATTTCCGAATCATGTATGTGAACTGACCATGATCAGTTCTAAGTATATTTAATCTATTATTCATAGTTCCTTGAGCAAACCATTTCCGCCTTTTTATCGAAGCCTTTTCTCCACAGTTTTTTAGTTAACACCTATGACAGAATTCGGGATTTGAAAAGATTTTGGTAGTCTTCGGGTATATGATCAAGACTGGAATTAGTTATAATTCTTTACCATGTTATTTTTCGAGAATTTACTGAAAGAAAAGTGGGCGACTGAATGCTAAACAGAAATGGTAACAAGTCGATATGAAGCAGACTTTCAATATTACAGACACTATATACTGATGGAACCGGCAATTGGTATATCTATTGGTAATATTAAACTATCGATAGAAAACACCCTAAGAGGGAAACAAACATTCTTTGGGAGCGTATTGAAGGCCACAGAGTCTCTAAAATGTATGTACCAAGAACAAACACCAAAACAGCCAACTGCTAACTTTCAATAGAGTAGACTGTAGAAAGATGGTGCACATACTTACTGGTCATAACCATACGAATAAACACATGTGTAGACTAGCACTAATTGACGACTCAACCTGCAGACACTGTCTGGAAGAGGAACACATGTTGTAGGAGAGTGACGAGCTCTTTCAAGGCTGAGACTCAGGTTGTTGGAAACGCACTACATAACCTCAGAAAGCTTCTGTAGGATAGAGCTCACAAACCTATTGGCCTTTATCAAAAGGGTCGACTAAGTTGGAGGAGGTTGGAGGAGGGTATAAAGAGCTAAAAGCCTACATGCTGGCCCTGACATACTAGGGCCATCTCCGTTTTAATAAAAAAAAAAAAAAAAACTGATGGTTTCATTGAATTATGTAATTTATGCAATTTTCTGCATTATATTGCACAAAATTGTACGAATGGGTGCTGGTTAAATGATTATACATGAAAGAATGTTATCGGCTTAAAGCAGTTCCCATATAAGTTAAAAGTCAAAATATATAAATTTTTTGATGCATATGAGCAGAACCTGCATTGTAGCGAATATTGTTGAAATAATCAATAGATGCTGAAATATTGAGTACTATGTAAAACAGATACTTGAGAAGTACTTTTAGAGGATAATATAAAAGAAAAACTGACTGCAAATACCCTTAAGGTGGTATGACCATATTATGACCGTATTTAAAATTCACACAGTGCAAAAATTTTTGAAGATTGCAAAAAAACGTAGGACCAGTTATATTTCACATGGCTAGTCACTATAAAAATAGATGTAGAAACCTGATTAATCTAGATGCGGTGTAAATCGTCACAACTCGTGAAATGACCCTGAGTCTATGATGAAAAAGAACTAAATTTATTTCATAAGATGCTACAGTTAAGACTATACTATTAATTCTTTATAATTTCAAAAATTTAATTTTTTTTCATAACTAAAACAGAAATGAAAAAAAAAACATGAACAAAAGAAATAAAATGAAATCATCTAAGCGAGAATGTCAGCTGTTTTTGAATTGTAGAAAATTCAGTTAATTTTTTTATTTTTTATTTATTTATTTATGTTCCATTTACACTCAACGAATTTATTGTGCACATATATAACAATATCCTTAAAAAGGATGTTTTTGTAGTTTAATATTTTATTTAGTACATCACTATATTTTGAAATTCATATAAATCTATGTCCAGTTAACTGAGAATGGATGTTTTGTTTGGTTGAAGGACATCAATCTTTTCTAATAGACGGTATATATGTGTTTACGAGTAATGTACAATGGAAATACAAATTGCAACAATTTTTTTTTTTTTTTCATTTTCAGGATAATGTAATCTCCTGAATTATAAATGCATACATTAGTACAGGAAATTTTGAATTCAAAGTTTCCTTTCCAGTGTCCGTATAATAAAGGTATATCGTTTAAAAAAATATATATGTATATATTTTGGTGATTATTAGTAAAATGAGAACGAACTAAAGTATTGTGTAGAAATGAGATACATTAATACAATTTTGAGTTTTGTTGAAGAGTGTGCAGTTGATTTTTGAATTGATTTATTATTTTTCATCAAAAACAAGTAGTTGAAATTCTGATGCGGATTAAATTACAATTGCAAGAGATGTGTATTTTAATTAATTGAAAATTGTTTTAAATTAAAATCATTTAAGTTATTTGAGGTTGAAATTGAAAATTAATTTCAAAAGGTTTTCTCATTTTTTAAATTTTAACATGATGAATTTTTAGAATAACAGAAGAATTATCACTAGGATAGACTCGGCATTATGGCTGTTAACATTCAAATGTACATGTTTTCAAATTGAATTACTCAATAAGTTTTTATGAGGACTGGATGCTGGATATAATATTATGACAATATAGGTTTCAGTATTTATTTTATAAATTGTGAAGAGGTAGAATGCCATTCTATGAGTCAATACATTTTTCTATATGGATTTGTAATTATAATAAATTCGAAGGGTACGTTATCAGATAATTAAATATTAATTTTATAAACTTTTCATTCAGTATGTCTAGCCAACAAAATATTATCAAATGCTATGTATTACAATGTTATATACTCAATAATAGCTAACCCAGCTAAAAAAATACTGTGATAATATGAATGTAGGTTCCAAAAGCCAAAAATCAACAACTGACAAATACAAAGTATGGAGAAATGTTATGAAACAAATATAACCTACACATAATTTTTGTAGACTTCAAACAATCATATATAACAGCACAAACAGAAACGTCATTTTAACAGATCTTAGAAATTTCGAAGTGCCACAGAAATTAGCAAAGCTAGCTCTAATGACAATAATGCACGAATCCAAAGCAAAAGCTATAATACAATATCAAATCACCCGCGAATTTACAATAGAAATCGAAATACTTTTCTCATTGAGAAAATAAAAAGGCAGTATCTTCAGTATGACAGCCCAAATAATAGCATATATGCGGATGATATAGAAATAATGGAAAAAAAACTATAGATATAAACATATAAGTTGTCGCCTATACATATGCAATAATAAACAATATTATGACCGACTAATAACATTATTTATTGTTATACAGCATACAAATACAACAACTACACGCTGGGTGGCGCAGTAGGTAGAGCGCCTGCCTTTCAACCGAAAGATCCCGGGTTCTATTCCCGATGAAGCAAAAAAAAAAAAAATACTTCATTGGTTTTTCGAGCTGGTCTAGTACCATTTGTCATTGGGATATAATAAATGATAATTGAGAGTTAATCTGGTAACAAATTAAATAAAATGAAACTATTCTATTTGAGCAGGCTTAGTTCCTGACAATAGTAGTAGTTTCCACATTTAATCAATAGATAAGCCAGTAATTTGTTAAAATAAATACTCGAATTATTGTAGATATTGTAGTGTAAAATTGTAGTACCGTATACCTAATTAAGCACGAAAAGGTGATTCTACCTAAGTTACTGTCGAGATCATAAAAAAAAAAAAAACTATTGTTACCAGCTGTCGGACGGTAGCGGAGTTAACTAAAATATAATTTAAAAGATTATAATATTATAATAATACAAAGAATCCACTATTGCTCCATCACAATGTTGGTTGGTAAAGCCAATGACTGCTAAAAGTCAAAACTAAAATTATTAAGGAATATCCGGAATTGCGTAGTTGACGTGTAAGACAAACTTTATAAAAATAGGGCTCAAATACGAATCTCTCTTCTCTTCTATCTTGGCTGACGACCGGTAAAGGTCCACAAAGGAATGTGTCATTAATAATAGAATAAGAATTAAATTAATAAATTAATAGAACAATTTAAAAATGAAACGAAGCGTTTTAATTAAAATAATAAAAACATAAATTATATATATATATATTTTTTTATACATAGCCAAAACACAAGACACAATCTTTTATTGATACGACAAAACACACATCTTTTATTGATACGTTTGAGTAGGGTGGAAAAGGAAAAGTAGGAAAGAAAAAGAAGGAAGATAGGAGGGAAGGAGGACAAATACGAACGAAATTGAAGTTGATGTTCGTCTTGAATTTATTTAGATCATAAATATAGAACTTTTCATGTTTTGGGAGCACATAAGATGGAAATTGGTTCTACATTTGGGATGTTGAGGTTATAAACGAATTTGCATAACTTATCTTCTGCCATCTAGGAATTTCTAAAGTGTATGGATCAGCACATGCTGCCCTTCGTGTGTTTCGGGGGAAACGCTTAAGTGGAGGTAATATAGATTTAATTTACACCGCGCATGTGCCGATGCCTACGAAATATCTATAAAAAAATGAGAGAGCTATGTCAGAAGTATTTGTGCAATTAAAAATCGAGATAAAGCATCTGTATCTATAACAGATATCTCTTTTATTCAGGTGAATAAAAGACAATATAGCTGCAATCAATCAGACAATGACTGTAAGTCAAAAATTATAAGACGGTGATAATTAAGTAGAAGTGGCAGTGAATCATTCCATGAAAAATTACTCAACGCGTAAAAAACGTACAAATTTTCGCTGAATCGATTCTATTTGATTAATGTCAGTTAAGTAATGAGGGGATCATACTTGGCTTGCATATTCAATTATAGGCTTTACATATTATATAACATATAAAAATATTATTATAGATGTTGGTACTTGAACCTAACTGTCCGAGTAGTATTTCTCAAATGATCATTTGCAGTTAATGTTTTATATACTAAGGTGCAAAAATGTTTTTTATCATTTTGAAAGTTTAGGCAATCCGTGTAAGAATATAATATAGGAGAAAAACGTTTAGAGTTATCTGGAAAGGTAAGAAGTTTGGAGAACGATATCACTTTAGGATCTATATAACTACAGCGTATATTAATCAAAAAGTGCAGATCTAATAATAAAACAGAGTAATCTAATCAATACTATTTAAAATAAGCAGTTTTAGTTATATTATAAAAATATAATATATGTACTTACTTATTAATAGTTAAATGCTGAAAAGAGAAAAAGAAAAAAATGTTAATTAAGGTGTTTAAAATATGGTTATGGTTTAATTTTACGTGTTAAAATTTATAAATAAATAAGTTTGTTACGAAAAAATTACATTTCAAAATATGTTTGATTCATTTTTATGTCCTGGTGTTTTCTGATTGATAAACTAAAACAAAAAACGAAAATTTTGGCTTATTTCAATTATTTTTCTTGATATAACCGTAAAAGTGATGTCTTAAGAATAATAGATATCGAAACAGTAAGAGCGTATTGAACCCAAAAGTCACATACACAATTTAAATTATTTTTGTGTAATACTTATGTGTATGTGGCTTACACAAAGTCAATTCAAATTTCTCATGTGAGTGTATGTATGTATAGAAATACTTGCACATAAAAATAATTAAAATTAAATATGTATCTTTTTATTTTTATATTTGCTTAACTGTATGAAACGGAAATACAAACGTCATACGGAATGGTAAATAAACAGGGCGTACAGAATATTGCGCAGATAAGTATTCAAACCCCGATACAAAAAGTTAAATCTTACCAGTTCGTTAGTTAATTTAAAATAGGTTGGCAGAAACAGACATCCCTCGCTAAGGACTAGGATACATGTGAACTCATAGACTTATTACAATACAAAGAATACCATTACCTATAGTACACAAGCAAATCTGTAGCCATTACAAATCCGTTAATACATATAATCTGTCTAGAATAAAATATTTCATAGCCTATCGAAAATATGTCCTCCTACCCATCCGAACCTTGTTCTTGCTAAACCGAGGCAGTCGTAGAACATTATTATAATATCTTTCCTCTTAACAAAATCCTCACTTCAACAGTCATCAATACTAACTAATGCCAAACCCTGTGTTAATCTTTTATTTCTTTTTTTAAAGTTACAACTGAACTTATCTTAAAGCTATCCCCTACATTCTCTTAGACGTATCGTATGAATATGTCAATGAAGCCTAATATTTTTATTAAGCACAAATGTGATAGTTTTAAATTGACATGACGACAATGAGCTTCCCTATACTACCAGTCCAGTAAGGTTTTCTATCACCCATTTTACAGGATCTCGCGGAGGTACATATCCAGCTAGACTGATTTTTTATCACGTCAATAATGTGTCTAAGAGAATATTTAAGTACTTAATCTATTCATTTACTTTTTACTTATCCAGTGACCCTAACTACGATTGGATATTAATTATTATACCAATATTATATGTAAGGTACTGGATTATTTAATAATCTTATTATATTTATATGCAAACTGTAGCGATATGTAGCATATCATAATATAAATATATCATAGACATTTTGCATGCTTATTAAAAATGTTTTGAACCGACAATATATGCACTATTGTTCTAAGAGTTTTCCTGTTACGTCAAAACAATTTTCTATAGTTTTCTTCGGATGTAACTCCCCCGAATCCTGACCAAATTTAATATTATGCCAATTGGGGCTCACCTGCCTTCTGGAACTTTTATCAATATTAATATAAACCTCTTTAACCTCTTTAAATTTTACTCAGTTATAATTTAAAACTCTAAAAAGATCGAATCTATAAATATGTTTACATTCTTTACTATGTTGGTTTTGGGGTATCATCTATTCCCAAAAACATTATTTGCGAAAATTAAGCTACTTCAAAAACTTATTAACTATAAATATTTTCCAAACTATTTAGGCATATATTTCTATATTTCAACTATAAGCAGCTTACAAGAAGTCGGACTTTCTTTTGGAATAGTACTGAAGTTATGAGGCAATCAAAACCATCTCAAATAACCGTTCAAGATAATTTGATTAATATTGGATGCACTACTTTCGGACTTACATCACAAATCACTGGTTAATAATAGGTGTTTTATTTATTTGGACTACCAATTTCATTAGCTTTCATATGTTGAAATCGGGATCCTAGTGAAATCTGGTCCCTTCAAATGTCATTTTTCAAGATTTTACTTTTTCAAAAGCATGTTTTTTCAAAATATGATTTTAATTTCAGATTATTTACTTTTATTATTTTATGTGTAACCGTTGTTGCTTACAAAAAGATTTGCTTCTTCCAGAATACTTACCTTGAATATTTTTATGCGTAGCCGGTGTTGGACACAATGTTAAAAAAAAAAGCAAGATTTAAAAAAAAAATAAGATTTTGAAAAATGACATAAGCGAGATTTCGATCAAACGACATATTGAAAAGCGGGATTTAGAAATTTTCTAGAATTTCAGATTAGTTTAAACAATGTCTTATCTAGCTTATCCAGTTATTATATTTTCGATAGCATGTAGCATGTACCTATCACGATTAAATTGAGTAATAGAGTAATTGAGTAATTGCTGGCTAAAGAAAATAAACGTATCTACCAAAAATTAATAATAATATTCGTATAAGACACTTCGATATTAAGGTTCTAATTATATATATATAAAAATAAATCTAATATAATTTATATATAAAAATATTTTTCTGAAGTACACATACTGCGAATACCTACTCCATATTTGAATGAAAGCACTTTAAAACTAAAATATTTTATCATTATTATTAAAACTCTTCAGAAATCTATTATAAAGTTGAAATAACTTTTATTAATAATTTTTTAATAATTAAAACAAAAAAAAAAACAAAAACAAAAAATACTTAATTAACTCATAATAATACATAGTAGTAAAGTAACAGTTATATTATAATAAACCACCCAATTTCAAGTATCCTATACCCACTTAAATTATGTAACTTTATGATCTCTAGAGAGAATTTCATTTAATTTATAAAACATTAAAATCATTAAGATAGAATAAAGAAACAACAAAAACAAAAATAAAAAACACAAAAAATTTACGTTACTTCAAATAACCCAATTAACTGCTTCAACTTAATTAATTTACATAACTTGTAATAACCAATATTTTATCATTTTATATTTCCATCAATAAATTTTTATTCTTAATTACTTTACTGAAAATGCGTACACAAAAATACGGAATTGAATTTAAGCAAACCCCCACAATTAAATATAATTATTTATAATTTTTTTTACAGGGTGTTGTTATTATAATTACTATTTTTTTTGGTTATTTCAAAATATTTTATTTCTATAACAACAACAGCATTAACAAGTACTAAACAGAAAAATTATTTTGCAGTAGTTGTTCATGGGTTTTCTTTTTATGGCAAAGATCGGGGCAGGTGTACATAGAAGGTGTTGAACTTTTTCATCCGCCTCTCTACATGCTCTGCAAAAGTTATTTGAAAGAAGTGCAAGCTTTCGGGCAAGCTTAATAATAAGACAATGACCCCTACCCATTCTGCTGATATCGTACGTTTTCAACGACAATAGATTAAGAAGTGAATCAAGTTTAAAATAGGCCAGATTTGCTTGATGATGTTGCAGTCTGGTTTACTCGACAATTTGAAATTTAAAAGCTTTGAATGCTTCTTTGCAAAGAACTAAATTAAAAATTGCTAGAGGTGTTTCTATTTTTTCCCTTTTGGAAAGATTTTCAAGATTGTACTCTAGCGAGTTGATCTGCATTGCAATTTCCTGGAACTTCCTGTGTCTTGGCATCTAATATAGCCTTATGTTGCACCGCTGTGCTAGTTCGTTGAGGGAACTGCAGCAGTCCAAAACGGTTTTAGAATTGATAGTTACCGATTCTAGTGCTTTAATTACGCCCTGACTGTTTGTGAGCATACAAATATTTCTAACATGTAGTACGTTGGATTTTAGTTCGTCTGGGGCTTCCTTTATGGCTATCACCTCCATGTGAAATACACCCGCAGTGTTTTGGTACGCTAAAGAATAGGCGGGTCATATTTGGGTTTTCCGAAAAGACTCCACCTTCTTCTGTTATTAAGTTTTGAAACATCAGTGTAGAGGGTATATCTAATCTTTCGTATCGTGCTGTTCTTTCAGCTTTCAATTGTCGAGTTTCAAAATAAAAAATCAAATTTATCTGAAAAATATCTTAGGTTTGTAGGTACACATTTTTAAATATATTTGTTTTAGCAAAAACGTTGTCAACATTATTCCACCCGGGACATTAGATGTAGATAGATAGACATAAATATAATGAAGTAACTATACCTGAACTTGCATTTAGCTTTTATCAAACTTAGGCATAACTTTTTTGTTAGCTATAACCATTTTTATGTCAAAAGCTGAATATAAAATTTTGTTTAATAAATTTTTTGATTAAAAATAAAACGATGAAAACTTTATAAACTAAAAGTAGAATTCTCTAGTATATTAATTTTTATATTGCAAAATTTCGGATCAATACTTCTTTATCAGTGCCTGATGGAACTAATTTACAATACATATAATGTATATTGTAATATAAATGCTATTTTTTTTAACGACTCACTACGAGTATACCTATTATGTCTTTAAATTGTCTTCCGGAACGTAATATATTGAAGTCGTCAATGTATAGTCGATAGCAGTATCACTTCGCAGTTATAACCAATATTTTTGAACTATTCAATTTAACCTTTCCATCAGCATTTAAAGTCAAAAATACGAGGTGGCGAAATTTACAAAAAAACAAGTGAGAAAATCCAACAGAAAATTTTGTCCTTCAAGGAATGCCAAGTAATGTGTTTACCATTGCAAAAATAATTTAGTTATCTGTAGGGGATTTAGGATGCAATCTAAAACACTCTAAGTATGTCAATTAAAAGAAGAAAACTGAGATCGGGTATTATAACTTACTCAATCAAAACATTTATTTTTTATGCCTTCATTTTTGTGTCTCGTATTTTATTCGACTTTGGCAAAAGTTTTACATACATGCTACATGCATTTGTATATTTCTGTATTTTTTGCTTTTGCTGTTGTTACGGGTTTGTAAAGCTGATTTTGAATTTTTTTTCACTCGTTCTGTAGATAAATTTTGAACAAATTCATAAATATTTATTTTGAAACAATCAATTTTACTTTACTAGCTTCCACACATCCACGTCCGACGATTCTTCGTGTTTATTTCATTTATCGATTTATGTTTAATTTTTCATAAATTTTTGTGAAAAAATTTGATCAGTTCATTTTTAATGATTTCAAAAAATGTATTAACACTGAACCACTCTAGTAAAATCAGTCACAAAAACACTGTTAGCGCCGCAGCGGCTCTTATGTAAATTCCATATAAATAAATGAAATGCAATAAATGATTAATTATTGTTTTGAAGTCGTTTACTCTTATAAATAAGAAACATAAAATTAATTTTTTTTTTTTAAATAACAAAATTAATTTAATTCATTTTAAAGTTTTTAATTGGCTCAAATATTGCAAAAGAATTTTTGCATGGAAAGTGTTTTATCACATTTATTGCAAACCTGAAATATTTGCTTTTTGATATTTCAGAGATGACAGGAAGTTCTTTTATTTAATTTTTTATTATATTGACATTTTATTTATATTGAAATTTATATTGAGCCGCAACGGAACCATAGTGTCTATGTTTTTATTAATTTTATTAACTTAACCATTTATAAAAAATTTCACAAAATTTAGATGAAAAGCGATTTCTAATAGTGCAGTTTGAAACTAGAATAAATAATCTAATTGACGTAATTTACCTTAGTAGTTCAATCTCGTAATAATTTATATTTAATAGCCATGTTTTACAAAGTTTAACAAATTTATTTAAACAATTTGAATTTTTTATATTCATTGGAAGATTATTAAAGTATTCTGATGCCATAGTAAAGTAAAACTTCTCAGAGTGTGTCTTATTACAGAAAGGTATAAATAAGGTATTGACTATCATTCTATAATTTATTCTTAAGTTATACCAGTTTGAATTGCGAAGTCTCAAATGATGTGTGTCCTTGTAAAATTTAATTAATGAGTAATGAGCAAAGAGGTGTCTGACTGGCAGTATATTTAGTTCTTGGAATAGAGACCAACAACTGAAGGTTCTATTTTTAAAGTACATGACACGGAGAATACATTTTTGAGCTTTTAGTAATGGTTCAATTGCATTAAAATATGAGAAACCCCAACTAGTTATACCATACTTTCTTTTAGAAAGAATCAGAGCACAATAAATATTTAATAAAAGCTTTTTTGAACAGTAACAGTAATTGAAGATTATGTAAATTTTTAGAAATAAATGCAAAAATTATACTGAAATGGGGAGGATATATGTTTAGAAAACTAGAAGATATCTCAAACGCATAAATTCTTATTATCTACAGATTTTCTATATCTAGGATATTGCTCAGGGTTTTGTATAATATTTCAATTTATATATTACATTGGATCACAATAGACCCATACGACGCCTATTAATTGCTTGTGGTATTGTTAATGTTTCAATTCATATTACATAGGATCACAATATGACACCTATACGTGGTCTGGTGTAGTGACAGCAATGGATTGCAATAGTTTCTAGTCTATTTAAAACTAACTAGCTAACTAAAACAAATTAATATACAGCAAACAGCAGTTTGCTCCCACAATACCTGATTCGGTTTAACCCCCAAATATGAACCATGTTAAAAAAATATAACGTAAAAAAACAGAAGGAATCAATCCATATTACAAATTTTTATTAATATTTATTTTGTCAAAAATCTCAATTATTTTTTATATAAACTTGATATAAAGCTAAAAATACATTTTGTAGTTTTCTAAATTCTAAACGATAATATGTTACAACAATTTGCAAGGATGACTAAGAAAGCAGTGGTAGAAGTTAAATTTAATTAATACTCATAATGACTAATACTCCAGCATTCCTTGCAACATCACACTATTTATTCAAATTGAACAGAATTCCAACAATATTAAAATAATTGAATATTATTGCAATTTTCGGCCCAAATTTAGACAATGTATTTTATAGCTCTCTCATAATAATAGAATCACACTAACTTCAAACTTTAAATGTTACTAATTCTACTATCTTCCATTTTCTTTTTTTTAAACAAATAATTACATTTTAAATTAAAAATCGATTCTTAAACACTCTGTATTATAACTAATATCTTTTTATATTCTAATATCAAAATTCATAAAAACAAATACAAAAATAAAAAAAAAACAAAACAAGAATAACTTCCAAAATGTAATTTAATTAACCACATAAATGAAAATTCCAACAACAGTAAAAACCATAGTAAGGAAATAAATATATCCTATATTACACATACATGTATACAAATATCTATATAAAAAATCCATAAAAAATATAAATGTTACAATAACACCAATAAAAAGGTGAAAAAAATACAATTTATAATATTGAAAATATAACACAAATACAAATAAACATAAATATAATAAAATAAAATAAAAAAGCAAAGAAAAATAAAATATCCTTGGAGTTCCAGTTGATTGCCAACTTTATTTAATGAATATTTTCAAGACGTGTTAATAAACTCAAAGTATCCCAAAGTAGCTGCTTTCAGGTGAGTGCGTGCATATAATAAAAAACAACAAAAATAACATAAACTACAACAAGTAAATAAACAGTAAATAGCAACAAAATGTTACAAAAAAAATAAGAAAAACAAAAAGAAAAAACCAACTTAATCCAAAGATGAAGACAAAATCGATTTTAAGGTAAAAATGAAAGAAAGAAAGTAACAAAAAGGCCACCACCACTATATTTTACTGTTAAGAAAATTCCGCAATTTACTTGGAAAATTAGAAAAAATTAAACAACAACAACAAAAAGAAAACAAAGAAAAGTCTTCAAAAGAATTCAGAGAAATTTTATTGCAAGAGTGACAACAAGAAAATAAAAGATGTAGATGTGGAAGTAATAATATTAGTTATACTGCCAATCATAGGAATAATTTTTGAATAGGAAAATTTTATAAAAATTTATATTAAATTAGCGGAAATATTTAATCAAATATTACATCTATAGAACAAACTTAAAAATTAAATTATTAGTCGAGACAATCAACCAGTCTAAATCGCAGAATAAATGCCAGCTGATTAGACTTTGTTAAACTTCGAAATATATTTAAGAAAAATATATCACTAAGTTTAATAACAAAATAATTTGATCTATTCATGTGTTCTGCCTGTTTTAATAAATGATGCATAAAAATTGTTATATTAACAAGAAGGTCTAGAAATAAGTAAACAGTGCTACCTTTATGGTCTATGGAAAATATAATTATTCTTAAACACGATTTCAATATTGAATTCGCCAGCAAGTTAAATCTAGCACTAACTACAGATAAAAACTTCTGCTTTGCTCAACCTTTACTTAACGCATCTACTATTCCGATTTCTATACAAAACAATTACTGTCTGTTGCACAGTGTTCCAACGTTACAGGTAAAATTATCAATTATTATGGGTCTTCTGACATTAAATAAAAAACATTCAGTCTTTCATTCAACTTTCATTTATAACGAAAATGAATAAAGTTGGCCCAGCGTCAATTTTCAGTCCAAAAGTTTATGTCGCGCATTTACAACTTCGGCCTATCGCATAAATGGATGCTGTGTAATACAGTTTCCAGAGGTCAACATGAAAGTTCTGTAATGTCTTGGTAAAACCCTTACAGTTAAGTATCTCCGTCATAGATCGATCAGACGGGAGTATGTCTTTATTTCGAAAAACAAAATTACGAATGAAAAAATCATGAAAAATAAATTTTGCCAAAAATCTTAAATTAGAATTTTTAAAGAAATATATCTGAATAAATTAACAGCTTTTGTACAATTTCTGCACACAAATTCTGATTTTAAGTTAATCGAGATTTTTTCGGGATTATATTTTCAGTCATTTTAGGATTCTATGTTTAGTCAACCAGATAGGTGATCAAGCGGTCTATACCAATCTTTACATAATCATCATTGTCCTGTAACTCTATCCGTGGGGTATAAAATGGAGATATATGTCAATTTTTATTATATTATTAAGGTTCTTTCGTCACTTATCTTTGGATAATCAACTAGTTTTAAATTTTTATTTTACTATATTTAATATTTTTTGTTTTTATAAATTTTTAAGTTAATTCTTAAATATTTAATGTAAATTAGTTTTGGTTTTGATTAAGTAAAGTCTTTTATTATTATTATTATATTCAGTTTAATTAAAAAAAATTATCCGTTTTTAACTTTTTAAGTTTGTATACCATTGATACAAACACGTGCCCACCCCTACGCTAATAATGTTATATTTTAGTGACATTCTTATTTCGTTTCCAGTTCATAAAAGCTATACAAAAATACGCAAACCTTAAAAACGTTAAAGAAAGCATCGAAAACCTTCAAGTATCCTTTGATAGTATTTGCAAATAAATAGAAAATTAAATAAAGAATAAATAAAAAAATAAAAATAAAAAAATAAAAAATAAATAAAATAAAATAGAAAACGTAAAGTAGAAAAGTAAATATCAAAATGAAAATAAAAATAAAGTGACTCATAAATAAAGAACAATAATTGAGTTTAGGTATGCGGAAAATTGAAAATACATTTGTTAGAGCGGGCTAAGTGTGGGGCGAATATATTCATACTGTTAAAAGTAAAAATAAACTTATAGTAAACATAATAAAGTATAATAGTAGTGAGTTAAATATATATAAAAGAAAATACAAAATTCTTCAAAATAACAAAAATAAACCAATTCATAAAGAAAATACCATATTTATACTCCATCAAGTTTTTTAAGGTAAAATAAAAGATCCTATCCCCACTTTCTGTTTTCTTGTCCTCTTTAATTCTTTTAATTTATAAGTTAGTTCATCTGTTTATCTTTAAAAGATATATAGCAAAGGTCTAATACAATAAAATAAGACATTATATCAGATATAGAAGAAACAAAAAATTATTATAAGTCCTACAAGTATAAGAAAGAAACAAAAACAAAAATAGAAAATAAAAATTATAAGTATATGTACTATAAGATATTTTTATAAAGTTATAGATGGAAATAATTTTATTATTGAATTTATCTGGTCGAAAAAAAGGTATAACCAAGTATTTAGATTGGTACACAAGAAGTACAAAGCTCAACCTATTCTTTTTTTTCTATTTAATCCCTATCAATAGACAGTAGAGTAGAAAAATTAACCTTACAGTTCATGTGTTGGTGTTTCTGATCCCAAATTAAATTTAAAAATAATAATAAATATTTGTTGTTAATTCTAAAATTGTTTTTAAAATTTAAATAGATTTGTTTGATAATTCTTTGGTATAATTGTTGACAAGTCTTTCTGTTAGAAATATATGGAAAAAAATAAATACTTTTTGTTTAACTTTTTATTACAGTTTTTTTTGGTTCAGATTTGATGTGAAGCTCAATAAATTTGTCACAAAACAAATAAATACATAATGTTAACTCTGTGTAAGTGCAGAGTTCTTTGCACTCAAATTTAATAGTAATGAAAAAATATGGTTTTTTTTGCAACTGCAAACACACAAACTTTTCTGATTAATTTTTGACATTCTCACGTGCACGAATGAAAATCCAAATTTAATTTTTAAAATGAATTCATTTTATATGTTAATTGTTTAGAAATTGATTTGGGGTCTATTTCAATTCATACTGGTTTTTGTTGCATTTTTAATCTTTTTGTTAGCCTAAAATTAATTAATTTTGTTTATTAACCTACCAGTTGATACTCAATTTTGGATCTTTTTGATCCAAATTATATTTTGAAAGTCAGTACAGTTAAATCAGTTTACAAAGGTCGAGTACAGGCAGTTTTTGAAAGCAGTATTTACTGATCCACTAACCTTTCAGTAACCGAGAATCAGTCTTTTCAATTTTTTTTAGTTGTGAATTATTGTATTATCCTTTATTCTTTTTGTAACTCTTTAAGTATCATTCTTGTTATTTAATATTAATCGTTGGTTGGATTTTTTTTTTTTATTTGTTTAAAACCTCATTTTCCACACTGGTCTGAATCAATTACAGAATGTTCATGTAATTGGTCTACAGCATACTCACGTAATAATACATATGAACATTATACATATATTTAATTGATTTTGGTTAAAAATCAAATTATGTATTACTGTTTTTAATTATGTTTGTACAGACAAATTTAATAACTTTATTGCAAATAAAATGCTACATTAATGTGGCACAAATAGAATATATTTTTTTACATTTTAGCTAAAATTAGTAATCAAATTTACAAATTATAGCTTTTCAATGCATATTAAAACCAACATCAGTCCTGTGTCCAACAGCTAACATATAAGTATTTTTGTTTTGTTTAAATAAAAACTGTTATTTTAACCAAAGTCTGACATGAAAAAGTAAGTTGCGTTTTTTTTAAAAGGATTATTTCGAAGAGATTTTATCGGATGATGTAACCTATATTTATTGTATATATCTGCTATAGTAAAGCTAATCAGACCTATTTGATCTAATCACCTATTTGGTCAAATAACAATATTTATATAAATAAGTTAGACACCTCAAAATTTTGTTGCAAACTTCAGGCATTAAAAGTGAGTAAGCTCATAATGTATAATATCATCCTATGTGTATGTTGTGCACCTTGTAATTACTGTTGCTTCAATGATTCTGTCAAATTAAAGCTTCTTTATACACAATAATTTTTGTTTTATTTGCTGGAGTTAAGACAAAAATATCTTTTTCATTACTAAATGTCGATCATGTTACCTAAAATTGACCATTAGAAAAACATGGTTCCCTTAAGTCAATTGCTAAAACACTTAAAGTTTGCCCTTGAGTTTTAATTAATAGCAAACCATATTTTTAAGGAAATTAAAGCCACTTAAATTGGAAAGCGTAGTCAAATTTTTCAAAAGTTTATTCTACAAAAAAACTAGAAAAAGAAATACAAATATACTACAACATTTGATTTTCATATTAAAAACAATGTGACCCTAGTTACCCACTTATACAAACCAAATTAACAAGACTACCGAAAGGTTAAACATTGTTTAATAAAAAGTTTTAATGCTTACAATTTTCTTTAAAAAAAAAAAATAAATAAGTAAATAAAACAGTAAAAAGAACTAAAAAAAGGAAAATAAAAAAAATAACGGCAACGACGCGTCGATTCTTAATGAACACGTTTTCCAATGTAATATTACCATTCAATTCGCATAAATCAATTTCAATTGTATATAAAAACAGGATGGGTTCTATAATTTTAGTATGTATATGGTTAGTTGAGTGATTCTATCAATATACAGAATTAATTAAAGGAAAAGAGAATGAAAAAGAAAATAATGGAAAAGAACAGGAAATGAGAAAATAACTGTTGTATGTACCTGAAACTAATGTCGATTCTATTAAAAAACAAAAAATCGAAAATAAATAAAGGTAAATACAAGCAATGAGTTATTTTATTATTTGTCTATCAGCGAAGAGGACGAGGAATAATATCAGAACAGTCATGATAACTTTGAATTTGGAATTTGGTTTGATTAAAAAATATAAATTTACTATATTGGCAGTGTCACAAACACGTACATATTAAATTCGAGAGTAGAAAATTAGAGAAAAAAAAAATTGAAAATTGAGAAAATCTTTGTGTCAAGGTAATTTTCATTTTCTTTTTTTTTTTTTTTTGTGATTTGATAACGATGAATTCGAAATGTAGGTACAGTAAATCTATAATGGAAGATGTTTGCAAATCAATGAGTTTTTGAAATGACTAAATTTAAATGGATTTTTTTTTTATATTACTATACATTATTGTTATTTAATAATATATTTTCATTTCAATATGTGTGTGTATCTAAGTGTGTATGTATATTATTATGGTAATAAATATAACAGGTGTGTTAACGTGTATTATAGATTTTTTTATTTTTATTAATACCTAGGTGTCACATTTTTGTTTATTTTTCCTTTTTTTGTGTTAATTTTTTTCTCTTTCAGCCTTTTGCTCTTTATTCTAACATTTAAGGTTTTCAATTTCATTAACATTTATTAGACTGTCACCATCGATTCAGTATAGTGAATTTTTAGTTTTGATTCTTTCCTCAAATGAAATGAAATTATTAGGAATAGGTAAATGTAATTTAGGCAGGAAATTTTTTTCTTTTTTTCTATTTATAGGTTATTTTCATTAGACCTTGATAGAATTGGTTAAGATATATTGAGTTAGTTATTCTATATATAAAATATAAATTATTTATTTGAAAATGATTGGTAATCGAGACATTTTGCTTATTATTTGGTTTGTGTATATAAATATAGATACTAATGTAGTGATATTTTTAAAATAGTTTTGAGAATTTGGTGTACATTATAAAAACTATCAATGAGGCTTGCAATTACCATCTATTCAAATTAAAGAAAATGATTTTATAAAAGGTAGGAAGGGTATATCGGTGCAAAACAATAATTATCATTCTTGTCGAATATTTGGTAGTTTGTTGAAAAATATAATAATTGAATTTTGTTACAATTTTTAGTTTTTTATCGTATAATTTTAATTATTAAATTCTTATAATTAATTTTCTTTAATTTTTAGATTTTTTTAAATTTATTTATTTATTTATTTATTTATATTTAACCTACAGTCTTGTAATCTTGTTTGAATTTTTCTAACTTTTTTTTTTTATATTATTTATCTATTATTTTGCAATAGTTAAATTATAGTTATAATCTATTTTTTTATATTTTATACTTTATCCACCAAACTATATTTTTTAATTTATAGGCTGTGTTTTTAGTTATTTTATAGTTTGGTTAATAATCACACAATATTATGTCCTTCTGAGTATTCGAATGGTCCTGTATATTTATTCTTTCGTTTAGTAAATATATTTTTTTTGAATTGTTCTTTATTGCACTATGAAGGAATGAATTATTACTCTGTAAAAAAAAAAAAAAATGCATCGGAGAGTACATCAGAGAGGCACTTTAAAAGTGGATTATATAATATTGCCATCAGGGACAGTTCATACTTAATACAAAATTGAGATTATTAAGTATAAAACTCATTGTTTTAATAAACTGATCAAAAACTATAATATGATATAGTGAACCATAAATAAATAAACAAGTTGTAAGACTGTAGACACATAGAAATTTTCTCCTAAGTTGACAAAATTCTAAAAATACATAAACATTTTTTTGTTGAAATACGTACTTACTGTCTATTCCCGAAGTAACATTTGCCAGTCTAGCATTAAAAAAATATTTCTTTCCTCTTCATTTAAATATTTAACTCAATATAAAGTTTTCTATTTCCGTAAAGCAATTAATCTATTTCCGTAAAACAATTAACTTTTCTTAGTTTATCGTACAATTTAAGCCTAAAATTTTTGTGTATCTTTTGCTTTATCTAATCTGCAATTGTTGTTACCTTAGTGAAGTCACCGATGTACAACTGTACATTCTGATTTAAAATCTTTGGCATATAACGGAGCCATGATGTGGAGATGAAAAAGATGGTAGTTTTGTAATTTCAGCCCCAATTGAAGAAATAGTCAATATCGCCCTTTGTTATTCTCTATAATGTATTGCTGTGTGTTTTTCCTCTAAGAAGGATTTTTAGTAAATCAGTTTGCAAACATTTTGTGGTGGCTAAGACACAAACCAATGAAATTTAAAACTTTTTAATATGTATTTTAATTTTTGGGTAATTTAAATTTAAATACTTCTAAAAAATAAATACGCTGGAAAACGGTTCATATTTTATTGATTTTATTATGTTTTGCTATTATGCAGATGATCTTGTTTGGTTCCTGTATTAAATATATAGTTTTCCTATATGATTTTAGAACTCGGATATATTTTTCTATAAATGATTTGTTTAAAAAATGGAGCACACAAATTACTAATTATTAATTTTTTTTTTATTTTTTAATTGGTATTTTTTTTTGCGGAATTATTTTGACATATCAGATATTAGAAATTATAATTTTAAATAATCTTTTTATATTTAATTAATAAAAGTTTGCATTAATATTTTTGTAGAGAAATCGGGACGAGGCCAATATCTTCACACAACATTAAGATTTAATTTTCAAACCGGATATATAATTTTTTTTGCCGTGGGACAGGGTTCATCTTTTGAAATTTTTCATATTCGTTTATGAAATTTAGTTTAGACTAAAAATAAATAAATTTATGTTAACTTCGCTTTAAATATTTTACTGTCAACTGGAAAATGCCTCCTAAATTCTTTAAAGTATTTCTTAATTGTTGAAAACATTCGAATAATTTCCTTCAAACTTTACTCAAATATTTTCCTTTTAATTTTACTAAGATCATAGATTCAACGTGTATTTGGTCTACTATATGCAGGCTTCTTCATTATTTTGGACTCAACTTAATTTCTTCATAATTTTCATTGTAATGACAAATTATATAAATTTTTTGTTATACCAGTGTTATTTTCATTAAATTATCTGAGTCCCTTCACATAATCATTATATTTAATCTGTATAAATTAAAAAAAAATACAATTATCTGAACTATTATCATTATTATTCTTTTAAATGATAGATATTTAAAAGGAAACGTAGCGAAGTTAAATATGTTTTAATTTTTTTTTAAATTTCAAATTAGAAATTTCTATTTCAGCCCATATATAAATACAATTACATCTTAAAATACAAACATTTTAATTTATGAAATTGAGGTCACCCACAAACTGTACAGAGTTTATTTTTTTTTTGTATTAAATTTAATATTTATTTTTTTAAATAAATTATTACATATGCGGTTGTTTTTAAGATAAATCAATAACAAAAATTATATCGTGCTAAGCAGAAACTGAAACGAGGGAAAACAATTTACAAGGAAATTTAGCAAAAATTTTTTATTAAACTTCCAACAATTCAAATTCTGAACAATAATAGTTTTTAAATTGAGCCTCGGACTGTAACAACAAAAAAAATGGTTTAAATGATAATGTTTAATAGTATTTTTAACAGTATTTCATAATCTTATTATTTTCCTCTATTATATAACCTCTGATGTATATGGAGTTAATATGGTTTCAGAATTAATATGGGTGGAAATTTGTTGGCAAGTATTTGATTGGAACCGACCGATTTTTAGTTTTTTGTTTAGTTATATATGTAGGGTATTGAGAATTTGTTTTATTTGTTTCAGTTTATTATATTTAGTTTACTGGAGTGACTAATACTTGAGATCTTGATTATTAAAGTTACCAGTCGGAAGCTATTGTCGGAGTTGCTGTTGCATATTTGGCCTCTTTGTCGGCTAATATATTACTAGATATGTTAACATGGCCTGGAATCCAAATGATTTTAAATTTTGTTGGAGTTTTAATGAGCATATCCCTGCTTGTGTTAACTGTTGAACTGTGATTCTTGATGTTACTTATGACTTTTAGAACTGATAGGCTATTTGAGCAAATACAAAATTTTCCTTTGAGATTTGAAGTTTCAACTAGTGTTGCTAGGATGCCTTGACTTACAGCGTGGAAAATAAATGAGTCCGGGTCTAGAATACCGAGTTTTGAGATTTTTTGTTTTTCATTCTTGTTTTCAAAAATGTTTCTATCCATGGTGATAGATCTTGCTTTAACACCTTTAAAAATTCACTTGATTTACTGAAAATCCTTCTACATACTCACTGTATTGTATATCGATTTTTTATTGTTTGAAGGCCTGTTTCAGTTATTTTATATTATTGACGGATGTTGCAACACGTATTGCTGAGTGATAAACTGCGTTTACAGGTTGAAAATGTTTTGTATTTTTACTTTTTCTTTTACTTTAAGTAATATCGCCTTAATAATGTTAATTTTGGTTTTGATATGAACACTAAGCTTTTTTTGTTATAAAAATATTTTGTAATGTTGAGTCTGGTTAGTAATGATTGTTTTAATTTCTCTATGTGACCTTTCCAGCTGTACTTTTTATCGAAAAATAATCCTATTTTTAGTTGAACTGTGTTATGAATAAGATTGTTTTGTATGTAAAAACCTTCTGATGATTTTATTAAATAACTCTATCAGGAGTAATTTGATGTCGTCGAGATTTTTGATCTTAAAAAGTAAATACAAATCATCGGCGTATTTGGAAGATCGACATAAAGGTAACTACATAAACTCGTTCTAATTTTTGGTAATGAAAGCAGAATTTGAAGATTTCCAAACTTGCAGTAACATACATGGTAGGAAACTAATTAACTGGAACGTTTCTATTGTACACCTTAATATATAATCAGAAATTAGTAGTAAGTTTTACTAAATTGACAACATACTTTATTTTGTTCTTTTATATTACGACTTAAGTATAATATTAATCTTAAATTAGATTAAATCAACATTATCGTAAATGTGGGTGTCATTTTATGAAATTTCATTTATGATGGATGTCATCATTTCAAGCTGTAAATTATTATTTAATGTTGGTAAACTATTTTTTCTATCCTAAAAGTCAATGTATAATTTTTCACCACCACGTTAGTGACAATTTTTATTAAAATTCATTCATATTTTTAATCTTAAACTATACAACACACTATTAGATGTGTGTATATGTATAAGAATTTTGTCATCAAAGAAGACAAAAACAAAAAATATATTAAATCATACCTTTTTAATATATTATTCATAAAATATTGTCTATTTTTTATTTTATTTTTTTGTTCAAAATTAATCTCATCAAATATCTGTGCAAGATAAAATGTCAAATTTAAAACTAACAACATTAGTCTGCTACTGCAACATATTTAAACAAAAAAACAAAAAGTAAACAAAGAGGTACGAAAAAAATGTATAATCTTCTTAACGTTCCTTAACTGGTTTCTTTTATTCACTATTTTGTATGTGTATATATCATTTCAGAAAAAAAACCAAAACAAAAAGGATTCGATTCCTTTACTTTAAGATTATAATTTATAAAAATCTTTCATATCCAATTATCCTTTAGATGTTGATGAAGGAAGTTTGAGAGGTGGTATTTTGGATCCTTTTTAAATAGATGAAAATAAAGTATCAAAATCAAAGCATCCCTACTTACTTAATATTACCATATTATACTACATACACCTAAGCTTATATATACATTAACAAATACATTTATAAAATTTTTATATTATTATACTGCCGTATACTTAAATAGATATAACGAATCACAATTTTTTTTTTTTTGTTTTTTTAATTTTTTTCGTGTCTTTATTGTTTATTATATAAACGTCATCTCAACTTCAAACTAAATGTAGAAAAAGTGCCAGCGATTACATTGATAAATTCTTAGCGATTTTTGCACATTTCCCAGCAAATTGCTTTGACAAGCGACACCACTTTTCATTCGTGATAAGATCTTATGATGATGATGACAGTGATGATGATGATGACAATGATGGTGATGATGATGATGATGATGAGAATATCTTAAATGGTTGTTTTTGTGTTACTTTTTTTTTATTTTTTGTTATTTTTCACAGCTTACTTTTTTTTCTTTACTTTTTTTTTTTGCAAAGGATACATGAACGTTGACAAATTCGTGAAATATATTTGAATTGATGATGACGACGATGAATAAACGAAATAATGTATACATCTATACAATTAATATAGATATACGAACTAAACAATTCATTTCTTTTTATTCATTTTTTTTGTTCTCTTGTTATTTTATGTTCACCATTTTTCTACTTTTGTATTCGTGTGATGATAAAAATAAAAAAAGGACTAAAAAAGAATCATTAAAATTGATAGAAAGGATTGCTTTTTAGAGTACACCTGAGCTAGAGTATACATCACTAACGAATACATATCTATATATATATAGTAAAATATAAATGAAATATATTGGTATCAGAAGAGCACAAGATACAAAAATAAAAACAACAACAAGAACAAATGAGAAATTATAATAAATCTATGGTATTAATTTCTTCTATGAATCCTTTTTTATATAGAACACATATAAATATATAATTACATACATATTGTACAAAATTATATATATGTATATATATATATATATATATGTATTAGAGTAGCTATCACATAAGTGGTAATTTTAGTGTTGTAACTAATTTCAGTAAGTTTATTAAAATGGATATAATATGGTTCCTATTATTGTTATGAAAAGATACATTCTCTTTTTGTTTTATTTTTTTTTTTGTTTTTGTTCTTTTTTTTTTAATTTAGTTGGTGGTTGACATTTATATTTTAATAATATAGATTTTAAGAAGTTTATAATATTATTATGTTAAAGGATATTAAATTTTTATGTATATAATATATATATATAAAATTTTTAACGTAGCTTATTTATTTATGGTAGTAGAAATATGGGGATTGATATGGAAAGAAAGAAATGGCATATTGATTAGTATAGATTGGGTGGTGGGGTGAAAACCTCAAATGCTAAGTGTTGTTCATTAAATGTTCATGATATTTTTAAGCCTCACATATTCCAGATTTGAAGTAACTATTATTCTAGCAAGTTTTATATATACCTTCTATTATCGATATTATTTTATACTTTTTTCGGGGCTAATTCTGTATTATTTAAAATTTTATCACCCATATTTCAGCATTCTCGATAATGTGAATAGAATGTGAATGTGATATTTTGTGGAACTTAAAACAGATGGATTTTGTATGTTGGTAATGTAATAATTTGTGTATGCAATATTGACCCTAAATTTGTTCGATTTAGCAAAATCTAGCAAATCGGAAAATAAATTTACATGCTTAAAAGAGTATGTTGATGATTAATAGATGAAGTCCAGTTGCATAATTACTCCGTAATTATTAAAAACAACTAAAATTTATTTAAATAATTGTACCAGCTTGTACATGTTCACCCAAGACCCGGCTAGAAGTTGTTTATTTTTGTTGATGTTATACGAAGGACATGTTTTTCTAGAGGTTGCACAGGTAGTTAGTTGCTTCACGGCTTCCACTGGAGAGTGAAATACCTATTCGAGGTCCATTTCATTTGAAATTACATTAATATTCTCTACCGGTTGATCGGTTCTATAGTTCTTCTCTATGTTAGTGTGGCCTGCGGTTAGAGTACATAGATTGAAAAATAGCCATCAAATTCGTTTCCGCAATCTTCCATCAACTTAGAATTGATATTGACCAAAAGCAAAGCTTTGATAGCGGCTTGACTATTTCTGAAGATAGTAAATTTTGTTTTAGTTATCTGTACTTAATTGCAAGGAAATCTGCTTGAAAATCATTAAGATATTTAATGCGGTCGCAAGATCTTGTTGTTATTTTTTCTTCCTAATCCACTTACTCGGCAGTCCATTTTCGATTCATCAGTGAAAAAATACTTAACTTGCCACTGTTTCTTTTGCTATACCGGTCACTGTTTCCTTTACCATAACTGTCACTTTTCTTTTACTATACCTGTCCTATTGCAATCTTTTGAAAATGTAAGTTTCTATTATTCAAAATTCAAAATATTTAATTATTATCAAAAATATAAGCTTATTAAAGGTTGAACAAATTTGCTATTAGAAATTAATTTCAACATTTTCTACAACACTGTCAACATAAAACTAAATGTTGGTATATAATATAATATTGAAGACAGTTTATTCGTATGGTATTCATTATTATACGCTGGATGGCGCAGTAGGTAGACCATCCATTTTTCTATCAAAAAGTCCCAGGTTCGAACCCCAGTGATATTACAATTTTGTATTGGTTTCGCGATCTGGCTCCAGTATTGTTTTTCATTGGGATAAAATAAATGTCAAAAAAATAAATAAAAAGAAACGTACACAGTAAAAAGACTATTCTTATGTCTAATTTATATAAGTCTATTTATATAAGTTTGATTTATATAAGACTAGTCTTAGTATAATTTATATAAAAATTATTGGGTTATACTTCAACTCCATACTCAATACTCTACATTTTCAAGACTTATTTCCAAATAGAGTATTGCGCAATATAGTTAATACTTCTTGGTATGTTTGCAATACTGATATTCATAGAGATCTGAGAATCTCTTACTTAACAGACTTGCTCAGTAAAAGATTCATCTATCTCAAGTTTTTAATACTGAGCCATTACGTTAAGTTGGCAATTAAAAATTTGTTAAAATGCTAAAGACATGCAGCAGAGCTAGGTGTTAGTTTTAGTTTAGGTGTTGTGCTTGTGTTTCTAAAAATAATACTGGAGGTAACTGGTCAGAATTTCATGACTTAGTCTGAGCATTGTAATAAATAAATAACTTTATATTGGTAGGGGTTTGTTTTTTCAATTTCTATGAATTTATGAAGTATTTGTATTTTTGGCGATAATTTAGATTTATTTGTATTTAATTGAGACTAAAATTTTTGTAAGATAGTATAAACTCCAAGTCTCAAATAATTTTTTTTTTAATTTGTCTTCTTTAAACAAAAATTTCTTCTTTATCATTAATTTAATTTTTTCTTTTTTAATTAATCACTTTAGAAACCATTGTTTTACTGAATCATAATTAAACTTTAACATTAAGGATAACAAAAATTTTAAGAAATAATCTTCTATGTATATAATAATATAGAAACCATAGAAATTAAAACTTTTAGAGTTAGCGAAATAATTCTACAAAATATAAATATTTACTTTTCAACAAGTTGAAAATTAGTTTTTGGAAATAATGAAGAGAAAAAAGTTTGTACGTTTTTGGTTAGTAATATATATAGTAGTTAGTACAGTTAGTATTGTTTAATAATACGTTGACAGAATTCTTAGAAAATATAATAATTTGAACTGAATGTAATTTCTTTTGTTAAAATTAAAAATCTAATGATTTTTAGAAACTATTATTGATTTTGCTCAACTTAGTATATAAGACATTATAATAAGTATGATGAATGTTAAGATTTGACCAACAACTTTTACAGTTCTCAAGTCATTTGAAATGTATTGAAAAACCACAAAGCCACAACTTATTAAGCTTTATCAGGCACATAATATTATAGGATATTGTTGCAACCTAATGTCGATGATAGCATTGATGTGTACTCAAATGTGTTGGTAACTGATACTGCTTAATGTAACAATAATTTATATCATAATTATAGTAAAGTTCAGTTTAAGCTCGATAATCAAATTAATTGGTGGTTTCAATTAATTTAAACTCTTAAAATATATTAAATTTAATGTTGTTTAAATATCTGCTAATAGGAAATCATCACTATTTTTTATGCTCAAAATATTTTATAGATAAAAATTTAATAATAAATATTTAAATTTAACACCTATTCAGCAAATGAACACATTATAAAATTTGATAGCACATTAGAAAGAATATTTCAAATATTTGTTAATGAGATGTTCTAGTTCTATATTATGATGTAAGAGATCTACTTCTCTTTGATTTCTTTCATACAAAACTTATATATATATTTTCACGAAATGATCTACTGCGCTTTTTGCATTCTTATTTCCACCGTCCATCGCCTAGAATGTCTACATTCGTGATAATAGCAGACCTAATTTTTTGTTTGATATGTTTTTTTCTGATAATGAAAATTAAGTTCAATACATCAACCAGTATTCGGGCTCAATGAGTCAATCAAAGTCTTTTTCGGACTATTGAGATATTCAAAGCTTCATTTTTGATTTGAGCCAAATTATTAGAATTCGTCGAAAAGCTTAATTGAGCTTTGGAATTATCAAAAACAAATCGCGTAACAACGAAAATATTACTGAGGTTGAATAAAAATTTTCGTCTGTTAATAACATATTGATTTTTCTACAACATGATGTTCTTAGTTTAATCTAGTAAAATATTAATATAACTATTATTACATTTGTTGATATTTCACGTATATATATTGTACAAATAATAGGGCATGTGTTTACTTAAGAATCTTTGTTGTTTTTAATTTTTCGAATAGTATCGGCCTATTTTTATTCAATCATAAGCTTGTACTGATTTACGAAATAAGTATGCACTGTGGAAAATATGAACGGGTGAATCAATCAACATTGGTTAAATTGAGTACATTAAAATATCTACGTATCATATCTAAATTCTTATTTCATCATCATTTATCGTTTTTGCTCATGTAGAAGGCATTTGTCTTTGTCATGTCTCAGATATTTTGTGAATTTGAAACTGTGCTTATCCAGTCATTGAAAATCTTTCTTTTTTTTATTTTTGAATTTAATGTTTAGATTGTAAATAAATTCAAGGTAGTTAAACTTGGTCTTAGCCTACAATTCATTTAAATTATAATATGTTGTTAATATAAATCGTATGCAAATTTAGATGACATTGATTAAAAATCGTGAAAGATTCTATCGATATAGATAAATCACAATGTATTTTGGTTTAGATTTCTACCTATCAAATCGAATAAAATGATATTATAACCGTTATATTTACTAACTATGGTCCTATTCTAACATATTATAGACTTTATAACGGTATTAAAAAAATATATGTATATTACTAGTTATCGCCTGCTCCTCGAAAATCGATGAAATTTGATAAAAAATCATATTCAATATATCATTAAAAATTGGTTTCCATCATTTCAATTTAGCGTGGCCACTATAAAATTGTTTTTTTTATTGATTTATCTTAAACCACAACGTCATACGTAATAATTTATTTAAAAAAAAAAATTAAACTTAAATCGGTGGTGTTCTTGTGACAGTTTGATAAATTAAACATTTTGTATGTTAAAATGACTTATACTGGTAAAAATTTGATTGTAAAATTTTTAATTGAAAATTAAAAATATTTATTTTCGCTACTTCTCCTTTTAAATATCAACAATTTGAAAGAATAATAATGAATATCGGTTGTGAAATGATTCGGATATTTGTACCGTGTTTTTTCAATTTACAGGTTATATATAATAAATATTCAATTATTTACTTCTGTCTGAAAGTTGAAATGATAAGGAAAAATTAATCTATAAGAAAACTTAAATAGTTATTTTGTTAGGAAAAAATTTCACAATATGGTCCATTATGGTCAGCTTTTGAAAATCAATCTTTATTTACTCCTTATGTTATATGGCTCAATTTTTATATAGGCAAAAACTGAAACCAAAAAGTAGACTTAAAATTTGACAAAGGCAATTTTTAATAGTACCAAGTGCCATATACACAACGGAATCCAAACCAAAAATAGATTTTACTATGCAAACAGAAAATTTTGACTATACGTATTGACTAAAGGTGTAACTAAAGAGAACGGCTTACGAATATTTGAAAGAAAATTCTCCGGAAAATACTAAGCTAAAAAAATTATAGAATGTAAAGAAGCTCAATAATCTGTGGAACTCAACAGTCCGCTCAATAATCTGATTAAGAATGAAGGTATTGTATGATTTTAAAAGCCCCAAATACCTGCTGATCAAAGGGAAATTTTCCTTTTTGCAACTCTCAATTAAATCAAGCTGTGCATTCGTGTATAAAGATATCGTTACTTAACTTGAAAAATGGGGAACAAAATAAAAAAAAAAAAGGCGAAAACAAGAAGCGATACTAGATAAAAAGCTTCATGATAATAATCGTAGTAGAATAATCGCAAGAAGCTGATTATTACACTATGTTAAAAATGACACTCAAGCACTACAAATTAAAAATTGGAAACAAGTAGAAAAAGAGTAAAACAGATATGCACCAAAGCTCATACAGAAATGTAGTTCTATACAATAATATTGGTGATGATAATGATGATGGAGGTATGAGGTAAAAATCTAAAGAAAATAATTCCAAAACTTAAAAGATCCGATAGTATCAAGATGATACAGAGTTATTCAAATACTTATCAATTGTTGAGAGTTATGACATCATGGTTGTAAATAATTAATAATAGACCCTCCAGGCTTAATATATGTTTTTCTTTATTACAACCTGTCAAATATCCCTCCCACAGTTGATACGTTACTCATACTAGTTTGTACAATGAGTTTCTACACTCTAAATTATGGGTAGTAAATACTTACTGGAGAAATTATCCTGTGAAGCCTAGTTATGTATCCTATATACTCTTAACTTACCCCTTCCTATATAAGCGCGAAAAAAACTTTAAAATTCAAATAAGTAGCTAGATATCAACCAACCTTCAAAACTTTCAATTGCAATTTATTAAAATTACTGGTTTTATTTTTGTTGTTGTAACCAAAACCTATTTAAAAATAACAAAAGATTTAATTAGTTTAAATTATCATAAATTAAATTATAACTGTTGTTGTTGTCGACTTTACAATATTTATCTTGAAGCAGGTGATTTGAATGCACCACCAAATTTATAAAATATTTTTAAAGCAGACTGATGGAATGTTAACATTCTAAATTGCTTGAGGGAACATAAAAAAGAAATGTGCAAAGTAATGGAGAAGGAGTGGGTGGAATCAAAGTTTTTCAACGTACATTGCCATCTACTTTGATTTGTTTTACCTTATAGAATACAGAAGTGAGTAGTAGCATCTGGTATTTTGTAAAGATTTTACAACTTATGCTTCAACTAATATAATAAAATTAACTTCTGACCAACATTTTTATTATTTTTCTTTTTTGTTTGTTTTTATCCTTTTTTTTTTGTTGTTTTCTTCGGAATTCATCCACCTTTTAAAGTTTGTCGAAAAATGTATAGAAGCCAATAAAGATTTAGTTGGTGAAAACGATCAACTTTTTTTTCGAAGTAAACCAAAGAAAAGTTAATGAAAGGTTTAAAGGTTTCAATTTTTTTTTTTATGTTATATTTTCAAGAGTTTTACAAAATGATTTTTTTTTTTTTAATTTACGACGAACTTTGGTGATGTTATAGTCGTTGTATGAGTACCTATTTTCCAACTTTGTTGGATTTTTAATGACAAATCAGTAAACAAATAAATTTGTAATTTATACTCTGTTGTATTCTATAGTGTTGAGTTGTGAATGAGCACGCGTTCAAAATGTGAACAAGAGTTCTATATTATGTATATAGAGTAGTAGTAACTGTTCAGCAGTTGTAACAAAAAAGAAATATACATTATAAAATTACTAGTATTTTATCCTGATGAAGTTTTCTATTGACAAAAAACTTTTCTATCTTGGATTTATTTGATTTTAGGTTTTACTGACAAAAATTGAAAAATGTTTCCGTTCAACCGCTATTAAATTGCATTTCAAATGTAAATATTTTAATGAAAATTTATTTTCACAAAACGTATAGAAACATAATGCAAGGATCAAGAACACAGAAATTAAATAATATAAACCAAAATATTTATTTACAATCAAAACAATAAATTAAAAAAAGAAAAAAATAAGAGATTTTCAATGACTGGATTAAATAATTTTTAAAAAAAGATTTTGGTATGTACTTTGTGAATATTTTGGTCGTGAAGTTGTTGGATTTGGATGTGATGCATTGAAGCGGAATTTATGTTAAGTAAATAAAAAGTTTTAACATAAATTCAAAAGGTTTTAAAGTTGACTGGTAAATGAGGTAGGTCTTTAATAAAAAACTTAATTTTGAAGGTTAAATCAAATAAATATTAAGGTCTTTAGAAGTAAAGTGTTTGTCAACAAAATAATTTAAAATATTTCTGAGTAATTCGTCCTTTTAATTATTATATTTTGTGAATAAGGTTTTTAAGTTGTACTTTTAAACTTTGATGATATTATTTTGTTGTGACACCTAACTTTAATATGTATAAGAAATGTAAGAAATTTTTAAATGAAAATAAAATTATTATGAAGATTGCAATACAATTATGTCTACTTCACTGCGTAGACAATATCTTATATTATATAATGTGCAAGATGAACGACATGGTGAGTAAAAAAGCAAGAATAATTGAATAGTAAATTACACCACAAAAATATTAAAGTTTTGGCAATTTTTTGGTGCTGAATACTTAAAACATTTCAAATAGTACACCAAATAAATGACGGTTATTTCCAAGTTGAGTAACATCTATATTCTAAAATAAGTTTCAATCACGGACAATTTTTAGAAAGGCTTCATAAAAATTCTGTCATTTTAAGTAGCAAAAAAACACAAAAAAAAATTGAAAATAAAACAGAAAAACAAAAATCCGATCAGATCATACTCTTCAAAAATGATATAATAAATGTTAGCTCATTTGCATCTGCTATTATTTAAAAAAATATATACAAAAAAACAAGTTTATAGTCATTCGCTAAGCCTCAGTAATATTTCTTACTATAATCGTTTTGTGACTATAGGCGTAGTCAAAAAACAATTGCATCTTTATAAACAAAATCAAATTCAATAAAATATCTTTCGTAAAACAATTTGAAACTTTATTTTATTCATAAATAGCAATTCTGTTATCTAATCACAAAATTTTTATATTTGTAATAAAGAACAGAAAAAAAAAATATATAAATCAGTTTTTTAATAAAATAATTCACTTTCGACTTAGTTTTTTGTGTTATTGAAAAATTTGGCGTTATATTTTAATGCGACTATAAACGACATCGATTGAATTCATCGATTAAAAATTGTTTTCTGTAACAGAATTTTGGCTACAAACGTTTTTGAATATAAACGAATTTAAATACATCTACTACGTTGAGAGTAATGGGATTTTATTGTGTTAAGTTATATTGTAATTAGTACTAATTTCTTCATAAAGTATAAGGTATTATACTTTAATTTTATTGTAAAGTATATATGTTCAAGTTTATTCTCGATTCAGAAAACAACTACAATTATACCAAAACAAATATTTCTTTTTATATTAAATCGTACCTGAAAGAACTGCTCTGTGCAATGCACAGGGGATTCACTAGTATTATATATAATTAAGTAATAATGAATTTTTTTAAATACTCCTACGATTGACAAGTATTAATCAATTCACATATTGGTACAAAAACTTTATATTTTCTTTAATATGTTCTTTGAATTCATCATGAAATTTTCTTATGTATTGATTCGACTATTCTAGGATCACATGGTTTAATCCTAAATCATTCGACCTTTATGAACAAAAAAAATTGTTAAATCAACTTTCTTAAATTCTTTTAAAATAGATGTTATTTGATCCGTTAATTTTTTACTTAAAATTTCTTTGGCAAATAGATTGCCGCTGTCGTTGTTACTATACCACATAAAATATCACATAATAAATATTTTTCCATTTGTTTGTGCTATTATCGAATACAATAGCATAAACAACAGTAGAATACAGGCTCTTTGCAATATCAACAGACTCCACAACAATTTCAGAGGATTTCTCAGCTATTTCAGAATCTCTAGTTGAGTCCTGCCCAAGTAAAAAACCCATCACCCGCCATTAATTAATAAAACTGGTTCTAAACCTATAATAGCCTTAGCTGATGTGATACATTTTTTATATGCTTTTATATGCAAAATTGTTAATATTTTTAATAAAATTCTTGAAAACAACCGAATTTACTGAAAAAATAATTGCATCATTGTTTTTACTCAACATTGTTTTTACTCTATACAACATAGTTTACATTGTCTACAGTAAATAGCTTGTTTAAAGTAAAGTATATGCTTCAAAGTTTAGACTATTGAACATTACACGTAAAGGAACAATACTGCTTCCAAAATGCAACGAAACTGTAAAACTTAAAATTTACCATCTGCCACAATGCACATCAAAATTTATTGATCTTGTTAACTATTCTAAAATGTCTAAAATGTGTAGTTTAAACGTAAAATAACAGAAGAGTGTATAACGAAGAAATTTAAGCTACATTTTGTATACGTGTCACAGACAAAGTTACCAGAATTAATTCTATCTAGGTTAGCATATATTTTCGGCTAAATTGTAGTAAAATATGTTAAAAAATTTATTTTTCACCGAAACTATGTGCTGCCCCATGATAGATCTGGTCATATTAATTTTCATATAACGAAAGATAAATCAAAAGTAAATTTATCGAAAGATGTCAAAATGTATGTGGGTATTTATATTGTCAACTAAAGTTTTATTACATTGTAATTGGACCCAAAAATTTGATAGACGTAGTATTAAAATCGTAAACTGCATTATCTAAAAACGTAGATATTAAGACATGGATTTATCAGAACTATAAACCAAATATAACAGAGATGCCTGAAAACTAAACTTGTAAACTTGTGCTTCTAATCGATTCGATTCTAAACATGGACATTTGAATTTATCTTCTTTTTAAGTGTGATTTAAGCAATTTGTTGAACTCTGATTACAGTTTACTGCAAATCTTTTTCTGACAGATTTTCTGTTCTAACAATTTGTAGCTCGAAAGACATCAATTTTAATATTTGTTTTGAATTTTAACAGTATTGTTCCATATTAATCAGTGTACAAATTTCAATTTCCCTTAATTTTTTAAATTTTATTCCTGTTGTTTTTCACTCTCGAAATTCCAAAAAAAAAACTTTTCTTTTTTATTAGTTTTATTTTTTGTGTTTTTTTCTTTCTTATTTATATACCATGATCCTATATAATCTATAAGGGGCCTTTTATTTGTATAAAGTATTGATAAATGAAACGATGTATAGGCGAAGAAACAATAATAAAAAAACAAATAAAACAAAAACAATTATTTAAAGGACTATTGATGTTGTTATAATATCCTTATACGAACATAAGTATTAATTCCTTTACAGATATTTCAAACGAAATAATAAGTAGAACTTGAAACGAAGCTTTAATATTAATTTCCTCGATATTTTTCTCAGAGTTCTAGCATCAGAGAAATTATTATGTAGTGGGAGATGATTTAATGTTTGGTAAGTATTGAAAATTCTAAAATCTTATAAATTGATACAAGATTAAAATATACATACTGACATACATAAATATTGTATGTTTGATGAAATAGAAAAATTTGTTTTTATCTTTTTTTCTTTTGCTGTTCTTGTTGGTTTTTGTTGTTTTTGTTGTTTGTATTGTGAATATAATACAGGATCAAAAAAGACATTCCATTTCCATCAATCACTTTAGATAATTCGGAAATTAATCAAACTGGATATAAATTTTTGTGTCATTTATTTTTCTAAGTATATATATATATATATATATATATATATATATATATATATATATATATATATATATGTTTATTCATATTTTTATATATATATATAAATATACTTATATACATTTTGTATAATAATTGTTTAGTTTAGTATTTCTTAACTAGAGACTAGAGAGCATATCAATTGTGCTCTCATAGATATTTGTATTTAGAGATTTTGATATAAAGTAAAAAAACAATAAATTTGTTTATTTTAGTGTGTATATGTGTATGTATGTAATATGGATGTGGGGATAGTAGAACACATCTTTAGTAATGAATTTATTTATTTTTTTTCCACAATACTTATTTACTAAAGAAGAAATCGAATCAACAGAGCTTGAAAACAATTCAAATGTCATTGATTTTTATTGGAAAATTTGTTAATTTGTTTCCTTCATAACAAAAAAAATAAACAACAAAAACAATAATATAAAAACAAGTTAATAACTATATTTATATGTTTGTATACTCAATTTATTAATTCTTTGTGAATGCAATAATTCAGTATATAAAATGACTTATAAAAGGGGTCCAGTGTTATGTATTTTAGTTTTATTAGTAACAGAGAAAATGTGACAAAATCTTTTATTGTTTGTACAAAAGTTTTTGTGACTAATTCTTTGAAAAGCTTGTTATAATAAAAAAAAAAAAATTTTACAATAATCATTGACAAATTGTTTATTTTAAAATTATACAAATTGACAAGCAAAGCTATATGTATATTTACAAGGATATAGAAAATTTTCGAAGTTAATTTAAGAAATAAGAATTAATTTTCAAAAGTGAAGTGTTATTGATTTATTCTACTGGACAGAATATTTGGAAAACATTTGTGATAATAAAATTTTTTTTGAAAAATTTTAATACTGATTTACTTTTTTCTCAAAGGATCAATTCAAGTCAATAATAAATTCATTTTCGTTTTAGTTAAATACAATATTGTACATTTGCTGTTTAAATAAATTGTTTTACAAAATACTTCTTCTCTTCCCATTTACCTTATTCGTGCGTATTGATAGTTTACAAGATACTAATAAATATGAATTTATAGTTTAGTAATATTATAAAATTAAGAACACAAACCTTTAATGTGGTTATCAAGTCACAAGAACCAATTTTTATTATTTCTTCTTTTCACTCATCTATTCGAATTGAATTTGCTTATCAATAGATTTCGATGTGAAAAAACTACATGACTTTTAATAATTTTCCGTAGGGACTTCCCCTCAACCAAATTATCACAAATAAATTAATACAGGATTTTAAAAATTTTACAATATTTTTTAAACAAAACTATATTTTTTGTTGTTTGTTCAACTTACTTAGTAAAATTTTTTTTTCTAATAAGAGTAAATTTTCGAAAGAGACTTCAGGGATTGCTTTTGACCGTTTGATTAATTTATTTAGTGTTAAAGAAAATATTTTTATACTTTAACCTCTTTGCAAGACCGCAAGCATACTTCTAAAGAGAAATTTTCCACTTAATATAAATTATTATTATTATTTATTTATTATGCCCGTACAACTTTTCTTATTTCTAATTTCAACAACTGCATTTATACATATGACTTATAATCCACTTAGAATAACCTGAACTTTTATAATATATTTATCTAGTATTCTGAATTCACTACCGTAAAGCCTATTCTGATTTCATATGATATGATTGGGTTGCATTCTGCTTATACATAGCTAACAACTGAATTTACTATAAATTTTTGTCCTTCATGAATGTCAATGAATGGGTATTCAATTGAATTTTAACATAATATATATTGATGAGCTCAAACCAAACCAAATTTTAAATAAATTTTATTTTGTAGTAGCCAAGTCATCGAAACTAACTGAACATTACAACATTAATTTCTCTTGGTATTTTTCGAATGTTTTTTTTTTTTGAGTATAAATAAATTATTATTAAAGTGGTAACCATTACTTCAATTATATTGAAATAAAAATTTAAAAAAATAAAAAACAAAAACAAAAATTAATAAAACCAACAGATAAATTTATTAATAATAAAATGGTGCTAAAAAAATTTTTTTTTTTAATAAAAATCTGCAGAAAAATTTTTTTTTACATTTTTATATTACAAATTACAATAATAACAAAAAGAAAAAAAACATAAAATAGAAAAAAAAACATAGTCAACCACCGCAGTAATCCATAATTTTATCCTTTTATTGAATTGTATGTGTAAGTTATTCATATTTCGATGGTGTAGAATATACCAAATGGGCAAAAAAAACCCAAAACAAAAAAAGCCAGAACAAATGCAAAAATGCAGAATTATGGTTAACCACAGAATCTGATAATACTTCATATCGTTAAAATGCTTTATATCTGTAATTTCATACAAACTTTTCTTCTCTTCAGTTTTTTTATTTTTTTTTTATTTTTTCTGTTTGGAATTCACATAATATTTTGTGTATGGTATAAATGTCTAGTCTAGATATTGAAAAAGTTCAGATTTAAATTAATTTAAAAAAAAAAACTTTCCGAAATTTATAAAGTTTTAGTAAATTTTATTTTGGTGGAAACTTAAAATACAGTTTTCGATATACCAAAATTGTTAAAAAATTAAATAATCAGTATATAAGTGCGAAAAAATAAAATCGTTCCAGCAGAACACAACTACAGATATTTCAGTTAACAATCTTTAAAAAAATGTTTTTATAATTCAAATTTGAAACTGTGTTTAATTAATGTACGTCCCAGGTTCGATTCCCGATGAAGCAAAAAAAATAAATGCTCTATGGGCTTTTCGACCTGGTCCTGTACCCTTTGTCATTTGGATAAAATAAATGACAAAAAATAATTGAGGGTATAATCTGGTGACAAATTAAATAAAATGGAGCTATTCTATTTAAGAAGACTTAGTTCCTGACAATAGCAGTATTTTTCCACATTTAATGAAGCCAGTAATTTGATAAATAAATGCTCGAAATATTGTAAATATTGTAGTATAAATTTGCAATACCGTACTTAAAATTAAGCACGAATAGGTGATCCTACCTAAGTTACTGTCAAGAACATATAAAAAAAAACATAGGTGTAGTGGTATTGGTTTGATAAACACATATATAATTTTTATATAAAAAAAAAATAATTAATTATTTTTAAAAAATAATAATGGAAAGTAAGTCATCTAGAGATACAATTCCAATAATATCACAATAGTCTTCTTGGATATTACCATCAATAGCCTCTGATAATAATTTTATAACAAAATACTCGACTGAGAGCTTTTTTAACACTTTGATCACTATGATATTCTAAAATATACAAAAAAAATCGTCTCATCATTTTCAAGTTCTTTATATAATGCAATGAATTTTCTCTCAATATGCGAAAGCATTTCATTTTTCTACTGAAAAATCATCCATATTTTGCCATACTAAAATATTCAAAAGAAGAACTGAGACTGAGCTGAAATGTGTATATTTATTTATTTATTTATTTAACAGTGAACCTACAGATTAGTCTGCAGGCCAACTTACGCAAATATTTGAGACTGAACTTAAGGAACTTAAACTTAACTGATATGTGGGAGTCAATCCTGTTCATTGTCTACTATTTCTATTAAGGTGCCTATTATGTATTTCGATAACGATTACGATTTGATCGAACGAAATGTCAAAATACAAAATTGCCATTATGTATTTCGATATTGTTCAGAGATTGTCGTAAGTTTATCGATGTAATATTTTACCCTGTTTCGTGGTATCGAAAGAGAGATTTTGTACAATTTATTTTAATTTTGAATTGAACGGATAAAATAAAACACTTGGACACTTGGTGTTTTGTTTTATATTTATGATATTTTTTGGAATAAAAATAAATTTAAAAGTTGAAATGAAAGTAGGAATTTTACTTTATTCTTCGTAATTATTTTTTATTAAAATAAATTTTAATAGGAATGAAAGGCCAGTTAAAAATAAACTGCAATATGAAGAGCTAATGAGTGAATAAATTATTTCAGTAATTCTACTTTGATCATAAAAATAATGTTTGTCTGACTTTTTTCTTCTAGTGCGTAAGGGAATTTCATCCATTTCGGACATAAGTACAAACTGAAAATTGCATATAAAACTTCCTTAAGTACAACTCATGAAATTCACGTGTAAATAACATACGTATAATCTCCTAAATCCAGCGGATTACAATAATTCCGAATATAATATTTTCGCTTGTTTTTGTATTCTGCAATTTGATAGCGTTTTTCAACACTATCAGAATTGAAAAATTTAATGGCTGAAATCATTTTATTTATTAAAACTTATAATTTTATAATTTCTATTTTATTTAAATACTTAGTTCTAACTTATTTTCAACTTAAAAATTTCAAATAATACACTATTATTTTTGTTTTTGATAATCAGATTTGTTTTTAGTGATATGTTTAGATTTATGGAATAAAAGTCGAGTTTCCTTTCACTAATCATTTGTATTTATTTTGCAAATATCGATATTTCGGAAGCAACTTACTTCCTTCATCAGTGCTTTGCGACTAATTAATTACTAATTAATTATTAATTAGTCGCAAAGCACTGATGAAGGAAGTAAGTTGCTTCCGAAATATCGATATTTGCAAAATAAATACAAATGATTAGTGAAAGGAAACTCGACTATTATTTAGTTTTTTTTTCGTATAATAAATTGAATTTGACAGTTACAGAATCAAGTAATATGTCATTTTCATCCTAGATTTGAATTTAATAACAGCAACATTTTGAAATACTTTCGATAAAATTTTCATCGAAATACATAATGGCACTAACATTTATAATGTTATATTTGTTTACCAAAATTTCTCTAATTAAAACGACAAAAATTATTTATATACCAAAGTGTTGTAATACCTACGGAATATAATGTATGAAAACAAAAAAACATACTTAATGAATTCAAGATTTATATTAGGATTTCATCATTTCTAGAGCTTTCTCGCTTCCTACTTTTCTGAACTGTAATATAAAGCCGCTTTATCTAAATTATTTCAGATTAATATGGGGAATAGAAAGAGAAAGCAAGGTAAATGAAAAGGATTTATTTGTTTTCTTCAACCAATTCCAATTTCAAAGACTTTCACTAAAATATAATGTTTTACTTGTTTATGGTTTGAGAAGTCTATGTCAGTCCATACAAAATTCTGTTCTTATAAAAACATTAAATTTAGCTTTTAACTTGTATTAAAATGAACCAACAGGGGTCCCTAGTTAATAAATATAATCGAGTAATAAAGAAATATTTCGAAATAACCAAAATTAATACAATAAAATACTTAGAATAATATTCATATTTTGAATTGTATAATAACTATATACATATATATTTTATGTATTGATAAAATTATAGCAATTCTTTTGAGTCCTGACCAGAAATTATAATACAATATAATATTGCAAAAAAAAAAAAACAACATATCGTTGACATAAATATTGTCCTTGTATCTGCATTCGGTATCGTTTTGCAAAACATTATCACCAACTATATGCGACTATACTTAACTTCTTTTTATTTTATTTAATTTCTTTTATTTATTTATTTATTTATTTATATATATTTATTTAAAATATACAATATCATTTACATTTTTATTATAAAAATTTTTGTTTTTCTTTTTATATATTTTAATTTTTGTTTTTTTTTTTTATTTCATTGGCCGGGATATTTTAAATATTATCGAATATTTTTTGGCCAAAACGGATATTAAAATTTTCAAAAAATTTATGCAATAAACGGATTAACAACAATTTTCTTCATAAAATTTATTACTTTGGTTTATGATATCCATAAATAAGTCATTTCCGTTATCATAATAGGTGTTCCGATTAATGTTTGCGTATGTATATAATATCAATAATATTATATATTCCAATTATATTTGGATTGGGTCTGATGTGATTATGTAGAATTAAGTTATTTTTTTAACAGAACACAAAAAAAAAATAATAAAAAACGGTTTATTTTTGGTAGAGGGGGATATTCTGAAATTTATTTAAATAATATCAGTAAATGCAATTAAGATGTCAAGAAAAGATATGAATCAAGGTTATGATATTTAAATTTTCAGAAAAATAAAAAAAAAAAAATTTTAAATGTCTTATAACGTTGTAAAAATATATATACAGATTTTCAAAAATACTCTTTTATGAAAATTTATTTAATGGCGTATTAAAAAATAATTTAAAAAATGATAAAAAAAAAAGAATTTGAAAATTTCAGTCAATTAAAAACTTTTGATTACATTCTGTTTTTTCCATTCAATTCAGTTAAATTGAAAGTTCACAAGAAATTTGTTTATTTTTTATAAATTTGATAGAATTTCGACAGAATGTCAAAAAAAAATTACATATTCTAAATTAGTAATTTTGAATCTTAAAATAGATTTTATTTTTGGTGTTTTTGTTGTTTTTTTTAATTAACAAATTTTTAATTTGCACTCTGTTACATTTAATTAAATAATTTAAAAAATTATCCATTTCCGTTTTGTTTTTCTACAAAGTTTTATTTTTTGACATTTCAGTTTTTAAATATTATATTAAATAGACACGAATGGGGGAAGTTTTCGGTATTTGAAATAGACATGAATTTTCTAGTCCAAATACCATGAATTTTTTTTTTTTATTCTGTTATCTGTGGTGAAATGTGTGTTACGTGTAGCAACATTAATTGTCGGGTGTATCTTCAAAATATAATTTATACAATTGTGACACATAGACGACCGTAAACACTTTAGTATTATATTTATAATGAAAAATTTTCCGAGGTGCCCTTTTTATTTTTTGGATATACTACCCAAACACTAGGAAAAGATTCCTTTATACAAAATTCGTGTAGATTTGGGTAATGGAAAACGGAAAAGGTGGGAAATAGGATGATATAGAGGGGAAAAATTTGAAAAATATTCTAAAGGTTCTATAACAGATATTTAAACAAATGGGTCCAATTTAAAATCTGTATTGGATCTGTATTGGCCTCAATGACCTAAGGATGTAATACTTTTATATTTGTATTTTATTATTAATCTTGTATTGTATAGTTTTCGCTGACTAGAATTTCGTAGAAGCATAACTGGAGCTTCTACTTTTGGTTTTGGCTGGTCAGTAATAAATATCAAAAATCTTGTCATATCCAACAAATTTAGAAATTACGTTGAGTAGCTAACTGCTTCATTTTCTTTGGACTGTATCGGTGCTTACAGTTGTATGGCAGCAACCCGAACTAATCCAAATTTGAAAATCGCTATTTTAGTCATATTTTTTTATCTTTGTAAAGTTTCAGATTTGTGTAATACCTTTGGTTTTTGAACTATTTTTAAGGGTGCTAGAAGTAGTACCGCGTTCTGTTTTTTTTCGATCATGTATAAGTGTTTTATAAAAATTTCAGAATTCTATCTTTAAATTTCTGAGCAAAACAGTGAGAACATAACTAAAGAACATTAAATTAAAGGTGACGTACCACAGGCAGCGTACTCGGACCAATACTGTACTTAGTATTTACTTCTGATCTCCCTTTATAATTTCTTGCTCTCTTTTTTTTTTTTCTTTATTATTTCAAACGAGTAAAATACAAATTTTGTTATAATTATAATCTTATTCAAATATTTATAAGATAAAGTTCAATTTTATTACTAAATCTATTATTAAATCTAATAGTAACATGATCTTAAGTATAGAGAATATTTATATTTGATTTAATAAAAGATAAAAAAGATAAAAGAAAGTAGTTTAGATTAAGATTAACATTATATACTAATTAATTTAAAATGTAAAAATATATGTTTAAGACCTAGCCTAAGCTGTCTGGTCGAATTGTGTATTATAAATCAATTTTTGTTTTTCTAATACGTATTAGAACGATCACATGAATATACAATAATAATATAGAATTAATGAATTATTTAATTCTATATTATTATTCTTTAAAATTCTAAAAAGAAAATTCATGTAAAATTATTGTTATTTTCCTTGGAAAGGTTCAATAAAATCAAATTAAGCTTAAAAAAAAAAAGTTGTACAAAATATATTAAATCAAAACTTCACTATTAATTATTATAACCTTCAATTATAATTACAGAAATTATTATTCCAAAAGTAATATAAAAAAAAATATCTGTATAAAAGCTTACTTAGAATTACAATTTACCTAGAAAATCAAATCAATGTTTAAAAAAATATTAACCAGAGTGTTATGCCAACTAGGTAAATGATAAAAATTATGAGACCTTACCGAAATTTCAAAAAATAAAATCCCAAAGCTAAAAAATTTTAAATTACAAAGATCCAAATACAAAATACTAAATTATTTGGTACAAAAGTATTTGAATATTTGTTTTTTTCCAAAAAATGATTTTGTAATTTGGGATTTTCTATTTGGGATTTCGACTTTATAATTTAGTACCCAATCCAAAATTTTCCATTCTAAATTAATCTTAGTGCATCTGTAGATTGGTATTTTCACTGCCTATTGTTACACAGCCGCTCGAGTGTACATTGATATTTTGAATAACAGTCAAAGGTTGAAATGTTTGAATGTGTTTGAATGTATACGTAAGAAATTCATTTTAAATTTTTAAGAGATCAACATCAAAACCATTATTATGATGTACATATATTTACAACCAAAATATGTTTATTACTCTTGTGTATTTTTTAGTAAAAACTGTCCAAAAATACCAAAAATTTTGTCTTATTTCAAAAAATCTTTAATGTTTGTAGATCGAAAGATGTGTGGGTGAGGGAAAAAAATGCAAAATGTAACAGGCAGTGAAAATACCAATGTTCAGAAGCCCATACAGTACTTTGACAGAAGAGATAACTTTGATGTGAATTTAGTCCTATATTGATGCTGCATTTATTCCATTACTAAATTAGCAATGATATAAATATCAGAATTATTTAGTACGGGCTCAAACTGATCCTTTTTTGTTATTATCAAAACGTATTTATTATTAAAAGAAATGCCACATTATTTAGACAATCGATCTTTTCCATTTCCATTCCATTAAATTATATTAAAACTTATTAAAATTATATTGAAGTACTTTTTTGAAAAAAACCATATTTTGGTCTTTTATAATTACTAAAGCAAAACTATGTATAACATAGAAGAACAAGATTTAGTTTCATATTATATTGTGAATCAAATATTTTAGCCTTAGCTTGTAAGATAAATAAATGTACCAATAAATTCTGGATTGTATAGATGTGACTGTGGTACTATTCAAAATATGACAGTGAAAACTGAAAGTAGATGAAATCATTAATATTTTGCAACGAGAGCAATTATTTCTTCATATTTTGAACTATTAATGGTATAAGCAACAAATGGTAAGCATAATATATAAGATTTTGTTCGAACTCAAATCTGGATGGTGCTGATTACTATATCTTAAGCGTGATTCGAAATAACCAAATTATTTTTTTTCATATTATTATTGAATTGCGAAATACATTCACATATTTTCGCAATATTACAGTACTCCATGAAAGAAAATAATATATGATAAAAAGACCCTAGGTATATTGAAACAATAATTTAAAAAAAGCATCGTTTTTATTTAATTTCTTTTTTCAAATATTTATCATTAAAGATGTTGCCATACCCATTCAGATAATTTTAATTATTATTGTATGGATTTTTAACTGTATAAAATTTTCAATTATTGTACATGTCGTTCTGTTGGACAGAACGAATAATTTTGGGTCATTATGACAATTATTTATGATTTAAATTTTTTTTTTTTTTATTATTTTGCTATTTTATTTTTATATGTTTTAACATAGGTCTATATTAAAAATTTGTACTAGGTATATTATAATAATCCATTATTTTAAATCCTACCATCCATTAATTTTACTTTAGTACCTACTGATAATAATAATTATTATTATTGTCTTTTTTAATAACGGTATTATGTATTTATTTACTAAATTAAATAAATTTACAAGTTCTCAGTTTGTATATGATTTAAGGATATAACTTTTCTCGTAAATGTTGAATATTGTGTTTATGAAGCCATGAAATAAAACTCGTTAAAAAAGTTTTATATTTTTGTGACTTTTATTTCACGGGTATTAAGAAATTGAAATTACACCATGAATTTTTATGTTATATTTATTTTTTTTAAAACTCCTTCTTTGTTTATTAGGCTTGAGTCTTTTTTTTTTCTAAAGTTTGCTTAGAGGTGATTGCATATACTAGTAAAATATTTAGAAATCGTATATCCCTTTGTAAAGCGATTGTAAGATTTGAGGAAATGAAATACTGTGTAATAATTGATATTTTGATTTGAAATTCAAAATAATCGATCAGGAGCTGTTTTATTTGTTGTCTTGGGTCTGAAAGGGATATATGTATATAGAAAAATTCTGTTTGTAATTGAAATTGACGGGAATCACAGTTTTTATTTATTTGAATTACCAAAAATGTTTTAATATGTGGAAAAATGTATGAAAACGGTTCCATTGAACCAATATTTTTAGTTGCATTTGCCTGGGTTAGACTTTTTGCATAAATTAAATCCGTTCCAATGATTTATATCGTGAGCTTTTCTAAATAAGACTAGAGATAGTCAATTTGAATGCTGTCAAATTCAGGAACAATCATTATTTTAGCTTATTTTATCTTCTATTGACCAAATATTGAGGTGGCTTGATATAAAATAGTCTCTTAATGTACTATTCAGATACTCATTTAACATGGGGATAAGATGAAATTCATTTAATAATATTAGTTTGATGATAATAAAAAATAGTTTAAAAACAATATTTGATTTGATTTATTTATTAAATTGTTACATAAATGTAAGTTCTAAGGACACTGCGCCATATTTTCATGAAACCAGGCTGATATTAATATTTATTCTACATAATCTTTTTTTTCTACCCTCTATATAAATACGCTCGTATTGTTAAAGTTTTATGAGTATCACATGAATTCCTTGAGCCTTTCTGACTGACACCCGACTTATTTTATAATCACATTTCCTTTCTACTTTTTACTGTTCATTATTATTAATTTTATATATTTATGAAATATATATATATATAATTATATTAATATTCCGTAATCATTAAATATTCGGTGGATTCATAATTTTATTCTACATATGTCTATTTTTCTGACTACCCTATTATTGCTTAGACCAACTTTATTCTTATTTTCCATATATTCCTTTAATTGTATTTTAGGTTTTTTTTTTTAATAATTCTTTGTGTGTAATTTTATATCCTGACATGTACATAATAAAGTATGCAGGAGCAGTAATATACTTATTAAAAAATAATTTTAAAGTTTAAGTTTTCGAGATAAATAACACAAGCGAAATGGTCTCCATTAAAAGATGAAATAAACATTAAAAAAAAAAAAACAAAAACAAAAAAAAATTATAAAAAATGGATGCTAATATTTTCATTAAGTTTTTTCTTGATCTCACAAATGTGAACAAAATAATTAAAATATGTTAAATGACTTTAATAATTTTTATACAATTAATATTACATACATAAATACACAAACGTGCTATAATATGTATATATGCGTGTATAAAAGAACCCTTAATATTTCAATAATTTGTTGTTTCTCTTTTGAGCATTTATTAATTCTTATACGAGACCATTATTTCTGAGGGGAAATTCATAAATTAATATTTTTCAATTTATTAACAAAAATAGAATGCAGAGCTGGTTCAAGGTAATAAATTTTTAATATTAATTAAGGGTACTAAGATTTAAATTATTTGATTCGCATAATTTTAGAATTTATTAATCGCTGGGATTGTCTTAAAATAGAATACATTGAATTTAATAGAGTATTGTTGTTGTATATAATTTGGAGTCTGTTGACGATGAATGAGTTGAGTAGGTATGTCTTTCGGTAAAATCTGCAATGTAAGTATTCAGAATTTTTAAAATCTGGAACTAGAGTAATCTTATTGATGACCTATATCCTTATGGTGTTTTCTATTATTTTTCAGAGAATACAAAACGGTACACCCAAAATTAGAGGCTTTTACTTTAATTGGTTAAAACATTTTAAAATATGAATTTCTTGTAATTTAATGATGCAATTCAGCTGAATATGTAAGGCTTTAAATGTTCTTTGAGATTGTGTAAATCTAGATTTTAAATTAAGAATTTATCCCACCTAATTATACCAAGTCAGTTGTTCTTTAAGGTGTGCAACTCCAGATTTAAAATATTGAATTTATTTCACCTAATTTTACTAAGTCGCTCTTGGTTAGAAAATGCAAACTATTACGTACTTTGTTGTGTTCCTGGATATCCTAATATATAGACTATTAGGGTAGCAGATAGAGTTATAAAATTAGTTGAAATGAACATCTGTTCATTATAAACCAATAAAATGGTTTATTCAAATATTGACATGATCACAAAAAGGTAGCTGAGCTCTGACTGACATAAGATTAGTTCCGGTGTATTCTCTGTGTAACTATTCCGGTCTGGTAAAAACTAGGCTCAAGGGTAGGAAGAGTATATATTTGTGTTGTCATGAAATAGATGGTTACGGACCCATACGTGAGCTAGTATTGTGCCAGTGTCAGAATTACTACTGTGACTGCCACCCCCATTTAAAATAACGAGCTAACTAAATACTTCAACTGATCAAAATCTAAAACAAATTCAAGTGAACTTTTATTGTGTAAAATTAAAAATTTGAAAATAGAAATGAATTGACTAGAACTTAGAAAAATGTTCAGGTGTGTTATGATGGTGTGTCAAATCTGTAGTATAGGTCTTCATACCCTCATTATTTAAAGGATTGTGCTATTCTGAAATCATTTCAGAACTATATTATAATGCCATCATCAGGATTAGAATTAACCAAAATTGTAGAATTATGTAGATAAAATGATCTTACATGCTCAAACCTCATAGAAGAAATTTTAAAAGAAAAATTATAATACCAATAATCAATCAGTTAAATTAGTTTAATAACTGATATCAACCACAAAACATGGTTATGGAAACTAAAAATAATAAATATAGCATTATCTAGCATTAGAATTATCTATGTAACTGAATAAGACCTACCTTAAACGATTGTGAGATGTGAGGAAATGCTTCTAATATGGCAATGAATGTTATTTTGATTTTAAACGCAAAAACATCGTCCCACAGCTTTTGTATAGTTTTAAATAAAAGAATATTAACTGCACTAATTACAAACATAGTTTTGTACAACCAATTAAAACGAATTCATTTGTCTTGGGTTTAGTTCTCATGAATTATTCCGAATATTATTAAAAAACAGCTTCAGGCAAAAAAAAGCATTGTTAGGATAACTGATGGTCGGATAATTGATCATACGAACATTTACTGTAGAGATAACGTCAAGTTATTTTGTACCATTACCATTTAGAAAACTTCATCGATGCAAATTAAAAACTATTGTACAATCTATATAACAGTAATTCAAGTTAAACATTATTCGATCAATTTCTTACTACTACAATCTAGATCACTTCAGAAATTCAAGCTAAAGATTATCAAATTGATTGTACCAGTTTTCGTACAACTACAACACTATCGTAGATAACTTGAGTAATTCAAAACAAAAAATGATGTACCACTTTTGTAACAATACAATCTAGATAGTTTCAGCGATTCAAGCTAAAAATTATTGTACTAGTTTTTTAGTACTACAATCTAGATAACTTGAGTGATTCAAAATAAATAAGCATGTATGATTCAAAATCATCTACTACTTATATACCAATACAACCTAGAAAACTTCAGTGATTCAAGCTCAAAATGATTGCAGAACATTTTTAACACTACAACACTATCGTGGATAACTTCAGTGATTCAAGCCAAATATTATTTTAGAACATAAATTAAACTTTTTTCTAACAAAATAGGTTCTACCATTTTACTTTAAACGTTAAAACCAAAAAAACAACACTTTTATTTAAAACAAAAACAACAACAACAAAATAAAATACATCTTTCAAATAACACTTCTTTTTGATCCTGGATATTTGTTTTTTTTTTTAATTTTAAATTATTTTTTATCTAAAAGTTTTCTTAAACTTCAGAAATAGAATTGTAGTATATAATTTTCTTCTTGGAATAATTATTCTGAAAATTTTCGTTTATCATAAGTAAGTGTGAAAAAATAACCTTTGACATTTTATTTTACATAATGTCATAATATACGATTACAAGGACATATGAAAAGAACTCTAATATTAACAGGAATTAAAAATATTGTTTTCAGAAGGAGGAGGGAGGTAATCTTTAGAAGAAACAAACTAACATTCTTCTATTTTCGGTAGAATTTGCTTTTATAATTGCAAAATAATTATTTTATATACATCTACATTATATACTTAGAAATGTATGATGTATATATATATATATATATATATATATATAATTTTACAATAATTTGAGGTGTAAAATTCAATATTAATTTCATGTTGTCGAAATAAGATGAACAAGAAAACCAAAAAAAAAAAAACAATTACAAAAAACAAAATTTTCTTAGATTTATGGAATAAAAGTCGAGTTTCCTTTCACTAGACATAAGTCGCAAAGCACTGATGAAGGAAGTAAGTTGCTTCCGAAATATCGATATTTGCAAAATAAATACAAATGATTAGTGAAAGGAAACTCGACTTTTATTCCATAAATCTAAACATATCACTAAAAACAAATCTGATTATCAAAAACAAAATTTTCTTTATTATTATTATTATGAATTCGAAGAAAATGTTTTTCATGGAAATCAAGAACAAAAAAAAACGAAATTTTAAACCACTTTGTCATGTTTTTCGATACTTTTTCATTAATTTCTTTTCTTTTATTTTTTTGTTTTTTTCTTGTTTTTGTTTTTATTTTTTTTGTTAATGTCGATACTTCCTTTTTGAATTTATAATATTTTGACAGTAGCAGAATGTACCTAATAGCAAAAATATCATAATAAAGGATTTAATGAAATTGTTATGTATGTATCACAAATTGAGCAATTTATTAAAATATATTCAAAAGTTTTATAAAAATTATGTGTTATTAGAATGAGAAGAGATCATCAAAAGAAAAATGTGATTATATAGGCTGGGATGATAACTTTAAGAAAATGAAAACACTAACTCAATTAAATAAATCTTCATCGATGGAGTAATATAAGTAAAAAATATATATATATATAATTGTACGAAATTTCAAAATATATTTTTTGTATCTATTAATTATTGTAAGTGAGTAGATAGAAAGAATCTATCAAACCCCGATAGCTATTTACTAATATGCATAATAAAATAGAAGAATTTGATAATAAAACAAAAAGTCAGTATTATTTTGTGGGATTTTCAAAAGAATTGTCATAGTCAGTGTCATATACTACAACTTAGGGTAAGTTTTTTAATTGTTGTTTAATTCAGTATGTACTCAATTATTTCTAGGGTATATCCACATCTCATTATGTATCACATTATCCTCCCATTTAATATTTACAATCTGAATGATTTAAAATTCAATAAGATGAATAATTTTATAAATTACACCGGACTGAAGAAGAGTATCCTATGATTATCACTTCTCTACGTATTATATAATTTTACCAGTTGCATTGAATTTCCTGTTTCAATCTACTGAGTCTCTTATAAGATTATTTATCAGGATGTTTGCCTGTATTTCCAATTTACTTTTGTACTTTGGGGTAATGATATTTCATCATGCACTGAAAATCATGGAACTTCGAAATCCTCGTATATTAAACTATTTGGTACGAAACACGGAGCATTAACTATCGTGTTTAGATTCTGAAATCTTTGAATTACATCAATGTTGGATGTAGCCACAACGCCTCAGAGTTGAATTCCATATGACAATATAGGTTAAAATAATTGAGTGCGCTTACAAATTATGTGCTGATCTCATGTTAAATGCCTATCAATATGAATCTACAGATATCTGACAAATACTGCTATTTAAAATTACTGCAGGATAGAGTTACCTTAATTGCCATATGAGTTAACTTGTTTTCTTTGACTTTTTATTTTCAACTGGATTGAACTTCGAATTTGATTGAGATTCAGTTGAAGCAAGTTTGTGACTCGAAATGAATCAAGGTCTGAAGCCATAACTGCTGTTTCATCAGTTAAAGGTTGCTATTTTCACATCTAGTGTCGTTGGGATATCTAACATATATAGATGATGTTGAGTGTGGTTCCAAGAACGCTTCCTTGCGGCAAGCCAAATTTAACATCCAAGAGTTTTATGTGAAAATCTTGTTGCCTGATATAAAATGTACGATTTTCTGAATAACATTAGACCTAATATTCGAATGCCTAATATATTCCCAATTAGGAAATATATTTAAAGATGCTTGGAAGATGTAAAATATTTGTTCCACTTTCCGAATCACAATTATTCTCAATATCTTTTGTGAATGAAGGAATGTGATTGTGTCACGAAATTTTGATATTTATTTCCGTTAAGGTGGGGTTTTAGCTGGTAAACATTTTAAATGTGACAATATTTTTTGGCTTTAAAGTGGAAGATAGCATGAAATGAGATTTTTTTCAAATATAATTTACTGGGATATTTATCACTGACATTTACATCGTGCTATAGTGTTGAATTTTAACAATTTTTTTTAAATGTGTATAAAAATAAAATAATTTTTTTTAACAGACGGTTTAACAATGTTTCTTTGTGTCAAATAAAATAAATTTCCAATATTAGAAATTTAAAAAATTCTTTACAGTTATATTTTACAGATTCTAAACTCTATAGACACTGATTTTCTTTTCATAAAGTATCTCCATTTTTAGAGCCAACAAAATATTTTGACACTTAATATGTTTACCAGCTAAAACCCATCGTTCTTTTTATTCAAACCTTAAATTTAAACATCATAATTTAGTGTAAGAAAGAATAATTTAGAACTAATTGTGTAGAAGGCTCTTTGACCCAATTTCATAAAATCGGAAAAGTTGACAAATGACAAGTTTAACAAAATACCTATGAACCCATGACCCATATGATCCATAAAAATACCCATGACAATGGTGGCAATTTACATAATATTATAATATAAAATTACAAGCCCGTAAATTTTTTTTATTTTAATAAAAATTAAATGTATTGTTTGCAGAAGTGGGCTTCTTTAAAAAAAAAACTGACATTCTATTTTTCTCTAGAATTTCTTTCTATATAATTACAAACAAATTATTGTATATACAACTATAGAATTTGTACAAAAACAGTATAATTTAACAATAATTTGTATCATTATTGTCAAGATTTTCAATTAACTTATAATTACAATTTTTTATGAAACAAAATGATGCTTTGATGAAGCACTGATGGACCCACAAAGCAACTCATTAATTTGATTATCCAGGCAACATAGGGTAGCATGTATGTATGTATACTATAAATACCTCTGCTTATAGTATGTGTTCTCTATAAAAATACCTGCGTAGTCTGTAGTCTCTAGAAAAATACGACCCTTGTATATAACATCAACAAAATTAAAGAACTTCCATCCAAAAATCATATACCATTGCGAATAAATGGCCGATAGGAGCCACGCAGCTAAGTTAAACATTTCGTTCGACTAATATTGCCCAATTGGAAAATATGTAGACGATACATAAGCTTTTACCAGTTTATTCACATCTTTCCAGCCTTAGCTAGATTCAAACTCTGAATTCTAGAATAGATCTTTCCCAAAAAAATATAGATTATTTTGGACGAATAATCACCTAAAAGACAAATAGAAGGGTCTCAAGTTCTACTATTAAAAATGAACAACTATAATAGTTAATTAATTTTCCAAAATTAACTAGATAATAGTCGCTTCCATCTACCATCTACTTTTCTAGATAAATAACTAAAAAATTTCTTGATTTAATTACGAACATTTATTTCTCCAGTTCTTTACCCAGTCTATTCAATATTCTTTACAATTTTAATGATTTCTATCTCTTGGGTACGATATAGTCGAATATATATTATTTTCAGCACTTCTTTCAGAATGAAAAGGAAATAATTTCTTTTAAAAAATTATACTCTCCCCCCTACATTACTCTTTTATATTATAAAGATTCAGTATCTATAAAGAAAATCAAGAGTAATGAGTGTAGAACAGCCAAAAGTGAAAATTTGTTTTTTTTTTTGTGTTAATTTTGTTCCTTAAAGTAATTTAGTAAAAGTCTTAATGGAGCAACCCAACCAAAAATTCACTGCTTTTATATGAAATAAATGAAAAAGGTGTGGTACTAAGAAGAAGTGGTAGGATAGGGGGGTTAAAAGTAAAACGGGTTTTTCAAAAATTTATTTTTCTATATTATATTTTTGTCTATATAAATTTCTTATGGGAATAACAACATCAGTAAACACAATTTTTGATTTTTTTGTTTTGTTTTTTTTTTCTTATTTTTGTTAAATTATTGTTTTATTTTGAATATGCTGTTTTTGAAAAACTCTCTTACACGAATATAAAATTCAAATTTTATGTAAAAAAAAAAAGAATTAGAAAATTTTTAATTTGATACATTTTGTACATATTCAAGTAATTAGATACTTTGAAAACACTGTTCTGTGAAACTTAAAGAGATAATTATCAACACCAGAATGATTTAATGATTCCGTTAAAAGATGGTAAGAATAATTTGTGATTCTGATTACAAGTGGGTGGGGGAGGCAAAATATTCTAAAAGATAAAAATATAAATTATTTTCTAATGATATTTAATTGTGATATTTTAATAAATAAAATTGTCAAAGGATCTTAAATTGTATGGTATGATTTTTATTGTATTATTATTGTACTTTGTTTTGAGTATACATATAGTATGATTTGAAGAAATTAGTGTTTTGATAATAATTGTGTTTTTATGAATTAAAAATTTATTTTTGAAATAATTGACGAAGCGTTAAGTATCTTGTAAATTGTGGTCAAAATGATGTTAATTATATAACAACAGTATACTTATTTTATATAAAATATACGTAAATGTACGTATATATTTATAAATTAAAATGAATTTTAATCAAAGTGTTAATTTACGGATTATTTCAGGCGTTAAAAGTATTATTTCTTTTTTTGTTAACCACAAAATTCACCTTTAAATAATATAACATTGTCTACCTCCTATATGATTAGATATTCCATAGATAATTTTGGTTTAGAAATTTTAAAATTATTTTACCATAAAATTGAATATTTTAGATGATGAATATTAAATAGTAATGAAATTTGAATGATTTATTTTGATATTTAACCACAAAAATATATTAAATTAACCATACTTAACAATTTATTTAATATATATAGAAATGTGAGTGTCAATGGGTATTTATTATTTATTAACACAAAGGATTAGTGATATTTTTTTTATTTTATTGTTCACATCTAAGATACATTATTATCTTTAAAATGTTTGAACTATAAAAGAATTTAACGTAATTTTATAGGTGGCATTATATTGGTGATATTAGTTTAACCCGAATTAGCCCAGATTATTTTTTTTTTAATTCTGATTTAGTAAAAACTGTTAGCCCTGAGTAAAATAACATTTTTTTGTATTGCTTTTAGTTTATGAAACGGCCCTACTGTTCAGGAGGCAACGCTGGGCTATGCATAGGAGAAAAAAATTATATGAAATACACATTTTAGATTTTGGAATAAAATATGTTAGTAAAATTATAAATGAGCAATAGATGAAAGATTGATAAACAAAATATTTAATTAATTAAACACAACATTATTGCTTGTGATAAGATTCAAAACACCATATACACAGTCCTTTATCACATTTGATACATATCCTTCTGCCAACTGTTTTACAATAATCGTCAGCACATCTTCGTTTCTTCTCCACAGAATTTACAAAGGGTCTAGTAATATCATAATATAAAGCTTTTGAGAGGGGTCTTTTACGTTTTATATTTCCAGCAGATAATGGTTGGGTGTCATAACGACCACAATAATATATAGGAATTTGTCAACGAAATGGACGCATTTCCGGATTGTGAACTCAATTAATTTGTCAAGGATTGTATATTGATATACATCAAGAGGTCATTTAAATATGCTGTTCTACCATTTATTTCCTTTAATTCCAACCCGATATAAGCTGATGTTCTCATCCATTCTATCGACGCCACTTATGTACTTATTATTTTCGCCAATAGCATATGCGCGTGGATTTTTTTTTTGAAACGATGGGTTCTTCAATCTCCAATTTCATTTGGTGAACTGAAATGTTTCCACTTAACAAATAACTACATTTAGTTAAAATAATTATCCAAAAATAAAATTTAATAATTACAATTAAATATGTAGAAAAAAATTGCAATTTACTTTTTCATGTCATCCATTTTTCACAATTTTTTTTCACTAAACTAAAACTATATCCTGTACTATTTCTATTTATGTCGTTTTAATTTCAAAGCCTAATATGAGTAAATACATATAAATAGGTAAAAAAATGGCAATACTACTTTTATTAAAATAACGGTTTTTGTTTTAATAAAGTAAAAATACAGTTGTTGCCAAATGGCAACACAGGACTAATTCAAGTTAAGATTATATTATTGTAGTAAAGAACTAACAATGTCACCAGATATTGTCCGGGTCCAACACCAAATGTATAAAATTTAGTTTTACAATGTTTTATTTATGGAAACCAAATTTCGAAAAATGATTTCTGAAAAATATTCTACAAGTTCCATAACGGATATTAAAACACAAAGGTCAAATTCAAAATTTTTAGTAGTGTGTAGTAGGTTTACACTTTTTTGAATTTGTGCTTCAATAACATAAGGTTTAATACTTTTGTATTTCTATTTTATTATTAATCTGGTATTGTGTAGTTTTTACTAACTGGAATTTCGTAGAAGAATAACTGAATACAATAATTCATTTTCGGTTCTGGCTAATGAGCAATGTCACAAATTTCGTAAAATCCATCAAATGTAGAGATTTCATTGTCTACCCAAGAGCTGTATCATCGCTATTTCAATGCGCGCACTTTTTGTGTTCACAAATTCTCCTTAGACTAAGCTAAAGTAAGTTGTGGGCAAACATAATATATAAGAATTACTTTTACTAAAAATTCTTCTGATCTGGTCAAAATTTCGGAAAAGACATGTTTGTGTAGTTTTGAGAGAGAGTGCCTGATTACCAATAATTAGATCTGTAACACTTTCAGTTTTTGAAATAGTCCTGATGAGTAGTATGGCAGCTACCCGAAACAGATACGAATTTTGGAAAACGGTAAAAAACTGGTTAATATCTTTTAAAGTTAGTTAAACTGGTAAAAACTTTTGTGACCCATCATTGTAAGTAAATCTGCTATTTTTAGACTACAGCGACATTTTTTTTCCCAATAATTTCTCTTTGTTGAACTAAATTTTTACGTATAGTTAATTTATAAAAATTTGTTATCAAGACTTTTTGTATAAGTGTCTAAGCTTCAAAAACTAGTTTTATCATCTAATGAAAAAAGATTCGTAAAAACTGAACTTAAATTTGAATATTTGGGAATATCCACCTAAAATTTAACTGAACTCATTTCATGTAACAACTCATGACGCAATAAAATATTTTCTCCTTTAATATTAAATTAATATTATCTTAAATCATTTTATAACTCCAACATGCTCTAAACAAAACAATGGTAACACTACGATAAATGCTTTTTTTTTATTTTTTACAGAGGTGACCTTATTATGTCATGACTATATATTTTTTTTCCTCTTCAGGGTATTTTCTACCGATAGCTTAATATTGCCAATAGATACCCACTGTTGGTTTCGGTTCATAAGTGTTGCCTGCCGATGGTCTGTCTAGTTCGTTAGTCTTTTCATTTCCAGCCACTATGACCCGGTATCCAGATCAGTTTTATCTTATTTCGGAGCTCTATGATGTTTAGGGCTTCCGAACATTCTTAACCCAATCTAGATTTAATGAAGTTACTTTTAATAGATTGTCACTAAAGATTCTAATGACTCTCTTAGACCATCTTTGCTCTTTTATTATATTCACTGCTACATTTATCTACAAAGACTTCAGCCTGGAAGACTGTACAGAGTTTACCAAGAGGAAACTGGAGTTCAAGTGGTTCTTTTCAAAGAAGACTCCAGTTCCCACACCTAGACCGGTTTGAAGGTTCTTCTTTAGGGATACGTATGTAGTGATGTTATCTGTTGGCATAAAGTACTCATTCTGCTCCTCTTCAAAATCCTTCCATAGCCTCTCATATTTGTTCCTACATCTACTAATGTTCCCTAGAGTTTACTTGTAGCTTTGAGGACCGCTATCCTCCAAGATATATGCTTAATTAATAAATTATTATTCGCTCAAAGTAAATTTTGAGATCAAATTGAAAATATCCGTTGAAGCCAAATGTATTTTAACACATTCACAGTGTCATTTTCATTTAATACAAACAAGCTTGAATCTATATAGAGTTGCAATCTGATCTTCAATTAAAATACTATTTCATTAAATCTGCATTAACTTTTATAACTTATTATGCTCCAAAAAAGAAATACCTGCCTTTTTATGAAAATGCCTTGGTAAATCTGTCTCTTTTTGGAAGCACGTATATATTTTTCAAACAACTTTCATCTCATATGAAGTACACAATATAAAATAAGAACAAAAATCTCTGACGAACATTTTGAAAATTTTTTCAAATCGCAATTGTATTAATAAGAAATAAAGAAACACGCTAGTATCCAATAACCAGGCTCAAAAGTTATATAAAAAATTAAATTTGAAATGAAAACAATCGACCAATGCTACAATTAGGAGTAATAAATTGTGTATTTTGATGCATAATAAATACTAAATTGAGCTTTGCGGCTCAATATGGCTACGTTTTGCGACCTAGAAGGTGGAAAAGATTGTAGGGACCTATGTTTTAAACAAATGACAGCATATACATACTTAGTGGAAAACTACATCCTTTATATCAAATTATGTTTCCAATAACTATACCAAATACCATTGCTTCTTTTAAATACCAAATGCAATGAATTGAGTCTGATTGACAACATTTATATACCAATTCTATGTGAAAACGATAATAAAAGTTTTTTTTTATCATTAAATTTTAAATTGAAATAATTTTGAATACAGAAATTTGCTGTTATTAATTCGTTCAAAACTTTATTAATTTTTCACCATTGCTATCATATTTTTCAATCCTTATCTATATTCTGTATATTCTATATAATTGTATTATGTATATATATGTATAGATTTTATATACGTATATATTTATCGTCTCAATCGAATTTGATTAATGTTTAATTTTATTCTACAATGATTGATTAAATGTCACTTTTTTTCCTTCTCTGACTATCAATAAAATTTATTTTATTTTGCTTTCTGTTTTTTTTTTTGTTTTTTTTTTATATCTACTATATTGTTCTCTTTTTTTTATTTTTTATAAAGCATATAATACACATATATCATAATTATTAATGTATGTAGTGCATGAAGTTCGTCTATAGGTATGTGTCCTTTTTTGGTCCTTGCTGTCATTATTGCACGTAAAAGTCAATTTATTTTTGCTGTTCTTATCACTATTTTTTGTTTTTTGTTCTTGAAAGGAGCACACTATCTTTTATTTTCTCAGTTTATTGTTCTGTTATTTTTTTTTGTTATATTTTTAATCGTTTTATATAGTGACTCTATTTTTTTTTTTTTTTAATAAAAGTCATTTATATCTCTCTCTCTTCTAAGTGAGCTTTATTGTGTCAGCGTGAAATTATTGCTTATATTTTTTTTTGTAGTTTGTTTAATTGACAATTGTTACAAATTGTAGAAGAAAAAAGTTGTTTGTAAATACTTATGTAATTTATTTTCACCAGTATGTAGGACCGATGATTAAAAAATTTGGATAAATTAAATGTTTTATGTACAAAAGAAAATGGCGAACAGAGATTTTAAACTGTATTTAATGTATTTAAGGAAGTGAATTGAAAGTGATTTTATTGGTATGCAAAAAAACAATATCGATTTTGGAATATGGTTCCACATTCGAAAAAATTTTACTATACAAACGAATTTCCATAGCCTGTTTTCTGTCACTTAGGAATTTGCTGTGTGTAGGAGTGGGCCCTTGATGCCTCTCTTGTTCCTAGACGAAAATGTTTAAGAGATGGCATTAGAGGTTTTATTTCGTCCGAATAAAAGTGTATAAACCATCTACGAGATATCTATCAAATAGAGAAGTACTCCAACAATACGATGATTTTCAAGTGGTCCAAAAGAGGGTTGATTTTCAAGATGCCACATCATGGTTGTCGCTAAGAAGAATTGCACGCTTTTAAGCTTTGCCAAGAAAATTTGATGCGGTTGATTATGCACCAACCAATATATTAAGTTAATTGTATTGCAACTTGGGCCGTATTTATGATTTATAGACATTTAGCATGTTCAGGGGCGTAAAATACGTTTTGCAGTGACTCAACAAATTCAAACATCTTGCAGCATTTTTGGAAATGTCAAAGATATGCTAATTCCATACAATTTTGTGGTTTACGGGCATACCCAGTATATTCAAGTGTTCGGTTCACTGATACGTACACCCCCGAATAATAGAGCGAAAGTGTTAAACTCAACTCTGTTACTTGTTCCACAGTCGAAAATAATGTTTAAGTCATGGTTGAGCGTAGTGACCATCATGCTGCGTTTATTATCAGTCGCTGGTATTGTGGCATGAAAATTTTTCGAAGAAAATGAAAAATGTTACTATGACTGCTGTCGTCTGAAAAATTATGAATAGGTTTGACAGTTCATTGGAAAGGATCATTGATAAAAATATCAAAAAGAGAGTAAGGGAGAGAACTGCTGTTTTTGGAACATCAGCGTTAATATGATGTTTAACCTGATATGTAGCCGTCAATTATGACATGAATCAAACGGTTCGCGAAAAAATTTTCAATCCATTTTATCATAACATAACCCAGGACTATAGATTGGCAGTTGGATAAAAGAGCGCTATGCCAGACTCGATAAAAAGTTAAATAAAATAATATATTCAGCGATACAACAGTATATTCATCACAGTTGTGTATGCTAATGTTGAGCTTCTCGTTGAGGTAAGTTATCCATCAGATCGTAAGTAGAGCATTGTGATACAACACCACATATTACATTTTGTTGATAAAATAATTTTCATTGCTTTCGAGAGGATCGACGGGCCTAAGTGAGGGTGCATTTTTGTGATTATCACATCTTCATTTATATTGTCACGATATATCACAACAAGTTTCCAACTTTTTGCAGTAAAGAAATTTTTTCTATTGAATCAGTTTATTTATTTTTTAAACGGACTCATAGGTAAATTTGTAGATCAACTATAAGAATTTTTCCCTTCCAGAATGTGAGCCAAAAATTTGTATTAATATAATATACAGTGTTCCTTATTAGCAAATTAAACATTGTACCTATTCTTCTAGTAACATGGGATCCTAGTTTTTTGAAATTTTGATAACATGCTAAAGTGTTCGTGTAAAGTGTACTATCTGCAAATGTTCATTCTGATTGATTAAAAGATTGATTAAACTGATTCGAGCAGAGTGGGCTAGAAAAACTGGGCATAAACATAAACAAATTGAGCTGGAGTTAAGAAAATGTGAAATTTGAATCAGTGGATTTAAGAATTTAAAAAAAGGATAAATAGTTAAGAACATTTACATTAATTACGTTTGTGATATACATAAAATACTGTCAGTTTAATTTATAAAAAAATCTATATTTATAAATAACTTCCTATTAATTTTACATTTGATTTATATTTTTTTTTTTACAAAACCTATCGTTTATTTTATTTAACAAAACTATGACAAATGAATTTTTAACCCTCATGTAATACAGCTGATTTTTGAAATGTTAAATTATCAGTACTCAAAATGGTAAATTTTTTTCACTATATTTATCAGCATGTATCATTTTCAGTATCATTACCACAATTCTATTTCTGATCAATTTGTTCAGTTTTTCTCGTATTTGTGGAGTTATTATGGTTTACAGACAACCGCAATTGACATGATTGATTGCGCAAAAAACATACTTAATTTTAAAATTATTTTAAATTTCAAAGTGTTTTTCAACATTTTATATTTAAATTATATGCACCATTTTCCTAGTATGAACTAATATATCATTAATTTGTCGGTAATGTTATTTTGAGGTGTTGTAAAAACCAAATATTTCTAAGGTTAATTAATTACATAACAATATTTTGATTGTTTTTTTATATCATGTAAAGAAATATTCTTTTATATAATATAAGTATAACTTCTATCTGACTAAATACTGATTATTTACTATATACATAAATAGATTTTCTTTTAATTATAAAAGTATTGTAAAATATCTCAAGATAATTTCTTTTGTTAACAAAATATACATTACTTACTCTGTTTCAGATATTATTTAGATAATGATAATATAGAATATACCAATACAGAAAATATAGTAATAACAATATAGAAAATACCTACTATTATGTACTTAGATATCAGATTTTTATCCTTTTCAACTAAAATATCATTTGAATATTATATTATCTATTTCGAATGTAAAAATAAAAATATTTTTAGAATTAAACTTTAATATTAATGTATTCGAATTGTTATGTTGGTATTGTTTTGGATATTACATTATAATAATATTCAAATACAAAATACAGTCTTATGCCATAATTATTTGCGCAATAACAGATATTTTGCACAATCACTGAAATTTATTTTATAACAGTTACTGTGACTATAAAATAATATAAAACAGGAAGTGGATAATACTTGTTTGGTTATTTGATTTAAAATAATCATCTTGGCAAGCTGAAATTATCAATTAATAATAGTAAATAGAGAACCTTAATAAAAAAAAATAGTAATAACATTGTGACAACAGATAAAAATAATATCAATAAGTTTATATGTATTATATATAACTATATTATCATATATAATATATTATATTTATAAATTAAATATATTTTAATGGTCAAAATACATTTTATTCAATTTTTTTTTATTTTATTAGATATTAATTAAAATTAATTCTATATTAAATAAGAGGACTAGGTTGTGAATAATATATTATGACACAATTATAACATTATCTATATTTGATCGATCTACTTTTATCACTGCTTTATTGAAAATATATTTTGTCACAGTCAACAAAACAAAATAGCTTTTTGCCAGGTCCCGTATTAATATCTTAAAATATATATAACTATCAGTATGGTCCCTGGCCGATAGAAAGCAACGCTGTCATGCTGGGTTCTATCCGTACAACCAGCATTATCGAAAAAAAAAAATAGCTGCACTGATAAATGCAAAAAAAAATATATTCAGACATATATGAGAAATGTATAACTTTAATCTTCGCAAGTACACCAATTTGCATGTGCATGACACAACATGACAATTTTTCATTTTAAACCTTCATAATAATTAATCGTAATCATGATCATCATTGTCCTGTAAATACATCAGTTGACACATAACTGCTCAAATTAATTGTTCATTCATATAAGACGAAATAATTGTATAATAAGATTAGAAACTTCAAATATGTTTCTCTCAGTTAAATTAATATTTTGATTAGACATCAGTCACTTGAAAATGTGAAAAATACCAGGTGTTTTAAATTTTATTATTTAAAAACATGTCATCTGGAGCTTGGAACATCTTCGATAAAATAAAGTTAATACATCAATTGCTTAATGTTGAGCAAAATATTTGAATAATGAACTTTTTTTTCCATCCACATCCAGGGAAATTCTATGTGTGCAATGCTATGTACATGTTATATAAAATGTATGCAAAAGAATTAATAATTTTAATAAAATAATTTTATAGAAAATGTGCTCCACTGACAAAAAAATGTCGCTGGGGCCAAAATCTAATATACTACCAATCAATCAATCATACCTCAATCATACGTAATACTTAAAAATGAGTCTTGTCATTTTGAAAAGCAATACTAAGTATCTGAGTATCTAAGTATCTAAGAATCTAAGAATTGAAAATGCCTCTCAATTTTGGTCAGGACAGAAAACAACTATCTTTTCTGAAAAATGTTCATTCAAGAGAAGCTCCAGATCAACTATTAACCCTTTCAGTCCCGCCTTAAGCGATTGTGTGATGTGATATGATTTTTTTCCATACTACGTAATAATTTATGTTACGATTTAAAACACAAACATACCAACCCAAAAAAATTATTATGAAGTCTATGTAGCTATACAGCCTAGGAAATATAAATGATATATTATTATATAAATTATATTATAGAAATTATATTATAGATATATTATAGAAATTAACATTCAAGTTTTACAAGATGAATAAATTTATGAAAATACTGTAACTGACCTATACGCAAAACTTGAAATATACAATCCTAATAGGATCAATTTATATCCGGCTGCATTTGTACTGGTCTATTAACTATAACCATGAAATAATACATTTCAAATAACAAACTTCTGGGTAAATGATTTTATTATTGACTGTGTCTATGAACATAATTATACTCACATAATATGGTAAATATATCCTGATATTCATAACACCATGTAAGTAAAATTGTAAAAGAAAATTTTTTTCTAAAATATAAAATAAAATAAAACATTAATTTTATAAAAAAACAAACCAAATAAAATAATAATAAAAAAAAAAAAATTCAAGATAAAAACATGAAGAGAAATAGAAAATTACGAACATTATTATGCAAATAGAATTTCATGCATAAGTGAACAATTCTGAATCAAAAAAAGATTTGGTTTCGTTTTTTATTGTTTTTCTATTTATTGTTGTTGTTTCTTTTTATTTATTTTTCCAATTCTTAGCTTTGTCTTATAGCATTTCTTTACACAAATTTCAATATACAGATTTAAACGATAAAATTTCTTGTAAATCTGTGTGTATTCAAATAGGTAAACATATGCAATGATATCATAATATACTGGAAAGAGTATATTTTCCCTATCGACACCATTATAATCATTATCCTTTTTTGATTGAACCCAAAACTAAAACAAAAATAAAACAATATTTTTTTTTAAAAGATACAGCATTGGAATTTGTTATTCATTCTATAGCAAATGCAATATTGAAATTGGGGTCGATTAATTTCGTTTATGAATAAGTTTTGTATTTTATAAGTTTGGTAGACTAAGTAATTGAAAGAATAAATATTATTTAATTGATTTGTGCCATATGATTGGGTGGCGATTCAATAAATATCACTGTAGACGGTTGTTAGCATGAGTAGCAAGAAATAGACATCGGTTTAAGTGACGCTTTAAATGATTTTTAAGAAAATTTTTAAAAATAATTTTAAATATTTTCAGAAAATCACAATATAAAATAATGTGAAACGACTCCCTTAAGTATATACAATTGTATCTGGTCCCTATTTTCGCAGTTGCAAAGATATAGACAAGACAGAAACTTTTGAAAGCTTCCTTTATCTAAAGTCAAACTTTGGACTGTAAATAGGGTTTTCACAACAATATAAGTTTTATCGCGTGGATAATTAATAATATATGTAATATATATATAATTATATATTTTACATATTATATATATGTAATATATATATAATATAATTGACTATATAAATTGTATATGTTGGCTCTATTACTAAGTTTAGGCTTGTCATCTCCTAAAACACCCAACATCAACAGATGGACCACTAAGATGTTATTAAAACGGTACAAACAATTAACTGCAACTTATTTACTTGAAAATTAATCAAAATTAATTAAATTAAGAGATGTAACAGTTTCTGTATAGATACATATATGTATAATTGTAAACTAAAATAATATTTAAATAATTGATAAGTTTTTTAAAGACAACTCAAAATCGCTATAAAACAAACATTATTAAATTTTTATAGAAAATAATTAAAGAAAATCCTTTCATAAGTAGATAATAATGAAATGTGTCTTAAAAATTGCAAAATTTTTCTTTTGTGTTAAATGGTAATGAATAACAATAATTACAAAAAATATAAATTGGAGTAAGAAACAATGTTGAAGATATTTTATGTCGTCTGTGATTTACTATATTTTCGAAAATCTCGTCAAAATTTTAAAATAATAACAAAATATTCATTGCCAACCATAGTTAATTAGAAATTGTAAATGACTTATTCAGATATTTTATAAAAGTATAAGTTAGGAGTGTGAAGACGTTTCATAACATCAAAATTTAAGGCAAAATAATATATTTTTTTTTATCCTTGACGATGCGGATGTTGAATAGATTCACACAATTACTAAGACAATTTTCAACTTAACTTATTCTCAAAATATTTAAATGTTTTTATATTCCAAATATATAGACCAAAACATAAAACCAAAAAAAAATTATATTTGTAAATATCGCATTGGTCAAATTTAGAAATAGTTGTCCAAAGTTTAAGAAAATGGTGAAGATTAAACTGTAATATCATTCGATCTATTATTCTCTCATTCAAGTACACTCGGATGAACATAATTTTAATGTTTCAAAAAATTTATCAATACACATTCAAACAGAATATTAACAGCTTGTTAACTGCAAGTGGTGTTAGGGAAGGGTCCAGCAATACAATGGAGTATAATGTGAACATCATGAATGATTAACCATCCGGTAGGCATATTATATGTTGCGTATATTTAAAAAACTATCATACAAACTAATGAATGTCTCCTTCAGAGACAGATTGTATGGTTTCAAAGGAACATAAAGCAAACAAATTTAATATCAGTTTTTTTACAGTATGGTGCAAAAATTTGTAGAAGCTGTTCACTTATCACAAATTTGGCATTTAATATAAGTTATTACGAAACGCTTCAACAAGGGTTACATTTATGCAACATAATATGTATCATTCATCTTTTTATATATGGTACAGCATTAATATTGTCCTTATTAAATAAAAAAAAATAACTCAAAGGGGTTAATTTACTATTCGAATAAAATTTTAACAAAAAATTCATGTAAGAATAACAGAAACATCAAACAAAATCAATTTACAAGTGACATATTGCAAAACTTGCATAGCGATACATTTTGCATTCTTGACATATTATGTTGGTATAAATTTTTCCATAGCTTAGCCTTCTGTTGGAAAACGTTTTGAGTTAAAGGATTTGTTTTGTAAATAAACAGCAACGATCTCCGAAATTTTTTTGTCTCCAAACCTTCCTAAATTAATTCTACTGTTCCAAAACTGATTTAAACAATTAATTGAGACGATTAGGATCGCCGCCAAACATTTACACAAGTTATATTAGGAATAATCGATAATTTTCTACATTTATACGACTTTCGGTCATGTTCATTTGATTCGCCAAAATTACACCTCCCATTATATTACGATAATTCTGGGTTACGATAACAAAATTGCGGACAAGGTACCTCTAACATTTCACCATTTATTATTGTTTTTATAATAGTTGTCATTTCAGAGCACACTGTCATTTGATTCACCAAATTCTCACCTTTCATTAAATTAAGATAATTTTTGGTCATTTATCGACAAGGTATACCTAACATTTTCCCATCTTAATTATTTGTAAGTTGTAATAATAATAGTAAGTTGTCATTTCAGTTTTATGAAAATTCATTAATTACTTTCCTTTGTGCCTTTTTTTCACCACGAATTATCTAGAATCTGTGTGTTGCTTCTCCGAGGTTTTTAGAACAATTTACGCTTCTATGAGGTATTTAATAGAATTTACGGTCTGTACCAGTACCAGTCGTCGCATAAGAGTTAATTCAAAAATCAAATAAGACTTTTGAAATGTGCATGATAAAAATTTTTTTTATCATAAAAAAATAATTTAGGTACACCGTACCGTTATCGGAAGAAAATAAATTGTTATGCAATAGTTACGCCATATTCAGGTTTAAGCAATATTAGATACTAAAGTTAACATAGTATTATTGTTTAAAATGAGTTTAAAAGTTTTATTTGAGTCGAAAACAAAGTAGAACAATATTTTACCAGGCCAATGCCCTTCAAAGTTTGTAACATCCAGTAATTAGGAAATCTTTTACTTCCTATGTCTTTTGATATACCACAAAACCCAATCAGCTGAAAATCAAATTTAAAGATAATAAATGTTTTTCATATAAGATTGCCCCAAATATTTTAGAAGCAATAATCCAGCACAACAAAAAGAACACAGGAAACAGAACCAAAACAAAAAAAAAACAGTACAAAACAAAACCAACACCTAAAAATGATATCAGAATAAATAAATTTTGGTAAATTTGAAATTTAAATCAAATCGAATTTGTATTATTATAGCTAGCTTTAAAAAAAAAATTTAAAACAAAAAGAACAAAAATGTTATACTTTTTTATTTTTTATTTTTACTTCAATAACGATAATAACCCTTTATAATACATACGTATACATATTAATATAGATTGGAATTTAGTATGTGAACGTAAAGAAATCCTGTTTTCCATTTTCAAAAAAGTTTTCCATTTCAAAAACAGAAATTTCAAATTGAAAAAAAATTTTGTTTAAAACTAATTAAATGGGTGTTGCTTTTAAGTTTCTCAAGTTATTCCTAAATATTATAAAGTTTTTTGTATACATTATATATACCCACTTCCATATGCAAATATATACACACTCTTTATTTTTGTTATGTCAAAGAAATTTTGAAAAAATTAATCAAAAGAAAATTTGGAAAAAGTAAAGAAAATCAAAATCCACTTCGTAAATAAATGTAAGTGCCGTAATATTATCAAAATCACAAAATAGAATAAAAAATTGAAAATATATTTTTTTTTTTGTAAATATTCTGAAGTATCTGTGTATGTTCGTCATTTTATTAAGAATACAAAAAAATGAGCAACTTTAACCCGTCACTCGTCAGTCCTTTGTTATTTTTTTTTTTGTTGTTGTTTTGTTGTTTTGATATTTGGTTGATTTTCATTTGGTATCGGAATGATGCATGGACATAATAATATAAGAGGAAAACAACAAAAATAACGATTTTGAATTACAGGGTCCCAAATACAAATGTCCTTTGTCACATTACACTTTCTTAGGTAGGTATTGTTGTTGTTGTTGTTGTTGTTTTTGTTATTGAATTATTTTATTTTGTGATACTTTCTAGCACAAAAGGTATTTCTATTGTGTTGTTGTATTTATTATACACATAAATACAATTCCATACATTTATTTAGAGTCACTTTTTATTTTATTTTTCTTTGTTTTTATTTATTTTTTAAAGAAGCAACACACTTCCCTTATATTGATCATTTGATAAGTAATATTTTTCCAGTCGAACAAAAAAGTGTTTTTCTTTTTATTATCAATCAAATTAGTTCAAAAAGTTAAACCGTTATTTTCATTCAATAAGGGATACAAAGAAAAAGTTATTTATTTTTAAAGTAGATGGCTGTAGTCAGATGGTTGTAGCCCAATATTAATTAAAAGCTTAGTGTTTGTGATTAAAACTGGTTATCTCTTTACATATAAAAATAAAAATAAAAATTAATAGCATAAATATTGTGATCCTAATAAAAAAATTATCTCAAAATAAATCAATATTTTATTTTGTTTTACACTGCTTTACACTAAATATATAGAATAGAAATAGATGACAATATAAACTATTTAATTCGATCAAATTTGAATATTGATTATCAAAATCGGTGAATAGATTATTGTTATCTTGTACAAAATTTTCGTTTTAGCTAATAATATAAAAAAATTGTATTCCGTCCATGTTTGTTCCTAATAACATTTAATAATTAAATTCTTTTTAAAACAAGCCCTACAAATCAAATTATCTAGGTTAGGTCAACCTAGTCAACTGTTAACTCAGAATTGGAAATTATTTCAAGATAAATTAGTACGTCTAAAATAACGGTACAACATCAAAACAAATAAAAAAAAACAATGTCTCTAATTTAATGTCATGAAGTGTATATAAAATGTATATGAAAATACAAAAAATATGTCATTGCTGTATTTTTAAACTTTGGGTGGTTTGCTGTGCCAACAGTGGTAGTAATTTATATTTTTTGATAATATGTAAATTTTACTCTTGAGATCTTAATGTGTATCAATTTATTTAACGTGACAGGTAACAGAACGGTGTGAACATTCATTGTAGCATAAATGTATTTGGTACTTATAAAAAGTAGCACAAAAAAACAAAATTATGGAGTTTTACTTTTTTTTGCCAATTCAAGAGTATGAAAATGTTTTGTTGGGTTCTATTTATTTTGAAATATGATCGATCTCCCAAGAGATTTTAATGAAAAAAAATTTATATAGTAGAAGTACGAGAAGTTCTTGTATACTACAAAAGAATAAAAAAGCAAAATAAAAAATAATTTTTTTTTGAACGGACTTTTGAAATCTTGATGGGTAAAAAGGTACATTGTACATACACTAAATAAGGTACCGTATTATTAAAAATGATTTTTCATTTACATGTAAAATACTTTAAGATTGTAATGACATGTTCACATTAGATTAATATAATGGAATTAAAATGATATCCTATGTCAGTTCTATATGCTATATAATATTATGTGTTACAAAATAGCTGCATTGTAAGGTATGGTATATATAAATTTGTTATGCAAAATACTAAAAAAATAATTTACATAATATTATGTATCGACTATATAAATTATATTTCTGACCATAATAAGAAAAGAATCCTTATTAAGGATATATTGGATAGAAGTATTTTTAAATTAAAATAACTTTCATTACCTAGATATTTTGATATTCTAAATAAATTATTACTCAAATCGATGACTTGAACTTCCTTAAAATTTTTCATTTTTGTAATTAAATATTCTAAAATTGGATTTTATGGGTAATTTTACAAAATTTATTGCGTATCATTAAGCAGTAGATAACAAATTCATAAATTATAGGATTTAAATATTGTATATTGTAGTTCCAATAAGTTTAATTCAGCTTTCAAATTAACGTATAAACAAAAGAGTAATAATTATTAAACAAATTTATTCAAAATGTGTCTACTAATCAAAGGGACATTTATATTTCCCCGACCCTCAACTATTCCAAGCTGCGCACTCGTGTATAAAGGTGTTATTGGAAATTTTAATTAAAAAAAATATATAAAATGCACCATTAGGTATTTTGTTTTAAGCAGTCATACTATTTGGAATATCATTTCATATATAGTTATGATTAAACAGGTATTTTGAGAATAACCTGGGTATATTCTGAAATATCAAATTTAGATTTGAATACATTTGTGACTACTTTTTTCTTATAACTCATCCTTTATATCATAATTAAATTTACATTCTTTTACTGATTGTTACATTATAAGTTTACTCTATCAAAATATTTTCTTCGTGTCATCCTAATAGCAGGCTAACCTAACCATTTAATTTATTATTATATTTTTTTGTTGTCTCCTTATTCTGTATTATTTCTGACGACATTGCAGTTGTAGCCACACAATTGGCAAAAAACTAATGGTCAGCTCTTCGAAATTCGAGACAGTTTTTTTTTTCATCATTTAAATTTATTTTTGGTACTAAATTTAATTTTTTATTGATTTATCTGAGACAACAACCGCATATGTAATAATTTATTTAAAAAAAATATATAAAAATTATATTTAAATCTGGCGAGGAAAAGAAAGTATTCTGTATGGAATGGATGATGGAGGAGTTGCTACAATTTGATAAATTAAAATTTTTGTATGTTAAGATGTATATATAGGGTTACATTTTCAATCAAAACTTTTAATTGAAAATTAGAAATAGTAAATATTTTCGCTACGTCTTCTTTTAGATATCTATCATTTAAAAGAATAATAATGAAAATCGGTTGTGAAATAGTTCGGATATTGTAATTTTTTCACTTTACAGATTAAATAAAATGATTTTCCACTCTATTAGCTGCTACTAGAATAAAATTTAATAAGGCTATGACGCTTTAATAAATAAGCTTTAATAAATAATCAAAATTCAAGCAAATGTTTGTACGCACACACAAAGACCTTTTTAAATCTAATATTTGGAACAGTTGGTTGCCATTAAGAATGTATAAGACCCTACATAGTACAACCTGTTTTAAAATGTGCTGCGAATCATGGACAATTAGTGGCGTAAATAAATTGAAAGCATTGTAAGGAAAAATACTGATGAGTATTTGGTACCAAAATAAATGACGCCGGTAAATATCAAAGAAGATCAAAGGTAGGAGCTAAAACCACTAAATTGAAGGACAAAATATTATCACATTTACTAAGACACTTAGACGGGCAGGATATGTGAAGGCAAGAGCTAGATTCAATAATTGAAGGATAGAATATTATAAATTTTATTAAAGGAAAAAATGTGCAAGACATGATAAATGATGTCAGGATTGCAAAAATAATACTAGACGCAGTATCGTACAATACTACATCAAAAAGTAGACCAAAATAAATATGGCTGGACGTAATCAAGAACTACAGTTGAAAGATTGTAGTTATAGATGGAGGACAGCTCCACAAAATTAAACAGAAATGAGTAAAATTGTAAACGAAGTTAAGACATACCCTGAGCTGTAGAATGAACAAATTTCATATTTTTATTTATTTATTTCTTTAAAAAGACAATAGTGCTTCCCAAAAATTTACATTTACAAAATAATCAATGAATTTTAATGGAAGGAAACCTGGATTATTATTTAATCAAATATTATGTAAAATCGTTCAAAAAAAAACTATCTACGAAGACTAGAACTAGTTATTTTTAAAGGGAGATTCTAATTCTAGACTAATGCCAATGAAAAAAATAGTTATGAGAAATTTTACAGAAAAGCTAACTTCAAAAATAATAAAAAAAAAAGACTTATAAAAATCTGCTTTAGAAAATCAATCATTGCCTCGTTGACAAGCATCTGCTTCGACCAAACAACCTTCTGCTCTATAAATAAATACTATCAGTGTAAAATTATGTGGCATTTAGTTATTAGGACGCACCAAAAATATAAGAGAAATATTATTCAGAAATTCTAGAATTAAATCCGAAAATGTGTCAGGAACAACCCGTCTGTTTCATTAAAATACATAATTTTCCATAGATATCACAATTGTTTCAACAAAATAGACACAACAGAATTGTTTGATAAAAAAAAACCAAAAAATGTTGATAAGATAATGAGAGAAAGCTTTAATACCATGTTAATTATATGACAGTTCAGCTCTTGGACAATACAAAAATTGCATGATGCCTCAAAAGAGTAAAACTTAGTGTAGTAAATAAAATTATGTGAAAAAGTTAGATTCATAGGTCTGATCTACATTAAAACATAAAAATAAAGTCAGAACAAAATTGCTTATATTTAACTAAATTACAATTAAGCAAGGGTGTGTTTTAGTAAATAAGAATTATACAGTGCTTAAAATTGCTTCAGACCGCATTGTGTCCTTGGGAAAATTCCCACCAACCTACGAAACAAAAACACAAAAAATATCAGTACAAATGTAAACCCTAATAATTGTCAGTGATATTTTAATTATCCGTGCATTAAAATTTTATTTTTTATTTTTATTATCATTTACCTTTGTTTTACTTCATTTTTTTAGTTACTTTGTTCTTACATTTAAAAAATAACAAAAAAAAAATTTAATTTAATAACATTAAATTTGAAATGTCCCCTACATTATTTGCAATTTCTTGTTTTCTTCCAATTCTCAAGAACAAAAAATACTATATTTGAAATAAACAAAACTAACGACTCAACACCGAATGACGACGCCTTACAATGTTGTGAATTTTTATATAGATAATACAAATACAAATAGAATGCTTGTAATTGTTTACAATATCATTAAATCTATGCTAGCTATATTTTAAAAGAAAATTATTTACCAATCGTTGCCACATTTCAGGTATACACCATAAATTTTAGTTGTATGCCAATTTCAAAATCGAATTTTCCATTTTTATTTCGATGTCAAATTACTTTCCAATGAATTATTCATAAATTAATTTTATTCAAATATTTATTCAATCTAATAAATTAATAGAATCACGAACGAAATGTTGTTGTTGTTGTTGTTGTTACTGGTACGTTACGAAATAATATGCATATACAATTATTATTGAAGAAGTAAGACAAAATGAAAAAACTTAATAATAATAATAAAAATTGGTAAGTAATTTTATTTGCAAATTACATTCAAATGGGGGGAAATATGGTCTTATTTACATACATACATACCTAATCGTATTGTAAATATGTACATAATTCGAAAATAGTAGATTGTCTTATGGAATTCAGTTAACATAAGAAAAAAAAATAAAAAATTTTATACAGATTCTATTACTGAACTTCTGTTATATCGATTATGTAAAGAAATTTAACCCTAGTAGGGTGATGTGGCTGAATTTTACTCACTCATATTTTTTTTCTTGTAAATTATAACAAATGTAGAGTCTTTATTATTTCGTTTATGATTTAATTGTCATTGAAAATATTATGTAGTGATTGCTGCGTTGGTTTGTCTGAACTATTTATATAAAAGTGTGTGAGTAAAATTTAATAATTTTTTTATTCTTTTCATTTTGTTTTGTTTATTTATATTAGACATTATTTTGAACTTATGTTTCATTTGTCAAAAATTAATTTGTTTACGTTTTATTTATTTTTTTATTAAACTTTTTAATTATAGAACAAGTAAAAAGATAAATAATGTTTTTGAATACTTTCTTAGGTCTTGAAGCTACAAGATAAGCAAAATTTACTATTTAGCAGAGACCAGAAACTCCCGAACATTTCTTTTGCAGCTGCCCAGCCCTAGTTATGCAATAGCCCAACAATATAGTGGTAATTCCGAAAAGTAAAATTGTTTTATTGATTTACTTGACTTCATCAACAGTACGGGGAAATTCTAGTACTTTCCCTTTGACGAGTAATTTATTTATTTGTTTACTATATACGATATTATAATGAGACTGTTAGTCTCTACAATTTGTATAACCTATAATATGATAAGAATACTAAAATTTCAAAAATTAAAACAAATCAAACTAAATTTGCAAATTATAATAAAACTACAACTAAAATAAAATACTTAATACTCAACTACATATGAGAATAAAATTCAACATTTCAAAACACAGTTATCGATGGTTTCAATATCTACAAACTCTTTTCATCAATATGCAATGCATATTCTGCTAAATGATCGGCCACGTTGAAAAAGGCCACGTATCAATGGGAAGTGAATTCTACAATGATATTATCTTAACAAAAAATGCAAATGCCTATACTTTGATGGCGAGGGATATTTGTTGAGAGGAATCTCGAGGACTTCAAACCGAAATCAAGTTTAGTATAAATATAAGAAGACGTCCCGGTATATGTTATATTAAACAAAAAACAAATTTAAATTATTATCAAATGTTCAGTCTAGAATGCACTTAGAGACATCAAGAACCTAGTCATATCTGCAACGACTTGTGGCATGTGCTTTGTACATGCATTAGAAATAATGTTAAATCTAGAAACATCATAGTAAACTACATTTACGAAAAGTAAACTATATACTAAAGATATGGAAATATGGGAGACTTAACTAAATTGGAATTATTAAGATTTTTCAGAGTTTCATATAATTGATATGATTTATTAAATACAATTCCTAAAACAGTTAATAGTTAAAACAACAAAAAATAGATTGAGTCGTGATGTCAAAAATAGGCAACTAAGAACAAATTAATTTTCCAGAAGCAGCTAGAAAATAAATCACTTCCACTTCAATCTACTCACTAAAGATGAGGTACAAAATATACCATGATTAAATTGAATCAACCTTAGAAGGAATTGAAGCAGATCAGAAAGAACAGGTCACTTATATTAGATTATTGAAATATTATGAGGAAAAATGCAGCTTTTCTTAAGTCGGACTTGTTTTCGTATTGGATGAGGTTAATCTTGGCAAAAATGTACCCAAAAACGCTTATACTTTACACATTGTATATACAATCCAGTTGTATTAATAAAAGCTCTATGCTTGAAATCGAAAAAAGTTTACCCGAAATAAAATGAAGCTATGTGAGACTTGTACATATTGAAAAATAAATGATCTTCTATTGTCATTAAATTTCCAAATCGCTTATTAATTACGAAATTTTAAGAAGATATCGGTAATAAATTTAATTTTTCTTTCTTCCTCTCATGTAAGAGAATAATTTATGAGCACGATCAATGTCCTAAGACAATCAACAACTACCACAACCAATCTCGAATCGTGGCAAATTGATAATTGGTTTTCGAAAAAATGGATGAGAATTCTGGCTCAAATCAGGGTGACTGGATGTGGCCAACATGTGCGTTCTGGCTCAAACTTATTTTGACCTACTACACTATGAAAACAGTATCGTAAGCTGTGAAAGTAATTAATGAATTATAGAAATATTCAAAGTCAGCTCTACTACGACTTAAACTTTATCAGATAAAAATGTTTGTGCAATAGGACTGGATTCAATGGTATACAATTACAACTAAGATGATTATTTAATTCATTAATTGGTGTTCAATAGGCTCCAGAGTTTGTATTAATTATCAATCATCATCAACGGGGTGAGTTTTGACCTTCCGTAAAATTTTATCTTCATTCTGACCTGGCATCGTTTCTTCAATTGGTTTATTGGTTTTTCAACCTGGTCTAGTACCCTTTGTCATTGGGATATAATAAATGACAAAAAATAATTGAGAGTATAATCTGGTTGGTGACAAATTAAATAAATAGAGTTATTCTATTTAAGAAGGCTTAGCTTAGACAATATCTGTAGTTTTCTACATTTAATAATTAGATAAGCCAGTAATTTGTTAAATAAATACTCCAAATATAGTAGTTATTGTAGTGTAAAATTTGTAGTAACGTACTTAATTAAGCGCGAAAAAGTGAGTTTAGCTAAGTTAATGTCAAGAGTGTACTAGAGTGTACAAGAGTATAATATACAGGTACTTTGCTTTGTTTAGGTCTCTAGATAAAATGTCAGAGTTTAAAGACAAAATACTATTATTAACTATAACATCACATTTATACAATTTAAATTTAACAATACACGAATACTAGTACAACAAAATCCAAAAAATGTTCAAACACCAGACATAGTTATCTAAAATAATTTGCAATATGAATTTAACAAATCATTAGATAAACCCTTCAATTTAAATTCTATGTAAGCTCTAGCCAATATTTGAACTAAATTAGGAAATATTGTATGTAGAACATTATTAGCTAATTATATTACATTGGTTTTGAAATATAATTTTTCATTGTTTTTCGCTTTTACATTTTTATTCTTTGTATATTCTGGTTTTTGTTGTTTACTTCCTTTACTTTATTATCTGCCATTCAAATTTATTTCGTTTATTTTTATTTTTTTTTTTGTAATTTTCTATTTTTGTTCTAAACATTTATCTTTTACTTTTGTAGTGAAAAATATCTAGTAATAAAAGGACCACAACACGTTAAATACACACAAACCTAAAGAAAGCACAATACAAAAAGAAAAACAACTTTCAATAGAATGATAAATTTGAATAGATACTATTAAAGAAGAAAATAAAAATAAAGTAAAAATTGTAACTGGAACAATAGTATGATAAAATGGTACCATCATATGCACAAAGAGACTAACACGACAACAAAAACAAAAAGAAAAAATAAAAATATTAAAAAAAAAAAAAAATTTAAGTGAAAATCACAAAAAAAAATGTTTAACAAACAAACAAAAGAAAGAAAATAAAAATATAGAGAGAAAATGTAAATCAAGAATATTATAAACGCGAAAAACAAATAAAAACAACAACAATTACACAATAAAAACATATCCACCAATACAGAACAATAACAACAAGAAGAACACTACAAAATTGGGTTGTAAAAAATATGAATGAAAAATTGTAATAGGGTGACTGACAGAGAATAAATCGACGACACAGATGAATACAATTTCTATGAGAAATAACTTTTTATTGTTATCCTTTCAAAATATATATATATATATTCATATATAACATAACTGTAAGCGAATAATAATAATAAAAATAAAAAATAAAGTAAAAAAACAACAACAGAATTACTTATTATTGTACATTTGTGTCTTGACAGTAAATTTCTTAGAATTTTTCCATTTCCTTAAATCCTTGAATATTATTTTGTAAATCTTTTCAAAGTTTAAAATGTGAAATTAAAAAAAAAAAATTGCTTACATTTATTTAAAAAAAAAATAATAATAATAACAAAAAAACAAAATAAGATAGTAAACATTATAAAAGAAATACATTTTAAATAATATACGATGACAGTTGTAATAATAATGATGTGTTGAGTAGAATAGATGACATTAGGATGTAAATTTGTACTCGTAAATTATTTAATATTTTTATATATAATAATATAATAAATTATAATGATAAAAATAAAGTTGGTAATGAAATGAAAATGATGATAACAATGAATTTAAGTTAGTTAATTTAAATATTTTGTTATTTATGTTATATACCAGTAAAACTAATTAATTTTCATATTTTTATTAAAATTAAATGAAAGTGCGATATTTTAAGCAAAATTTGATTAAAAATTTTTATTTTTTAATTCGAAATTTTATATAAATGTTAAACTCTTTTAAAATCATAAAATTTTGATGTCAGTATTTTAATTTATTTAGCATTTAAATAAAATGTAAGAGTTTTCAGACGGAATACTAATTAACATCTTGTTTATGCCATATTAAATTCGAAATAGCTATTTAAAGATTTAATGTGAAAGTCAACGTGTTTAGAAGAAATCTATAATGCACAGTTGAAGTGAATGTAACACACAAAATAATACTGTAAAATGAAATTAATAAAGAAATTTGAAATTACATATTTCAGATGACGGACAAGTATTGTATTGAATTTTATCGTTTTTGATGTATTTTTTTATATTATGTACACTCACTTAATATGATATTTATATTTATTTTAGTGATTTTAAATTAATTAACAGTAAAAATCAATATTTCTATTTTTAAATGAAAATCACAAATTTCATTTTGCCAAACCTTGATATTTGTCTAAAGTTTTACTTTTATTTTAACTGAAAAAATCAAAATTTCATACAACATGTTTAGCCGTAGACAACGGACTTGAAGAAGTTAGAAATATTACTGACAGCAACTAGAAAATTACTAATCATTTAAAAATGGGGAAATTCAACCACTTGAGTTCTTTTTTTTTTTTATTTACTTTTTTTTTATTCTTGACAGTAACTTAGGTAATATTATCATAATTTTGTAATTTGTATTACATAAAATGGGAACGTGTAATTCAAGTATTTTATTTATTTGTTAATTTTTTTGATATACTAATTAAATGAGGAAAACTACTACTATTATCATGAACTAGGCTTCTAAAATAGCATAATTTCATTATATTTAAATTATTACCAAACTAAATAAACCCAAAATTTGGACTGTCCGATGGAAAACTTTCGGTGGCTAAAAGGTTTCCCTTTAAGGACTCAGATGCTTAATATCATTCAAACGGGTAATTATAATAAGCCCATTTGCCGCTGCGATGATATAGAAGCGAGATCTCCTCCCGAACACACCTAATTTAATCTAATCTAATCTAATTTTTCATTAAGACTAATTTTTATAACAAAAGCTTGAAATTTGAAAATTTTCATAAATGTTTATGGTTTTTACAAATTTTTCACAAGTCTGTTATGTAATATTAAGCAAATATTTTTATTTTAAATTAACTAAATTATTTAAATATGAAACAACAGTTATTCTTTTTTAATTATATTTTAATTGAAATAGTTTTGAAAACTTACATGGTACTATAAAATCAATTATATTTTGAGTGACTTACCTAGAAAGAGAGAAAAGAAAAACAAAAATAAATAAATAACTAATTAGTCATTAAAAAATTATTATATAATTAAAAAAGATATATTAATCTTAATTTTGATTATTCAAATTTAAATTAAGTGATTAAATTCTGAATAATAACTGAAGCCAAATAAGTTTTCTAGGGCAAATTTTCAATTTTGTTGAGAACAGTATGTTTCTCAACTCAACTGTCATTAAAAACCTTTTATAGAGCTTATGAGTTTATGTGTTGTAACGCTACGCAAGGAGTATGAAATTTCCTTGGTATGCAACTTTGAATTATTTAGTTCGGAAAAGAGTAAATATATTATTATTATCAATTTTTATTGAATATAATTTAAATTATACACAATAGTGATTTACAAGCACTAGCTATCAGGGCTATAGGCTTTTAGTTCAATATAAAAATGGCTAACTCTTCTAAAAGGTTATCTGGATTGAAAAATCTATTTCAATTGCTGGTTGGTTACCTGTCAGTGATCTTATTTCATATTTTTACCAAACTCCATAACCGAGCTAACTATAACACTTTGATTAACTGAAGTATTACAGTCAATTTTCTGTTTGTTAATTTTGAGAATTTTAGAACTATTAATGTTCCTACTTTGTTTGTTGTGTATATGAAGAACGGGTTCCGTTTCCTCATTACTGATCAAAAATGTCATGTGTAAAGGTCAGAGGTCCACTATATTCAATTTTAGCATAGCTTTGTGAAAATATAAGTACTGTTATAATGACATACATTCGATTATTTAACAGCTAAATAAATAAATGTTATGACATAGACCTGCAATTCTAAGATAATAAAGGGGAAAGTACAATAAATCAGAAAATGTCGTGCCTATATAGAACTCTCCATATTAAAACAAAAAAAAATATCTATATACATATTTGTTCTCTTTCGATTATCCTGTGCCAAAGTAGAACAATCTGCACTCAATATATACAAGAAAATTTCAAAGAATTTTTTTAAAATTATAAAATTTCCAATTACATATACAATTATATATAGGCCTATATCTCTTCCACAAAATGTGTAAAGATTGGTGTTCTACAAGGATCGGTGCTGGGCCCCATTTTATTTTTCATACATATTAACTTCTTACTAAAACATAATTTTAAAGGGAAGATATGTGCATTTGCTGACGATATTGATTTTGCGTATGGGTCAAAGAGTCCGCTTAATTTAATTTCGGATATTAATCATGACTTATATTTATTAAGAAACTGGTTTTTCGTACATAGACTGTTGATTAGCAAAAAAACTAAAATTATGTATTTCGCACTTTCAAGTCTAAACGAAGTTGAGACTCATGTCTTGTTTCATGCACCTGAATGCGATAAATTTAAGATTAGAAATAAATTTTGTTCTGTGTGTAATGATGAGCGTTTATACTATAGTGACAAGGTTTGTAGTATGAATTGTTTTAAGGTTGAGATCGTTAAACACTATAAATATTTAGGCTTAACTATAGATAGCAGATTAAGTTTGGTATAGATCATACTAATACATTATTTCAATATTTTCGTTCAGTTCTAAGAAGTTGTACGAAGTGGTGTAGTTATAATGGTTTATTTTTAATCGTTGATAAATACGCCATCATATCGTTTGCTCGCTCTACAAACCATGTGTAATAATTATATCTTTGATGGTCCTATAATTAGAATAGTCATCGAATTTAATGATCTTGGCGTTACTTTTGAATCCCTTCATATTACCCCCCTACACCGAACGTCTTAAGCTGCTTAATATGTATACTTTAGAAGGTAGAAGAACTGTGTTAGGTATTGTTTTTATAACCCAAGTACTGAATAAACACATTGGTTCACGTTATATTGATAACATTTTAAGAAATACAATTAACACAAGAACACGATTTAGGCACGAAAACATATTTTCTATTACATTTCACAGGACTAACTACGGAAAATATGAGCCTATTAACAGAATGCTAATAAACACAAACCAAGGGTGGCAGCACGTAACTTGTTACAAACGCTTTTTTTGTAACAAAACACCAGCATCACAAAATTTTTTTGGCAGCATGTACTTTTAAACGCTACTTTGGGATTGAAACAAAAAAAAATTTACGAAACATTTTTGCAAATTTTTTTTTTAACACACGTCAACTGTTTATACCGGAAATTTTCTTTTTGATGCTCAGTAAAAATGGTAGTTTCAAATGTTACGTGCCGCCAAAAGTAGCGAAACAAAATTAAATGTGGCAAAACAAAATTAAAATTGGCCAAATTTTACGTGCTACCGTTTTTCAAAAATAGCGTGACAACATGTTTGTAACAAGTTACATGCTTGTAATATGTTTGTAACAGTACAACACAACAATAAATTTTGATATGAGTAAAGATGTTGTTAAGAAATCCTTATTAAAAATAATTTCCTAATGTCATTAGGAATTTTGTGTAAACTAATTGTATCATTTTTACAATCTCCATATTAAATTACTAATTGTATTCGTTTTATATTTTATTATTGTAAAATGGTTTTATTGTAAATTTTAATATTGTAATTAGTAAACACTTGAATTAAGTAAGAATAAATAAAAATATGTTATAAGGAAAATTTGTAATAAAGATCATTTTCGTCATAGTTTTCCGTTATTTGTCAATTTGAATATTCTTCCTGTGCATCATTTGTACTGTTTTAAAGTTCTTAAAACATTTTATTATAAATCAGGACACTTAAATTACAGACTTTTGAACTCTCGCCACCTGCGTGCTTAGTTTAGATTTCTTGTGGTTTTTCCGAATTTCCGTACTACAGCTTTTCGTAATTTCTATACTATTACACCGTGTCGACAGTTATAATCAGTTATCGGAACGTATCAGAAAACTTAAAAATTGTAATGCATTTAATAAAAATATGAAACAATGGCTTCTTAATTTTGATTTTGATGAACTTAATGGTTTACTTAGAATTGTTATTTAAATATTATATTGAGATATGCTTGTATTTAAACCTTTTGAATTTAATTTAAAATTTTAATTTTATTTTTTTTTAATTTTGAAAAAAAAATTTCTAAATTTTTTCTTTAGAAATTTTACTTTACGTCAGGGGAGCCTATTAGTAGAATATTAATGCCTAGCCTAGTAACTTTAACAATTTAAAATGGGCTTACAGAAGTTAATTATATTTGTCAGCAGTCCTTTTTAAAATAAATCGAAGACAGACGTTAAACGAAACTAGTATGGCATAGTACCCGAAATAGCAAAATGTCATGTTATAGGTCCAACTGTCATTATTTGGGTTGAAAGTTTTCTTTTGAATCGGGCGAATTTATTTTAATAAATTTTGTTTACATTTTTACTGCCAAAATGTCATTGTCAGGATTGCACAAAAATAAAAAAAAAATACGATAAAAATTACGATATAACATAAAAGCAGGGTTGTGAACATCGAATTTAGTATCATTTAAGTGTGATTTATTTTTAACTAGGGTTACAAGTATGATAGTTTTATATGAAAAAAAAACACATAAATTATGTTTATAAGTACTATGGCTAAGGACTTAATCCTAGTTAACTCGGTAAATACAAACAAAGCATTATATTCGCAAGAACTGAAAATGAAGTGGCTCCAAGCAAGATATACAATAACTTTTTGAGGGTTTGATAAAACTAAGGTGATTGATAAGTCCACAATAAAGAGCTTATAAATAAATAAATAAATAATAATATTTTTCTATTTTTATTTCACACGTAATTTTAATGAAAAATAAATTTTTTTCTAACATTTTCAAACAATCATTTTTAATTTATTTAATTACTGGTTTTATATATTTTACAAATTAATTTAATTGATGTTAATAATTAAAAATTCTTTTCAATTTAATTTATTTGTAAACATGTTAATAAATTAAATCTGTTTACAAAAAAATATATTTGTAATATGTATGTATATTGAAATATTCATGTCTGTGGCATCCTGAACTCTAAATGAAATAATAAATTAAAGTAAAAGACAACCTAAATATTCAATTTTCATGAATCTATAATGAATATAAAATCTCAGCACATTGTTGTTGTATTTAAAGTTTTATAAGTAAAAATATTCATTGGGCTTATGAAACTTAGGTATTTGTCCTCATGATACCATGATACCATGATACATCAGGTACATAATAAATTCAAGTGATAAAAAATGATGTGAGAAATGGCTGGTAAGAGAAAATAATTATATTAAATTTTTGTTTAATTTTTTTTTTTGTTTTTTTGCATCCTTCCTGACTCAAAGTGTGATAATCAATAGTTTTAATGAATTTTTGTAAAAGTTAATATTTTAATTATATTATTGTTATTTTTTGGCTTTTTTTTAGTCAAATTTGACTTAATCATTACTTAATTGCTATTCCATAGTTTCATACGGAGTTTCAAAGAAGACAAAACCAGGGACAAGAAATTTTTGGTATTTTTGATATCAAGATTTTTTTTTGTTTAACTTCTATTGCTTCTTACAAAAAAAAAAAACTTCCAGCAGATATTTGGTAAGTTATTACATATATATATACTGTCAGACATTGCTTAGAACAAGTAAATAAAATTTTATTAGAGACGAAAGCTTGTATCATGTTGCTAAGGGGTGAAATCATCATCCAGTGGGTTAGTATCAATCACAATTAGTACCTAATTCTAGTAAGAGATAAAAATTAATAGCTAACATGCTATAGTTAGTAGAATGTTAAAACGATAAATTCAAATACAAAAAGAAAGTAGAAAAAGACCAAATATCAATTGCAATAACTATTTATCGATTATACAGCTTTAATTTAAGGCTTATTTTACTTAGGTTTGTATCAAAACAAGCAACGCTCGATTTATATTCACGTAAAATTCTAGGTACAAACTCAAATTCACCGTAGTCAGTTCTATGGTTAACAATATTAAACAGGTAAACGGAATGTAAATTACGTGGATTCTCTCTAAAATATTATTAAATCCTGTAATTTTAAGTATCAGGATGATCCTGGCAATAATTTGGTGGATACATACACGTAATATCAGCTATAAATAGATGTTGCTGGGGAGATTTGAGGTCTATCAAGAGCAACGTATCTTCGGAAGGAGGAAGCTTAAAAGTACGTAGTGCAAGGCGTCAAAATTTACACTGAACTGCTTCAATATGTGAAATATCAACTATTTTGTCTTGTGATGGTACATTTCGGTAAAAATACTTCTTGAATTTATATTTGCACACTATTTGACACTTAAAGTCCGCTTTGGAGAAGTATCTTAATTTTCTATATTCACTACCTGTTTGTCTCAGAAACTCCAGTGGATTTGGGTGGCGTCCTTGCCCATATCAACGGGTTTTGTTTAATACAAGCAATTACCCTACAAAAAATACTCATTGCCGGCAGAAGGAGAAATGTGAACAAGAAATAAACTGTAAATAAACGGTTATTGTATTTTCTGGTTTTAAATTTAGTTAATTTCGAATTCTAGAAAAACCCATTTTTAAGAAAATGTGTTAATCGAAGAGAAAAATTGAAGAAAAGTATGTAATTTGAACTTAATATAGCTGTTTTAAAATTACAATTGAGTTTGAAAATATATTTGCAGAATAAATGAAAATTCTCGAAAAAAAGAGGTGTATAATCGATTTGTACTTTTTGAACTTCCCAAGGCTCATTCGGTAATTTATTAAGTAACATTCATATTAGTTGTGACCAGTTACGACTCATTAGTTATTAGAATTATTACACCAATGTAATATATTAGGGGAGAGAAACTATTAACTCCTTTGGGGCTGCCTAACGTTAGCTAGAGCAAGATAGCTGAATTTAGATGAACTCTTTCCTTACAATGTAGGGTATATATAGTAGACAGAAAATTAAAGAATTGGCCAAAACTTAGGTAAAATAAATTATTAGAGTTATTGGAAAAAAGGAAAGAAGTAGGAAAAAGATTGGGTGGGGAGTTGCGATCTATGTTTTTAGTGTCCACTTTAAATTTAAATTTATAGAACACGTAAAAACTAGTTTTAATAAAAAAATCTATTATTTAGCGTTAAAGCTAAATTTGAATTATGGCCTTTGGATAATTTATTAATTAAAATAAGTAATTTATAAAAGAATTTCTTTATTTTTCTACTATTTTCAACAATTAAGTATAAAAACTGTTTCATTTAGGTAATGCCTAAAGAGAGTTATTTCTCTTCTAATACCTAAATACAAAAAAAAACATTAAAATATAACGAACAGCATTGAAATCAGTTCACTTTACTCTAAGTTATTGCCATAGTCTTTTTAAGTCAAACTTCAACTTTTATTCGGCCAAATATGAATACCGAAAAAAATTAGAACAATAAATATAAAAGGAGCCATCAAATTTGGTTTAAGTTCTTCGTTATTTATACCAAAACTTTATCCCATTTTTGAAAATGTATATTTTTTTGTACATTAATTTAATATGTTACATTTACATTTACATTCACATTTTGTCATACTCTACAAAATATCCTATAATATTTGAACAAAATACCCTATAGAGTTGGCTAGGCCACTCTCATTGTTTTCATTTTTACTCTTGTGGCTTTTTATAAAAAATGGTTTATTTTTACCAATGAAGCATTAAAAAATAACAACATTAAATATTGTATTAAATTAAAAAATAAAAAAAAAAACAATCTCATCTAAATTAATAGTAAGGGGTCGACATCGATGAGATATGATGATACCAAGAGGAAAAAAGAGAGAAATATTTTTTTATATAATATACACACATCTGAGGCGGAATATTCATGAAAAACTTTAAATTAATGCCAATATAAGGTCAATATAAGCAATTTTATACAAAAAAAAAATAGTAAAAAACAGTAACCACACAGACCCATTAATTACTAGGATACATGCAATATTACAACGTTTACTCATTATTGTGTATTAAAATTATTTGCATTTTTTTTGTTTTTTTTTTTAGTTACAATAGCAGCTTTAGCTTTTCAAACTAAATATTTTTCAATTTTTTGTTTTTTTATAAAAAATAGGAATAACAATCAAGAATATTGTAATTAAATGTAGGTGGTATTTGTAATATATTAACTTGAGTACTGAGAGATTCTTAATAGGGGAAAAAATAACAATTATTTATGTATTGCTTTCATATAACACCAGGTTCATTGATATGAGAAAATTGTACATAACTTGCAATAATAATAATAATGACTGTGATTATGACCATCAATGTTGTTTATGATGATGGTGATATTGATGATGATTAAAATATGCTTTTCATAGTAATTGCTCGTAATTGGTTTCAATATAAATTTACTTATTAATATTAATATAATATATACGTCTAAATAAAGGAAAATTATTACATAGTTTTGTTAATTCATATAGAAGAAAAAAGTATTTCTGTTTTAGTTTGAAAATTTGTATTTCTTTAATAAGACATAACAAAAAAAAAGGTAATCACTGGCAACAATTAACATAACAAGGTTCTTACAATATGTTTTCTACACATTGTAATATTCTAATTTGAATAATTTAAATTCTATTGAACTATATACCTATTTCAATTGTTGTAATTTAAAAGTAATAATCAATTGCAATTCAGAATCAAATTAGATGTAAGGATTGATAAATTCCAATATATGAGCATTGGCTAATCTGAATTGCAAATAATCACTGCTCAATTGCAATAATTTACTATTTTGAATTTCAATTCACAGTTTTTGAATTATATGAAAAGTTAGAGTGTGATAGAGAGAGTTCATTCCCGTAAAAAATAATTGAAATCTTAGCAAAACTAAATTAGAAAGCTATTATACATATTTTATGTCGAATATTTGAACCACTAACTTCATTTTGTACATATTTTTACTTCTGCCTCTTAATCAATTCCATCGAGGAAAGTGAGAGGTGTATACCCCTACACCGTGGAAGTATCAAGATGTTTCAAAACTGGTTATGAAAATCCGATTATATGAAAATTATATAGTGTCAAGTCACATAGTTGAACTAAAGAGTTGTAATCAAATCCAACAGTCAAATTTCGAATTTAATGACGTGTTAGACGTTTATTGTTTCTATTACATTTCAACATCTAGTCTGAAAACATATTCAGACAGAATAGATAAATAATATCAAAAAATACGAAGGATATAAAAATTAATGGTGTCAAAACATTAATAATACAAAAATATGTAAAAAAAAAAATACTATACCAGTAAACGAAAATTGGTAATAAATAAAAAATAGTATAAAAATTAATCAAAATTCCCAACCATTATTATAAATTAAAAAGAAAGAAAAACGCATAATTCCTTTTATTTTACTAAAATCTTTATCTGTCTATTTTACAAGTATCGATATTTCGGCAATAATATGTTGCCTTCTTCAGCGTATTGGCGTAATTATTTATTATTTAAGAGCTATATTATAGTTCTATATACTTTTTTTTATGGGCTATAAAAATTACAAAATTAAATTAAATTTTAAATTTACTTATTTCTACCTGATAAAGAAAGCATTTATATTTTTATTTTCTTATGAATTTAAATAGCCGCGTGTACCCATTACTGTGATCACTATTCAGAAGGGTTCCTCACGGTTGTTTTATAATTTCCAGACTTTCGCAAACATCTAGTTTTCTAGTGTCGTTGATTTCTTTGATTCCTCTAGGTCATCTATGTTGATGTCATGTTCCTCGATTGCGATGTGTTCTGCTACAGTTGATTTGAAATTGGATATTTTATCTGTATTCTTAGCAATTTTTTGCTTCGTTTAGATGTTCTTGAAATCTTACTGTTGCTAATCTCTTTGTCTGTCCAATATATATTTTCTCACATTTGTTGCATGATATTTTGTAGATAACGCTTTTCTCTGTTTTTATTTTTTTATCTTTCGCAGAGCCTAGTAATGTTTTAAATTGATGCCGACTTAAAAATTTGGCTATATATAAATCTAAATATAAATTTTTATTTATTACAACCTTCATAATCACTCGTAAGACTATTGCAGATTATTCATAAAAGTATACGTTCTATATTTTCTATCACTTTAAATAACAGCTGTTATATTTCCAAAATAGTAAATACGCAAAAAGTGATGGTCATCACAAATGTATTGAATTGTTTTAATTTCAAACAGTACCTAATTATTAGAAAGTATGTTAAAGTTTTTTTTTAAATTCCTTTGGGTTTCAAGGGTTTTTTCAAGAGCAGTATATTAATTTCGATTGCTGGAGTGTCACGGTTAATTCTGTTAATAATAACAATTGATTATTGCTTATCTGCATCAAATATTACTGTCATATATCGTCAGAACTATTCATCACACTACAACCTCATAAATCTGTGAAACATGTCATTCAGTTATGCATTTAATGCCGCAATTTCTGATATTTTTAAACTTGCAATAATTTCAGATGTTCCAAATCCATTTTCACTTCTATTGTAACCCAATGTGATATCAATTTCCATTTACTGCTTAATGGTTCAAAGCTGACTGATGTGCTTTTCTTATGAAACAAGTAAGTCCAAATTACTAAAAACACATTTCAATTTATTTTATAGATTTTATGTATATTATACATTCAAATTATATGGATATTATATATTCAAAAAGTATAGATACAAAATGATACATGCATACATCATGTAATATTTAACCGACGATACTGTAATTGTTTCCAATTACAGGTAAAATATATTGCACGGTTAAATAAATAAAAACTAGATATAACAATATAAGTGTAGGTAGAAAGTTATTGCTTTTTGAAAATATGTAACCCGCTCTACAAACAAATTAAAATTACAAAAAAAAAATAAAAAGAAAAAATAATACTATTAAAGAATTATACAATTTATGAATACAATTAAAAACTTTTTTTATAACTAAAAAAAGAACGCAAAACCAAAATTTTTTAAAACAAAAACAACAACAATTTTATAACAAAAGTAAAAAAAATTAAAAATAATAATAATAATATACGATATATGATTTAAAATAATATAAAAAATTCATTAAAATTAACTGTAAAGTTTAATAATTCCATTGACACTGTTATATTCAAATAAACGATGGTTTTGCAACTTGCAACCCAACATACACTTTATAATCGCATGTTATTTTTGTTATTTATTTTTTTTTTTTTTTTATTAATATGTTACTATAGTTTTTATTAATTTATCAAATAAAATTATTGTTTATATAACTTTATAATTATTATATGGTACTTGATAATCCTGAATTATAATAAAATATAAATTAAAAAAAAAAATATGTATAAAATATTTTAATAAAGAAAATAATATTAAATTTGTACCTAGACACCGTTAAAAAATTTTTAATTAATATGAAAACTAAATTAATATATTTTTATATGTATTGTTTTTTGTTAAAGAATTTAAAAAAAAAAATTAAAATTCTGTTAATTAGCACCTGATTTATCTAATTACAAGTATCTACTTTTGTTGCGCAACAAATTTACAAAATTATTAAAATAAATATACTGAATCAAAATGTTTTAATAAAAATTAATTATTAATTTAATTATGTATGTAATTATAAACTAAGTAAATAAATTCATAAATTCGAGATAGAAAATTTCTGGATTCAAAATCATGTACAAGGTTTTCTAATATGCAGTAGATCACGTCATGATGATTATTTGCATAATGAAAATAATTAACTCTTTGGGACAATTAACTTTGACAAAATACAATTGAATTACTATTAAAATTGAATTACTATTGAAAAATTGTTATTGAATCATACTTAAATGTTTACCATTAGTTTTTAATAATTAATTCTAATATATTTCTATTAATATATAGTAAATTTACTCTATATTTGAGAAAGCATTGAAAAATATTCTACAGTTAGAAAATTACATTACAAAATATTATAAAACTATTTCCACATCCATTTAGAATAACAAATTTATTGTCATTTGCAGCTTCATTATACAAAAATGAAGTGGTATTCTACGAGCAAAGAAATTGTCAACACCTTGTTATAACAAACATAAATTTAACTTAATCATAAAAAAAAAGTAGATTGGATTATATTATAGTTAATAGTATTAAGTATCAAAATATCCTCGAATTATAATTAATACCGTGACTTCAACTACCTGAAGGTGAACATATTTTCTTACAGGATGGTGTCTCGTGTCATACGTCAATGAGCACATTGTCCTGGATATGGAAAAATGATATCTTAACAATGAAATGGTCCTTCAGTAGCGCGGAATTGTCCCCAATTCATACTATGTGGCTTCTAAATGAAAAAAAACTAAGAGCAATTACGTGTCCGATATTGCAGAAAATTTTACATAGATTCATTTCTGCACAATGTAATAAACTTGTCAGTACCGTTCCCCAATAAATTCCGTATAGTCTTAAGGCTATTAAGGTTCCCCAACAAATGCAAGATGTAATTAAGAGAAAAGGAGAACTTACACATTGGTAAACCATTATTTTGCTTCTACATTATTTTGGACGAAATACTTTGCATTGGACAGTTCAATCCAATAGCAATTGAAATAATCCATCACATTTCAAAGCTAATTCAAATTGGTTGATTCTAGTGATGTCAAACTCATTATTATGGCACCAAGTTTAATTAAAACTCAAAATATCTTGGTCTCTGGTTTAGTTAACAATTCAAATTGAACATTTTAATGAGAATATATAAGTCAGAACAAAAGTAGAATTCTCAAAGAAATTAATAAAAAAAATTAAGAAGAACTCCTCACTTGCAGATTTGGAATTTCATTACATAACTTTAAATATAAAACAATATACGTCGTACGTAATACGTACTCAACGTTTATTGTATGATATGGGCATTTCAACAAAATATTCACCAGGTTAACCACCATTTTGGTTATTTTATAATGGTTTAATGGTTATCATTTCATTTTATTATTATTGTATATAATTTAATTTTTTTACAAATTTTAATAAGAAATATATGATATATATAAAAATAATGAATCATTAAATAAAATAAAAAATATTATATAGTTAAATTTTAAAATTAAAATATAATATAAATTAACTGTCATATAATAATGGTTGGTTTAAATATGTAAATTGATTGTTGTTTTTAAATAAAATTTATGTTATTATTAATATCACTATTTTTTTTTTTTTTAATTTGTCGTTTTTCCTGTTGTATGACTGTATAAAATTTAAATTTATTTGTACATGTAAATGCATTAATAACCGTGAAATGTACTCGAAATCATAAATAATGTTTTTAAAATAATATAATTATGTATTCAAAAATAAAAATAAAAACAAAAACAAAATTTTTTTTATAAAACAATAAATAACATAAAACCATTTAAATGCTAAATTATTCTCTTGTTTATGTCAATTTATTATTATTTTTGTATATATTTTCATAAATTTTGGCCTGAAACTAAATCTAAAACTCAAAAATTTTGCAAGTAGCACTCTTGTCATAACAAATTTCATTATTATTGTTACTAAATCAGTAACAAAAATATTTGTATTATATTCAATACATTTTTTATCACTGATTTTTAATTATAATATGATTTAAAAACAACAATTATAGTAAAATAAAGTCAAAAAATAATAAAATGGAAAATAAAATAAATTTAATTTGATTTTTTAATTCTTACTAGTTTAATATAGGTATGTATGATTGGTACTAAATAAATTGTGTTATTATACTTAAATAAATTGAACCAAATATAAAATAAGGTATATATAATAAAACTGTAAATACCAGCAAACTGTTTAAGCGTTATAATAATATGTAAGTTAGATTCGTGGACGAAAACTTCTGTCTTGTTGTATAACTTTTAGTTGTTATATATTACTATAATATTTGTACAACAATTCTAAGTTATTAGTTTTAAAATATACATTAAAGCGGTATCGTATGAGTATCATTTTTACAGTAATGTATCATTTGATATCCCACATTAATTTTTGATTAAATTGAAATATTTTATTTTATCTTTTGGTGATACTCTCTGTCCAGACTTCGAGCAGTTAAATATAAAAATCCGTACAACAACTTTACATAAAAAGAATTTATGAAAACCTTTGAAAAATAAAAACATTTTTATAAAAACCTTTAAAAAAATATTATAAAAAATTAAAAAGAAATTATAAAAACATTTAAGTTAAAAAAATATTATAAAAATATTTAAAAATTATTAAAATAAGTTTAATAATGCAAAAAATGTGAAAATAAAATGTTTATAAGATATAAAAAAAAATATTCCGAACCGGAGTATTATAACTTAATAAATAAACAAAGTAAACAGTAATTAGAAACTAAAACGTTAAGTTAAATGAAAGTCTCAGATTTGAATTTTGGGAAGAGGTACACATCAAGAAAGTAATGTTTCCATTGCGTATGACAAATTTTTAAAAATATTAGAACTACATATAATACCATGTACTATCAAAGTTAGAGCAAAATTTAATGAAAAAAGATTGAAACCTTGGATGAGTCTGAGTCTTCTCCGCAAAATAACAATATAATAAATAGGTCTCCTGATAATAATAAATCTTTTACATTGTCAAACAATGGTTCCTTAGTAAAAATGACGAATTTGAGTTTATATTCTGGAGTTTTTCCTGAGTCCTTAAAACTTGCGACTGTTATACCACTCTTCAAGAAAGGTAACCCTAAGGATGTTCATAATTATAGACCAATTTCTCTACATTCCTCAATTTCCAAAATATTTGAAAATATAGTTAAAAATAGAGTTTTGGATTATTTAGAAAAAATCAAGTTTTTTAACTCAGAACAGTTTGGATTCAGAAAAGGGCCATATACTGAGGATGCTCTACTTAATTTTTGCATAAATATTAATAATGGATTACATACTAAAAATTTTGCGCTGGACTATTTGTCGACATAAAGAAAGTTTTTGATATGGTCAGTCACGAAATTCTTTTAAAAAAGTTATATAATATTGGATTTAGAGGTGTAATTTTTGACTGGTTTAGATCCTATCTCAACTCTAGAATGCAAAGGGTTAGTATTGGTGATAATAAAACTAGGCCTCAGTTTATTAAGCATGGTATACCACAAGGGTCAGTTTTAGGACATATTCTTTTTTTAATTTATATTAACTCTGTTTTCAATAAAAATTTTAAAGGTAGACTAACTGCTTTCGCTGATGATATCGGCTGTTGTTATACCTCGCTAAGTCCTCTTAATATGGTTGCAGAAATTAATCACGATCTAAATGTGTTAAGAAGTTGGTTTTCAGAATATTGGTTGTGAGTAATAAAACCAAATTGATGTTTTTTAGTTTGTCTCAACAAGATTATCCGGATTTAGATTTAATTTTCCATGCGTCTGAATGTAGTAAACTTAAATTGTTCTTCCATTGCTATTCAGCGTTCCTTTTGTGATGATTCTTTAGTAGTAGTGTTAATTGTTTCAAAATTGAAGTAGTGAAATGCTTTAAATACTTGGATCTTACTTTTGACAATAATATGAGTTGGGCTGATCATCCATTGTTTTTAAAAAAGTATTTACGATCTACTTTACGTAGCTTTTATCGTCTTAGACAACTATGTTCTTCTAACACTTTAAAAATGATTTATTATGGAATATTTCATTCTAAATTACAGTATGGTATTGCTTGTTGTGGGGTGATCATACTATAATAAAATATCCCCTCTACTTATACTTTAGAAATGTGTTATCAGAAATATTTGTAACAAGAATCGCTTCTACTGAACATTTCAATTATTTTCGAATCTTAAAATCTTACCTGTTAGACATTTGGATTATTTCAAAACTTTAAAAATTTTAGGAGCGGATATTGAAACTCTAGAATCTCCAGTGATCACAATTTAAGAATCAATCATAACCTGTTAGTTAACATTCCTAATTTCCGCACAACAAATTTCCGAAATTCTTACTCCATAGTTTCAGGTAGACTATTTAACAAACTTATACACGCAATCCGAATTTTACGTAATAGAAATGTTTTTTTAAATTTGACTAAGTCTTGGATTCTGGGTTTTAATCATGATGAAATCGAAATTCTTTTAGAGTTTTTAGTATAGTAATATTGTGAATTATAATTTGTTCTTGAATTATTAACTTTTTCTTTTCCTTCTTTTGATTTGCAACTTAATTTTCTTTTATTAGCTTTTAGTTAAAATATTTTTTTACATTCATTTCGTTTTTAATACTTGTTTTTATGATTTAAATTTAATTTATGATTTATTTTTCAATATTTGAATATTTGAATTTTTTAATTATTGAACTTATATTTTATTTGTGAATAATTTGATTTTTGTTTCACATGCTTATACACACACATACTATTTTCTTAGTTTACTTATTTTGTTTTTTTTTCTTTTATTACCTAATTATTGTATTATTTTGAATTTTTTTTATTTGTTTTGGTATATTGAATTTTTAATACTTTATTGTTACCCCACAATAAAATTTTGTTAATTTCAAATTGTAAACTTTTACTGAAGTTCTAAATAAAAAGTGTAACTAATTATTCTCTTATTTGTAAAATAAATTTATATAAAAATCGCTCTATATTTGTAAAATGTTAAACAATTTAATTGTAAATTTGAGAATAAAGAATTTTAAAACTTAAAACTTAACTGAAACTATATAGCTATATCTGTGAAAAACTTTGAGATTGTTAGTCTACATCTTACAATTCAGTTTTTTGAAGAAGTCAAAATTAAACGTTGAGAAAACTAAAGCTGTGCAAATAAATAATAGAATAGTGTAATAAATATTTATATTATATAAAAAAATAAATAAATAGTGCATTAAATATTTATATTCATGCCTATTATTGAAAATGGCGTTTCAATAACGGCTCGGATATTCATTCGATTTTATAAAGTGGGTATTATTGAAAACGCGCGTTTCCAAAATGAATCGGGAAAGTTTATTGGTATTTTTGAAAACGTTGTAGAAACGAGCTTCATTCAAATTATAGCATTTCATATCCGCCATTAATTTAGGGCGTTTTATAAACTGGATATAAAAAAATTAAGTTAAATATATTAAATATTTGTTTATTTATTTTTGTTTTATATCAAAATTATTTAGAAATATCGAATGTTTTTTTTTTTTTATTTAAAGTGAAGTTTTACATTTTTTTACATTTTTAAATGAATAGCAATTTCAAGTAATGATGGAGAATTTTATGAAAATCAAATTCTATTTCTTTTAAAACATATTTAAATGAATTTTTGTTTCGTCAAAAAATATTCATCAAGTTAAATAATTTTTAATCATATTATACTTATTTTGTTAGTACATCTTTTATAAAATAAATTTTAAATATTTTCAAACAAATTGTTTTTACTACTCTTCATTAATTAAATTAAAAATATCCTTTGCAATGTTCTTTACATTTCTTCTTTTATCATTTCTTCAATTTATTCATGTATTAGGTATAAAATCCAATTTTGAAATATTTTATTCTTACTATAAATACTTATTGCGTACAAGTACAACAATAACAAAACAATATTTACCGTTGACAGATAAATTTTACCGATTACTGGAACAACCGACGTTTTCAAAAATAGCAAATTATCATTCGATCGAATCGAACACGGTTTTACTCAATACGAGCCGCGATTGTAACGCCGTTTCCAATAATAGGCACGATTATAATTGAAAACAAAAAAATGGATTTTATAAATGAAATTAAAAATTGAGGTGTTATAATTGATGAAAAGTTTAAATGGGATGATCATATCAATAAACTGGAAAAAAAATTGTTCCTTTATTAGGTGCTATCAAAAAAAGTGGAATCATACTCAGTAGACAAACAGCTGATAGTCTATATTATTCTCATATTATTTCACATATTATACTAAAAGAAGTAATGTACACAATTACGTTACACGAAAGTTAAATAATCCGAACTATGCAAAACCAAGAACAGAGTTATAAACTAGAGATCCCTATTTATTAATTATCATTCAAGTTAAACCCAAATTTAACGTTTTTAACAGAACTGGGATTTAAATAGACTGATATTGACTTTTTACCATCAACCAGTAAACACAACATTTAAGTTTTAATAAGAAGCTAAGGTTTGGTATGGTTTGAAAACAAAATACTACTTAATTTCCACGCTTTGTCTACGTTTTCCGTATATTAAGTTTCTACCTTTTTCACAGTTTTGTAATTGAGTTTCACTAAAGGTCAATTCATTTTAACAAACGGTTGGAATAACTGACTTTTTTTGTACCTTTTCGTATTTCGAAAATACATCTGTGGATATTATACAAAGAGTGGCAAAATACAATAACTACTGAAATACACAATGAAAATCAAATTAAAAAAAAATATCAATTTAAAATTAAAAAATCACCCTATTTTTAGAATAAATTTAATTTAAAATAAAAAAAAAATTTTTAAAATCATAGAACTTTAATTACACAAAATATGAATGACTAATAATAACGTGTTAATGAAACGACATATTCATTATTAAAGTGTAAAAGTAATTATGATTAGCAATAATTATGCAAATATAAACTTTTCTTTAACAAAATTTTAAATGACAATTAAAAAATAGGAAATCATGACAATCAAAATTCGAATTGCGAATGCGTGCAACAAAAATAAACAAAAAAATAAATTCCCTTTTCATTTCATAAATCTCAGTTAAAGAATAGAAAACTCATTCGAACATCTATAACTTATATACATACTTACTTACGTATGTAGGTAAAAGTAGAATCACAATCATATAAATTTTTCACTATAACGCCCTATATTTATTTAACTGATACAGGACTATTTTATACAATACATATAGATAGTATAAAAATGATATATTTTTGGATATATACCTTTGTGTTAAATACTTTAATTAAAAATCATTTTGTAACAAATGAAGCAATTAGATTTTAATCTTGATTGAAAGTTGAAACGTTCGTTACACCAATAAAATACACACAGGTTTGAATATTTAGCTAGTCCTTATTTTATGGAAAATCACTACGTCAAGCCATAATATAATATATAGACTCTGATGAATAATACACCTTTACCGTTATTATTCATTCCCAGTAACTAAACAAAATGAAAAAAAAAGTGAAAATAAAAAACTATAACCATGATAGTGATGAAAAACTGTAAAGAACACAAAAGAATTGAAAAAAAAAAATAATAATAAAACTAAAAATGGACTTTACACGCAAAATTTATGTGCTGTGTCATGCGATTCTTTCTCAACACCTGACTTCTTGTGTTAACTCTAATTTGGTTACCGGTAGTATACAAAAAAAAAATAAAAAAACTGACAAATATTTTTAGCTGCTATTTAAAATTGTATGATTTTTCATTCTATGAGTGCGTGTGAATGTATTGCGAATTTTTTTATTCCTAACTTTTCTACTAGCATTCGTTGCGATTCATGTTACTGTTGGGTTAAAATTTTTTAAAATGGTATTATAAATTTGATTTCTGTTCTAGTGTGAATACATAGATCACTTTTCTAATAATAATTGTTTAAATTTCAGTAATATTTAAAAACTCCGTACTACAACATAATGCCAGTGAGAAGTCTCATAAGTACTTGTTGTTGTTGACCATCACTGCAAATGTGCATGCTAACACGAAAATCATCGTAAGTAGTTTCATTGGCAGTATGCCAAGACTTTGTGTAAGCGTCTAGTTTTGTATTGAAAATCGTTAAAATTAATTAATTTTTTTTTTATATTAGTATAATTTTTCTTTTTCTAATCTCCTTGTTGGTACTTCCGTGAAGTCACCGATGTACAGTTGTCAATTTGCTTTAAGATTTTCTTTTGCAAACAACGGAGACAACATGTCGAAATGCAAAAGAAATCCAGTGAATTTCTAAATGTGGCAAAGACCACCATGAAATCAATAGGAATATTTTTTTTCTGCTTGTCAATATTTTTCTTTACAAAATATGCATTCGTTTGACCTTGACGATGTGCCTGCATTAGTCAATTAAAAATATTTCGATTTAACTCAAAGACACGAGCCAGGGAAATTTCAAAAATGTTAATAGATATTTTAATTCTTGGGTAATTTTAATTGTTTAAATATAATATAGTTTTTCTATATGGGTTAAGAACTTGGATATGTTTTTATATAAATGAGTTTTTTGAAATATGGACACAACAGTTAGTACTTTTTAATTATTTTTCTTTTTTAATCTGTCATTTTTTGCGGTAATTTTTTAAAAAACCTTTACATTTAAATTTTCAGTTTCCTGTCACTGCTTTTTGCTTTAATTCACAGAGGTTAATTTACAGACGTTATGAGCGTATTAATATATTAGATTGTATACTGTAACAATATAAATCTTTTAATAATAGAAAAATAAATGGAAATGTGAATGTCTCGAAATCAACATATTTTCTTCATCATTGTTCGGGTTATTAAGTATTTAAAAAATAATCGATTATTATGATCGACTGTTATGATTGTAATTTAAATTATACATCTAGGTATATAAAAAATATAACTGGTAAGGTTGTATAAAGCAATTGGATGACAATATTTCAGCCAAAGCCATGTTCGAATATAAGTCCTGCAGTTATGAATTTTGTTAAGATGTTAAATTTTGAATAAATAAGAAAACCTATAATTTAACAAGTGCACAGCATTAATGAGTTTGCTCAATTTTCTATTATAGAAAATATAGGAACTTATATTATTTATTCTGATATTAAATTTAATATTATAGTTTTAATTTTTGCTTTTATCAGTTCGTTTGTTCGTCGTCGTTTATCTAGTCGACTTTTAACATTTTTCTAAAGTTGATTAAACTGAATTTTATACTTTACAAAAACCTATAGTAGACAAGCAATGGATTGATACACGTATAATATTGTTTCATTGAACTAATTCTTGTTTTTTTTGTGTCTACATAGCTAGAACAAAGTTATTATTTAATATTGTAGGACTAAAATAGCTTTTTTAATCAAATTTTATATAATAAACATTAAGATCGTTACAATTAACCTTATTTTTGAATGATACAACGGTAAATTCGATTATCTTATAGTTGACCAGATCAATAATTTTATGTTTCCTTTATTTCACCTATATTAAATTAAAGTTAAATTTAGTAACTTTTTTTTTGTCAGGTAAATAAATATCGCCTTAAAGCATGCTACTCCATTTAGATAATAATATTTTACATTATATACGTAGCTAATATATTTTGAATAGAATAATTAATTGGAATAGTTTCTGACTTCCTGATTTTAAATTAGAATTTATTTTTAAATTTTAATTAAAAAAAATAAAGAATTACCGAGAAAAATAGACTTCAATCGAAAATTATTTAAAAAATGGATTTCTGTCTTTACAACTTATATATTTTAATATATACTATGAACAGATTCTTTGCATAGTAAATAGAAATCTGTTAATAGTATACTAATGGTAAAAATAAACTTCATTCTATTTACTAAGATAAAAATCTGTTACAAAATTTTTAGCGCTTGGTTTAGAAGCCGAATCAGAGAACCGAAAAAATATATAATTCAGTGGCGGATTCAAATCTCCTAGAAGATGAAATTATTTTTTTTTTACTATACGATAGGCGTTACGGATGACTCAACTTAAAATAGCATAGTCGAGTACAAAACAATGAAGATGTCTACGACAAAATACGAATATTTGTATGACAAGCTTATTAAGTTAAATTAAAAAATAAATATTCGACTGTTTTGAATAAAATAATAGACCAATCAACTAATTTGCAAAAATTAAAATGTATTAAAAACAGTCATTCCAAGAGGAGTACGGATACAAAAAATTGCAGAATATAACAGAAAATTGATAAATGCATTTTTTTAACCATTCTGAAAAATGACAAACTCACTAATGCACTTGTTAAATTAAAGGTTTTCTTATTTATTCAAAATTCATAACTGCAGGGCTTATATTCAATCATGCTAAAAATATGATAAAAAAAAATTACTTATAAAAAATACAATAATCAAAGTTATGGTTCAGAACGAATAACCGAATTCTATGGAAATAAAAAGAAAAGTTAATAACGATGTCATACTATCAACCAAGATATACTCAATATTGTACCACATTTACATTTATATAGTAGAATTATATTTTTATTTGCATCACTGGCTTGCACAAATGATATTGTCATAATAACTATAGGTATTACTGAAGGATTAAAAAAAATTATTAAATTGTAAGAGAAAGTGTTATAATAAATCGGGACATATCAATTAAGGTATTGTCCGATATGTCCGATTATGTATCCGATACCAGAGTGAATACTCGAGTTTTTTTTTTTTTTTTTATATTATAGCCAAAACTTAGGTTTTGAACCTTTTAGTACTTGCGTACCGTTGACCATTTGAAAAAGGAAAGGATAGCTAAAGGAAAGGAAAGAAAAAGGAAGAAGAATAGTTTTGTGGGAAAGAGCGAACAATGTTGTTAATATTCGTCTTAAATTTCTGTAAATCATAAATAAAAAATCCTTCTCTCATTGGGAATGCTTCGATTGGGACGCGATTCCACAATCGAGATGTTCTTACTATAAAAGAATTTCCATAGCCGGACTTAAACCATCTCGGAATTTCCACTGTGAAAGGGTGTGCACTTGATGCCTCTCGTGTTATGCGACAGAATTGCTTGAGAGGAGGAAGAAGTGACTTTAGTTCCTCGGAACAAGTGCCAACACCAAGTAGATATCTATAAAATAGAGAAAGTGCTCCAACAATACGACGATGACCAAGTGGTATAAGGGATGAGGTCACATTTATGTCGCCTATAAGACGAATGGCGCGGTTTTGAACTTTGTCCAAAAAATTTAAAGCAGCTTTTGGAGCACCTGCCCATAAATGTGAGTTATACTCGAGCTTGGGTCGTATATATGCTTTATAGATTTTTAAGAGGTCTGGAGATGAAAAATAAGCTTTGCAGCGACTTAAAAAGCCCAAACATTTGGCGGCGCTTTTCGCAATATCGAAAATATGCTCATTCCAGTGCATATTTTGATTCACTCGCATCCCGAGAATGTTCAAGTCTTTGAGTCGCTGAATAACTTCATTTTGAAGTCGGAGAATTGGTTCGAATGTTGTTAGCTTGTTACTAACAAGACAGCTTTGAGTTTTTGAAGTGTTAAACTCGACTCTGTTTGCTCTACCCCAGTCGACAATTTTGGCTAGGTCGTGATTGAGTGCACCAGCCATCATTGTTCTTTTGGAGTTGACTGCTGAAGTTGTAGCATTATTTGTTTTAAGAAAATCATATGATGCTACTAGAGTGCTGTCATCAGCAAAACTATGGATTGGATTGAAAGTTAATTTGAGAAGGTCATTAATGAAAATGAGAAATAGGGTGGGTGAAAGGACGGAGCCTTGTGGAACACCAGCATTGATTTGAAGTTGGTCGGAAAAACTACCGTCAACTGAAACTATGATAGATCGATTTAGGAGAAAGCTTTCAATCCATTTAGAAAAGGTTGGACCGAGGCCTACAGCATTGCATTTTGCTATAAGAGCAGAATGCCAGACTCGATCAAAAGCCTTAGATATATCCAGAGCTACAACAGCAGCTTCACCAGATTGATGAAGACTGGTGTTAAGCTTTTCGCAGAGGCATGTCATGAGATCACCGGTGGAACGCTGAGCTCGAAAGCCGTATTGACTATCATGAATTATACCTCTACTATCAAGATATTTCTTCAACTTTTGATTGACTAAGATTTCCATCGTTTTGGAAATAATGGAAGTAATAGCTATGGGCCTATAGTTCGAAGGATTGCTTTTGTCACCTTTTTTAGGAATAGGATAAACTTGGGCAACTTTCCAATTGGACGGGTAAGTTCCTGAAGAAAAGGACAAATAGAATAAGTTGCGCAGAGGTTTAGAAATGGCGAGGGCAATGTGTCGCAGCACAATCGCAGGTATACCATCGGGACCGGTAGATTTTTTTATATCAAGATTCTTCAAGACTTTTACTACAGCTCTTGTTCTGAAGTATATCCTTCCAAGCGAAGAATTAACAACAGGGATTGTTGGCGGAACTTGGGCTGTATTAGGGAGTGTGGAATTGGCTGCAAATAATTTTGCAAAAAGGTTAGCTTTTCCAACAGAATCTGATATAATTGTACTATTATCAATCATAGGTGGAAATGAAGATTGGCAAAAATTTTGCCCAACGCTTTTAGCAAACGTCCAGAAGGACCTGCTGTTGTTAGGGAGATTAAAGATTTCTCGTCTCAACCTTTGGTTGTGCAGGAATTTTTGCTGATTGATAATTTTTTTACATTTATTCCTAACCACTTTATAACTCTCATATGTGTTGACAGTTTTATTATTCTTGTATTTTTTATAGGCTTCTTCTTTGGATTTCAGAGCTTTGCTGCAGATATCATTAAACCAAGCTGAGGGATTTCGTTTTATACTTTTAAGGCTATTTGGAATGAAGGTTTTCATTCCTAATAGAATCCTTTTGGTAATCACCTCTGCAGCAAAGTTGACATTTTTATATTGGAAACACAACGACCAGTTCGATGCATTTAAAAAGTTGTTGAAGCCTTCGCAGTCAGCTTGGTGATAATGCCAGACTAGTCTTTTGGGAGACTTAGAAGAACTGGTTGTTGTGCCTACTCCGAAGCTTCTGCTTACAAGACAGTGGTCGGAACCACCTAGCGGAGAGTTAACAGATATTGCATATTTCTCTGGATGGGTAGTTAGGAATAAATCCAGGAGATGTCCGTTCTGGTCGCGTCGGTCTGGTATCCTCGTAGGGCTTTTGACAAGTTGAGAAAGGTTGAAAAAGTTGGAAAAAAGTTCAACTTGTTTGCCTTCGGGACTGTTGTGACTAGAAAAGTGAAGCCAGTCCCTGTTATGAATATTAAAGTCTCCCGCCAAAACAATCTCAGATTCGGGAGTGGTTTCCAGAACTGAGTTTATCTGATTAGATAGACTTTCTATAAGCATATCAGTTTCTAGCTGGTTCGCTTGAGGCGATCTGTAAATAAAACAGAAGTGAATGATGCGCTTATCGACGTGTATTTTCATCCAATTATATTGATAAATTGGGTTAGAGCACTCAAAATTTTGAAGTGTCTTATAAGCTACATCATTTCGTATATACAAAGCAATCCCTCTATGGGGTATAAAAAGTGGCACAAGCGAATAATTATTGATATTAAAATTAATATCATTATTCACAACTTGTGTTTCACTTAGTGCTAAAATTGCTGGATTTTGAAGCCGTAGATGGCTTTCGACGGAATGGAAATTCGTTGATAGACCGCGGATGTTACAAAAATCTATCTTAAACATTATAGAGAACAATTTACAAGAGAGAAGGTAAATAAATTAAAATTGACAGAAGTAATCCAAAAATGAAAAACAACACAACAAAAAAAAAAAAAAAAAAAAAAAAAGATAAATAAATAATTAAAATTTTTAAAATCTTTTTTCCCTTTAAATTTTTAAATTTTTTTCTTTCTTTTTGGCCCACATTACCACTTACTTATACCACCCCTGTAATGAATGCAACTGAGACAAATATCTACACACAACAGTTTTTAATACCTTATTGAGTGTAGAAATATTCTCAGAGACATTCACTGCAGGTTAGAACACTGAGAAAATTACGGAATAAAAACAAAAATAAAAATAAAAATTATAATGAATTAATGAGAGATTTACAAAAAAAAAGAAATTTATTAAAGAAAAACAAAAAAAAAAAATAAAAAATTTTTTGTGGCTTAAGATAATGTATTTGGGTACGGTTTGAATTTGAACAAGAAAGAGTGTGTTATGTACGTGTGCGTCATGATTTAACTATTGTCAGCTAAGACGAAGAGTTAACAACATTTATAATATAATAAAATAATAGGAGAGAATGGAAGAAAATTTAAGTTTTGGCTATTGTTAATTTTAGGTAAATATTTTGATTAATGAAATTATTATAATTTAATTTTCCGTTTTAATAATTATATTGTTATTGACACTGATTAGATATTTAATATTTTTTTTTTGTTTTTTTCTCTTGTTGTTTATTTAAAGCACTATTTCAATTTATTTTGTTTATCTCTTTTTTTTTTTATTTTAATTTTATAATTTTAAATTTTAAATTTTTTCTTTTTGTATTGATTACACCGCACAAATTCACGTGCACTTAGGTTGAAATACAGTGGTAAACTAAAGTGAATATTGGAACATGTAAATATGATATGATATCACAAAAAATTGTTTAAAAAACATTGTTGAAGTCGAAAATGTTCAAAAATTTTATACTTTTAGTTATTACAATGTTGAATCATGAACCATAACATAACAGAACTATTGAAAGAATAGATAGATAGTTCGTTTATTTCCAAAATTTGTTAATTCATAATTTATAATGACAGAGTCTTCTTATACTTAAGTTAGAGTTTAGATTATTAGTATCTTAACAGCTGTGAGTTTTATTTTATACTAATTTTTATTTTGCATTACATTTGTTGTTTGATTTACAATTTAGTTTAACTGATACAAGGAAAAGCTTTGGAAAGAATACATTTAATCTAAATAATATGTTTCAAAAGAATAGGTAAACTGTTGAATATTGCAAATATGAGCTACGAACAAAATTAAGAACTTCTTACATTCATAAAATAATAAACATATTATACATAAACCATTCATGAATTAAATTAACTTAGTATGTTGTTATATGTCTAAATATATTCGTAACACTACTGTTAAGGAAACAAAAATCAATATGTAGGGTAAGGCCAAATGAAATACAATACAGAGGTAGGACGATACAGCCACGGATGAATATATCATATCGTGAATAAAAGATATAATAATGGTTAGTAACTAAAGAAACGAAGCAAAAATTACTGGCAGCTGGATAGTGAATGAAATCCCGGCTACCTGAGGGTTGTTGTGCCAGTAGATAAATTTGATGAATGTTAGAATCAAAAGATCTAATTTTAGTTTATTATTGTGTTAATATTTTCATTTCTGCGTTTAATTTTTACGTTTATTTTCAGTTTTTTACCTCAAAGAACATCATGAAAGAGAAATCAAAGATTTTTAAGGAGATATTAAGTAGTGAAATATTTTTCTGGTTCATATAGTATAAACTGATTTCTGGACCCAATATCTTATATTACTTTATTGATATAAGAAGTACTGTAACACTAAAATGTCCACCAAAATGTGCTAAATAATAGATTATTCAAAAATAGTTTGCCGGTTAGTTAAAATTCTGAATAAATAAACGTTTAGAACATGTATGACGGTTTTGTAATTAATTTACATTTTAATGGATAGGCAAATACATATCAACTTACACAAACCTATAAGTCTGTGATTAAAATATAAAACGGCTTAAGTCGAAATAGAAAATTTTTCAATACGGATATTCAAAGTTTTAAATGGATTTCTGAAAAATATCTTTAGAGAAAAAAAATAAAATTGTGGTTTTCTACATACATAACCTAACATTACATACACTCCTTTATTCAAGTCATAATATGGGTATTTCAAATTATTTAAGAAAATAAAACATAAGCGATAGAATTTATCCGTTACAAATGTTTGCTTAACTCACATAATATTAGTCATAATTAAAAAAACAACTTAGTGTTAACTTGTGCTTTTTTTATTATTAAAAAACATATGACAGTGGCCTCGGTAGCCGAGTGGTAAAGCACTCGAGTGTAGTAATGTAACGACCGAAGGAGTGAAAAAAGGAATGGTGAAAATTACTGAAAAATGTAATTTTCTATACAACCACATTCGTTCAAATACAATTTAATAATTAATAAAGATATAATATAACTAATAAAAAAATTATATAAATATATAATATACAAAATATATACCAAATAATTAATACAGTTTAATAAAAAAAGGCCCACATTTCGAAAGGGAAAAGGACCTATAAAGTTGGCCTACAGATTTATTTGTAGGATCAACAGTTAAAATAAATAAATAAATAAACATATGACAAAATGACTTAACTCGAGTAGAACCTATTTTAGTAATGCATGTAATATTAAAAGCTATAAAGTAAATTTTTAATTTAAAGACCGGTATAATTTTAGATATAATTTTAGCTTTGATCAACTAATAGGGTATGCCGACGACATTAACATCTTAAGTATTCAGATTGAACAAAAAGCGGAACGACTGGGTCTCAAAATAAATGAGGAAAAAATAAAATATATGTTGTCGACAAATAGAAAGGCATCCCAACATCATATTGGTCAAAACATCACTGACGGCACATATAATTTCGAAGCAGTTCAGAAGTTTAGCTACGTTTGAGCCAGCATTAATCCAACAAACGACATCAATGTGGTGGTAAGGCGAAAACTAACCCTTGCAAACCGTTGCTGCTTCCGTTTGTGCTCGGATCAAAGTTCGTTTATCGAAACACCAAAATACAATTCTACAAAACGCTCATACTCTAGTTTTCGTATACGTATCAGAATCATGGACGCTGCCGAAGGCAAGTGAGCATGCATTTTGTGTCTTTGAGAAAAAAAAGTTTCACAGTATTTCACCTTCAATATATGGTCCTGAAAACGACGATGGGGTCTGAAGAAGAAGATATAATGCTGAGGTCTAAGAGCTGTACAACAAGGTGGACGTTGCTACGAAAATTAAAGTCAACAAACTACAGTGGCTTGGACACCTACAGCGAATGAACGAAAATGTTCCAGGCAAAAGAATCTTCGAATCAACACCATTCTACTTTATACGATATCTTGCAGTCAAATTGCTGACATGCTACAAGATTTTGTTGCGGGTAACCGATTTCATAATTGTAAAACGATGGCAATGGTAATAATAATACGAATGGTAATAACTATTTTTTTTTCTTATCTCGATTAAAGCGGTTTTATATTTTAGCCATAGTAAATATACATGATGCTTAAAGTAGGTCCCAGTCGAATAGAGAACTTCACAATTATTTTCTTGTTTCAAATTGCAAACACTGAAAAAACTTTAATAATATTTTACTTACTCCCCTCAAATTAGTTTGTTTTTATCTTATTTTCAGAAGGTCATTTTCATTATTTCCGGTACTACAATTTTATTACACAAAGTAGAAAGAGAATATTAAGTTTCTTTTATTTTAATTTAAAATTTTGTTTATTTTCTGCAAAAATTAATAATTTAATGTTTATATTAACCAATTAAATGTGAAAAACCATACTACAACCATCATTAGAAAGTGTGCCTTCTTAACAAGAATATTGAAATTGATACCAAATTATACTCTCAAACAAAATTTGTTTATCATTGTTTATCATTCATTATCCATAACCTGATCGGGACTCGAACCCGGTGCAATGCAATTATTAGTCAGATGACATCCGCTATACCGCTATACTATATAGGTCGGTCTCCGAGAGTGAAAAATTACTTCATTCAAACCCGATGTACTTAAGTCGGTTTGTTGAATTTAATACAAAATATGTGAATTCTAATAGTCGAATCTTAAAATTTTAATTGAACCATTTGTCTTTTTTATAATTTTAAACCTGCTAAAAATTTAAACTGGGTATCTATTAATAATAATTATTAAAGGAGTGTTTTGTTCATATTACACTACTAAAACTCATTAATAGGTATTGTGCTATTATACCTATACAACTCTTGATTTTTAACACAGATTGATTCTTTACTTATATGATCCTGCTGTAAATAACATCTGTAAGTTATAAGAATTAATTAAAATTTTTGTATTTATGCAATGAGCTTCTGCTTGGTGTCCCTAATTGGACGGTTGATTGAATGATTGCCAAACAAAAAATTAATTTTAAATTGGAAACTAAAATTTAATCTCAATGATTCTCATATTATATTTGATAAGCCCACGTGCATGTATATATACATCCAGGCTAACTATATTATATTATAAGATCTATTATTTAGTATCAGAAATTTATGTTGAAGTTTTTATGTTTTTTATTTGTTTTTTCTTTTCTTTTTTGAATATCAATTTGTATGCGTTAATTTGTATAAAATTAGGATAAATCACGTTATTATTAGGTTGAAAATATATCCTTAAATTGTTTTACTGATTAATTTTAGGCACGAAATATAATTCCTAGTACGTATAAAAAAACATTTTTTTTTTTTTTTTATAAAAAATTATCGCCTATCAGAATAATTTTAAATTTTCACTCAATGTTTATTTTTGAAAGGATTAAAATCTTTTCGTTTATTTAAAAACAAAAAAAAAATAATAAAAATTAACCCTTTTATTAAATTGTTGATGGTAATCTCAGGTGTTTTATAAAGTTTATGGCTAGAATATGAAATAATTAATGAAAATAATTTGTAATATGAAAGTAAACATTAAAAATTATGTAAAATTGAGGTAATTAACATGCTCAATGTATCCACCCAATAAAATATACTTTTATATATTTAGTTAACTTTATAATATTGCATTTTTGTAGGTACCTACTAATTACCTATCTAAACTACATGTGCATGTATGTACATAATATAAATTAAAACATTGAAAATAGTTTTTTTTACAGGAAAAATTAAAATTATTTAAAACTGAATCAAATTCGCTCCTTGAATGTTCATTGAAAGAATATGGTTTTAGTTTGTTTTGGATTGAATTTAATAAAATGCGGATGAATTAAATCGGTTATTAGTTTCTTTGAATTCAAACTTTAATAAATAATTTTACTTAAAATTAATAATTATACAAAAACAAATAGTTTTATTTTTGAACTTTAATTTAATTTTGATTCTATAACTTATCATCATAATCATTGTCGGTTCTGTAGCCCCATCAGAGGACGCCATAAAGAGGTGGAAATTATATCGTTTCAGTTGCGGTCACAGACCTTTCTAAATGCTTGTTTCAGTTGTGGATGTTGTACTCCATGTATTTTACAGTCATGTAAAGCGGTTCGAAACATTTTGTGTGTCCGATTCTATACCAGTTTTCTTGCCGGGTTTCCAATTCTATTTGTTTTTTATTTGTGCTTCACCACAACGTTTTGTTAAAAATTGTTTGTGGCCGAATACATCTATTAATATACGGTTGAAGTTTATTGGTAATTTTTTTTTTTATTTAATTCCCAGTCTATGGGATGAACACCCTAAATACTTTTACACAGATATTTGGCATACAGAATTACATACAATAGTTTTTTCTTTAGAATTTTTATAACATTTCTACTAATTGCAATGTGAAAAACTATATTTATGGTAGAGTAACTTCGCCTTCAAAATGAATAGCATAGGGCTATAGCATAAGGCTTCCATTTTACTATGTTCTGCACTAGGTGCTTAATATCACTCTATGTTCTGTTGTTATTTTCTATTTCCTTATGGAATGATCTGTTTTCCGCGGCCGGATCATGTTCTAATTATTCCTTCTTTGCGTATTTCAATATAATGCTTGCCTTATAATAATAGTAATTTTACATTATATATTTACACAAATTATCATTGAGCTGAATGGGAGCAAAATGTCTTTTTATTAAGTACCCATTTTGCTAAATGTCCTTTTGTTAAGTGTCCAATTGCCAAATGTACAGCATGCGATAGGACTGACTGTGATTGATAATAACGTCAAAAATAATCTAGAACAAGAAGAGGCTGTATAGTGAATGTGGTTAATGTAATTAAAGAATTTTATCCCCACATCATTGTGAGAGCTCCAGACACAGGTAAAACCATTACTGTTATGGAATGCATTTCACAATTACAAATTAACAAGCCAGAAGAAATAATTTTAGTAATAGCAAGATCGAATGCTGCCTTGCCTGTGATGTCATTGCGAAAAAACGAATTAAAATAATAAATTCAGATTTTTAACATAACAAAATGTTAAAATTATATTCTACATCAGCTGAAAAATATTATGATCATATTGAAGATGAATTAATAAGAGTATCTAATTTGATGTATGATGACCATTACTATCCGTCTTAGGAAACTATAAATGAGTATAATATTCTTATATGTACCATTTCGTTAATATAGGACGTTTGAAAATAGAATTAAAACCTAGCTTTTTTACTTATTGTTTTATTTATGAATGTGCAGCATTAACGGAGCCTGAAATACTTGTTGTTATTGAAGCTGTTTTTCATAGCAATATAAATATTATTATAACAGGTGATCCAAAACAATTGGAATCTATAACACAATCAGATCATGGAGCTGAATATGGTCTCAAACATTCCTTATTAGAACGCTTATCAAATCGGGAATGTTATAAAATTAATTCTAATGGTGACTACAATAGAAGAATTCAAACAAGACTAATTACAAATTTTAGAATACATCATCAGGATATTTTAACAATTTCAAATTTGCTAAAAATTATTTTGATAATTTTATTCAAATGATTTATTAGCATGTGTTTCAATAAATTTAACATATTGGACGACTGGATGGTGTAATTTACCACAAAAAAACATACCACTAATTTTTCACTGTGTCAAACCATACACTAAAAAGGACAAATATTCAACAAGTCTTTTTAATCATAAAGAAGCTAAGTGTGTTATGGATTATATAAAAAAAATTAATGTATTTTGAATTAAATAATAGAAAAATTGAAGAAAAATATCTTGGAATTATTTCACCATATAATAAACAAAATTTAATAATTCAAGAAGAATTAAATAAACGGAAATGGTATAAAATTGCTACAGGATCAGTAGAAATTTTTCAAGGACAAGAAAAACCAATTATAATTATTTCAACGGTTAGATCTGTACTTTCAGATAGATGTGATGTTGGATTTTAACAAATGAAAAGAGATTAAATGTTATGTTTACAGGGACGCAAGCACTACTAATAATTATAATTGGTAATATCGAATGCTTGTCATTTGTTTCTGATTGGAGAGAAAGTATTGAATATTGGCAAGAAAAGAATGTTATAATTAAAACTGAAAATGATTTGAATTTAATTCAAAATGAAGATATGAAGGTTTAAAAAAACAATTTTATTTGGAATATTTTTTCTGATTTGTGATTTTTTTTTTTTTTTCGTTTTTTTTTCTTGAAATATTTCTACGGGTATCAAAAAAATTTTTCATAGTCCATGCATATAATACATATAACATGTGAGAGCTTCGAAATTCAAAATTATAATACCCATAAGATATACGAAATGTATGTATTAAATACACGGAAGACAAATGTAGATAATAATTATTCTTATTTTTTTATTATTCGTAATATTATTACTTACTTTATTATTAGTATTTGAAATATAATTTCCGGCGCTAGAGTGGTTTTATTTGTTCTATTATATTTTACTAAAAATGTAAATAAAGAAGAATATCCATTGCCTTGGTCATTATTTAGAAGAGAGTCATTTTTAGTTTTCGATCCGGTCATTTCGATGCTTTCAGATGAATCTAGTTTCCTAGAATCTCTTATATAAGTTACTATTACTATGTCTTCTTTGGAAATACCGTGAGTAAATTAATTCTCTTGGATTATGTGTTCTGCTGCTTTGAATTTGAATTCTGTTGAATTCTTTTTCTTCGCTAGTTCTGATTCTTTCAGGTGTTCATTGAGTCGTGTTTTATGCTTCTCTTAATTTACCCGATATAAACTTTGTTGCAATTACAACAAGTGATCTTATATATTTCTGATTTTCCATTTGATCAATAGTGTCTTTAGTTGGTTTTGGTGAAATAAAATCTTTTATTATTATTATTATTAAAGTTGAACATAGAATAGTTTTGAGTTGATTGGTTCTGCTGTTATATACTATATCTAACCCCTATATCTAACCAGTGTGAGAGATATCTCACTAAATCCCATTTCTATTCTTCTTTTGGATTGTTGTTCAGTGAGTAGGTTAGTAAGACAATTCCGTTGTAAAGTTCCTCTTCGTTTACTGAGTAAGTCAATGATGGTTTTTTCTTGTTATCCGTTTATTCTTGCAATTTCAAATATGTGTATATCTCTTTTACTAAACATTTTTGGGAGATGGGAAGGGTTAATATTCGATGGATCATGTGATTGAAATAGGCCATCTTATGTTGATAGGAGTTGTTCGAGGTATTTGAGATGACCCTGTCAATGTACATTGACTTTCTGTAGATCTCTAGTTCCAGAGACGTTCTTATTTTGGTTAACAATAAATCTAGAAACGATAGTTAGCCTTCTTTTTCTATATCCACACTAACCTGTACATTCTTAGTGAAATCCGTTAAGAGTAGTTAGTGTTGATTCTATTCTATCTACTCTAGTGTTGATTTTACTCTAACGCTAAAAAACAAGTTTTTAAAAAAACCAGTTATACTACTGGCACTGATGAAGCTGGTATGTTGCTTCTGAAATATTAGTATATGCTAAAATATATAATACAAATTTAGTGAAAGAATTTTGTTTAAAAATATTCATTTAACAATAATTAAAATAACATAGAAATATAATGTAAGGGCCTTTGTTTAAAATTGGCAGGCTCCTCTATTTTATATTTAAATGTTGAAAATACTTAATTTTTAGAATAAAACTAATTATACTCGTCGCAAACTTCCCAATCACATCATATATGAAAGCATATATATGTATATCTCTTATAATATGCAAGCATATTGAAACAACAATCTTGAACTTTATTATTGTTCATAAAATAAAATTTTTATTAGATAAAATCTTGAGAGTAGATATTCTAATGTAGAGCGTTATTTTCTTAAATATATATATATAGAAATATATATATAATATACATTTTTATTTTGTTAATAACATAAAAAACTATTCTACAAAATGTTTTCTTCCTGTTCAGTTAGTTAAAATAAATTAAAAAAAAAAAATAATAATTATACTTGAAAAATAAAAAAAACTGTAAAAAAAAATTATTATATTTGAATATTTCATAATTAAAATTTAATTATCCTAGGTAGGTACTTAAACTTTAAAATTGCATGTTAAACTTTAAAATAATGTTAATAAAAAAAAGTTTTCAAAACGCGAAACTTGCATCATCATAATTTTTAATTTATCATCACAAAGCAAACTATCTTGATGAGTAGTGAATATTACAAGTGTACGAGTACAAATCTTTTGAGAATAAAATTTATTGAGTTTATTATCATGATTTTTGAGTGCGTTTATAATGCTGAGTTTTAACACATTAAAAATTATTTCCACAAAATTTAGTATATTCAATATCAATTTTTGTGCAAATTGGTTCACTCTTTACAATTATTAAAATTTCAAATAAAAATCCTTCTAGGAGACAATTAGAAGTAGATATTAGAATAGAATTTTCATATATCCGAATCTTGCTTAAGTTGGACAGATTTTATTCACAAATTATTAAATTTAATAATTCATCTTGACCCATGTGGATTTTTTAAAGTATGATCCAGCGCCTGGGTAGATTGATTTGTTGAAAAACAAACTTTCGAATTCAAAATGTTGAAAATAAAAAAAAATTTGAATTGGAAAAAATATTTTTACTGTTTTAATTTGTAAATGTAATGAATGACGATGTAATGACGATGTAATGAGATGACGATAATAAAATAAAAGTTCAACAAACATTTTTTTTTTGTTTATCTAAATGTAGACCACTGTGTTTCGTAAGAAATTAAATAAAATTTTATACTACTATTTTTCATTTCATTTTAAATTTATAATTCAATAATGAAAGTTCTAAAATAATTTTTTTTCCACATAATTACAGCAAATATTAATTTTCTATCCAAAAAATTCTCGAAAGCCTATACGCCGAGCAGTACTTAGAAGTTATGAACAATCCAGCTCCAATTAATTTGCCAATACAGAAGTTGTCAATACACCTCCTCTTAATTTGCTTTGATTTGTTTTCTTCAAGTATGTAGGAATGTATGTTGTAGAAGAGTGATACATTTAAAGTTGAGTTAACATTTTTGTTATTTTGTAATTTTTATTAGTTTTGTTTCTAATTTTGTTTTTTAATATTGTATTGATTTGTTGTTGTTCTTTTAAAATGTATGTTATAAATATGTAAAGTATATATTTTAACATGAACAACGATAATCAACAAATATATTTCAGTACCTGAGTTTAAAGAGAGCGTTAAGAGAGAGTTAAAATAAAATATAAAAATAATAAGAATTTAAAAAAGAAAAACAAACAAAATTTTGCGGACATAAAAGTATCACCGTCCTAAAATAAAATGAAATTTCAGATTGTGAGTATGTATTAACATAAAAGAAATATATTTCAGTTTATATACCTATTGTTTTCGTTTAAAGTTGTCTCTCATTGTCAAATATTATTTGTTCAATATTCTATTTTATACGTGTTAGTTAACAAATATTATAAGATTTAAAAATTGATATAAATAAGACAAAAAACGAAATAAATTGATAAAAGCAAATTTAATATGACACTAACGACATTGCGATTCTGGCTATGTCATACAAACACATGACGAAAAACAAATTACCCATATTAATAAGATCTCGATAGTTTTTTTTCAAACCTTACGCAGCTATGGAATGCTAATTTTATACGGTAAATTTTCAATGATGGAAAAAATATATCCGAAAACCACAACATTTCAAGTAATTTAAAACCTTTACATTTAATCAGTAAAGGAAAGAAATTAGATTTTTATGAAGGTTTAGAAATTAAGAAAGTAATAAAAAATAAACAAAACATTGTTACTAATCAAATAGAAATTAATAATTTAAATTCTTTTGATATTTATGATTGTATTTTAAATTATCAATAAATATTTGTTACCAGCTGTAATCTAAGTTCACTTTAAATTTAAAAAATTTGAAATATGTAAATTTTTTCTGGTTAATCTTTTTAAATTTATTAAAAGTTATTTGTATTTAATGCTTTTAATATTTTATTTTGCATCCATTTATGATCCATGATTATGACCGAAAGGTCGAAACACATGTCGGAATAAAATGAATTTGTGAAATTAACAAGAGTTTACAAATGGCAGAATTAAAGAGAGTACAAATGGCAAATAAGATGTGGCTAAAATGATCGAGTAAATGACCCTTAGAGAATAGAAAATTTTGCATATTACTACAGACCAATTATTATTTTTTATTATTCTAATCTCTATGTTAAAATTTATTAGCAGATGTTTGTTTATCAACGTAATTTTGCTTAATTTGTAACTATATTTAATTGGTTTACATAAATTAGAATAAGCGTTGACTAAGTCTTTGTTGAGTCTAGTATCTAACTCTTATACCTGTATAATCTAATTTGTATATTTTTTGTATTTCTTTTATTGATTGTAAACTTTTTTTATCATAATATATTTAAATTTTTTTTTTCTGTTTGTAGTAAAGTTTTTAAATTAAAAAAAGAAAGAAAAACGTATAATTCCTTTTATTTATGTTTATTTTTACCAAATTTTTTATTTGTCTATTTTTTACTTTTCATCAGTTTTATGTTTATCTCTTTTTTCTGCTATTTGGGTCACCTTAAATGTTCTTGTAACCTAATTATAATTACACATTTAGATTGGCCTATATAAGATTTGGCATAATTTTTGCATGAAATTTTGTAAATTCTACTAACTTCTTCTATGCTATTATTGTACTTAGCTGATCCTAATAAGTTATTTAGTTTTTGATTTCAGCTTGTTATTACTGCTTTTAAGTTATATTTCTCAATTACCCTCCCTCAAATTTTTCCGCTAAACGATGAATGTGTTACACAAATTCTTTTTGGTTGGCCCATTTCTATATTTTGTGTATGTACCGTTGACAGTTATTCCACTTTTTTCTCGTTTCATATTTATTGTTTATTATGTACCTATAACCTATATTTTATTTTGGATAAGCTGCCTTTGTTGCTGTATCTTCTATATGTAGTTTTTCCTGCTCGTACTTTTCTTTTGAAAGTAGTGTTGTTATTAATCTATTAACCAATGTGTGATATGCTGTCATTTTTTATGCAAAGAAATTAAAAATTTGATTAATATGGGATTCTTCGTTGTGTGGTAGTATCTTTCCTATAGATGTCAAATACTATTTTGAATTCTAATATAATTTTGGGATAAAAAACATAAACAAACGACACTACTATAATGTGATTCAATAATAATGTGTTTTTAGTTGTAAAGATTATTTGTAAAAAATCCAAATCTAATTCAAGTAATGTTTTAGACTTAACAAAATAAAGATGTTTTATAGTTTATATTTGACATACCTTTATAATGTCAATTATAACCTCAAATTAATTTATTATTTTTTTATTTATTAGTTTATATACGTAAATATGTAAGCTTAATATTTGTGTCTTTTGCCTACTGATATGTGGGACATCTAATTGCTGTTCAACTAAATTTTTGAATATTTATTCGATTCATATTTATTTGTTCAGTCGATTAAATCAAATTAAATTAAATTCTACAATAAGTTATTACATAGATGTCACTCTGAAGTGTGACAGGTTCGGACACAACATAAATACAATTGAAAGTTCAAATTTAATAAGCAACAGAATGAAAAATTTGTTTGTAACTCACCTTTCGATTTAATTGGTCCAAAAATTTGAATCTGTAAAGAAAAATTAAAAATTCTGTTAAAATTAATTGACAAGATTTTTCTTTAAGAGTTAATTTGCATTAAAAATAAAATATGTAACTATAACTGACTGAGTCTGTTTTTATTCCATTCACTTTTTCTCCGTTTCGACACAAATGTGTTTTCTACCTGTTTATTTTTTCATATTGAAATTATTTATAGAATTCTGATTTTTTTTTTTACTATATGGACAAGACCTTTTCTTATATATTGTATTTCCAAGTTTGTAATTTCAGAATTAGGCGATGTATGTGTGTGCTTATAGAATTTTTATTTGGTAATGTAATTTTATCCAAAACATTACATCGGGAAAATGGTACTATAAATAGGAAACAAAATGTACACAGCCTGTAATAATTGTAATGGAGAAAATACTCGAAATTCTGAATTCTTGACATCATAGATGTAGGCAAATGCGCAGTAGAAATCAAAGAAAGCCAACTCTTAAACATTTTCAACGGAAAACAGGACGAGCGGAAAACTTCCACCCTTTCAAAGTGAAAGTCCTAAGATCTAAAAAAAAGCCAAGCTTTGGAATTTCGTTCACATTCGTGAGGCACAAACATTTCATTGTTTGTGCCTCACGAATGTCGATACTTCCTCCCGATGTGTTTCCAATGTCAAATAATAACATTTTTCATTTATTCTATCTACCTTAAAAATGTTTTTCGAAACTAAAAATTTATTTTTTACTTTCTAGATCAAAGATATCGAAAAACATTTTTTTTAACAATATCCTATTAACACATTCAAACTCTGCGAAGTATCTTGGTATGCTTGGATAGACGCCTTAAATTGAAGAGAGCCTATTATCAGAAAAACAATCAACTTATATATTGAAGTTTAACAGTCTACATTGGTTAATATGCAGTGCAAAAACAGGGCAGTGCAAAAACTTGTTACACAAAATGCTATCTTGAAACCCATCTAGTGTAAATGGTATTGAAATGTGAAGTACAACAGGTAGCTCCAACATTGAAATACTGGAATGTTTCAATCCAAAGTGCCGTCAGAAATGATGAAATTAAAAAAAACTTAAAGCAGAATATCACAGCTACATTATACAGATCAACAAGTGCGAAGTATGAAAATATTTCATTCAACAGACCTTAACAGAAGTTATAGTAATAATTTGATAGCAAATCCGAACTATTTGGATTGAAACTATGTTACTTCGGAAATAAGTAAATTGACTCACTAACCATTTGAAATAAATCTAAAAAAATTACTTAACATCATCTAATAATGACATACTATTATTAGATTTCATTAAGATATAGTGAAATTAAATAATAACAAAAAGTAAAAATAAAATAAAATATTAAGCTCAAATAATTAAGTTAACAGTTTGGTTTTATTTAGTATTAAGTGAAAAGGAAATGTAAAATTATTATATTACAAGTGAAGCACTACTAATTGTTCTTTTTTATGTTATGACAGTAAATTAGGTGGAATCACCTTTTCGAGCTTAATTAAATACAGTAAAACAAAGCTTTTACTGCATATTTTACTTCAATGTTTTTGGAGTATCTATTTATGATGTTTCTGGCTTATCGACTTAATAAATATGGAAAACTACAACTATTGTCAGGAACTAAGTCTTCTTATTTATTTATTTATTTATAAGTTTTTTTTTGAGGGTTTATCAAACACCTGGTTCTTATCAAGCATTATTCATTTATGTTGTATACATAAATTTATTACCTTTTTGTTAAATTTTATACCAAAAAATTTTGAGTTCTCCTCGTGTTTTTTTTTTAGTTTTGTTCATATTAAGTTTTATCCTATGGTTAGTTTTTAAGTTTAAGTTCTAAGTTTAGGTTTGGACTTAAGTCTTTCCAAATTAATTTTTTTTTTTTGTTTTGTATAACATAGATTAATAGTTTCTATTTTAAAGTTTTTAATTTTGATATAAGTTTAATTCCTGTTATTTATTTATATTAGAGATATATTATGTAATAGTTTTTGTGTTTCGTTTTTTTAACCTTATTATATTTTATTCAAGAAACCAGTTTCCCTGAGGAGTTTGGTTGCTGTGCTATGATTTTGGTTGCTGTTTCTGTAGTATTTTGTCCGAGTAATTCAAGCTTCTTGATCCCAAATTAAGCTCTTACAACAGCGTACAAAAGACTGCCCTCAAATATTTGTTGTATAGTGATTGCGGTACCTGGAGCACAGTGATATGTTGGTTGTGCATTTTGTGATCTGTCAAAAAGAAAACTGTACGTAAATCTCCTGTGCCCTATTCGGAGTTTCGTCAGGACTACAACGGTTTTTCTGTTGAACTGATCGATGCTCTTCCATCTAAATACATTTTTTTATAAATTTCAGTTTGTTGGGGATTGGTAAGTTTTGCCAACTTGCGTTGTATATATCCCATAAAGCTCGATCACAAATCTCTTTATAATCCCTGTAGTACATGTTTTGTCAGTCGGAAACTGGTTCTGGGAGGCCTTCCTTTGTCAGTTCCATAAATATAGTATAGTTTCTGCATAGATGGAGCTGATCTTGGATCGCGATAATTGTTGGATGGTTTGAGATGAGAAATCAAATTATGAACTTTCTACCGTTGTAACTTCGGCTCACATAATCAATTGTTCTTAGTATGGCATACAGCTCCGCCGAGTACACTGTTGCATAAGCCTTCTTAAATAGCGTAGTTCTGTTTTATTTTATTGTTACCAGATTATATTCTTAACTGTTTTACAATTTATTTTATGCCAATTTCCTGGGGTACTGAATAGGTCAAAATACCCATAAAGCATTTTGTTTACCTTCGGCGGGAACCGAACGTGGTATATTTCGGTTGAAAGACAGGCGTTCTACTTGCTGCACCACTCAGCTCACTTGACACTCCTACTATACTCTTTAATTTTTTCTTAAACTTAACTGTTAATAAAACTTTAAAAATAAATTTCTTCTATCATTTTCACAGAAGTTAATCAGTTACACCAATTAAATTGAAATATTCACTATTTCTTTAATAACATTGTCTTGTAATTACAACTATTATATCTCACTTCTTTAATCTAAAAGCGTGTTTTTTAAATATTTCCATTAAATTATAATTTCTTCTCACACAAAACACAAAAACACATATCAGAAGTAAAAAAAAAAATAAAAGAAAAAATTAAAACGAATAAATTTTATGAAAAATTGTTTAAAAATAAAGAAGAAAAACAGTTGGAAAAACTTTTAAAAAAAAGAGGGAAAGTAAAAAAAAAATTCACTAAAGAGAAAATAAGAAAAATGGAGTCATATTTATTTTTCCTTTTTGCTTCTTCTCCATCCTTTTAGTTTAGTTTTGATTTACTTTTAGTTGTTGTTATTTTTCTGCTAATATTACTTTTTAAGGTTTTTCCGGATACATTTTACAGGATCTATACTCCGTAGAGGAAAATAATAAAATGATTTCATATCCATCTTTATAAGTTAGTTTTTTGTTCTTGATTCAGAAAGAAAAAAAATGCTGCTAAGAAAATATAGTTTTTCGTATGTTGATGTGAGATTATTTGTTAAAGAACGTTAAAATTTATTCAATTTTCTGCTTATTATTTTTTTTTTTAATATTTAATCTTCGAATTTTTGTTTTGATCTTGACCTGCGCTATTCAATGGACATTGTTAATAAAATTATATGGAAAGCTACAATTTACTTTATTTTAATATATTTTACACAGGTTTTAATGGAATATTAAAGTAATAACCTCCTGGAAATAAACAAATAAGTTCAAACAAAACAGACTAGGACATAGCATGATCCTCCAGAAAATCAATTTAAACTAGGAATCGAAGCAATTGCAATGTCAGACTATATGGTGTACTGAAGGGGAGAAAACCGGTGCCGGAGTATTTGGACCAAGGCTTAAGCTTAGCGCGGCACTGCATACACAGCCCACTGTTTTTCAAGCTAAAACCTATGCTATCGACGTATAGTAATGACAATGCAGATAAAAAAGACACAAATGTCACAACATATACATTATTTCAGATAACCGAGCTGCTTTAAAAGCTTTGGCTTCCTCAATTTTTAAATTTATTGCTGTTACAAAAGCTCAATAAAGCTAGCAGAAGGAAACAGAATTACCTTTATGTGGACTCCCGGAACATGAACAGATACAAGGCAATGGTGAAGCAGGATATCCTTGCAAAAACCGGCGCGAACAGTCAATTTTTAGAACCTTAGCCAAGTATTGCTTTTTCAAACGAATACCTACAAAAAATTATTTCCAAGTGGTAAACTGCAGAAACCCATAACAAATGGAAAATAATCAAGGGCTTACGAGGCCTAAAGCCTTTTTCAAACCTAGTATCTAAGGGTTAAATCAGGTTATCAAGGAAACTAGATCCAGTATCAAGGCGCTGACATGGTTTATCACAGGTCATGGCCCATTTAGCAAGCATTTGTTCAATATTGGCAGTTCGAACACAGACAGATGCAGATTCTACTTAGAAGGAGAGGAATCCTCCTCTCACATTGTATTTGTTTGCGACGCCATAGTTCGTAAAAGACATACATATTTCCAGGAATACACATCACCTGTTTCTTAAATTGACAATAAAGCACAAATAGTCTTCATCATGGACATAGACATACAATTCTAAAATAATAAAGGGGAAAGTACAATAACTTTTAAGAGGGTTGCGCTTACATTAAAAGAAATCTTTAAAAGAAACATGTATTATCAAGGGTGATGCTAAAAAAATACTTAAGCATGGGCATCATTTTCATTACTTACATTGACAATTCAAATTGAACCCTATTGTTGCTTGAATTTTATTCATTCTAAGACCAAGTTATTAAATCGGATGATCCTGGAGTCTAAGTGAGGATATTGAGTTTATGTTCTGGGTGTAAAAATCATACCTTATAACTGGTAAGTCCTGGACTCTCACTTGGATTGTTGAGTATGCCATATTTTGCAATTATTCCCCTATCAAATGGGTTGACTATATTTTCTGTTCTTGATGATATTTATTTATTTATTTATATATCAGTTTATCTTCTATATTCATGTTCAGGTAAACTATCAGGCTCCTTTTCCTTTCGGGAAGCTGGTTTATTAGTTTTTGTTACTACTTGCTTGATCCGAATGACAAAGGATAGTGGACCAGATCAAAAAACCTATTCATCATTTGGTTTTCATCCTTTTTTTGTTTTTCTTATTACTTTTACGTTTATTTACAATCTATCTTAATATTTTAAAAATTTTTACAGAAATTTCTAATAGATATTCGGAAAATTTGTATGACAAATGTATACAATTTCGAACAGTATGTTGGCTTGTAAGGGTACATTTTAACAAATATACGTCTAGGTTTTACATTATATTTGACAGCATTAGGTGGTAAACCTAGACGGAAGGTCCGCTGTTTAGAAGCGTCTTAATCTTCTGTGTTGTCTGCCTGGTTATCTCGGCAGTTTTTTCACCAGTGAAGTTGGGTAGTTTCCTAACCGGGTCCAATATCTTTTGGTAGTAGCAATTATTTCCTCTTTTACAGATCTCACTTGTAAGTCATTCCTTACGATTGAGTCTCGAACATACCAAGGCGCATTGACAATTTCTCTGAGTAACTTTGCTTGAAAACGTTCAATAATTTCTATATTTGAATTGCTTGTCGTACCCCCACAGTTCGATACCGTAAGTACACATTGGTTTCAGTTAACTTTTAGAGACAGTTGTGAATTTCTGCCAATTAGCCAGTATAAGTTGGAAAATCTTAGACGAAGTTGTTTACTTTTTGCTGCAATATGCTTTATCCAGGTTAATTTTTTGCCCAAATGAACCCCCAAATATTTAACGGAATCCGCCATTGGTTACGTATTGTTATTGATTTTTACTGGAGGACAAATTTCTTGCCTAGTAGTGAAAATAATGTAGACAGATTTGACTTTGTTTGCTTTAATCCCTTTTTCCCATTTTCCCTCCTTTTCTAATTTTCCTTTCCCACCCTAGCCAAACGTACTAATCGGTATAAAAGGTCCCCACCTAGTGTTTTGGCTATGTATAAAAAAAATTCTCCATTTTTTTAGCCAGTTATTTATGTCATCTAAGTTTTTCTGAAGCTTAAAGGATGCCATTTGTTGGAAAATACTTGAAGTTAGAACTGTTATGCGTCTGCAAATGCTGCAACCGCCTTTTATCCTAAAATGAAACGGCGGCCTTTTAGTTGAGATACAGGCGAATAACTATACTGTCATCCAGCGTGTGAAATATTTTTTGACAAAATATCCTATCATTTTTGATAAGCTCTATAAATGATAAGAATTACCTCTATAAATGATACATTATCATCAGTTTATTTATTTCTTTTATTTATAGGTTCTATAAGATTTTACAACAATCTTCTGTATTGCTTCATTGTCCTATAATCTTTATGAAGAATTCGGGAATTTGAATAATCACATACTATCCCCCCCCCACTGAACAGTAATAGAATCGATAATGAAAGATAATGTAAGGTTTGATTTGTTCTCGCCTTGTACTCCACTATAACTTTTTCATGCCAATAAAGATCATCCAAAATAAAAATAAAGTGCTAAAAAACTACTTTAAGCAAATTTTCAAGAAGCTTTTATAATAATTAAGACGCTCATGTAGTTCTGATTAAAATAAATATCCCAATACTCTCTACTTTATAAGCTATCCTACTGATTTCAATGAAGCAACGTCAATTTTGTCAAATCCATATTTTCTTCTGTTGAATCGAAACTAAAATGGAAAAGTTCTCAGCATTAAAGTTAAAAAAGGATGTTAATTTATACAAAAAGGAGATGGAGAAGAAAAAATTTTAAAAAAAAGTAGAAATGAATACAAAAACAAAATAAAATTCCATGAATAAAGAAATTATAATATAGGAAGTGAAGAAATTCATGAATTATTAACAGAAAAAAAAAGAAGAAAAACAGAAATTTGAAAAAAGAAATAAAATATCCTTTTTACAAAAACAAAACAAAAAAAAATTTCATATGATGAGATTTTTTTTTTTTTTTTTTTGGTTTTCTTGTTTTTGTTTTTGTTAATTTCTTTTTCTTTTGTTTCATCCTAAATGTTATGGAAATTATTAATATAAAATTAATTTTTTCATTTCAAATGTAAGTAAAAGAAAATTAAGGACAATGGGTGTAGAGAGTAGGATGATGGTGTTAATTAAAATGTAAAATAAGGGATTGAATGTATTTAAAGAGTCTTTTTAAATTTTTTGATTGTAATATCCTTATAGAATACAAGTTAGTTGGATAGAAAATACAATATGCTAATATAAGGTAGTATAAAATAAGTGAAGAAGTAGTTACAATCCCTCATGAAAAAGGTATATGTTGTTTTCTAAATATCAATATATGCAATAAAAATAAAGAAGTGAAATAGCAACATTAAAGTATTTAATAAGAGTTTGATTGAAAGTAGTTCGTTGGCTCTAATCATCATTAATACATTTTTAAAATCAATATGTTAGTTAATATACATATAGTAAGGCATTCACTAACAACATAGGAATTTTTGGGTGCTTCTAGTACTGAGTAGGAAAGTGATATTCGAAGAGTGTTATCCTAAAACAACCAACAACAATAAATATGTTACTCGAGTCGGGGCCTCAAAAAGGCATTATCAAATTTTAATTGGGTTCCCAGAAGAAGCCTGGAATGGCCACTTCCACCTACCTACCAAACATATACATCAAGCATGGCTCTGAAATTTAATATAACAATATTTAACGTATATGTATAAGTATCAATCACTATAATGTTTTGTGAAGTAAATTCTAAGTCTAATATTCTTTTGATCGTCAACTAAGTGTTTTAACCGTTAAAAAACGATTGCGTTATAATATACATATAACTGAGACTAACTAACAACTGTTGTTGTTTTGCTTTGATATTTACTAATTCGGCCTAATTTTTTTGTATTGACATATGTATTAATTTATGATTTTTACTTTTCTACTAACCATATACACGCTTGTTTAATTTATTTTAACATTTTTCTAATCAAAGATGGCGGTGTCTTACTAATCCTACAGGATGATGATATATTGCACAATTAAATGAAGCAAAGTTTTGTCTGGTAACACATATCTCTAAATATATTGATGGGCTTGCTCTAAACATATATCAGAAATAATTTTAAACAAAAAATTTGAGTTAGGGGATTGATAACACTTTAATCATAGAAATCAATTGTGATAACAATTTCTGCATCAAAACTTTTTCCGCTTAGATCCTGTACTATAAAAACCTTTATATTATAACTTTTAATAAAGTATGGTTGTTACCAAATGTAATACGAAATATATAATTTTAATATCTGTACGACAACTCAATAACTCCCGAAAATTACAAGACTAACTAATAAGTCCGGAAAAGTAATCAAGAAAAATTGGCTTTCGTTTTGCAGTACAAAGTAGGACAGGTGTAGAGAAGATGTAGAATAAATTAGTAGATTCTAAAATTATTATGAATAATAGCCTCAGAACACATAAAAACAAAATTGTCGAAATTGAATAAAAGTATATGGGGTATCAAAATATATGTACATATCAAAGTTAGCCTACAAAAACAAATATGTAGGAATTTTGGTTTATTAATAGCCAAAATTGATTGAGACTGTGCAATAATTTTCTTTAAATTACCATTAAATGTTAGCATCCCTTAGACGTTCTAAAAAAATATTTAAATTTTTTACAAAGAAATCACCTATACTCTGTAATAGGATATCTTATAAAGTTTACTTTACATTTCGTAAATTACTACAAGTTTCAGAAAATGTTTGAATTGATTTATAAAAACGACAAATGTACGAAAAGTCAAATAGTTTTCATATTCCCAAGAATGTTTTGTGAAAAATTTGATTTAAAAATCAACTACTGATGTCATTCTGAAATTTTGTGATCATTTCTACATTCACTGACAACATAACAGTTATAAGTACGTACACAAATTATTAAAATGTTGCACAAATTATTAAGATAGTCGCTTGGGAGAAGTAGAAAAATTTGTAAATACATAATATATGGAAAATGGAATATATTAAATTTAAGAGCTGTCATTAATTATTTAATTAGATGATCAACAGACCATGTAGATTCTTGGTGTGACTCTTCATCGTCTTAAATTTTTATAGGTCAAGGCGGCTCCTCTTTCCAACAAAGGCTTAGTCTTCCCCGTCGTCTTGTACTTTCTGGTCTGAATTCGTAGATTATCTCGGCTGGAGAATTTTTATCCATCTGTTATAGGTGTCCAACCGACTATAATCGTTTAAAAGTTTTCGTGGCTACGTCCCCTTCATTATACAGCTCATAGAGTCATTATATCTTCTCCTTCAGACCCCATCGTTCAATGAAAATTCTTACAAATTTCGTGTATTTTTTCAATCAATCCATTCGTATCCGAGGCTTAGCTTAAGTTTTTCATAACTGTAATTTTGGATTAGGTCGTTAATTCCATACATTTATATTCCAATAAAATTATTTTTAAGACATAATATATTTGACATTATAAACTTCAAATTGAATATACTATTAATCTTTGAAATGTATAAGAATAAGAATAATAGTGATTTAATTTTGAACATCACTACACTGAACCAAAAAAAAAAAAGTTCTATTCAAATTTGAATAATCAATTGTCAATATTTTCAAAATAACACCCCTGATGTCATTTTTATTATTTTGCATAGCTATATATATTTTTTTTTTTATTAATATTAAATTCTAAACTTATTATAGGGACTCTGGAATCTATTTTAGAATTCAATAAATCATTTTTGAAAAATTTACAAAAAAAGAGAACCCATTTTTTTAATGACATCATCAAAAATAAAAAAAAATTAAATATGAAGTCATTGACTTTTTAAATAATTTTTTTTTCATTGTGTTCGTTGAGTGAATTAAGTTGACATGATATAAAAATTGGATAATCAATTAATCATTTTATTATTTATCACTTATTATATTGTAGATGCATTCATCCGGACAACAATAATATTTTAAAAATAATACCTTAGCTATATTGTTATGTTTATGTGGGTGTATTCTTCTACTAATATATTATGTACTACCTGTATAAAAAATGTAGTTAAAGTTGATTGATACAAATTAAAGTGTTTCGAAATTATTTTAAATTAAATTTAAATATTTGAATTTAATTTTTAAAGTTGATTTGTAAGCTAGGTGTATTTAAATAGCGTATTACATTTTTTGGAGCTATGTCCCAAAAATTCGAATAACTACAGTAGTAAGAAAACTTGGCAATGGTATACATTTCGATACCGAATTCAACACATCATATAATTCTGTACGGAAACTAATCATTTGTAAAAACAAAAACTTAGAAATGTAAACTGTTTATTAAATTTATTTAATATATTTAAAAAGCATGCTGTGCAAACAGTTCGGTTGTGGTAAGCAGTTCGTATGATATTTAAGCATAAGTAATAAATTGTTTAAACGTAAGCTTTGTATATAGAATTTGCATTTTTCACTTCAACACGGTAGAAGAACTTCTCCCATTTTCTGGTGTAATATAAATTTATAGGATATCTTTAACAGCTTTTGCTTGGATACAGTCTTGTTTGGTGATTAAACGTTATTTAAATTTATGATTAAATTCATCTAATTATCGCTTTGGCTTCAGTATTTTCAAAAGGGATGGAAACGATTGTAAGCCTTTAAATTAAAAATAATATGTCTTTTAAGTGATTGCGAGTATGGCTTTAAGTCGAAAAAGTGAACTGTGGATTTTGTTCTTTTTTGACGGCAAAATGGCACCAATGCATAAAAAAATACAGTGAAGTCAAAACTATACCCCTAGGTATTTCCAAAGATTTTGATCGCGTCTAACGTGCTTCATTACTGAAAAACCTTGAAGCAATTGAACTGGGACACATTACGTGGATTGAAAATTTCTTTCAAACCGTTCAATACTGTGGTATTGGATGGCTTTATATCCCCAAAGTTCAATATTAACGCTGGTGTCCCTCAGTTCTTTCTCCAATATTATTCATAATATTTATAAATGATCTTATTTTATTTTTATTTTAATAAAAATAATTGAGAGTATAATCTGGTAACCACTTAAATAAAATGGAGCTATTCTATTAAAGAATGCTTAGTTCCTGGTAATAGAAGTAGTTTTCCACATTTAATGAGTTAATTTGATAAATAAATGCTCGAAAAACATTGTAAATATTGTAGTATAAACTTGTATAACCGTTCTTAATTAAGCAGAAAAGGAGATTATACCTAAGTTCATGTCAAGAACAAAAAAAAAATGGCTTATTACTTATTTGGATGTTAGAATGCAGAGATTTAGAATTGGAAACATTTCCTTACTTAATGTATTCCTTGGCGTTTTCATAAATACTAAAAATTCATAATCACATAACCTTAGAACAATTTCTATGAGTCCTGGAATTTTTATGAAGTTATAAATCTTTACAGGGTTAGCGAACTAAATGTATGGGGCTATATGTATGTGGCTCAAATTATTTTATACTTGTTAGTCCGTTTAGAACAAATTTTATTTAAATATTTATTTAATTGTTTTTAATCACGACAAATAAATATCAGATGCAAATCAAATTAACATTATAGTTTTATTAAAATTTTTCAGTAGGTAAATTGTGTAGTGTGTACTTAATGGTGTTTTATTAGTACCAGTACGTGTTTCTGAGTGAGATATGATACAACAACTTCAGCAGGTAGCATACAAATCCAGCAAAAAGTATTGTTACCTGTAACCAAGATGTGCGCAAAATTAGAATCAGATTGGTCCAATAGTTTCTGAGACATGGATTTTGGTTCATAAAAGAGTTTCATCAAGAAGCAGAGACCCTTTAAATTTTTATTACCGAAAGTATTATCATCAATTAAATTGTTAAACTCATATAATCTAATTTTATTTACTCCGCTTAAATAAATTATAATGATTAGTCTAATTCAGGCCATCATCTTTTTAAAAACAAAGGTTTGCTATTGCTGTGCACAACACCATAATGGTCGATAAGAGTTAACTAAAGTTAACAACATAATTCAATTAAAACAGAACTACATATTATTATATTCAATGTTGCAAAACATGGAGAGCAAAAAAATTTTCTTTTTATTTCAATTATTTAACTGCACTTTTAATTTTTATCTAGACATCCTGAAACATCTAACTATAAATATTAAATACCCAATACAATTTCTCATTTCTATATTTTTATTTATTTCAAAACGATTTTTTACTTAGCTAGGCTATACCTAATTTTCAATTTTCATCTTTTAAATTATTTAAATTCTTTTCAATTTACAGATAGTTTGCTTTTGCTCTCAACAAAATATTAAAGAAGCCGAAGATAGAATGAATATTTTGAATTGGAAAAATCCGTACGAATTTTTTGTTAAATTTCATGTTAGAGCAGTGTCGTGGTAGTCATGAGAATAGTGAAAGCGTTTGTATTAAAATAAATATTATTGTATTAATATAAATAGATTGTTAAAACTTTACTGCGTAAATCGATAAAAGTTTAAAACTGTAATTAGTATACTGATAGTTATAATCTTTGCTCAATTAGCATACAAAGCGTCTATAACATGTCCATACAAATATTTACCGGGTTAATCAGGCTTCTAATACACAGCCTGTATAATAATTGTTTTAGTTGAATTTGTCTTCCGAACTCTCCGTCTCATGTTTCTGGAATATTATTTTTTTTTATATTAGGCCAAAATAATGTGATAATCTAACTGCCTTCGCAGAATTTAAACCATTATAACGATAATATAATGGTAAATATAAGAGATACCTATTTTATATGTAGGTTTATCACTATTATAAGTGTGCTCGTTTTTTACTTTATTTCTCATTGGTAGAGGTAACAATACAATTGGAATAGGTAGTGATTCAGTTTGAAGTCTACTACAGTCACAGTGACAGGTAATTTGTAGACAAGTAATGATTCAGTTTCGATTGGTAAAGGTAACAGTTTAGTTTAAAGTCTATTGCAATGACAGTGGGAGATGGTAATAATTATATCATTCATTTTTTCAATCAACTAACTATCCAAGGACTATAAAAAGATTAATAAAGTTAATAGAATTCATAAATATGTAACAACACTAATTGTTAGCAGTAATGAGCTTGTTTATTTTCAGGAATATTTATTTAGAAATATTATTTCAAAATTGCGGGAATTTGATATACCAAAAATGATTTTGAAGCAAAAGTTTTATAGCATCAACAATTAATTTGCATTGTATTGTATGTGATTGAGTTTCCTCTGTCTTATTTTTTATTTACAAAATAAGAAAATTTTTCACAACCGTGATTTGCAATGTGCGATTTCATTCAAATTTTCTACAAAAGCATAGTTAGGAATAATGAAATATATATATATATATATATATATATATATATATATATAATATTAATATATATTTTTGAAACATCTGCTTTCAACACAATGCATTCTAGCCTTAAATTTTGAGAAATATGAAACATGAACTGCTTGAATTGGTTCTATAACCAAATATTGAAAGAAAAATGAAAACCAATATTGTGATAAAATTTTATTGATAATTACCGGATTTATGAGGCTTCTGATACACAGGAATATTTCAAAATCTATTCTCTTAGCTTTCGACGGCCTGGCCTTAAACTCTGTGTCACTTGCCTCTGGAATATTATAAGGTAGATATAATATAGGAAATATAAAAGATATCCCTAATAAGTCTGTATTATTATGTATAAATATTTGACAGTGAATGGAAACAGGAAGCAACAGTGAGACCTGAAAGATATTCCAAAATGTGGTTCAGAAAGTCCAAATATTAAGTTTTTACCTTGTACGTGTTAACTCAGTAAAGAAATATAAGCCTAAATGAATCAGCGAGCTGTTTAGAATATAAAGAGATATATGTAAATTCAAGTTTATTGTTGGCAATATCATTTAACAAGAAATAATTTGATCACAAGTATTCGAAATCGTATTATACTAAAAGAAAAACCTCACATAATTAAATGGCTTGGTCATTTTAATGAACCGTTTTGTAAAATAACAACGTACTTAAATGAAGTTATAACAAAATTATTTGGTAGTAATATTTTTGACTACTTTTAATTGCGAATGGAGTGATATCTTAAGTTATTGGTGGGTTAGAGCTTAACAGTATTATGTAAGTTGTCAAACTTAAATTAAGATTAGCCTCTGTTTTTCATTTGTTGTATTTTTACACCTTCGGAAAGAATTTCATAACTTCTTTCAAAAGAAGACCAACTGATTTTAAGTTAAGCCAATCATTAGGTTTCAAAGCGATATCTTTATACACGAATACACACCTTGGGCTGTTTGAGGATTGTAGAAAGAAAAATATCACTTTGATCAGTAGGGAGATTTTGAATAAATTTGTCAATATTACTTTTAAGCTTTTGTAGATTTTTTTTTTTTAGTATTGGTTTTTGCTATAAATTGCGAAACTCTATGTTGGAAACTTTATTGCAAGATAGGACCATCATAAGCAAAATGCCCGTATGTCATTATTGCACTCATCGAATTCTTTTGAACTGAGGAAACCGTGCACTCGTCACTGATTTTCACATATATTCATTTACTATTATGTATGTATCTCGATTGCACCGAATCTAATGATGGGTTAAAAGAAATACAAAGATGGCAAAATATTACAAAAAAAAAGACTTAAAAGAGAAAGAAAAGACAGAAGGAAAAAAACACCATGCATTCGTTTCATCTCTTTCTGATTTTAATTTCTTTTATGGGTATATTCATCCTGTTTTTTTTTTTTTAGTTTATTTGTTTATGTGTTTTTTTTGTTTCAGTTTCAATTCAAAATTGATGATTTCTGTAAGTATTTCAGTGACAAAGTAAATATTTACAAACTCTTATTGTATCAAAAGATTTGTTATTTTTTTTGGCTTTTTTTAATGTTTTTGTTTTTTTCCTGATAGAAGAACAAGTGGAACAACATTTTTAGTAAAAATGCAATGCAATCATTACAAAATACATACATTCACAACTTATGTACTGTTTATTGCACATAAAAGGGAAAACAGATCCTTTTGAAGTAATTTCTTTTAAGCATTTTAATATGAATAAGAAGGATTTAAATTTTTCTTTCTATCTTTATGTATTTTTTTTTCTTTCTTTTTTACATTTTTTTTTTGTCTTTATATTCTTATTTTTTAAATATGTTTTTTTTTGTAATGGAAAAAATGTTTTTTTTAATTTAAAAATAAGCTACTTTAAAGCTTATTATAGACTTAATACTTCGTTTATAATAATAAAAATATTTTTATATTTTGTTAATTATGATGTAAGCTCTAGGTGCAATATTTTTAATTTATAAAAATTAGAATGTACGAGCATAAATGCGTCATAATAACAATAATAATAATAATAATAACCTTATATATTAATACGCTTAAACGTCTGTTAAACGTTCACAAATTCTAAAAATTTAAATTTATTTATTTTATTGACAAATAATTCAAAAGTATAAATTCAAATGCGCAGTAGCATTGAGTAAATATAATATTGTACATGAAGAATCATAAGCCGAAATTTACGATCTGCTAAGAACAAGAAAAACAAAATATGTTGTGACATTATTATCAAGTTCCAATTCAATACACGGCAAATTTAGTACACATAAAAATTAAAAAAATTTTAAAAAGAAAAATCACAGACTACCTTTATCTACATCAGACACTCTAGCGGTATAAAAATATAACAATAAAAACTGAAGTATAAGAGATAAAGCATAATTATTGGCTTTACCCGTAACTATAATAGTCATAAGACATTAATAAAAACTGAACAATAAGAGAAAAAGCATAATTATTGGCTTTACCCCTAACTATAATAGTCATAAGGCGTCATATGATGTCAAATGACACTTCGTTAAATGGCCTATATGATTTGATATGATTTAACAAAGTCGTAACCAATCATAACCTTTACTATAATGGTCATACCTCATCATACCAAAACGAAAAAACCAAAATTTAAAAGAAGTGAAATAAAAATATATATTATGTAATCAAAAAATATGTAAAACATTGATTTTTTTTAAGAAAATAAAAAGAAAATAAACAAATAAAATAAATAGTTTCATTTATAATGCTAATGCTAGACCGACGAATGTTACGCCGGGAATAGCTAGTAATAATAATAATAATAAAAATATAATAATAATAATAATAATAATAATAATAATAAATAAATAAATAAATAAAGAAAAAAATAAATATATAAATAAACCAATAAAAAAATAAATAAAAAAAAATAAATAATAATAATAATAAAAATAAATTATTACTACATTTAAACAATACTTAAAAACCAAACCTGTGTGTGATTACAGGAATCAATATTTCTGCTTCGCTATGTGTTTATTTTATCCCACTAAATCGTAGGGTTTCAGCCTTTTCAGCCTTCTTATATCTTATATTCTATTTAATATCTCAATCGCCTTTGAATTGATGTGTTGAACAAATCTGCGTTCGTGCTTCAGAGCATGGTTGCTAATGACTTCATTGATAGTTTTTACCTTGAGATCTCTGTGGATATCATCATTTGAATCATACCGGTATGCGTTTGTTATAGTTCTAAGGAATTTATTTTGACAACGTTGTATAATTAATAAATTAGGTTTCTTAGTTTAACCCCAAAGCTGGCTGCCATAGGTCCAAATGAGCTTAATTATACTATTATATATTTGAAGCTTGGAGGATAATAATAATGAATTTATTTGTACATTCACCTACATGAGACGGTATGTCTTTACAATTGATTGTATATAAAAGTATGAATTGAAAATATAACAAAATATAACTAAAAATGAACAAATAAATAAAACTAAAAAAAATGTCAATAAATACAGACTACAGAAATATTGATGATTCGGTAAAAACTTACTAAGAATAATAACTCAATAAAATATTAATCTAATTAATTCAAGATAAATAAAGAAAAGAATAAAAGAAAAAAAATACACAAATATCAGCTATAATTTGCAACCTAACCTATTACCTATCCTACAGTTGTTAAGTTAATATTAAGCTCAGTCATTTATTCTTATAAAATGTCTCTGTTCTTTCTAAATTACAATTATAGAAATATTGGGTAAGGATATAATAATTGTGTTATAATATTATTTTTCTTCTATTTACATTAATTTTGTTTTTTGTTTTTTTATTTCTAATTTTAATATTCTGTAGAAGTTTAAAAATGAAATTGAATTTTAATAAAAAAAAAAAATTTATTCTTTGTTGTATTAATTGAAATTTTTTTTTTTTGTTTTGCTTAATATCTTTTTTTTCAATTTTATATTTAATTCAAATATTTATTATTTATAAAAATTTTCTTTAAAGCAAGGAAACATTACCTCTTTTGGATAATTCAACGAAAAATATATTGTCTCTCATTTTCTACTTTAAAAGTTAAATTAAAATTTAATTTTAATTAAAAACATTTTTTTTTCTGTAAACAATATTGGTGTAAAATTATTAAAAATAGATAATTAATTAAGACATAATTTTGAAGCTACTCTATGTACTCTATGTAGTAATAAGGAACCGCTTCATAGATCTAGAGCATAGATGAAACTTAATAATTTATATATAAAATTTATGTTTAATCTGTGGAGTAGAAATAAACAGCATTCATGCAAAAAATCATCATTACCATCATTATTGTTTTCATTAGAACTATTTTCATTGCATTAGATTTTTACTAAATTTGCTTATCATACAGAACCAAATATTTCATCTACGACTTTTTCTTGTGTTTTGTATTCGATTGAGGAAGGAGGAGAGAAATTTAGTTATTTTGTTAGTAAAAAAAATGGCATAAAAACAAAAATATAAGTTCTATGGAAATGAAAAAAGCATTCCAGTACGATGGTGTGTGGATGGTATGTGGTTACACACGATGTGTATCATTGGTATGTAAGTGATGGTATCTAGTTGAATGTTATATATAGTACTGAAGCAATTCGGACTATTCTTATAATCAGTACTGGTTTAGTATTCTGCAGTTGCCTAATCGCTTAGTCGCATAAAACTAATAAAATATAGCTTATAAATTCATAGCTTAATGTTTTGTATTAATTAGTTAATCAAAAGGCGTTAAAAAATCCAGGTTACAAAATCCGGACAAAGTAATCAAGAAATTAAAAATCCAGAAATCACAATTGAAAAAAGTCTAGAAAAGTGCAAGAAATAACTAGAAAGTAAGATTATATAAAAAAAAAAATATTTTTATATTCAGGTCTATTTGTCCAAAACCTCCTTCTCCATTTATTGGATCTTTATTCTGGCCGACTTCAAGTAGATACAGGCACTGAGATTTTATAAAATAAATTGCCATTACAATGAGACTTACCGTTATTTAAAATTGTAACTGAAATTCTCAGACGTAAATTTAACCCCTTAATTGAGGACTGTTTTCTCAAAATCTCAATTATGTTGGAAAAATCGAAAAATGCGATATACATATCAAAATGTTCGTATTTTGAAGCCCTATCGATTGAGCTTGAAAAAACTTAACAAAACTCAACATATTTAAAGTATTATGCTTAGAAAATTTTAAAAAAATTTCAAAAACTCAACAAATGCTAGTTTTATTGAGTTTCCCATACAAAAAAGTTTAACACTTCTTTTTCTTGCGCAATTATTATATTCTAATATTTTTAAAAATAATATAAAAATGTTGTAATTTATGTTATGTTGCTTTTTAAGACGAAAAACCCTAACAATAAACCAACATACACCCCAACAAAACTTCATGCAGTTAAAATAGGTTATTTTATAACCATATACAACATACAATACTTTAGTTCGAGTTTGTGCCAAATATTTTTCGAATATAACTGGAGCTTCAGTCAATCGCTTAGCGCTTATAGCAAGGTATGATTTGGCCACAAGCTTGTGTTACATTTACTTCAGAAGATTGTCACTTCGTAAAAGCACATTCCTATTTTTACATAGAAAAAGGATAAACAAAAAAGAAATTTGTTTTTAATAAATGCTTATATCTCCTGAACCATTTGACGTATATAAAAAGTATTATGTATGAGTTATAGAAAAAAGAGACCTCTCCAACAGTATATAAATATTATCGTAAAATAAAGATTGTTTTTCTCCAAAATTTTCTACTTTGAACTAAAATATATCTATAACGCAGCACCAATCATCACCAAATAAACGTTAAAATATGCTCCAAACCGTTATCTTTCTAGAATATATAACTGAATATATTTATAGATATATATATATATATATATATATATATATGTAACAGGTCAACATATATTACGGTTTTTATACAAAAACATAAAAACAACCAGGATACTCTCAAATGTCCTTTTCGTCCTTAAAAGATAAGAAACGCTACTAAAGATATATATTTTTTGAAAGCTATACTTTGGATATGGTCATTAGGTTCTACGCCGATACAACATCTCCCTCAAAATCCCCAAAATAAATGTTTTCTTATTATTAGGCCTTAAGTTGTAAAATTAAATAAAGTTTTGTTTTGAAAAAAAAATCACCGATTTTTAAACAATAACAATAAAACCTCTCTCCTGCGAAAAATTAAAATATTACTTGTTTAATTTTGAAATAACGGTCCTCAATTCTGCAATGCAACAATAGACATATATAATACAATGCAATGCAACAATAGACACATAGGTAATCGAAACTCAGTTAAAATATTTGTACTTACAATAAAATTTTAAATTTAAAAAATTAAAATTTAAAAAATTTGCAAAAATTATTTAGTTAGAAATTCAAAATGCGATGCATTTAAAATGTGGTATTTTAGAAAACAATTTTTTGTAAAAACAAAAATAATATTTTCTAGCTATTAATTTAGCAAAACACATTATTCAAATACACACACAATAAAAAAAAAACAATGTACCTAAGGACTTTAAAAAATTTCTAAGGATTTTTTTTCATTCCATTTTTTATGCAATACCAAAAACTATATAGGTTCCATGAAAAAATATCTGGTACGTATCTACCGAAAATATTATTTGCTTACAATTAAAGTTATTTGAAAATTTATATTCTCTTTTTATATACCAGAATACCTATCTACTCGTATCTCTAAAAATATTAGTAATTTAAACTATATTGCTATTAAAAGTTCCTTCTTTATTTAGTTAGGTCCTTTTGTACATTGGTATTAAAATACTCTATAAATTCGTTAAAGTTTTTGTACGTCATGACACCATTTTGCTAAACTAAATGTATTTTTGGTATTCTCTTTGAGCCTGTGCAGATATTTTTTGTTAACATAATATTAGATAGTATTGTTATGTAAAAAAATACAGTTGTTGCTGAAAGTATTCGTACAGATAAAAATTTAATCAAATATTAAATCAATATAAATAATATCATATACCTCTGTTTTAGTTCTTTTATAGAAATTATAACTTGAATTTGGCAGTTATGTCATATAGCAACTAAGAAAAAAGTAATGGCTTTTAAAGCAATAGCTAATGTTTGTGACAAGGATAAAAAGTATTTTTCATTAATTTCATTAGAAATTGTTTGGTTAAGCAGTAATCACTAAAATTTGCTAATCATTAACATAAAAATGGCACTATGCTATTAAGCAGGAGAAGTTACACTAAAGTCGATGTAATTATCAATATTCTAATCAATAATAATCAATATTCTAACAAGCAAATTTGACATACAATAATATTGTATGAATACCAAAATTCTGAGAAAGCTAAGGTATTCATATGAATTCGGCAATGCCATTTTGTAAAAACAAATATAAGAAGCAAAAGAATAAGAACTAAAAAATAAAGTTATAAATCGAATTATAAGACTGTGTCAATTTGGTTGACATTAGCCAATAAAAATATTATTTGGAATCTATCAAACTATACGAAATATTAAAATCTAAACCAAAATGCAAAGCTATTCGCACTAAGATACAATGAAAAACAAATTAAATTTTATGTGGAGTTTAAAAAATGTTCGTTTTCTTGCACAATAAGACCCCCAACAAAAATCACTGATCAAGTGAAAAACATGCACGTAATGTTTTGTTATATAAATAAAAATCGCGAAAATAGTTTACGCTGTCATGGAAATTTGTCTTTTTAAATATCACAACATGGAATCATAACTTAAATAGATATTTACACGCAATCAAAATAAATATTTGTCACATTTCCAGTTATTAATCATTATATTTAATCTATAAATTATAACCGATTTTTAATATTATTCTGTGAAATGATAGATATTTAAAAGGAGACAGCGATTTTTATTAGAACAAGCAATTTAAAATTTCACACCATGTGTAACTATACAAATACTAAATACATCTATCAAATTCACCAAAGTGCAGAGTTCAGCAAATATATTAACCAACAGAAAAGATTCTCTTCTTTTCCAAAATTAAATTTAAATTAGGTTTTTTTCAAGTAAATTATTACGTATGCGGTTGTTGTTTAAGATAAATCAACAAAATTCTATAACAAATTTACTAGACTTTTGAAGCAAGTGGTGTGTTAAAATAAATCAATTAGTCATAATTAATAAAGTCCAGCGCTAGAAATAACTCAATTAAAAGTGAGTTCAGGCGCATAAAGGTTAACGTATTAAGCGCAACAGTAAATTTCCTTCATCACACAATTGACTTTGTTTGAGTCGACTAATTTTGCATTGTATGTATAATGCAATGTGCTTGGTTAAATCTAGCTATACTTGTTAAATTGTAAAAGTTTGTGTTAATTCAAAAAATATGGGACAAATACAATTAAGTTCAAAACTTGCGCGATTAGGATTTACAAAAATATAAAATATACAGTGATATTTTCTATTCAATATTAATTATTGCCATAATATTATTAAAATTATATAATTAAATTGTTTCTTAAATTGATAGTTCTATTTCTGCTATTTCTTTTAGAATAAGTCGAATTTTATATTTACTTGTAATTTTTTTTTTCATAACACATTGTAGAGTTACTCTAAGTAGTTTAAAACAGGGTTTAAAAAACTACAGCAGAAATAGTAAAAGCACTTAAATTATTGCTGTTGCTGACTATCACAGCATTTCAAATTAAAAAAAAAAACTATTACTGCGCTTTGCTGTTACAACTTAACCGAAGTAAAGTAATAGTTTTATGCTTTTTACACATACAAATACTACGCATGTGCTTGTGCTTTTCAAAACATAATAGCAATAGTAGAATTTTGCTGAATGCTTTTTAATATTTTAAGTCAAAGTAAAAAAAAAGCTATTTGCTGTGCTGATTTTGCTGTGCAGACTTAGCTGTGCATTTAGAAAGAAATTTTATTTCGAAGAAAAAAGTGAAGTAAATGAAAAAAATATGTCCAAAAGGTTTGTTCAATATGCAAATTAATATTGAATAGAGTAGAGCCAATGTGTGTGTATTCAACGGGACCTTGTCATATGAACTAAATCTTCTAGGTGGTGACTGGTGGATAGAGCCAAGTTCAAGAAATTGAACAGCTTCTAGCAAAAATAGGTTCGGGTACCACCTCACAAAGCTATATTTGTTATTATAAATAATTTTTAAAAAATTTTCAGATTGTTCCGCGGTTCAGAAGTCGGGACCGTAGACCTTGAACAAAAAAATTGTCCAAAAACCAAAATGTCAATAATGTTCATTAAGTATCAAGATAAGTGTAAAAAAAAATATTTTTTTTTTTTTTTTTGTTCAAGGTTCTTTGGTTCCGACTTCCGGACTGTCGGACCAATCTGAAATTTTTTAAAAATTATTTATAATAATTATTAATAACCTTTTCTCAGAAAAATAAAACTTAAACTGGTGAAATAGAGTTTCGGCCCCAATTCCTAGGACCTCGGACCTATTGTCTTCATCACATTTAAGGGTCATTGTACTGATGACAAAAAAAAATTAAAAAAAAAAAAAAAAATTTAAGGTCTTCGGTCCTGACTCTTGGGACCGCTTGTTTGCATCATGCCTAGGAGCGATTTCACTGAAGACAAGTTGAAAAAAAAAATAAAAAAAATTTTCGAGGGCTTTGTGAGGTGGGACCCTGACCTATTTTTGCTAGAGGCTGCTCAATTTCTTGAACTTGGGTCTTTCCACCAGTCACCACCTCGAAGATTTTTTTACTTTTTTCATGTCCACTTATAAATTTAAAATAAAATACTTACCATTTTTTTTGTAAATCCATTTTTTAAATTTTAAACAACAAAAGTTTTCAAACAAACATACAAGGAACAAAAAATCACAGTAACTCTAAGTAAAACAAAAATGTATTGTAAAGTGCTGTAAATGCTGAATAGTAATTCAAAGCAACAGCAAATGCTGTTTAGCTGTATTCAACTCATTTTGCTGTAGCTATTTAAAAAAATAATGAAAAAGCTTTTTTTGCATATTACTTTTTGAAATAAAAATGCGCAGCAAAGCGGAAGCAAAACAACTACAAAAAAAATGCTTTTGCTATGCCTTTGCTGAATTGATGTTAGAAAGCAATAGCAAAAAAATAGTAAAAGCTTGAAATAACTGCGAAGTTTTTTAAACCCTGGTTTAAAACACTATTGAGCAAGTCTTCATTGGGACAATTGACAACAATCCATACATATAAATTTTAATTTTACAAAAACATATTTGTAATAATATGATCCACATTTAAATTTGTGGAAAGAAATGAAGTCAAACACAACTAATTGTTACACATTGAATAATAATTTGTATGATAATATTATTATTTTTTATATAAAAGATTATTGAAAATTATTGTAAAAACATTAGAATTTCTTTATGTATACAAATATTTGTAATTATATATTTCATAATTATTAATAAATAGGCTCTAGGGCTTGTAGAATGTATATTGTGTTCTTGTACTATACTGTCATACTGTAATATCGTAATATATTATTATAACGTACTATCGTCATATTATACTATTATAACGTTCTATCGTTCCGAAATATCGTTGCATACTGTAGTACTGTGCTATAATACCGTTCTATTGTACTATTTTTATGCACTATCGTACTTCACTGTCCTTAGTTACAATTATACTGTACTGTACTATAATAATGTAATATATTACTCTAATATCATATTAAAAGTATTATATTTTTTCTTTGTAAGTATCATTACGATCAAATTAATACACTAGCAACTTACACGCAGCTTTACTATCTTTTAATATATTATGTAGATACATTTTCAATACTAGTACTGTTGAATTATTTATTGTATTATTTAACTCAAAATTATCGAATTTTGGAAATTTTAAATTTGTTATTTTGAGAATTTTGACATTAATTCACGTTGTGTTGAAATATATTTTATTTTGAGAATTTATGTCGGCTTCAACGGCCTCCTAAAATACTTTTAACTAACAAAAGACAATTTTAATATACATTTTTTCAAATTTGTCGATAAAAATATTTTATTATGACCTTCTTTTAAAATTTTTTGAAATAAATAATAATGAAATTTTCATGAAAAGTCGAATTAAACTTTTTTTTTTTTGCTAGAATTCTTAAAATTCAAATTGTCAAAATATGTAATCAATTTTTAAATTTTCTGTCGATTGTATGTTTTTTTTTAACTTCTTCAATATTCTTATATTTAGATGTGTAGTTACATAGCATAATTTTCTAAAACTATGAGAAATCATTTTTTTTCTAACTTGAAAAATTAACAAAATAATTTACTCAGTTGCTTACAAACCCAAATTTTTTTGTGTAAGACAATCTTAATACCAATTAGGACATTATATCACAATGAACTATGCAAGACTACGATTGTTACTAGCACAAAACAGAAACAATTGAAGGCTTACAGTCATAATTATTGAGATATATGGTAAACACTCCCTTATGGATCAAGAATAATAGAAAAGTGAACAACTTTCAAATACGATCTGTCTCGAAATGATCCTACTTTAAAACACAAAATCCAAAAATATGAGGGCAATTATAAGAATATTCATTTTAATATAATATTAATTTTTTAACAATGAATTAAAATAATTATTTTGAATTATTTTTTAAACCAATTCGTTAAAATAATGTGTTAGTTATATTGAAAAATGATGCATTAAATATAATGTATTACCAAAAACAATTCAAATTATTTGAATTACCTTTGAATTATTAGAAGTACCACTAAAAAATAATTCAAAAAGAATTCTAGTAATTCAATGAATTACATTTTGAATTCAGATGTAATTCAAAAGTCATTCAAATAATTTGAGTTAATATTAATAATGTCTTGTATGTAATGCATTATTTTTAAATATAATGAATTATAATAATGCATTAGTTTTAAAAAAAAATTCCAAAAATTAATTTTAATGCATTATATGAAAAAAGAGTGCATTATTTTAAATTCATTACAAATTAATTTTAATATAAACGTAATGCATTAGTTCCCATCTCTGATACATATTATGACGTGTTTTAATTCATTACAATTACAACCATCCACCTAAGATTTAAAATCTTTAATAGCAAAATAAATTGTGTTTACCCGAATAATGCTTTCAAATATTACTAAAATATAAAGTAGCAAACTTATCCAAAAACTATAACTACGTTTCCAGTAACAGCTGATTCAACAATCTTGAGTGTTGTATAATGAACTGTAAGCGGAACGAAAAAAACGCTTGTATTTGAGTGCTTAAATTATGACATCAAAAAGTTAAATAGTAGAAAAATTGAAGGCAATTTCATTTAAGAGGGGATAGAAAATTTATAGCTAGAGTAGAGTACGTAGGTGATAAGTGATAGTGGGGGCTGTCGGCAATACACCAACACACTTACACTAATAATGTCCGTTATGGTATCACGGGAATTTTCCTCGCATAAACCTACTCATTACAGTAGTTTGAACGGTGGAGGTTTTATATTTTATCGCCACCAACGTTCAAGCCAGTGAGTCCGAAAAGAAGTCTTCTAGAACAACTTTTCTTTTGTGATAAAGACCGAGTCAGGTACAATTAAGTTCTTGAGCAATTTCATCTTCTTTTTAATGTCTATAGGTTCTGGAAAAGTCATTTGAAGAGAGTTCAAGGTTCCGAAAAGTTTGGAAATGAGACAATGGCCCACAATGACCCATATCGTCCTAAAAATGCCCTTCTGGTTCGCCAATATGTACGATTTGTTTGGTTATATTACGGTTTGGTCAACTCAACAAACGTACGGTCACAGACGATTACCGGTAGTTTAGTGAATAGAATTGAAACGTGATTGTCTAAGGCATGCTTTACTGCTACCACCACGGGCTGAAATACATTGCACATGCATTGCATCACATTCGGTTTTCTGTGAGTATTTATACACTACGAACAGTCTCTACCTTTAACCATCTCTGGTTTTATGCCGTTATTATAACTTAAAGTAAAGTATAACATAAAACTGTTACGAAAACAGAATTAATGTAAAAATATAAGTAGATACACAATTTTGATATTAACTGTACATTGAATATTAACACCTACTACATCACATAAAAAATTTACATCTAACTATATTACAAAGTTAGTCTATATACAAATATGACTATAAGGTAACAAGGCAAGGCATTCAGGAAGGACGAAAAAAAATGCACAAAAAAATCAAAATCAAAATAAAAGTAAAATAAAAATTCGTGGTACTCCTCCATACCAAAAAACCAAAATAAGAAAAAAAAATAGAAGACCAAACAAAAAGTAAAATAAAAACAAAAAAATTAAAATAAAGTCAAAGAGAAAAGTCAAAACTATCATAGAACCAAAAAGTCACGTTCAATTATGGTTCGTCTTGGTCATTCTTAACTTATCTACATGAAATAAGTTGAAAATAGAGTGAAAATGAATAAGAGAAAAAGAGATATAAAAAAAAAAATAGAAAGAGATAAAATTAATTTTTTTTCTCTATTTAAGTTCAGAAATTTTTCTTTTTATTTTCACAAGTTTGGCAAAAAAAAAGTTGTTTTTCTTATTTTTTGTTCTTGTTTTTTCCTACGTTTTATTTTTATTTCTTATGAAGTGCAGTATACTAGATAGTCACGTTTGGCTAACCAAAAATTAAATTACTTTCAAGATTTTTTATTTTTTCAAGCTTCGTTTTTATTTTAATAGGATGCGACTTTGGAGAAGAGAAATATAATACAAAACAAAAAAAAAAAAACACGAAATTGAACACGGCTCGTTAAAATTTTTTTTTAATATCTATAACTGTACTTATATATAGATTTATTGTTTTATATCCTGTAAAATAGTCTAAGTATTGCGAGATTTTGATTTGGTAGTTTTTATTTTATTTATTTGTTTTTTTTTTTTATTTCAGAGTCTTTTAATAAACTTAAATACGTGTCAGATCTAATTTTAGTGATATTCTTTTAACGAGTAAACGAATAAGATACTAAAAATTAGAAAAAGAAAACAAACGAAAGGAAAATTATGATTTTTTGTTTTTGTTTTTTTTTTTTTTTGCAAAATGCATTATTCGAATAAAATGGGATCCTTGCAAATATTTTACCTTAAAATATTTTTTTATTGCATTTGCTTTGTTCCAGAATTTGAGAGAAAAAAAAACAAAAACGAATTTCCGTTTAGACTAAGAGTATTAAATTTTAGTTAAATTGTGAAATTTCTTAACTTAATTCTGATTCAGTATAAAAGTATCATTATTAAAATTAGAAACAGAATATAGTAATAGAATTTTTAAAATAATTTTTCCAGATTTTTAGTCTTAACATAGCTTTGGAAACATTTTTTTTAAGTTAGCTATATCGCCTATTAAGGTTATTTTTTGAAGCATAAAATTAAAATAGAATATTATTGTGTTACGACTCACAACTCACTGATAAAAATGGATGAAGTACTTTTAACCAATCTTGTAAGTATTTCTATGACAAGCCTGTACTTTATTTACTGTAAGGATTCTATTAGCAATGAAAACTATCGCCTTAGAAGTATAATAAAAAGCCCCTCAGGTTGGTTTAATGACCATTGCAATAAAGCTCTAAAATTCAAAGAAAAAGCTTATAAAAAATATAAAGTTGAGACGAGAAATCTTTAATAGCCCTAACAATAGCAGGTCCTCCTGGAGAATGGCTTAAAATGGTGGGCGAAATTTTTGCAACCTTTCGTTTCCACCTATGATTGATAATAGTACTAGTATATCAGATTTCGTTGGACAAGCTAATTTTTTATAGAAGCTAATCTTCTAAAATCAACTTTCAATCCAACCCATAGTTTTGCTGATGAGAGCGCTCCAGTAGCATCATATGATATTCTTAAAAAGTTAATGCTACAGCTTTCGCAGTCAACTCCAAAACAGCAATGATGGTTGGTGCACTCAATCACGAAAAAATTGTGGACTGGTGTAAAGCAAACATGAACGAGTATAACACAGCAAAAGCTCAAAGCTGTCTTGTTAGTAGCTAACAGCATTCAAACCAACTCTCTGGTTTCAAACTGAAGTTATGCAGCGACTCAAAGACCTCAATATTCTCCCAATTCGAGTGAATCAAAATATGCACTGGAATGAGCAATTCATTACTCCAATATCTGAGAAACACTGTATACATAATTATTTTCATAATTTTATGGTCAACGTTTATAAGCCATCATCAGTTCCGAATATTAATTATATGTGCAATTATTAATTATATTTACAATTTATTATCAATTTGTTGTCTACGAAACCCCAAATACAAAATCCCAAAATTCAAAATCCCAAAATTTCAAAATCTTACTTTAATCCATTTTGTGTTTTCCAATTCATGTATTTTGTTTGAAACCACAGCGGTATACAGTGGCTCTGCATAAAAATGATTTTGATAAATATTGTAGATAAAGTAGATAATTCCTATTTTGTATCAAACAGCGGACATATGCAATCAAATACAAGCAAACGATACTAGATACTATAGACAAAATGATAATACAGGTAAATTCAAAAAAATACAGGCAAACGATACCATGAGCAAATGAAATACAGATATATGACACGCTCCTGTCTTGTAGTGATTGATAGCAAATAGGCTATAGTACCTAGTCATCAATTCGGTTTACATGAAAAGCATGCTGCAATAAACAAGTTCATCGAGATTTATATGCATGCAAGGGTATAACAAGAGCCTTCGAGAATGAAGTACGTCGTCTGAATATTGTTTTGCCCCATACGCCAAATTGTTGTTTCGAGATCGCAACTTAAAGTTTAGCATCCAATTACTAAAAAAATAACCGATCAAATTTTTTGGAATCCTTACAGAATATTACTTGAAATATAAATTTTAGAATTTAGTTATTTTTTGTAACTTTACAGAATATTCCTAGAACAAATTAGGGAAAACAAGTTCCATTTTGCACGTAGAGCAAAGCAATATTAACGAAGTTCATCACGTTTTGCATTATTTTGTGTTACATAGAGCAAACGATTATTGAAAAGAAAGAACAAATAAATTAGAAATTTGTATTAAATTTTATTAATTAATAAAAAAAAACATAACTATTATCTTTGGTGGGACCGGGCCCTCCAAATTTTTACAAAAGATGTTATCATCATAGACCAAGATGTGTACCAAATTTGAATCAAATTAGCTCTGAGATATGAATTTTGGTAGAAAGAAGACCTTTGGCGGGACCCAGGCCCTATAAATTTTTACAAAAAATTGGGGTCATCAGAGACGATGTGCACCAAATTTAAATAAAATTAACCCAGTAATTTCTGAAATATGAATTTTGGTCCAAATAAGAGCTTTGGTTGGGACCAGACCTTCCAAGTTTTTACAAAAAGTGTTGTCATCAGAGACCAATATGTGTACCAAATTTAAATCAAATAAGCGTAATAGTTTTAGAGATATAAATTTAGGTCTAAATAAGGGCTTCAGCGCAGACCAGGTCCCCAAATTTTGATAAAGTGTTTTCACCGGGATCGAAGCCATTCTTAAAACTTCAAGTATCTAGCTAATCGGGAAGTTGGTCTAAAATCGATTGCAAAATTTGTATCGGACAAATAAACAAAGAAACTACCAAAGACAAGTGTTAAAAACGTATTAAATAAAAAAACGCGAAATTTTGAAATAAAATTTCAAGCAATGATCAAAAACCAAAATAACAAAACGAATTTATGAATCTCATTAAAAATTCAATTTAAACTTACCTTATAATACTACCCAACAAACTTGGTGGCGGTGACGACATGACACTTTCAAAGTTCACAAGCTGATCTGAAACTGATCATTTAATCACAAATTTCTCTAAACAAACACAAATAAAATTGTATATCCATCCATAGAGCATACATTATTTATGTGGGTTCATATTTTCGTTGTATATGTACACGTTGTATATGCTCTAAGTCCTAACCAAAATTTTGTGGTATAGAGCAAAACAATATTTAAGAAACAAAATTTTAAAACTACGTAAGGCCAAAATTTGTCGTATAGGGCAAAACAATACTTACATTTTGATAAAAAATTGGATATGGAGCAAAAATCTATCTGGATATCTCTAAAAGTACTACAGGGATAAGTGCAATGGACGCAGCACCCTTTAAAACCCCAGAAACAACTCCTAACTCGAAATCGACGATTTGGGGTATGGAGCAAACCAATATTCAGACGAGTAGTATTTTTTGACATTTCCCAGGCGGATGATATAGTGTGACATCCTTATTTAACCTCAAGAAAATGTTACTATATACTTAACTCTAAAATTGTACTGCTAATTGAGTGAAAACGGTTAACAGTTATATATGAAAACAAAAAAAATATCGATTTAGAAGGAAAGTAAAAGAAAAATATGGCAACTTAAGTCACTATCTTTTTAATATGTATACAACAGATCTCTCCCGTATAATTTGTATGAAAGAAAAACCAATTTAGGTAAGGCGACTTTGTAGACTCTTTGGATGGTGTGGCACTTATAAAAATAAATGCCTAAATTAATTTGTAAAAAACCCAATTTGGTTTTAACAATTACTTGACTCGTGATTGGAATTGAAATTTTGTGGTATCACAAATGGACATTCTTGACCTAAGTGTCCACTTCTCCTACCTACCCACATATACTTATTTAAAACTATACCTATGTATGTTGTTAATAATAAACAGAAAATAAAAAAATTAAAATGAAAAAAACTAATGAATTCATTTCACAATTTCATATTTTCTAATAAATCACAAATTGTAAAAAACAAAAAAACAATAAAAATATAAAAAAAAAATCATCATATTGTCAAAAAATATATTTTAATAACAATAATAATTATAAAGTTTAATAACTTTCATATTTAATAATAATAATATAATAATATCTATACTTATAAAAGGGAAAGTTTGTTTGTTTGTTTGTTTGTTTGTTTGTTTGTTTGTTTATTTGTTTGTTTGTTTGTTTGTTCGCTATACACGCCCACAGTTTTAAAGACAGAGTTCTGAAATTTTGCACAGTTATTCATGGTACCATTATGCAAATAACGCGGTACTTTACAAAGCCATCAGATGACAGGTTCGGGTTGCTGCCGTACAACTCTTACCAAGACTCAGGAATATTTTTAAAAAACCATGTGTGTGACATATATGAAAATTTACATTTAGATTCTCTTTCACAAATAAAGAAATTCGACTGTTACCGATTTCGAAAATTTGAACTGGTTCGGGTTGCTGCCGTACAACTCCCAGCACGTATGTCCCGGGACTATTTCAAAAACCAATTGTGTTACAGGCATGAAAACTTACACTTAGATACTCTTTCACAAATAAAGAAATTCGACTGTTACCGATTTCAAAAATTTGGACTGGTTCGGGTTGCTGCCGTACAACTCCTAGCACGTACGTCGCAGGACTATTTCAAAAACCAATTGTGTTATACGCATAAAAACTTGCACTTAGATACTCTTTCATAAATACAGAAATTCGACTGTTACCGATTTCAAAAATTTGGGCTGGTTCGGGTTGCTGCCGTACAACTCCCAGCACGTATGTCCCGGGACTATTTAAAAAACCAATTGTTTTACAGGCATGAAAACTTACACTTAGATACTCTTTCACAAATAAAGAAATTCGACTGTTACCGATTTCAAAAATTTGGACTGGTTCGGGTTGCTGCCGTACAACTCCTAGCACGTACGTCGCAGGACTATTTCAAAAACCAATTGTGTTATAAGCATAAAAACTTGCACTTAGATACTCTTTCACAAATAAAGAAATTCGACTGTTACCGATTTCAAAAATTTGGACTGGTTCGGGTTGCTGCCGTACAACTCCTAGCACGTACGTCGCAGGACTATTTCAAAAACCAATTGTGTTATACGCATAAAAACTTGCACTTAGATACTCTTTCACAAATACAGAAATTCGACTGTTACCGATTTCAAAAATTTGGACTGGTTCGGGTTGCTGCCGTACAACTCCTAGCACGTACGTCGCAGGACTATTTCAAAAACCAATTGTGTTATACGCATAAAAACTTGCACTTAGATACTCTTTCACAAATACAGAAATTCGACTGTTACCGATTTCAAAAACTTGGACTGGTTCGGGTTGCTGCCGTACAACTCCTAGCACGTACGTTTCAGGAATATTTCAAAAACCAATTGTGTTACAGCCATAAAAACTTACATTTAGATACTCTTTCACAAATAAAGGAATTCGAATGTTACCGATTTCGAAAATTTGGACTGGTTCGAGTTGTTACCGTACAACTCACAACACGTACGTCTCAGGAATATTTCAAAAACCAATTGTGCTACAGGCCTGAAAACTTTTACTTAGATACTCTTTCACAAATAAAGAAATTCGACTGTTACCGATTTCAAAAATTTGGACTGGTTCGAGTTGTTACCGTACAACTCCCAGCACGTACGTCTCAGAAATGTTTCAAAAAAAAAATTGTGTTACAGACTTGAAAATTTATTCATAGGTATTCTATGAAAAATAAAAAAACATGTATTGTCCTAAAAAAGTATTTTCGAATTTAGGAATCAGTATAAAATTTTTACATGACTATGCGAAGTGGCTATGTAAATTAGCCCCAAAAATGTGACGATTCGTTTTGTTAATCAGAAAATACTGCAGAGTGTTCCAGGGGGTCCATGTGTACAAATCGATAGATACAGTTATCGATGAAAATGAAGTTTTTCCTCCTCATCAATTGGAATTAAAAGTAGTAGCTTCAATAGTGCTTCTACGAAACTTGAAGAACCCAAAACTACGGTACTAGATTAATAATAGGAACTTGGCATCCTCATTTCATTTAAGTACAAATTCCAATTGATTGTGGAAAAAACGAACATATCTTTATTTCAAGAATACCTCAACAGCAAGGAGCGTATTTGCTTATACTTCATCAGAAAAGATCACCAAAATATTGTTTACAAAGAAATAATTTTAATATAAGTATAGCTTAAGTTGGAGTATTGTTGATATTTTTTTATCGTAGTGAAAAAAAATATTAGAATATTTTTGATAAACCAATTTTTTTCAATTCGATTCATAAATCAAACTTCATTGAAATAAATTCGATTCATTTTGTGGTCGACCCGGACAACGTCGGGTAACTTTGCTAGTAAAATATATAATATCAAATAATAAAATTTAGAATAATTTTTAGAATTAGATATTGAGATTTTTTGATTTTATATTTGTATAGATTTAAACCATTTATATAAAATTGATTGTAAAAACCGATTGAAAAAAGCTAAAAATGTGATTCGATTTTGTTTTTATGTTTTTTTTTATTTATTTTTTTTGTTTTGTTATTATCCGTTTATGGTACGAAAATTTATTGCACAATCATGTAATTAAATGTTCTGTTGATTATGAGGATGGCTAAACATGGATAAGTAATAACTATGATAACAATTTTCTATCTCGAATTCATTTTGTTTGTTAATTATTAATCTCGGTATATGTTATTAAATTGGAAAATTAATATTTTATATATTTTTGGGGCAATCCACTATAATATATAATATTTTTAAAATGGCTTTAACATTCTAATTTTGGTTTTCTCTTTCGCTAGAACACTATTCTTAGATTCTTTAATTCTGTATTAATATAAAAAATCAATAACATTAGTTATACAATATTAGTCTTAAATTTCAGATTTAAATAGTACTTCGTAGTTTCCAGTTTTATGTATTATAATCATGACTAGGGGCCCCTGTTGTGTAATTATATTTCAAGTTGAAGTCAAATTTAAAGTTTTAAAAGAAAACAGTAATTTACGTACTGACTTAGACTTCGCACGATATAGCAGAAACCACTCGTGTTTAATAAAAAGTTTTGTGGTTAGTAAGTTTTATTTAGGACACATAAATACACGTCCCTCATATACTGCTTCGTTTCCGATATATTCCCTATAGTAAGAAGCATTTAGTGAAAAAATTACTAAAAATAAAAAGTTTCATTACAGTCATTAAAGAGGTATGTATACCTACATAATACATACTTTTAATAAAAACTATATTATTACTACAAATAACCAAAATTTAGAAACAGTTACTTAAAAAGATAAAAATGAAGAATTCAAGTGATTTGTTTTTTTGTTGTTTTTTATTTTTTATTTAGATGAATTTGTTTTTTTGTTTTTTTTTGGCATATGTACATAGATTCATTTGCAAGTATATAATGTAAATTATAATAACTGATTTGTTTACTTTTGTTTATTATTTTCATAATATCTCACCTATGCATAATGTATTTGCTGAATAATAAAATCATATGAGTACAAAATTTTCAACTGTGTGCGCATTTTTGTTTTATATACAATATTATATATTATATATATTAGAAATTCATTAAGGAGTAGGAGAATCGAAATAAAATAAAAAGGTTTCTACTGCGCTGGACCTTAAATGCTTGTCAATTATAATTATAGATTTACATTTCTATTTTTTTTATTCCATTTAATACTGTTAGTTTTGATGCTTGGAGCAACTGGATCAAAGGTCTATTAGAGATGAAAGCATCCTACACTTTTTGTGCAATATATTATCCTCCAGTATAGAGTCAGCAGAACTCCATTCTATTAGGAAATTAAATAAAATGTTAGTAGAGTAAATGAAACGTATACTGTTAGTAAATTACAAAACAGATTTCAACTAGGAGGCAAACGATTTCAACCGGTAGACCAACAAGAGTAACCCTCACATAGGTTAAATAAAGGTGTTGTCTGAGGTTGGGGAGTGGTTCGAAAATTGTTAAGACCAACGTTTGATGAAACCTACAGAATAATTCGATTTACTTATAATCTTATCATAGTGTAGCGTGAAATTAAATCTGGGATCAAGTATCACCTTTTGAGCTGTAATTAAATACCATCATTTAATTGATAGTTTACTAACTATGCCAGTTCAGGGAATAACTTGGCATTCAGAAGTGTTCATATTCAAGACCGTTAATCGGAAAGTAGGAAGCAAAATGGTTTTACAATTCTGTAAATTCAGGCAAACTGATAAGAAGAATGAAGAATTATAAAGTTGAGTCGTTTCTGAGTGAGTCGAGTTTTACAATTGAGTATATTATGATCCAATATTACATTTGACGCATCAATTGTTGAACAGTATGAAACTAAGTTGACTTTTATCATTACTTTGAAGAACCCCAGATATCGCAGAGCATTAAGCTGAAATAGTACTTCTGAACAGTACTTGTATTTAGGAGAATAAAGGTAAGACTTAAATTAAGGATGGTTCTAACGTGAAAAATTTATAATTTCGTATTTTCATAGCTCTACGCAATTAGGCATTCTGTCACATGCTTCACTTATATCAATCAAAATGGTTGACCTGTCACCATTTTCCGTTTGGTGTACAGTTACTGCAGAGACAAACTGACCAAAATTATTAATATTATTTGAATTCAAAATTATATAATAAATCTGTAAATATTTTAGTAGTACTGGTCAAAAGCTATTTCGATCTAAATTAAAAAAAAGTTAAAAATTTATGAAGTCAGTTAAAATATTGAATGTCCTTACATAAATAAAGTTATTAGATTGACTATAATTAAAATTCAATTGTAATGAATTTAATACACAAATCCAAGATTTATTGATCAATATTATGACAGTACTGTAAAAAGTATACTTGAATTAAGGTTTTTAAGTTTTAATTTGTATCATGGTATTCTAACACTGCCACCCTCACATTTTTCATACAATATTTGTATGAAAAATAAATGATAACAAAAACAAAACCGTTATATATGCTGATTATTCGTCAAAACTGCAAAACTGATTCGTCAAGCAATCTGGGAAAGCCTATAGTCTTTTACAGAAAGTTATTTCGGGTTCAACACATCAATATACATAATATATATATGTGTGTATATATATATATATATAACTCAACCACAGATATTTGAGAATTTAACGAAACAAAATGATTTTGATTTGGGGATTTTGTCCTGATGACCCTTGATAGTTATTCATAATATACATATACATATTCTAGCTACTCTGATTTTATATGACAAGCTATAAAATTATTTTTAATTTAAAGTTTGACTTACACGTCCTTATAAAAACAATATTTACAACGCAATTTATTTTTGAAAAATTATAAATTTGTAAAAAATCTAGTTTTTCCAAACAACTTTTAAAAACAAAGAAAAGCGTAAGGTTTCAATACAAACTTTTAATTGTAATATGAGCTATGACACACTTTATTGGTCATAACTTGCTAAATCAATTGTATATCACTTTATGGGTAATAACGTCCTAAAGAGCTGTGACTGTCTTTATAGGTCATTCTTAACTCTCTCATAACTCTATATTTTTAGAAAATGTGTGTCTCTTCGTATAATTATATTAATATGAATCAAAAGTCCGTTAAGGAGGAGTTCACTTTGTGGATAATAGCTCCCAAAAGGAATTTTGAGTCAGGGAGTTATGACATATCATCAATAATCCACATACGAATTTTCACATCATATTTATTAAATTACCACCTTTAACTTTTGTTATCATATTTTGTCAACGAGCTAATTCTTTAATTACAATTGTGAACAAACTCCACTAAGACAAATTGGATCTGGTGTTCATCAGGAAAGTGTCTTAGGACCCTTGTTGTAAGTTATTTTTGCATTAGACCTTCCAATATCATCGAGCGTTCTTACGGCTACTTTTGGTGATGATACAGCTGTACTGAGTTCGCATTCCGATACACTTTTTTCTACCGAAAATTTCAAAATAACCTACTAAACCTACAAAATTGACTAAGTGACTTGAAGAATCAAAACCAATGAATCCAAATCACTCCATATTACTCTTACCAACCGTAAAGAATATTGTCCTCCCATTGTATTCAACAACAGAGAATTGGTGGAGAGTGAGTCGGTAAAGTAGTTGGATAGACAAATTCATTTGTGACAAATAATTAACAATGAAGAATAAATCGAGCATAGACTGAAACGTTTCAGACAACTAATTCCTTAGAAACATGTATATTTCTCCCAAATATTGTACTCAATACAAAGATACAAAAACAAAAAAAAAACAAAAGTTGACTTAACCATCTACAAACTACACCGTGTATTAGTTCAAATAATAAATTAACATGATATAATTCCAAGTGGCTATTCCAAAGAAGCTATTGAAAATATAAGTATAACACTAGGTTGTGTCTTTTTGATCCCAAAACACAGTTAATTGCTGTAATTTTAAATTTTCTCATAAATTGAACAGACAATCAACAAGAGATATAACCTAGACCTAGTGTGAAAAACAAATCAAACAATTCTAGATCACTCATTATAAAACATAATTTTAGATTGTTTCAACCATATTGAAAATTAAAATTTACCTATTCGGAAATTTAAAATATTATATCGTGCTTAAATTAAAATAAATTTACCAAAAGAGCAGAAATAAAAACAAAAAAAGAAAAATTTATTGTTGCTTTTTCGGAAATTTTTGTATAATTTTTCTTTTATTATAGTTTAACAAAATAATGGCAAAACCTTCCAAACAAATAATAATAATAATAGATCTACATACACAATAAAATAATAAAAAAATTGACGAAAGTAAAAATATATTTCGAACATTTTTCGGAAAACAATGCAACAAAAAGCAGTACAATTGAATGCAAAAAAACAAAAAAAAAAACAAAAAAAAACACAAAAGATCGGAAAAAAATTCAACAATTTACAATGCAGGCAGGATACTGTTCATAAAAGGACAAAAATTCAAAATTAAATCAAAAAAATAAAAACAAATAAAAAAACGAAAAACAGAAATTACATCGTGATTTGCATAGCTAATTTAGAAAATTTTCAATTGAAAAACGAATTCAAACGAAAATTTGAAATTTGCTACTCTATACGAAAACCATGTATGCATGTACATACATTATGTATATGCAAATGTAAGTACATAATATATTAAATTCGGAAAATTAATTTTCCTTTAATAAAATTGAACTGAACAAATATATTATTCTTCACATAATATAATATATACATATAGTTTATTTTTATATGTGTGTGTAAATATACATGATAATTATATCGATTCAAAATTAATTTGTATTCGAAGCGTTTTTTCAGGAAAAATTTTCTTTTTATTTTTTTTTTTTGTATTTTTCTTTTATTAATTTTCTTTTTGTTTATAATTTTATATAGAGTACATATACATTATACAGAAAATCTATTCAAATAATATTCACTTTTAATTACTTTTATATTGTCGAAAAAAAAAACTATCATTATTATCAATATATCATGATCAACATCACCAATATCATCATCATTATCATTGATTTGGTATCATATGGTATATTGTACAAATCAATTTATTGTCTACTGCTACTACTAAATTTAAACAATGAAATATTAAATGTACGTACAGTGTAGATGAGTGTCCTTTAAATTGGTATAAAGCTAAATTGAATTTCCTATTGATTTTATTCTATTATAGAATAAGGATAATTAAAGAATATAAATTTGGTTTTTTTTGCTTTATTTATAGATGAAAATGTATTTTAGTGTGTTTAATGTTTTTAAGGAATTATAAGAATTGCTGAAACCACATGAAAAGGACTACTAACACTGATCTGTTGTGAAAGAAAATAGTTTTTCGGAAATATATTTTTGTTGCACCAAAAATACATAGATATTATGGTGAGTAAAATAAATTTATTAATAATTGCATTTTTTCATGTAAATTTTCATTTAAATATAAGTATATGATATTTTATTTTATTAATATGTATATAAATAAATTTATTTATTTATTTATTATTGTATATATATAAATGTATTGGCTGGACAAATATATTATGTAATATATTTCTAATATTATCCGTACACTGGCAAAGTAGTTATTTTGAAAAAAAAAAGAATTTGTATTAACACCATTTTGTGGTATATTTTATGTTTCACCATGTTTACAGGGGCTATTCAAACAAATATTTATTTACAGCTCTGGAAAAATCTGTTATTTTACTTTGCAAACAATTAAAAATAATTTATCCTACTTATGAAATAAAACTTGAGATTTTGGTACAATGGGGATGTTTTGTTTTAGAAATTAGGTTTGTACCCCTTGCTATACTTATGTGTACATTATTAGTGCCTATTATTGAAAACGGCGTTTCAGTCGCGACTCGTATTGAGTAAAACCGTGTTCGATTCGATCGAATGATTATTTGGTATTTTTGAAAACGTCGGTTGGTCAAGTAATCGGTAAAATTTATCTGTCAGCGGTAAATATTTTTTTGTTGTATTGTTATACGCAATAAATATTTAGTAAGAACAAAATATTTCAAAACTGCGGATTTTATTACCAATACATTAACAAATTGAAGAAATAATACAAGAAGAAATGTAGAGAACATTGCAAGGGATATTTTTAATTTAATTAATGAAGAGTAGTAAAAACAATTATTTGAACAAAATATTTAAAATTTGTTTTATAAAAGATGTACTAACAAAATAAGTATAATATGATTAAAAATTATTTAACTTTTAGGTTTTATAAATATTTTTTGACTAAACAAAAATTCGTTTAAATAAGTTTTAAAACAAATACTCTTCACTTTAAATAAATTAAAAAACAGGCATTCGATATTTCTAAATAATTTTCGTATAAAATAAGAATAAAATAAACAAATATTTAATATATTTAACTTAGTTTTTTTATATCCATTTTATAAAACGCGCTAAATTAATGTCGGATATGATAGTCGTTTCTACAAAGTTTTCAAAAATACCAATAAACTTTCCCGATTCATTTTCGAAACGCGCGTTTTCAATAATACCAATTTTACAAAATCGAATGAATATCCGGGGCGCGATTGCAACGCCGTTTTCAATAATAGACACTATTATCTTGCAATATAGTGGAGTAGACACCTAATCTCACAATGTACTTATTTTACTTATCTAATGCTAAATATCATAGGTCCTCATATAATTCAAAATCGTCTTCAAAGTCTCAAGATTGATTAGTTATATTCGAAATTGCTTTAGAATTGCCAATATTTTATTTAGAAGTCACAAGACTGGATTCAAAGAATTTAATGGTTAGAACACCTTCTACCATTTGATAAATATGCTTAAGCGAGCAGTACTCTAACGATGTTCAGATGCACTTAATAAATATAAATGAGTTTCTCTATGGTATAATTACACCATATCTTGGAGCAAAATTTTATTTTGTGCTTTATTTTCATCTATATAAGATGTCCTATCGATGTCCTATCGATAACATTGCGCTTTAGAAGGTTTTTTGTTGAAGTTGATAATTGAAAGTTATGGGACCAAACCAGATCTGTATTATACTAAATTCCAAAAAATATAATTGGATCTAAAAAAATACAAAGAAATAAAAAAAATGGATGACAAATGATGTGATACTTGAAAATAGAACATATTCTATCTACAAAGATCTTAATAGGTTAATTAAATCAAAAATAAAATCAGCTAAAAATGAATGGCTTACTCGTGAATGTATGGAAAATTTACAGCAGTTGTATGACGATTTTAATCTTCATAAAAAATTAAAATAAATAGCGTGCAACTATTGGAAAGTGGCTCATTCAAATTTAGTGTATAATCAAAATTAAATTATAGTAGATCCAATAAAGAAAAAACAAATTTGGGAAGATTATATAAAATAGTTACTTTTTGATAACACCAAATCAACATTTCAACCTTTAAGTGAAATTGAATTAACAGGACTGTAAGAAAATCAGAAAATAAAAATTATTGATGATTAAAATCTTAATTTATTAGAATGTATGTTCAACCGAATTTATGACACCGGAGTGTATCCTCGAGATTGGCTCAACTCTACATTAATACAGCAATACCGAAAAAGAACAATGCTAAAAAATGTAATGAGCATAAGCTAATTAGTTTAATAGGACATATACACTTAAAATACTTCTCAAGATTATTCATAACAGAATTTGTCAAAAGCTAGAACCAAACATGGGATCCACGCAATTCGGATTAAAAAATGGTGTGGGTACACTGGAAACTCTTTTCTGTCTATATAGATATATCATCTTCAGAAATTGAAATTAGTCGAGGAGTACAACAGGGTTGTATATTGTTACCAATTTTGTTTAACGTTTATTCTGAGTTCATATTTCGCCAATCCATTAATCATTTAAATGAAGGGATAAAAGTAAATGGTACTGTCATCAATAACTTCAAATACGCCGATGATACAACCTTATTAACTGATAGATTTACAAAAATTATTTTCAGAAGAAGAAGAAGTCAACCAATATCGTCGACAATTTGGGCATTAACACAAATAAAATCAATTTCATTATTATAAGTAGGAAAAATTTCTATGACAACAAAATCATCTGCATCATATAAATTACTGTTTTTTTAAGAACTTTTAATTTGGCTTCAACTTGAATTATAATTACTCAACAGGGGTCTCTAGTATAATTATAATGGCTAAGAAATCTCAGAAATAGGACTGGCTTAAGACCTATAGACGAACTAGTCAGAACACCTCAAAATAGAGAAGAATTCTCAAGTATAACAACAAATTTACAATATAACATGTGATCGCAAATATTCATAAAGAAAAAAATATTTTTTTTTTTAATTGAAAAATTATTCAAATAAATTGAATTATTTTTGGTAATGCATTACATATGTAATGCATTATTTTTCAATATACTATAATGCATTACTTTTAAATAAATATTTCAAAAAATTAATAGATTACTTAAATTCATTATAAAATATTGCTAATGTAAGCGTATTACATTGGTTGTTTTCCACACACTTCTTAAACACTAGAAAAGGATTCCTACGATTTAGAGAGAAATAGGATGATAGAATAGAATTAGTAGGTAAGATGGAGACGAATCTGAATATGTTATTTTGGAAAAGTTGCATCAAATTGTATAATGGAGCGTTTCTTTCGAAGAAGAAAAATAATACATTAGGTCCCATAGTTATAAATCCAATAGTTATTAATTTTCTTTATTAATATTAAAATGTTAAACTGAAAATAAATCATCAATTAATGAATATAAAAAATTTAACTAATATCAAATAAATAGACAAGTCCTTCAGCTGAAAGTAAAATCATTTTCAAAGATCATACTCTATCTGAGCTAAACAATTTTGTTTTAGAATAAAAATATATATATATGTATATCTATACTTATAAAAGGGAAAGTTTGTTTGTTTGTTTGTTTGTTTGTTTGTTTGTTTGTTTATTTGTTTGTTTGTTTGTTTGTTCGCTATACACGCCCACAGTTTTAAAGATAGAGTTCTGAAATTTTGCACAGTTATTCATGGTACCGGTATGCAAATAACGCGGTACTTTACAAAGCCATCAGATGACAGGTTCGGGTTGCTGCCGTACAACTCTTACCAAGACTCAGGAATATTTTAAAAACCATGTCTGTGACAGATATGAAAATTTACATTTAGATTCTCTTTCACAAATAAAGAAATTCGACTGTTACCGATTTCGAAAATTTGGACTGGTTCAGGTTACTGCCGTTCAACTCCCAGCACGTACGTCCCGGGACTATTTCAAAAACCAATTGTGTTACAGGCATGAAAACTTACACTTAGATACTCTTTCACAAATAAAGAAATTTGACTGTTACCGATTTCGAAAATTTGGACTGGTTCGGGTTGCTGTCGTACAACTCCTAGCACGTAGGTTTCAGGAATATTTCAAAAACCAATTGTGTTACAGGCATAAAAACTTACACTTAGATACTCTTTCACAAATAAAGAAATTCGACTGTTACCGATTTAAAAAATTTGGATTGGTTCGGGTTGCTGTCGTACAACTCCTAGCACGTAGGTTTCAGGAATATTTCAAAAACCAATTGTGTTACAGGCATGAAAACTTACACTTAGATACTCTTTCCCAAATAAAGAAATTCGACTGTTACCGATTTCAAAAATTTGGACTGGTTCGGGTTGCTGTCGTACAACTCTTAGCACGTACGTTTCAGGAATATTTCAAAAACCAATTGTGTTACAGGCATAAAAACTTACACTTAGATACTCTTTCACAAATAAAGAAATTCGACTGTTACCGATTTCGAAAATTTGGGCTGGTTCGGGTTGCTGTCGTACAACTCCTAGCACGTAGGTTTCAGGAATATTTCAAAAACCAATTGTGTTACAGGCATAAAAACTTACACTTAGATAGTCTTTCACAAATAAAGAAATTCGACTGTTACCGATTTCGAAAATTTGGATTGGTTCGAGTTGCTGTCGTACAACTCCTAGCACGTACGTTTCAGGAATATTTCAAAAACCAATTGTGTTACAGGCATGAAAAGTTACACTTAGATACTTTTTCACAAATATAGAAATTCGACTGTTACCGATTTCGAAAATTTGGATTGGTTCGGGTTGCTGTCGTACAACTCCTAGCACGTAGGTTTCAGGAATATTTCAAAAACCAATTGTGTTACAGGCATGAAAACTTACACTTAGATACTCTTTCACAAATAAAGAAATTCGACTGTTACCGATTTCGAAAATTTGGGCTGGTTCGGGTTGCTGTCGTACAACTCCTAGCACGTAGGTTTCAGGAATATTTCAAAAACCAATTGTGTTACAGGCATAAAAACTTACACTTAGATACTTTTTCACAAATATAGAAATTCGACTGTTACCGATTTAAAAAATTTGGATTGGTTCGAGTTGCTGTCGTACAACTCCTAGCACGTAGGTTTCAGGAATATTTCAAAAACCAATTGTGTTACAGGCATAAAAACTTACACTTAGATAGTCTTTCACAAATAAAGAAATTCGACTGTTACCGATTTCGAAAATTTGGACTGGTTCGGGTTGCTGTCGTACAACTCTTAGCACGTACGTTTCAGGAATATTTCAAAAACCAATTGTGTTACAGGCATGAAAAGTTACACTTAGATACTTTTTCACAAATATAGAAATTCGACTGTTACCGATTTCGAAAATTTGGATTGGTTCAGGTTACTGCCGTACAACTCCCAGCACGTACGTCCCGGGACTATTTCAAAAACTAATTGTGTTACAGGCATAAAAACTTACACTTAGATACTCTTTCACAAATAAAGAAATTCGACTGTTACCGATTTCGAAAATTTGGACTGGTTCTGGTTGCTGTCGTACAACTCCTAGCACGTAGGTTTCAGGAATATTTCAAAAACCAATTGTGTTACAGGCATAAAAACTTACACTTAGATACTCTTTCACAAATAAAGAAATTCGACTGTTACCGATTTAAAAAATTTGGATTGGTTCGGGTTGCTGTCGTACAACTCCTAGCACGTAGGTTTCAGGAATATTTCAAAAACCAATTGTGTTACAGGCATGAAAACTTACACTTAGATACTCTTTCCCAAATAAAGAAATTCGACTGTTACCGATTTCAAAAATTTGGACTGGTTCGGGTTGCTGTCGTACAACTCCTAGCACGTAGGTTTCAGGAATATTTCAAAAACCAATTGTGTTACAGGCATGAAAACTTACACTTAGATACTCTTTCACAAATAAAGAAATTCAACTGTTACCGATTTCGAAAATTTGGGCTGGTTCGGGTTGCTGTCGTACAACTCCTAGCACGTAGGTTTCAGGAATATTTCAAAAACCAATTGTGTTACAGGCATAAAAACTTACACTTAGATACTTTTTCACAAATATAGAAATTCGACTGTTACCGATTTAAAAAATTTGGATTGGTTCGAGTTGCTGTCGTACAACTCCTAGCACGTAGGTTTCAGGAATATTTCAAAAACCAATTGTGTTACAGGCATAAAAACTTACACTTAGATAGTCTTTCACAAATAAAGAAATTCGACTGTTACCGATTTCGAAAATTTGGACTGGTTCGGGTTGCTGTCGTACAACTCTTAGCACGTACGTTTCAGGAATATTTCAAAAACCAATTGTGTTACAGGCATGAAAAGTTACACTTAGATACTTTTTCACAAATATAGAAATTCGACTGTTACCGATTTAAAAAATTTGGATTGGTTCGGGTTGCTGTCGTACAACTCCTAGCACGTAGGTTTCAGGAATATTTCAAAAACTAATTGTGTTACAGGCATAAAAACTTACACTTAGATACTCTTTCACAAATAAAGAAATTCGACTGTTACCGATTTCGAAAATTTGGACTGGTTCTGGTTGCTGTCGTACAACTCCTAGCACGTAGGTTTCAGGAATATTTCAAAAACCAATTGTGTTACAGGCATGAAAACTTACACTTAGATACTCTTTCACAAATAAAGAAATTCGACTGTTACCGATTTCGAAAATTTGGGCTGGTTCGGGTTGCTGTCGTACAACTCCTAGCACGTAGGTTTCAGGAATATTTCAAAAACCAATTGTGTTACAGGCATAAAAACTTACACTTAGATACTCTTTCACAAATAAAGAAATTCGACTGTTACCGATTTCGAAAATTTGGACTGGTTCGGGTTGCTGTCGTACAACTCTTAGCACGTACGTTTCAGGAATATTTCAAAAACCAATTGTGTTACAGGCATAAAAACTTACACTTAGATACTCTTTCACAAATAAAGAAATTCGACTGTTACCGATTTCGAAAATTTGGACTGGTTCTGGTTGCTGTCGTACAACTCCTAGCACGTAGGTTTCAGGAATATTTCAAAAACCAATTGTGTTACAGGCATGAAAACTTACACTTAGATACTCTTTCACAAATAAAGAAATTCGACTGTTACCGATTTCGAAAATTTGGGCTGGTTCGGGTTGCTGTCGTACAACTCCTAGCACGTAGGTTTCAGGAATATTTCAAAAACCAATTGTGTTACAGGCATAAAAACTTACACTTAGATACTCTTTCACAAATAAAGAAATTCGACTGTTACCGATTTCGAAAATTTGGACTGGTTCGGGTTGCTGTCGTACAACTCTTAGCACGTACGTTTCAGGAATATTTCAAAAACCAATTGTGTTACAGGCATAAAAACTTACACTTAGATACTCTTTCACAAATAAAGAAATTCGACTGTTACCGATTTCGAAAATTTGGACTGGTTTGGGTTGCTGTCGTACAACTCTTAGCACGTACGTTTCAGGAATATTTCAATAACCAATTGTGTTACAGGCATGAAAAGTTACACTTAGATACTTTTTCAGAAATATAGAAATTCGACTGTTACCGATTTAAAAAATTTGGATTGGTTCGCGTTGCTGTTGTACAACTCCTAGCACGTAGGTTTCAGGAATATCACAAATATAGAAATTCGACTGTTACCGATTTAAAAAATTTGGATTGGTTCGGGTTGCTGTCGTACAACTCCTAGCACGTAGGTTTCAGGAATATTTCAAAAACTAATTGTGTTACAGGCATAAAAACTTACACTTAGATACTCTTTCACAAATAAAGAAATTCGACTGTTACCGATTTCGAAAATTTGGACTGGTTCTGGTTGCTGTCGTACAACTCCTAGCACGTAGGTTTCAGGAATATTTCAAAAACCAATTGTGTTACAGGCATGAAAACTTACACTTAGATACTCTTTCACAAATAAAGAAATTCGACTGTTACCGATTTCGAAAATTTGGGCTGGTTCGGGTTGCTGTCGTACAACTCCTAGCACGTAGGTTTCAGGAATATTTCAAAAACCAATTGTGTTACAGGCATAAAAACTTACACTTAGATACTCTTTCACAAATAAAGAAATTCGACTGTTACCGATTTCGAAAATTTGGACTGGTTCGGGTTGCTGTCGTACAACTCTTAGCACGTACGTTTCAGGAATATTTCAAAAACCAATTGTGTTACAGGCATAAAAACTTACACTTAGATACTCTTTCACAAATAAAGAAATTCGACTGTTACCGATTTCGAAAATTTGGACTGGTTCTGGTTGCTGTCGTACAACTCCTAGCACGTAGGTTTCAGGAATATTTCAAAAACCAATTGTGTTACAGGCATGAAAACTTACACTTAGATACTCTTTCACAAATAAAGAAATTCGACTGTTACCGATTTCGAAAATTTGGGCTGGTTCGGGTTGCTGTCGTACAACTCCTAGCACGTAGGTTTCAGGAATATTTCAAAAACCAATTGTGTTACAGGCATAAAAACTTACACTTAGATACTCTTTCACAAATAAAGAAATTCGACTGTTACCGATTTCGAAAATTTGGACTGGTTCGGGTTGCTGTCGTACAACTCTTAGCACGTACGTTTCAGGAATATTTCAAAAACCAATTGTGTTACAGGCATAAAAACTTACACTTAGATACTCTTTCACAAATAAAGAAATTCGACTGTTACCGATTTCGAAAATTTGGACTGGTTCGGGTTGCTGTCGTACAACTCTTAGCACGTACGTTTCAGGAATATTTCAATAACCAATTGTGTTACAGGCATGAAAAGTTACACTTAGATACTTTTTCAGAAATATAGAAATTCGACTGTTACCGATTTAAAAAATTTGGATTGGTTCGCGTTGCTGTCGTACAACTCCTAGCACGTAGGTTTCAGGAATATTTCAAAAACCAATTGTGTTACAGGCATGAAAACTTACACTTAGATACTCTTTCACAAATGAAGAAATTCGACTGTTACCGATTTCAAAAATTTGGACTGGTTCGGGTTGCTGTCGTACAACTCCTAGCACATAGGTTTCAGGAATATTTCAAAAACCAATTGTGTTACAGGCATAAAAACTTACACTTAGATACTCTTTCACAAATAAAGAAATTCGACTGTTACCGATTTCGAAAATTTGGACTGGTTCTGGTTGCTGTCGTACAACTCCTAGCACGTAGGTTTCAGGAATATTTCAAAAACCAATTGTGTTACAGGCATGAAAACTTACACTTAGATACTCTTTCACAAATAAAGAAATTCGACTGTTACCGATTTCGAAAATTTGGGCTGCTTCGGGTTGCTGTCGTACAACTCCTAGCACGTAGGTTTCAGGAATATTTCAAAATTCAAGTGTGTTACAGGCATAAAAACTTACACTTAGATACTCTTTCACAAATAAAGAAATTCGACTGTTACCGATTTCGAAAATTTGGACTGGTTCGGGTTGCTGTCGTACAACTCTTAGCACGTACGTTTCAGGAATATTTCAAAAACCAATTGTGTTACAGGCATGAAAAGTTACACTTAGATACTCTTTCACAAATACAGAAATTCGACTGTTACCGATTTCAAAAATTTGGACTGGTTCGGGTTGCTGTCGTACAACTCCTAGCACGTAGGTTTCAGGAATATTTCAAAAACCAATTGTGTTACAGGCATAAAAACTTACACTTAGATACTCTTTCACAAATAAAGAAATTCGACTGTTACCGATTTCGAAAATTTGGACTGGTTCGGGTTGCTGTCGTACAACTCTTAGCACGTACGTTTCAGGAATATTTCAAAAACCAATTGTGTTACAGGCATGAAAAGTTACACTTAGATACTTTTTCACAAATATAGAAATTCGACTGTTACCGATTTAAAAAATTTGGATTGGTTCGGGTTGCTGTCGTACAACTCCTAGCACGTAGGTTTCAGGAATATTTCAAAAACCAATTGTGTTACAGGCATGAAAACTTACACTCAGATACTCTTTCACAAATACAGAAATTCGACTGTTACCGATTTCAAAAATTTGGACTGGTTCGGGTTGCTGTCGTACAACTCCTAGCACGTAGGTTTCAGGAATATTTCAAAAACCAATTGTGTTACAGGCATGAAAACTTACACTTAGATACTCTTTCACAAATACAGAAATTCGACTGTTACCGATTTCAAAAATTTGGACTGGTTCGGGTTGCTGCCGTACAACTCTTAGCATGTATGTCTCAGGAATAAAAACCAATAGTGTTACAGGCATGAAAATTTACACTTACATACTCTATCAGAAATGTTTCAAAAAAAAAATTGTGTTACAGACTTGAAAATTTATTCATAGGTATTCTATGAAAAATAAAAAAACATGTATTTTCCTGAAAATGTATTTTCGAATTTAGGAATCAGTATAAAATTTTTACATGACATGGCTATGTAAATTAGCCACAAAAATGTGACGATTCGTTTTATTAATCAGAAAATACTGCAGTGTTCTAGGGGGTCCATGTGTACAAATCGATAGATAGAGTTATCGATGAAAATGAAGTTGTTGTTCCTCATCAATTGTAATTAAAAGTAGTAGCTTCAATATTGCTTCTACGAAACTTGAAGAAACCAAAATTATGGTACTAGATTAAGAATAAGAACTTGGCATCCTCATTTCATTTAAGTACAAATTCCAATTGATTGAGGAAAAAACGAAAATTTCTTTATTTCAAGAATACCTCAACAGCAAGGAGCGTATTTGCTTATACTTCATCAGAAAAGATCACCAAAATATTGTTTACAAAGAAATAATTTTAATATAAGTATAGCTTAAGTTGGAGTATTGTTGATATTTTTTTATCGTAGTGAAAAAAAATATTAGAATATTTTTGATAAACCAATTTTTTTCAATTCGATTCATAAATCAAACTTCATTGAAATAAATTCGATTCATTTTGTGGTCGACCCGGACAACGTCGGGTAACTTTGCTAGTATATAAATAAAAAATACACTCTAACAATTTATACTAGATTAAATCTCTTTTAGATGAAAGCAAATTTTTTTTTACAATTACTTTTCCTGTAAAAACAAATTTAACATAAAAGAAAATATCCTTTAGAATGAAAATAAAATTGTCAAAAATATAAATTTAAATCATATCATCTAAATATTTGAAACTTATAAAATTTGCCCAAACATTTTTTGATTAAGTAAATGAGAAAAACCCAATTATCCAATCTTATCCAATTTCTATGAAAAAACTAAATATATACTTTCAAGTTTCAATGATAAATTATATGTCAATCTACTTACTTTGTATGAAATAGAAAAGTAAAAAAGTTCCAAATTTCAAAATTCAGTCATAGAATACTTCAACACACATAACTTAAAACATGTGTATTTTTTTTTTTTTTTTTTTTTGATTCAAGGATATCCTTAATTAAATAGGATACTCTTAGTTTCTTAGGAAACAAAATCAATGCTCTTCATTTTTCAGAAATTTTGAACATATGACATAGGTATTTTATGTATGACTTTCATTTTTATTCATCTTTAATTTTCAAGGAGACTTTCACAACGACTCTTAATTTATAATAAGAGATTTTTTTTTTGCGACAAAATAACATAAAAACAAAAAATATTTAAAAAGAAATTTTAGCTTAAAGCATCCTTTATTCCTTGAAAGAAAAAAACAAACTAGAATTTGAACATAATATGTATATACATTTACTTAACATTTTTTCACATACTTGTTGTAAAGTATCCTGTTTTAAATTTAAAGTAGCTATCTGTAATAATTTTTATTAAAGGACGGAACTAAAAAAAAAAAAAAAAAAAAATTCAGAAATCAGAAATCAACCGAAAAATCTAATCATGATTTTCACTACTATGATTTTCGCAGTAAATAAGAGAAAAATGACTTGGCATGTATTGAACAGTTATCTTAACACAATCACGAACGTTTGTACACCAGATATAATGTAGTTAAAATTTGATAATACATTTTTAACCTTTTTTTTACTGTTTAAGTAATTCGTGATACTTCTTAAAAGTGTTATAAATTAACTTTTTTTAAATCCCAAGCTTTAGATTTTAAAGTTTTTAAGTACGAATATTATCTCAAGAAATAGTTTTAATTTTATTCCAATAAAATTAGTAATTTGGTTGGTTGATATGGTGGACCCAAGTTGGGCCAAGTTGCCTAACCCAAGTTGACTTATACCCTACGAACTTAGGTCCGTTGTACACCATCGTATGCCTAATTGGAAGAATGAAAAATAATTATTTATCAGTATCCGCCCACTACTCGAAATTCGTGGAAGTTTGATAAATCACCGTAATCAATTTCATTATAAATTGTTTTTCATCATTTCAATTTTTGTCTTGGTAAGTATATATATTTTTCTGGTTAATGATTTATCTAAGACAACAATCGTATATGTAATAATTTATTTAAAAAATAAAAAAATAAATGTAAATTCAGTTCTGGCGATGGGTTATTAATTTTAATTAAAATATTTATATGTTGTGATGTATGTGTACACTATGGGATGATTCGCTACGTCTCCTTTATTTATCATTTGAAAGAATAATAATGAAAATTGATTGTGAAATGTTTCACATACTTATACCGTACCTTTTTCTATTTACAGATTATATGATTCTTTTATTTCCTTAAAAATGTACATAAAACTTTCAGTCTTTTAATTAAACATAATTCAGACTATAAAATACTTGAAAGAAGAATCTTGAAAGTTAAAAACTTAAAAAGTAGTATCAAATAAATTTTATTTATAATTAATAAGAAATTAATTTGGATTTAATGAAAATGTACTTTGAAATCTCCTGGGGAAATACAGAGAAAAATATTAAAATTTTTAAGCATTAAGGAACACAGTTAAATATCAAAAGCTTGTACTGAAAAACATTTTTTAAATAATTGATCTCCAATATATATATATAATAAACCACAAATCTAATCTTCGTGGAGAAAATAAATCTTAAAGGCAATATTTCGAAGTGCATTCACATTATGATGATGCTCTGTCAACTTATACTTCACCACACAATAAAATATTTAGACAGCTGAGGACTATAAGATCATTCATAATAAGAACATATGCTGATGATACTCTAATTCTAGCCACATGCTTTGACGAATTAAAAGAACTGTTTTTGAATCTAGAAAAAAAATTAACAAGAATAAGACCAAATATAAGTGAAAGGCGTGCTCAGAACCAAAATATATAACAATGAACGACTACAATTTTAAAGGAGTTATGTAAATTAGCTTTATATATCTAGGTTGCTTGGTAAATAATAGAAATGAAATGCATTTGACAACTAATAAGAGAATCCAAACGGCATACAAAGACCTGTTCAGGTCTAAAATTTTGAACAGGACAATGTCATTAAGCACATACAACACCATAACTTAAACGATTTTAACATATACAGTTACGAAACCTGCACTATGACAATTAGTGAAGAAAATAAATTAAAAGCATTCGAAAGGATAATACTGAGAAAAATTAACGACGATGGTGAATATAAAAAAAACGACTATGGTGAATATCAAATGAAATCAAACGAGAAGCCACTAATTGATGGACACAATATTGTAAAAAGGCCAAAAAACTGAAATGAAGAGGATATGTGATAGAGATGAATGATGAAAGGATGGCAAAAGAAATATTACCTGTAATACCGTACAATGCCAGAGCAAAAGGTAGACCCAGATTAACGGATGGTGGGCAGTTGCACAAGATAGAGCAGAATGAAGGAAAATTGTAAACGAGGTTAAGGCTCACCCAAAGCTGTATCATTATTAGAAGATGGTGATGACTCACAATATGATTACCCCGAACCCCTCAAAACTAATATAGCAATACTTAGGGTTAGGATGCCAAAACGCTGTTTGAATCTTTAATTCTGTATTTCTCTAGAAAAAAATTACATGAATTATCCAATGTAAAAACCCTATACAAAAACAATTGATAAAATTCTCTCAGTTTTTTTTGGACAGTTTGCTTATGGCAGCGATTATAGATTAAGTTAGTATAAATTTATTTAGCTGTAGGTAGGTTTAATTAAAGTAAGTTTTATATAAAATTACAATTATGAAAATTTTATGTAGTGATTTATTGATTAAAATTACATATTAAAAAAAAAAATATCGCAAAAGCTAAAAATTATATCTTAGATGTAATTAAATAGTATACCTATAGGCTCTATCTAAAACTAAATTCTGTAAAACAAAATAAAAAAATGTAATTAGGGCGAAATAAAAAATAATTAAAATAATTTTTTTTTAACAAAATATTATTTAAATTTTTGTATGAAATTGGTGGTAAACTTAAAGATTATCTCAGCAAAACTACCTTTAGCTAAAAACAAAGTTTTGAGAGCTGAAAGCTGAGAATTCTTATATGTTGCGTATATTCATTCTAAAAGCTATTTGTAAATGTAAACAAAAAATTAAGCTGTCAGTTACGAATCTTAAACTTTGCAGTTATGCTTAGAGGTGTTCTTTTTGGTAACAATAGGCGCTTTCATTTTTTAATTCAGAGCCAAGCACGAACTGTCAAAAAAAAATTCGTGTTAAGAGCACTCAAAGCTTGAAATCCGTTTTTTTTTATGAGTTCAGAGCGCGCTCAAAGCTGTGAAAGCTCGATTAAGCGCTTGAATATTAAATGTCAAAGAGTGACTTTTATTTTAAAACAAAATAGATGACGCTACTCTACGATAGTAAAAAAGTAAACCATATTAAATGTTAAAATAAATATCAACAGTGATTTTTACAATTTAACAAATAATGGACAAAGATAAATGGTAAATAATTAATATTTAATCAAAAATAAATATGTTTTAGTTTTCTTTGACTTTCTATGACTTTTTTAAAATATATTTTTTGATTATTAAATTTTAGTGTTTAAGTGGAGTAAGAACTCAACGCTCCTCTTAATAGATTTAATAAAGAAAATGTTTACTAGAATAGAGAAAGGAGTCAAAAACGTAGTCTATAAAAAGGTAGACATTGAAATTGCACAGGATACTTACGTATCAAAAAAATCTATTCAAAATCCTTGTAACCGATACTTGGCATAATATTGAGATGTATTTTGGGCAGATTCAGGCGTGGGCCATTTGATATACTTATTTTGTCGATTTAATTTAATAAGTATAAGACTAACCGATGTTATTATTTTCCACACAATGGAAATCGACACCCTAAATCTATCATTAATTGATCTAAATTGGATATCACAACTTGAAACCGCTGTATTCATTCTAAAGTGCGATTTAAAAGTGTTATTGGAAAACCTTGGCACAATTATTTCGGTATAATCCTGATTTTTTATTATTCGCACATCCCCATTATTTTCAGATATGCCATCTTCTAATCGAAACTCATAATTTTTATCGAAAAACAAATTAAAAGTTATTCTAATTACTGTACTAAAACATTTTGCTTGTAAATCTTAAACTTTTTTAAATTTCCAAATTTGAAGTTTAAATTCGATTAGTAACCATTTAAACAACAACAAAATAAAAATTACAGTTTACTCAAATCGTGGTTTTTTATATTATACATATTATTATATAATGTAGCAATATATGTATAGATATATAATAATATAATATCTGTAATGAATATTATATGCGAAATTATGAGTTATAACATATTTTAGAGTTGGATTTAAAATCAAAATTCCACGCCTTTTACACAACATTTATACCAATTATTTGCGTAGGCGCTGTTGGATACAACACAGAGGATAAATCTTTTTTCCAGAATATTTGCCTAAATCATTTTTATCATACCGGCATTTTTTTTCAAGTTAAATATTAATTTTTGGATTTGATTTACGTACAAAAGTTTTAATTTCCATATCAAAGGTATTATCAAAGGTAGGTAGATATTAATGACTGTTTTCTACTATGTAAATTAGTATAGATTACAAAGATATGTACCTCGATATGATAATCGTTTGGTTCTAATAACATTGAATCTCAAAAATTAATGAAACTTGTATAGAAGCCAATTGATATGTTATTATAAAAAGATGAATTGCAGAAACCCCGAATTTGAAAACTAATGAAATTAAAAAATTAAATGAGAAGCCGAAAGAAATTTAATTGACTAAGCTCAAAGTTATGTTAATTCATCTTGAAGAAGCTTTTAACTGAATATTTAATTCATTATTTTTTCTTGTTCTTAGAGTTTTATCATTCCTTTATTATTTAGAGCTCGTGTAAGTATTTATCATGCTCACTGAAAAAACATTGTTTCATTTTCAGTACACCTTGTAATTGAATTAATTTTTAGTTTTGGAATTTGTTGTCTTTTTTTTGTTAGTTTATAAATTTTTCTTCTTTTTTCTAGCTAAAAACTTACAATCCATTTTTACTGTTATAGCTATTCATCAGTGACTTTATTTTCTTTTGCTTAATTTTTTTTTTTTTGTTATTATTATATTATTTTTTAAGGATATTTTTTTTATTATTGTTATTATTAAATATACATATACTCATCTACATATACATATCATGAATATTAGTCTTGAAAATTTCGTTGTCATGGCTAAATAAAAAATAAAAAAATATCTTAAGGATATTACTATGTATCTAAATACAAAAACACATATTTTGAATGCATGCATTCCAAGTACAAGAGTACTTTTATGTATATTTCAATTTGTTTTTTTTTTCTTATTATATTTATTTTCGTTACGCATTCATCTGATAAAAACATCATATTTTTTATTAGTTTTATTTTATTTTTGAATTTGAGCAGAAATACAATTTTTTGTTGGCTTTTTAACGCACTATATTCAACTACTCAAGAATTTCCTCATAGTTATATTAGTCATTTGTCTATCTGGCTTAGTAGTTTAATTAGTAGTTTCGTAGAGTTTTAATTTTATACATTTTAATTACACTAGTCTAGTGTATAGGCTAAAATATTAATAAAATCTTCAAGTCGGACTTAATCATATTGGAAGAAGAGTTTGAAATGCAGTTCAACTAATCAATCGGACATGCAAAAAAGTCACAGAAAGATTTCAAATCAAACCTCTAATGGAAAAAACAAATGAAAGCAGATCTGCGAAACCTTGAGATTATCAAAGAAGAGAATGCAAAACAAACTTAAGGAGGTGCCCAAAAGCAGCTCAAAATTATAGTTAACTATAATTTGTAAGTAAGTTGTAAGATATTTCAAACAAAATCAGATCTCGGAACCTTTGGGATTATCAAAAAAGAGGATACAAAATATGCTTAAAGATAAAAAAGATAGATAAAAAAGTAAAAAAAGCATCTCAAAGTTATAGACAAAATTATCAAATATAAAAATTTATTTTTTTTATTTTACTCTACTAATAAATAAGTAATGAATATTGTTTATAACGGGTCAAAGAGTTGAAGACCGATTTTGTCAAATCTAATTTCAACAGTTGTTCTTAAATTCTATTGACAACTACACAACATTGAATTTATTCATCACGAATTAATAAAGGATAGGTATATTCGAAGAACAGATTTTCCATTTTGAAATAATATTTTGTGTAAATTAATGAAAGTGTCAGACGTGAAAAACATATGCAAAAACCTAAATCTCTAAATTTTTAATTAAAAAGTAACCAGATACTGCCGTCATATATCTGCGCATCATTTACAACAACTGCATTAACAATGGCTATTTTCCTAATACATGGAAAATAACAAAACTGATACCGATTTCTAAAAGATGAAAAAGAACCAAAACGCGTCCGACCCATTTCACTCCTGTCAAACTTAGGAAAACTTTTAGAAAGGCTTATTTCATGTAAAGTTGATAATTTTTGTAAAATAAAAAACATTGTACCGAACAATCAATTTGGTTTTCAACGTGGCCATTCTACCTTAGACGCACTCATTAATGTAAAACGCACTCTTGCGTACAGTAGCATTAAAGTTAAAATTCGATGAGGAGAAAGCATTCGACTCTGTCTGGAGCATAGGACTGCAATATAAAATAATTAGGTAAGGATTTCCAGTAGAAATTACTAGAATGATTACTAGCTTCCTAAATAACAGAACTATGCATGTCTTCATTGACGGTAATAAATCAGGAATAATTAAAGTAAGCTCAGGAGCTCCTCAAGGCTCCTCAATAACTGGTCCTAAATTATTCGGCATATATCTACACGATATGCCTTTCACAAGCTTAGTGATGGTATGCGCCAAAAAAAAAATCGAAATCTATCTATCCTCTACGCAGATGATACTATCTATGTGAGTAAACACATGCAGAAAACCCAAAAGTAGCAAAGCGCTACGTTAAAAAACACGCCACAAACATATTTCATTTCAACATAAAATGGAAAATCAGCATAAATGTAAACAAATCGGAATTTACCTGTATAAGAAATGCAAGCAAAAAAGGTCCACGAAATGCTGTACAGCAAAGCAGACAATTATATTTAAAAATCGAAAATGGAGCAATACCTTAAAAATCAGAATTTAAATACTTGCGAATTCACTTCAATTACTTACTCAAATTCAACAATCACATTAAATTAACACAAAAAACAACAGCTTATGCACTTCTTCAATCTTTATTAAGTCACCGTTCTCTGAACACACAAACCAAACTTCTCATATACAAACAGTTTTTACGACCAATTCTAACATACGGGTTCCCAATTTGGTTCATATGCTCGTCAACATATGAAAAAAAATTGCAAGTTTTCGAACGAAAAATTTTAAGGAATATTGTCTGAATAGATATTATGAATCGGACTGTCGTAGATATTCTAACAAAAAACCTATATCAAAATTCCAAAATAATACCACTAATGCTTAATATATGCTGAAAAAAATTAAAAACCACACCAACATATAACGATCAAAAACAACGAAAATAATATTAATCTTAATTATTACCTTTCACCTTTAGTTATACGAAAATTTTAAAACAAGTCAATTTAGTTTCCCAGAATTTTATGTATATTACGTCACAACAGAAAATCACCATAGAGGCTCAGCAACTGCAATAAGTTATAGACGTATTTTTAGTTTTAGTTCTAGTTTTAGTCGTAGGTTTACTCGTAGTATTAGTCATATTTTAAGCTCTAGTTTAGTTGTATCTTTAAGTAGTTTAGATTATAGGTTAAGTTCTATATTAAAAAAAAAGGTACCGGGTGCAAGTGCGAAAATACAAAATAAAAATACATATTTAAAATTAGAATAAAAATAACAGAATGTCCTCCAAAGGTTAGAATCATAAATTTACAGTGGTATCAAACCAAACCTTATAGTTTGATAGATTAAGTTATAGATAAGTTATGGATAAATATAATAATAAGAAACAATATTAAATGTTAATTTGATACAGGCACAAATAAATCAAATGAAATGAAAAAGTTTGTGTAGGTTATGATTATTAGTATAGATTTTTTTTTCAGTACCTAATTAACGTTTAAAACAACTTAAAATAGAGATAACATAATAGCACTAATAAAAATCATGAATACAGTTAGTTGAAAAGCATGTAATTGGAAAAGAATGTAGTATATGCAATTGAGGCATGTATTCAAAGAATTTAACTCTAAGAATGTAAGTCAAAAATGTAGTTTTAGAATAAAAGCTGACTATACATGCTTTCTATTATAGCATCTATTTTTTTAATTATTAATAAATATTACATTTCGTTTTTGTATTTTGCTATATTTTTATTTAGATATTTTTTTTAACTTTTGTATTAATAAATTTTTGCACAACAGAAGAGTAAATTTAAATATGTTGCCTGACGTCAGCTTCCTAGTAAATCTGACGGGCTCTGGCTAGTCATATCAAATAAATTTTTCCAAGTGCTATGCTAGTTTTATAGTTTAAAATTAAAATAATTTTTTGATAAATATGATTTAGACAGTTTTGCAGAGAAATTATTGCATAGCTCACATAACTTGATTAAAATAAATATCTGTACTGCTGATGTAACATACAGAAATGGATAAATTCAACATCTGTCATCAAAAATAGATTTACATACTTACATTTTTAAATTCTTCTTTTTTTAAAATTTTTATTTTGAAATTAAATTTTCATTACTTACTAGGTGCCCATTGTGTGTTCTGGGCCTGTTTCGTATCGGTTAAGTGTGTCAATATTTCATCTCTCCAACGAAAGTTTGGTCTACCCTGACGTCATTTACTTTCAGGTCTGAATTCGAAGATTCTCTTGGGCATTGGCATCTATCCCCTCTAGATGTCTGAGCCACTGTTTTTACGTTCTGATTAATTAAGTATTAAAATTTTCATGGCACGAATGCTTGGATTGACATAGATATAATTTATTTATTCAATATTTTGTCTTCTACTTAATTCTACTAATTCTTTTATTATTGTTCTCGAACTAACTGATAAATTATTTTTTCTACATTATTGGCTATTCGTATAACGATATTATTTAAATACTCTATATACAATGTTGTATACTCATATGAATATTACATTTTAAGCACATAGAATAAATATTTTATATTAATTTTTTAAATAACAAAATATATGAAAAAAAAATATGAAGATGATGATGATGATGATGATGATAAGTAATATGTCAAGAATTTTGTCAAAATAACGATATTACATTTAACCAGTGATGTGTAAAGTTATATGATTTCTTTTGTTAGAATATTTACACAATACTTTAAACTTCTAAGAATATTGTAAATAATAGTTCCAAAATTATTACTTTTTTTATTTTTAATATAATATTAGTAAACTATGTAAAAATTTTATATATATATATGTATATAATTATATAATACACTATTATGTTTTTCAATATTTATTAAAAGTTTTGATCAAAACATTTTTGAAATATTGAAAAAGTTTTCTTTTTTCAGAAAACAAAAAAAAATATATATATATTTTTTTTTATAAAGAACACTCTTCTTCTATTTTATTTACATCAAAATTCTTTGAAGTTTTCAACTCCTAGTTACTTTAATCATTGTTTATTAAAGGTTCTTCAATGGAAATATTGTCCATTTCAATAATATAAAAATAGAGCAAACAAAATAATAATAAAAACAAAAATGAATGAAATAAGAAAAATTAATTTTGAAAATTCTAATTTTGTTGTTCAGATGCAATAGTTAGCCACGTAGTCATAATTTAAGGAGGGGGTTCAAAATGGATTGAACAAGCAAACAAAAAAAAGAAGAAAACTTAAAACAAGAATGAATTCAAATATTTTAAGAATTTCTTATTATGAGAATAGAAGCTTTTAAAAAGAAAATGAAAATTGCAAATAAGTACTCACAGTTGGGTGCTCTGGCAAATTACCCTATTTTTCTGGAAAGTTTCATCTTCAACAAGTGAAACTTGTACATAATATTTATTTCTAATATATTATGTTTACGATTGAATGAACAAAAAGTATGTAACTTTACTTTTTGTTTTTGAATTTTCCCAAAACATTTGATTCGGGTTACCACAGTGTTCTCTGTCAAAAGCTTGATAACCACTTTAAATTTCAAAAGTCTGCAATAATTATTAAGCTTATAAAATACTATCTTAATTACAAAACCCATTCTGTTATCATTGGTGAGAAGTATCATATGGCTGTATTTTAGTTTGCCTGTATTTTCATTTATCTCTATTTCAATTATGAGAGATTTTAGAGTTGGAAGTGTTTTTAATAAATGTATAGCTATTAACATAGGTATTAACTTATGAGTTTTACCCTTTTACTAATTTAACAGCATGTTAAAGGTTTAGTTTATTTTTAGATTTTTCTAATCAAAGGTGGCGGTGATTTACTAACCTTACTGGATAATGAGCTATTGCACAATTAAATGAAGCAAGCCTTCGTCTAGTAATAGAGGTCTGATCTGCTTGCTCTAAGCATAAATCTGACAGTATTAAAAAAAATCAAAGTTCTACGCCTTTTACAGAATATTTATATCAAATGAAATACAGGCAAATCAAATCCAGTCAAATGAAATACATCAGGCACGTGATAGTAACCCATCATTGGTAGCATCATGTCAGATTAACTGGAGAGAAAATATATAGTGTTCCTCAAAGCCCCATTTTGGAATAATTTTCAATTTTTATAAATGATCTTCCAAAATGCTTAAATAAAACTAACAATACAGAATATACCTCAACTTAGAATAACAATGTCGATCATATAACGAGCATACTAAAAATATAGAGGTTGTTTTTAATACTAGGTGTATGTGTTTTGAGAATATTTAACAAATTGCCCATGTATCCTATACTTCGCACACTCTGAAAACTTTCCTAATTGGTATTTTTACTTATCATATGTAGAAGAATAAAAGTAATTATTTTACCATTTATTATTTTCTCTGAAGTTAACACAATAATTGTTAAATTTTAAGTGCATATATGCTTTTCGTTGATACTAAACACTATTGTAATCACAATCTTCTTATTGTTATATTTTTCTTTTCCTTTAAATCTTATTATTGTATAATCTAAATTCATATCTTATTTTTCACTCATGTTCTCAACTGATTGACTACTTTTGTCCACTGCGATGAACATATATAGACTTTAAGTCGGATATTTAATGTATATTTTACTTTCTTGCTTTAATAATATTTCTTTGCCTTATTTTATAACTTAGCACTCTTTGAAAATAATTTATACCTTTATCAGAATTTTACAGTAACCAATTTTTGAATAACAATACGTGCTTGGTAAGTGGTCTTATTTTTATTGAATATTTGAAATAATAAGTAAGTTAATATAATAAATTTAAATAATTTTAAAAGTTTATTATCTTTTTTATTATTTCCATATTCAAAAAAGTGTATTAGTTTGTTTTTAAGTTGTATTATAATAATTAGAAGTTGATGTCCATCTCAATGGACAACCGGACAACTTTATAAAGTATAAGTCAACCATTTTGTCCATTGGACAAAACAACTTGAAATCTTTTTGCCATTTGAAATATTTAAAAGATTGGTTATTTTTAATCGTAGTTTGTTAAAAAGATGCTTCCTGAAGACGATATCCCTATTACGCCTCATAACTCTTTTTAAATAAATAATAGTGGAACAAACTTGCCATATACAGAAAATAACAGTTGTAATTTTGTTAACTATAATTGGACCGTTGCGGTAAGCAAGTATATTAAATGGAGCTGTAAAGATTTTGTAACAAATCCAATATATCCATTTGATGAAATAAATTCACTCGTTTTACTGAAGAATTGGACAGTCCTTTGGATATTTCTCTAAATATATTTCAAAAAGTTTTTGGGAGAAAGTTGCAGAAATTACAAATACTTATGCATAACAAATGTCCACCAATAACTTCAAGCACACTAGTTATGAAGAAATATAAAATTTTGTAGCAATTCACTTAATAATGGGTGGCTTGAAGTATGCTTGAACTGAATTTGATTGGAATCCAGTATTTTCTATTCCCATTATACGAAAAAGAATGACGGAGAATCGATTTTACTAGCTGAGACAAAACCTTCATTTCGTCTAGAGATTTCTAGTGAAAACACAGAAAAAACGCTTAAAATACGTCCAATATACGATGAAATCAGAAGAAGATGTCATATCCAAAATCTAGAAAAATTACTTTGCGTGAATGAACAAATGGTCCCTTCACAGGAAAGCATAGCGTAAAACAATATACAAAAGGCAAGCCTAATCTTTAGGGCATTAAAATTTTTACATCTTGTGGCAAAAGTGAAATGGTTTTGAATTTGATAATATATCAAGGGTCTACAACAGAGTTAGACAAGAACTTCTCAAGAGGTATATGGACTTGGAGCCAGTGTAGTGTTACAATTAGTAACCCAACGAAGTTTCGACTCAAATGCTCGAAATACATCGTTCGACAATTTTTTTTACTAGTTACCAGCTTCTTGAGGTATTGATCAACACCATTTTCTAGATCTGGGTAGTAGCCAGAAGTAGCGAATTCCGCAATCCAGTATTTTTAACAGAAAAAGCATTTAAAAAGCATGGTCGTGGATTTAGTGAGGAAGTTTTCAGTCTGAATAACACTGTCATTTTATGACCAAATGGTATGACAATAAAAAGTGTTAGTAGCTTCAAACTTTGTAGATATTGGAAAATTGGACATAGTTCAATGATGGGATAAAATCAATCAGTTTTTGAAAGAAATCAGAATGAATTTAGGTCTTCAAAAGAAGTACTACTAATATGGTTGGTCATATGCCTAATTATGGTGATAAAAAAGAAGCTACTAGATGGAAAGCAGCAAATTGTGATAGGAAAACGCAAGTTTTTGTGATAAATTTAAGATTCATTTGTGTTTTGTTGTACAACAACGAAATTTTTTCGCAACGTTTCACCAGACAAAAAATTTTATTCTAATTTTAGTCTATTATAAATTAAACAAATTTGTTCAATGTTTTATTGTTATACTTTTTTCCAATTTTATAATATTGGATAAATTATTTTTTTTTACTATTGAAATATTCTTTTTTTTTGCATCATGAATTGTTAAAATAAATTAATTTATAAAACAAATACATAATGAACTTTGATTTTAACTTAATTTAGAATAAAAATTTTTTCCAGCAAATGCTTTATTGTATATTCCTAACCCAATGTCTGTTGAGATGGACATACTCTCAAATTCTAACTAAACCGCTAAAATTTGAATTTTTATTATTAATTTCGTTTCTTGAAACCTAATTGAACGCAAATTCATCAAAAGAATTATCAGGAGTGAAAAGGTCAGGAGTGAAAAGGTTAAACCCATTGATTTTTTTCCGTACGGAGATGACCTATATTTCAGATCTGGTATGTAGGCTTTTAGCCCTTTATGCTCTCCTCCACCCTCAGCTTAGTCGACCTATTTGATAAAGACCAATAGATTTAAGGGTTTTATCCTGCAAAAGTTTCTGAGGCTATGTAGTGTGTTTCCAACAGCTTGAGTCTCAGCCTTGAAAAAGTTAGGCACTCTCCTGCAATATATGTGGGGTTTTTGAGATTATTGTAAAATGATTGCACAAAAGATTTTGTGGTTGCCGAAACTCCAAAAAATTGCCAAATGATTCGACAGCCGATGCTAAAATGATTACAGAGCAATTTGATTGGCGTATATGATGCTTTGGCTTTTGTCAGATGGAAGGATAGCACATCCATCCATTTTCTTAGTAATTACCATAATCGTTCAAAGTGTGGCACCACGACACGAAAACAGAAGGTTGTATCAAATTTAGAAATCATGTGTCCACAATTGGAAATAAATTGCAGTAGGCATATGGGATCTCTAGATAAAGCAGAACTACTAAAGTCGTGTTATTAAATAGAAAGAAAATCTATGAAGTGGTGGAATCGAATTTTGTAACACTTCCTGGAAGTTAGTTTAAGTAATACGTTTATAATATTCAAAGAAAAATGAAGTGTAAAAACGTTATATTTAAAAGAATTTAAAGTTGTTGTTTGTGCCGGACTTGTTGATGCTTCTTATCAACTCTAATCAAGACAACAACTATCAAAATCAACAAATACACCTCACTTAAAATTATTTCCTTTACTACAACTATCCTCTAGTTATAGAAATTTGTTTGCGGAGAAAAAACGATATAACCAAAATGTTCCCATGCGTTCCCATACGTTGAGAAGATGTGGGCTTTGAAGCACGAGAGCAAGTCAACATCGCAGTAGATGGTACTGCTAAATTTGTAAAATTTCTTTATGTTTGATAAGTACATACTTCAAATTGTTTAAAAAAATTTCATACCGAATAAATTTTGTACAAAATAAAAATTTGTGAAGAGTGTTTTTTATTAACAAATTTTTAGTTTCTAGTTCACTTGTGGTTTCGATAGTGAGCAATACCCTAAAACTTACCAAGTAAGTAATTAATTTGGAACAATTTGTCTCTAAACATTCAAAATGAAACAAAAACTAAAAACAGAAAACTATTTTGATATCCGGTAAAGAAAGGGTTAAAGGAAACCTATGTATAAGTTCTTAGAAATTCCAAGTGATTCAATAAATATTAATCCATTAATATTCTATATAAATGTTTTAAAAATTTTGTTACACAGAATATTTGGTCTAGATAGACCTACTTAAATTATTAGAAAAAACTGAATTTTGCATAGAAAGGTTAAATTATCATAAAATTTATAGTAAGCCAAGTACATTAAAATATTATATAACATTTTGCTATCGTACTAATCAATAAAATTTGCAATTATTTAAAACCCGTATCGTTCTTTAAATGCTTCCAAATCAACTACATATCTACCATCAGTATATAATTCTTAAAAATCCCTCATAATATAATAATATTTTGTTTCTATTTGAAAAAAAAAAAAACTTAAAGCAAGCTAAAGATGAATTGAATATGTCCCATATGAAAATAAAAGGTCATTTTTTGTGAATAGAAAATGTTCACATGATATTTTCTATTCTGGTATCCTATATGTACATTGTAACCAGTAGGATGATGACTTTTATAGTTATTATTAGCTTTTAGTTATTTAACAATCAGATTGAATTAAAGGATTTTGAAAAAGAACAGTTTTTTTTTTTTGCAGACAGCACTATCTGTCCTCAAAGGGGATACCAACCAACATGAGTCTCTGCAAACATTTTGATTGAATTTTGATTCAATTTTATTCATTCTCTTCTATTTTTCATCTCAACCTGAATTCATAATTTATTTTTTTATTCATTTTTTTTTTGTTTTTATTTTTGTTGGATTATACAATGAATTTGGTTTTTTTTTCGCAATTTTCATTTCTATCATTGGTTAGATATATGTCAATATGTACATGTATGATGTATATGTACATTGTGTAGAAGTGAAAAAGCGAAAGGATCAAACTAATTAATATGTGCATAACCGGACAAAATGTACAATCATATTATGTATATATACATAAAGTCTAGGTTATATTGAAAATAGATAATGAAATTGAAAATCTGGCATAAGATGAGAGACTAGAATTTTATTTATTTATTTTTTATTTTTTTTTTTACTTTATGAGATACTCTCATACATATACATTCAATTTTCTTTTTATTTCTTTATACAAAGTTGAAATATTCAACTGCGAAAAACGAATATAATTGTTATGAAATTTTTATAATTCAGCTGATCAAGTTGAATATTTCAATATCCTATGATTTTCAATTTGAAAATTTTATCACTATAATTGAAATTCAATTAAAATTGGAGCTTATGATGATACATTATGTGGAACTGTATAACAAAATATAAAGTTCAATAATATTATTTAGAATGTTATTTTGTTGTATATAGCTATTATATTATAGTCTGAAGAGTTTTTTTTGTTGTTGTTGAAGGCTTCATCTTCTTTTTTTCAGACATACAAAAATAGGTCGTGCAAATAGAATCCATTTTTCAAAAATTATGATTGAAAATGTTATTGTTTAGTGATTTTAAAGTATTTTTATCTCTTTAAGTTCAGGTTATTATTTTATTTTAACACTTTTATGAATGAAAGGATCGCAAATTACCAAACCCCATATATGGCCAAAGGGTTGCAAATGGCCCACCAATCTGAAATGAGTTTTTCTTTCTTTTTTTTTCTTTTTTATTTTAAAAGTTACAATAATTTATTAAATAGTTTCTTTTCCTAAATGATGACATTGTAGAAACATACATACTATAAAAGAAGTCAACAAGCGCTTTTAGAATAAAATACATTAGTCTTAATGAAGCTATATAAAACATAAAAAAAAAATAAAAAAATATGAATAAAATAAATACAAGAAATCTTGAACAAATAATAAAAATAATAAAAATTTAAATAAATCTTAAATAATATTTTAAATTTTAAAAGTTACACAAATTATATATTTTTATTAAATTTTATATTAAGCATTATATTAAGTTAAACAAATGATCCGACTCCAAAAGTCGTTTTTTAAAAGAACCCACTGATACAATATTTTTAATATTACGATATAATTTTACAATATTACACTGAAAAAAAAGCTGAATGCTAAATTTGCTAAAAAATATGACAGTATAAAAATAACGTTTTGTGATGGTAATTATGGCAAAAAATACTAAATTATTAAATTCAAATGCATTGTGCGCTGTTAACTTGTAATAAAATTTATTACAAAAAGTTAAATGCATAATATCATATGTAACATAACATTTTTCTTTATAAAAAAAATAGCAACATTTATAATGTTTTAAAAGAAAATTAACATATTATAAAAATTATAACAAATTTTCCATTGAATTTAAAAAGTTTAGCTATATTAACTAAAAATATTTGTTATTTTATATTACTATTTTAGTAATTTTTACTTTAACATACTGATATTTTTATAAAGCATCAGCATTGCAAATTTTCTATGTAGCACATAACAAAAATTACAAAAGTATTTATTTAAACTTTGCCTAATTTGAAATAAATTGTTAAATATGCTTAATTGCAGTTTTTAATTATCTTGTAAGGTAACACAAATTTTCTAAAGCCACATAGCAATATTTGGCAAAAATTTTCTTTTAATATTTGTTGTCTCTCTTTTGCATATAAAATTCTTACGGTCGATTTTTTACAATTTTTCAGCAAATTCGCACAATTTGAATTTGTGTGAAAGAAAAGATTTTAGTGAATACAAAATAATGCACTTTTGTTACCTATTTCAGTAGATAGATATCCTTTCATTGATTTGCTCGTATTATAAAAAGTTGAATTAAGTGATTAATAGCTAATTTATTTAGTTAAATAAATAATTGAATATAGTGTAGTGCAATAATATCTAATAATCATAATAAAAGTATTAATTAAATGATTAAATCAAAATAGTATATGAACTAATAAGATTTATAATTTCCATTCAAAAATAATACTTAGCCTAATTGTTATGAAATAGTTTCGTTAGGTTATCCAAATAACGCATGAAGTTTTAGATACAGATTAATATTACCTTTGCTGACGACACAGCGGTCTTAGTGTCTCATACTAATCCGAGATTAGCTTCAGAAGTTCTTCAGAACTACTTATTGGATATACAAAACTGGCTGAAAAAGTGGAGAATAAAGGCCAATGAATCGAAATCCCTTCATATCACCTTTACAAATCGCAGTTGCCCCGCTGTTCACCTTAACGACATGGAATTGACTCACCAAGACTCGGTTAAGTACTTAGGTATGCACTTGGATAGACGCCTCACTTGGAAAAGTCACATCATCAGCAAAAATAAACAACTACGATTAAAATTCAACCAATTAATTTGGCTAATACGTCGTTTCTCCAATTTATCCCTAGAATGTAAAGTTGCAGTGTACAAAGCTATCATCAGGCCAATCTGGAGCTACGGGTTGGAACTATGGGGAACAACTAGTAACTCCAACATCGAAATAATAGAACGCTTCCAGTCCAAAGTATTAAGGTCTATAGTCAATGCGCCTTGGTATGTCCGAAATGACACAATTAGATCAGATTTAAATATCCCATGTGTTAAGAAATTCATTAAAAAGAAAGCTGAAAAATACTATGTTCGACTGGAATGGATGGTTTTCCACTTGCTCCTCAACTCATCAATAATGAACGAACAAGCGAGCGCAGATTAAGACGCTTCAGACCGCTGGATTTATCTACTAGATTCACTTTACCTGAGACTCCATAAATATAAATTTGAATATTAAGTCAAGAATCAATGGATTTTTGACTTAGATTACATGTCAGTTACATCACGTCAATTTTAATTCCCACATTATACTCAATATCTTTTATATTTTATGTAGATAGTTGTATAGAATAAAGACAAAAAAAAAAAAAAATTAATATTGACTATAATTTATAGATGTAAATTTTTTAAAATAGAAAAAAGAAAATATATAATTATGTGATAATAAAATAAATAATAATGCTTAAAAAATTAACAACAAAAAAGTTAAGTAAAAAAACAAAGCAAAATAAATTAAAAGAAGAAAATCACAAAAATTTAGATTATAGGACCAGTTCTATGCGATTCGAAGTGCAAACTAAAACGGAAATTATATTACAGAGTATACCACATTAAATAGCAAAATTTGAATGTTACCTTACAAATTTACAATGTTTGGAATAACTTCTAAAAATAGAACTTTTGCCTAAATTTGTAAGATAACATTGCAAGTTTTGCTATTTTTTTTATTTGCTTCTTAAAGTTATGCTAGCTGAAATTGATTTTCACAATTGCGCATTTTCATAAGTCAATTAATTAATGAATATTAGCTTTATCGTGTTAGTACGATTTACTTAAAATTATTGCAAATATAGCTATTTTATTATATAAATCCTTCTTATGTAATATACCCAATATTGATTTTCAGCATTAGAGCTCGTCATATTTTGTATCTAGAATTCTCCTTATATAAGCACAGCTGAATTTGATTATAGGCATTAAAGAGTTTCTAATTATTATCGGCAAATTTATTATATTACAAAGGAATTGATGGCTTTTTCTACTAGAAATAATTAAATAATTCTTTAATATAAATTATATCATTTTATGCTATTTAGCGTCACTATCCCGATATGAGCTATATAAATAGTACATGGTATGTAAAAAAAATAGCAATTTTAGCTAATTTTTTTTCAGTGTAGGTAACCGATTGTATAACCCTGATACTGACACAGAAATTCTCTGAGATGCTAGCACATTATTAACTCTTGATGGTATTCTAATATTATTCCGGTTTCAAGTATTAAAATTATGAGTATAATTTTGAACGGAATTTATTTTGCAGTGCTCGATAGTATTAAGTATTAAATAGTGTATCCCTAAAACTTGTTGAAATTGAAAAATTCCTTTTGTAGACATTATTTTTGAGTTTAAATATAAGTGATGCGACTTTCTATCTAACATATCAATATGTGGCTGCTTAAATATTTGTCAAATATGACTCCTAGAAATTTAATTTCATCAACTTCTTTCAAAACTACGTTGCGAATTTTTATTTTTCTCTACCACCTACATTTTTTTGACGCTCTCTAAAATGGATGATTTTAGTTTTTTCCGCGTTCATAACGATTTTGTTTAATCTGAAATACTCTGTTATTATCATCATATCATGCTCTACATGAGATTTAATAGCTTCTAAATTTTTTCCAGAGTAGAACAAGCTGTACTCGTCTGCAAATAGGTATAATTTACATATTAATGGCATTTTGTGTATATCATTTATGTAGATTAGAAATAATAAATGACCCAATATAGAGCCTTGAGGAATACCAATGTTAATTGAATTGTAGGGGCTAGAGCAGTTATTATACGAAACAAACTGATTTCTATTCATTAAATAGCTTTCCATTAACTCCAAATTTAAAGCCTAAAAAAAGAAAATTTTGTTAGAAGCAAATTATGGTTAACTGTATCAAAAGCTTTTGTCAAATCGATGAATAAACATGTAACAATATTAAAGTCAGAAATTTTTTCACAGATCATATCTACAACGTCAATAAAAATATTTTGAGAACCATTTGGAACCCATATTGTTAAGGAAAAAAAAGTTGTTGGATATCAGATAATTATTTATAGCAATACTAGTAAATCAGCCAGTTTAAAAACGGGTCCCGAGTAAAAAGAACTTTTTTTCGAACATAATCACTCAGTGGCCCCAAGAATTTTTTTTCTAGAAACACTTTTTTGTTATAATTTAAAACAAATTAATAATTTATTTTCCATCCATTTTATTCTTTATCCATTTTTCTTGTTTTTTAACAATTTAATTGAAAGGAAAAAATTTAAAAATATATTAAACATACTTTTTAGCTAAAACGTTTGAGATTAACGTTACATTTATTTTTTTAAACTGAAAATTGGGAAAATCATTATTTAAAATAGAAAAGAAATTAATATTATCATTAGGTATCACATTTACTGAATGAGATATAATTAAACCAATTGTTAAATTTATCAGCAATAAGCTTAGGATCTTCAACGTAAGTATTATCATTACTTATTAAAAATTTAGTTTCATTCTTATTAGATTTACCCAACAGTTCATTTATAAAAAAAGACCATAGTTTTTTTTGGTCACCCACACAAGACTCAATACGGTAAGCAATACGATTTAATATGGTTAATATTAATTTTTTTTTCGATAAAATTATTAACTTATCTAGTGGGTCTTATCTAATCTGAAAAACAAAACTTTAGATTTTAAAATTTGTAATATATTTGCGGACTTTGACTGGTCAGTTTAAATTTATTCTTTATTGTATACGGTCGAAAATTTAAGAACAATGTCAGAATGTGTAAAGCTGATTTTCAAAATAACAAAACTTTAAATTTTTTTTTGCATAACATCAATTGTAGAAAAGAATGAAAAAATATGTTCAATTGAGTTCGATTATTCGTTTGCAACCTTTTGGGCATTCAAAATACTTTAGTTTTTATTTTAGAGCGGAAAAAATCGGACTGTATCAGAAATTATAAATGAGTTGAAGAAAAATTTATTTGTCAAATTTTATTTATATTTAGCTAAAAAAAAATAATGCTGGACAAACTGATGTAGATTCTGAGAAATAAAATGAATTTAATATGAATAATTTGAGAATAGAAACCAACTCAGTACTGAAGTTAAAGTTGGTTTCATTGATTTTCAGGAGTGCTCGATAGATGAAAGTACAGTCATTATAATACTCTACTTGTAAGTAAATATACAGAAAAAAATACGGTCATATTATTGGAAAAATAGAGATGGTAATAGAGAAAAATAGAATTGAATAATTAAGTAATTTTAATATGCAAGAAAAAAAAACAAAAACAGCAAAATTCAAAATTAGATTAAAATAGCATAACGGATCCTTTTTTTTATATTTTTGTTTTTATTAAATTACCCAAAAGTAAAAGGAGTTATTTTATAAGTAAAGAGCACAAAGCATTTGAAGAAAAATTAAAATTAAATTTTAATAATAAAAATATTTAAATTAAAATTTGTTTAAAAAAAAAACAAAAACAACAAAATAAAAAATTCAAAGACGAAAGAATTTTTTAAGAAAAAACTGAGAGAACAAAAATATCTTTAGTAATTTAATGTCTTTAAACTGAATTTAGCAAATGAATCCTTTTAAGAAGCGAACGCATACATTTTTTAATCCTTTTTTTTATATTTATATTTCTATATGAAATATTAAATTTTTAATTTTATTTTATAATTTTTATGTAAAAATGCATGGCGTTTAATGCATTACGAAGATTTTATAGAAAAAAATGGCTACTGTATCCTTTAGTATCATTTATGGAGTTATAAAAAGAATTTTTATTAAAATATATTAAATTAAATAAGAAAAAATTTAAAAGTCTATATAAAAAATTTAAGCAAAATAATATTAATATAACTTTTGTGTAGTGTTAGAATGTAATACAATATGAATTTTAAGTAGAGTAATTGAGCAGAACTTATTTATTGACCTGTTATTACTCTATTTTCGAATAATATATCCTAACAATCTTTATATATCCTTATTATCGCATATTATAATAGTTCAAAATATGTTCAATTATATTTAATATACAAATTGAAAAAAGTGCGGTACAAAATATCTTAACCATTTCACAACTGATTTACATTATTAAAAAGAGACGTAGCAAAACTAAATATTTATTCTAAATTTTGTAATTTTCAATTAAAAATTTCAATTTCTAAAATTTCACTCCGTGTATAATAAGTATACATAATATACATCTAAAACAAACAAAAAAAAATATTTATCAAATCAGACGCAATTTACAGAGTGCAGAGTTTCGTTTTTTTCTTCGCCAGAATTAAATGTAAAGTTTTTTTGTTCTTTTTTAATTAAATAAGTCTAAGATAAATCAATAAAAAAATAAAATATAGAAAAAAAATATATTTACCAAAGTATATTGGTTCTTATTTTCCTCGCCAGAATTTACACTAAATTTAATTTTTTTTTAAAGAAATTATTACATATGCGGTTGTTGTCTATGATAAATCAATAAAAATTATATTATAGTACCTCGAATAAATTGAAATGATGATAAACATTTCTTAAGGAAATTGTGTACGAGTTTTTATCAAACTTCTTTGAATTTCGAGGAGCTACCGAAATCATCGAGACAACCTTATCATCGAAAAATGGTTGATATAATGAATATTTTTTAAAAATTTAAAATTAAAATAATATATACATAATATATTGACATGAAATTTTATCCTTTTAACTTTTTTTAAATTTAAAAAATAATTTTTGATGTTGAAATAATTGTGAACCTCAATGAACTTCAAAGCTGTATAACTTCATACTAGTATTTGCCATACATATACTACATACTAGCATTCTTCTTATAGGAAAAAAATACTATAGTATATTGAATTAAATAATAGTAAAGTCTTTCTGTATGGCTATAATATTTGTAAATTCTATCATACTGACTTACTTCCATCATTGAGTTAAATATTTATTTATATCAAAAATGTATAACAAAACAAAATACATCTACAAAAAAACTCAAAATATACGGAAAAAACGAATAAGTTTAGAATTACAATCAGAAATTTATGGCTAATTTATTATAATAATGAAATACTCTGGCAAAGCATGGATTTTTATCATATTTTCAGAAGTACCAAGAATTATTGTAAGTATTTAAATTTTAAAATTAATTCATAGTGGTCAACATTACCCTGCGTCATCGTCTATAAGGCAAAGTTTAATTTGTAGTCGTTTAAAAGTTATGAGGCGGCTGAAAAATATTATTTAATTCAAAATGCTTAGTTATCCAAAAACTTCAAAATAACTTACTAGACATTCAAAACTGGATCGAAATATCCAAGCCAATTAATTAAAATATCTCCATATTACTTTCAAAAATAAAAAAAAATTAAAAATGGTAAATTTTTGCTCCCTTGCCCTATATCACCTAGAGATTCACATTTTATGCTTCAACTAATCATAAATCAAGTATATCTAGTGAGTGTAAGTATCAACTAAAGCACTTCAGACAGGATTTAAAAACGAGGTTTACTTGAGTTATCACAAATAACCACATTGAATTAAGGTCAAGAGTTTATGGAATCTTGGTTGAGGTAAATGAAAACAGCTTTCTAATGATTCCAACAATATATTTGTTAATAGTAATTAAAATATAGAAAAAAGAAATATAGGTATAACTTCATTTAAATGTAGGCTTAAAAATTTACAAACATGTAAGATTGGATCAAATTTGTATTTTTTTTAAAAATTATTTTCAACTATTTTTCTATTCTATGTGTTTTCAATCGCTAGTTGTTAGGTCCTAAAATAAAATATTATTATTTTTTTACAAACAATATATTTAAGAAAATATTCCAAAAAAATATTTTAAGCACCTACCTACGCTAAACTATTTAAATATCTTCGATAGAACTTACATGATATAAACATATTGTTGCGGTAACTTTAGGTATGACTTTGATACCAACTATAGGCTATTCAAATAAATAATAGTTGGTAAAATAATCGTCATACAATAAACACTAAAATAGAATAATCAGACATAGACTCAAATTTTTTTAAGTAATTGCTAAAACAGCTACTGCAGACTATAAAAATAATGAGTATATCTAGCTACAGGCACATTGCCTGCCAAATGGCAGAATGACAATGGCAAAATGGCAAATTATTGTTTTTGATATAGTGACGTGTATGCACTTACTCTATAAAGCGCATTCAGTTTTCATTATTTTATTTTCAAAATCACATTGTGGATCATAGAAATATGATGAATTATAGAAAGCATATTTATTCAATTTACATAATATAAGCTAAGACGTCACGTCTCATCGAAAGCTTGACTGATACTCAGACAAACGTTTTTGACTATAAACGAATTTAAATACATCGATCTAATACGTTGAGAGTAATAGTATTTTATTGTGTTAAGTTATATTGAAATTAGTCTTTATTTCGTCATAAAGTATTAGGTATTATACTTTAATTTCATTATATATATATTCAATAATCAAGCGATTCAGAAAACAACTATAATTTTATCAGAACAAATATTTCTTTTTATATAAAATCGTACCTGAAAGAACTGCTTCTGTGCAATAGCACAGGGGATTCTCTAGTAAATATATACAATAATAACAATTTTCCATGCCGTTTCTAAGTTTTACTATTCCTCTTAATTTAATTTCATATTTTTTGTTTTTTCAATACTAGCTATGTAGTGAAAAAATTTTATTTAAAATTATTTTGTTTTAATTTATGTATAATTAATTTAAATAATCAATTTCAATGGTTTTTAATTGAACAATATTTTAAGTATGTTCTAATTTTGTTCAATATTGCAATAAAAATTGATTTAATTAAAAGAAAAATTATATAGGTACATAATTAAATTAAATTTGAAAAATTACTGAAATATATTAGGTATTTTATATTATTAAATTTATTAAAGATCATTAAAAATTTAATTTAATTAACTAACCTTTTTAATTTGATTTATAAATTAACTTTAACTGTACAACATTTTGATGAATTTAATTCCCAACCACTTTAGAAATAATTATCTGAAAAATAAAATAAATTTATGTTATTATCATTTAAAACTACATAAAAAAATCAATTTGAACTGAAATCACTTAAAGGTATTTTCACAAATTCCAAAAAATTAAATAATAACAGAAATTTAAAATGTTCATTTTTATTGTTAAATTATTTTATTATTAAAATGATCCATTTATTTCAAATATCATTTACATAATGCAGTACTAATTATTAATAAATTAAACAAACTATTAGATTCCAAGATCAATTAGATTCCAAGCGTTAATCATATAATGTAAAACATTTGCCCAATGGTAAAAAGTCGTATGTTCAAAATCACAGAGTATATTTCCAAATTTGGCAATGCACCAAAATCCCAAAATAACAAAAATCCCATTGTACCAAAATCTCAAAATTTGACTAGGATAAAATATTTTTATACTTGTTTTATTTTTTTAATTGTTTGCCAAACGGATATGTGCTGTTTACATATAGTAGGGAAAAAATATTCGTTTTCGTAACAACTGTTAAAAATAAAAAAGGAAAAATAATTTTTTTCCAAAGTGATAAAAAGTATTTTATTAATTTTACCAATTAAAAATATTGTAAAAACATATTTCATTGCATTCATTAATTTTTTTAAAAAAAATTTTGTTCGTACCTACCCTTTACTAAATTTATGTTTTTTTTTTTTAATCAACAAAAGCGTTAAAATATTACCGTGCAATTACGTACCACTTGGTTGGGATAGTATTGTATGAAAGTGTAAAGGCAGGAAGATAGGAGATAGATTAATAGAAAGTTGTAAAATAAACATGGGGGTTCCACGGTATAGGGGTGAAAATTTCGAATCATCTTGGTACACATTGAAATTGTTTAAGAGGAGTAAAAGCAGTGTATTTATTTCTAGCGAGCATTTGTTCACACCTACGAAGTATCTATAAAATAAAGAAAGTGTGCCTAATATACGTCCATGTCCAAACTAAGCTAAGAAGTTACATTAAGGTTGCCGATTAGACAAAGAACAGGATTTTGAATGCGGCCCAAGTAGTTTAAAGGTGTAGGAGAAGCGTCAACGAAACGAGCTCCAATGGTGAAAAGACAGCTTCAAATTGTATCTTGAATGTGGAAACACAACCAAAATTTTAGTCAAAAAAATTTTTTATGTTCTTAACAGTAACTTAGGTAAAATTACTTTTTCATGCTTGATAAAGTACGGTACTGCAAGTTTATACTACAATATTTTACTACAATGTTGTTCGAGTATTTATTGTATTATAGTGTACTACAATGTTGTTCGAGTATCAACTCATTAAATGTGGCAAACTACACATATATTGTCAGGAACTAAGCCTTTTTAAATAGAGTAGCTCCACTGTATTTAGGATTGTTACCAGATGATACTCTCAATTATTGTTTATCATTTATTTTATCCCAATGACAAAGGATACTGGACCGGGTCGAAAAACCCATAGAGCATTTTTTTGCTGCATCGAGAATCGAACCTGGGACCTTTCGATTGAAAGGCAGACGCTCTACATATTGCGCTACCAACCGTTAATCATATTAACCATTATTCGTCTTCTATTAAATGGCATAATTTTTTTTCTCTTTATTTTGTTATAAATAATGCATTTTGATTTATAATAAATTCATATTATATCAAATACGAAATAGATAATGAATAAACATATGTGTAGACTAGCACTAAGTGACGATTCACCTGTAGACACTGTCTGGAAGAGAAACACATGTTGTAGGAGAGTGCCTAGCTCTTTCAAGGCTAAGACTCAGGCTTTTGGGAATGCACTATATAACCTCAGAAAACTTCTACAGAATAAATCCCCCCAAACGTATTGTCCTTTATCAAAAGGGTCGATTAAGCTGAAGTGTGGAGGAGGGCATAAAGGGCTAAAAGCCTACATGTCGGTTCTGACTTATTAGGGCCACCTCCGTAAGAAAAAAAAATAAATTTATAATTATTGCTAAGTAAAATAATTTAATTTTTTATTTTATTTATTTATTTTTAACACATTTACAACAACACAACACAACACATTTACAACAATAATATTATTTCCATACAATTTTTATCCCATTATAATCATCACCAAATTTGACATATTTTTTTTTTCTTTTTGAATTTAACTTAAAAATTAGTTAAGGATTTGCCAAATAATATCTAAATAAATCTTGATTTATTTAGACCTTAGCCGAAGGTGAATGGTCGTATTGCTAACAATTTTATAGTTCAATTAAAAATGATTGTGTTTTTATTTTGTTTTTGATTTATTCTATTTTCAATTATCGTTAAATTATTAAATTCTTATTATAATGTTATTAGTAATTTTATATTTACAATAAGTTATTAAAAAAGTACGTAAGTTTATATTTAAGCAGTTTAACATTTTAAATTTTCCACTAATCTTGTCTTTTTTAAAAATGAACTTACAAATAAATTATTGTTATGATAAATTGTTGTGATTAAAATATGTATATAAAAATTAAAATTATATTTATACTCGAAATAAGTTTTATAAAATTTCATTATTATTGTAAATAATGAAATAAAAATTAAAATATAACATCCATCCTCTGATTGGGATTCAAACATGAGACCTTCTGATAAGTATTCAGATGACATAACCACTACACCATATCGACCGACTGACAACTTTATAATTTCAGAAATGTTTTGAACATAATTTTATTTCAAATTTTGAATATGTAGGTATTTATTAATTTTTTCTTTTAATATAGTCCTACTCCTAGCATATAGTCGAATGGTTTGATAATTTATAAAATTAGTGAATGTTTTTTATAATTTTATTTAAGTGGTCTTGCAATTACTGAAATTAAAATTGATTATAATTTTCTTTAAATTTATTTTTAGTTTAAAATTCTATTTACAAACATTACTATTATTATTATTTCTTTTATTTTATTATTAGTATTAATTCTAATTAGTAATTTATTATTAGTATTTAATTAATATAATAATTTTTTTTTATTTTTATACAATATTTTGTATATAATTTCACACAATTTTTCATTAATAATATTCTAGTCTTATTTATCATATAGTAATTTAAGAATCTCAAAATCAACCACCATTCATTTTATTTTCTACTTTTTAGGAGGCTACTTTAGTTTCGATTAAAGTAATTTTAAAAAAATTTTATTTTTACATGTTAATTTATTTTCTTTTAATTTTAATATTAAAAGTAGAAAATCAATATGCAAGTAAAAAAACTAAATAACAAATAAACAGAGGCTGCCAAGTTAATTTAGATTTATATGCCATAGCGCTGTTAATTAAGAGCTTACTTAATCTTCTAAGAACAAATAAGTACGGGGTTACGTTTTTTGTCACTATTGTTCTATATGACAGCTCTAATACTATTAAAAAAACCTATCCAAAATCAAATTATAAAATTTATAAAAAAAAGATTTTACACTATTATAGATTTCCAGATTTTTGTAAGCAACTTTATTTTTTGATTTCCTTCGTTTTAACTGGCGTATGAAACAAAAAAGCATTCGTTGTGAAATGTAAAGTTGATGGTGTAATAGGGCCAAGTAGGCATACTATTTAAATATTTAATAAACCATATACACATTTTTATTTTTAATTTTTTAATCATATTATTTATTTTTTAATTTTATAATATATTTAAATTTAAAGAGTAATAAACAAAAACACCAATTTTCATGTGTAAACATTGCACTTTGTTTTGTAACATAAAAAAATTGTTTATTATTTAGATAAGTTTTTTTTTTTGTTAGTTTTTATTATTTAAATTTTTTTTTTGTATTTATTATTATAACGATTTCTTAATTTATTTATTTTTTCTTTTTATTTTTCTATGCACATTTATGTTTTTCTATGTATATTTAATATTTTAAATGAAAATAATTTTAAATATTTTTCATAAAAACACATTATGCATAATTCTTATTTTTTTATTTATTTTATTTTGTTTGTTTGTTTGTTTATTGTTGTTTACTTCTTGAAATTCACACCCTAAATAATTTTTAAAACTATGTATTTAAAAAATGATTCCATATTCCTGTTCAACAACATAACATTACATAATAATATAACATATGATATTCTCATTCCTATATTTAAAAGTGAATAATAACGTTTTTTATTTTTGTTATTTTTCTTTTTATTTAAATTTTTTATTTATTTTTTTTTTAGTATAAATTTAGGTATACATAACGGTGTTGCCGTCATTTTAAATTTTTGCTACTGTCGTTTTCTAATTTTATATCAACATTTTTAATTTTATAAATATCATTTTTAAAATTTTATATTTTTATATTATGTATATAAAGTATATACTAATATGTATCAAGTGTATGTAAGTATAGTTTGTAGTAATATGTAAAAAAAAAGTCAGTAAAATTGCATTGCATTGCATAGAAGTGTAAAATCCAAATGGAATGGAACTACTTTTAGAAATTACTATATGACTTACTAGAGTAGATATGATTTTATTCAGTATTATAATACTGGAAATGATGGAAATCAGTTAGAATTACGTTTTTGTTATTATTATTGTTTTTCTTTTTTTGTTGTTTATTCGGTTCTTGTTTTATGTGTCGTAAGAGTTCTCCTATTTTAATTCACCCGTAAGGAACTTTATAATGAATGCCATTTTATAAGTTTAACAAATGCACATGCAATTTATTATTTTTTTTATTTTGTTATTTGTTTGTTTTATAGTTTTACTTTTCTATATTTATAATTCAGTTTTATTACAATTATTATTTTATTTTTCTGTACTAGCTATATAAGACTTAAGTTGTTTAGTTTTTTTAGATAAAATATTTTTTGAAGAAAGAGGATGTTCTCTCTCTCTGTAGGTAAAAGTGTATATGTGCATTATATATATATAATATTTATTTCTAAATATTATGTTGAAAAAAAAACAGAAAAAGTAATATGAAAATTATTCATGACCTGAAAACTATAGGATTAACTAATCACTAAATATTTTTTTACAGGACATTCCATTCCATTTTTTGGACAATAATCTGTTAAAAGTGTAGTGCGTGTAAATATATTAAATGAAATTGAATAATTTTATATTTCTTATCTCTGGTGAGTTGGGTCGGCTCAGACCATATTCCTTTTAAATCAAAATCTCAATTATTAGTATACTAGAACCATAGGTCTTATCTTACAATTAATAGCTTAAAGTGGGTCTTAAAAGGCTTAATTAGTGTAGCACTGGTTCGTAATTCGACTCACTGAGATCTGTTTTAATATAAAATACCAGCTCATGCCGCAGATAGTTAGCGGTTAACGCCATGAAATGGTAAGACCAAAGATGTTCATTGTGGTGTAAAATTAATAATGATCATAATGAATCTGTTCTGTTTTCACACAATCGATATTTTAATATTATTTCTCTATATTATCAAATTAGAACGCAATTAAAGTGATTTTTGCTCAAAACAGATATACGTTTTACACACTTCAAAATGAAAAATTTATGGTATATGGGTTAAGTAATAAAACTGTTCATTTCCTGGCCAATTGTAAAAACATCATAATAATTTCAAGCTTGTAACTATTTTTGAAACGAATATAGAAAATGAAATTATGCCAACGAATATGGGGACTAAAACTACCAAAACTCAGTGTCAATAATCAATATATTAACTAATATACAAGATATATCTTATCTTATGGTATCACTAGGAGAAGTAAAGATGTATTAGACAGATTTTCAGTACAATGCATTGCTCCTGAGCTTAATCATATACAATATCACAAATATCATATTATTACACATATCACATATATCATAAATATCATATTGTAGAACTAAGATTATATAAGTTATGTTTAGATATAAATTTTCCAAAATAAAATATAAATAGAAGTGACTGAAGTAAATTTGTGAGAATCTCAAACATAGAAAAATACATTAAACCTGTGAATAGAAAAGTTGAAGAAGAAAGACTGTTCGCAACAAGTAGTGGTGGTTCATCAACACACATTAATAAATATATAGATATACTGTCTCCATGTCATATCAGTGTAATAGAAATAAATTTCTGTAATAGAAGTTTTAATAAAAAATCATAATCATCAAAGTATGAATACTTTTGAGAGAGGCAATTGAACCATAGAAAAATTTTAAAAATATCATTCAACATTCAGTTGTGTGGAAACACCATACTGAGCTTGAAAAACATTTGTATACAATCAAGTTTGTGGTTAAGCCAAGACAAAATGATCATGAAATTGCTTAAGAAACTAAAGTGCTTCTCATTTTAAAGAGAAAAGATGTACCTATCATGGCAAGGCTAACAACTGGCCACAACTAGTAAATAAGCATCAATGCAATATCAATGTTCTGTGAATGCGGAATTCTCATTCGTAGTAGACTTTGCCAATTGGGTGCCGCTATATCATGAGTGTGATCATTAAATCAGATATGTATCCTTAACCTTCTGAATGCACAATTATTTTTCATAGCTTTAAGTGCACACATGTACCATTTCGGTCCTACAAAATTTTAATTCAAAAAATTATACAAAAAATTTATTTTTCAGGCAGCGTTTACACATCAATATTCTTCAATATTTATTGACGATTATAGACTGAAGAGAGAGACATTTGTGTTTACACATCAGTTTTTAAACAATCAAACTATTTGTCAGTTTTTTCTTATATATTCACCAAAACTAATATAAAAATAAAAATTTTTTAATCAAGTAGGTACCCTGTGAATATAAAGCAAATGTAAAATCAAAAAAAAAAAAATAAAAAATTTACATATGAATGTTGCTTAATTTTTCCTTATTCGCCATATTTAATTTTGTCTCTCTCAATATATATTGAAGAAAATTGGATAAATTCTATTTTTTTCTTCAATAACTATATATTGATATCAATATGTATTTACACATCAGTATTTCTTCAATATTCTCTCTCAGTAGTAAATACTGTCAATATATGTATATTGATGTGTAAACGCTGCCTTAATATTTTTTTTATCCTGAATTAAAATATTAATTTGATTTTATGAAAATATTTTTATTTGTTTTGTTTTATTTCATCCTTTAAAAAAAAAATGTATACTTCATTACAAAAATAATAATAAAACTAATATTTTTTCAAAAACAAAAGCAGTTTTGTGTTATTTTTTTTATTTCTTCAAACATAAATCTATAAAAATAATGCAAAAAAAAACCCAGCTTGTCCACAGCTATCAATACTGCATCACAAAAATAACATAAGCATAATAATAAAAATTTAAATAAACCGTAATTCATTTGATTTTGTCTTAAAAGTACGTTATTAGTATACAACAACGTTACGTTAGTAGTATACAACAATAAGATTACAATAACTTTCTCAGTCATCTGCTGATAATATATAGTCAGATTCTGTGCCAGAAACAAATTCAAAGCGCAAGCATCATTATTAATTGAATTATCAATGTGCACTGTAATTTGGTCCCTATTTAATTTGTGATGCCTCTTCATTTCACACTTAAAAACGAAAATAAAATGAAATTAAAAGATAATAAAGCGTAAAAGAAAAGAAATAAAACAAAAACGTAAAAGAATCAAAAACAAAGAAAAAATTAATCGCGTTTCAAACACTATGACAATTCAAATAATTCCATTCAGTACATACATGTACCATTTTTGTCCTAAAAACAATTAAAATACTTACAATCTACGTTTCTATGCTTTTTTTGTCAAATGTTTATTCTTTCATAATTCGCGTAATGCTGAATAATGAATTTACATTTAAATTTTATTTGAATTTTTTTTGCTATTTGTTATCATATTTTTAAATTTTTGCTGGGCAAAATTGGTACATGTGTGCACTCAAAAGGTTGAAAACTCAGACGCACAATTTCATTAATACGAGTAGGTAGCTACAATAAGTAAACGGGGTGTGTGGGGCTAGATCCTTACCCGTTTATGTATATAAATATTTATGATAATATTATGTAAGTCTTTATAAATAAATCTTTAATAATAAAAAATGTGAGGTCTTACTTCAAAATTAAGCTTTTGTTTAACAATAATAATGGATTAAACTAAAATTTAAAGGAATGAGCTATGTCCGTAAAGCTTTATATCATATTTGTGTTGTTTGAAAATACATGCCCTATTAGCCTATACGTGACAATACATAAATCGAAATACCACCAGAATTAAAACAGAGCTCGAACTCCACAACATAGGATTAAGTTCCTGGGACTGATAGAATTCCTTACAAAATCTAAAACCAGCTCGAAGAGTATGCAAAATATTGAATAAATATTATAAAAAATTATAAATTTGAAAATAAAAACAAGAAAAACAAAAAATGTTATCAATTTTTATTATTTCGGAACTACGTGAGTAGTTTTTATATTTATTACGAAGACTCGTTAATGAGTGAATAATATTTGTACAAAATTGCACTTTTTATTTTTAACAGTAGAGTTTATTGAATTATATGTAAGTGACTATTGGAAACCAATACCGGAATTTTTCAATATTTTAAGACTATGTTAGTCGTTAAATAAATCCAAATTAAAGCCAAATTTAAAGTTTTTCAGAGAATAGGAACAAGATATTATAATATTGATTTTTAAGCCTTATTTTTACAACATATTAATTATAATAGGAAAGTTGTATGTAAGCATACAATAAACATTATGAATGAACAACACACAAATTAATAAGGAAATAGAATTAACATAAAAGTTTAAATTTAATTTAGCAATAGCAGTAGTTTTCCACATTTAATGCGTTGATAAGCCAAAAATTTGTTAATTAAATACTCGAAATGTATATGGTAGTGTTAAATTGCAGTACCGTACTTAATTAAAGCATGTAAAGGTGATTCTACCTAAGTTACTGTAATGAAATTAAGACAAAAAAAAATTGAATAGAATATAAATATGCAAGAACTGAGATAGACTTGTCACTTTAGCAGATGTAACTCATGTTTCAATAAAATGTTTTGAAATTAGTGTGATTTAATAAAAAATAAACTTCTAATAATATATCTATTGTCTACTATTTTTGTTTTCCACCAATGCCTCTATATCTTCTAGCCAAGTCACACTATGATTTTTCCGAAATTTAACGAATTAGGTAATTTTTTTTTAAATATTGTTTTTGTTTTGTGTACATTTTTTTTTTTGTTAAAAACACAACTAACACAGACAAGAATATTCTGTAAAATTTAATACCAAAAATTAAATACAATTAACACTATCAAAATATTTACTCAGATAAAAATAAATAAACAACAACAATTTACATGCTAATTTAATTTTGTCTCAAAAATTTGGTTGTATCCATCAGTGTTGTGTCTATTCAAAAAATATTATTTTATTTTCACTGTTCATTACAACTTGATAGGAGTACGTTTTATGTCGGATAATAAAAAAATTATTTTTTTAAATTAAATTTTTAAATTATTAATAAAAATGTTTTTGTATTTTTTGTAAATTTCACCAATTTAGATAAAAAATATTGAATATTTTTTTAAAAATAACACTATATCATAATAACATCAGGTTATTCATATAGCAAAATAAGATCCCTATACAAAAAACAAAATTTATATGAATATAAGGTCCCATTTTTAAAATTGCTCTCCCAGAGGACAGGCTATAAGATATAGAGGCCATTGCTTCTACCTATAATTATTATCTACATTTATTCAAATAAAACTGATTTTTTTGTTTATTGTGCAGCAATCCACCAATAAATTTAACTAATTATAGGTTTTATTTTAAAATATATTTTCGATAATCATACCTTTTTACATTTCGGCCAAGGACGAAACGATAAGCTTTGTTGAAATGGTGCAATCCAACAATAAATCTTAAATTCGTTGTCGATTGTGTGTACAAAAAATTTGTACGTATTAAGAATCGTACAATTTCATACCGCTGTTCATTTTATGTACAAGCAGATAGAATAATAAACTTGAACAAAATCTATTTAAAATATGTGAAGGAGATGTATGTATTGATAAAAATAGTAAATAACTTTTAAAAAACTGTTCGATGTATAGCCTTCTCTCGGAATTACATTTTATAGGAAGTTGAACTTACTCTTTATGGAAAATTACCTAATAATAATATGTTGCAGGACGAAAAATGTAAAAATAGAGATAGCAGAATAATTTTCAGACATAGTAGAACACATTTTAAAAGCAATGCCCACATTGTCTTGTAACCCCATCCGTGGAACATAATGGGGATATATATAACTTTTATATAGAGAAATTAAATTAGAAGATTATAACTTAGGTAATTACGCTTTAATGCTTATGAATTATAATTTTAGATTAAAAATCTGGTTTATTGTCAACTCTAGATTCTGTTTAATATTATCAATTCTAGGTTTAAAAAAAAATGATGCATAGTATAGTTTAGCATAAAATCATATGTATATAAATAAACAGTAATAAAAGTGTCAAATATATTGATCAAAAGTTTTGTATACATGCATCGAGTTAACATTAACGAAACAAAAGTAATAATAATTAAAACAAACTTCAGACTTGAGACAGACAGACTTGATGAAAAATAATTTTTGACGATAAACCTGTCTCTAAAACACAAAATATCGTCAGAAATAAAACAGAGCTTCAAATTAACAACAGAAGTAAAACTATTTGAAACTGGAATTATAAGCCCAGCTCCAGGAGTGTGTAAAATAAATATATAAAACCATAAATTTAAATGAAACAAAATGGAAATACAATTATTGAATCAGATAAATTATATAGTAGATTTGTGAGGTTTAATAAATGAGTCTAAAGTGTCAAAATATATATAAAATAAAAAACATTCATCAGATAAAAAATATAATTTAGAATACCCTCGAAATTAAATCCAATACAATTGTTAGATTGTTAAAACAATACCGAAGTAAGAAAATTCGTTTTTATATACAAAATACATATAGACACACTTGTTTTGTTAATGTTATTACTTACGATCACAATATGTACAATTATATGATTATTATATGCAAGAGTATATAAACATGTGTATACAAAATTATGTCGGTATTATTATTTTTGTACTACTGTTTTTCTACTAAATCGTTATTATGGATAAGAGAACATAACCAGGAAGTTAGTAGTTGGCAGCAATGATGTCTATTTTCTAACTAAAATATCGTATTATTTTTATGCAAGTGCACTTTATATATTTTTATATACAATATATATTTGTCTTTGTCCTTATTAAATGTTGTTTACCAGTAAAATTAATGTTTGTTTTCATTTATTGTAGTTTTCTATTTTTCTGTTTTTGTTTTTGTTATTTTTTTTTGTAATTTTAACGTGGTGCGAGAATAGTGTATGAAATTTTGTAAAAAAAAAAAGAATTAAATTTTTTTTTTGTTTTAGTTTTGTTTTTGGAGAAAATAGGAAACTGTTTTTGGACGATTTATAGTTTATTTTTTTCATATTTATAATAATAAAATACAATTTAAGGTAGAATATAAGATATTATTTAAATGTAAATGAAAAAAAAAGAAAAAATATTATGACTTTATGTCAACCAATTTTATTCCATATTATTGTAATTGTGAATTAAAAATATGTTTAAAGGAAATATAAAATATTTTTATTTTAAGTTGAGTATAATGTAATGTAATAAATTTATTGTTGTTATTTTATAATATTATATTTCAACATTTAACGCCATTTATAAATTTGTTCACATTAAATTTTTCACGATATTTATCAAATTATCATAATCTAAGCTATTTTTATTATCACAGTGAATCTTTCTTTGAAACTATCTTTGAAACTATCTTTGCTTGAAACTAACAAATTTAACCCCCTTATGCACAACTAATTGTATAGTTTTTTTGTGATAGTTAGTCCTAACTATAATATATAAAATAAAACTTTTTAGTGGATCCAAAGATAAGAGATTTTTTGGGGGGTTAGTTATGGAACGAACATAATTTCGTTATAAATTTTAAGGATTTTGTTATTAATTGCAGAACTCCTAGTTTAGAAAATCGGAAAGAAGTTTCTATGTGCAATTGATAATCAAAAAAAAAAAATGGTTTTTAAAATCATCCTATAGAAAAATATTATTTAAAAAAAATGAACTCATTCAAAATTTTAATCAATTGGATAACAATGGCACTTTGTAATTTTTTTACGACTTGTGCCAATATGCCAACCTAAATAGTGTAGTGGTTATGTCATGTGACTACTAACCAGAATGTGCAGGGTTCGATTCCCGCTCAGAGTATATTTTTCTTTCATTATTCATAAAATGATGATTTTTCTAAAATTTATGGAGAGAATGTATGATTTATTAATAATACTAGAGAATCCCCTGTGCAATTGCACAGAAGTAGTTCTTTTAGACACAATTTTATATAAAAAAAAATATTTGTTTTGATATAACTCTTGTTGTTTTCTGAATCGCTTGATTCTTGAATATTTATACTTTATAATGAAGTTAAAGTAATACCTAATACTTTATGACGAAATTAATACTAATTTCAATACATATAACATAACACAATAAGATCCCATTACTCTCAACGTAGTAGATCGATGTATTTAAATTCGTTTATAGTCAAAAACGTTTATATAACGTTTTAATAGTCAACAATTTGTTTGAAAGAAAGTAATAAGCTTCATAAGTTCATACAATCGATGTCGTTTATAAGTCACATTAAAATATAACCGAATTTTTTTTAATAAAACAAAAAAATAAGTCAAAAGTGAATTATTTTATTAAAAAACTGATTTATATATTGTTTTTTTCTGTTCTTTATCACAAATATGTATATTTTGTGATTATATAACAGAATTGCTATTTATGAATAAAATAAAGTTTAAAATTGTTATACGAAAGATATTTTATTGAATTTGATTTTGTAAAGATACAATTTTTTTTTTGACCACGCCTATAGTCACAAAACGGTTTTAGTCCGAAATATTACTGAAATTTAGCGAATGACTATAACTGTGTATTTACTGTATATATATTTTTTTAATAATAGCAGAAGCAAATGAACTAGCATTTATTATATCATTTTTGAAGAGTATGATCTGATCTAATTTTGGTTTTTCTGTTTTATTTTCAATTTTTGCTTGTGTTTTTATTTTTATACTTTTTTCTATAAGTTTGTGTGTTTATTTGAAAATGACAGAATTTTTATAAAGCCTTTTTAAAAATTGTCCGTGATTGAAATTTATTTTAGAGTATAGATGTCGCTTAACTTGGAAATAACCGTTATTTATTTGGTGTAACTATTTGAGATCTTTTAAGTATTCAGCCCCAAGAACTTTCTAAAATTTTAATATTTTTGTGGTGTAATTTACTATTCAATTATTCTGGCTGCCTTTTTACTCACCACGTCGTTCACTACGCTATTTATTTATTAATTTCAACAGAAGATTTAGTTCTTCATATTAGCAGTATAGTTGTCTACATTTAATTATGTAATATACACCAGAAAATAAATAAATAAATAAATACAAAGGAAATATTAAATTTAACAAATTTCAGTACCGTATCAAGTATATGAAAAGCTATTCTACGAATAGACTTTAGGGAATACAACTATTGGGAACAGCAATGAACTCATACTTTAAAAAATTACAAAGATTACATTATAAAATATTAAGAACCATAACGGTTAGACGTACGCGGACAAAATCTCCAAAACAAAAATCCCAGAAAATTTATAGGAACAATTTAACTAATAAAAAAAAAATATACTCAAATACAGAATCCTCAGAGACGATATCCGTCAACCGTTATTGAATAAAAAAGAAGAAAAGAAGTACATCTATTTTCCAGGCTGGAAAAAAATATTGGTTTTACATATCCTTTTTCGGATACAAAAAAAATCAAATGCCGCCATTTTATGGGGAATTTAGTATTTTGATTTTGGTGATTTAATTTTTGAATAATTTATCTTTGAGGAAATTGTCTTGTAGATTTTGGTTTAGGAATTTCGTCTTAGGGATCTGGTAGCAACTCTAAACTATACCATAGGACATAAAGAACGCTAACATAATATAACTAGAAATAGAAAGAACAGAAAATACACATTGAAACATAAAAGACCATCATAATTCACTAAGAAGCAGTCTACTACTAGACCACTAGATCACAATCGACTAAAAATAATAAACATACTAAACTATCAAATTTCATTAAATTTTACAAAATTCTAACAAAAAGAAAGGAAAAGTAATGGTCTAGAAATGGGAAGAAGCATTTTAAATAAAATTAGAGTACATCAAATTTTGAAGCTTTTTGTTGTCATGTTACTTCATTTAACTGAAAATTGTTAGGAGGGGTGTAAAGCAATAGGTGTATCTATCACAAAGTATACAATTGTTTTCAACAATATTACAATCTTGTAAGAACTGAAAAGAATTTTGGTAGATCAATCGGTATTTTAGGGTTTTGTGTTAAAATCAATCTAACGGTTAGTCAGGAAGACTAGTTTTGGTATTGCAATAATGATAGAAGTTTGTTATTTCTTTTTTATAATTTCAAATTTATGGCATGAACAGTACTACAATTTTTAATTATATGCGAGAAAAGAAACACGATCTTATTCGAGTATACATTTGTCAAATTTCTGGCTGTGGTTAGGAATAAATGTAAAAAAATTATCAATCAGCAAAAATTCCTGCACAACCAAAGGTTGAGACGAGAAATCTTTAATCTCCCTAACAACAGCAGGTCCTTCTGGACGTTTGCTAAAAGCGTTGGGCAAAATTTTTGCAAATCTTCATTTCTACCTATGATTGATAATAGTACAATTATATCAGATTCTGTTGGAAAGGCTAATCTCTTCGCAAAATTATTTGCAGCTAATTCCACACTCCCTCCTACAGCCCAAAATCCTTCATCAATCCCTGTTCTAAATTATTCCTTCGGAAGGATCTACTTTAGAACAAGAGCTGTAGTAAAAGTCTTGAAGAATCTTGATATAAAAAAATCTACCGGTCCCGATGGTATACCTGCAATCCATAGTTTTGCTGATGACAGCACTCTAGTAGCATCATATGATTTTCTAAAACAAACTAATGCTACAGCTTCCGCAGTCACCTACAAAAGAACAATGATGGCCGGCGCGCTCAATCACGACCTTGCCAAAATTGTCGACTGGGGTAAAGCTAAAAGAGTCGAGTTTAACAGTTCAAAAACTCAAATATGTGTTGTTAGTAACAAGCTAACAGCATTCGAACCTGCTCTCCGGTTTCAAAATGAAGGTATCCAGCGACTCAAAGACTTGAATATTCTCGGGATGCGAGTGAATCAAAATATGCACTGGAATGAGCATATTTTCGATATTGCGAAAAGCGCCGCCAAATGTTTGGGCTTTTTAAGTCGCTGCAAAGCTTATTTTTCATCTCGAGACCTCTTAAAAATCTATAAAGCATATATACGACCCAAGCTCGAGTATAACTGACATTTATGGGCAGGTGCACCAAAAACTGCTTTAAATTTTTTGGACAAAGTTCAAAACCGCGCCATTCGTCTTATAGGCGACATAAATGTAACCTCATCCCTTATACAACTTGGTCATCGTCGTATTGTTGGAGCACTTTCTCTATTTTATAGATATCTACTTGGTGTTGGCACTTGTTCCGAGGAATTAAAGTCACTTCTTCCTCCTCTCAAGTAATTCTGTCGCATAACACGAGAGGCATCAAGTGCACACCCTTTCACAGTGGAAATTCCGAGATGGTTTAAGTCCGGCTATGGAAATTCTTTTATAGTAAGAACATCTCGATTGTGGAATCGCGTCCCAATCGAAGCATTCCCAATGAGAGAAGGATTTTTTATTTATGATTTACAGAGATTTAAGACAAATATTAACAACATTGTTCGCTCTTTCCCACAAAACTTTTCTTCTTCCTTTTTCTTTCCTTTCCTTTAACTATCGCCTCCTTTTTCAAATGGTCAACGGTACGCAAGTGCTAAAAGGTTCAAAACCTAAGTTTTGGCTATGATATACAAAAAAAAAAAAAAATGATATGATCAAAGGTAGAGAACTACTAATATTGTGAACACTTAGGCCGTCTTAATTAGAATAGTTTCATTTTATCCAAGGTGTTAGCAGATAATACTCTCAATTATTTTTTATTATATATTTGATCCCAATGACAAAGGGTAATGCATCAAGTTCAAAAAACCTATAAAGCAGCATCTATTTAGTCCAACACTCGTGTGATAATCTTAGATAAGCGTGTGATAATCTTCACAGCTTATGTATGAAATTGATGTTTCGAGTAAAATCAATTTAAAAATTTAAATAAAAGTTTAAAAATATAGTAATGGGACTGTACCAGTTTTTGAGTTTTTAATATCGATTAAATTATGTGAGTATTTGATATCCAAGTACTTGATTTTGTAAAAAACGTAAGATGTTAATATTAATAAATAAAATTTTGTAAAAACCGCTTAAGTAAAATAAGCTGTTTAAGCACTCAATACATTTGAAAATAAATTTCTAAATTTGTAATAAACACTTATTAGTTTATAGGTTTTAATCGCTAATTGTAGGAATATATTTAAAATATTTTACGTTAAATTAGCGATTATCACAAATAACACTTTTAGGTCATATATTGACATAAGTGATTATAGACCATAGCAAAAACGTGACTTATAATTGTCAGAATCAAACAAAATTTCGACAATAAATATTTTAGAAAATTCTGAATATGATGGTTATTTCATCTCGATATTTTCTTATGTTGACATAAGCGGTTATGATTTGTTGGGCTCGGATATAATACTTTTCTTCTTCCTTTGCCGTACCAGTCCACTGGTACGGAAGTACTAAATCTATATGTATGTACGGGTTTATATAAAAAAATTCTTTTAACGATTATTTCTTGTATGACAATTCGGGAATTTCATTAACCAGATTGCGATTTCATAATTAATTTAAAATAGTCTTTGTTTGTAAATTGATTCAACATAACCGTTTAAAAATATGTAATAAAAAAAATAAAATTTATAAAAGTAATTCAGTAAAACATAATAAACATACAATTTTTTTATAATAATTTGCACATCTAAGATATCTACTGCACAATATTGCAATTTTTTTTTGTTTTTCTACCAAAAAATGTCCTAAAAACCAAACTTTTTGTTTTCATTTGACAAACTTTACTAAAAATATTATTGCATTGCATTTCCGTTTCCTTTTGTATTAACTAAAATTTTATATTCGTAGGTGGATAGATTAAAATTATTATGACAATAGTTATTTTTTAACATTACCATTTATTTCTTATAAAATCACCTTTGCACGTACAAAAACAAAAACAAACAAGAATAATAAAAACTATCACGGATGTAATAATAAATTTAAAGAAAATGCGACAAAAATCCAGACATAATAAATATTGTTATTTGTATTTTCTATTTTTTGTTTTTTTATAATATTTTTTAATGATTTGAAAAATTACATAAGAATATTAAAATTATTTTAAACTTATTTCCACTTAGCTATGTAAGTAAGCATGTATTCTGAGGTTTATTAAAATAATTTCAACAACGAAATTCCATTTACTTTTAAAATTTATTTTGAAAATTTTCAATCTCCCCTTTATTGTTTTTATTTTTTTCTTGAATGCATTTACAAGTAGAAGAAAAGGGGATTAAATGAAATTAGGTAATTTTCTTGAAAATTATTTATCCTGTTTTTTTATTTAATTTCAAATAAACAAACTCACATAGATTGTCTTTTGCAATGATATTGTAAATTAGTTCAATACAACAAAATATTTTTTAAACGATCGTAAAATTGTATCAACAATTCTTGTGTTATCATCAAGTATATTATTGGACAGTAATTGTCATGAATATTAAGACACTTTAAATTTCAGTGAAATGTTATTGTTATTTGTGAAATAATAATGATGTATAAAAAAGGATGACATCCCGAAAAGAAAAAAGACCTGAAATTGGTCTGCACATTTATCTGCAAGTCCGCTGACAAACATAAATAAATAAATAAAATAATAATAACATTTTAAATAGAAATGTTAAAAATTAAATTTATGTAAATCGTTTACAAAATGTGATATTAATCTGGAAAAATGAAAGTTCGCAATTAGGACATTATTTCGGTCAAGCGAAATCTAGAAAATTAATAATTTCGGTCTAATACTCAATTGTTATACATGTTGTTTGTATTTTAAATCCGTTTCAGTTTGTCTGGATTAGAATAAGAATCAGAACTTTTTTCGATATAAAATAAAATAAAATAAAATAGAATAGACTTAAATAGACTAAAAGAACCAGTCTACATAAAATACATACAGACAGTTTAACAGATAAGGTGAGATAAGAAAATATATCATAACTTAGAATAAGAATCAGAACTTTTATAGATAGTAATTTTTTGTATGTGAATTTTAAGGTGAAAAATTACATTTACAAGTTGCCACTACTTCAGGTTACCAAAAAATTGTATTCAAATCTCTTATCTCGAAATAACAAGACACACCTATACAAAGCCTTGATTATTTTCCAGTGTTAAACGAGGATTTTGAAAGTATGTGCGATCATAAAAACTCATTAAAGCAAATAGAACAAAATACTTATAAATGGATTCTAGTTTGTACCAAATGAATCAAGAAGGAATTAAAATACATATTTTATGACCCTCACACATCATTAAATTCCTTGACGTCTTACTGACTTTTGATGTGGTTAGTATAGTATTGTATTGAAGTTTGTTCTTTAATTCGCTATCTAGAATGTCAAAATTAACACTTTGTTCAATTCATATTAATTAAAAATTATTTAACTAATATGTTAACTTAAATTATTGATTGTTTACAAGATTATCTGATAGTATAACATTCTTTAACATTAACATCAAATTTATTTAAGGAGATCAAGTTTTCTAATTCAACAGGTACGGAAAAGCTTAGTCAATTAATGGTCAAGCCTCTACATCGTGTTTAACTACTTGATACATTTTTAAATCCTTTACATAAGTATAAAATGTCATAATATGTCATATACAGATAACTCGAATATAGCAATATTAAAATTTGTCCTAGAAATGATTAACTTACGGAAATCTGAAGGCATATACATTTCTTAAAATAACCGCATATATAATGTTAGAAAAGAAAATTTCCATGCGGTTGAGATTATTGTATATTGTCCTTAGAGTGTAAATTTGTAGTGTATAAATCTATAAACAGACCAATATGGTCTTATGGAATAAAGGTATATGGGATGGTAATATATGTATATAATATTTTATTTATTTTTGTTTATAGCTACTAAGAACAACTTTTTTTATTATATTTTAATAATTGAATAAAATATTTAATTTAAACAATACTTTCTAATAATGTTACCAGCTATATAGATTTGATAGAAGTATTGATTTTTTAGCCGAAGTACAATTAATATGTAGTATGTACTACATGTTATATAATTTTGAAACCGACTGTACTTACTTCATATTATATAATTTAATTTTCTTCTCAAAACTCAATGTGCTGAGTAAAACATTTAATCTGAAATTATTATCATGTATAGCTAATAATTTTTCATGATTTTTTAAGTGAATTTTAAACGTATACAAAACAACTCCTCAAAAAAATTTAAAGATTCCCTTATTTTACTTTTTACCCCTGATGCGAACGAAGGTTACAAAACAAAAACAAAATTGAGTTTAAATAATCGAGTTTTGATTATGTATACGATGCATATGCAAATTCAATTTTATTATTATATTAACAAGGGTGTGAAAATGCTAGCTAGACAATATAATAACAACAAAAACAATCAATAAAAATTCAAACAACAAAAACACAAAACAAAACTTCAACCCTTTTGCGGAAAAGGAAATGCAAAAGATGTTTTTATGGTGTCTGAGTTTTAGAAAAAGAAAAAAAAATCACCTGTTTTTCTTTTACACTATATGTATACGAATTTTGAAGTTCACATTTAAAATCCTTTCATTTTAGAGACAGGAAATAGATCGATTTTGATGCAATAAACAAGAAAAAAAACAATAACCAAAAAATAAATAAAAAATTTAATTTAATAAACATTTTGAGATATCTTTTATTTCTTACCATTACGTAAACACACTTTTACACTTCTAAAGAAAAACAGAAAATATAGTCTGACCTTCCGCAATATGAATTCTGTTTACATAATTCATGATTTTCATTATCCTTGTACACACACACTCACACATATTCATTTGTAAGTTGTAAGCAAAGGTAAAATAACACAACATAGTTAGAATTAATTTTTTTTTATTGATTTTTTTTTTTATTTGTTTGTGTTGTTTTGTTTTTTGTTTTTATATTTTTTTGAAGGACTCGTTACGCAGTGCTGAATACAGAAGTTTGATTAGCTTTTGTTTTTTTTTTTGTTTATTTTGAATGAAAATATATCGTAAATACTATACAGAAAAACAAATTAAATAGACGACCGTCTGGACAAGATGGGTGTAATAAAAAATGTTTGAATAAATAACCCTACCATAAGTTCAACGTTATTTTCAAAGGATAATAATTAATGAAAAATGAATGAAAAAAAAATAATAAAAAAAAACAAAACAAAAAATAATATAAAAATAAAAAAAATAAAATGTTAAAATGTTTACTATAAACAAAGCTATCGTGTTATTATTGTTACCTAGTGTTGTTGTGTTGACTTTATGAATATATCATATTGTGCAATATATTTACATACGTGTGTATATGTATCGAAGAATGAAAATTCAAATCATTTCTAGAATATTTTAAGCATAAATTAACCTTGACAATAACATTAACGGTTATTTATTAATGTTAATATCTTCAGGTATCAAAATAATTTAATTGTAAGACGATAATTATTGCATTTTTATTGTAAATAAATTTGTATTGATATAGCAGTAGTAATTTATTGAATTATGTATTAGATACGTTTGTGGTTGTCATCTTTAATTTATGTAAAAAAAAATCTAGTAAACTTAACGCTTTCCGTAAGCTTAGGTATCTATTAGGTGTTATATATATTTTGATAACGATATCGATCTGATAGTTTAAGTGTCAAATTTCAATTTCATATCAATATCAACACTGTTTAGAAATTGAAATTGAAATCATCAGAATTGAATCATTGAAATTGTTAAAATATATCGATTAAAATTTTATTTATAAATCTATCACAAGAGCATTTTGGTAAATGTTTTTTATTTCAGTTTTATTTCAGTGTTTTTTTCAGCACGAAACTGCAATATGCTAAGGCTGAAGAATTTAAAATTTCTTAGAAAATTTGGTTTAGTAATACTTAATTAAATAAAGCTAATAAAACAAACATTTATTTTACAATTTGTAATAAAAGCCAAGGCTGACTTATTATCTTAATTTTATAATAGACAAGATGGACGATGTGGCGAGAAAAAAACCAAGAATAATTGAATAGTAAATTACACCAGAAAAATATTAAAACTTTAGCAAGTTCTTGGTGCTGAATAATTAAAACATTTCAAATAGTACACCAAATAAATGACGGTTATTTCCAAGTTGAGTAACATCTATATTCTAAAATAAGTTTCAATCACGGACAATTTTTAAAAAGGCTTTATAAAAATTCTGTCATTTTTAAATAAACACACAAGCTTATAAAAAAAAGTACAAAAACACAAAAAAAAATCAATTTAACAGAAAGAGAAAAGAGAAAAAGACAAAAATCAGATCAGATCATACTCTTCAAAAATGAAATAATAAATGTTAGTTCATTTGCTTCTGCTATTATTCAAAAAAATATATTATACAGTAAAACACGGTTATAGTCATTCGCTAAATTTCAGTAATATTTCTGGCTATAACCGTGACTATAGGCTTAGGTAATAAAAAAATAAAGCATCTTTATAAACAAAATCAAATTCAATAAAATATCTTTAGTATAACAATTTTAAACTTTATTTTATTCATAAATAGCAATTATTCGGTTATGTAATCACAAAATGTACATATTTGTAATAAAGAACAGAAAAAGACAATATATAAATCAGTTTTTTAATAAAACTTTTGACTTATTTTTTTGTTTTATTAAAAAAAATTCGGTTATATTTTAATGTGCTTATAAACGACATCGATTGTATGAACTTATGAAGTTTATTACTTTCTTTCAAACAAATTGTTGACTATTAAAACGTTGTACAAACGTTTTTGACTATAAACGAATTTAAAAACATCGATCTACTATGTTGAGAGTAATGGGATTTTAATGTGTTAAGTTGTAATGAAATTAATATTAATAGTCACAAAGTATTAGGTATTATACTTTAATTTCATTGTAAAGTACATATATTCAATAATCAAGCGATTCAGAAAACAACTACATGTATAACGAAATAAATATTTATTTTTATATAAAATCGTACCTGAAAGAACTGCTTCTGTGCAATTGCACAGGAGATTCACTAGTATTTTTAAATTAACCTAATTAACTGCTAAATTAAATAAATGGATAAACTAATGCTAATTGATAAACTTTGGAAAAGGAAGCGGATCCGAATGATACAAAATCTTACATAACGGTACTTGACAACGTCACAAATATTTCATAGAAGACCATTTTTGGCGATCATTTAAGGGTCAAATTTCAAAAAAATTCTCTTTTCCAAAGTTTATCAAAACTAATTTTGTAGAAGAAAAAAAAATTTAAAGTAAATTTAAAACAAATTACTCCAATCTGCAGTTATGAAGAAGATATGGGCATTATATTAAAATTTTGTTCGATATTATTAAGAAATCACTCTATTTTGAAGAGAGATGGTCCGAGAGAGTGCACTAATTAAAATAATTATATCAACATTTATATTAAAAAATTTTTAATAAGTTAATTAAGTGGGGTATCTGATTAGAAAATTCCAGTGTTGCAGTATCTTTCAGTCTTCCAATTGCAAACATTGTAGTGTCTTTCAAGCCTAAATTTATCAAGCTTAAATTTAGCGTGATACTTAACAGAGCCAGATAGAATCAGATCATTCAAATCGATAACCGTCAACTCAAACATTGTGATGGACTACCGCTTTTCTCTCAACGAGATGACGGATATGTTCAACAGTTGTCTATGTTGGGTGCCGAGTTAATAGTAAATTAAAATTAGTATCTAGTACTATTTCAAAACCGCAAAGCTGTTGAACTTGCTAGACATAGAACCACCTTAGAGGTCCTACCAGAAAAAAGCACACTGGGAACCTTCTTAACTACCTCAACTACAATGTAGCCAAATTTATCTAGCAATTACTTCAACATAAACAGTCTCTTAATTTACCTACAGGTATCAGTACTCAAGTAACAGTTTTTAGAGCGCTGTGCATAATTTGCTCTAAATAACTTCTAAAACATTATAAATATATACTGTTAGCTCTATAATATTATAAATAGCTCTGTAAAGGTGTATAATCATTTTATTCTATCTTAGAACTAAAATTATAATATATTTCTTATATAGAACATTTTGCTTTAGTAATGTAAAATTTTATGTTACTTTAGAGCTCTTGGAATAATCATATTCTTTTATCGACACTGTCGTGTTGTTTTGTGTTCGAGAAAATTCCAGAAAGCTAGGACTCCGCTTAAATCATTTTTGCAGAGTCGACAAAGATAAAGAAGAGGGTGAGACAATATTACACTAGTCTGGCGACTTAACCATTCACTTATTTCACCAACTTAGACCTACTAACTACTATAACAAAAACTGGTCTAAGATGTCTGAAAAAATTTGTTATTAATAGTAGTATTAATAGAAAATAATAGAATGAGTGGAAAAACATAAATTTACTATAAGTTAAACTCGGTTTCTGTTCGAAGTGTGAGCCTTAAAATTTTCATAAAAAGCTCAACAAAAAACTAATTTTTTCCATAAATATGTAATTATTTTGTTAGTTTACTAAATACCTTACTTATAGTCCAAATGCTTTATGTATCTGAAACTTATAAACTAAGTTTAAAAATTTTAAACGCTTTTTGATAATATCTATAAATGAACTTATATTTACACGTTTGTCGCAAACATTGTTGCAGGAAGAAATTTCTTCAAACATATCAATATTAAGTAATAATACAAGTATATAAGTATATATTATATATTATGTAATAGTAAAAGTATAGAATATTTATTATAGTTCAAAAATTAAAAAAAAACACACAATAAGTTGCTAAAATATTATAAGAGTATTTTATAAGACTTTATTCATTTTTAGGTAAGATAAAACAATCGATCAATTACCGCTCAAATTGATTAAGCTGTTATATTTTTGTATAGATAATGTGGCATTTAAATAATAATAATTGATTATAATATTAAGTTGGCCGACTTAAGTTGACTTAAGTAATTAAATCGTATAAATTATACAGTTTAGCCGATTTCGGTAAATAAATTAAAGGGATTTTCCCAGCTTGTAAATTCATAAAACCATCGGGAAAATAGATTTTATATGAATTGATTGTAGAATTGCACGTAGAATGCCATTGCGATAATATCTCATTTTTGCTTATGTTCACTTAAACGGTTATATATATTATAGCCACAAATTACATACATTAGATAAAATACACATTGTAAATTTGAATTTTAATTATCTTCAATCCTAGTAATTTTTATATATCTGATGTCAGCTCGTCGAAAATTTATTTTTTAAACCTATTTTGTTCGTGTTTAATTAACATATTCGGTTTTTATGTAATCAAAAAAATAGTAAACTGAATCATGAATCCTAGATGACACAATTTTACATAAAAATTTCTAAAATTGAACAGTAATCATTTTCACGATAATGATTAAAACGATTAAAAATGAAATATTTATAGATTATAAAGCAAAAATTTAAATTTAAATATAATTCAGATTACTGAACAGGAAAACTATTAAATACACACAACTGTATAATGATTTTTTTTTTAAATATATTATTATTGCTTCTGTTATCATAAAATTATTTTTAAGAAAAATAAATAACAGAATCTATTTTTATTGATATTATCCAATATTTAGAAAATTTTCATTCCTCACCTTATGTAAATAATATTATTATGATAAAATCCTTGAAGTTAAAACTACACCTTTAAATTATTTAAAATATTTGTATGTATGTATAAACAAAATATGTATTTAACATTACAATTTATTCGGTTGTCCTTTTTATCCAAATAGTAAATATTTTCTCAAACAATATTCTATAATAAAATATGTAAAATAATATATGTATGTATGTTATATAAATAATATCATATATAGTTTATAAAAGATAAACATAATCTTTAGTATACTGATATACACATCAATATCTTAAATTATTCTACAGTATGTTACAATTTGTATTGGTACACCTGTATGTAATTAAAACAAATTCAACATACTTTCACATAAAAAATTAATTATATGCTTTATAGAAAATATTTTTTGTCCGGTATGATTTTAAGATCTTAGAACTTATAATATTACTGGAACTGTTAAACAATTTTCTTAAGTATAAATTTTGGTAATAAAACAAAATATATAGTCAAATAAAAGAGATTTTTTCGAGAAATGTTAATATTTTAATGTATGGAGCAGTAACAGTTCTAAATAGAGTGAAAGTTAGCAAATATTATTAAAATTATTTTTTAGATGACTTATTTCGTTAAAATAATTATATAAGCAAATTAATTAAGTTTTACTTCTAAAACGTAAGAGAATTAAGTTAAATACAGACCAGGAAAAGTTTTTTAACACATACTTAAGTATAATAGGTCACAAAGAGTTCGTATTTAAAACAGTCAAAAATAATAAAAGAAAGTGTTCTCCATTGGTCAATCCGTATACCAGACTTATATGAAATCTATATTAACCAATTTTCGACAGCTGTTCGATTTTTTGAACAGCAAAATTACCTATATTTTTTAAGTTTTTTTCTGTTATAGCTGCACATTTTTTACTAAAATTTAATACATGAATAAACTTTGGGCTTTTAGCTTTCAAATAAGTGTTTTAGATTTAAAATTGACTCACTCGTTATCAAGATAGTGGGGATTGTGAAAAAACTCATAATTTTAACGATTTGTTTTAAAAATGATTGTTGGGATTTGAATATGAATCATCTCAAGAAGAATATCAGCGTCATAATTTACCAAAAGTATCAGGCAGACATGTTGTTGTTTCCTAAGTAAACAGTTTTTGTATTAAGATTTCATAATTTAAAACATTTTATATTAATAAATTTTTTATTAATTATCTCAATAAAGTTTTTGTTTAACTCTATTTTATATTTTCATTAATTTTTAAGTTTTAATATCGTTGATAAGTCAAATTGCTAAAAATGTAAACTTAATTTTTAATTTTCATGAACAAAAAAAAAATGTCAAATAGCAGCCAGTGTTCGATTTTTCGAACAGCTCTTTCCCAGGCTCTGGAACATGCAAGCCCCAATCTTACAACGGATTTGAATTTTTTGGGCATAAATTATCCTAAAATCAATTAATTAATAATCAAGATATGTTTTTTTTTTTGGCCGAAAATTGGGTTTAAGGATATCTCATATTTGAACCTAAAAGACCAAATACAAGTGTGTGCTTATAACGCAGTATGAAAATATTATTTTGAAAATGAACCGAAACTGAAAACCGACATCGTTGTATCGATAACGATTTTATGCTCATTTTAAAGCATCGTTTACTATACTGAATTCTAAAAAATTAAAATAATGCTATTTGGAAACAAAACATTGTCTACTATGAATTTTACTTTTAAAAATGAAATAATTAAAACTGTAATATATTTTAATTATTTAGGATTAGTACTAGATAGTAAGTTAAAACTAGAATACCTACTCATAATTGTAAAAAATGCAATTAAAAAAAAATACACCTTATATAATGGACGGTATACGAGTCTTTGAAATACCAGCCATTATGATATAACTCATGACTGCTTTACCATTATCATAAACAGAGAGATAAATATACATTAATATAATCAACTTTTTGAAGGAGCATATAACGAAGGCCAAAGATCACCCAGATAAGAAGATGATGATGATAATACAAGTAATAAGTAAAATTTTTGTCTAAGGTTATTTAAAACTAGCAGTCAGAAAACCACAATTATCTATAATTGCCTATAATTGTGTAAAACTCTTTAACAAACCTGTCGTATTAATTAAATAATATAAATAAAATAAAATATTTTAAATTTCAAATAAAGAAATACTTATTATTAACTAATTAAACGCAATTAATATATATTATATACATATATTATATATATATTAAATAAATATATATATACTTATAAAATAGAAAGTTTGTTTGGTCGCTATACACGCTCACAGTTTTAAAAATAGAGTTCTGAAATTTTGCATTGTTATTCATAATCAACAATGGATCCGTACACGATACTCTACGATTCCAAGAATACCGCTAATATAAGCTTATAATCTTTGAGTTTTAAAATCTTTTGGCCTGCAAATGAAAGAAGATTTTTTTCTCTCATGACAACTATATGTGGGATAATTACGGGTTGGAACAGCAAGGAACTTATTTATTTATACTCCATCAGTATACATATATGAATAGGGAAAACAAATTATTAGAATATTTTTGATAAACAAATATTTTTTAACCTTTATTCAGCTGGATCTTTTACATTTTACTTTTTGAATATTTTCGATGCAAATTGACTTAAAGACTTGAATCTTTGTGAGAATTCATTTTTCATCAAAATTTATAATTTAAAACTTTTTTGAAGTAAAAAAAATAGTTGGGGGGTGAGTAAACCAACCATTTTTTTGTTTGTCTACGTGGTCAGCTGGGAAGGTACACCTGCACCTATAATGCATTTTATATGATTTTTGTGTGTTAAAATTTGTACATTATTTTACATTTTTCACTTACATAAAGTTTATATAATAAATAACGGTACTTGGGTACCTAAAGGACAGTTCATCATCAAAACATGAAACAAGAATAGTTCGGTACATAATGATAATTTTGTTATAGAAATGAAATAAAATTTTTTGGACCTGAACCGTATAAAATCGTCAGTAGGTACATCAGAAGATGTCTTGTCATCAAAATATCAAATATAAAATAAGAATAATTCGGTACCTAATACTGCATATTAAAATACTATAAAAATTTATATTTTGTACCGTGTCGAGCTAGTTTTTTTTTATATTTTTTTTGTTGTTTGTTTTTTGTATTTTTTTTTTGTAATTTCCCATGACAAAAAAAAATTAATGAAAAAACCGGAACTTTTTTAAATAATATTTACAATAAAATATATAAAATTAAAGAAAGGTTTTTTGATGAAAAAAAAACACATTTTTGCGTGTTTTGTGTAATTGACTTTCCTTGCTATGCAGATAAAATTTCAAAGTTATCCATGTAATTACAGAACTTTATAGTATGATCAAGTACAGTTTTTTTTTTATACATTATTTTTTGAATTAGTTGCACTTTTGCTGTTTAAGTTCGAACTTTATACTTAATATTTCGCCACAAACAGAAATGCTTAATAGACCTTCTTTTTCCTTAAATAGCGTTACCTCCAAAAAACTATTTTAGAGAATAGATTCCCACAAAAAATAAAACTAAATTTAAGAGTAAAAGTAGAACAAATACAAAAATAATCACAATAATATAACAAAAATAGTAAAAATCATAGTGAAATCCATACAAATTGTTTGAAAGAATCGGTGTACCTTTCCAGTTGAAGTAAGGGTTTTGAAATGTCAGTCGAATAAATGTTAATTTGGCTCATAAATATATTTTATTGAATTTAATTCTATATATTTTGTGTTCAACCGGACACTTTGCTGGCTATAAAGATTATAAAGATTATCATTATAATAAAATTAAGACAACTTTAAAAAATGGAAATGTCCATATTAATGAACAAAGAAAAAAAATATATTTATTAATCTAAAAAAAAGTATGAAAACAAAAATTATAGAATTAATTTAAAAGTTTGATTAAACTATACTAGTTCTATAACTTACAAAAGTTATCTATTAGAACCAATTACATGTTATAACGCAAATTTAACCACGCAATTCGTTTTCCAGAAACATCTCCCTAACATCAAACGAGTACATTATCTTCTAAATAATACAAACAAATTCATGATAGTTGAATTCGATTCAAAAAATTTAAGTTTAATTTTTTAGAACTACTTCAAGTCTGTGTTTAACAAATCGATTTTGAAATTAATGAACTAGTTTATTTATTATTCATCCCTACCGTTACATTAATTAAGTTCAAAATACTGAACAAATACAATTTCAATATACTGTATACCAGTATGTAAATATTATTTTTATCTAAGGCAAAATATAATATCCTTAAACCAATACAATAACTTAAAAGAATTTTATTGGGGTATTCATTTCGGAATAGCGATGACATTAAAAATTCACAGTTTTAAGGATTTTCAACATCAAAACATCATCATAGGTATCAAAAAATCAAAAAATCACAATTAAGAACAAAATAATATTCTTGGAATAACAGACGTTAAAAGTTATAAAAAAAAATAAACAAAAAACCAAAAAACAATGTAAGGATTAAAATAATAACAACAAAAAACAATATTATTAAAAATCAGATTAAAGTAACTAACATCTTAACTTAAACTATATATAATATGTATAATGAAAAAATGATAGTCATAAGGAAAATTATAAGAGAATTCCCTTAAGGTTATAACTGCTAAAACAAAAACGAAAAAAATCTCAAGAGAAGCAAAAATGAACATCATTAAAATAAACTTGCATTAGTGATGAGTTAAGTGGACTTAATTAAGGAATTAAAGGACTCTTATATACTTACTATATATATATATATATAGTTAAACTGTGTGAATTTCCTTATAAGAGATGAATAAAGTGCGCTCTTTTATTTACAAAAACAAAAAAAAAGATCCCTGACGGTTGCAACCATTTTCGGTTCTGTTTTATTAAACTTTCCTTTCCTTATTTTTTTTTCTTTTTTTTTTTGGGTGCTTCGTTGTTCAACTTTTTCTTAACGGAAATGCAAAAAAACTAGACTCCAATTAAACACTATACGTACTATAATTAAAGGGTATATATATGTATATTTATATTCGTTTTATATGTACGTGTGTTTGTATTTTGTGATTCAACACATATTCAAATATTATACAACGATACATAATATACATAATTAATATGCATATATTTACATTAAAGATAAAAGAATTTTAAATGTTTAAATGAAATATTTTTGTATATAAAGTCATCATCACTATTATCATCATCATCATCATCATCATCATCATGATTATTATTATCAATATCACAACTTTTATATCATTATCATCAGTATTATAATCACTACAATCATCATTATCATTTAGTACACACATATTATATACTATGTAAATTATATACATAGGTATATTACATAACATATTTTATAAAATGTATCACAAATTTAGTTTTTAATAGTATTATAAATTTGATTGTATCGTAAAGTATAATAGAAAATGTCAAACTAAGATCAAATGGGTGTGCAGTCTCTTCGAAGAAGCAATTTAATTCAGGTAGGTTACCAGGAAAACCATATCAGACTCCTGTATTAAGAATGATAGCCATCACTACATGTCAGCGGAAGCCACACTGCCAAGTTAGGTGTTCCGTTTAACCACCATTGTCGCAGCTGCAAAAATGAAAATGAAACAAACATTTTTGAACACTTCCTTTGCCCATGAACACTTTATAGACCAATCAGTTTATTGCCTATTATGCTGTGAAAAGTATTTGAGAAAATTATGGTACATAAAATGATGCCGCAAATAAAAAATTATGGAATTATGCACTTGCATCCAGCTGAACATAACACGATCGAACAGGTACAAAGAATAGCTGTTCAAATAAAACAAGGATTTGAAGAAAGAAAATTTTGTTCAGCAGGATGTCCTTGACAAAGTGTGGATGAATCCATAAAATACAACAAAAGCTACAAATTGGGTCTCATCTACTACTAAATTCTTATATAATCCATAGGCGCTTTAGAGTTTTTTTTTTGCCTTTTTTTTTTATGTTCTTGACAGTAACTTAGATAGAATCACCTTTTCGTGCTTAATTAAGTACGATACCGCACTAAGTACTATAATGTTTTCAGAGCATTTATTTATCAAATTACTGGCTTATCAACTCATTAAATATGGAAAATTACTACTATTGTCAGGAACTAAGCCTTCTTAAATAGAATAGCTTTATTTTTTTTAACTTGTTACCAGATTATACTCTCAATTATTTTTTGTCATTTATTTTATCCCAATGACAAAGGGACCAGGTCTAAAACCCATGAAGCATCTTTTTTACTTAATCGGGAATCAAACCTGGGACCTTTCGGTTGAAAGGCAAGCGCTCTATCTACTGTGCCACCTAGCGCGTGAAATTTTAGTTAGATTAAAATCCTATGTAAGAGAAGAACATGAAATGTATTGCTGCCGTCCCAGAAAATAATGTACTAAGACCACTTTTATACCTAGTATTAGCGTTTGATCTCCCGGAAAAAAGGAACACATCCAACTTCACAGATGATACTGTAATTTTAAGCTGCCATCCAAATTCAGATACAGCATCTACAAATCTGCAAGCAAAATCTGTAAAATGAAGGTCAAAAAGAGTAAAAACGTACATGTAACTCTCCTCATTAAAGAAGGGAGTTGTTGGTATAATTGGGACAACTTTTTCGCAAGCTAACGAGATTAAATACCTGGGAGTACACCTAGACAAACGGTTAACTTCGAAGTATCACAACACCTGCAAAAAAGATCAACTAAAACTCAAGACGGCTAGTATTTATTGGCTTATTGGGAAAATTTTTTACACTAGATCTGAAACACAAAATGTTGCTATATAAAGCTATTCTAAAACCAATCTGGTGATATAGATGCGTAAAGCAAAATTGATGATCTGATCAACCTTCTCAATCGCACAGGGTGGGTCTAGTACTAAGTTCCTCGTGAAAGCGATAATGATAGATAGATCTTCTAAAAAAAGCAAAAATAACAAATAGGTCATTCGAACAAGAAACAACTGCAATGCTAAGTTCTACCTACCTATCTAAAAGTTGTGTACTTTTTGTTATATTTTGTTTCCGATATTCTAATATCACATATTGATTTATCAAAACTTGTGGCATATTCAATATCACAAAACTAATTATGGTAGAAATACCCGGTCTCAAGATGTTCCGCTTTGCCAGGAGTTATAAAAGGACACTTCCTATCTTTATAAAATGGGTCAAAACGAAAACAACTTATGTAGAATATTTGAAATAGAGGAAGAATCTATTGAACATCTGCTCTGTGAATGTGAAAGACTTACTTGGCAACAGTGTGCCGCAAACAATGGGAGCAATCCAGCACACTCTTGAAGAATATTTTGGGTGTTATCACAAAACCAGGTATCCTTAAGAACTCAGAGGACTAACTAGAGCTAATAAACAATGGCATCAAAGTAAGCCCATTTGCAGCTGCATTGATATAGGAATACAGATTTTCTCCCGAAATTATACAATCTACAAACTACAAAATGTTCCGCTATGCTAAATGCTTTTCTAGCTCTAATAATAAAATTGATGCATTTTTATAGAATCTAATTTAGAAATCTAGCCTTATTGTTAATAATATTTTTGAAAACTTGAAATTTTTTGTTGTTTTGACTAAGCCTGTAAGAGTTGTAAAGTAGAAATTCACTTGTAAAGAAACTTTTAAATTATTCCAAGCTCGCGAATGATCCTGTAAATTAACTTTAAAATTAATTTGACAATAAAATACACATATCGATAACATTGTCAAACTGTATTTTCGTCTCAACTTATTTAATATCTTAAAACTATCAGACCAACTGTACATTGCTCTCTTCATTCTCTTAGTGTCTTTTATTCTCTCTCTTTCTACTTTTTTAAATCGCAATTGCAAATAAAATTTGGTACTTTCTTTCTACAAGTATTCTTTTAACTGTCAGCTTTTCACTGTTATGCTACCTAAGTTGTTACAATTTCGTCATACGACAGCATATACAACTTGTTCAACTTTATACTATTGATAAGTAAGCAAAAAACAAAAGTATTTCTGAAGATTGTTGATGAGTGTTGTAGAGAGATGTAGTCATTTAATATTTTTCAATATTTTCTTTGTGTGTATAAATGCAAATACATTTACAGATGCATACATCATAATTAAATGTAGATATAGTTATATAGCTATGTTTATATGGAAAATATTTAATATTTTATAAAAGAATACCCAACTATATGTGTATGTATACTAATAACAACTTTTCATTAAATTTGCTCATAGCTTACTGGGTGGTGAAGAAAATTTTCAAAATTTTATTTTTTAATTCATTTAAACGGGTTACGAAGTAAGTTTAGAGGAGGGGGTTTGGTTAGAGAAATTGAAGTACTTTAGTTTTCATAAAGAAAATTTAATTACTGTTTGCATTTCTTTTTCTGATATGTTTTTTGTTTTTTTTTTTGTTACAAGAAAGTAAATATTTACCAAGAATATTTTAACCGATTATAAGGTTGTTTTAGGGTGTATTTTTAGTCATTTTGATTAAGTTATTATAATTTGATGAAGATTTATTTCTTTAAAAATTATAAAACAAAAATTACAAAAATTATATTTCAAAAATGAAAAATATAAATTTGAAAATATAGCTAGTTGTAGGAGGAGGATGGGTGTATTGTCAAGGATAAAATAAAAATTTATATATACATGTAGATGATAGAATTAGTTATAGTAGTAGGTAGTAGGTATTCAATTGATTTGTACGGCTAATTAAGCACACTATTCGACTAAATATATAACAGAGCCGATTCAGTGGAATTTTGTTGTTCAGATATCAGAGTTCTAAAGGATCTGAATTCAAACAAATATATTGAGCCTGACAATATCCCTCCCATAGTATTGAAAAACCTAGCTAGACTGAGTAAACTTTTCCATACCCAATACGTTTCTTCATGGAAAATAGCTCACGTCCCCCCAATCCAACAAAAGGGTGCCCCAAGCAATATCTCTATTACCAACTAATTTCTTTGACATCAGTATTATAAAATGTGATGAAAACGTTCATTAACTTTCAACTCAAAAATTACCAAAAAAGCATAAAGTTTTATAAATGACTACCAATATGGCTTTAGTTCGAAAAGTTCATCTGGTGATCTTTTGACCTTTATGATGGAGAAATAGCAGCGACGCATAGAAAAATAAGGTGAAGCCAAGATTATAGGCTTAGATATATCCAAAACTTTTGACCGTGTTTGGTATGCTTCAATACTGAAGAAACTAGAAGTAATTGGACTGAGGTTTCCAATACATGTAGTAAAAATTTCGTTTCACACCTTTCAATACAAGCTCAAAAATTCACTATCAGTGCTAGTGTTTCTCAAGAGGCTCAGTTCTTTCTCCAACATTATTTTTAATATTTATAAATGATCTCCTATTCACAGCTTCAAACCAGATTCACAGCTTTGCTGATTATATTACTCTTCATTCTTTGTATTTCTTTGAAAAAGTTTTTAAAGTGACCCAGACTTCAATTCACAGAGAACGAAATAGCATACCTTCAAAAAATACATGGTTGGGGAAGTTTAAAAAGGGTAAAATTTTATGCTTTAAAAACCCAGAGGATTGCCTCATATTATGTGAACAAAGCAAAAGCCATCAATACCAAATATTCTATTCGAAAATGTAAATATCGAAAACTTTGAAGCTCCAAGAATTCTTGGAATGAAAATAAACCGAAAACTTTTGTGGCACGAACACATTTTTTCTGTTGCAAAGGATGCTGCAAAATGTTTATGATTTTTAAGAAGAAGTTGGAAATACTTATATTTTCTAACTACACATATAATATACAAACCATACATTCGCCTTCGTCTGAAATATAAATCGCATATATAGGGAGGTGTAGCTAGTACCAGCTTACAGAACCTAGATAAAGTGTAAGAGCGAACCGTATGATCAATCGTAATCTAGATGTAATCACTCAATCTTATAAATATCTGTTAGGTAATTGCTCTGACGAAATAAAAAGTATTATGCCCAAAATACAGCCATTCCAGCGTAATACTCGCAGGGCAATGACCTCCCTCACAAATTTGTAGTAGAGCCTCTTCGCCCCAGATCTGGGAAATATAAAATTTCTTTCATCAACCGAACGTCTAAACTATGGAACACAAAAGATGGTATTGTGTTCCCTCAAACATATAACTTGAAAATTTTCAAGAGACGGGTAAATAAATATCTTTTAACCTGTCCGTAAACTTTTGTATTAACTCCATGATTCTATTTCATTCTAATTCTTTTTTAATTTTTTTATTACTCTTTACTATGCTCTTCTTTCTTTCCTTCATCTTTATATGGCTCAAATTCTGCGAAGGCAGTTAGGGTGCTTATCCTATTATTTTGGACTAATATAAAAAAAAAGAAAAATATAGAACAGAAGCAAATTTGACCTATGCTGGTCCTGAAGCGCTTCCCTAACATATTATCCATGTGACATCAGTACTTATACGTGTATAGGGGTTATAGGTGTATGTGTATGATTAGATAACTGATGTATATGATCCTTGGCAACACCTTTATAGATGCAGCCATTTTACAGATTTGGTCTTTTTCTTCAATCAATGGACTGATGAGTTGGTTGCTCTGTTGAGAGATAATTCAATTTATATTATTCTATCGATAGGATTATAATTACCGACCCTTTTCTGTAATCATTCTTAATCTCCAATTTATGTATGGTAGTTATAATCGCAATCAGCTATAAATCTCTCTCCAAGTGTCTTGTAATACAGTTGATATACTGGATTTTACTAATATTATGGGTAATAAATATCTGAGATTGATGATGGTGTCTTCTAGCTTTCAATTATTATACTATAGGGACATGAATATGTTTTGTTTCAATATATTATGTGCTAAAAGTTACTGCCATATCAGCACCAGCCCATGTTTTCTATATCCAATATATTTTAATGCAATTCATGCAATCTTAAACAAAGATTTTAAATATTTCTTTAAATTTAAAGAATACTTATGAGCTCTTGAAACCGTTGTTTGCATATCATTAGTTATTTAAATAAATCAATTTAAAATTAAAATAATAAAAAAAAATTTGATTTAATAATAATTAATTAATATAAAAAATTTATTTATTTCTATTCATAAAAAAACCAAAATTAAAATTCCAATCAAATTTTGTAGGGTGATAGTGCGTATTTCGAATTTAATTAATGGAAAACGTGATGAAAATTTTAAAATTAATTAATTTTAATTGTATCGTATTTATATTTTCAATAAATGAATATTGAATTAATTTTTTTATAATTTTTTAAATTGTTAATGAGCAAAATATTGTTTTTTTTTTCTGTTTATTATTATCATTTTTTTGTTGTTGTTATTTTTGGAAAAGAGATGAAGATACTATACAACCCCACACCAGAAGGAAATGATTTTATAATTTGAAAGGAAATTACATTTTGTTAAACTTACCCCGGAAATAATGTAAATAGCTACATCTAAATATCTGCCATAAGTTTTCTCCTGAAAAAATAGAAAAGGAATTAGGATAAGTCAAATAATGTGAAACATGCAATGTAAATTATAATATGATTGGTATGGTATAGGTATGGAATAGATATATTATATTGGCTATAAATAAATATAACAACCGAATAGTAAATAACATACAAATAGAAAATATTTTGAAAAGTTATAATTAGGATAACGAACATCTTTGTTTATCACAGTACAACTGAAATTTTATTTAACTGATTCACATAGTTCCATAAATTTTAATTTACTTCTGATTAATAAAAAATGTAATCATATCATATCTGAATAGATACACTATCACATCAAAATTGGCATGGAATTGTGCAGATTTACCAAAAACGCTGGCGAAAACAAGTGAAGTCACAATAATGTGGATACTAGGACACTCTCGCATTGCTAGAAATAAAGCTGCAGATTACCTGGCGATAAAGGAATTGGCTGCACCTTTTACAGACAGTGGGATTCCTTCAAATTCTTCATAAATTCGACAAATAACCTAGTTGAAAGAAAAAGCTTAATTGAATTTCCTGATTTAATTTCTTGGTTAACATACCTGGTAATAAACGAGCCAAAATTCTAATGTCAACACGCTCACAGAAGAAAGCTAGCATGAATTTCAACAGGAAATCAGATTTAAACTCGAAAACAAATTAATGCATCATAGTGATGTAAAAGCGATCGAGATCTTGATTAGATGACATAAGAAGGCTGAAAAGGCTAAAATCTCACGATCTAGTGGCATCTCCATTCAGTCTTCAATTCTGTTCAGCAGGGCCTGCAAGTCGATACCATTTTTACTGACTTATGATAAAGTGTATCACTTTAAACTTTTATCTAAAATTGAAGCTTTGAGTATTTGTGGCACATTGTTAAAATTAATACAATTTTACTTAACTTGATCGAAAACTTTCAGTAAAAATTTCTTTCAATAAAATTTAGTTACATTACCAATAATGTCAAACTCTTGAATCTGGATATAATATTACCATTTATTTTAATTTTCTATAATATAATTGTTCCAATGCGCAATATAAGATCTCGTAGATTTTTATATCTCGAATCTCATAGAACTAATTATGACTTTTCTGAGCCTATAGTGAAACTCTCAACGTCTATTTAATACTTGTTCGTTCGCACTATTTAATAGATTTTTTTACAGTAGACAATTCTTCAAAAGAAAAGTAAGTTTAAAATTTTTTTAAAATTAATTCTATTTTATACTGTTAGTTATTGTCTTAGTTTGAGCAAAAATCTATAAGAGATATTTCAAGTAAATTGAATAGATGGAATTAATTACTTATTTTTAAATATTTATATTTAATTGTACACAAAATTATATTTCATAAAGCTTAGTTTTTAAGCAATGGCTCTAAGGGTTAATTTCTCAGTAGATGAAATAAATAAATAAACTTTAAACTTTTAATACTGCGGATCAGAAATATTGATTTCTGTAAACCCACACTGGTCTTGCTTTTTAAGCTCATTTTCAATCTACTAATAAGTTATTCTTAGTAATAAGATTGTATTATGATAACCTAAAGGTTGTCAAAAAAAAGAAGAATATCAGATGAACATAATGACAGGGACAGTAAAATAACAGTTATATAGAATGTGCCTAACCAAAAATAATTTATAGAGAATATATGAAGTAAAGGAAGAATCTATAAAGCATCTGCTCATTTGTGAACGCAAAGGGTTTACTCGTAGTAAGATTTCACTATTTAATGTCCTGAGTGTAATATATACAATCACAATTAACCCATTTGCGGTTAGAGTGAAATTGCGTACACATCTATACCCATTACAAATATAACTGTATATCAATCTATTAGTAATTAGCCGTTAGTGAAAATGTTTCACCAATCATTACATTATTTGAGCTAATAAGAAACACAAAACCTTCTTCATGAAAAAATTAACGGTCCAAAAAATAACATACTATAAATCTCCAGCTTAATCTAAACTTTTTAAAAACATGTGGTAAGTATTCAATCACCACATTAGATTATAGAGTTAATTTTCATACACCAGGTTATACCGTCTGACATTTTCTTTTTATTTTTTTTTTTTGTATTATTTTTTATTTATTATAATTATCTAGAACAAAATTCTGAATCATTAAAAACCACAGACATTAGCAATTAGTATGAAATATTATTCTAAAACATCTCGAGTGTAATAATAAAAATATATAGTGATACTTAATCAATGATTTAACAACATAATTTTTGGAGCGCTCGTGTCAATTAAATGAATTTAATAAAAAACTTATCGATTAATTTTCTAATAAAACTATTCAAAAACTAAAATTATTGTCTGGAATACTTGAAAACAAAAAAAAAAAAACAAAAAAAATGTTTAAACTAGGAACTGAAACGTAGACTAAGAAAAAATAACAACAAGAAAACCGTCATTCCTTCATTTCATCAAAAAACTCGGCACACACAGTTGACATAATTCTATGTATTAAAGAACACTTGCACAATACAAAGTATACATGATAAAAAAAAAATTTAAAACAAACCAAAACAACAATAATAATAACAAAATGGTGCTTCCATTCCCTTCAATGTTCCCAATACTTAGTAAATTTTTATTTCATTCAATTTTCTTTGAAGTTTTTTTTTGTGCAGTATTTTTTTCTTTTCTATCTCGTCTATTTCTTGTAAGTACAATGTTCAAGTGAAGGGAAAGAAATAGCTGACAGTTTAATTTGATTTATGTCAACGATTTTTTATTTATATCCATATTGTACCCGTTTTTTTTTTATTTTATTTTATTTTATTTTAATTTTTTATTTTTCCTATTCCAATTTCTGTTGTTGTACTATTAAGCAGCTGAATTCAAGGACTGATTCTTGTAGAAACTTCAAAATAAGAAAGAGAACAAACTTGAAATGAGTATAAAGAAAAGAAATAAAAAACAAAAAAGTTGGTACAACTAATTTTAGGATATTTTATGAAAAGAATGTTACCAATATGTTAAAATATAATAAATGAGGTTTTCAATTCAGTTACATATGAAACCTAATGGGAGACATCAGTAGAGATGCAAACAACTGTTATTTTTATATAACAGTTACTACCAGTTACTGCCACATGTAAATAACAGTGAAAAGAAACTGTTCCTAAAAAGAACAGCGTTGCTACTGTTCAAAGGTATTGTTCTTAAAAATAACATTGTTGCTAGTTTTCGGTACTTTCAATATTTTAATAAAAGTCATGCTAAGAGCTAAGATTGCTAATTTTCCATGAAACTTGAGCCAATAAAGAACATTTGATTATTTTATTAATAAGAATAATAGCAAAGAATTACTCAAATTAATCTTGTTTTAAATATAAAAAAAAATTAATTGAACTAAGACTTAATTTAAATGAAGTAGATGCTTTATAGACTATTGTAAATTAACTAGAAATCATTTTGATTTTTCTTTGAGTTTTCTTAATTAAAAATTAAAATACATCCTATCACAGTTCTTAAAAATAACAACTAGTATTTTAAAATAGAAACAGTAGGTGTTATTTTTTCACTGGCTCCATTTTTTTCTTGTTCCTTTCTATTTCGTCTATTATTTCTTGTAAGTAAAAAAAATGCCATAAAAAACAGTATTTATTATTTCTTAATTGTTCCTATAAAGAACAGTTGTAGGCTATTTTTTTTTTCATTGTTCCTAAAAAGAACAGTAGCTACTATTTTTTCCGTATTTATTTTTCCACTCTGTGAAATCGAATTGACTTTAAATTTAAAATTATTTTGTTCTTTCTTCGATACTTTTTAAATATTTTCTAGAGTAGGGTGTCTTGATAATGTTGAAGAAATATTATCGCTCTTATTATGAACATCGTAGTTGTCCGATAAACGATAATAATATTCGTAAAAATATTTCTTTTGTATTACAAACATCGTAAATTTTTAAATTTTATCATAATCGAAAAAAGCTTTTTTTTAATATTAGTGGTCGTTGAATTCGTGTTATGAAATGTCAGTTTTTTATAATTTTTTATTCGAACTCAATTTTGTTGATGACAAAAAAATAATTTAGAAAATGTTAGTAAGTTTTGGAAGATTTTTTTTTAGAAATTTAAGTGTTTATCACAAAAATATATATATAAATACAGGAATAAAGTAGTAAGCAATAAAAGGCAAATTGCTCAAAGACAATTGTGAAGCTATTTAAAAATATACATATGAATAATACTTGAAAATGTACATAATAATAGTTTAGAATCTTTCTTTTCTTATGAAACAAGTCGCAGATCCCTACTACACCAAATTTATGAATTTAATAGTGTTCATTACGTATCAATTTAAGTACAAAAAACATTTTTTTTTTGATTTTTTTTGTTGTTCAAGGTCTTCGGTCCCAACACTTGGGACACCGGACCTCTTGTTTACAACGTGCTTAAGGTACTTGACACTAAAGACAAGTTAAAAAAAGCATTTTACGGATCGGGCTTATTTTTGCTTGAAAACAGTTGCAACTTTAATTATATTAGGAACAGCACGTTGCTTTTTCATCACTTTTAATTATTATTTATCATCGATTTATTCTAGTAAATCACAAAATGCTTTTTCAGATAATCTAAAGTTTTGGGTAAATCTAAAAAAAATTATTAGAAATTGCATTGATTTCTTTTTTTTTTTAATTTGCATTTTAATTTCAAATTCTAAAGGATTAGAACAATCTCTGATGGGGCTCCCTATATTAATTCCTTCATTTTGTTCATAGTCTTCATCTTCATCAAGAAAAGAAATACTTCGACATTTTGTTTATATAGAAAATTTTTTAAATTAAAAACAAACAATATTTTTAAAGCAATAAGCTTTGTAGCTTTTATTTCTATCGTACGTACTAATTTTATCGAATACCGTTTCGTAATTTGAAAATAAACGATATCCGATAAATATTTTTAGTCGTTTATTGGCCAACTACGATGTTCATAATAATGGCGTGTATTTTTTATTGTGAGTCAATTTCATTTCAGAATACATGTGTGAGTTTGTGTCTATAACAAATAAATATAATATTTATAATATGTTAGGGGTCACCGCCTTCCACTGTCCTCGCTGCCACAAATCAAGTCAAAAAATGTTTGAATAAGTGATTAACGAGATTAAAATTACTATGACTCAACACTCCAAGACATGTCAACGGATAATTCTCGCAATAACATCTTTAATGGCTACAAAAACAAAAATTACTGAAACATTTCTTTGTAACTGGAAGATTCTTGTAAAACAACTATATTAATCTAAAATCAATTTTCTGGTTTCGATTAGAAAAATATATAGGCTTATCATGTTTCTTGTGAGTGCGAATAATGATGAGCCAATAATTTAGACTCAAAAATTTTATTTTACTTCAAATTTCGAAAACAAGGAAAAAAATAATAATATGATAACTATTTAATGTACAGCACACCAATTTTGTAACAATAATAAGTAGTAAATAAGCCGAGAGCCCAAGTGGCTAGAGCTTACAAATAAATTTATTGTAATTTTATTTGTAATGAATGTAAAAACAATTAAAAATAAAAATCTTGTGAGTGTCATTTCGTTAGCCACTTAAATAAACAAAATTTTCTAATTTTTGAATTTAATCGGACGCTTCAGGTTTTCTTTGCCCAGAAACTAAAGTGTCAGTCACTGTTTATCACAAAATTAAATTGTCACAATTTGTAATGTTAATTTATTTCAGTTCATATTATAAAGTCCATAGGCCAAAATAATTATTTAATTGGTATTAAAATCAAAGCACCACAAAAATTACAAAAAGCATTAGTTATGAAAAAGCTTGCACAACATCTTGTGCATAATATTTGGTAGTATGTTGTTGTATAGTGATGTGCAGATAACACAGGGGTGTACATTGCATAAAATAAAATTGGTAAACATTTTTCTTTCACTAATCTAACAACTTTTGGGCCTACTAGCATTTTGTTTTTTAACAGAGTACAAATAATAATGATTCTGATGCCTATCCGGATGGCAATAGATTAGGCCCTGGTCGAATAAAACTTTCTAATAAATTTTGTAGAAATAATTTTTTTGCCATTCCAATTTGTATCGAATTCACTTTTTAAATTACAATTAGATTTGAAAATAAGGCAACTAGCGAACGCTTGGCTTCACGCTTGCAAGAATTAATTGGCTAAATTTGATCTAGGTTATTTAGTTAGTTGTAAGACGCGATTATCTTTATTTATATTTTTTTTAGCCGGAAGCTTTTGATCTGATGATCTTGCAAATATGTTTTTAAAGTATTAACTTGTATTTTGCCAACTCTTACAATATAATTGTTTATTTGCTATAAAAACACTCTGGAATACACTGGAAGCATATGCAGTTCTTTCACAGTGGTATGAACTGGTAAAAAACCTTTTTATTTTTTTCAAATGTTCTCATAAGAACAATTTTCTGATTTTTTTCTCCATCGACTTGACAACCAACATCGTTATTCTGTTTTTTGTTGTTGGTTGGTTAGTTGATTGGTTTATAGGGTGAATAACAGAGCGTCAGGGTTTTAGAGTCAAGTCAACGAGATTAGTTAGTTTTATCTTATTCATTTCGGTCATACGACCCGGTTTACACTTTCATCAAATTCGGCACAGAGTAGAAATAAACTACTTTCACGTTCTAGGCTTAGTCTATTTGCGGCTAACTTTTTCAGTTGCAACCGCGTGCTCTGTCTATACATTAATTTTTCAAGTTTTTCTTGGTTTTGGCCGCACTCTGGATTTCAATTTAAAACAGGTTTTGGTGATGTTGATGTGAGATAATCTCAGGGTATGTCCAATCCAACGCGATTTTCTCTATCTTGTTTTCTGCGAATTAACCCTCTATCATCATTTTAACAGTAAATCTTTTGAGTACAACAGGTGTAAAGGATAGAATCCCAACCTATTAGATTTAATATCAATATTAAATTTTATTATTCACTAACATTCAAACAATGTCTGGTGTACCATAGGGCACTGTCTTAGATCCTAGATTTTATACCTTATGAATGCTGTGAACCTACCAACAACAAATTACACTTACAGTGTTAGAACAACGAATTAGTTCCACAAAAAGAAACCTAGGCATGCATTTGGATAGAATACTTACATGAAAAATCCATATCCAAAACAAAAGAAAACAACTGAAGTTGAAATTAAATAAAATGTATTAGATGATTAGCCGCAACTCACCAATGTCGCTGGAGAACACGCAGCTGATTTGTAAAGCTATTTTGATATGGACATACTGAATCTAACTATGAGAAGTAGCCAGCAGCAATACAAATATTAAAAGAAATATTAACGATTCCAATAAAAAACATTACGATTACTAAGTGGCGCAGTTGGTTCGTCAATAGTGATATTAGTAAATATCATGTCTTATTGATTGGTAAGAACCATTGGTAAAAAGGAAATTAATAGGTTTAGCACTAAATAAGACTAGCTACACATCTAAATAGACCAGCAAACATCTTGTTAGTTGCAAGTGGTGTGAGTCGTCTCTTAAGTGCCACAACATTCTGCATCTACCCAATAGGCAGTGGAAGTAACGGGGTAAGGCTCCAGTAATACAATCGAGTATAATAGGATGGTTAACCATTAGGTTCTGTCATCCACTAGCCATTATATGTTGCGTACATATAAAATAAGTGTCATATATAAACTACTGAATGTCTCCTGCAGAGACATGGAGTTGTTGCATAGGAAAATAAAAATAAAAAAAATTAAATCCAAAGCCGACGTAATGTACATCATAAACAAAAAATCAAATATTGAATGTCATAACCAGTAAATTTTCGTAACGGGTGTAAACGAACGCAAGAAAACAAAGAACTTGTTAGCTTTTTATTATTGTTTTTATTTTATTTTTTTTTTCTTTAATTTTTTTTTGCATTGCTACAGGAGTTTCTTTTAAACTTCCGTTTCCATAAGTCTAAAGGACTTCTAAATTGGAGAGTTTTAAATAAACTGCTTTAATATGGTTTTCTTTTTCTTCTTTTTTTTTTGCTTTTGTATATACATTTTTAGAACACAAACTGAATTAGGAAGAGAGATGGAGGATGGAAGATTAATGTTAACTAAGCTATTTTAAAATAATACGTTATAACTGTTAAATGATGATTGTGAAGGATGAAGGGTGAAGAATAAATTTTATATTAAATTTGAAATGAAAAATTTTCTTTTTCTTTTCCTATAATTTGTGGAATATTAATTTATTTTTGTTTTTGTTGTTTTTGTTGTTTTTGATTTAAGAAGTAAACTTAAAACAAGGTACCGTCAGTTAAGATGATTAAATTTGTTTCTTGTATAATAATTGAACTTACAGTCAATTAGTTTCACATTGAATATATTTATTTTTGTTAATAATTTAGGTAGTTTTTAAAGAGGTCAAAAATTTAAAAAAATAAAATTTCACTTTAAAATTACTGAAATATAATTTTAAAGCTTTAAATTTGGTTATAATTTTAATAGAAAATGTATAAAGAATAAAGAAAATTTTTATAATATTCTTAAATAAATCCAATTAAAATTTTAGGCTCTTAAATTTTTTTGTAATTGAAGTTTAAAATATCCTTTTGAAGTTTTTGTACCAATTACAGCACAGCTAGGAAGACTAAAATATTTTTAATTGCTAATAATAAACAATTTAAAGATTCCAGTACATTTCTTGAACTATTATGGTTGAAATATAAGTTGTGCTCTTAAATGTATTCTGTTAACCTGCGGAATCCTTTTTATTTTAGATAAAAATGAAATAATATGCATATACAGTTAACTTCAATAGATATATCTTCCATAATAAACATGTAGATATTGTATAATCCTATCTTCTATGATTTTTGGTTTTACTGTAATTACACAGCTTCAGTGCTTCTTGAATTGTTAAATAACTTAGTGTTTTAAATGATTCGGTTTTTGGAGAATTTTAACGATTCAAGCAACTAAATTTGTTTTGAAAATTGGCGATTCAACAATTACCGTCCTATTGCTAAATTATTCTCAATTCTTAGAATGTTTGAATTAAATGTGTTTGACTCTTAATCTCACGGCGCTCCTTTCCTAATACATAATCAGCACGGATTTATAAAAAGTAAATCCGTGGTAACTAACCTTGTAGAAGCAACATCAACCTTTATTAATAATATGGAGGAAGGCCTGCAAACAGATCTCATTTACACAGATTTTAGTAAAGCTTTTGACATTTAGTATTATATTACTGAAATTAAGAAAGCTAGGTTTCCCGGTACTTTTCCTAAGCTGGATCAATTCATATTTAGTTGACAGATCCCATAATGTCTTATTTAGATTATTTACGTCGACATCATTCGTAGCCAACTCAGGTGTTCCCCTGGTGCCTCTCCTGGTGACACAAGGGAGTCATTTGGGCCTCTTCTATTCATTATTTCTGTAAATGATGTTGTATCTGTGATTAATAAGAGTGAACTACAAATTTATGCAGATGATATGAAAATTTTCAAAAAAATAAAGTCCATTGACGACTCAATCCTACTCCAAACTGATCTAAACAATTTTTATCTTTGGTCTAACAATAATAATTTAATACTTAATATTAAAAAGTGTACTTTAATGTTCTATCGTCGTTCCCAACCAATCTTTTACAATTAATTCTATCAAAGACTTAGTAGTGTGCTTCGACAATAAATTAATGTTTAAATTACACTTCAACTGCATTATAAATAAATCAAATTCCTTACTAGGGTTTATAAAGCGTTGGTCTAAGGAATTCTCTGCTCCCTATATTTTAAAACCTACAACATTGATTCCTAATTTGGAGTAGGCTAGCCAGATATGGTCTAAATTCTATGATGTTCATATACGAAGTATCGAAATCATTCAAAAGAAGTTTTTAAGATCTGCACTACATAATCTTCCTTGGGAAGATCCGATTCGATTGCCACCTTACGAACATCGTCTAAATTTAGTTCATATGGCTACCCTGCAGCAAAGAAGGGAAATTGCTGATGTAATCTTTGTTGTTGAAATTGTTAAAGGTAACATTATGTCTCGACCTATTTTTAATAAAATTCTTATTTACTATAATTCTCGACTCAGATCCGTTAATCTTTTCACCCTGATTCATAGAACTAATTATAGTAGATTTGAACCCATTAATAGAATGTTAATAATGGGAAATAAATATAAGGCCGTAATTGACTTCTCTCATTCAAAGGCTATATTAAAAAACCAAATGCACCAATACACAAACCAAACAACTCTCACTCCTACCTTAAGCCGTCATTTAGAATTAAGAACTTATGTTAAGAATTTAAAAATAAAATTTATTTAGAATTATGTAGCCTTTTTTATTTTTTTTTTGTAATTTTTTGAAATTTGTAATTTTGTTAAATTTGTAACGTACATTTAAATAAATATTATTTGTAACTGCTTGATTTAAGCTTGAAATAAATAAAATAAAAATAAAATAAGATCATTTATAAATATTATGAATAATGTCGGAGAAAGAACTGAGGGACACCAGCGTTAATATTGAACTGTGGGGATATAAAGCCATCCTATACCACTGTATTGAACGGTTTGAAAGGAAATTTTCAATTCACGTAATGTGTCCCAGTCCAATTGCTTCGAGGTTTTCAGTAATGAAATACGCCAGACGCGATCAAAAGCTTTGGATATACCTAGGGTTACAGTTTTGACTTCACTGTATTTTTTTATGCATCAGTGCCATTTAGCACATTTTTTAACAAAATCCACAGTTCACTTTTTCGACTTAAAGCCATATTCGCAATCATTTAAAAAACATATTATTTGTAATTTAAAGGCTTACAATAGTTTCTATCACTTTTGAAAATACTGAAGTCAAAGCGATAATTAGAAGAATTTAATCATAAATTTAAATAACGTTTAATCACCAAACAAAACTGTATCCATGCTAAGTCTGTTAAAAATATTCTATAAATTTATATTACACTAGAAAATAGGACAACTAGGAAATAGGACAAGTTCCTCTACCGTGTTGAAGTGAAAAATGCAAGTTCTATATGCAAAGCTTACGTTTAAACAAATTAATAGATTTCATATTGTAGTTCTCAATTGTTGACGTTTAGGTATACCTTTATAAAAACTACTGTTGAAACATAGTTCGAAAAGCTTCCCAAAAAAATTTACTTTTATAAAATTTTTAAAAGATCTTAATCGGAATGTTGCATCTCGTCCGCTCCAACAAATTTTAAAGAGAATTTTCAGATCAGTAATAGCTTGTGAAACTTTTTATACGAAGTCTACAAAAATTCAATCTGCAAATCCTTGTAGATTTTTTAGCAGGATAATGCACCCATCCATTAAAACCAGATTTTAATCGAAACATATCCCAGATTTAGATTGGCCAGTTCGAACTTAAATTCAACAGAAGAATTATGGAGGTAATTATTTCTATGTATGTATGGTATGCTGGTAAAAGGCAGTTTCATCAAGTAATTAAAATCAGCAATTCAACAGACATAAAGATATTAGTAAAGAACAATTGGCAACTCTATTCAAATAAATGCCAGATAGTGCTTTGCGCATTATAAGTTATGAAATATTTGTTTAATATTTATTTGAAGTTAACTTGTACAGCGGTAGGTGCAACAGTTGCACAAACACAGGGTCCATATATCTGAGGGGCCCTGAAATAATTTTTTTTTATTTGTTCTTTTAAATTATAACCTCATAAAAATAAATAATTATATACGGACAAATAAAAAACAGTGGTGTCAATATAATACCTAGTGATTATAAGAAAATAACTAAAGTTATTTTTCTATTAATTACTATACTAAATAAACGCAATAATAGAAAACTGCAATTTTAGTTCAGGCGTAGTTAAAAAAAATGCAGCTTTAAGCGATAAACATAATTGGAACTACGGACAAAATTAGGATACAAGATGGTCATCAAAGGCCAATGCAATGAAATCGTTAAGTTTACATTTTTATTCGGTGTAAAAACAGCATTGGAATCGATTGCAAATGGTTCAACTGCATCAAATCCAGAAGCTATGTCAAATGCAAAACGTTTGCTCTTACTAATTGATTATAAATTTATCTGCAGTCTTTCTGTATGGAATAAAATTCTACAATGCACTGAGCGAACAAATAAATCATTACAACGAAAAGATTTATCGATAGACCATGCAACAAAATTAATTGATGGACTACGTTGTACTTTACAGGGACTGCGAGAAACAGGTTTCTAACAACATTTAAAAAAAGCAAATAATTTGGCTAAAACTATGGATTTATAAGTTGGATTTGCGAACGGAGGAGAATGGTTAAAAAAATGGAAATTTATGAGGCACTGGATGAAGGAAGTAGCATGACGTCCGAAAGTTTGTTTAAAATGCAAATGTACAATGTTTTTAACAAGCTGTATGTTGTCTCAATTATATTGGCGTTATGAACAACTTAGAAATATTTGTAAAGATTTTAGCTTCCTATATGGTTCATCTTTAGAAAAAGACAGTGTTGTCTTTTGCTAAAGATGAACCATATAGGTCATGTTACTATGAAAAAATGGACCAGTTATAATAAGAAATATGGTTAAATCAATGCCCAAAAGATTAAAAGCAGTGTCAAAAGCCAACAATATATTGAATTTAAATTTGGAACAGCAAAGGTTTTATATTCCATGCTAAATTTTTAATGGTAACTTTTCTTTTCTCTGTTAACTAAAATTTTTTATTTAACGAATTTTTAATTTTTATGTAATTTAACTGAATGTTATTCTTCATTTGCTTCAAATTATGTCCATTTATTATTCTGTATAACCAGGGGTGGCAGCACGTAACATGTTACAAACATGTTGTCACGCTATTTTTAAAAAACGGTAGCACGTAAAATTGTTTCACCAATTTTAATTTTGTTTCGCCACATTTAATTTTGTTTCGCTACTTTTGGCAGCACGTAACATTTCCATGTTTACGTAACATTTGAAATGTTTCGTAAATTTTTTTTTTGTTTCAATCCCAAAGTAGCGTTTCAAAGTACATGCTGCCAAAAGTACACGCTGGTGTTTTGTTACAAAAAAAAAAAGCGTTTGTAACAAGTTACGTGCTGCCACCCCAGGTTTAACATTTTAAAATTATTAGTCCTGTAAACAAATATTTAAAACGAAAAATATATGTGTTCACACATTCATTTGACGCTCACGGTAAATATTTCCGCCTTAATATATTACAACTGAAATAAAACATAATCTCAAATATTCGACCCCAATATATAAATTTTCTACATTAAAAAATTACAGAAATTTTGCATGTTCAAAATCTACTTTACGGTACTTAAAATTACAATAAAAAAAAAACTAACTTAAGTGTCAATTTTTTCAAATAAAAAAATATATTTAAAAGCATAATCAGAAAAAAAAAAACTATTAAAAATAAATATCATATTTATTATCATAACCTTAAAAACAAAATAAAAAACAACAAAACAAATTTTCCCAAAACTCAAGAATCCTTCTTTCTTTCCTTTTCAAAATCAAATATTTTTTTTCGTCCTTTTAATATGTGACTAAAATTCAAAAGGTCTGATATAAATCGCGATAAAGTGCGGCTTTGAATCCAATTTTTTTTATTATTATTATTTTCTTGTTATTTTTGTTTTTTATTATATTTTTGAAAATTTCGAAAATTTCGCTCTCAATACAACACGAATACACAATCGTCATATTAGGTATTACTTATATTGAAATAAAAAAATAAATAAATACCAGAAAAATTATTATTTTATAAATTGCGAATGAAAAACGGAAACTGTTTTCCTTTAAATTGGCCACAAGACATTTCAATCTTAAATAGTATTTTAAATTACAGAAAATTGGGAAAACTGAGATAAGAAAAAAATAAAAGAAAAATAAAAATCATAATAAAATAATCCTTTCATTTTATTTAGCTCACCTTTATACTATACAAACTGACAAACAAACAATAATGTATATTAAATCGACCTATTGATCCTCTGTGTCTGGATATAGAGGAATACTTTATTCAAATCTATATGCATATATTAAGATTTGTGTAAGTTGAAAAAATTTCAATTTAGTAAAATTGAAAATTTAATAAGAAACAAGAAAAAAAAATAACAACATAAAAAAAAAGGTTTTTCCATAACTGGATAATATGAATATGCGAAAAAAGTTATACAATCACACACCCAAATAGATGCCACAGAAGAAAATTCCTTCGTAAATCGAATTTTGAGGTTGAAAAAATTCATTTTCTTTTTTTTTATTATATACTTGTTTTTTTTATATACATTTATTTTTCACTAAAAGGATTTTTCGAAGGAGTTGAAAAATAGAATGAGAAAGAATTTTCATTCAAAATTGAAATTCAAAATTCTTTTACTTTGGTTGGTATTGAAAAAATTTGAAGGAATTTTTCCAACAAAATTTTTTCAAAAATCTATCTTTTAAGTCCTTACGATGATGATTTGGATTTGAGGTGGAATAATATTATATTTTTTTTTTATTAAATAAATGTTTTTTTTGAATATTATGGAAAAATTTAAAATGGCAGTGAACTTTAAATGTTTAAACTGGTGATGGAATATAAAATGTATAGGTATAGTTTTTTTTTGGAAATTTAATAATAAAAAAATATTCAAATGTTGGAATATTAGCTTGTAAAAAACATATTAATAACAGAATGTAGTGTTATGTTATGGATGAAATTTCAATTCAACCGACACAATATTTAAGAGACAATTTGATTGTATGTTCAGTACTATCTATAGGAATTTAATATTTATTTAAGTTTTATTTTAAATTTGTTTGCAATTCAGTACAGTTAAAATTTAAAATTTTCAAAAGATTTGGTATATACTTGAAAGAAGATGTGTTGTACGGAAGAGTAATCTAAGTTCAGAATTTACTTGCAGTTGTGTTTTAAATTAAAATTATGATTATTCACATTTAATTTAATTAAAGAGCATAAAATATAGGTATGTAGGTAGAAGTGCATTTTGAACGCAGTCAAGATAGTCTGAAGATAAAAAAAGAGAACCACCAGCTCAAATATATGAATTTTATTCCATCTTGGGACGATTTTTGAATATTAAGAAGTTTCTAAAGGCGTTTTCGTTTTTGAAATCAGAGCATTGATCTGAACACGTTCTGACTCAAATGAGCACTCATGTAAGACAAAAAAGCACGATTTAGGTAAAGTGTCATATCTTGTTCTTGTTCTTACCATCGTGGAGTCAACGATGTATAATTATCTATTTTACTTTATAATTTTCTTTTACATACAACGGAAACAGCATGTGGAGATAAAGAAGGTGGTAGTTTTGTAATTTTAGTCAATGTTGTCCTTAAAATCTTGCTTCTGGTTTTTTTCCTATAAGTAGGATTTTTAGCAAAACTAATGAATAACGGAATGGCGGCAAGGCAAGATTTAACACCATTGCAATAATAGGAATATTTTTTTCTGTTTGTCAATATTTTGCTTTACAAAATAAACATTTCTTTGAACCTAAAATGCGCCTGCATTGGTCAATTAGAAACATTGTTAGGTGGTAAATTCTAAGACACAAACCGGGGAAATTCAAAAAAAATGTATTAGTTAGATATTATGAAGTGAGAGAAATCTCTTTAGACAAAGATAATTGAAAATAAATAAAATAATATTGGGTATTTTTTTGTTTCGACGACTTTAAAAAATATTTCTAATATTTATTATTATCATATTTTATTGATTTTATAATGTTTTGCTATTTAGTTATTGTATTTAATATATAGTTTTCCTATATGGACTTAGAACTTGGATTTGTTTTTCTATAAATGATTTATTTGAAAGATGGACAGAAAAATGAGTATTTATCTTTTTTATTTCTTAATCGGTAATTTTTTGCGGTAATTATTTGAAAAGTCTTAACATTTAAATATTTTGGTTCCTGTCACTGATTTGTGTGCTAAATTAAAGCCGAGGTGGAAACTTTAACAGACATTATTGGCGTATTAATATAATTATATTTGATTGTTTGATGAACACTAACGTGGTGTTTTGTACTCTTTATAACTAATTTTTTGAATAAATTGAATAGTAGTTGAATGGAACCATTATTTATGATTTAAGTGTGCATAATTTTCAGTATAAGAACTCAGCTTAAAAATTCTAAACAAAAAATTCATAAATATAAGAAGAACTGAACCATATGAGCACCTATTTGAATATCAAAAAGAAGAACTACAACAACTGTCATTGATTTTAATAAATTGCTTTCTATTCATAAGAAAGTATTCAAACTAATATAAAACGAAACCTCTAAATCGTTTTTTTAATGGCAAATCGTGACGAACAATATCAAATGTTTTTATTATATTTATAAAGAGAGCACTTGACTTATTTTAATTAAGACCCATATAAATTTCAGAACAAAATTTCAGTAAAGCAGGATGCTAAATTTTTTTTTTTGACCTAAAATCGAATTGAGTAAAATTAATTAAAAGATATCTGAAACTTAATAACACCTTGCAGATTGAAAAACATTTATATATTTCTATTTTAAAAGATAAATTTCTCAATAAAAGTCTTTAATTTCCGTCTAATTTAATTAAATTTTTTCACCTTAAAATAAATAAAAATAAAATTTAAAAATAATAAGAGAAAAAGCAAAAGAATAGTCATCCTTTTTTTTGTTTTTTTTTTGTTCTTTTCATTCTCTACCCTAAATGACATTAAATATGACAAAATAAATAAAAAAAAAAAATAGAGACAATAATTTTCTTACCCGAAATAATAAAACATTCTGATAAAATGAACCTAAAATCATAAATTTTCCAAATAAAAATCAAAAACAAACCCAAATAAACCCTAAAAATTTTATCAAAAAACAAAAAAAAAAATCTCTAAATTCGTATCACACAGACAAAAACAACCATAAATACACCTCTCCATCTACCATTAATGATATCACATGCACATACATAATATTCTAACAATATATTCTAACAATAAAACAAGTCATCCCAAGGGATCAGTTAAAAAAAACACCTACGATTTCAGATAAATCTATCATTTCAAAACATTGAAAACATTTTCATTGAACACAACAACAACAATAAACACAACAATAATATTTTTAGAAAAAAAAAACACCAGGATATTGATACTATAAGGATAGACCATTATGAGAGGCCATAATCTCTGATCAATTCCAATTTAGGTAACATATTCTCAATTCCAAAAATTTTCCACATTTAATAATAAAAACAACAACAAAAACCATTTCTTATTCCCTGTCGCATGTTTTTTTTTTTTTTTTGTGAATATTTTCATAATGTTATCATCAAGTGATGTACTGAATGCCTTCAGGATAAGATTTATCGGCTTAAAAATTACCCGACAAAGCGATATAACAAAAAAAAGTAGAGATACAAAAATTAAATAAAAATGAAAAAAGAACAAAAAATTGAAGTAAAAAAATTCTCAATAAAGAAATCATAGAGTCAGGGTAGAAAAATTCAACAATCCAACTCATCCTGAAATTGCGAATTGAAATGACAGAAGTCAGGAAATTTACTTTTGCTTTTTTATTTTCCCTATTTATCTTTCCATTCATTTCTTTTCCATATCAGAGTGCAAAACATACAAAAAGAAAAATGGTTTAAGGGTTTTTAAGGAAATCACACAGGCTTTTTAAAAAAAAAAAAAAACCAAAATACAAAAAATATCAGAAGTAAAAAAAAAGAGAAACAGAAAATGAATATTGTCGCTTAGACTGACCGCACTTATTGCGTAAAACAAACAAAAGGATTTATGAAATCGGATTTTGGGATTGAACATAACAAAAAAATAAAAAAAACAACAAATAAAAATAAACAAAAAAATAACCATTCATGTTATTATGTTTTTTTGTATTAAAAGGATAAAATGAAGATAGAAAAAGCAATCCCAGATTTATTTATTCCCTCTTTTAAAATTTTCTCTCTTCAACTCTCTTTCTTTCTCTTTTCATCCCGCTCTCTACCTCCTCTCATCTACATTTACCCTTTTTACCATATTCTTTGTATTTTTTTTTAAATTCCTATTGTTCGGTTTCTTTAACAGATTTAAAATTTAATATGCGGTAGGAAATGTTCTTTCTCTGTTCTCTAATGTATTTAGGATAGGACAATAAAAAATTTCCTTTTCAATTTTTTTTTGTTTTTAATTTTTTATTTTCTTATTAAATTTTTTTTAACACTAAAATTTTTTATTAAAAGAAAAATGAGAAAATTCTATTGAGCGGGATTTTCTTTTAATATGGTCTCCTTATACTTTTATTTATCTTAAAATAATAAATAGAAAATATTATTGTGGAGTTGGTCGGGTGTATTATAAGGTAACTGTTTAATTAATATTAAAATGTTTTTCTATTCTGATCTGTGTTAAGTATTTTTTAAGGTAAATTAAGAGAAGATGTTGCGAAGATGAATTTTTACTAATAATTCCAGAAATAAAGTTTACCCAGCTTAAAGTTTTAATCAAAAGAGGAAGGCTTTAAATAATATTTTACATATAAAGTTCTTGTACCATATTCAACCAGAAGAGCTCCTGTTCAGTTTACAAAAAAGTCTATTAAGATTAATTGGAGGGGTAAAACAGCTTAGGTTTTATAACTAAATACTGTGAACTTAAGATAAAGAAACCTTTGTAATTTTATACCGTTGACTATGGAAAGTAGAAAAGGATGGTTTGGAAAAGCTCTGAATTTTTTTTAATTTCTGGGTAAACACATGTAATGCATTTGTAGGTTGTGTATCATTTGCTTCTTTTTATATAAAGAAGTGACCGAGTTCTAAGTAGAGCAGAGTCTCAAGTTATGCAATAGGTGTTGCTCGCTTAGTATCATTCATTAAACGCTTCAGTTTGTTAAGTTTGTTTTGAGTTGTACTTTGTGTGCACTTTTTCTACCAAACTGCAGACAATAATATATGAGTTAATGTTGGTCTGACCACTGTGGTATATGTTTTTTTTTTGTTAATTTCATTATTTTAATATAAATAAAATACAAGGTATCAACTATAAATTTTGATTTGTATGACGGTTTGTGGAAGAGAGAAAATCCAAAGATATCTTCTTCTAGACTTAATTTATTTGGCTAATTGTTTGGAAATCTGCAACTTAGTCATAGCGGCTTGAATCTTTTTAGACTGCGTGTCTGCCGAGTAATTAAAAGTTGCACATTTCACCGAGTAATTAAAAAACAGCACATTTGGGTGATTTTGAAGTATTGAGTTATATGATGTTGTCTTACAAACCAGGAAGCGATTACAATGGATCGCAGTACTTTTGATTGAAAACGTTCAATTATTTTAATATTTGAGTTACTTGTAGTACCCCATGATAGCTCTAGACCGTATGTCCATATTGGTTTCAATATTGATTTGTATATCATTATTTTCCTATAATTTGATTGGAATAACACCCTTAAAGCCAGTAGAGTTGGTTGAACTTTATTCCGAGTTGTTTGTTCTTTTGGACAATATGAGTTCTCTAAGTAAGTCGGCGGTCTAAATGCATACCCAAATACTTTACTGAATTCACCTATAGCAGTAGTGAGTCGTTTAATTTTATTGCAGGACTTTTACGATATGTAAACGTAATGTGCAGAGATTTTGATGCGTTTCCCTTTATTCTCCATTTCATAATCCAATTTTAATTTTAAACAGAATTTCTTGCATTATTTTAAACGCTATCATCGAATTTGTATGGGATGCCAAAATAGCAGTATCATCAGCAAAAATAGCTGCAATAATTGTTTGTGATATTGAGAGATCGGCTGTGTAAATGACATAAAGTATTGGTCCTAAAACACTTCCCTCTGATACACCTTTTGTGTTTGTCTAATATATGTAATATCGCCGTTGTACTTAACTACAAATTTTCGATTACTTAGGTATGATTTGAAGTATTGATGATAATGGTAAGGTAGCAGCTTTTTCAATTTAAGTAATAGCCCTTCGTGTCAGACTTTATCGAAGGCCTGCGTGATGTCGAAAAAAGCTGCAGAACAAAATTTTTTACATTCAAATGTTGGTCTATATAACGGTGGTATATAAATATGCCATTTTGAATCCTACTTACGGCCATATGTCATTAACCTAATATAATTCGGTGTCACAAATAACAACGTATCGTTACCATATCAAAAGCTGATTATACCTAGTTGTTGACAATTTCGATTTAGTAAAACCAAATTTATTAATTTTTAATTGATATATTTTTTTCAAAAGTAACATAACTTGCTACTGAAGTGATATGCAACTTGGTTGATTTGAAACAGATACTTTATTTAATTTAAACAGGTAGTTATTTTAATTTAATTAATTATTTTATTTATACAAAATAAAATAATTATTTGAGAACTCTAGATAATTTCGGATTTGAAATAAGACAAAACATACCTAATAAGTAAACTAACTACTAGAAATAACGTAATAACAAAATTGTCCAATTTGGGGTATGTGTTTTAGAATAATCTATATTGTACAATGAATACAAATAAATCAGTATATATATGTAATGTACGTATGTCTATTTAAGAAATCATATTATCTGTATAAATGTATCTCAAAAACGTATTGAGCAATTTTAATCAAGTTTTACAGGCATATAGTTTGTTACATGGAATTGAATCCGTTAGATGTTGCTTTCCGTTATGTTAACCCGTTTCGGCGTCAGAGTCATTTATATAATTTTAACTTTTTCATTGTACAGGCTTAACGGTTTTACAAATTGACTAAAAAATTTGCAGAAATTTTGTTCTTCACCAGAAGAGCAGCTAATTAATATATAATAAGTAATTAAATAATTAATCATATATTTGTTGTATTATCAGGTGTGGGGAATAAATTGTTACCTTAAATACTAATAAATTTTTCAACAGCTTTCCCAAATTTACTTGATCTGGCTGGATTACACCCAAATCGTGTTTATTCAGGAATCAACAATCATTTTGCTATCGGCAAGCTCGAGCCACCTAAACTTTGCAACTGGAAGAAATCAAACCGCTCAAGATCGAACCCGCAGCGCAATTACATTTTCTTAATAAAGCGTTGGGCAATATAATTTAAGCAACTATTTTAATAGGGAATAAACAGGGCGGTGACACAGATTTTATTTCAGGGATATAACGATTTAAAAAGCACAAGTACATTTTATTAATTATATTTTTACAGCATGGTTTCGGTGCGGGTCGGGTTAATTCCACTTTATTATAAGGCATGCCCTAGTATAATATCTTTTTTAATACTTGCCAAAAAAAATACTAAGCTATAACGCAGTGGCTATTTATTTTATCTACATTATTCTATTTATTGATCTGCCTGCGGCCAAATAATAGCGATATCACGACAACACAATAATTAAAAATATATTATTAAATTAATACAAAACATTATATTTTTATTTTCAAGTAAAAATCCTAAGAATAAATGCTAAGAACTTCAATTTTTCTCGGACAACGTTGGGTTACTCTGCTGGTCATTTATTAGTTATTTTTAAACATTATAAGATATTTATTTCGAATCTATTATTTTGAGCAGTAAAATCTATGTTTTAATATACGAATTATCTAAGCTAGAACTTATTAAAACGTGAAATCAAATCTCAAACGTATATCACCATTTTTTTTTTTTTTTGTTTCATGTGAAAAAGGCAAAAGGTTTACTTTCGCTTTGTATACTATGTCTTTCCGTCTTTTTCATTATTAGAGTTCCCTAATAGTACAAAGCTAGTAAACAGGGTGTTAAAATTAGCTGTCATTTTACGCCCGTAACTTTTATGTTTATATATTTTTATTTTTTTTCTTTTTGTTGTTTTATAATTTTCTTTTTGTAATTCTTTTGAAATGAATGAATAGAAAGGATGATGGGTGAATGTTTTTTTTCTCTATTTTTTTTTTTTTTTTAAGTCTCATTATTATTGGTGGATGGTGGTGGTGGTTATTATTGCTTTTTTATTTTCTTATTTCACACCAGTAACATTATCCTATATAGATTTAAATTAACTCGCCATTTAGCAGCTTCCGAAAGAAACAAAATTTCTTTTTCCGGTTTTCACTTTCTACTTTAAGGGTTTTTTTCTATTTTTTTTTATTTTATTTTTTTTTTGTATAGAAATGCTTCATTGGATTTTGAAAATTCTTTGACGTCAAGAATAAAAATATGGGATTTAAAAGGTAACTTTGACGATTCGTCAAAAAAGGTATTATTAAAATTCCGGTAGGTATAATTCGAATAATAAAAATCTGTTATTTGTGTTTTGAGAAAGGAATGACACCTTTAACGAATTGATCAATGTCTGGCAACAATTGTTGGTAGGTGGACAATTGAATTAATACAGTATTTGAATTTAATTGGATAATATTGAGGTGATATAAAAAAGATTTAAAGGGTTTTTTTTTTAAATAGTGTATCCCTCTAATCTCAGTACAGTATATTCAAATAAAATATTTAAAGTTGATACTGTAAATTCCAAGTTTACTCTCAATAAATTAAAGGTTTGAGGTGACATGCCTAAGTATAGGAAAATTGATTATGATTGCTTAATGTTCTTATTAAATCGAGAGATGTAGAAACATCATTATTCTGTAGCAGATCTTTCGACTGCTTTTGATAAATTTTTAAATATTTTGGCCAAAAAATATTAGGGATTACTCTTCTAGAAGTTGAAATAAACTACATTCCATTCTCCTACAGTCTTCTCTATTGAAAGTTATCAGGGAAGTGGTTATTTTGGTGTTTATTCTTGGTGCATATATTTTAGAGATTCTGTGATCTTAAATACGCTACCAAAGAATGTTTGCTCCCCTCTTCAGGGTGTTTTCTATCGACAGCTTATTATTACGAATAGATATACCAACTGCCGGCTCCGGTCCAAAATTGTTGCAACACCATCATCCGACTAGTTCGTCAGCCTTTTCATTTCCAGTCAAGGCACTATGACCCGGAATCTGGCACCCGGAGCTCCTTTCTGCATTGCCTTAGAAATAGCACGGCATTATCACATTTTATTTCGGTATATTGAATCTATCTATAATCTATTAGTATTATCTAAAAATAGAGCGGCATTAGAAAACTGAAACGTTTTTATTCATAATTTTAAAAAAAAATAAAAAATGATAAGTAAAGTTCAACTGCATTCCACCTTTCACTTTAAATTATATCAAAAAACTTAAAACACTGCGGAGATTTTGAGGGAGATATTTTATCGACATATATAGGATCTAATGGCCATATTTCACGGATAGCTGGAATTGCTAGCTTTCCAAAAATATATATCTTTAGTGCCGCATATCTTATATTTTACGGACGAAAAGGACATTTGAAAGTACCCTTTATATTTAGTTATATATTCTAGAAACATAACGGTCTGGAGCACATTTTAACATTGAATTGTTGATGATTAGTGCTGCCGTTATGGAGATATTGTAGTTTAAAGTAGAAAAATTTTGGAAAAAAAAACAATCTTTAATTTCTTTCTTTAAAAACCAGATACCTCTAGATTTTACCTTAAAACTACCAAAATTTAATTTTCAAAAAAAGAATTAATCTACCGGCCTGTACAATATAAAGTACAATATATACAGACAATAATCTAGCCTATAATACTCTTAATAGTCTACTTGATTACTAATCCAGAAGTCTTGCATTTCCTCACGATTTCTTTTAGCGATTTCAAAACCTAATTGCATTTTATTTTGCCAACTATTCAAACTACTTTATTATTTTCATGAATTATCTCTGAATTTGCTTTAAATATCTAAAGTTATAATAATCTTTTTCAGGTATTTAAATCGCGTACTAAATTTAATTTATAATTTGTTTTCCAGATTCCACAAGAAACAATACAACAAAAAAAAAACTAAACAAACAAAAACAAAATGTCAAATTTACTCAAGTATTCAAAAATGCAAAAACATCATGTATACACACAAAAACACACACACACACAGAAAATCCTTTTATACTATAGTATACTGTACAAAACATTATAATTAATTTCTAAAAGTCTCCAAGTGTGTCTTTGCTATAATACTACAGTTGAGAAATAAAAGAAAAACCATCAAAATTAGGAACAAAAAAAAACCATTGCAAGAAATAAAAATTTAATATAAAATACAAATTTTTGTTTTCTTTTCTTTTTTCGAGGGTATTGTGCAAACGATGCAAAACTTATGAAACAAAATAAAACAAAAAAAAAAATAAAGTCACACAAACTAAAAACAAATGTTAATCCCAAGTGTTTTATTCCATTTTTTTTTTTCTCAAAATAAAATTTTTGTGAGAATCCTAGATTTTTCATGAACTAAACGATAAAATTCAGTTTAAAAAGAAGAATAATGAAGGAATGGGGACAGTATAAAAATAATTACTGGGGAATTTCGTGAAATAACAAAAAACCTTCCGAATTTACGTTCTCTATTCGTAAGTAAAAGACAATACCAAACAAAGAAAACCAAAAAAAAAAAAAAACAAGTAAAAAGCAAGAGAAACAAATAAACCAAAAATTAAAGTCAATTCTGCTTTATTTTAATAAAATTTAACTTTGCTGAAAGAACAATAGTATTTATCTAAAAAAAAAAAATAACAATAACAGAAAAAAAATAAATTTAAAAAGTTAACAAAATATTGAAACAATTGGGGGTTTTTTTTTTTGTTATTTTTTCGTTAAAGTTCCATGTTTTCTCAAACTCTAACAAAAACATTAAGAATTAACCCATGCAATGACGTTTTACATATACGTTTAAAATAATATACAATTACTGAGATTGTTGAAAAGTTCTATAAATAGCCTTATAAATAAATTTTGATAAATTCCACAAACGGGTTGTTATGTCACCACTCATTTGGCTCCTTTTGGTTATCGTCGTATAGTTAGTTGGAATTCTCTTCCTTTTTTATAGATATCTCGTACAGAAGCGGGTACGCACTGAGAAACACGAAGGGCCTGCCACAGCTACACCGTAGAAATTCCTAGATGACAGAAGACAAGTTATGGAAATTAGTTTAAAACCTCAACATCCCGAATGTGGAACCAAATTCCATTTTATGTATTCCCCAAACATGAACAATTTTACATTTATGACCTATACACAAATTAATGGCGAAAATTAACGCCATCGCTCGTACTTCTCCACGTTCCCTTTTACGCTCCTCCTTTCCTTACTTTAATTGATATAATGAGATTTAGCTTTTCTTCAGATGTTGTTTAAACCTAGTGTTTTGGCTATGTATAAAAAACAATTTGTTTCATCAATGCAAAAATATACCCTCATACAATCTACAAAAGCTTAAGAGTGATGTTAACAAATTTATTAAAAATGTCCTTACTGATCAATGGGACTTTTTTTTACCCCAATTGTTAAATAGTTCAAGCTGTGCATTCGTGCAGTATAAAAGTATAATTTGAAACATATAATGTTTGGCTATAACTTAAGACCAAAGCGTTATCTATCTTTCGAATACATAATTAGGATTACATATGGTAACAGCCCTGAGTTCGTTTTTGCCAGCTATTATTATCTAGTTACTATCTAGGTACCATTGAAATTCATATACATGTTATTAGTAGCTGTTATACTGTATTTATTGGATACGATATGAAATAACTGGAAAAGAAACTTAAATATTTTCATATACTATAATTCTTTTTATTGGTATATTTTTATCATATTATTATGTTTTTTTTTTCTATATTGGAGGGAAATATATTTTAGTTCACTAACAACTCCACGCTATAAGCTAGAAATTTATTAACTTCTTAATTCTGTTTTCAATCAAAATCTTCTTATTTTCTCTATTATCGACTTTATTACCTTCTATAATAAAATGTTCCAAAATTTTGCTTTAAATTGGTAAAGCAAAGCTAATGGAAATTCGTTGATCATCAAAATATTTTGAATTTGCAATCAAATAAGAACTGGTGCTGCAAAGAGAATGATTAAATTTTTCTAATCTTGAACATAAATGGAAATGAATATGTTTCTTCAGACATTCTTTACACACGACTAAAAACTGGATGATATCAGTTTTGAATGTTAAAAGTTCAAAACTGATGTTTTGGCTATGCATATTGAAGAAAAGAAATATAACACTAATAGTAGTATTGAAATTGTTATACAAAATGTTTCTGTACTTGGGTATTATTTCACGTAGGTGGGTAGACTAGATTATGGTACTGTATAAATTTTATGGTAGCATATATAAAATTCAAGTCCTTTTAGTGTATAGGTTAGCTGCTAAATTTTTATTAATTCACTTTCTAAGAAATTGTAATCTTCATCACTGCACCACTTTTGTTATTCAGTCAAATTGATTCAGCTTTCAAAAATACACTTTGGTAGTATACTGTTTATATTATGTATAGTTAAAAGCATACATTCGGTTTTTGTATTTGGTAAGCTTCTAGCTCTGAAATTTAAAAACTCTGAATATTTTTGTAAAAAGTCATTAAAATTAAACGTTCTCAGATAAAACAGGAATGTTAAGTTATTTTTATTCTTTAATCGTTTAATACAATTTATCAGAGTTTAATTTAAGTTGTTTTTGGATAAACCTCTAAAGATAAGCTAAGTTGTAAATGTATTTCATGAATGAATGATAGAACTTTCATGTTATGTCAACTTATGAAAATATTCGTAAATAGTACATTCCTCCATGTGGCCAGATGGTCTATTTGCGATTGACAGGGTAGTATCTGAGCCGTCGCTGACCCAGATACACAACTGTTAAGTTCCTGAGAAAATGCTTACATTACCTCGACGATGGTAACCTCCGAGAACTATTATATAAAGCAAACGCTTAACTGTCCTTAGAAATATCCGATACGATAGGCCGAAATTGTAAGTGCGTAACAAAAAAACCTCTCAGATTGAAGATTGGCATTAGGTTAACTACCTAATCTATAAAAAAATAGTTATAAAAGACCTAAGCGCATTCCTCCAACTTTCAATACTTCAGTGTTGTAATAGATATTTTAGTATTAGACATTATTTTTCTAATCCATCTTTTTCAGTTTAAGCAGTTCATGTTAAATTTAAAAATAGATGTCCTGTCTAAAAGAATTTTTTTCTTCCAAAAACGAGCCTCTTCAATGATTTTGAGGTAGGACTACCCTATAAACATAATACGTCAGAACTAATGCTTAGTAATTTCTGATTGTACGAGTACAGATAAACTCGAATTTGTCTATTAACATTTCATATTATTAACTAGATATTCAATACCTTTGCCATATTAATTAATTATGCTATAAATATCTGATATAACTTCAACATACTAATCGAAAGTTTCACAAAAGTTTTTTAACTGAAGATTGAAGTCTTTCGCTGGTTTTTTATATTCATAACATTGCAAGGGCTACGAGAAAACTTCATTTATGCTAACAAATATTTTATGTAACTACAATAATTTATTGTATTTGAAATATTTAGACTGCAAGACATAAATTATGTAATTATTTAAAATTTCAAAACCCTAAAGGCATAGGCAAGTACACGCAACATTTTTTTTTAAATAATTTAATACTTCTCTTTTAATCTCAATTTCAAAAATTATCTTAGCATTTTTATTGTCGCTGATGTTAAATTTAACTGAATTTATTAATTTATTTATTTTATTATTTAAAGTTTGCCTTATGAGATGACAAATTCTAATTGTGATGGATATTCATAATATATACATACAAATTTTATATAGAATTAACTAGTTTGAAATTTGAGTGGTTTGTGTCTTGGAATTAGCCAATTCGAATTGTTTCTAATTGATGATACCGTTCAATTCTAATTGTAAAGCATAAAAATTGTAAATTTATTAGTAAAAGTGATTACAAATATTGTTAACAATTTTTGGCATTTTATATCATCCAGCGGTGATCATTCGAAAAAATACCAACATTTAAACAACATCTTGTATTTTTAGATTATTGTGGGTGTGTGTGTTAGACGAACCACACATATGATATCAAAAACACAATGAAAACAAACAATAGAAGCGATTGTGTAAAATTCTTGAAATCCTAAAAATAATGTTATTTTGTTAGCTGATGGTGGCAATAAATTAGTTGCCGCTTTCAATTTAACATACAAAGACAAACTATCATCAAATTGCAAAAGAACTCTCTTTTGGTAATTTTCACATTACAAGTGGTATTTTGCATCTTATTACAATTTCTTTTGTAGTTGTAAATTATTGACTTAGTACAGGTAGGTGGAGAAGGCTATTTCAGTAGTTTTTGGAAAATCAAATAGGACTTAAGTGTGCCATTTTAGCGATTCATGTGTTGTGCGATTGGAACCTAATTGAGTTTTGGTGGGTAATCTTAGAATGCAAATGTGCCGCTTTGAAACTTCTACTTCACTGACCCATGTGTTTTTCGATTGGTACCTGATTAAAAACTAATTGTGCGAAGTGGAAGTTAATTACGAAGGTCATCAACATCACTATTGATCTGTAACCCCATCCGTGGGGCATAGTTTGGAAATAATTAAGAAGTTATTGATAGCAATTTACTTTTAGCCAAACACAAATCACAACACAAAGACCATTATGTACCTAATTTTTAATTAATTACAAACATTTATAATTTAACTATGAACGATTCAAAATATGATGAATTACTTCAGCACTCAGCAATTCACTAAACAAATCAAAATATTATAACTCTTTGATTTTTGGCTTGATTTTTTTGCTTTCACTAATGAAGATTTCAAAACAAAATTTTAAAATCACTGGTAAGTGTTAAAAACATCTTAGTTTGTGCCAAAAGTTACGAATAACTTACGAATACAAGCCACCCAAGAACAAATCAAAATTACAGTGAAAGGCTAAATATTATTTCACACATTTCAGCTGGCCCATGAATTGACTTTACTGTAGAAAATTGCTATACAAAACTAAACTAACTACACTTTCCACAATATAAATTTATATCACTTAACTGTATTATTCAATTATTGGATCATGATGCAATATGAAATATAGGAAGAACGCTTGTCCCGCTTGTCAATGCAAAATAAAATATTGATTTATAATCAAGTATACTATAACCGGTTTGGGTATATGGTATCCAAATATGGGGATGCGCGGCTATGATCCATATTGAATAAATTCAAAGATTCCAAAACAAGGTGCTTTTGCAATTGTTCCAACACGACAACAAGACGATCACCGAGGCAGTACAGCTCTTGGATATCATCAACTTGACACGAAGACTGAAGAAGGTAAAACCCTTTGACTTGGTGTCATAGAACGACAATATTGCTCATTATCTAATTAAAAAAGTAAATCTTTAAATCTTAAGTAAACCGTTGAGTGACCTTAAGCCATTTATTTTATATTAAAAAACTAGTATTCAATTAATGGTTGGTCCACAATACCAGTTTTAATATAATAATATAGAAAAAATTAAAAAAAATTATGCAATTTCGAATTTTAAATAAAATAAAAACAAAATTGAATGAAAATGAATTCGGAAAATTTTTCTTTCACCAAAGATTTTCTTTTAATTCAAATGTTGTCAAATTCAGTCCAATATAGAAAGAAACTTACACAATAATACATTTCAGATTACAAATTATTTACAACAGTACTTACTTACTAACAATAAAAAATAATTAAAATAAATTTGGAATAAAAACTTTTAGACTTTAATAGATTTGCTGCTGGACTTACCTATGCCATTATAATAGAAGAAAAGAAAATTGTCTATCGAAATTTAATTGCAAGAAAGAACAAAAATAAAACTATTGAAATATCTTGACTATACAGACAGGTGGACAAACAATTTAAAATTAAAGAAAACAAAAAAACATTCTGGAATTTCCTTAAAAAAATGCGTTAAAAATACAGAAACAAAAACGATAACAACAACAAAAATAACCAAAATAGAAAAATAAAATTTTTTTTTAGTTTCGAAAGTTTGCAATGCCGAGCTTTAATTGTGGTTTTTTATTTGGTTGCACAAAGTTTCAATTGTGGAAAAATTTTTCACAACTTTTTTCTTATGGTGTGGTGTTTTTGTTGTTTTTTTTTTTTTGTTTTTTTTATTTTATTTTTTTCAGTTTAATTTTAAAGTTTTTTTTTTTAATTTTCTTATTGTTTTTTTTTTATTATTTTTGAATTATAAAGAATAATATTATTACTGTAGAGTTGATTGTCCGTTTGTAATGTTTAAAAAAATATATTTGTGGAAAAAATCTTTTTTTTTTTTCAATTTCGATTTGTTTAAAATACAATTTAGAATTTATAGAAAAAACAGGTAATTAAAACATGTAAATAAATTAAAAATAATAGTTAATAGGATATTATTGTGTAGATAGGGTACGACATATTATATGGAAGAGTGATTTGGTCACCTTTATTTATAAGTCCATTTTTTTCTCAATAATATTTATTTTATTTGTTATTTATCAAGACATAATTTTCAAATCAAGAATAATTTTTTTGTAAAATAAAAAAAATCATGAATTTGAAATGAATATCCAATAAAATTATTAACATGTATACAGTAGAAGCCTTCTTAATAACTCACACAAAAAATTATTATATTTCTGCTACCTAACCAAAACAGTCTTATGCCTGGCTTTGGCTTAGGTACGAAAATTTGATTGGGATTTTACAAGTTAGAAAACACAGATTTTAATGTTTTAATGTAACCGATTAGATGCTATGTACTGCGTTGACGCATGTTGTACGTTGCCGCATGATTTTTTTTTTTATATTCTATTATAATTTTCTTTATTTCTTTACTATTTTCTTTTTGTATTTTTTTAGTCTTTTAAATGGTTTAAATTCTGCGGCAGTTAGGATGATTTATCCATTATTTTAGCCTGAGCAAAAACCAAATGAATATAAATTTAATTTTAGTTAATAATAATGGAAACTTAAAAAACAAATCCGAATAAATTTTTGTTCATTTGGAATTTGTGACAATTAAAAAAATTTATTTAATTAAAATTTACTGGTCGTTAAATTAAGTGTTGGTATATTTAAGGCAAAATTAATAAAAATGTTAAGTCCACTGTTTGTGTCCTGTGTTATTATCTTGTATATAATAAACAAGATGAACGATGTGGGGCGTAAAAAAACAACAATAGTTAATAGTAAATTACACCACAAAAATATTAAAATTTTAGCAAGTTCTTGGTGGTGATTACTTAAAACATTTAAAATAGTTACAGCAAATAGTGATGGTTATTTCCGAGTAGAGCGACATTTATACTCTAAAATAACTTTCAATAACAGAAATTTTTTAAAAAGACTTCATAAAAAAATTTTCATTTTAAATTAACGCGAAACTTCTAGAAAATTGTACAAAAACGAAAACACAAACAAAAATTGAAAACAAAACAGAAAAACAAAAATCAGATCAGATCATACTTTTCAAAAATGATATAATGAATGTTAGTGCATTAAGTTCTGCTATTTAAAAAAAATATATATACAGTAAAACACGGTTATAGTCATTCGCTAAATAGGCGCTAAATAGGCGTCGTAGTAAAAAAAAATTGCAAAATTCAATAAAATATCTTTCGTATAACAATTTTAAACTTTATTTTATTCATAAATAGCAATTATTCTGTTATGTAATCACAAAATATACATATTTGTAATAAAGAGCAGAAAAAAACAATACAGTTTTTTAATAAAACAAATAACTTTTGACTTTTTTTTTTGTTTTATTGAAAAAATCGGCTTTATATTTTAATGTGACTATAAACGACATCGATTGCATGTACTTATGAAGTTTATTACTGTCTTTCAAAAAAAAATTTTACTCAGTATTATGACTCCAATACAGTATTATGACAAACACGCGGTTTTAGTGGGTTTACATGACTGAAACCACTTGGCGTCCTTCGATTCCTACCTACCTACAAATAAAAATACACAAAATTTATATAGATTGATATGAATCAATGATGATGTTGTCATCCATGATTTTTTAAATAAAATTACTACTGTGCAATTGCACAAGGCCTACTAGTTTTTTATTAATGCTTGCACGTGTTGTAATTTTAAATAAATTTTAGCGTTTTTAATACGATGTTGGTAGATTGGTTGAAAAACAATATTTTGGAGTTATTCCATTTCAGGTTGCGGAGTTATATCCTAGGGCACTAGGGTATATGAGTTGATACCTAGGGCACCGGAGTTATATCCTAGACAACTTCCACTTGGAAACTGGACATCTAACAAAAGGATATTTAGCAAAATGGAAACTTAGATTTGGACATTTGATAACTTTATTTTGATATATTCTGCACAAAACGTTTAACCCTGACTGTTTATCCAATTATAAAATTGCTTCTAATTTAGAATCTTGCATAAATACTATCTACTCCATTTTTTAAATAGAGTTGTACATATACATACATTTTCTGGAAAAAGAAAACATTCTAAATGTAATAGAAAATCTATCCTAATTCAGAATCTTACATAATAAACACTTTGTATATAAATATTCTGAAAAAATGGACTACACTGTAATATTTTGATTGGCTTTTGATTGGAATGCAACACTTAAACTTCTTCTAACTATTTTGATTACATATACATTTTAACAACAAAAGACTTATAATGGTGGTGGTTGTCGCCCCAAACCCTCGCTAAACATATTATTGAAATTCTTATATTTTTTAGGTACATATTTCGTGAATGATAAAAGCTGATTATTGTGTAACTAGCTCTAAATATATACACTTTAAAACAATCTCGAACATTTTTGTTTTTCAACATTGAAATTCGACAATTTTTTTTTTGAAGAATCGGTTTTTCAATGTTATTTTTGCTAACATTCGATGGCTTAAAACACATTTACACTAAGTCGCAAAATCATAATTTTGCAAGGCAGCAATTTGAACGTTTGATAGCTTGCCAAAAACGTTATACATATTTAAGTTTAAACACTGGAACAACGTTTTTTTTTGTACTCTCTTTCTCAAATAATAACTAAAAATAGTTTTAACGATTAAATTATGATTTTTTTTTTAATTTTAAAGTTTTTTTAACAGGTTTTTTTTTCACTTAGCATATATATTATTGATTTGAAAATTTGGCACTTAGCATAATTATTCATATTCTATCTAAGCACTGGGCATACATATTTTTGTTAGATTAGTTGTAGTTTTTTATGTGGTTAATATTTTAAGTGAGCCCTTAGCGTATTTGTCTATATCTCTTTCGATGTCTCTTTCGTGGTAAAATTTTACATCGATAAACTGATTTTTGTCGTCAATTTCGTTCGATCAAATCGTAATCGTTATCGAAATACATAATAGGCACCTGTATAATTCTGTGTGGCTATCTCTCTTTCAGCTTTATCTAATTAAATGTGAAAAATAGGATAGTATATTTTTTTTCAGAAGTTTTTATTGTTTTCAATATGAGATAAGTATAGAAATTTAGTTTAAATTGAGTTATATAAAAATAAATTGAATAAAAAGAAAACTGAAATATGTTAGAATTGAGCGGAACAACTATTTATTGTTATGTATTATTTTAGATAAATTGTTCCATATTGCTTTACTGAAATATTTCCGAATGCAAAGAATTTTACCAGACAAAAGAAAGAAGATATGTTATGTATCTAGTTAGAAAGAAGAAAAGACTTTCTATGCCATACAAGAACATATGCTTTTATAATGAAGCTGGCCTTAACAATTAATTCACTATTCTAACTCTTTTGTGTGTTTTTATCTTCACTTCTTATTTTTTTTAATTTTTACTTTTTTCTTCTATAAGTAATTTTTGGTTTTTTTTGTATATGCAATATAATTTAAAACAGTTACAAAATATTTGTCGAATTAAACTAAAGATGTATCAAGAAAACGATATAACCCTGATGGTCAGGGTATATTTTTAAAATAAATTTGTATATTCAATACACATGCGAGTATATTATATATATAAATATACATATATATATATATACATGTACATTGTACATTGTAAAATATATATATTTCACATCATACTATCTTTTATATGCACCAGTGGAGATGAATCTTTTTCATGAAATTCTAATAAAACAACCCTGAAATAAATGAGTACAAAAAAAAAACAACAAAACAGCACCAAAAAGAAAATCTCGTGGCATGAACTATTAGCTTAAGTTTCTGCATCTGACTTTGAGTATTTGTTATTTGGTTTCATGTATAGTTTATTTTTTTTTTTTTGTTATGTACTTTTGGAACTAAGAAAAAACAAAAAATATTTTTCTTAGAAGTTGCCACAATGTATGTGAGGAGAATGTATCAAAACAAAACTAATTCTTTTGCTTTAAAATGTTTTTTGTTTTTGTTTAAAGGACTTTGTAAAAAAAACTAACATACATTTCCAAGCATTTTTCTATTTAATATGATTCCTTCTCTCCCTCTCTTTCTCTCTCTTACTCTTCAAATAGTGAAATTATTATTATTAAATTGTGTTTTTATTTAAATTTAAACTGTAAAGAAGAAAATAAAAACTAGGTTGGAAAAAATTCTGTCAAGTGGTGTTTTTGTAATAAAAATTACTTGAGAATGTCAAGACCTAGTTTTAAATTATTTTTTTCAAAATGAGAAAAAATGATAGAAGACAGAGATTTAAATTTAAATTAAATGAAATTAAAGTAGGTACGTTGTAGATGTGTATTATTGTAACCGTTAAAATGTGCGTATATGCAACCAGAACTTGTTCTGTTGTAGCTTATGAAAAATTTATCGAATTTATCGATTCATCAAGTATTTAAATTTTTTTCTTCAAGATAGAAGCAAATCATCAAAAGAGCCTTCATCGATCCTTGTAGTATTTTAATGGTATTTTCATAGTACTTAGTAGCAATCAATTGTGTACATATCAGCCATTAAAATTTATTTATTATTTTCCACTAAGAATGACAATATTATAAGTTTACTCTTCTGCCTAGAGTTAAGGTTTACCCCGTAGTTAAGGGTTACTCTACCAAGAGTAGATATTTATTTTATATAGTTTTGTATTAAAGCAAAAATATATCGGGTGTATAAAAAAAAAAAAAAATCGACAAAAAAAAATAAAATGTACTTTACAAAGGGTTTCTTATTTTTTGTCGTAGAATCCAAACTTGCATAAAAAAAAGTACCCCTTCCCATTTGAAAATCTCGATTTCGGCTAATTTCGGCGATTTTTGGTTTAAAACCTTTTTTCTGGTGCTTCCCGGAAGTTGAAAATATCACCAATCGATAGAGCACCCTCAATTTAGTTAATATATTTTTTTTTTTAATTTTAAAATAACGGCTCTTTTCCCTCTTAAAAAGCTGATACGCATGCTCTTGACCACCCTGTATAATTAGGTATACTTTATTATTTTTAAACAGTTTCGAAATTACATCAAATTATTGTTTTGTTACAGATATTTATATTCGTCCATATGACGAACGCATCATATACAGAGGTATCCAGCATATTTGAAAATATCGCAACCAATCATCGTTTAGTTTTGCATTTACATATATTATAGTTGCCAACTAATTGATTTAGTACATCAACTCCAGCTTTTGTTATTCGAGTTATAGTGGTGAATTATTTCAGGCTTTTTTTTATGTCATCTTTGATGCCAATAAATTGGTTAAACGTGTTTAATAAACTAACCGGTATATATTTTAGGAACCTGCGATACAAATGTTTTATTTTGAGTATGCTCAAATATCTACACAATCTCTCATTTATTGTCAAATTTTCATGAGAATTATCAAATCGCTTAAGCCGTTTACTCCATTTGCTACAATTTTTTCTTATTGGAGCCACATAATCCCGAGTTCTTCCATCTCCATTATTGTCAAATCAAATACAACGTGAAATTGTTTCGCTCAATGAACTTTATCAATAAACTCTAGTATTATGTTAATAGATCAAAATTGATGTAAAAAGATTAAGTCTAAAGGAAAGCAAGTAACATTTGTTGCTTTTATTTTCATAACACTTAAATCCTGTTCTTAACAAACTTATAATAAGGTTTCATATTCATCATATGTACCAAATTTGAAATTTTTTCTCTGATAAATCAGTATGAAGATTAGGAAAAATGATTTTATAATAATTTTAATCTGTTTTAAAAAGTTGTATATTAAAAATCAATATTTATTGAATTATTATTTTAAAAATAATTTACCAAACATTTTTTTAAATATTTAGTTATAAACAATTGAATTGATAAAAAGATTTTCATTTATTGATAATTTTTCTCCAATATTAAATTATCATAAAAATTATTTTATATAGCTTGTATTGTAGTTCTAAAAAGAAGATTTCAAAATTTTAAATAAGCTTAAAAAATAATTAAATAAATTTTTTTCTATTATATTAGTTACTGTATTGAGATATGGTATAACCCAAAAAATATTAAAGAATAAAAAGCATTGAATAAAAATTCGTCTTTAAAACTCAAAAATAGTCTTTAAAACAAAAGGATTAAATTTATAAGTGTATTAAGTGTGTTATTTTTCTAAAAAATATAACTTTTATTTTCTAGCAATTAATTTCAATGTGTCTTCTAACCGAGCAAGAAACAACAATACCACGAATGATTTAATTCATATAATGGTAAAATATCCTTTAGACAATTTACACTAAAACCATTATTTCTTAAGGCATACCAGATCGATTTATACTGAAGAAGAACAATATGTTATTTATTTTTGTAATAAAATTTTTAAAGAAAAAATTTTGAATGTGTATTTTTATGATATTAAAATAATTTAGAAATATGAATTCCGTGTATTGCTAATTTTAATGTATTAAATTGTAAGTGAAAAGATAATTGATTTAGGAGACATTTTTTGGACTGATTTTCTTTTTCTCAATTAATTTCTAAGTTAATAAATTAAGTAGAATTCGCCTGCGGTGTACATTAGCCCACACAAATGCATAATTTCAATAATTTTCCTTCCTCTATACATGCAAACCATATCCTAAGATAATCAACATAAAATCTTTAGCCACAGAATGTCCACATAACATGTATATTTAGTCCAGTGTTGGCTTTAACATAACGAACTAATTATAAATAAATAAAGGTTAGTATTAATAATGTATGAAAAAATTTTGCTTGTGTTAATGAACATATTCATCGGTTGAAAATTAATTAATATTTCGTTAATACAATAATATTTTTTCATTATTAACCTTTTAAATTTTTTTCATTATTAAGCTTCGTTGTTTAGAGTATATTTAAAGCTAAATGGTTGGGTTCGATGTGTGTAAGACATGAGTGCACATTTACTAATGTTTAGTAAAATATTGTTATTAATGCATATAAGTATAAAATTTATCTAGATCATATTGAAGCATATACCTAAATATCTTGCATCGACGTTTTTTTTCTTGAAAATTTTCATATCATTAGCGTACATTTTCAAATCGCTATTACAAACTATAGAAGCCATATCATTGATAGCAATAACGAATAACAGTGGTCATAAATGACTACCCTGTCGAACTCCAAAATTTGATATGAATGGTGATAAAAATGAAGAGCGGAATAAAACAGTATAGCTCCTATTAGTAAGATATGAGTTGACCCATTGTACAAATTTTGCAGGATATCCTAGTTTTTTTAGTTTTAGTAAAATAATACTATGGGGTAAAACATCAAATGCTTTAGTAAAATCGGTGTAAATTACATCCGTTTGGAATCCCGCTTCCATATTGATTCAGAAGGTTAATGTCGACTCTATAAGGTTGGTCACTGTAGACTTCTTTTTCAGAAAACCGTGTTGATGTGTCGTTAAGAAGTTAGTGCATGATTGTAAATGTGTAGCTTAGAATCAAACCGGGGTCTTTTCCATTTTGTTGAGTTTTGCTGAAATTGAAAAAAACTTCTGATTTTTGAACTACTGTAGTTTTTCATGTAATCCTTTTTGAAAATTATCAATAATAATGCTCGTTGAATTTTAATAAAAAATTCAGGATCAAATAGTTATTCCAGGAGTTATTTAACAAATAAATTGCAAAAAAAAACAGTTGTTTTGCTACGAAGGTGTGGAATAGGGTTGTTTTGAAAATTAGAAGATAGGAATAGGCGACTTTTGATTCCTTTTTTTTTTATAAAAAATATGCAATTAAATATTAATGTATTTTAAATATGTGTACAATTTCTGATTCATTTCGAAGGTGCTCTGGATTTTGACAAGGATTTCGACAATGCGCTGACATGTACTTTCTTTAATCTAGTATTGGAGCATATAGTTCTGGTGCAAAGACAGAGGGCATTATATTTTACAAATCGGAACAGCCCCTGGGTTTTGCTGAGACGTCGATATTATCGAAACATCACGATGAGCAGTCATCGAAGTCTTTACTCAGATTGAAGAAGAAGCATGTAAAACGGATCTTCTCATAAATGAGAATAAAACAAAATATATGCTGTCGCCAAATAAAATGTCCTCACAACAGCATATAGGACCCAATATCAGTGTCGGCTCATATAATTTTGAGGTAATTCAGGAGTTTATCTGAACCACCTTCAAGTTCCAACCAATTTCAACGTTCTTGGAACCAACTTCAAGTTCACCAATAACATCAATGTTGAAATAAGGCGAAGAATCACCCTTGCAAAACGTTGCTACATCGGTTTGTCCAAGCAACTGGGTACAAGCTCCTATCCCAAAATACCAAGGCACAATTATACAAAACGCTCATGATTCCGGTCCTGCTTTATGGTTCTGATTCGTGGACATTACCAAAAGCAAGCGAGCATGTACTTGGTATTCTTGAGAGAAAAATCTTTCTTCGCATTTATGATCCTGTGTCTGTCGAAGAGGCTTGGAGAAGAAACTATAATACCAAACTATACCAGCTGTTCAAGGACATGGACATAGCCAAAAAAGTCAGAATTTGAAGTCTTCATTGACTAGGTCATGAGGAGCCTACGAATGAAAATGATTCAGCTAGGAATCTCTCTGAATCCAAGCTCCGAGGAACTCGTCGTCGAGGTAAGCCACACCTTCGTTGGAGAGATGAAGTATGGATAGGTATTAAAAAACTTCAAATCACCAATTGGAGAGATACGCCGCTCGTGACCGAATTCAGTGTACGACAATTTTGCGTCAGGCTCAGGGCCTTCAAGGCATTGCAGACGTGCTCAACAAGTAAGTAAGAAAGTAATATTTCACTGCGATCTAATATGTCATTTGTTTAATTTCACGCCACTAATAGGAATAGATTTTTTTTGTTACTTTTTTTATTACTTTTTATTTTCTAGAATCGATTTGCTAAGGAATAAGCATATTTTGACAAAAACTATGGAATGGACACATTTTGCTGCCCTCATAAGCATGGAATAGAAACATTTTGCGCCTAAGTATGAATTTTGATCCCGATTATATATGGGAATTAACATGATTTGTTGAAATATTAGGAAGTAAATCAATTTTAATTTAGAATATAAACAGAACCTCATCTTTAGATTTTTTTCTTAAAGTGGCAAAGATTTCGGTTTGCTTCTAAGCTACACAAATAGAATCAAACATCAGCAACTGAAAAACTTTCCAAATAGTGGAAAGTTTGGAAATTGGTCTATAATTGCTTATATAATTTTTTGCATTTTTTTTATATGTAGGTTTAATAAAAGCTTTTTTTCAGATATATGAAAACAAGCTACTACTAGTGATAGAAGTATTAAAGATGATGGAAAGTGGAGCAGCCAACGCATCTGAGCAGGTCCTTAGAACTAACTCAGGAACGCCATCAGGTTATTTTCTATATTGTTCCCCACGTTATTCAGATATTTCTTAACAAGACTATCATCAATAATAAAATCTCTAAATGTAATTTTTGGTTGGCATGTACGTGGGAGAACTTTGTTTCATCAGCCATTAAAACTGTTTTAGGGTAAGAAGCGGGGAAAAATTCACAAAAGAATTGATAAAAGGTTTTAGCGTTATTACATTGTTTCCCATTGAATTTCATGAAAATTGGGTACTCATCGCTTTTCCTTTTTGAGTTAATAAATTTCCAGAAGGCTTTGGGATTATTTATGAGTGCAGAAGAAATGTTATGAACATAGTTATTATAGCTTTGTTTAACGGATTGTTTTAATAGAAAGGAAAAATAGTTGAAAAAATGGTAGTCTGTTAGATTCTTGGTTTTCATGTATCTCTGCCATATGCCTTGTTTTTTTTATTTCTTTACTTCCTAATTTCCTTAGTGAACCATTGCGGGCTTGAATTGAGGCTTTTAGTTTTAATATTTGGAATATAGAGTCGCATTGGCACAAACATTACATCATAAAACTTTTTAGTCATATCTTCAATTTCATTATTTTCAAATAAAGAAATAAAATCATAAATAGCCCTATTAATTTCAAAACGAAAATTGTATGTACTTTATCATAATCAGATTGTTTGGGTAAGGGATAAAAAAGCTTGTTATGACTGTCTCTGACTTCTCTTTACTTTGTAAGTGACTAATTCTTTTAGAGGATACGCGAGTTTCATATGACATGAGATCCGACATACTTTATTAGGTGGTACACCCAAGCTTTTATGAAAACTCAGGTAAATATTTGTTAGTGGTTCCACTTCAATTGGAAGTCCTTCTTGTTAAAATAATATGTGAAGAGAAGTGTTAGTTTTATTATCTCTCTCTTTCATTATTAATAGTTGCTTTTTTTTTTTGATTATTTATTGTAGTAGTAGATGAAGTGAAAGTTTTTGGAACTATGTTGGAACTTAGCTGGAACGTTTTTATTACACACCCAGCTACGTTCCAACATAAGGTTTAACCATCAAAATATGTTCCCAGTACTCGTCACAGCTACGTTATAGTAGCAAAATAAGTAACAAGGCACATGCCAATGTAAAAAAATGCTACTTGGGTACACAGATTGAGTTTGGTTTATCATGGAGATAAGCCAATATTTTATCATGAAAATAACACTAGCATTTTCACTTAAACTATTTTAACACTCTATATCGCGGAAATTATGTATTGAATGTCTTAGATATTTACACGATGGAAAACGGACGCTTTTAAAATGGCATTTGTGGCATTCTTAGCATAAGTGTGCTCTAAGCCATCGAAATATTAGATATAAAAAGATAAAAAAATGACATAAGAAGCAAATAACTAGATTTTTTCTTAAACTACCTACCTACTTCACCTGTATACATTTTATAAAATTACAAAAAACTTCATTTCAAATGACAATACTTTTTTTCTTAGTCAATAGCGTTTCATGCGCTATCGATAGTCGATTGCAATCCTTATAGTTTACTTGCAGCGTCAAATTGACGCGTTGTCGATCAGAATAAAACTAAATATTGTTACAATTTCAATATCCAATATGTATTTCGAATATTTTTGTTTTCTAAACTCTAAACAAAATTATTTACAATCAGCAACCCTAATTTTGTCTTTTATGAATAATAAAATAACTATAAAAATGTATAATTACTACAATGTATTATACCATAAAAACAAAAAAACATACACATAAGGTATATGTAAATAACCCAATATAAATAAAACATACCTTAAGGATGTCAAAAAATAATAAAAATAACTAAAAAAAGCAAAAACAAAAACAAAACCTTTTAAAATGCAAATAACTTTTGAATTCTTAAAAAATATTATTTTCAATTCTGGCAAAATATATATTAGAAATTGCATTAAAAAACAAACATTTAAATAATATACATAAAAATATAATAATAAGAAAATTCTCTTCTTCTTCTATACAAATAAACATTCAAACCTAAAAAAAAACCTATATTATGTACATACATATATATAAGTACATTGATATAAAAAGAAAAATGTTCAACTAAAAATGAAGGATATTTACATAGAATAACAAAAATATACAATTTTATCATAAGTTAGAAATCTTGACATTAACATTCTCCACAAAATTAATGATAGGTACTCTAAGAACTTGTGTATTTCTATCTCTTTTACTCTTTGGTATATAAACCAGGATAAGTTAATGTAACTATGTGATATGTATGTACTTTAAGTATACTTATAGATAAAGCATATTTATGCAATCCAAATGAAGTTTGATTATATCTTAAAGAAATTATTTTTCATGTTTTTTGGAACATTTTTTTTTTTTATGTTTTTATAGTTTTTATATTTTTATTTGTTATTTCAGGCTCCATAAAATTGCATCTTCAATAAGGAACAATGAAAAGCAAATTTATTTAAAACTTGCATACGCAAATAATATTAATAGTAGTTTAAGTGTGTATGTTTGCATTGTTACAAATAATTTAGGAAAATTAATATTGTGAAAATTGTTTGTTTCTAAGGAATATCTGATTAAAAAGACAATTTTGTAACAAAATGTAAATTCCTTTGCAAAACATGCTATGATAGCTTCGAGAGTTTATTATACTGTCAGACTTTGCTTAGAGCAAGCAAATCAGACTTTTATTTATAGACGAAAGCTGGCATCATGTTGCTAAGCGGTGAGATTATCATCCACAGTGATTTAGTAATCATCACCGTTAGTAACTAATGTTAGTAAGAGACAAAAATAAATAGCTAACATACTATATAATCAGTACAATGTTAAAAAATCAAATACATAAAGAAAGTAAAAAAAAAACCAAATATCAATTACAATAACTATTTATCGTTTTTACTTTAATTTTAAGCTTCTTTTACTGAGATTAGTATCAAAACAAGCTGGTCTCGAGTTAGATCCACATAACATGCTAGACACAGGCTCAAATTTATCGAAGTCAGTACTATATGGCTAGAAATATTAAAAAGATCAACGGAACGTAAATTCTTCGGATTATCTCTAAAAGTTATTAAATTCCAAATTTTAGGTGTCAGGTTATTCCTAGCAACGATTTGGTGCATAAACATAATATCAGCTACCAATCGACGTTGTTAAAGATATTTCAGGTCTAGCAAAAGCAATCTATCTTCGTAAGGAGGAAGTTGAAAAGGGTCAGACTATGGAAAAGTACATAGTACAAAGCGTCAAAATTTACACTGAACTGCTTCAATACGTAATTTTTGTATAAAGCAGTTAAAATTAAAGTTCAATACGATTTTGATAGAATAAGAATGAACATTTAATGAGCATTTATGGTAGCTGACACTAAAAAGACTTGGTGACAGCTTAAAAAAAGCCTTAGAACAACTTATGATTGGTTATAAAAAATGACACCAATAGATGGAAAGCAAACTACATTGATATGGGCATTTATGCCAAAGAAAACAGATTAAAATAATATTGAAAAATAACCCAGAAGAGGAGACAGACCTCCGATAACGTGAATATAGGAACCGTACATAATAATATAAAAGAAACTAATGAAAATAAAAGAAAGAAGAATAGTAAAAGAGATTTATATATGTCCCTCCTGTTTACAGTTTTCGACCGCAAAACTAATTCTTTTTTGACTAGATCTATGGCGGTTACTATTATGTATTCTTGACCGATGGAACTCCACGTAGCAAAGCTACGCATTCCAATAAACTCCATTGATGCAACTTTAATGATGTAGATTAGAGAAAAAAAAATTTTACAGTTCCTTTAGAGCTTTTCAGTCTTAAGATTAACCATACCGGATTCTAGAGGTAAATGAATAAACCACTTTTGAGCACTTACTTTACAGCTTCTCAGCATTTTAATATGAACCAGACCGCATTCTAGATAGAATGTTCTTAACTAATATAGTTTTGTAAAATTAGTGATTTTGTTGATTACCTCAACCCCGCAGGTTAGCTCTAGCATTGAATTTAAATAAGCAAACCTCCAAAGCAATCAATAACAACAGTCGGATTAATTGAGTCATGGCATCACAAAGACAGAACATAATACTAATTATTTTTTCTGGAAGCAACTGGAATCGTCACTTTCAGCTAACTATCTTGCAGGGTTATTTGATGGTCTGACATTTAAATTACTTGAAGGGTCTGATGTCTTACTTAAAGTATTTGTTAGCAAGACAAAAATTACTTGATTATCCTATTTTTACAGAACCCAAACACTAGAAAAGGATTATTTTATACAAAGTTATTGTAGGTTCGGGTCTGGAATATATTTAGAATACAGATGATTTTGAGCTTTTCAGAGCAAAAAGTAGGGGACACAGGAGTAACTGACAATTTTGGTGCAAATGGCAATCGGTCAGCATAATATTTTTATCATGTTCTTTTTAATTTTCTTAGATTACTTTTTGTAATTAATATTGTATATATGTATGTAAATTTTTTTTAAATGAAAAATGAAATTGCCTTATAATAATTATTTATACTTCTTTTTATTAACTCTACCTAAATATAATAACAGATAACATCAAAAAGCCTTATTTTTTAATTAAAGTACTCAGTAATAAAAATTTCAATTTAATTCTGATTTCTAATTTGAAATTGGGTATTAAAATTTGAAAACTAATTCACATAATACAAATATATAAATTCATTATATATTATACTTAGATGCATATTTGTATACATATTATTATCTACATTGATTATATTTTGGATTAATTTGAAATTTTCGTTTATTAAAAAATGTCTGTTTAATTTTTGTAAATTTCTCTTTCTAGGAAGGAAAATTATTAAAAATTTTCTTCTCTTTAAATTTATTATTTTTTATTAAAAGTTTACATTTGACAAGGAAAGAGATTAAGAAATCCAAAAATTGCACAGAATATGAACTCGGTAAAATAATAAACATTGATTGTGAATAGTAACACCAATTCGTAGTAAAGATCAGAACCTAGTGTTAGAAAAATAACTGGTTTGAAAACGAAAAATGGTACAGCTGTACAGTTGACTAACGAAAATATGTTTTAGGATAGAAGGATGAAGGATTATGAAACAACAACGAAAAATGTTCACAAATTAATGTTGAACTAGTATTCGCCCGCTACTCGAAATTTGGAAGTTTGGTAACAACCATACACAGTATTCAATTATTTTTTCCATCATTTCATCAATTCATCGTAGCAAATTTAACTGTTTTTTATTGATTTATATCTTAAACAACAACCTCATACGTAATAATTTATTAAAAAAAAAAATCAAATTTAAATCGGAGGTGTTGCGGCAATTTGATAAAATAAATTATGTTATAATCACTTATACATGGAGTGAAATTTTAAATTAAAATTTCCAATTGAAAAACATTTAATTTCGCTACGTCTCTTTTTTAATTATATTATATCATTTGAAAGAATAATAATGAAAATTGGTTGTGAAATGTTTTAAATATTTGTACCGCACTTTTACAAGGACAAGGATAAACAAAATATTAAAAAAAATAATTATAATTTTTCAAGAAATTAATGGTACCGTCTTGGCGTTTCCTGTAATATTTAAAACAAACTCATATCATTTAAATGCCAATCTATGGTACAACAAGTAATGCCACAACTGGTCTGGGGAAATTCTGAATAAATAAACGTTAATAATAATAAAAAATAAGCCTCTAGGTATTTCGCTAAATTTATTAAATGTCTGAAGCGATTACAATATTTACACCATCATCAGAATACTCAATCAATCAGAAATTGATAGTGGAAAGATCAAATGTCTATGAGCAAATTGCCAAAGCAACATAGACACAGTATGATTGACATAATTACAGAAACATTTTACGTGTGGTATAAAGTTCAAAATTACGGAATTAGTTTATTCGTTTTTTTGTTTAATTTAGTGGTTTTTAGTTTTCAAAATTAAATTTGTAAGAAAAAATATTAAATACTTTCGATATGATCAATATGTGTTTGAAATTATCTCGTAAAGTTTTTTTATAATATTACTAGGGGAATTAAAGCTATGTGGTATTTGCAACTTTAAGGTTCTAAAAGCTTGAATGACGTTTAACGTAATTTTCTTATGTCTTCTCCAATCATTGATATAATTTTTAAATTTCCCTTTGACCAACAAGATATAATCTATGCATTGGTCGGAAATATTATTAACTCTAATAGACTAATTTAACAATTTCCAAATATTACAAATTTAATTTTTAAAATCGCCAGAGCCCTTAAATTATTCTAATATTAACATTAAATTAAATAAAAACAAGTGTAAGTATATTCATCCCATTATTCTATAATAATTTTTTGAATTCGGATCCACACTTGCTACGTTGTATCCTTCTTATTTTGCGTCGGCTTTCAAAATTAATTATAGAATCTAATGGTGTAGGTACGCAATTAGCTGAACCGAACCATTATGAATAATATACTGAATATTAAATTTTAAATATCACACACACAATATATATTTGATAAAAATGAATAACACTTACTTGAAAACATCGAATTTTCAATTTAAAATTGAATAATAATATTTGTTTGTATTTTATGGAAATTCCTGTAAATAAAAAAAAAAAAATTTATTTTAATATTTTCAATTTTCACATTTTAAAGATTCATTTTTAAAGCCAATATTGTCAATTGGAAATAATTAAAGGATGCACAACAACAATTATCAAATTAATTATGCTCATTGGAGTGAAAATATATTTTCACATGAATAACTGAAGGACCTCAAAAATTAATTAAAATTATTGGTAAAAAAAAACAGAAACACAAAAATTAAGAGAGAATAAAAATTGACTCCTGATAAAATAATAGTTCTAAGAAAACAAACGTTCTGTGGTCCAACTACCGTATAATAAAGAATCGATAGTTGAATCGGAATTCAAAATTCGAAAAATAAAAATAACGAACTTACTATAATAATTGTTCCAAATAAAAATATCAAGACATGTAGATGTATACAAATTCGAATGATTTTCAATTGATATTTCATCAAAGATTTGTTGTCTTTCGTATACCGTTAAATATACATATTATAACTTAAAGTTGACATTGTTATAAATATTATTTTTTTTATAACGTACAATAACTTTTTAACATTCAGCAATATAATTAATGGTTTTAAGGTTGAATAAAACAAAGTATCTTATGTTGCCACTATAAATTTGAGGCAGGAAAAGACTTCATCGACCGTATGCCCTCCGTTAAAAGTGTAAACAACGAAGCCAGTTGTCAAATATGAAGACAAAATGAAAATAAATTTGATCCTGCTTTTTCTAACAAATTCAATAAATAATTGAAAACAGTCCTCTCTCTCTCTCAAATACATTTGCAAAATAAAACTCAATTTATTAGCGAAATTCAGACTTCAAACTAAAATCAAACTTTATAAAATTCTTTTGAAATCGGGTGGAAACAAAATATTAAGACAATACCGTATTCATTATGGTGTAATACAATATGCGTAAACTCCGCAATCAGATCCGAACACTAAGGCAGGGTTTACACATCATTATTCTTCAATATTTATTGACGATTTTAGATTGAAGAGAGAAAAATTTCTGTTTACACAACAGTTTTTAAACAATCATACTATTTGTCAGTTGTTTCTTATATATTCACCAAAACTAATATAAAAATAAAAAATGTTTAATCAAGTACCCTGTGAATATAAAACAAATTTCAAATACAAAATAAAATAAAAAAATTAACATATGAATGTTCCTAAGTTTTTTATTATTCGCCATATTTAATTTTGTTTCCCTCAATTAATATTGATGAAAATAGGATAATTTCTATTTTTTTCTTCAATATATATTGAAATCAATATGTGCTTACACATCAGTATTTCTTCAATATTCTCTCTCATCAGTAAATACTGTCAATATATATATTGATGTGTAAACGCTGTCTAACCATTAACAAAGACAAAGAAATAAAATCAACCAATAAGAAACAAAGAATGCGTTCCTTCCACTGCAACACAAGTACAAATACAAGGGTGGAAGGATTACTACGAGGTCAACAACATACTTTTCGCTTTTAAATTTTCCGGAATCACAATGGGGCTAAATTCAGAATTTCCTTGGGTTTACCAGTTGGTGCAGTAACAAATGACAGGTGGTAAAAACTTGTATGTAATTTCCGTTCATGGAATTAGAGGCAGATTAAGTCGCCTATCTTTAGCAGGTGTTGGAGATATGTTTGTTGCAACAGTCAAAAAAGGTAAACCAGAATTAAGAGAAAAAGTAATGCATGCTGTCGTTATTCGACAAAGGAAACCATTTAGAAGGCGAGACGCTGTATTCATATTCTTTAAAGACAATGCAGGCGTTATAGCGAACAATAAAGGTGAAATGAAAGGTTCAGATATAACAGGCCCTGTTGCTAAAGAATGTGCCAATTTGTGGCCTTGTATTGCATCAAATGCCAGTTCTATAGCTTATAATGATAAAATAAACACCAGCGAGAAAAAAAATCGTAGTTACAATAATAATAGGCGATATTTTAGTAAACCAGGTCCATCGAGTACAAATTAAATAAAAAATAACATAAACCAACTCAAAAATAATAAAACGGAAGCTGTCGATGTAATCGTAGTAATGTAACCAATATAACTAGAAATCTGGAACTCAAAATGAATATCAACAGAGTAAAAAAAGAGCATTATAGTAAAACTGCCAAAGAAAGGAGATCTAACTGAATAATAGAGATTGGCATCACAATACTAAACTCAGTTATAAAAATCACCATTCAAGAATAGAAAATACAAAATAGGACAACTTGGAGAAAAGAACAAGCCAAGCCTAGAAGAGGACGAGAATGTACTGATCAATCTAATACGTTGAGAATTATTATGCAGGAATCTGTTGAATGGAACCTAGCCCTGTGCGTTACTTTCGTTGATTTATAGAAATATAGCAGTATTTTGCATGTAAGGGAATACCGCACAAGATAATCAGTATAATAAGGGTCATGTACGAAAAAACAATCGCAGAAACAACATTTCTTCAACAATAGCTACATCAGTAACACAATCAAACTTAGAAAAGGATATAAATAAAGCTCCCCACTATTCTCCCTCCTCTTCAGCAAAGTACTCGATGAGGTTATTAAGAAAGCAAACAACCTAAGCCATCAAAGGGCTTAAATAAACTCTCTTAAGAAGACTAAAAGACTTCGAACACATGGATGACATTGCCCTTCTGACTTATACACACAATCAGATATAGTGCAAAATAAGAAGGAAAAAATGCGTTAGAAGTTGATTTCAAAATCAATACCAACAAAACAAAATTCCTAAGATTTAATGCAAGTATTAGTGCACCCGTCAATCAACAACGAAGTCATAGAAGATATCAGCGAATTCAGTTAACTTGGTAGTATAATTACAAGCACTAAGTCAGACATGGAAAATCGGTTAAAATTAGCCAGAATGGCAAGCAAAAGATTTTTGGGCAGTGTGCATACAATGAAACTTAAAATTTATGATGCCTGCATGTAGTCAACGCTGTTGCGTGGCAAAGGGACATGGCTTATAAAAGAGAATTATATATGGAAAATTAGGTCTTGCAGGTCTTTATTAACAAATGCTTGCAAATAACATGCAAAATATTCTGTTCAGAATTCTTAGAAACAATCACCTCTGGAAAATGGCCAAAAAAGAACCAATAGACATTTAAATAACGAAGATAAAATGAACGTGGTAAGGCTGCAACTTCAGTAAACCAATACGAATATTTAAAAGGTAATCATTAGATTGGAATCTGAAAGGAAATAAAGGAGGAATAGATAAACCGCGTGAAATATGACGTCGTTAAGGTAACAACATAACATGGAATGATATTAAGCACCTAACGTAGAACAGAGTCAGATGGAAGGGTTTAATTTTTTTTTTTTTTACTTTATTCCGAGCTTAAATCAAGCAATTTACAATGCATATTATTTATTTATTACAATTTAGCTTAAGTTAAATTAATAAAAGATTACAAGTAAAGAGAAAAGAATAATAGCTTTAATAAAAAAAAAATAAATAAACATAACGAGAAAAAAAGCAAAACTAAAAATTTATTCTAATTAAAAAAAAAAAAAAAAATGATAAAAATAAATAAATAACAAAATACTAAAATTAATAATTATATAATAGTGATAGAATTGATATGGGGAATAATTTAAAAATATAATTTGATCTACGACGATAATACTACAAAAATATACACTAAAGCCACGGGACATCATAGGATACAATTTTCATTGACACAAATATAAATTATTCTTTAAATATGGCTTTATTAGTAGTAGGTTCATATGAGAATTATATGAGTTACATGAAGACATCATTCTATTTAATGGTTCATACTTCCCATAATTAGTTCTATGAAGCTGTAAGGTAAACATATTATTAGATCGTAATCTGGAATTAGAACACAAGTTGAGCTGACCCAGTAATTAGCTAGAAGAAATGTTCATTTTGATTAATTCGGTTAAAAATACTTTATCAGCGACAGTTCTACGTTTTTCAAGTGTAGTAAATTCTGTACTCATATGAAGGTAATCTTAATGCATCTTCCCATGGGAAATTGCGTAAAGTAAATCTGAGGAATTTTTTTTGGACTGATTCCATTCTGTGTGTATGGACGTTGTAAAAGGAACATCATACCTGGCTGGCAATTCCAAATTAGGTCTTACTAAGCTGGTGTAAAGAGATTTCAGTACATATGGATCATCAAATTCTTTGGCCCAACCTTTAATAAAACCAAGCAAAGAGTTAGCTCTATTCAATTTGTGAGTATAATGAAGATGAAATGATAGCTTACCATTAAAAAATACACCCAAATCTTTTATTGATTCAACTTTTGGAATAGTTTAATTATTAAAAGAATAAATATACGAAATAGGGCAAGAGCGACGAGTAAATGTAATTAGTGCATATTTATTATACGTTTCAATGGAGATTGTTATTTGTACACCAGCTATATGAAATCGATTTCAATTAGCTTGTAGGCCGTTGTCCTTCTTTATCTTCCAAGGTAATAATTTTTTTATAAATTTTCATATCATCAGCGTAAATTTTAAATGATGAAATTATATGGAAGCCTCACGCTCACAAAAGGAGTGAAGCAGGAGAAAACAAATAATTGTTAATCAATTCAGTCGCTTTCAAATCAACATGCTGATGAATAAGACTAGTATGCTTTATTGTATAGGTAATAACATCTGACACGCTGGGTGGCGCAGTAGGTAGAGCGCCTGCCTTTCAACCGAGAAGTCCCAGGTTCGATTCCCGATGAAGCAAAACAAAAAAAATGCTTTATGGATTTTTCGACTTGGTCCAGTACCCTTTGTCATTGGGATATAATAAATGGCAAAAAATAATTGAGAGTATAATCTGGTAACAAATTAAATAAAAATGAAACTATATTCTATTTAAGAAGCCTTAGTTCTTGACAATAGCAGTAGTTTTCCACATTTAATGAGTTGATAAGCCAATGATTTGTTAAATAAATACGCGAAATATTGAAGATTGTAGTGTAAAATTGCAGTACCGTACTTAATTAAGCACGAAAAGGTTATTCTACCTAAGTTACTGTAGAGGGTAAAAAAAAAAAAAAAATATTACAAGTAAGTTGACGTTGCAAATATACCATGGAGCATTCGCTCCGTTTTGCAAAACCTGTATTTTTAAAAATTTTAATGCTTTGAATATAATTTATTTGGTACAACCCCTCAGTATATCTAACGATTTGTTTTATATCGATTAACGTAAGCTTTAAAACATTACCATCTCGTCTAACAGAATAGAAAATTATCGCATTACTTATATTCTGATACGATACGTCTAACAAAATATTGATGATTAGATCGACTAGATCCGCATCGATTAAATCAATGAATAGGGTTTCGAAACCCCAAATTGGTTGCTAATAAAAGTTTTTTGTAAGTATATTATTTTTTAAAATTAATTTTATGAAAATGTATTTTATCCAATTAAATTAGCTATCTGTCAAAGCTTTAATATCCTTTTTCTGAAAAATTTAAATTTCCTTCACTGCATAATCACACAGATATTTTTTGCAATAATTAAAATAGAACAAACATTTAAATTAAATAAATCTGTCATCTGCAATATCATAAATAACCGCAAATCATCTAACTATTAGGAAAGCATGATAACAATTTGCTCTTGTAAACTATTCAGACTTCTATTTATGTCTTTTTTTATTAAAAAAAAAAGAGAAAATAATTTAAAGAAAAATCTTGTATAGTTTAATTAAGGAATACAAAATTTTTAACGAAAAAACAAAATTTACTTGCTCTCATTTTCCTTTTTTTTTTTTGCTTAAAATCACATTCCTTACTTCAAATGACAATTTTACATTCGAAAAAAAGCACTACAAAAAAAGTAAAAAAAAAACAACAAAAAATCATGTCAGTTTCGTGAAATTTGTATGTAATTTGTGCAAAGACAAAACCAAAAATTCTGATTCAAAAAATGATTTTATTTTTTCCTTTTTATTTTTCATTTCCGATTTTTTGTCTCTTTCTCTACAATATTTGTACTCAATTTGGATTTTAGCCAAAAAATAAAAACAATAATAAAACAAAAAAACTTTTAACTGTAAAAGAAAAATAAATTAAATAAAAACAACAAAAATTGTTATCGCAGGCTATAGGAATCTATAGAACCTAGTAAAGGAAACCGGTTTTCTGTTATTAGTTTCTGCAAAAGCATTTAATTAAATCGATGGAGTGGGTGAGAAATAACCCAAAAAAGAGGTTATTTTTAAGAGTCTAATCCATTTGTATTACTATAACAAAATTTGTTATCAGAAGTAGATCTTCCAAGGCCAGTTACAAATTCGAACCTTATAATAAGTTCTACTTCTATAAGTCATCTAAAATAAAAAAAAAAAAACATAGCTCATCTTGAAGCTCCTGCCAATTTAGGGAATATTCTAGTTAACAAAAAGAAGATAGGATCATATTTCATCAGAAAGGAGTCCTATACATATATGTATCATCATTCATGCATTTGCACATTGTCATAATACATCCTATATTTACGACAATGTATAAATGAACAAGAATATCTTATAGATATGCTTACTGCAAGATTTGATAATTTATTAGGGTTAATTTAATTTAATTTATTATTTCGTTCATTTGTAAAATTATACTTCACAATTTAGTTTCACAAGATATTTAATTTATTTTTTTACTTCCACTGGATAGACACAAAATATCAGCAGACATGAAAAAAATTGCAAACCATCTGAATAGAATTTAAAAATGGAATTTTAAACTCAAGATGAAACGCATATTGTCAAAAACAGTGGAAGGTGATTTAAATTAGTTCTAGAAGAATTAGGTGGTCTGCACTAAAGCAAGAAATCACGTTTTTTTCTTGCTAAAATACAATATTCCACCTTTTACTTATTTGTAGACATTTTATTAACCATACATTAGTAGCTAAGTCTTCTATCTTTGAATGACTTCAATTATTTAAGTACAAAATACAAATTTCTCAGTAGCTACATACAAATTGTTTTTAACTTTGAATTAAATTTTACAATGGCATATTTGTAAATTTAAAAAACTGTATTAAAAAATTAGAAATAGTCATTCCATATTGGTAGATAAGATTTAACATGGAAAATACAGTTTGAATTTACATACCAAATTAGGTTCAGAAAACAAGATCAAAGACAAAGTTTTTAATAAAACCAAAAATTATCGTAAACAAATTGTTAATATACCTCATGTACATCAGTTATGTACAATAGATAATGACTATGAATACAAAGAAATTTAATGACGGGAATTATTAAAATTCGTGGGCGGAACCCGCCAATGTGGTACAAAATAGATTTACCGATAACACTTCAAGAACCTGGACCACATGAATTTTTTAATGGCATTACTCTCTTAACTGGGTTATTACCTGATTCGTTAATTAGAAAGAGAAGAATTAAAAATTACCAAAGGTTAAAGGATCACACTAAGAAAAGCGAATATAATTTCGAAAAGCAATTATTAGCAATGCTGATAATTTTCATTTTAAGTTTTTTGCAAGTCAAAAATATAAAATTCATCCTTCACTGAAAAATTTTACTAGATAAGGCAGGTCGAATTGGAAAAAAATATTATTAGGGTAAGGGATAATTCGAAGAATAAAGCAGTGAATAAAGAAGAGTGTTGATGATGGAAGTAAGCTGCTCGAATATCGATATCGATATTTGCCAAATAAAAATTAACAAGTGTTCGCCCGCTCCTCGGAATTCAAGGAAGTTTGATAAAAAAATCGTCTTCAATTTCATTACGAATTGTGTTCCATCATTTCCGTTTATTTATGGCACTATATAATTTTTTTATTTATTTATCTTAGACAACAACCTCCTATCTAGTAATTTAATTAAAAAAAAATTCAATTTAAATTTAATTCCGGCAATAGGAAAAGAAGAAGCTATGTATTTTTCTGAATTTTTATAGATTGAAATAATAAAATCTATTTAAAAATTTTAAAAAAATTTAAGAAAATATTTAGTTTAGCTACGTCTCCATTCCAACAGAGAATGAACAGATATTTGTATCGTATTTTTTTCAATATACAGATTTATTAATAATAATTATAAAGGAATTTTCAACTGTTAATTGCAAAAAGAACGAAGAACAAAGTTTCGCTATAAAATTGAAGGTTCGGATTCCAGTTAAACTCTTGTAAACCCAAAATATATAAATTTTGTCTTTTTTTCGCAAATACTTATACCGTTACATAGTTTAATTTTCTAGATGCACCAACAACCAAATTTAAATCATCTTGGTATTAGAATTGGCTTGAGAAGCAACTTTTTTCCATTAAAGGATTAAAGAAGAACTACAAATACTCGTTTTTAATTTTTTCGTAACAAAAACTAACCCTTCCAATTCAAGATAGATATCAATTTTATATTATCTTTAGGTAGACTTCTTCAACTAAAAATTCTTAAGGTCCTATATCTAATTTTTTTTTTTTTTTTAATTTTTATTATTTGAAAAGATGTGCTTACGACAGCAAGCGAGCACGCACTTGGTGAAGAATCTTTGAGAGAAAAATTCTTCATTGTATTTATGGTCCTGTATCTGACGAAGGGGTTTGGAGATGAAGATACAATGCCGAACTGTACAAGCTATTCAACGTCAACGACATGGACAAAGCCACCAAAGTCAGAGTAAGACTGACCATTAGGCCATGTAGAGCGTAAAAATGAAAACACTCCAGCTAAAAAACTCTTCGTATCAAAGTACCAGGGAACGCGTCGTCGAGGGGGATCACAACTTCGTTGGTGAGATGAAGTATCGGAAGATCTGATAAAACTTCAAATCACCAACTGGAGAAATTCCGTTCGTGACAGAAGTCAGTGGGAGGCAATTTTGCGACAGGCCCAGGACCACTTTCAAGGTCTGTAATAAGCAAGTAAGTAAGTAAGTACTAACACTGTTGAGTAGAATTTTTATAGAGCTTAGGCCAATCTTAATTCTGATTTATTTTTTATTTATATATTTGATATCATAAATGAAAAATCACTTCAATCATCATTATTCAAAAATGTAATTTTTATTTTTGTATTCGATCGCGCTTTATTCACTTTAGCTTCAAATTCTGGCAACAGCTTTTCGAAATTGAAAAACATTGAATAAAATTTCTGCGAAAATTAAAAAAAACAAATAATTTTTTTTTCTTTTCTTTTAAATAGTTTTTTTTTTATTTTATTTTACATCTGCATTTTATGTTTTACAGAACGAAATAAGAGTTCTAGTGGCTTTAATAATACAGAAAAAAAAGTAAAATAAAAAAAATAAATTGAGAAAAGACAAACATTTTTTTAAGAAGACTTTTCAAGTGTACCTAAATTGAAAAAACCTATCCTATATTTAATCCATTCTCTATATTATCGTATAGTCGTGAATTCATAAAAAATAAAAACAAAAATAAAAATAAAAAATGTTAAAATGCAAAACTTTAATTTTATTTTTGTTTTTCGGTTTTTTTTTTTTTATTCTAGCATATAACTATGACCACCTGCAATTATTTCAACAATTTGATGACAATTTGAATAAGAACTTGGGACAACAAAAATTCTAGCAAATTACTTTGTAAAATTTCAAGTCGTTTCTTATTTTTGTAGAAATCTATGCGGCGTAAGACAATCTGAATCCTTTATGTTATTATTCATACAGTCTAAAGGATAGCGCTTAATTGTTCTTTAATTTTCCTTAAAAAAATAAAAATTTCAAATTCTATGAATTTTTTCTTTTGCTCATAAAGTGGATGATACAAAAATGAAATATGATGGAAACTTAAAATCCTCATTTATTTTAATTAACAATGTTTTTATTTGTAAAGAATTTTTTTTGAAAATTTTTATTTTTATTTTTTGTTTTTTTGCAAAGAGCATAGGATCACAAAAAGTTTTCTTTAATATTCTTGTTTTACAATTTTTAATTTGAAAAACGGATTTTTTAAATTTTTTTCTTTCTTTTAATTTTAGTTTTTTTAAAATTTTTATTTAACGAGAAGTGAAAGAGCATTTTAAATTTCCTTAGAAATTTAAACGTACTTTAAAAATTTATAATTTTTTAATTAATTTTTGAACGTAATTTCTGCTAATCGCATATCACTCAAAGGCTCTTTTGAGGGAGATATTGTATCGTATACGAGTTTATCTCCTAGCATATTTGAATCCGTATTTATCATGCCCTCAGACTACATTTTTCCATCTGGGGATTCTGAGGAAGATGTTGTATCGGCGTAGGACCTAATGACCACATCCCAATGATAGCTGGAATTGCTGGCTTTCCAAAAAGATATATCTTTAGTGGTGCATCATATCCTTTAACGACGAAAAGGATATTTGAAACTATGTTACGTCGAAGATTGGAAGATGTACTACAGAAGATTGTTACGTCGTAAAAGGCACATTCCTAATTTTATATAGAAAAAGGGTAAAAAAAAACAATTTTTTTTAATAAATGCTTATATCTTCTAAACTATTCGACGTAGACAGACATATAGTATGTATATGTGAGTTATACAAAAATATCCAAACAACAAGGATACTTTCAAATATCCTTTTCGTGCTTAAAGGATAAGCTGCGCCACTAAAGACATATATTTTTAGAAAGCTAGAAATTCCAGCTATCATTGGGATGTGGTCATTAGGTCCTACGCCGATACAACATCTTCCTCAGAATCTCCAGATGGAAAAATGTAGTCTGAGGGCATGATAAATACGGATTCAAATATGCTAGGAGATAAACTCGTTTCTTCTATACTCAAATATAGGTGGTTTTAATAAAACCGAATAGCAACAATATAGAGTAATCAATTATAATTGATAAATCAGCTTAGTTAGCTTAAATCTAAAACCAATTAAAGATATTCATACTCACATAAAACTGATACTAGATTAATGGCTTATCTCAAAACGAATTCTGGCTGATGTTGGATACGTACGATAACTTTAATACATTATTGTCAATACGTTTAGTCTTGTAATACAAAAGCATACTCATGTAAAGACTACTCAAAAGTACAGGAAAAAATATGATGCATAAATAATGAGATAATTAATGCAATAAAGGTAAGTCCGATTCGTTTTCTTATTATAAAAAAAAATATCCGAATGATATGAAAATAAAGAGAATGTATGATGAACATTATAATAAAGTTAGATCTCTGGCTAGTGCGGCGAAAAAAAATTATTGGTTACAAATTGTTTCAAAGGATCCATGCAGTGGACGAAATCTTTAGAACTTGTATAAAAGAATAATGTACAATAAAAATGCCTCTAACTGTAAAAATTATATACAGACAATAAGCCACAATTGATAACCCTCTAATTGTATGTAATATTTTTAATAATTTATTAATATAACAAATGAATTGTGCATAAGTGAAGATCTTATTGACGAAATGTATCTGGACAGATTTCGAAGAATACCGGATTTGACCTCAGTCCGATTAATTCGGAGGAGTTTGTTAATATTATATAAATCTGTTCAAAATATATATAAATGATATTACATATCTTAATTTAAATGGAAGTATTCAACTATGCAGATGACGCTGTGTTAAAATATTCGACAAGTTCCGAAACCTAGCTCTCTAATGTGATAAGTGAAGATCTTAATACGATTGAAGAATGGCTGCATAAGAATAGATTGTCCCTGAATATTAAAACAACCAAGATTGTTCTTTTCAATAACAAGACGTTGGTCTCTTCAAATTTTTCTTCAATTATACTGCAATAAAACAGTAGAAGTAGTCAATTCATTTAATTACCTAGATTTACTAATAGATAGTAAACTGAGGTGGAATATACATGTTGAGCATGTTTTGAAAAATATATCACCCTATATTTTTATCCTAAGAAGATTGAATAATTTTTTAACACTCTTTAATACTATTTTCCAACCTTACTTACCTAAATCCGCTTTGGATTAGGTGTCTCAAATGGGGGTGTCTATCACTGTCGGTGTACTGTTGGTAGTCACTATTACCTACCTAAGTATGGCTGAGACTAACTAACTTTTGCTTTTAGCTTTTCAGTTTTATTACTTACTAGTTTGTTCTTCTTTTGTTTCAAGTAATTTAATTTCCAAAAATTTTTAATAATTTAATTTACATATTATGAAAGTAATGTCATGAACGCTGTTTGACGCAGTAGGTAGAGCGCCTGTCTTTCAACCGAAAGGTCCCAGGTTCGATTCCCGACGAACCAAAAAAAAAATGCTTTATGGATTTTTCGACCTGATCCAGTACTCTTTGCCATTGGGATATAATAAATGGCAAACAATAATTGAGAGTATAATCTGGCAACAAGTTAAATAAAACGAAACTATTCTATTTAAGAAGGCTTAGTTCCTGACAATAGCAGTAGTTTTCCACATTTCATTAGTTGACAAACCAGTAATTTGATAAATAAATACTCGAAATATTGTAGATATTGTAGTGCAAAATTGTAGTACCGTACTTAATTAAGCACGAAAAGATGATTTTACCTAAGTTACTGTAAAGTGTAAAAAACAAAAAAAAAAATCACAGTGGCACTCTAATTAACCATTTCACACCCACTTTTAAGCGAATTGGGAGATCTGATTATATACTTCTATACACGGCGTAATAATTAATACTTGGATTTGAAATTCGAAGGAACTGCTCCATATAGCTGTTGTTTAGTTGTTTAGATAAACAGTTTGATGCACCTACAACATTTATTAAATTTTTGTTATGTAAAACCAATCGAAGTGAAATTTTTTATTAAATGTTAAAAGTTCAATTCTAAGCTCTATCAACTTCTCTCTATTGAAAATCTGTAATATCTACGCTTAAAAAGAACTATGTATGTTAAGGAAATAATATTGCTCTTATATTATGTAGTTAAAACAAATGCAGGAATCGAATATTCAATAGCAAAAATGAAAAAATGATATCCAAAACCAAAGTGGTTTTGGAATTAAAATTTTTGTTTTTGCGTCTCATACATTTTAGCAAAAATAAGTCATAAGTCACTAAGCTACAGGAATAACATTAGATATACTAAATACATGAACCAAATAAAAATGAAATCAGAAATATAGATGCAACTACATATTACAGTTCTGAATGTATATGCAATTTGTCAACTTATTTTTAAATTTACATAAAAAAATTTCAAATCAAAATTTAATTAGTTAGTAAAAAATATTACTGAAAATTCAGTTTTAAGCAATACTGACATTTATTCATACATTCTTTTATTTTATGGCATAAATATTTTACACCTTTAAACATCCATACTCGCATAAATATATGCACAGCGTATACGTGTCACAGATCCATACATATATTATATACATATACATAATATATATATATAGATATATATATATATACATGCATATATAGATTCCTCATGCTTAACATTTTTATCTTCTTTTACTCGAAAACTTGAAAATTATTAAAACTTGTAACGACATTCCAATTCATAATAATTGTTTATTAATGATTTTTCTCTGCCCAATTCTAACACTACACACTAACAAAATCAAAATTAAAACAAAAATAAAAAAATTCCAAGAGCAATAAGTCAACCAAAAATGACACTTTACGACCCCTTATTTTTGTTTTTTTTTTTTTATTTCATTTGACCAAATATTTACCCTAGCAAATTACAACATACTTCCACCATTCTGAATGCTATTCAGTATATATGGTGAAAAAAAGTATATTTTATTTTAACATACTCATTCATCATTATTTCAATCAATATTTATTGCAAAAAAACAAAAAAAAAAACCAAACAGAAAAACATCAAATTAACTTCCACTTTGTACCTTTAAAATTTATAGGCTTCATCGTTACTTTCTCACTCCATTTTGATTTTCCAATTTAAATCTAACATCACCTTTCTTTATTACCTTTAAAATTCCGATTTTGTATCTATGTTTGTGTATACATAAAATATATGTATTATATATAGAGTTACAAAATTTAAAAAGCATAGAAATAATATAATAAAATTTATTTTCTTTATAAAATTAAAGACAAAAAAAACTGAATCTTTCAACTGTAATTTTCAAAGAAAATCCATCAGGATAAATTCATCATACCCCACAAGGAAGAAAAAAATATATGCTAACGAATTCATATATTAAACTAATGTTAACCAACTAAATAAAGAAGATCATATCGTTTATCTTGAAAAACAAAATTCCTACCTCAAATAGAATATATAAAACAAATCAATATCAATATATATACATATTATGTAATATATATATATATATATGTATATATTTATGAAAAATCTATAAACAGTATGTTATAAAAATGTAAATACGGACGGTACTATTTTTTTTTCAGATCTATCCAACTACTATGTCGAACATTGACATCATCGCCAGATATCAACGGGTGGTCTTCGAGGGTTTTACCCAGTTTGAAGAGAAACCGGAACAAATGTGTCTCAAAGTAAATGAGGAAAGAAAACAAAATACATGCTCTTGACAAATAAACGTCCTCTCAACATCATATTGATCAAAACATCACTATCGGCCCATATAATTTAGAGGCAATTCAGTAGTTTATCTACCTTAGAACCAATTTTAATCCCATAAACGACAACGGAAGTACGGCGAAGAATGACCCTTGCAAACCGTTGCTTCTTCAGTTTGTCAAAACATCTCAGGTGAAAGCTCGTATCCCGGAGTATACCAAAGTAAGTGAGCATGCACAAGCTGTCTTCAAGAGGTTAATTCGACAAAGTCGTTTATATTGCCTTCATATTATGCTCTGATGTTATAGTCACGCATTATATTTTTAATAGTTTGTCGGGGAGCACCAAAATCACAAAATTTGTGAGTTCTAAAGGCTTTTTTAAAGTAAATGTTGTACCTTTGTAGGGCCAAATGTATCTCAAAGGTACTTGGTATTCCATATTTCCAAAAATGTATATCTTTAATGGCGCATCTTATAAATATATATATATGTATTCAATTTATTTGTTTAATAAGATAACGGTCTAAAAAATATTTCAAGGCTTAATTGATGATAATAGGTTCTGCCGTTATGGAGACACATCATAACCATTTATGTCTGAAACTGGGTTGGGTCGAAATCCCAAAGTCAAAATCACAAAATCAAAATCTCAAACGTAAAACCTAAAGCCCCAGAAAAAAATAATCCCAAATTTAAAAATCCTAGTGTTAGAAAATCCCAATATTACGAAATCCCAATTTTACAAAGTCCCAAGTCACAAAATAATAATTTTTATGCATTTAAAAATTAAAAATGAACTTAAAATTTATTGGAACCCTATTTCCAGGTAAAAGCATACGAAAAAGTTGAAGTGAAAATGAATTATTTTATTTTGAAAGTCGGAGGCTGCCGCTGATTTCCCGATACTCATTTATTAGAACCCTGTTTTTGTTGACGGCAAGTAAACGCATACGACACAGGTTTAGTAAAAACTGTAAAAAAAATAATTATTTTATTCTTAAAAAGAATTATTTTATTTTTAAAGTCGGGGATGCCACCCCCAAACCTCTGCTCTTCATTTATTGCAGCCCTGTTTTGCCGGCGGCAGATAAACGCATACGACACAGTTTTAGTAAAAACTGTAAAAAAAGAATTATTTAATTTTTAAATGCATAAAAAAAATTAATAGTTCCTTGGGATTTTGTATCACTGGGATTTTTTTTCGGATTTGGTATCACTGGGATTTTGTAATTTGGAACTATTTTTATGGGATTTTGATTTATTTGGGATTTAGGTGGACTCCCGTCTGCAATTGATGTTTCGCGTAAGGTCAATTTAAAATTTTGAATAAGAGTTTAAAAATATAGTGACGGAACTGTACCAGTTTTGGCTATTTTAAAAACGCTTAAGTTATGTCAGTATTCCAAAATTCAAAATTTGAAATTCAAAAATGTTATTTTGTAAAAACCGCTTACTTTTGTAAGGAGTTTAAAATTAATTAATAAAATTCTGTAAAAGTTGCTTAAGTAAAATAGGCCATTTCAACACTGAAAGTATTGGAAAATCGCGATATTCCAAAATTGTAAAAAAAAAGGCATCAATTTATAAGTTTAAGCCTAACCAGCCGTACTTAAGTTAACTTAAATACATGTCAAACTCATGTACGTTCTTATGGATTTGCATATAATCAACCATAGCCGTATTTAGTTAATTTAAGTTTCAGTTTTTTTTAAAAATTTACTTTCAACTTAAGCTGGTACGATTCAGTTCGAAGGTTACTTAAGTAAAATGACGTTTGAATGAAATGACATTTGATTTGTAGATAAAAATCAATACAAATAAACTTCAAAATGATGTATCTTCTTTCAAAGTGTCAAATCAAATGAAGTTTAACTAGTTTTTGGCTAATTGTAGGAATATATTTAAATGTGACTTATAGTTAGAAACAAACAAAATTTTAACAGAAAATAATTTTTTATTTTTTTTTTATAATAATTTGAAATTTTTTGATCATGGTATGGAACATAAGCGGCTATGATTTGCTAGTACAGTGCTATACATTGTTTAAAAGGTATATTTTTTGATGTAACGTTTACCTTATATCTATATTATGCAGTTTTTTTAAATTACTTCACAGTATTTATTTGTTAAACCGTTTTACTTTTTAATAACTAAAGTTATTTCAAAAAGCAAATTATTAGGTAAAAGTAAAAGTAAAATGTTTCTAATTACTACTGTAAATATAATGCTGTAAAAACTTAAAAAAAGCAAAAAAACACAGAACTAATATATATTTATTTATAACAGTATATTATTACGGTAACTTCCGAATCTTCTTAATTTACCAAATAGCCTTTCACAATAATTTACTTAGTATACGACTCAAACTCAAACTAATAATATTATTAAAAAAAAAGTAATAAAATTAACTTCATGTACCAACAACTCGAAAACTAATATGCACAGGTAACCTACTACGTTGAACTTTCAAAATAACTTTAATAATATCTATAATATAATAGCGTTTTAGCTGTTCTCAGGGGAATCCCACAAAATGTACTTGGTCCTATGAAAGATATATCCAATGCTTTTCTTGCTAGCTTCATCGTTGTCTGCTATGCCAGAATGCCCTTGTACCCACATTATTGTGACTTTATTTATTTTTGTCAGGGTTTTAAGTATTTTTAAACAATCCAATACTAGTTTTGATGGGATGATATGTGAATTAATAGCTTATGGCGGTAAAAACTATCCGAAAACTATCCGAGAGAATGTAGATTTTACGTTTTTTGTATTTTGTTCTTAAATTCTCTCGCACACAGAGTTCTGTAGCATGTATTTTGGCTTGGAAAACTGTATTTGTAGAGTCTAGGTTTGAATAAATATGGGCTCTATTCTAATTTAGGCAATTCACATTCGAAAGAAATACAATATATCCTATTCCTATACATTAACTTAAGCGTTTGTGATTTTACCTCTTATTACTCATTGAACTATGAAAATTTTGCTTTTAAAACACTCTGTTAATTAATAAAGAACAAAATAAAAAGAATATCAAGAACAACAACAAAATAAAATAGAAATAAAAACAAAACAAAAAATCTAAGACAAACAATAAAACACCTTTTTCCATCTCTTCCTTAAAATTAAACCGCATCATCTTTTATGGATGATGATAAAAAATGAAAATTGATGAAAACACCAGCAGGTGAAAATAACAAATGGGAAATAAACTGTGAATTAAATTTATTGGCTTATATTATATTGTTATATAAATTGTATATACATTATATATAGCAATACATAAATCTAGTGTTATAGGTATATACATAAAAGTACATATGGCTCCTAATTTTAACACTATGGTTATCATAATGGTGGTTATCAAAAAAGAAAAAAAATAAATAAATAGAAAATAAAAACAATAAAATTAAGAAGACGAATATTATGTTTATGGGTTGGAGACTGGTACGGTTTTGTAAAAAATTTTACGAAAATAATGTCATTTCGCAACAAAAATTTCTGATAGCCTTTTTCTAGTCAAAATAATCTGATAAACGAATTATAAAATATTAGAGTTAATAGTAACATTCTATAATTGGATCAGTAATGTATAGTATCCCGGAGCTACAGATCTGATGAAGCTTAAGAAAATCGGATAACAAATAAATTATCAAATATTTGTTGAAACCTAAAGACACCTCGTCTTTCGAATGTTACATTAATTTCTGACTCAATAAGATTTCTATGTGCCAATCTTCTTCATTAAAAAAGTCAATGACAATGAAAAACCTAATAGACCTAATATAGAAAATACTAAATGAACATGATCTTGGCAAGGTGTTCTACTCTCCGTGTTGATTTTTCCATGTTGTGCCTACCACCAATGATTTGAACACTTAGCCTAAAGAAGAATACGTTATTTACGTGGTAGTCTTAAGGAGAAAAAACATTCTGCTTTTTCAGGAAACTTATCAAGGATGTAAAACCTTAATACATGTATTTCAAAAAAAAATTTAAAATTACCCAGGAGAGTATATCCAATGTTAGAACACTGATACATAGTACATGATTCATTCAATTGCGCAGTAGGTAGAGGCCTGTTTTTCGGTGGCAAAGCCACATTCGATTTCCGATGAAGAAAAAAAATTCTTTATGGGTGATTCGACCTGGTCCAGTACCATTTATCTTTGGGATAAAATAAATGACAAGAAATAATTGAGAGGTGTTTGGCCACAACTTAAATAATATTCAACTACGCTATTTAAGAAGGCTTAGTTCCTGATAATAGTAGTTTTTTTCCACATTTAATGAGGTGATAAACCAAAAAATTGATAAACAAATACTAGAAACACATTGTAGTATAATATGTAGTGAAAACTTGTATCAATAGGCATTTTGCTCATGCGAAGGATTCATTCGTTGTGAACTTTCCCATCTGTAAATAGGATTCTCCAACCAATGGAAGCCTCACAGAGGAAAACCTGAGTGTGATCATTATATCAGGCATCCCAAGGACTCAAATACATATTTGCATTAATATGGGTAATCCCCAAAAGCCATTTCTACCTGCCAGGACAGATGGGCCTGACCACCATTCATTATATTTCAATCTAATCTTTATATAACTGGAAAACAGACAGATACAGATTTTGCTTAACGGAAGAGAAAGCCTCCACTCACTTTCTATTTGATTACGATCCCGAAAAGCATCGATATTTCTAGGTACACACATCATATAATCTTTAAATTGACATTACCACAATAATATCGTTGGCCAAGGACATATAACTTCAATTTTAAGCAATCAAACGGAAAGTACAATAAATCTGATCAGATCAAGGCTACATGGAACACCCCTACAATAAAATGCCATGTTTTGGCCGAGACATTGAGATTCCTGATTACATATCTGCTGTAGAAAAAACATGACGGGTTTTTTCAGGCTGTGGTATTTTGTGGATTAAAGCCCAATAACAAACCAGAGAAACATTTTACTACAAAAAATTTAAAATATTAAAAAAACCAAATAATAAGAAAATTACCGATTTTTAAATAAATTCAATCGTAACAATCCCCAATTACTCTTCCATAATATTATTTCTTCTTTTTATTTTTATTTTTTTTTTATTATTATTTAGAAGGCAATACCTTAAGGTTAAACAAAAATGTTGGTTTTTGTGGTTGACTCCAGACATATTCACAAACATCAGCTAAAACAAACTTGTCTTTTGTTTTTGTAGCTGTTTTTTTTTGTTTTTATTTTTGTTCCTGTTTGTTTTGGTTCCTTTTCAGTGACTGATGTATTTTTGGAATTCTCATAAAGTAACAGTTTGTTTATATTTCGTTATTATTCTCCTTTATTTCTTATTATTCTTAGAGTATACAACATATATACATATATGTATAAGTATGTTGGTCGATAAAGGTGTGTGTAAGGAAGTACGCATATATTTTGATATTGCGGAACTTTAGCCAGCTCTCATAATTTATGGCCTGGTATATTTGTGTGTATTTATATTATTAAAAGTGTATAAGTTGTATACCATCTAGATGAAAGAAAAGTGATTAAGGATGCTTTATAACCTGTACCATATGATGTTAAATGAAATAATTTTTTTTTATTCTTGTTTTTATTTTTTGGGTCAAAATTTTATGGTAAATTTACCATTGCCATTTTACCACTATACATAAAAAATTTATGCTATTATTTTGTACTCATATATATATAATTTACCTTTATATATACACATTACCTTTGAACCTTTTATATTAACTGTTGATTTGATTTTAATAATTATAGGTAGGTAGATATAGATAGATAGGTATGGAGATAGGCAGGTGATTTTAATAAAAATGGGTGTTTGTTGAGTTGAACTTTTTTTTTATTGGGTTAATTATTAACTGTTGATATTCTCTTAATTTTTTTTTATTATTATTTTATTGTTTTTTTTTCTTTTTTAAATCTTAATGATTTTCCAAGTTATTAATGGAAAGTACAGTTTTCTTTATTATTATTTTTTATTGTTTTTTTATTTTATGATTTTTTTTATTTAAAATCATTATGGCTAAATAAAATGTTTAATTAATTTTTTATTGTAACAATTTTTGATGGCAATTTGTTAATATTATTAAATAATGTCAACATTATTTTATTGAATTATAATAAGATGATTGATTATACAGATTTCATTAGGGAAAATTAAATTTAAGCTCTTATTTTTCATAAAAAAAAAACATTAAATAAAATTTATTTGATGAGTGGGAATAGAATTAGTATTTAAAGAGTATTTAAAAAATTGTTGATTCATGAAGAACAACCTGGTTTTCGTACTCACCGAAGTTGGGTCGATCAAGTAAACACACTTCGGATGATAGTAGAACAATCAGTTGGCTATAGAATACCATTGACTTCAAGCAGACTTTTGACACAGTAAAGCGCACTGCGATATCGAAAGCATTAAGCGACAAAGGAACAAAGCATTAATCAAAGCATTATACGAAGGAGCCGAACTCTCAGTAATACACAGGGGACAAAAAAGCGCTTTCTTTACCACCACATCACACACTAGGAGCGCAGTAGGTAAAGGTCTGCCTGTCAACCGAAAGGTTCCAGGTTCGATTCCCGAATGCAAAAATGCTTTCTGAATTTTTCGACCTGGTCCAGTACCCTTTATCATTGGAATAAAATAAATGATAAATAGTTGAGAGTTTTGGTTATCACTAAAAATAAAATGAAACTATGCTATTATGAAGGCGACGCACTCTACAATAGATATAGTTTTTCACATTTAAATTTGTCTACTATACCACAAAATTTATACTGGGTGGTCCAGACCATGCGTATCAGCTTTTAAAGAGGGGAAAGAGCCCTTATTTTAAAATTTCGAGAAAAGTTTGTTAACTAAATCGAGGGTGATCTATCGGTTGGTGATATCTTCAACTTTCGGAAAGGACCGCAAATCGGTTGTTTAAGATCAAAAATCGCCGAAATTGGGCGAAATCGAGATTTTTAAATGGGAAGGAGTACTTTTTAATGCAAATTCGGATTTTACATAAAAAAATAAGAAAAAATAAGTAATAAAATTTTGTACAATTCAAAATACAACAACCTAAAGTGTAGATCACGTCTCACCCCTACTTATTTTAAAGCACCTATTTTAAACAATCAAATAATTTTTTAAAAAAATTAAAGGACCACTATAACCCAGACACTGTACCCGGCTAGTTTTTTTTTTTATTTGATTAAATTTTAAGAAATTTTACAACTTAATGTACGAATGTCGCGTTGCCGAAACTATTGTATTTTTTCTGATTAAAAGCAATATTTAATTTTTCCATATTATAAATAAAGGTACCCAATACTACATAGAGCTTTCAATAGAATTGGTTAAAACAACTTGGGTCATAAATATATCATAAAAAATATTAGAGGTGCCATAGAACCCTACAATTTTTAGAACTAACAATTTGTACCTAAAACCATAAAAAAATACCGTAGCACCTGTCAGTCACATAAAAGTTGAATAAAATACGTACAAGTGATTAAACTCTGACTATTCACACAGATAAACACAGATATTGGACACAGATAAAATTAATCATAAAATCAAGATTACTAATTACTAGTAATAAAACATACTTTTTTGTTTAATTTAATTTAATTTAAAATTTATTAGAAGACATATGTAAATAAATCCTATCGCTAATATTCGGGACAAGCCTTTGGAAATTGGCCAAGTTTTAAAAAAAAAAACAGATACATACACATTTCTCATGCAAATGCATTTTATTTCCTTTAATTCCAACCAAGATTGGAATTAATATTTAGACGAATCATAATATTTTATTATAATTTTATTTAAATTTCATTTTGTTAGTTGATATTTTTGCATATTTCGTCATTAATGCCTTTTTTTACACATTTTTGATATTTTATTGGATAAATGCATGTTTTAGCATATTTTTGTTGTTTACATGCATACTTCGACATAATTTTTTGATTTTTTCTAATCATTTTTAAAAATGTTTTTTCTTTAAATATTTTTAGGTTACAAAAATTTTCCTTTAATTAACGATTCTAAGCCTCCTTTGAATAAAATTATGTAAATAATTTTATATCAAAATTTTATATCAGAATTTTAAATTTTTTTGTACTTTTTACTTATCAATTTCAAATTAAAGGCCTAACCATAATGAATTTAAGTTGGCTTAACCAAATGTCAAAACTAAACCAAAAGCCAGCTAAAGTTTTTAATGTGCTTAAGTTACCCATAATAGACTTTAGATGACTTAAGTGATTTTGTTTATTGTTAAATTGTAAATGTAAATAAAAATCCGTAGATAAACAGAAGTTTTGTTAAATACAAATTATATTTTGTTTGTTATTTTAATTTTGTTTTTATATATTTTAAATTTTATTATTAATCGGAGTTTGTTTTCAGTGTTATTTTAAATATATTTTAATTCATTTTTTTCTCATCTATAAATCATAAGTCATTTTTTATCGAATCTTTTTGAATAAGATGTTTAGCCTTTTCGATAAAACAGGACTCTTCTTCATTTCATTATTTAGTATATTTTTTATAATTTTAAAATTTTCTGAATAATATCTGTGGCAATATTACATAGCCGCTTAAGTCGACTTAAGCGCAAAATGAGATATTATTACCACTGAATTCTACGTGCAAAAATTTTTCTTTCACAACAATCCTGAAGCTTTTATGAGTTTTCAAAGTTAAGAAAATCGCATTAATTTATTTTCCTAACTCAGCTAGATTATATATTGCACATGATATAACGACTTACACCAACTTAAGTCGTTATAATATAATCATTTATTATCTGAATGCCAAATATTCTATAGACAAATATAACAACTTTTAAGAAAATGATTTTTTTAACTTTTCGAATTTTTTAAAATCAAAATTTATGTGGAGAAATCGAAATCAAAGCTCGGAAAATTTTGATTGGAAAGAAGTTAGATGGCTGCGATATGTTAGAAATTCCTCAAGAAAAATGCTTTACAAATAAAGCCACTATACTAGAAAACACACAAATTACAAATATTTTTATTCTGATTTAACAATAATTATCAAAATGTATAACCTTTTTCTGTAAAAGTATTCAGAAATAAAGATAAGAGATTTAAAATATTCAATATTCAATACTACTTGTAGTGTAAAGTGAAGTCCTTAGTGTAAAGATTAGTTAGAATTATATTGTTTTGTATACTCCTAAAATTACATATTAAAAAATTCAAAAATATTTTCGTGTTTTCACCAGCTATGAACATCAAGTTTAAAAAACAAAACTAGATACATGTTGCACCTCTGATAAGTTGAAAGCTAAAATTGAAGTTACAAAGCAGGGTAATTTACCCATATTAAATTTATTTTACCATATTCATTAAAAATGGAATTACAAAAACCCAATGCAAAGGCAAAATGTTATCAGTTTTGAATAAGTCAATCCAAACTTACACATTTAAGCTGAAGCAATGCTTGCCAACTCCATATTATTTTATATAAGATAGTTGTGAACTTACCACTTGACTGTCGAACCATCATAAGTTTTTTGATCATAAGTGCTGTAGGTGTTAAAAACAACTTGATAGTAATTGATATGGAAGAAAATGATTTTTTTAACTTTTCGAATTTTTTAAAATCAAAATTTATGTGGAGAAATCGAAATCAAAGCTCGGAAAATTTTGATTGGAAAGAAGTTAGATGGCTGCGATATGTTAGAAATTCCCCAAGAAAAATGCTTTACAAAATAAATCTAAAAGAAGATGATTTTTTTTAAAGCCTAAACATTAATAAACGTGGTTTAAGAACAGCTCACTTACGTTAAGTTCCAGTCATAAAAGAAAAAAATGAAATTTAATATTCAGAAAAAAAGAAGCCTATGTTACCTTTTACAGATCCTGCTTTTCACAACTTTTACCGCAACGAGTAATTAATTCTAAATTCTAAATCAAAACTCAATTTTTTTTTGTTAGTTTGTTTTCTTGTTTAGCAAATATCTTTTGACTAATAATTGAGAATAACCATGCTACAAAACTTCGAAAAAATACTTGAAGACATTTTTATTTTCGGAATTTAGAGTCGCTGTTTCGTAGATTCTCTCCGATGTAGCTCTACGAGGGAATTTATAATAGGGTTATAAAAGTATATTTTATCTGCATATTTTGAAATTTTTAGTACATAAAAATCCTTGTCCTAAACTGATAACTAAAATTCTTCACAATCGAATACTAAGCCTAGGTAATTATCTAAAATAAATTGTTTGTAATGTAAGGGTTAATGTTTTGCTTTACAAAATAAACACTCATTTGAACATGAAGATGTGCCTGCATAGGTCAATTAAAAACATTTCAAGATAGCATATTCACAGACACAAATCAGGTAAATGTGTAATTTTTAAACAGGTACTTTGTTTTTTCGATAATTTTAATTGTTTTTATTACTTTAAAAAATACTTCTAATTTGAACAAGTTTTATATTTTATTGATTTTATGATGTTTTGCTATTTGGCTCTTGCATTAAGTATAAGTTTTCCTATATGGGTTCATAGCTTGGATATTTTTTTCTACAAAATGGTTTATTTGAAGGATGAGTACAAAAATTAGTATAAATAATACTTGTTTACTAAAAGACCAAATTAAACATTATTTTTTGTATTTCTGTATATATATTCATGGTAATGAAGAGGTGCTCAAAATTTTATTATTTTTCACATTATTATTCTGATAACATGTATTTTATTTAAATCGATTCTGATTTAAAAAGTTATCATTTCCTAATTGGTTTTAGCATAATAGCATAATAGCATGATCGTTAAAAACTGATTTTTTAGATGTTAATTCGACAAGAATTTTTGAAATGAATTTTATTTAGATATTTTAGAAACCAGATCATCAACTCAAACTATCTCAATTTAATCCAAATTATTTTGTTAAAACTAATTTTCCATGCTTATAATAATATTACTCTACATTAAATATTATGTTGAACGTACCATATAAACATACATTTGATATTCAATAACCGTATAATTTTTGTAATATTATGATGGAATCCAATACATTTGAAATTTTAAAAGCTCTACAGTTATTTTTAATAAATTTTTTAACAATCAAAATTAAATAAAAACTTTTCAATAAAATTTTGATTATATTCACTGAAAATAGGTTTTATAACATTCGAAATAAATAAAAATTTATATTACAAGCATTTTTTAGTCATAAAGAAATTTTTATTTATTTATTTTTATTTCTGTCTCCCCAGAAACATATTGTTTTTTTTTTCTCAAAGAAAAGAAAAACAATAATGAAAAAATTAAAAAGCTTAAAATTGCCGAACTCTGTATATTACGTGCTGTGCTATAGTTAGAAATTCATGTAAATTTGTTACTCTAGTTAACTATAGGACTATGACAAATTAAAATTTAAAAAATTTAAGGCTTGTTCTACACAAAAATAAAGCCGAAATAAATAAATCTAGTTTATTCATATTGAAGCTGCAGATACATATAGCTTTTTTTGTTTTGCTGTATTTCTCATTGATCTATCGAAATACCTACGAATCAGATGCATAAAAAAATTATATTTAATAATATTTTTAAAGTCTGATTGCGGTGTTCTATTCTATTCCCCAGAAAAACTCTAACTCTATTTTTGTAACTTTCCATATTACTAACACTTATAGTGCACCAGATGGGTGCTCCATATACCAGTACTGGCCTCATAAGTGTCTGATAGGCTATCAATTTTACTTCGGGCTGGATTGCTTCATTGTAAAAAAAACTCTTTCGCTGCCATTAGACCTCGTCACATCTCAAAATAAACTTGTTGCACATTTATTAAAGTTTATTCTTAATCGCCAGCTCTTACATTATTTTATCAGAAGATCATTTTTGAAGTTTTATTTTGAATATCTTGAGATTAATTTGCAGATACATATAACTGAGCAGAGTCTTATTTAAAAAAAAATTATAAAAATTTTCAATTTGTGATACTTTTGTCTTTGCGTTACTCCTAAATAGCCAAAATACAGGTCATAAATATAGAACTGGCCATGATTGGGAATACATAAGACGGAATGAGGTTCTACATTCGGGATGTTGCGGTTACAAATCAGTTTCCACAACTTGTCTTATGCCGCATGTAAGGATTTTTACGATGTATATGGTTGAGCAGGTAATACAGATTTGATTTCACCATGTGCTCGTGCCTATGAGATATCTTTAAAAAACGGAGAGAGCTTCGACTCGATCGAGCGATTTGAAGCAAGTCATTTATAAATATAAGCAAATAAATAAGAGGGATATGATTCTTGAGGAACACCAGCGTTTATTTGAAATTGATCGGATCTAAATCTATCAACGACGACTTTAATTGTACAATTCGAAAGGAAACTTTCAATCCATTTTAGGGAAGAGGAATCCAGATCTATGGCTTGACATTTTGATAATAATACACTATGCCATACTCGATCGAAAACTTTAGAAATATCCAGAGCCACAATGTTTGCTTCACGAATTGTGCAAGCAGATATTTAGCTTCTCGTTAAGTGCCTTATTAGTTTGTCAGCATCTATAAATCACCGGTGCATCTGTGCGATCTAAATTTGTATTGTCTATAAAGACCAATACTTTGATTCTAAATTGAATTTAAACATCTATAATTATAAAAATTAGCTTCTTATTTATTAAGATCTCCAACACTTTGGAGAAGATCGATATTATGTCTATAGGCCTGGTAGTTAAAGAGATCGCTTTTGTCGCCTTTTTCGGGAATCGGTTTAATATAAGCAATCTGCAATTGTGTTGGATATAGTCCTGTAGAATAGGATAATTGGAATAGGATGCGCCATGGATCCATGGCGCCATTTGGCAAAATAAGTCTTAGAACCATAGCTGGATTTCGATCGGGTCTTGCAAACTTTCTAATATTCAGATTTTTTAGAACCTTTACAACGACACTTGTTCTGTTACCTACAGGAACTGAAGGTGGATTTTGGACAGTGGGAGGAAGTGCGGAATTGGCAGAAAACAACTTTGCCAATCAATTTGCTTTTCCGACTGAATCTGACCGAATCGTTGTCTATTAGTGGTGAAAAGGAAGATAAAAGTATGTAAAGTAACATAATAAGTAACCACACAAAAATACTACTTTCAAAGTTAAATTATATAAAAATCAATACCAAAATCAGTGAAAGAAACCCCCAAGTAGTCATCCCAGCGATTATTCAAAAGTTGGTTAACTTTTAACTTTAATATGCAGGATTTTGACTTTAACAAATTAAATTTTATTATTTCTCAAAAAAAAAAATGTTTGTTCTTTAAAAATGGTGGATTTGTATCTTTTTTAATTTTAAGTAATTAAACTTAAAGAAATTCGAGGAAGTTTCGAAAGTTGTATTCAATTTTATTATGAATCGTTTTCCATCACTTCAGTTTATTCTTGGCACTATATCTTATTATATTCTTTATTATTTATCTTAGACAACAACCAGAGACGTAATAATTTATCAAAAAAAAAAATTAATTTTAATTTAATTCTAGCGAGGAAAAGGAGAAATTTTGTACTTTGAAACAAATTAAAAAAATATTGGATTTCGTTACGTCTCTTTTTAAATATATATCATTTAAAAGAATAATAATGAAAATGGGCTGAGAATTCGTTCACATATTTGTTCTGTACCTTATTAAATTTACAGATTAAATATGATGTTAGAAATCACAGAACTGACTGTGTTCACAGATATACAGATAAATACCCTTCACATTCCATTACAATTAATTATTAACTATATTTTTGTTGAATATGTTATAAATTGATTATCAAATCAATAATACAACTTATATTCATTTTGCAATAAGACATCAACAACTAAACTGTAAAAAAAAATGAAATGTTATTCTTTATTTATGAATTTATGACTTCCGTCTCATTTTACAAGTATATAACAAATCGAAATGAATAAAACAAAAAATAATTTAATATTGTATTTATTATAATACCCCATCGTGTATTTAGTATACCCTATATAGATAAAAATAAAAAATATATATATAGATGATAAACCCCTGAAAAGCACAAAAAAAAAGGCAGGCAGGAAGCTATATTTTAAGTTATTGCTATGTACTTATAAAAATTTCCTTCGAATGATATTATGTACAAATGCGATGCGATTTCTATTTTTTATGACAATTCAATTTTTTTCTTGTTTTTCTATTAAAAAAAAAGTAACAATAACAACGAAAAATTTATTTTTTTTTAACAAAAAAAATTTCTTTTGTTTATGGGTTTTCCCGTTATTGTTTTTACATGTGTATGTCGTATTAATTTTTATTATTTTTTTTTTTTTTATAAAGGATTCAATACATTTTTTTACATATTTTTGCATTCCATTTTCCAGCCTATAAATTTATTTAAATTTCAATATCAAATTCTGACAATTAAAAAAATAAAAACAAAAAAACAAAAGAATATAATAATAATTTGGTTAACTAGGATATCCAGGATCTATTGACACAATTACATATACTAGTATGAATTTAATTTTAACTGGCATAAAGCAAAGTCATTTCATAGAGATTGTTCTATAATGAAAAAAAAAATTGTTTTTTATAAATTAATTTTTTTCAACTCTGAATCCAATTAACAAAAACCATTTTTAACACAAAATATTTGGTTCTAGTTACAATGAGTGAACACTTGACTTAAATTAATTCACTTATGACCAAGATTTTTAACCATTGTGATGTGATATTCGAAACTATTATTTCATACCTCATTTGTGGAAATTTGTTATGTAAAACCAAATATTATATATAAATATTATATAATTAAAAACACGCAAATTATAGGACCATTTAAAAATCTTATAATCTAATCCAGATTAGAAATCTTTATTCTTATAGGTAAGTAGGTAGAATTGGTCATTCCAGATGATTCTGGAAAGTTAATTAGAATTTAATTGTACTTTTGTGATACGACGAGTTGAGTGACTTATTTGTGGGTGTTGGTTGTCTTACGGGATCTGCCGTATAAATCAGTACTAGAGCCACCCTGTGCGACTGACAAAGTCGATAAAATTACAAATTTTCCCGTAATAATCCCCATATTACTAGGAATATAAGCCTAATCTAAAGTTTGAAATCTGACTTTAGATAACGCTTGGCAACTGCACAAAATTTTCTGTCTCGTTTCCTTTTTGGTAGCTGCGACAATGGAAGTCGAACGAATGTTCCAGCATGGTATCATAGTGCCTCATACTGATCGTAATCACTTTTGAAATATCAATACGGAAAAAATTTCAGAAACATCCAGACATGACTTCTGCAAAGATTAATAATACCCCATTATTATATTATTCATTCCAAAATTTCATCGGACATGTAGTGTATCGCTCAAAACTAAAAATAGATTTTCTTAAAGAAATACTAATTTTAGATTTTCTTAAAGAAAAATAGATTTTACTTAAAGAGTAGGGTAAAAAAGTCAGTACGATACCGCACCAAGTCACCGGTAAAGTATGTTTGATTTTGTTGTTGGAGTTATACGAGATCCATGTTTTCCTTTCGTTTGCTCTGGTCAGATACGAACGACTCCGTTCCTTGACTGCTTACATAGGAGAGTGAGCGTCTTTCTCAAGGGGACAGAACGACATCAAACCTTGTATTCGAAACTAAAGCTTTTTGAAATCGGCTTGATTACTTATGATAAAGGATTTTAACGTTTTATTTAATTGGGAGTAACTCTATAATTGAAAGACAATAGCATATTTAGAGACCTAGAAAATATGTGTTATTTAAATATGCATCTATCTTGAAAATTTTATCATTTTGTATTTACTGTTATTTATGTTACATTACGACGTTATAAATGCTTTCGGATTTTAGTAAAATTCTTCAAAAGCTATTTTAAATGATTTATCAATAGTAAGCGGTATATCAATAGTATTTAGAGCAGTGTTTCTCAAACTAGGAGCCGTAGAGCTTTTACAAGGGGGCCCCGAAATATTTATGTATTTTTACGAGAAAATAATGAACAAGTAGAAGAATCAGTAGAACAACCGTCTGCAACAGATTCAACTTTACCAGAAACTTCTCCTTCAACATCAACATTAATAACTAGTAATAAAAGAAAAATTGCACAAGAAAATACACAATGATAAAATTTCAAGTCCTTTGAAGTCAATTACTATCTCAAACTACGATACTATGAAAAGAAGAATTTATAGCATGGACAAAAATATATTAAAACTCAATTAATATCTCGTATTAAACAGAGCAAATTCTTCGCAATACAATATGATGAATCTACTGATATAACAAATTACACATTTAATGGTTTTTGTAAGATATCAGTATAACAACCAACCAGTCCATGACGATTTACTTTTTGGTCGGGGGCTTTTGACTACAACAAGAGGTATTGATATTTTTGTTAAAGTAGATGAGTTCTTTTCAGAGAATGAACTTGAATGTCAAAATGTGTAGAAGTTTGCACAGACGATGCTGCAGCAATGACTGGGAGAATTAATTTTGTAAAAATCATGCTGTAAACTCGAGATTATTTAATATTTTATGTAAAGAGATGGGATCAGAACATCTGGTTTTGTTGTATCATACTGAAGTAAGGTGGTTTTTAGTTTTGAATACAAAACTTGTTGGTCTCCAACAAAAGCTTTGTTTATGGTCAAATTTTATTAACGAAGAAGATATGGAAATGTTCCCATTTCTAAATGAGTTTCTTACCACCAATGAATTTAATTTCAAATATTAATTTCAACTTCAGTTAAATATATATTACTGAATCATACTGACAAATCTCAATGCTTTTAGCTGGATATGAACTTGATAAGAATGCCATTTGTTTAATCATTGAAATATGATCATGATTATATTACTTTGGTGGCTCAAGAAGAATTAATTGATATTAGATCAGATAATTCTGTTGAATTGGAGTTTCATGAAAAAAGTCTTACAGAATTTTGGATAAGGCAACAGCAAGAATATCGTAAAAGAAGCATTGCTAAATTTAATGCCTTTTGCGACAACATATCATTGCGAAACAGCTTTTTCTTCATTTTTAATATAAAAGCCGCAATATAAAAAAGTTTGAGAAGCACTGATTTAGAGTAATCATAGCGTTTAACGTATTAAGACCCGTTTATTTCTAACATAATTTTTAGCATGATACAGTGTATGAAAGAAATTATTTTTTGAAATGGCAGTAAGAAATACAGCTAAGCAAAAATTTTGTACTAAACAGGATTAAATTCGTAGAAATAAAAATACATATTGTAAAATCCGTTACTTTTATAAAAATAAATAAAAATATTTTTTAAAATATTCTTTAAAAATTTTTTAAACCAAAACATTAAAGACTGAACCATGAGATTGACACCTTCAATTTAATAATTTAGAACGAACATTTCAAATAATGATTTTTGATGGGGTGTGCAAAAAAAATAATATGATTGTGTATGTATCCATGTAAATATATGTATGTATATATATAAATTTTTTTTTGTTAAAAATGACAGACCTTAAATTTATTTTTATAGGAGTAACGGTAATTAACAGCTATTGGAATGGAAACCTTTTGAAGCTATAAATTTCCAAAATGAAAAAAAAACATATAAAAATAAATCCTTGTAAATTTGAAAATATTTTTGCCGGGTCATTTTTATTGACGAAAATAAAATAATTTTTATTTTTGTTTATTTTTATTTTGTTTTTATTTTTTTTTGTTATTTTCAAATAAATTTCAAATATAATACGAGTGAATTTTGCTATATAAAAAGCATAAATAAAAACATGCATATGTTCTTGATAGGTCTTTAAGTGTAATAAAAAAAAGGTTATTTACTATATAATATTATATTTTGTGTGTGTTTGTTTTTTTATCTTTAAAACGATTTTTAGATTTTAATCGAAATTTAAACAGAAATCCTATATGTCAATATTTAAAGAATTTCGTATAAAAAAATAAAAATGAAAATACTTTTTTAAACTGAAAGAAATAATAAATTTACAGAAATTATTAAATTGTCAAAGCTTAGAGGAGGTTATTTATATATAATTTAACATATTAACAAATCGAAAATTAAAAATAAACACTAGCTATATTAAAATAATATGCTTACGAATCGTAAAACTCATTCAAATAATTCAATCAATATTTCTTTTTAAAACTTTTTTTGTGTATAAACAAACATTAACATACAACTAACCAATGTACAAAGCTTCTTTTATTCCACGTCTAAATTAAACTTAAATTTTTCTTTTTAAATAAATTATTACAAAATATGTGGTAGTTGTCTAAGATAATAAAAAAAAATATAATAGTGCAAATAATTAGAATGATGGAAAACCATTTACAATGAAATTGAGTATAAATTTTTATCAAACTTCTTCGAATTTCGAGAAGCAAACGAATACTATTCAGTTAAGTTAAACATGGAAAACTATAGTTGCTATTGAGAAACTTCGCACACACAATAGTACCCTTTACACAATAGTACCATTTACAAAATTAAAATTAGAATTTTCTCATATAAACATAAGGAATTATTAGTGTTAGGTTTATGTATTTAAGCCTATGGATATAAAATTTGTTGGAACTAATAAATTTAAAAAATTATTAATTTAATTGTTAGCGTTAATTAGAGTTGTGGAATTAAAATTATATTATATTAAAATTATATATAACATAATTTTATACAAAAAAAAATAATATTTTTTAAATTATAAAAGTTCAAGTAAAAAGAAAGAATTATTTCAAAAATAAAATTAATAAGGATTCATGTAAAAGATAATTTTTAAATGAATTAAATTAGATTAACTCCATATTAAGTAAATTAAGTAAGTAAATTTATTTTAGTTACTTAGTTAAGTTTAAGGGTTTTTCGACCTGGTCCAGTAGTCTTTGTCATTGGGATATAATAAATGACAAAAAATATTTCAGAGTATAATCTGGTAACAAGTTAAATAAAATGAAACTATTCTATTTGAGAAGGCTTAGTTCCTGAAAATAGCATATAACAATATAATAAAATATAATAATTCTTTTTATTTATATATTTTAATAATTCCTAATCAAATTTATAATTATAAAAATTTATTTTGTAGTGAAATTTATACAGTTTACGGTGAAATTTTGGTAGATTTTTATAACTCACAGACGTATTACATTAAAGCATGTTATAAAATCAATAAAAATCAGCTGTATGAGCTGTATAGGTAGTCTAACACTGTATATACCTATTGATGGGTTCAAGTAGTGTTATGATGAACGATACAATTCCTAAAAATAATTTGTTTATTATGAACATCTTACTAAGGGCGTTTCCGAACCTATCGCACTTACACTTGATACTCGCATTAAACCTGTCAAATCGCACTTGATTTGTTGTCAAAATTTTAGTGTAGTCTCAAATACACTAAATATCGCAAAATTAAATTTATTAAAACTGAAAAAAAAAAAAAAAAATTAGTACGATTTGACAGGTTTAGTGCGAGTATCAAGTGCAAGTGCGAAAGGTTCGGAAACGCCCTAAATGTAATTATTACTATCTTACTAAAAGTAATTATTAATTAATTATAGATGCAACGGTAATATAAGTCTCCATCTATGTATCAATGTTGAATATTACTAAATCGAACTTGTTATTTTTTATTAAAAGTATAAAATGCAATGGAAATTTTAATAATTTCTGATTAAATGTATAATTGCATAAATTTATATTACTATATCGTTAAAATATAATAATAATATATAACGAAACAATAATAACAAAAATAAAAATTAAAAATAAATTGTTTTTTTTTTATCAAATCGACATATGTATAGAATATCAAAAAAAGAATTCCATAAAAATTAAATAACAGTAATATTGAAAAGTATATTAAATGAAAATATTTGAAATTTTTCTTCAATATTTTGTGTCCAATATTGCAAAAAATCAATTGGCATGGCGTCATTGAAATTTCTATTTTCAGTTTCACTACCCTATTTTCTTCAATTTCATACCTATAAAAGTAACAGTAGGCCTCGCGACTATATTTTTGAATTTTACCGATAATATTAAAATGTTTTATTTGCTTTGTACGTTATGTAAGACGATTTTAATGATATATTATGTTATTCAAATAAGAAAATATTAGCTTTAGAATTAGAATAAGTATAATCTAGTATTAGAATTGTAACTAAAAGATTCACACCAATTTTGATTATTTGATAACAAATTGGATTTCAGTTAATCAAAGGTTAAAATTCAATGTTTTTTTTTTTGTTTTTAAAATTAAAAATAATTTAGAACCTAAGTTATGTAAAAAGCCAAATATACGGACGAGCATGTCCGCCGAACACATTTGTTTAGTATGTTCGGCGAGCAAGTTAATCGAAATTATAATATCGTTTTGATATTTCGATGAACATTTTATCAACGGTAATATTCGGCTTTTTCTTTTCATTTATAAAGCTAATTTTCACGAGTGAAGATATAATATAACGAAAGAAAAAAAATACATATTCATATACATATATATATACTTATATATACACATATATATATACATAATTATACATAATGACGTAGCATCCGAATTTGCATAAAAAAGTACCTTTTCCCATTTGAAAATCTGGATTTCGACCAATTTCGGTGATTTTTGGTCTTAAAAGCCGATTTTCAGTTATGCATCGCTGCATCGATTGGTGGTATTTAAAATACCACCAATCGATGCAGCACCCTCGATTTAGTTAACAAACTTTATTTTAAAACGGGTTCTTCTGCTCTTAAAAAGCTGATACGCATGCCCTCGAACACCTGGTATAATATTTTTTTTGTTCAAACAACACGGTGTGTTCGGTAATGTTCGGTGAACAATTTTACGTGTATGGCGAAATGAAAATGTTCGTTCGTTTATTGAGCCCAAGGTATAGATTAACATATGTCGGAGTTGTTCAAAACAATTGTATAAGAAATAATTTTATATAATATAATATGAACGGTGTTGCTAGCCCTCATTAAAAGTCAATAACATAAAAAAAGTATAATTTAAAATTAAAACAAAACTTACTTTGATTGCTGTACACTGGAATTCATCGTATGCAAAAAAAAATCATGTAAATTTTGCATCTTCTTGTATATTCACTTAAAGCATTTTTTTAATCTGGCTATTATTTTTTAAACAATTCAAGCGCTGATTTCTGTAGAAATGTTGATGTTACTTCATTTTATATACCTGAAGCGCGCGCGATTCCGATATATAAAAATTAAATTCTAATATACAATTATTTCATTTCGGATTATTTTTTAAATGTTGCCATGACAGATTTTTGTATTGTTAAATTTTTTTACTTTTTTTCTTTTATCATTGATGTTCCAGTGTTGCTGACATTTCAATGTTGTTTAACATATCATTCACTGAATCAAAACTGGTAAGTTGAGTTACACAATCCAAGTAAAAACAAATTGAAACGATTGAGCAATTTTACTGAAATTATTCTAATTTCACATATTACAGGAAATTTATGATTCCCGGATTCAGAAATAACTTTACTGTTTTGCGGAAAACATTCTCTAATGGTGTTTATTTTTTAAATTTGTTTCAGTTTTGTAGTAAAATTGTTATGTTTTGTATATATTCATGTACTAATCAAATTCGTCAGCTATGATCTTTGAAAAAGGCTATTTTATTGGTAGGTACACATTTCTGAAGCACTTTGTGTTTTTTTGTTTTCCGTATATTAGGATTGTGGGGTATCCATTGCACATAAATGAATTTTTCATATTATTCATTTATATATTTATTATGTCTTTTCGATTTTTAATATGACTTTAAATCTTACTATCACATAATGATTTGAACATTATTATCAAATCACGGTGATTATGTTATTGTTGTCAATATATAACTGTAAAAAAAAAAGAAAAATCTTAATTAATTAAAAGTTCTCAAAGTAATAATGTATTTGTTATAAAAATAATGAATAATAAATAATTTGTTAATTACTAAATTTTATTTTAATTCAATTTAATAAAAATATGTATATATAGAACAACCGAAAGGCTGGTAAAAAAATTCAAAGGAAATTTAATCAACCAGAAGCATTGTAAAAATAAACATTTTTTGCCCATCGGTAAAGCTCATAAAGTATTTTTTCCTCATCGGAAATTAAAACTTGGAGTCTTGCGGTTGAAAGGTGCATCAGTTAGCGTGCATTGTTAAGGATTCCAGAATCAGAAATAATTTTTCCAGAACTCATGAAAATGTTTGCCAGAGCACATGAAACCAAAAAATATTATAGACATGGTTAATCACTTAAAACTGGAACAATATACGAAATAAATAATTTTCAAATAAAAGACAGGGCTTGCAGTTATAGATTTTAATGGGTTCAGTTCTATATGCAATTTCTGAGTCTCTAATACGCTACCTAAAAATAATTGCTTTAATGATTTTGTTCATTAATTGAATGTATTCTGGGACTGTAGTAGCTCTGTTATTAGTTTCATTAAGCTTTATACTGCATAGTATTACCTAATAAATTTTGTTTTTAAAAATTGATATCAAAATATAGTGGAAAAGAATTATAAATAAAATTTATAAAAAATGCAAAACAGTGTTGAAGAAAGATGGAAACAGTGGCTCATATATTTTGATAGTCATTTCAATGTCATTTTTATGAAACACACAACTATTCCATTTCGATACTCATACAATATTAAAATAAGCCAATTTCGATATGTGTTTATGTAAATAGAAAATGTTATGTTTTCCTGCTCTTCTTCTTATTTTCATTTCAGAATCATTACGGGATAAATACGGGATAATACACTTTATGTTTGATTATGTAAAATACTTTCCGAAAATCTACAAAATATTATCTATGGACAAATGTTCAATCTTGCTAATTTACAGTGGATTTCGACGATTTATGCATCTTCTTCTTTTCTTTTACTTAATCTGTTCTTCTTTTATTTTGATTCAATTTTTGTTTCTTAAAAAAATTTAGTTATTTAATTTAGTACTGGAAGATTTGCTAGGTCTTACACTCTATCACATTTTTACTCTTAGATAACTGGCTTCCATATATTCGTTCGGATATCCTTCTTCCTTCTTTATGACGATGCAGACATTTGTAAATATCACAATCTCAGAGTTACACAATAGTCTTACAAATTTCGAATTATAAGACTGAAAACAGGATTTACCATATCACGTCGGAAGCATTGGGCATCAACTTGCCTCCGCCATTGTTTTCTGTGTATGCTGTGTATATTTTTCTTTCCTTCCAAGTTCGTCCATATCTAGTTCGTTCGATAGTCATAGTTGGACGCCAGATGTTGTTGGGTCTTCCTCGCCTTCTGCTACCTTGGGGGCTTAAAGCTTTTGACTGATGTTATTTGTCGTTATCCATGTATCATCGCCACACATAAGTATTGACATTGCACATGCTTTGAATATTCTAATCTTTGTTTTACTATAGTTATTTGAACATTCTTCCATATTAGACTTTTAATTCACCAAACGCAGCTGTGGCCTTACGAGGTCTGTTGTTAGAATGTTACCTGGGTCGGAGAAGCTTTTCACATATTCGTCTTTCTGTTGTGATGGTATTTGTATTGGTGTTTGTATTGCTGTCCATGAGGACAGGTCTTGGTTTTATCCATGTTAGTTTCTAGCCTGACTTTACACGCTACTCGTTGAAGTAGATTTAAAGAATTAAAATAAATAAATAGAATTTATGCGCTAGCAGACCTGAGAGATCCCATATTGTACCTTTGTACGATTCTTGAGAAATCCCACAATATACCTCTTCCGAATAAACACGTTTCTTCCATTATATCATCTATTACAAATGTGAATAGAAGAGTTCAAGGGACGACATTCTAGTTTGAATCCGTATTTTGTGGTGATTGTGTCACTCATTTCTCCGCAGTGAATAACAGCTAATTCTGCATCTTCAAACAAAGCCTCTTCTAAACTTATTAACTTCTCCGGAATTCTTTTTCTTCTCAATGCATTCCATATCACAACACGTTTGTGTCGAAATCCTTTTTGTAATCGATCAACAAGATAGCGTTATTCCATAGATTGCTCTATGATCAACTGGAGTGTGTTGGTGTGATTTGGGCAACTCCTTGCTGGACAAAATCCTGCCGATTCGTCCCTTCTATTTGGTTCTATTTTAAGCTGTATTTTCCGATTCAGTGTCGTTGCCAAAAATTTCGTATATGATGTTCAGCAGTGCCATATCTCTGAAGTTATTGAAGCTAATTAATACTGTTATAGCTTCGCAATTTATGACGGAAAAAAATCAGCACTTCTGATATATAAATTCCGATATATAATTATTAAATAACACTTTTTCACAGTTTTCTTTTAAATGACAAAAAAAATATTACTATTTGCAAAACAGAAATCAGAGATACAAAACAACTATATAGCTATTAGGTCATTGATTCCCTTGAGAAATACCACAAATCATTGCAAAAAAAAAAATACTAATTTATTTTTTTAAACATTTTAAAAAATTCAAGGATCTCAATTTATATATTACCAATAATCTAACAATAAATTTATCTGATTCAAATTGGTTTATCAGGCTAATATAGCTATATAAAAAAAAAAAAAAAAAATATTAATGAAATAAAATTTGTACAACAATTTTGTTCTAAATCAAAAATGTTTAATGTGCTCCGAGAGAATCGCATTTTGTATCCTTTTTTTTTTTGTGTAATTTATCTTTGCAAATATGTAATATATTGATTCTATTGACCCAATTTCTAATCTCCTAATCATTAATATTGTCTCAGTATCTTACCCGACTGATTTTACAAAATTTTATTGTTACCTTATGTCTTTGACATTATTCAAAACACCAGCAAAATAATTTAAATCCTATATTATTATGCATATTGAATATATATGTATGTATAATATGTGTATGTATATAATATTAAAATATCCTTTTACAATTCGTATACCCTTTAATTTTTATTTTTTCTTCTGATGTTCTTCCCATTGTTCAAAATTTCAAATCAAAAATTTTATAGTAAAAAATTCATATACTATTTAGTATTCAGAACATTCATACTGAATTTCCGAAAAAGAAAAACAAAAACAAATAAAAAAAAATACTATAAATAAAATACAAAATTTAAGTTGAGAATCCTAAATTCGAAACTAAAAAAAAAAAAAAAAAAAAAAATGAGTTGCGAGGAGAAGAATGAGGTTAATTTAGAAAATCGTGAGCATGAAAATAATATTAGCAAAGGTAACAGTAAAATCAGCAACCCTCAGCATTTTTATTTAAAAGATGATAGTCGTTTCTTTATATACATATATATACAATCATAAATTTAATTTTCATTGGCATCCTTAAAAATAATAGGTTAAATAATGTTCGTAGATAGAATTATAATAGATAACCAACCACCAACACAATGAAACCACCAATTTCAAATTTATATGCGGAATATCTGAAGTAAAATTCATTGTTTTATTGCTGACTATTCATTTCAAAATTTGTTGATTTTTTTATTTTGCTTATTGTTTTGTTTATATTCATTAAGATTTAGAAGATATTTAAGAACCAATTTCATATATATATATATACAAATTTAATTATAATCCATTCCGTTTTCTATGTTATTCCATCATAAGACTACAAAAACGTTAATCCCAAAGAATTTTAATATTGTTTTATGTTGCACAATTCGGTGTGGACTTCGGTTAAATTTTTATATCTTTCGATTTGGTTAATAATTTTTATGATTGTTTTTTAACTCTTTTTGTTTTTTTTTGTATGAGACTTAACATTTTAAGAGTGGTTTTTTTTTGTTTTAGTTAATTTAGAGCACGATTGTATGGAATAGTTAAGTTGAATTATTTGAATGCATCGCAGCGTATCAAAATAGTCATGTACTTATTTAACAACAAAATCGTAGTATTAAAAATTTTATTCATAGAAAATGTATATTAGCTAGTTTGTTTTTTTTTATAATAAATCAAATAAGGAGTTATAGGGTGTCTTATAAAAAAAAGATATCATTTTATAGAATATTAAATAACGTTGATAGGAGTATTAAAAACACCTTATTAGATATATTAAAAATTAATGTTATGTAATTTGGAATCCAAATGCAGAATCTTTTTTTTGTGTTTAAGTCATGATATAAGAATACATCATAACTGATGCTTTCACACAAAAATTTGGAATACACACAATTCGGCTGTGCCAAGCAAAAACTAACAAAATGACGAAATTCGCACTGAGAGCAAAAAATGAATTACCATGTTGCTTCCTAACATTGTGCATTGTTACTTTTATGATTTGAAACCTCAGTCAGTAAAACTGATGTTTTTAAAACACAGTAAGTGTGTTGTTTACATCACGATTCCTAGTTCAAAATACAGTAACAAACAAATTCCAAAATAAAACACAGTAATAGCAATGAGTTACACTGTATTATAATTTGGTATTTGTACTCACTGTGTTTTAGAAGTGAAAAATAGTTTCTTTTTCGTGTATCTACTTCATTGATTTTTTTTTTTTAAATTCTCTTTTTTCAATGTTTACTTATTTCTTTTACTCTCAATTCTTAATGAAAGAGTAAACTTGCAATAATAATAATGAAATAATTAAATGTTTCACTTTGTCAGCCTAAATCGGATTTATGTGATCGATGCACTTTTCTCCAATATCTAAATAAAACGAAAATAAAAAGGTTAATAATTGTTTAAATGAGCATTAATAATAACAGCATAAAAAGCTATATGTTGAAATAAAAAAATTATTCAGAATTTTCAATAATAAATGCTGCTAATCTACAAAACACAAAGTTCTATTAAATAGATTTACAAAAAATTTTGCCTTCCATCAAATTTTTTGTAAATAAAAAAGAGCGTTTTATTAGTAAATTAGTAGTTTTCAACGAGACTTTTGCTCCTTTAAACAAAAGAGGCAATTCGAGAGCAATACTGAACAATAATGATTTGATTGGTGAGAGCAATATTGTGTTGTATGATGGCATGTAGAAAAGCAGGACAAATTGTTGATTCGCTACAATGTCAATAAAAGAAGAACGATATACCAAAAAATTTGTATTTTAAGATGATAATTTACAGTTTTAAATAAAAACTGGGTGATTTTCTCAGCGCTGATGGTTAATATAGTAAACCAACCAGATGAAGTCCGATTTAAGTTCCTTACCAAAGGTATACCCATATGAGTCCTAATGGAATATTATGAAAACATGAAAAAAAGTCAGTCAAACTGTCTTTGATGAAAAAGAAAAATATTGATGATTTGGAAAATTTTAAATTGTGCAATTTGTTTAAGGTAAAATTTACAAAAGGATGTCGAACAATTGAATATATTCGAATAATTTTAACGATTTCGATCAAAATTCGATCAAGTTACTGGACTTTCTAAAGAAAAACGAAAACATAAACAAAACATTCCATTCTTATCTAACACCGTGGTGTACAGAATTAAAAAAAGCAAACAATAATCAAATAGGTTTTTCAATTAATGTCAATTAATAGGCGTCCATTTTGGAATAATTTAAAAGAGTATGAAATATCAAAAGTTTTAGTTACTTCTGACCAAGCCAACTACTTGGAAATTACATTTTTTATAATTAATTATTTTTTTTTATTTTTTAGTACTTTTTACACATAATATTTTATTTTCAAGACTGAATTATTTTTGTTAAATTTTTATTTTCAAATTAATTTTATATATTGTAAAGTCTTAATATTATTGGTGTGATATGTTTTAATAATTTTTCTTTTATGGTAATGTAATATTGTGTTTTTACATGGTTTTCTTCGCTGAAATTTTAAATAATACCAACTTAAAGCAAAAAAGCTTTTCGCAATTGTATTAAATAGAAGCATTACTCATTCAATTTTAAAGATAAAATAATATAGACCTCTTTTGTAAAAGATTGTTGTGAGGCTTCAAAATTTAGTGTTTTGTTTGATTTCTCGAAAGCACACTTGAAACAATTACTGTATTTTTTCTTGGAACAGCCGAATTACATACAATAGTTTTTTTTTAGATTTTTTATGATATTATCCGCAATGCCAAATCTGCAAACTCAGTGATTTTGAACTGACATCCTAGTTTTGCATGCGTATCTAAGTTCTTTACTATGAAAAGGTCCGTCTCTAACTTCTATTTCACCTCTAAATCAATGTAATTACCTATTGTAATTTGCCAAAAGTTGATCGCGTGAAGAATTTAATTTAGGACCATTCGATTAAGACTCTACTTACCTACCTACCTATTTTTATACTACTTACCTACCTACGCCACCCAGCGTGAAAAATCGGATCCAATTAAATTCAAACGTAGCAATTATAGCTTAAGTCCAACCTGATGGAAATGATCTTAACCTAGATCGAAGCTTTGGCTAATAAACTATTGATTTTAAGAGAAATTGATTTTATGATCTATGATTTAAAAATTTAGTGAGAAATGCTCCAAATCTGGGATATCTTTTTGTATTCTTCTGTTGGCAGAGAGTGAAATTTTTAAAATAAAGAGTTTGCTTCTTGGCCTTTATTTTTAAAATAAAAATAAGAGCACATTTAATGAAAAACTCGAATACATGAAATAATTTAAGTATCATTTCCTAAGTTAGTAAAATTTAATTTTTTATTGTTATTTTTACTTAATTTAATCTGAGTTTCAGACGCATATAAAACCTACGATAAAATGTACTTTTTATTTAATATTTTTATCTCTCTTTTGTCTTCATTACTGTATTTTTCTCTAAATTTATTCGCTTTTATAATTTCAAATGAATTAAACAAGAAACTAGTAATTAAATCATTATAGCGATATTATTTAAATTTATTTAACCAAAGCATTAAAAGTATCTAGAATGTAAAGAAGAAAACTAAGTTAGATCATTCAGTTACCAAATAGAGTAAGTGTTGATTGACCTGGTATACAATTTCATGAAAATTAGTTTGATAACCTTACAAATTATTTTTACCAGTAACAAGTATCTATAATTATAATTGACAAGCATTTAAGGACCTGCGCAATAGACACCTCTTCATTTTATTTCGCTTCTATTTAATGAACTACTAATATGTAAATAAGTTGTATATAAAACAATAATGCGCACACAGTTGAAAATTTTTTTACTCATATGATTCTATTATTCAGCAAATATATTATACATATTATATATTTTTATTTATTTATTTATATATATATATATATATATATATATATATATATATATATATATTATAAATATTATACATAATATATATGTGAGTTCTTATTAAAATAAAAAACAAAAACAAGCAAATCAGTTATTATAATCACTTGCAGTGAACATTATGTACGTTGTACATATATTACATAAAAATAAAAAAACAAATTCATCTGAAATTATGTACACTATAAAATAAAAACAAAAAAACAAATACATACATCTAAAATAAAAAATATAAAAACAACAAAAAAACAAATCATTTGAATTCTTCATTTTTTATCTTTTTAAGTAACTGTTTCTAAATTTTAGTTATTTGTAGTAATAATATAGTTTTTGTTAAAATTATGTTATACACCTCTTTAATGACAAAATTTTCTATTTTAGTAATTTCATCCACTAAATGCCACTTACTATAGGGAATATTCGGAAACGAAACAGTATATTAAGGACGTGTATTTATATGTCCTAAATAAAACTTACTAACCCCTATATCGTGCGAAGTCTATGTCAGTACGTAAATTACAGTTTCTTTAAAAACTTTAAATTTGACTTCAAATTGAATTATAATTACTCAACAGGGGCTCCTAGTAATTATATAAGTCACAAGTATAATTATAATATCACAATTTTCGATTTTCGTTACTATTCTTTTAAATGATAGGTATTTGAAAGGAGACGTAGCGAAACTAAATATTGTTTAAAACATTTTTAATTAGAAATTAGAAATTTCAATTTAAATTTTCACTCCATGTATAAGTCATTTTCCCATCGCCAGAATTAAATTGAATATTATATTTTTTTAATATTATATTTTTTGTGATTGTTGTCTAAGATAATTCAATGAAAAATATAGTACCTAAGATAAATTGAAATGATTGAAAACAATTCATAATGAAATTGAGTACGATTTTTTGAGTACTTGAATTTCGATGAGCGGACGAATACTAGTTAATTGATTAATTGGCAAATGAACAAAATTTGGTACTAAGCTTAATTAAAAAAAATTTACTACTATTAGTTAAAAATAACTAAAAATTTGAAAAGTATATATACTAAAAAAATGATCATTGTTTATTTCTTTCCCCATGAAATCAAATGAAAAGTGTGAGAGAAGTTAGCAAGTCAATCAAAATTAATCAAACCGAAGCTACTTTTAAGGAGAAGTTAATAAGTTAATTAGTGAATGACTCAATTTGTCTATTGTCAAATGAAAACAACCTATATAAATAAATTAAATAAATTGTTTGTAGTTTAACTACAAAGGATGATACAGTTGACCAGTTTTAAACTTTCCGGAAGGCTATTAAAAATTCTAAGAACTAAGATAGTAAAGAAGCGCTGAAAGTGAATGGTACGAGCTCTAAGAATTATTACTAAATTACTTTTATTACTTCTAAAATTATAATTAAGCACTATGCGTTGATTTAAATACCCTGACCTAATAAAAAACCAATTTAGAATCCTTATAGTGATATAAATTGCGAAGCGACAAAATATGAAGCTTTGTAAACAAAAAAAAACTAGGATAGGAAAGTCAGGCAGTTTTTTCTGAATATAATTTGAACAGGTTTTTTTTTAAATGGGATTTAATAAATTTAATAAATAAATGTTATTGTAAAAAGCCCCAGCAAATAATGTCATATTGCAACTTTGAACTGAAAAGGGCAATGTAAGCCATTCTAAAAATCTAGCTTATAACCATATAGCCTTAAATGATACATTTGGTTAGTTTTTCAAGTACCTTCAGTGATCAGACCAGTTTAATCTATGACCAATAATAATATCTAAATATTTAAACGAATCAACGATTTCTAGTTGAAAGCAAGATTTGTTGTATAAAGTCAAACAAACATTATAAGAATAACTAAAATCATCCAAGTTTAAGTTAAGAGGAAATACACTATGAATTGGATATATTAATACAATATTTCACAATTATGAAGTGTATTTCCAGTCAAACTGAACAACATGAATTTATTTTGTTATTATAAGAAAAAACACCATTTACTAATTAGATCTAAACCAAAATTCAAATTAGCAATAATATTAACGAAACAATTTTCGTTATATGAGAAGGTGGTATCATTAGCGAAAGCAGTCAAGTTGCCTTTGAAATTTCGTTGAAATAATGAATTTGATACAAATAAGAAACAATAAAGGTCCAAAAACAAAGCCTTGATGAGCAAGTACAACCATTAATATTGCTTACAGTCACACAAAATTAAATTAAATAAAAATACACTTCAAAATTTACCTTTATTTAATAAAAATTATTACAAATGTATTTTCACCCCGTCTCCTCTTTTTTTTTAATATAACATTTTAATTGTGTAATTAATTTCTAATAAATTTTATTACAATTAAAAATTATTAATAAAACACCACTAACAAGCTCATAAAAGCTCATCTATATGAAATAAGTACATAGATATGTAATAAATATTTAGGGGTCCCAAATCATTATAAAAATATTTTGTAAAAGTATCGTAAAATTTCAATAACTTGACAATATTTTCATTTATATTTATCATAAGTTTTATCATGATACATTATATTATATATAAATATACAAATATATATCTATTATCACAATATTTTACTGTATATAGATTTAAGTTATTTTCATTGAATCAAACAGAAAAAAAAAACAAGAGTATCCTTAGAAAACATTTTATTAAAAGGGATTCCTAAACACACCAAAAACTAACCTCACTTTTAAATCTATAGATATTATTTTATCTATAGATATTTTCTACAGTAACAGTATACCACTTCAATTTTGATATTCATTATATAATGGAGATTGTAACAGATTTAGTAAATGTTTACAAAACTTTTAGTTGATTATTTTAATAACACTTTTTGACTTTAGATTTTGTTTTCGTTTTTTTTTTGCCCTCCTAAGAAAATATTTATATGAACCAATTGTAATTAAATGATGATATGGTATACTTAAGTGTAGAGAAGTTGAGAATAGAAACTGGTAAATCATATATTGTTATTTTATTCAATCTCAAATTATAAGATGAACAAACTTATTAAAAACAACTGTTTCATATGGAGGTACCCATAGCTATTACTATTACTTCGATTTTACTATTACTACTCCCATAATACTACTCCTCTTAAACCATTTATATTACTATTAAGTATTATTACAAAAACAAATTTTCTTCTGTTATAGTTGATGTGGTTTTTGTTGTTATTTTTTTTCTTCTAATTTTTCATTTATTTACTATACAATTAATATTGTTTACACTCGCAAACAGGTTGTATTAAAAGTTATTAAACAATTTGTTTTTTTTTTCTTTTAATGTTCACCATTTGATGTTACGAACATTGAAAATGTTATTGTGATGTTCAGCAGTTCATCACTATTCGATATTGTGAATACTTAATACATGATAGATGGAAGTGATCATTGCAGATATTTCTGACAAACCAAGTAGAACTTAATTGTGTCTTTTTAATCCCTCAAGTCCCGAGTGAACTCAGTACAAGAGATACTCAGTACTCTGGACGATTGAGGATGTCCATAAATTCGAATGTCAATAATTTCTATATCAGTATAGGGAATACCTAACCTAAAGTTGCGAATCTGGCTATTCCCAGCACTTGCCAGTAGTAAAAAAATGTTCAAGAGTTTCTTAATACTAATTTATCAGCATTAAATATTTTAATATCTAGTTTAATGATAAATTTTCGTTTTTCATTATTTTTACATAGCTATAATTATATATATTTAATTTGTAATTCGAAAAAACAAATATCGGTACAAATATCTAAACTATTTCACAGTCGTTTTTGGTTGTTATTCTTTTAAATGATAAATATTCAAAAGGAGACGTTGCGTAATCAAATATTTTTTCATAATTTCAATTTAAAATTTCACCCCATCTACAAGTATATAAGTATATAAGTATATAAGTACATAATACAAATTTTTTTGATTTATTTATTTTCCGCAACTCACCAAAATACAGATAAATTTAAATTTAATTTATTTTTTTAAATAAATTATTACGTATGCGGTTGTTGTCTTAGTTAAACCAATAAAACAATATAATATGTACATGGTGCATATAGTGGCAAAAATAAATTGAAATGATGGAAAATAATTCATAATGAAATTGAGTACGTTGTTTTAACAAAATTTCCCGAAGTTTAGCGTACTAGTATGTTTTTTAATTGAATTTTTAAAGTTGAATTGAATACTTTAAACAAAAAATATTCTTCAGCAACATTGCATAGTGCTCACAATAATCGTTAAAGCTAATAGTTTTTATCTATATTAGATACGAACAAGAAGGATTACACAGATTAGCAGAAATTCAATAATTTGTATAAGCAATGGCGGCTCGATCTAATGGACTAATTGAGTACTGCCTATACAGTAATATCCAGTAAAGGTTGGCTCCCACATATCAGTTCACATTCAGTACAATCACTTCAGTTAGTTTAATATCTGCTCAGTTTAGTGTCAATTCTTCTTTTTGATATCTTAGTAAAATAAATAATGAGTGATTTTTTAGTAGAACAATTATTATTAAATGTTTTCAGACTTTTATTACAGATGAAAAATATGAAAGAGAATCTGAAAAACGTAAACATTGGATTCATAAAGCTTGATAGTATGACTATGAAATTTTATTTCAAATATAAGTAGATTTCTTGAAAATAGTACTTTGAATATACCACTAGAATAATTTTTACCAGGTACTACAGAAAAAGTACGTGATCGTAGAAGATATAGCTATTCCTTTGAAAAATTACTTGTTGGGAGTATTTTTAATCGATGTCTTTGTCAAGTCAAAAGAATTTTTGAAATTGTATTCATTTCCTTTGTAATTTTTTCCTATATTTCATTTTTGTATTTACTATCCATATATTTTTATATATTAGAAAAGTCATATAAAATTAAATGTTCACACACTAATTTAATTAATTTTACATCAATTACCATTTGGAATACAAACATAAAACAAAATAAAATAACAATAAAAATAAAATATTGCAAAAAATTTGATATCGAGAAAATAGAAATGACTGATACTGAAGCGAAATATGTGAAAGTCAAGAATAAACTTACGTATAATCATTTTAAATAAAAATTGGAATTGAGACTGATCTGATATGTGCAAATCAACCTGACACAAAACTAAAAAACAGGTCGGAGCAGCTGCGAAAGCAGTTTTTGTCATTTTTACAAGTTTTAGACGAGTGGAAATATTTTTTTTGTTTCACATTTCAGTTAGTCCACCTAGAATTTTACACAAGTAATAATGAAGGAAGTAAAATGCTTCCGAAATATCGAAATTTGCACAATAAAAATAAATTATTTGTAAAAGAGAATTCGACTTTTAATTATTAATTACTTTTTAACAATTTGTATTTTCAGACAGTATAACTTCGGAGCGACGATATAATATGTTAAATTCACAGGTAGATAAGACATACGCCAATTTTAATCAAAATTTTTTTATAAACAATTATACTCCTGTAACACTGTAATTTATATTTTGAATTAAAAATGTTTAAATAATTTTTTTCACTCTCTGTATTTAAAACGCGCAAAGCATATACCATTCATAAAATTAATGGTTAGTTAGTTTACAAAAAGGATTTTTATATATAAATGCTTATACTGTATACCACAGTTGTAATATTTGACATGATATTAAGGATCACTTCTATATTATAATGTTTCAATACACTTTCAATGTTCTAGCAATTGATTCAAGTTGTGATGCTGTTGATGATGATGGTCTTGTTAATGATCAAAATGATGATGATTATTATTATTATTTTGTTTGAATTCTTTAGAATGTTTAGATGGTTGAAGTACGAGTATTTCAATTGGAGTAAATTATTTCATCAAGAAATGACATATTATATAATATACGTAACTGTTATATTATAATGTGACGAATGTTATAACAAATTACTTAAAAACTAAAATAATATTATAAATTTTTACACAATGTTGTGAATTTGATTTTCTAGTGTGTTCTATATTTAATTTTATGTTTATAATAGAGTAATACTGTTACTTCCATTTCAGTTATTTGCTTTTATTTTAATTCAATAAACTTAAGGCAAACTTATTATTAGAATTTGAAATTGTAATATTATCCTAACTCGATAATTTTAAGTTCAAAATAAAAAAAAATTATATTTAATTTTAAACATATTAATAAATGTTTTTACTGTGATGGGAGGGTAATTTGAAAAAAATATGAGTGTTACTAATTTAGTTGGTAAAAAATTTGGTGGGATTAGTTTAGTCAATTTTAATATAGAAGCAAGTAACTGTTGGAAATCAAGGACTCAGAATGGGCAAAGCAATCTTATCAGAATCTATATAGAATAGAAATAATTAAAATTTACATGCTATCAAAAAAACCCGTTAGCTATAAGCCCGTTCGAAAACTCATATTAACCCGTATTAACCAATTAGAAAACCCTGAAGTTTTATATAATGACGAAAGGGCAAAACTATATTATTTAGTATAGAGTAAAATTTTAATAACTATTGTGTGCATATCCATATTTGTTTTTACTTTTAAAACCTTAATTATTGCTGACTGTAATTGACTGCTGTACAAATTAATATTAATTTAATTTATTTTTGAATAATTAACTCAATCGTGAAAAATGCGCGAACTCAACCGTCTTTAATTATTATTCACTTAAAAATGGTATCGTTGAACCAAAATAAAATAGAACTACGCTTGGTTTAAGTCCTAATTGGGCTCATTTGAGATGAAGAAATGAATAAAATAAATTAGAATTAAATTAAAAACGTATTTTATGTATATTTATGTTCGAAACATTTTCGAAAATTAATGACAGTTCCTCGACAACAATTATTGTTAATGCTGAAAATTTAATTTTTTTTATTAGTTAATGTATTTTTTATGTTTGAAAAAATAATTGAACCAGTATAATCGGTTGAAAAATTACATTTTTGGGATATTTGTTGACTTTCGTAATTTAGACATTTTTTCGATCAAACGACAAATGTAATATTGTATGTAGTCATTTTTAATTTTGTATTTAAAAAATAATTTGAATATTTTCTAGCTAGGTTGAAATTTTTGTTCGAATTAAATTATATTATATAGTTAAATTTGTAATAATGAGTTGAAACGCTATTTCCTTTTTTGATTTAGCAGATTTGGGATTGCTATACTTCAGTATTTTTAGTCATATACCAATTTATGATGATTTCAGATTCACTCATTTTTTGATTTTTCACAATAGGCGTCAAATTCTTATTCAGAACAAATTTGTATGTTTTTTAACCGACAAAAACTAAATGTTAATATTAAAAAGCAATATATTTCACATGAAATATAAAAATATAGCGGATAGGATGCTTCAAAAAAAAATATTGATTGAGATTCTAGGAAAGACTTAATATTGTTATTCAAAAATGTACTGTCATATTAAAATATTTTTATAATTGTATTCAAACTAACGATTTCTGCTGAAATTTAGTATTGGTTGAAACAATTTAGGTGTAATACATTTTCTACCTTTTTAAATTAAAAACATGTTTTACTGTGATTTGGAATAAGTAATGTTATTCAAAAATTTAACAATTTTTCTAATACACCGAAGATAAATCTGTATAACTAAATGTGAAAAATATAAATACAAATACTAGCGACCACTATATATTTCTCTAAAATAGCATAGTTTCAAGTTATCTAATATATTAATATGCTAATAATGTCTGTAAAACTTTCTACATCGGTAAATTAAAGTCAAAAGCAGTGACAGGAATCAAAAAATTAAATTTTTTTAGCTTTTTCAAATAATTACCGCAAAAATTTACCGATTGAGAACTATAAAGTACTAATTTTTGTGCCCAACTAGCAAATATAAAATCAATTATAGAAAAACATCCGACTTCGAAACTCATATAGGAAAACTATATATTTAATACAAGAATCAAATACGTGATCATCTGAATATAATAACAAAACATCATAAAATCAAAAAATATGAAGATTTTTTAAATTGGAAGTATTTTTTAAAGTCGTCCAAACAATTAAAAATACCTAAAAAATAAAGTACTCATTAAAAAATTTAAAATTTCCCTGGTTTGTGTCTTTGAATTAGCCCCTTTGAAAGGTTTCTATTTAAACAATCACATCTTGAAGTTCAAATTAATATTTATTTTGTAAAGGAAAATATTGGCAAGTAGAAAAAATATATTCCTGTTGTTGCCATGATAGTAAATCTGACATTGACATTTTTAAAAATTCACTAAATTTACTAAAAAAAATTCTTGTAGGAAAAACACTATAAGCAAGACATTATAGAGAACATATCAAGAAAAATATTGACTATCACTTTAATTGGTGCTGAAATTACAAAATTACCATCTACTACATCTCCACAAAAAAAACTAAAACCAGGATAGACAGTTGCACATCGGTGACTCCACGGAGGTAACAACAAGGCGATTAGAGAGAAAAAAAATATCGTATGTTACAGAAATATTAAAATTAATTCTTTTACGGAAATATAGAACTTTGTTTTGAAGAGGAAAGAAAGAAATTGTTTATGCTGGACCGACGAACGGTACACCGGGAATATCTAGTTTAAGTGATTGATACAACTTTAGAAATTTTTCTCAATGTTAAATTATTTTATGTATAATTTACTCTAAGTTATTGTAATTAAAATATTTATATTTATAATATACATGATTAAGAAATACCAAATAATCATATACAGGTTCAGAATCAATGGTGTTGATGTGGTGAGATTGATCAGAAATAGAAGAGTCGGAAATGCCCCAATGCTCCGAATGAATAATTAAAGGCTATCAGCTAAGATTGTGCACGACGACAGTGTTCCCAAAATAATTATCAACGAGGCAAACCGGCAAACTCCAGAATAGAGAGAAGGAAATTTGAACCTTTAACTCTCAAGAGGTAAATAAATAAAAATAAACGAGAATTAATAAAATTGAATAAAAGTTTATTATGGCCTACAAAGCCATAGGTATTAAGATTTTCAGGTTATATTCTTGATGTACAAAAATTAATAATATTCACCAAAATTAGTAAAAATTAAAATAAAAACAAAATTTACCGTAAATAATGAAAGAAGTATGAATACACTTATCTTAAAAAAGATAAGTGTATTCATACTTCTTTCATTATTTACGGTAAATTTTGATGATATTTAACCATCCATAACCATAAATGTATACTCCTTGCATTTATGTAGCGTGGGTAAACATCAGAAATGTGTTCACTGAATTGAAGTTTAGTCATTGCAGTAACATGAAGGTATATTTCTGGCTGATCAGTACCGATGTAAATATGCGGATGTCTAAATTTTGTTATTATACATCCATGCCCATTTACATAGTCCTTATCTTTCTAACAAAAATTTGAAAATTTTATTTGTTTGAGTTTATTAGTCATGGATTTGCTATTCAATTTAACGTGGATTAAACATTTTTTTTTAAATAAACTCCTAAATGTCTACTGCCATTAACTGCATTAACTGAAAATCCGGATGCAAGTGGCAGAAAAGTAAAATATTAATATTATAAATTCATACATACAGCCAGTTAATTAATACCAATTTACTTGTCATTTCAATACTACAAAATTATACCTGGAGGGGAAAACAGGATATATGTGTTCGATAATTGGAAGATTCGTGTGATGAAAGAATCATTGTAATTTGATAAGATACTCAACAATAAATTTATGGGAAATTTTTATTTTACCAGAGATAACATATTGAACAGTTCTGGTTTGAAGATTGCCCAATTGTCCGATCACAACATTTACAACGTAATATAACTTGTCGAGACACATATTTTACTAATAAACTTGGTACATAACTATTACAATTATCTGATACGTATTACTGAATTATATAGTTGAGTTCAAGTATCCTACAATTGACATAACCAATTTTCTCTTTTCTTAATAATAATTAACTTTTTGTTTCTATTTACTTTAGGTTTCTAATGGTGAATTTATTAATTTTGAAGACTATAAGAAATCTGATTTTTAAAAATTTTATTTACAATATTATTATTATTAGAATAACCAATCCATTCTACAAATAACAACTACAAGGTTATTTATATATGCATTGAGAGTATATGAGAAGTAATTAATTAAATATTAAATACAAATATTGATTGATTTTATTTATTAATTTTGTAATTTGCAACTTTCTATGGAATATTTAATGAATATAACTATACGATGTCAAAAATCAAACAAAGAATTAAAATTTTATTAATTAAAATAATTATTTTAGTTTTAAGTGTAGATAAAAATCAAATTCAATAACCATAATATATTTGTTTAAAATATTAATTATTAAATTAAAACCAAAAGGATAAATGAAGTGATGACCTTCATTTGATTATTATCTTTGAAGTTCTTTATACAAAAAATCGTTATGATTAGAAATACATACTCGTATTTGAATTATAAAAGCTATTTTGTTAATGCTAATATGAAATTGGACTTAATTCAAAAAGAGTATTTTTGATGACTTGTAACTTTACCAAGGAAGTATTTTAATTGCTTGTGTTGCTTTGTACTACAATGCTACTAAGGTGATGAAACTGTTTAAAAATTTGTGAAAAAACTGAATTAAAAAAATAAAAAAAAATGTAGGTAGTGTTGGATTACATTATACTCCTATTTATAAGGGTTAGTTATTTTTTTTATCAAATGAGCTATATCCGGCGTGGCAGGTGATATTTCATCCAATGGTCCGGGCATCTTTCATAGAAGCACCAATGATTAGTTCTTCTTTATTTATTTTTTATTTATTTATTTCAATTTTAATGCCAAGAGAAAATGAATCTCGTTATAGGCTATACATAATGTTACAATTCTTTTTTGTATATGTTCTTTGGCATATATAAGTATGAATATAGAATCCTCTCTTCGGCAGGCTGCATATATTTTATAGTTAGTTCTAATATTAGTTCTATAGTTGTAAAGAAGATTTCGATATAGACATTTATGCATAAGAATTTTTATACAAGCTGACTAAATCCAACGATGAAACAAAAATGAACAGTACTAAAGTCCACACAATACTCATGACATCAAACATATACCTTTTATTTTGTATATAATAATTTTTTCGTTGAATATTATACATATTTGTTTAAATACAAAATTATCAATTCATTTACGAATATCAAGAATTTGTAGAAAAGCGAAGAACTTGATTTAAATAGTTCAGGTACCCGAAACCTATAAGGGTTATAAAAATCATCAAAAAAAGGATCAGCTTGTCCTGAATTCATTTAAAAAATCCCAAAATATGACCTAAAGAATATTTTAGTATAAAACGAGCTTATTCTAATATTTACATAAATTATTTAAGTATTATAATTATCGTATACAAAAATTATACCTAAACTGACTTTCTTCGAAAATATACAATTATATTATTTAAAAACTGCCTTTTGGCCTTGCAGAATTATGCCGCCGGACAAACCTTTTATTAGTTAAATTTAGAGTTTTTTGTTTATTTTGTATTTGTAATTTTTAAGTAATTAATGATAAATTTAATATTGTGATTGTAATTGTGAATGATAACAGAAGAACACTTATTAAAAGCTGAAACTGCCTGAAAAAGTTTGAATTTTGACGCTGAACAACCAAAAATGATCAACAATGAGCTCTACCGTAATTGTTTTTGACTTAATGAAGATGCTTGAGACAATTCGTACCACGAATATTTGCTGTTACAAGCGGCGTGTACATAATTTAGTTAAATAAGACAATATTTAAAGTTTTAATACCTAGCTATTAGTCTTAGTAATATTTTTCATATTCTCATCTTAAGGCAATAATCGTGCTTGTATGTATGTATGAAATGAAACCATAGCTTCAAGAGGTGCTGAAATAGTCGCTAGTATTGTCTATTACATTATATAAAAAATAACATAACATCATCCAATATACATAACTATGTACTCTGACCAATGTGGCGACCAAAACCAAAATATCAAAATATTTTTATTTTGTCTGAAAAATGGTTTTAAGTGAAAATTATTAGGTTTAATAAAATTTTTCACAAATAATTCCTTGTTTCCGGTTATTAATATTTGTACTGTTATTTGTACTATTTTGGATTGATTAAAAGAAATAAAAAAAATATTTATATAACAGATTTATGTACCAAATGATTGGATTACAGTAATTACAACTGCGAACAAAAAAGTTCAATTTGATGAGATGAAGCCAGAAGATCTCATTTTATCCTAACCAATGATAAACTTACATCAATAGCACATTACCAAAGACTAAAAAAAAAACTCCGTCAACGTTGGTTCAAAATCCAGTTATTTTAAAATACGAAAAAAAGCATCATACTAAGATTTGTTTTAAATATTTAAATGGCTCGGAAGAAGATTTTTCCATTTTAAATATCAAAAAAGGAAAATTTTAAATCTGAAACGTTGTTATAAGCAAACGAAAAAAAATAAAAAGATTTGATGGAACTAATAAAATATATTCCACCAATTCATCATGAATTTTATACACAAATCTTCAAACCCAATCTCTTGTTGAAAATATTATTTCTGCGGAGTCGAAATAGGAGTAAAAAATTCAACATATGTTTTTTTTTCATTTTGTTATTAGTTGTCTATATAATATACATATCTTCATTTTTAATAATGACATTAACATATTTAAAATAGTGGCCTAAACAAACCACCAGTAATTTTAATTTTCACCATTTATATGTAATGCCAAAGTGGCCTAACCACAAAATTTTGCAATTTTTTTCAAGCTAGAACTAAATAGCAATAAGTGCGGTAAAGTATCGAAAAAACTAAGAATAAAAAGTTTTTGTTGGAAGTAGGTACTATAAAAATGAAGATTTTATAAGTATTTTTAAATTGCGTATTTTTTATATTTAAGTTTTTGCAATAAAATGTTGATGTGGGTTAGGCCACTCTGGTTCTGAGACACTCATACATTATTAAGTTGATAGATTTAATTTTATGAGTTATCTTTTTTTTAGAATATTTAGTTATTAAGATTAGTGGTTTTATTATTGCATATGTTATTGAATTACCAACTGAATTATTAAATACAATACATTAAATTACTGAACTCTGTACGTATCGATCTGGATCATTTAACAATTTACTTTTTATTTTAACTATTTGATTACATCACTTTTAGTCTTCTGACTTTATGTTCTGGAGACAACTTTATTGTAAGAAGGGTGAAATTCTGTAGTACTCTAAATTTGGCCAGTGATTTTCAGTTATACTCGAATTCAAAGTGATATGGGTTAAGTTAAACGATTGAGATGGTTTAAACAATTTTTTCGAATACTGTTGAAAAATATACTATTAGTTTACTAATAAACAGGTGTACAAAATATATTGTCCATCTTTAACGTTTATTTCGCAAAGTATTTTAGAAACCCTACCTATTACCTATTGAAATATTTTCAAATTTTTTGTATATTTTTTTTATAGTTTTTTACATTTTTTAATATACTTTATTTTCCATTAACTTTTATTTTAGAAATTTCAAACTGATTTTTCAACAAAGCAGCTAAATTGTAAAATTATATAGAGCAAACCACATTTACTGAAAAAAAGCAAATGTAAGTATCAAAGCAGAACAAAAATTGTTATTCTTAATTGAAAAAATACATTTCAAAGAAAATTAATGCTCTAAAAAAAATACATATTCTCTACTTTAATATTTCTCTCATATGAATTATTTTAATAATATTTAATATTTAAAAATTCACCCTCATATCCATATGTGGAATATTATTATCAAATTTCAAATTAAATTTTGTACCCACTAATACTTAATTACTATCCTATAGGACTAAATTCAAATTTACAATATTAAATTTATATCAACCTATACCTATACCTATATAATTGTTATATGTTGGGAAAAATTTATTTTTACCTCAATAACAAATTTTCTATCTTATAGCTATAATACCAAATATATAAAAAAGAAAAAACGAACTGACAGAGGACATGAAAAACCTCAAAATAAAATGGTAAAAAACGAAAACATGAAAAACCAAAAACAAAATGAAAACAAAAAAAATATTTAATTTTTAATCCTTTTATTAATAAAATTAATATTCCCAAAAATTTCAATGTAATTCAGTTAGAAAGTGAACTTGTATTATTTTATATTATATACAATAGAAATTCAACGCAAAATTTTACCGTTAAATGAGCTCCTGAACATACTAAAACTGAATCTGTTCTATACACATATGAAAGTATAGAGAATATTTGGACATGGTCTACTATTCTACTCCCACCAGAATTTAACCACAAAAAAATTGCATCATTCTTTATTTTTAATAAAACTACCAATTTACTATGCATGTAACGGTATATGTACGTATATTTATAAACATATACATAGTATATAGTAACTTAGGTTCAGTCATATATAATGAAACAATTACTACTAAATAGTAGGTAGGTTGGTACGTTAAAACTTAAAATATATCAGTTATGCGGTAAAGTGGTTATAAAATGTGGTTAGATGCACAGCTTGAAAGTGCGAACAAAATTTTCGACATTGGACAGAAAAATAATATTATAAAATTTTCTTGTTTTTTAAATTATTATTATTATTTTTTTTTTTTTTTTTTGTATTTCTGACACCAATGTACATTGAATAAAAATTTTCATCAGAATAAATTAATGTTTTTTTTTTTGTTGTTTAAATATAGGTTGGCTTTAATATGAATTTAAATTGTGCCAGTTACTGTCAATATGCGAATTTTGGTAATTAATAAATAACTAAAATTCGACTGGTACAATAAATTAGAGGTAGTTTGATAAAAAATCGTATTGAATATTTCATTATGATCTGTTTTTTATCATTTCAATTTATCTTGGACACTATATATAATTGTTTTTTATTTAATAATTTGATTTAAATTAAACAACATACGTAATATTTTTTAAATTTATTTTTCAACGGTGATGTTGCGGCAATTTATTCAAAATTAAAATGACTTATACACTATGACTTAGGTTTAAAATTTTAAATTGAAATTTCTAATGGAAAACTAAAAAAATTTGAAAAAGTATTTGATTTCGCCACGTCTCATTTTAAATAAATATCTACTTTTTGAAAGAATAATAATTAAAATGTTTGTAGTGTACTTTTTTCAAGGTACAGATTAAATATAATGATTTGAATTAGTTTATAATACTTTATAAAACCCTACTATCACATCTTTAAAAGAGCTTTTTTCATTTCATTGGACAGAGAAGTCTATAAAATCTACATCAAACTTCATAAAAGGAAGTTCTAAGTTTTTGAACCTGTATTGATGTTTCTTTTTTTCTTCATAATTTTTTACTTATCTCTTGAAATTGTTTTTAGTTTTGTAGAAAACAAATAAGATCCTCGCGTGTCTTTATAAAATATTTTTTTTATATTTTCTAATTCTTATTCATAAAGACTACACTAAAACTTGATAAGGATTGAAAATGTGGTTACAATAAGGAATTTTACAATTAAAATTTGTATTACAAGGATTTATAATATTTCCACTTTTCAATTTTTACACCATAAAAAAAAAATTTGAAAATGAAGGATTTTGTTTTGTTAATAATAACCAGACGTCGCTAAGCTAATATCTAACTGTTGTTATGAATTTATATTTTTGTTTCTTAAAATGTGTAAAGGCTGTGAAATAAAAAATAAAAAAAATTAAGGTTATGAAATACCAAAATTTGAAGCAAATTTAAAACATTTCGGACTAGCAGAGATATAAACTTAAGTCTTCAGACCCTTCAACTTGTAAAAAAAATGTCATTAGGAACCAAAATGAGTACCAAGTTTTAGTCAAATTAACCCTGTAGTTTTTGAGATATTAATTTAGCTTCAAAATAAAAATTCATGTTATGACTGAGATACCAAATATGCAGCAAATTTAAACCAGATCAACCCACCAGTTTTTAACATGTGGATTTTGGTTCAAATAAGAGTTACGATAACAAGCTCATCCTTTAAATTCTTATAAAAAGTGTTGTCATTAGAAAGCAAGATGAGTACTAATTTGTAATCAAATTAACCTAGTAATTTCTGAGATATTAATTTTGGTCATAGTAAAAGTTTTGGCGGAGACAAGGTACACTCAATTTTATACAGACATTTTCAATACTGTAAGCTGTTTTCAAAAGTTAAAGAGAAATGTGCCTAAGATTCTAAAAATGTTTCCAAATCATCAAAATATAGATTTTGTTCTGAATAAGAGTTCCGGGTGGAACCAGGTCCGAAATAAAGAATTTGTCATATTCTTACTTCGTGTTTTCACTTATATCCAAACTAGGCTCAAAAGTTATCGGTCCCAGCTCAATAGAAAGTTCATCCAAAATGCTTTGTCAGATCCTGTACAACAACCATGGTAAATTTCACAATAGGTTTAAAAACAAAATTAATTATTTTATTAATTTTCAATGCAAAAAATCACTGCAACACCAAATATACGAAGAACAGAAACGCTCTGAAATTTAGTTTAGGAGCAGATTTAAGTGATAGAAGAGAAATTCTATTTGAATGTGATGTTATAGTTCGCAAAAGATATAATTATTTCCAGGTTGACTCAGAAATTGACATTAACGCAAAAATAGCGTTCACCAGGAACTGTAATTTTATACAATCAAAAACTATTTACACGATCAACACTTCTAAATAGAAAACCACACAGATAATAAAAAAATAGGTTAATTTTAGAATTAATAAGAATTTTCAAATAAAATAAATTTAATTAAATTTTCGCTTTTTAACAGTAACATAAATAATAGTTATGTTCATACAAAAGAGTGAAAGATATTAAACAGGAACAGAAAATTCCCTCTAATAAAATAAAAATATTTTTTTTCTACAGGATTTTCTGGTTTCGAAAATTATTTAAAATAAAACTAAAAGCTTATTTGAAATTAAAATGATTTTTCATTTGGAAATTATTTTCATAAAAGGATATTAAAGGATTTCTAGTAGAAAATTTTAGGTTTTACAAATAACCCATTTATATCCTGTCTTGTTTTTTTTTTTTTGTTTCATATGTCAGACTTTTTTTTTTGTCTTTTTTCAATTATATTCGTTTATCCAATAGAAATTATTTCTGATATTTTCTGCCCAATTGAAATTTTTCAACCATTATAATTTAAGTCCTTGTTGAATTTCGTTCGTTGTTTTTTTTGTTTTATGTTTTAGTATGTATTATTTTTTTTTAAAAAAAGTCGTGTAGTGTTAAAAATAATGTAGTGTTGTATATGTATAAAATTATGTACAAAAAATTTACAAAATTTTATTTCATAGTAGTATGGGGAATATTATTGTATAGTTTATACGCGGTTATACAAAACAAAAAAAAATAAATTATACTAATTTAAAATAACATAAAAAGAATAAAGCAATCTATTTATTTCGTATAAAATATTTATAAAAATTAATTAAATGGGTTAAATTGAATTAAATACATTTTTTTTCTACTTCTACTTTTTTTCAGATATCTCAAAGAATATTTTTAAAGATATTGACCGATATAAATTAAAATTTAGTATTTAAATATTTAATAAACAAATTTAAATATAATTACAAATCCCATAATAAAATAAGCTAATTAGAACTTTTTGCAAAACTTTTCTTTGTTTTTGTGGTTTTTTTGTTCAAGCCTTGTAGACTACTTTTGGTTTAATTTGATTTTCTGAACAATAATTTTCAGTTAAGCAAATTCATGGAGGGACAAGAATAATAACCATATTAGATCTAAATATTTCAAATTACACAATGTTCAGCAGATATAGACTCTATAAATTGAAATATACTTTTCAAAAAATAAAATATTTAATAAAACAAAATTTGGGGACAAACCAGGTAATGGTATATTTGCAACAAGATTCAAGCTTAGCGCTGCTCTTGACTCACATCTTCACTGCCTTTCAAGTGAAAACCTATGCCATTGAATATCAGCATTATTATAATATATAGTTTTCTGCGTTTATCTGGATGGATGGATGTTCGACAAAACGCTCATATGACAGTTGACATTTGATAGATGATAGATGACAGATGACAGATGACAGGTGACAGATAACAGTTATCAGATGACAGATTTAAGTAAGAATTTATTTTGCATCCGTCATTTATGACGGCTTACAAAAATAGTAGTGTAATAAAAGGGGCACAAAAATATTAGTATATACATTATTTAAAACTGCCGGGCTACCTTAAAAGATTTCCAATAGATAAGTTCGTGTAAATGTGGACATAACTTCTTCAATTTAAAGACACCTAATACCTTTCCAATGCAAAATCACAAACTAAAGATTTACAATTCATTAAAAAGGGGAGTAAGAGTGCTAGTATAAACATAATTTCAAACACTTAGGACTATTTTAGAATCTCTGTCTTCTTCAATTGAAACCTTGCTTATAGCTATTACAAAACCTTAATAGCTAAGACAACAGCCAAGTACTCTCAAATGGTTACCTTCAGCAAATTGTTTTCAAATGGGAAACGAAACAAACTAATGCAATATGGAATTGAAGCTAATAAAGATTTTAGTCGGAAATCAGTCGAAAGACATACTCCTTTCAACAAACAGATGTCCACATTGGCCAATTCCCCACCGGCAGATGCATATTTTGCTCACACCAAGACAAATTACCTTATCACCTTCAATTTGAATGCTAATTCATAGCTCGCAAAAGATATAAATATTTCCTGGTACTTTTTTTTTTTTTTTTTTTTTTTTTTTTTTTTTTTTTCTCCTATTACTCCGCGTGGTAGCATAGGGCTTCGATAGTGAACCTCCATTCCTCTCTGTTGAGTACTACTTCCTTAATATCGTCCCAGGTATAATTGTTGACTGTTAATTCTTGATCGATTGTGCGTCTCCATGTGTTGTATGGTCTGCCGGGTCTCCTTTGTCCTTGTGGATTCCACTCTAGAGCTCTTCTTGCTATATCACTTTCTGATTTCCTTAGTGTATGACCTATCCATTTCCATTTTTTCCTATTTATCTGTCTGTTGATAGGTTCTTCTCCAGTTATCATCCATAAATCTTCGTTGCTAATTCTTGCCGGCCAGAATATTCTGCATATAATTCTCAAGCACTTGTTGATGAATACTTGTAGCTTCTGTTTGATTCTGACCGAAGTGAGCCATGTTTCACTGCCATATATTAATGTTGACTTAACACATGCTCTGAATATTGTTAGCTTTGTTGTTCTCGATATTTGGTTGCTCCGCCATATCTTCATTAGGCTCCCAAATGTTCTTCTTGCCTTATTTATACGGCTGTTGACATCTTCTGTTGCACCTCCTCTTGATGTTATAATGCACCCCAGGTAGTTGAATTCTTCTACGTATTCTATCTGTTGTCCACTCACTGTTATTGGCTCACTGTAACTATTGTTTGTCCTCATTGCTTTGGTTTTCTCGCTATTTAATTCCAGTCCCGATTTCTTTGCTTCTTCCTGTAATCTGTTGACTTTGTTCTGTAGGTCCCTTTGATTTTTTGATATGAGGCATACATCATCTGCGTAATCTAAGTCTTCTAAGTTTCCGAAGAGATCCCATTCTATTCCGTTTATTCCAGTGCAAACTTCTCTTAGAATGTCGTCTAGTATTGTGTTGAAGAGAAGTGGAGATAGTGGACATCCTTGTCTAACTCCTATATTGGTGTAGAATGGATCACTGATCTTACCTCTGTGTTGAACTGTTGTCTCTGCATCTTCATACATCGCTTTGATGATGTTGATGATTTTTTCAGGAACTCCTTTCTTTGTAAGTGTTCTCCATATTGCGCATCTCTTGACTGTGTCGAATGCTTTCTTAAAATCTATGAATAGTAAATATAGTGGGGCATTCCATTCCACTGATTGTTCAACTATGGCCCGTAAAGTATTTGCCTGGTCTACACAGCTTCGGTTTGGTCTGAAACCTGCCTGCTCTTTCCGTAGTATTGGTTCTAGTACTTCTTCTAATCTTTTCTTTATAATAATTGCTATTATCTTATGAATAGTATTTAGAACCGTGATTCCTCTCCAGTTGCTGCAATTTGCCAAGTCTCCTTTCTTAGGTATCTTGACAATCATTCCTTTCTTCCATGATGGTGGTATATTCTCTTCTATCCATGCTTTCCTGATGTGGGGTTCAATTGTTTTTGCGAATAAGTCAGGGTCCAGTTTGGCTATTTCTGCTGGAATTCCATCTTCACCTGTTGCTTTGTTGTGCTTCAGGATATTGATTGTAGCTTTGATTTCTTCTATATTTGGAGCTTGAGTAGATATTGGCAGTCCCTCAGTTGGGTAGATATTTGCATTGTCTCTGTTTCTTATGTCTGCTTCATTATTTGTACTTTCTTCGTTGCTCAGTTCTTGGAAATGTTCTCTCCATCTCTTTAATTGATCCTCTAAGTTTGTGATGAGCGCACCATTTTTATCTTTAATTGGTTTGTTTTGTTGTTCCGACTGGTTAGTTAAGTTCTTGATTATGCGATGCAATTCTCTCAGGTTATGTTGCTGTGCTGCTTTTTCTGCTTCTCCGGCTAAATTTTGTAGAAATTTCCTTTTATCTCTTCTTGCTGCTCTTTTTACTGTTTTCGCTATTTCTTCATATTCTCTTCTTGATGCCATCCTGTTGTTTATCATTTTCTTCATTTCACCTCTTCTTTTAATCAAGGCCCATGTGTTATCGGTTATCCAGATTTTTCTTTGTGGTTGTGAAATTCCAAGATTTTGTTCGCTTGTTTGGTTGTAAATTTCCAGAATCTCTTCCCAAGTGTATTCTCTATTATTTCTAATATTTTCTCGTAACGCCGTAACTATGTCAGCTCTTACTTGCGGATTTTTTAAGTTGTTTATATTTATTTTCTTCTTTCTATATCTTCTGCCTCTTCCTTGTTGGCTTAGTTTCATTCTGAAGTCCCCAGTTAGTAATTCATGATCGCTGTGTATATCTGCTCCCCTTCTATTTCTCACATCTAACATTGATTGTTTCCACTTCTTGCTGATGCATATGTGATCTATCTGATTTCTTGAGATCCCGTTTGGTGTTGTCCATGTGTATTTGTGGATATCTTTGTGTGGAAATAGACTCCCTCCGATTGCTAGGTCGAAAGTCTGACACAACTCTATCAATCTTTCCCCGTTGTTGTTTCTTTCTCTTCCTATCCCGTGTTTGCCCATTATCTCCTCAAGTCCATTGTTGTTAGATCCTATTTTCGCATTCCAGTCACCCATTAATATTATGATATCTCCCCTATTTATGAGTGCTAGCGTTGTTTCTATTTGTTCGTAGAAGTCATCCTTAATATGGTCTTCAGCGACATCTGTTGGTGCATAGCATTGAATTATTGTTACATGTCTTGTCATATTTCGAAATCGCCCTATAACAATTCTATCCGAGACTGCCTTCCACGAAACCAATGTTTGTCTCAATTTCTTTGATATTAGTATTCCGACTCCACTTTCACCCCCTGTTTCCCTTCCACTGTAAATTACCATGTTTCCATTCTCCGTGTTGATTTCTCCGGTGTTGTTCCATCGCATTTCACTTATACCTAGGATGTCTATGTTGTAAGTAGCCATTTGAGCTTCCAATTGCGAGAGTCTTGAAGCTTCTCTAAGTGTTCTTACATTCCATTGTGCAATTCGGGTCCTTTTTTGAGTGCCAAAGGTCGTTATCAAGTAGTCATTCGTGTATCCGAGGCTTCTTCTTCTATTATTTCGAATCCATTGATTTACCGATTATGCGGGTGATTGGCCTACAGTAACCGGTCCTAGGAGATGGAGTAACCATCTACCGCTGCCTAGAAACAACGTGGCGCTACCTTATTACCGGTTCGATCTCAATTAATGATTTTCATTCGATTAATCTCGAAATTTCAATTAACAAATTTAATGATGGATTTTTTTTATAAATCGCCACCAACCAGGTTCGAACCGGGGTCCCCTCGGTCATGGATCCTGTTACATAACCACTGCGCCACCGAGGGGGGGGGGGGTTTTCCTGGTACTAAAATAACCTAATTCAGATTTAAATTGCCATTACCGTAATAACAGTTCTCGTCAAGGATATAGACTGACAATTTTAAACTATCAAACGGTAAAGTAAAATAAATCTGAAAAAGTCATGCGAAGAAAATCTCTACTCCATATATAGGACAAAATAAAGAAATAGGAGTATAATGAACAATATAAGCAGAGATAATGCAGAAAAACAATAGATTCGTTTGAAATCCAAAATATCTAAACTAATATAGAAAAAATTATATAAGTTATACATTTATAATCAACAAAAATCCAACACTTTTTTGCAGTCTGGTAGACTACCATGTATTGCTAACTTACGATAAACATAAGTAGCATTAGGAAAAATGACACCATGTAGAGCGCATCATATAGCAAATTTGGTAGAAAAGTGGTCCTAAGTACATTACCTTCCGGGGCGCCAGCATTGCTTTCATGTTCTTATTAGAAACATATTTTAATAGTTATTAGGTTATATTTAGTAGTAGATGAGAATCAATTGGTAGCTGCTTTTGTTGTATTTTATGGATTAATCCATCGTGCCACACTTTTTCAAATCCAAAATACTGCTAAACAAAACTTTCTTTCTTCAAATCCTACTTTTATTTGGGCAGCTATTATATGTACCTGTTCGATGGTGCTATATATTCAGGTTTGTAAACCTAATTGTTGCAGGGGAATCACTCCATCGTTTTTTATTTGCGGCATCATTTTATGCCTTATAATTTTCTCAAATACTTTCTATTCGAATTTCTATATGAGTTGACCTTTGTTGGATTTTTACCTGGTTTTAAAATCATTATAATTATAGACTGCTTCCACAATGATGGAAAATAACATTTTACATGTTAGGGGTCCTAACATCAATCTCACCAAAATTGGGAAAAATTCAATCAAAACCTGTATATTAATTTATTTTGAAAACATGAATATTTCATATTCAAAAGAATCTTAAATAATTGCAGATAGCGAGAATTATTTTTTTATGATTCAACAACATTTCAAAATTTCAAGAGAACTTTAATTCAAAACATCGTAAAATTATAAAAAAAAACACATAACAAAATACAAACAAAAAAAAAGCATAACACAACAAAAATCTCTGAACAAATAAATATTTCACTATCAAACTTTCGTATTTAATATTTGAAAATGCAATAACAAAAAACAATTTTCTTTCTATTTTCTTTGGAATTTTTCAAATAGAATTTTCAAAAAAAAAAAACAAATTCAAAACAAAAAAAAACTTCACCAATTAACTTCATATTTGTTTTGGCCTCAAACCTCTAAAAAATTTATCCAATACTCTTGAAAATATAAATTCCCACATATTTTTTGGTATGTATATGCTTATACAATTTATAATAAAATATATACATGTGCATATGTTTGTGTAGGTTGAACACAAAGATCAATTTTTCATTTATTTTTAAAGTTTTTTTTTTGTTTCTCGAAAAATATTTTCACTTTAACGAGCGCAAAAGATGACAAATATGAAAAAAAAACTTTAAAATTTGTTTTTTGTTTTTACACAACTATACTCCCATATTACAAGTTATACATAAATTATGTATACCAAATTTTCAATAGTATTCACGTTCATACATAAAGAAAATAAGAAAAAAATATATTTTAAAAATCTCATAACCAGAAACTAGAACTTGTGTTGCATTGCATTGCTATTACTTTTATTCTGATGCTCTTAGTTCCCGTTTTCAGATTTCTTATCAGTTCTACTATATAACTACTATAGTTCAATGTATCTATAGATGCAAAAGATTTCATCTTTATATAATATATATAATAGGTATAGGTAATTATATATAACTCAGTTAAATAAATACATTTTATATTCAGAGGAAATATGAAAGATTCAAAATTGAGAATAGAAAAACAATGCGAGTATTTCCTCTTAATTCTAAGATAACAACAGTAACTTTCAGAAGTATTTCGAATAACAATTACAGTTACTTATAGTTTAAGACTACGGAGGAAAATAGTAAATTTATCGCGACGCTATTACAAACCAAATTAGTTTCTTTTAGGTAATCACGTACATTAAATCATTTTTATATATTGCCTTCGGCATTTCTTACCCCCTGGGCATCTTATCAAATTTTTCCTATTCTTCAGAAACTAACCCATCCTGTTGAAAAGTTGCCCAAGTTTATCCCATTACCAAAAAAAGTGACAAAAACAATCCTTCGTACTACAGGCCCATATCTATAACTTCCAATTTTTCAGAAACGATGAACTTTAACCAATTAAAAGTTGATGAAATATTTTGGTAGTAAAAAAATCATTCATGATAATCAATATGGTTTTCGGGCCCACCGCTCCATCGGTATGGTATGCCTCTGCGAAAAGCTTAGCATCAGTCTTCACCATTATGTTGAATCTACTGTTTTACCTCTAGATAGGTCTAAGAATCTTTCAATCAGGCCTGGCATTCTGTTCTTTTAGCGAAATACAACGCTTCATATCTATCATTGATTCAGTTGTTTTTCCGATTAACTTTAAATCAATACTGGTGTTCAACAAAGCTCTGTCCTTTCATCCACCCTATTTCTGATTTTTATTAATGACCATCTCAAATTAACTTCTAATCCAATCACGAGCTTTGCTAACGACAGCAATCTAATATGATTTTCTAAAAAAAAAAAGCTAAAGCCTCCGCAGTCAACTACAAAAGAACAGTGGTGGCCGGCGTACTTATTTAAGACCTAGCCAAAAATTTTGACTGAGATAAAGCTAATAAAGTTGATCTTAACATTTCAAAAACTCAAAGCTGTCTTGCTAGTAATAATCTAACAGATTCGAATTGATTCTTGGAATGTAAAACGATATATTCAGCGAGATAAAGACCAGAACATTTTCTGGAATGCGAGTGAATTAAAATATTCACTGAAATGAGCATATTTTCGATATTGCGAAGTTACCACAAAGCTTATTTTTCATTTCGAGATATTTTAAAAATCTGTAAAGCATATATATAATATCCAAACTCGAGTATAGCTCACATTTGTAGGCAGTTTCGCCAAAAACTGCTTTAAGGTTTTTGGTTAAAGTTCCAAATCGCACCATTCGTCTTATAGGCAACATAAATGCGACCTTATCCCTTACACCAAGTTGGTAATTGTGGTATTATTGTATTGTATTGGAACCCTTACTCTATTTTATCACAATGACTATGGACCTCACTGGTCTAAGTGTATCGGCGTGTTGTCGGCAGCCACTACTATCTACTCTATTTTATAGATATCTACTTGTGGTTGGCACTTGTCCCGAGGAACTAAAATTACTTCTTACTACGGTCAATCAATTCCATCGCAGAACGCCAAAGGCATCAAGTAGCCACCTTTTCCTAGTAAAAATTCCGATATGGTTTAAGTCCAATTATAGAAATTCTTTTATCGTTAGAACATCTGGAATATAAAATTGCATAACAATCGAAGCAACGAATGACTTGCAAAATTGTTATTTCGTTTCCGTTAACTCTCCCTTTTCTTTTTCAAATAGTCAATGGTACTCAAAAGCTCATAACCTAAGTTTTGACTATAATATATAAAGAAAAAAAATGTCATTTTATTTACAGGCTAACACTATAATACCTACTGATGACCTCCAAATACCCACTGATGACTTACTGATGACTTACTGATGACCATATTTAAATATGTTTTTATTAACTCCGGATACTTTAATCTGTTTTTTTTATTTGTTTTACAAATAAAAAAAAACAGATAAGATGATGAAAATGACGATGATTTTGCTATTGATGATCATGGTGATGATGTTGATGATGATGAGAAAAATCATGAAAGAATGATGATGATGATAATCAGATAATGTAGACAATGATCAGATGATAATGGTGATGTGATGGTGATGATGTCGATGATAGTGATCAGATTTTGATGATAATGTTAATGATTATCATGATAATGATGATGCTAACGATGATTATTGCATGATGATAAAAATTTAAGGACTTATTCCAAATTCATATATAGAAAAAAATTCCAAACTCTTTGTTGTACAATAATTGTCTACTTTTATTTATTATTGGTAAAATGTCCTTGCATACAAAATATCAAATTAATAATATCCTTCCAAAATCAAAAATTTTCTACAACTTTTAGTATACAACTTCTGATAAATGTCGGGATTTTTCATTTATTTATTTGTTTTTTCGTTTCTGTTTACTCGTTTTTTTTTTTTTGCTGAATTATTTTCCTATTTCAACTTGTCTCATATATCGTTACTTTTGAGGAACAAAAGGACGATTATACAACAAAAAAAACATAAAGTTTTATATATGCATAAATCTAGATGGAAATTTTTCTTTCTTTTGCATCACAAAAAAAAAACTTATATCATAATCAAAATATCACGTTTAAGCAATCATTATTTATAGCTAATGACAATCATTGTAGTATGGGGGGGGGGGGGACAGGAAAAAATATATATTACTATGATGCTACTATCACCACAATAATATTTGACTCTTCTAATGTACATCAAAATGAAGTTCTGGTGTAGGATAAAGTCTGAGACAGATTAATCAAATGATCATTTTAATTAAAAGAGTTTTATTCAAACTATAACATTCATCTTGAATCATCTTGGAATTATAATAAGAGTTATTTTGAAACCTCATTTCCGTAATTAAGGATTAAGTTATAATTCTTAAATAAACATTATGACAGTTTATTAAAAAAAGAAATTAATGAAAATTATTGAATCAAATTTAATTTGGTGAATGTATTTACTTATTTATTCATACAACAGTAAATCTGCAGATCAACTACAGATCCTTTTCCCTTTCTGAATGAGGGTCTTTATATAGAATAATTATTTAGTAGTATTAGTAAAGTAGTTAGTAAAAACTTTTAGTAGTATTTAGTGTATTAAAAAAAATTCTTACAAGTTGGCCAACTGTAAATATTGTACAAAAATTTTCGAACCGCAGATGGCCAATCTAGACAGATTTCTTTGTATATATTTTAAAATTATTGTATATTATTTTTATAAGTTTTTAATTATTATATCTGTGACAATAATACTTAACAGCTTAAGTCGACATAAGCGAAAAACGAGATATTGTTACCATTGCATTCTACATGGAAAAATCTATCTTCTACAAAAATCCCGGGCCTTTTATGAATTTGTTAAGTTGAAAAAAGCTAATAGGGTGTTTTTTGCATGTCAAAATGTGTTTGGCAAAACATGGGGATTATCTCCACAGATGACTGTATGGCTCTACAAGTCTATAATAAAGCATATAATATTTTACGCGACATTTGTATGGCGGCCAAAAATAGAACGGACGAAAGCATGTGTTAAGCTACAAAAATACAAAGAATAGCATGTCAATACGTGCTCTACTTTAACCCTGGAAAAAATTCTGGAACTCCCACCGATTCATCTATACTTGATGAAGACGGCAGGAATGACAACAACAAGGCTGCATCTAACAAATAATTTCACACACAAAAGATCAGAACATAGCATGATTCGGCAGAAAATTCGACTAAGAACCGACGCAATTGCAATGTCAGACTATATGACAAAAACAATTGATTGTTGCAGGAACTTCACTGTACTAATACCTAAAAAAGAAGAAGTCGAAGGTTTAATAAGAGATTTAATTCCAGGAGCTGCAGTATGGTATACTGTTGGCTCAAAAATCGGGGAGAAAACCGGTGCCGGGGAATTTAAACCAAGGTTCAGGTTTAGCGCGGCACTTGGCACATATCCCACTGTCTTTCCAGCTGAAACCTATGCAATCGAGATATCGACATTACAGTGCAGTAAAAGGGGGGCACAAAGGTGCCAAAATATAAATAATATGAGATGGCCAGTTACTTATTCTCTGCAATTTTCTGAGCGACTTATTAACAAACTCTTGTTTCATATACTGTAATTTGTATTTGAGTTTATAATTTTTAAAAATCATCTTAGTTCATTGAAGATATATTCACCATGAACTTGGGTCTATATACCTGCCTTTATATTTAACACACGCGAGATCACCAAATACATTTGAAATCCACGATGATTGTGCTTTTATCTTTTTTCAATTGCCAAAGTGATTGGATGAATATAACTGTTCTGCGGAGAATTTTAACACATTAATGATCACACAATTAATTTTATTTTTGAGCATAGAATTCAAGTTAAAAAACTTCATTGTTCTTTTCACTAGAATAATTTTATAATTGGTTGCTCATATTGATATTGCGGAAACATCATACTTCAAGGCTTATTATTATCATACATCAGTGCTTCTGATTAACCTAATATAAACTAAGATTTAAGTATAAAAATTTCATTTACATTGACTTCACTTTCAGAATCTAGGTTTAGTGATGATCGAAATCTGCTCCCATATTTCCAAGTAATATTAAAGAAAATTGAAATAAAAACATTTTTTTAGCATGCATGCTATACAACTGTTTAACCCCACTTAATAGTCAAGTGACCTGCACAATATTACACTGTCGACTATAATATACTTCAACGAAACGATAATAACAAAATTAAATTCAACTCAATATATTATGTTTCACAAGACCATTCTTTTGTCTAAACTAAATTAAAATTAAAAAATTTCCAACGAATTTTCTTTTATGCATCACATAAAATTTTCCGCTGCAATTTCTATAGTTTTCACATTAGAGTACTCCATATTAAAAACTTTACATGTACCAAGATTACATGAAATTCAGGTTATGACATCTATTAAAAACATCCTTATCTATCCATAAAGTCAAAACAAAAATACAATAGAATACCTACCATACATTTACATACGAAAGAAACAAAACAAAAAAACAACAAAAATTTGGATTATCTTCTGTACAGAGAATTAAATATTAAAATTTTTAAGTTTTCATGGTAACAACAATCTTTAAATCAAAGAACTGTCACAAAATGTTAATTAATAATTATATATATATATATATATATATATATATACATTATTCTTTTAAAACATTTTCATCTGTATAAATGTATACACATATATATGTACGTAAAAAGGTTCATGAGTCCTTTATAATGAATTTTATTCTCCCTTGTATGCCCTTATAAATATTTAAATAAAAATAAACAGTCACAGAAACACCATTCAGGATCCAAAATTATTCTACTTTTCCGTCGATAATTATATGGTTTTTCTGGTTTTAAAGTTCATAAATGTATACATATATATTTTATACGTTATGCATACATATATGAAGTAAATAAAATTTACTCTGGAATTTACTACTGTCAGGTTTTGTTCTATAAATATATTTCCTTCATGGTCCTAATTTTTAAATAATTTCTTTCATACAAAATATATTGAAATACTTATTCAATCTATATATACAGGGTGTCATAAAAATTATGAATTTATGAATTTTTAATTTTAAGATTTTTGAATTTCTATACTTAAGTTTAATTATAAGTTAATATTAATGATTCATTTTTATTATCTTTTTCTTTTCAATTTTTCTTTGTATTATTTTTTTTTTCTTTCTCTTCTTTCATATATTATTAAATTAATTTAATCTGTGTATTTAGATAAAACTTCAGATTTTAACTTTAAGCATAAAATTTAAATTTTTCCAATTTTGGTACAGATGGAAAGTTATTTCTTTTTATTTTATGTATATATTTTTTTATTTTTTTTAATTGCTAATTTTAGTTTTAATTATTTATTATTCAAAAATATTTTGAAGATCATACAGCCTATGGCTAAGATCGAAATTTAAATTTTTATTTGTAATCTCAATTATTTTTATTTTTGAATTAATAAAAAAAACAAAAAAACTAATTTTCGAAATTATTGTTCAATTATAATTTTTTGTAATAGAAGGACAGGAGTGGCATTTTATAAAGGATTATTAGTGACAGCAACTATCATGAAAAGTTAAAAATAATTACAAATGTTACTAACAATTTTCAATATTCTTTTTATTTCTAAGAGAAGTCAAAATATGAGCATATTTTGATCAGCAAAAGATAAAAATAACATGGAAGAAGTTAACGGCATATATAAAATTACATGCCAAAAATTGTTCGAAATTATAATATATAAGGCAATCAAAAAGATTAGTTAAAGTGAAACTCCAAATACATATAAGGGAAGCCGAATTAGCAAAAATAAAATGTACAATTTTAGAACGAAAATAGATAAATATATGATCAAAGAACATCGTAAAATTGATCAAATCATTCATAAAGAGGTACAAAATACTCTTAAATTATAGATCTAATTATTAGGGAATAGGATATAAAAAGCACTGATAAAGGAAGTATATTGCTTCGGAAATATCGATCAAATATTAAAATAATTATGAATGAACATAAACCTGGACAACAATATTAAATTATTTAATTTTCAATATTTGTATTTGCGATCATTTGAAAAATTAGCAATATTTGGTAGCATCTAAAAATGTAAATATGTAAATTATGGCTTGTGTGTGTAAGACAAAATATAAATATGATAAAGATAAACTGAAATAAATAATAAGATTGAAAGAGTAAGCTACAACCCAAAGGATAAAATGCTAACAATAATTTTATTGTGTATGGCTGTTAACAGAAAATTAGTTGTCACTTTTATTATAATAAAAAAAATGTTATTATTACATTGATATTGTCAAGCACCCTAAAACATTTTATTTCTTCCCACTATTTTTACATTTTTACACTAGTCTAGCCTACAAAAATTTACAAAAACAGCTATTTATTTCTAATTTTATTAACTCTAACTTATCTAAGCAATTTCTTCGTTTTTATGTTAATTAGACGCACAATTTTAGGAATTTTTTATATTATGTGAAAATTTAACAAAGTTTTTTTTTTGTCTTTGAATTATATTATTGGAAAAGTAAGGAGTAAAAACCAATAGTTATTTATTAAAAATCTAGCCTAACTTAATCTATCTTAATCTAACTAAAACTGCTTAACCCAATTAAAAAAATAATGTATTATACTTTATGCTGATTATAATTACAGTTTTCCAACCACCAATAGTTTGTTTTAATTAATTTGTCCTTATCTGGTATGGACATTTCACATTTAAAATTTTCACCTTTAATATTGCCCGGGTTATAAACTATAGCTTTACATGTAGCCCGCCTTTTATAATGGTATAATAGAGGGACATGATTACAGTTTTGAATATAACCGTTTCTACGCTTTTTTCTTAAAGATACTGGTAAAAATACTTAATCAGTTAGAAAAAATTAAATTTTAGTGACATTGAAAGATGTGATGAAAAAGTACAAATATTATCAAACAAATATCAAATCAATCGCAGTAAAACGATCAATTAGGAGACATACATAATTTATAAGATATCGAAAGTAGAATTATAAGCAAAATATGGAATAAAAGAAGTATGGCTATTTCATCTGATACGTGTGATGTATACTGCTTATAAAATGTATGATTAGACATTAGCGTACACACTACACATGTATCAGATAACTGAGTATCCGATATTGACAACAAAAAAATGTAACACTAAAATACAATACTATCTACTCGTTTGGAAACGTAAATTCACAAAATGTTCGGAACAAAGATTTATAGATAAATTTTTCTATATGATGATGCTTCTATCATTTTATTAAAATTCAATATTAGATTACCTATAGGTACATATCAAAATTCATAATTAGCAAATTTTTAATTTTTTTTAATTCTGGTTTCACACAATTCTGAGCTACAAAATTTCGAAAAACAAATTTCTTATTTAAGTATATTATTTGTACCGATTTCCTGAGTGTGAGTAGTATACAAGGTATTTTATCACTAAGGATTAAAACTTACGCACCAAACAGAAAGCGCAATTGTTGTTTTGCGTTATCGGACACACCAATGTCATTTGTAATGAGAAAGCTAAATAAGCTTGTCAAAAATGCTACGGACATGGATCCTGATTTCCAACAGCTGATGGTAGTCGATGATTATAGATGGTTGATTAAAAGAAATATTTAACACGCACATGAGCTAGGATGTAATAACGAATCCACGACTAATAAACTAAAACAAATAAAAAGATCTACCACAGGTTGGAAAAGCATTGATTCTGTAAGACGAAATAACGGATGTATATTTACAGGACTGATGAGGATAAGGCACTCGGACTGATGCATAAGTACTTATTTAACGGACGATGAAGAAGAGTGCATCGACAAGTTCCTGTAATAACAAAAATTCAGTGGCCCAAAATAGTTTTTATTCAATTAAATTCTAATAAATTATAAAAAGCCTGTATGTGTACCTGTTACAATCAGGTTTAAGATAATTAAATAAAAATCCAAATTTTGTAAATCAAAATTTTGTATTTCGAATTCTTTGATCCAGAATTATTCTTACACATAATTTTGTAATTTAGGGTCAAGTTTTCAACACTGTTTTTAGAAGAATCTCTCCCTTCTTGAGATCTGTTTCATCAAATTATAATTAAAAAAAAATCGAAATATCTAGTCGGGTAGATGCTGTTATCATACAATTTAATACGAAACGATTTAAAATCTAAAAATTTCCTTTTTCCATAACCTAGGGGGAACAACTCCTTTCCATACCCTAGGGTGAACAACCCAACTCTTTTTTTTTGGGCAGAGTCTTCTTATAATAACACTCATAATTTTGAATATATTAACACTCTTTTTTCGAATTGATTGTGAGTGCTTCTACATGCGACTCCTCTTGTTTCACGTTGAAATTGTTTAAGAGGAGAGTTTTTTCTCCTGCTGAGCATCTGTTCATACCTACTAAGTATCTGTAAAATAAAAAAAGTGTTTCAACTATACGTCGTTGTTCAATTTTAGTCAAGGATAAAGTTATAGTTGGGTCTTCAATTAGATGAATAGCACGATTTAGAACGCGGTTAAGGTAGCCTAAGGCTGTAGAGGAAGCGTCAGCCCAAATGTGTCAATAATATTCCATCTTGGAGTTCCAAAGGTGGAAAATGCTACTTTACATCGACTTAGATAGCACAAACATTTGGCAACTCCTTTCACGATATCAAGAGTATTATCATTCTGCAAATAATTTGTTGATTCGTGATTATACCTAAAATGTTTAGACTATCCGTGTTTTGTAAAGCAACCTTAGAAAGAAAGGTTAGATCTGAAGCCTAGAGATTAAGCTCCATAAGGCAGTTTTGGGCTTTTGTATGAGTTAAATTTAACAGTTTTTTTGCCACAGTCAGAAACTTTAGCCAAAGTATAATTAATCAAGGTATTTGTCCTTTATTGCCCACCTCGGCAGCTGTAGCATTCGATTTACGAACTAATCTTATCTATAAAGGTGTGAATTGGATTGAAGATTATATTAAATAAATCGCTGATGAGAAAGAGAGTGAATGGATTATCACGTTTTAAACAAACGATTATCAAATGAAATTTTGCTACACTATGTAAAATGTAATAAAGTTATTTATATTCAGTAAATAGGTATGTGTCATAATATTTGTCACAGATTTTCTTCAAATATACATAATACTCTTTTTATATATGTACGTATATAATATAATTTTATAATATTTAAAGTAACGAATAAAATCCTAATGAAATTCGAAAACCCACATCTATTTAACAGTAAATAAAAAATAAAACAAAAAATGTTCATAATTTTTTTTTCTCTTCATTTTCTATATTCAAAGTTCATAAATATGTACGAGCCTGTTGCTAGCTAACATTTCTCACCATATTTCTTTTTGTCGCCTTTTATTTTATTGCTACTGTTCTGTTATTGTTGTTTTTTTTGTCTACTGTTCATGTATCAGATTTCTCAGTCTATTTAATTTTTTCTTCCATAATACTTTAAGTATATTTTATATATATATAATATATATATACATATAAATATGTTAATATTATTAAAGAAAACGCCACCATTACTGTACGGTTAAACCAAGAATGAAAAATGTTTTGCCCTAAAGCTTAGCAGGAAAATCGTTTTAATATTAAAATGAAAGAATTGAGTTTCTTCAAAGTAGTAAGTTATGCAAAACAATATATGTTTATAAAAAAAAAAAAAAAAAATAAAAAAATAAGAAAAATAATAATAAAGAAAAATTTTTTTAGTTAAGAGGCAAATTATACATAAATTGTCACACCATTGAACAATATGAAAATTATCAAAACAGCGCCATTATAAGCAAAACAAAGTGGTTCTGTTACCCCAAAAACAAAAACAAAAACAAAACAAAAATTATTTTAATAACTTTCTTCTTATTTTCTTTCTTATATTGAATTTTGGTAACCATCATCATCATCATCATCCTCCACTACTTTATTCATCTATTCATTTAATTCATATACATTATTGTATATTTAAATACATAATATACAATTTGTATAGATTTTCCATTCTGTTTTTGAAAAAAAAAATTAAATAAACGGGAATATTGTTTCTAAAGTGAAATTATTTTCATCATCATTTCATTCATTTACACACATTTCCTACTCTACTCTAATGCCACAACACAATATTTTAGAGCTCACAACAATTTAGAGAATAAGGGTGTATTTTTAATTTTCTTCTTTTTTTTTTTTCTTTTTTGTGAAAATTTTTTAGCGACATTATGGCGAGCATCATTTAAAAGAAAATTTTCCTATACAAAAAATAATAAAAAAAAAAATAAATAAACTTTTGTTTCGGTAATGACATGAAAAATGAAAATCAAAACAAAAACTGTATCAATGAAGAAACAGTGATAACACGGTAAAAAAGCCACAAGCAAAATATAATAACATAATATTGAAAGACTAGTACAATAATAATGGAAACAATAATAACAATAATAAGAAAATATCTTAAGAATTGAAGAGAATCCAGCTGGGTTGTCAATAATTTGTCTTTTTGTTTTTTATATTTTTGTCATATCATCAACAGCAGTCTACTGTCAGTTATATGGTGGTTGAAAATTATTTGAAAATTTTATTATTTTTGAGGTGGATATAAAATAGTGTTATTTTTTTTTCTTTTAGATATATCATTAAATAAAGTACAAAACTATAAATTTAGTTTAGTCTTAGAATGACAGATACTTTATTTATATTATTATGTATTATTATTATTATTACTATATATAATATAGTCTAATGTATGTCATTAGAATAAATCTGAATTTTTCATTTCCAAGTCTAATGATTATATAAGTATGTATGTAATAATGTATATTATATTATAAACAATAAATTCAATATGGTGAAAATATTTTAATGGATAAAATTTTGTTATTTTAATATTATAAATATCATTTTGTTTAGGTTATAAAAATTATGATGATTCTGGGTTCAGAGAAGATTATTGTTTTTATAACACTGTTCTCAGACAATAACATTGATTTTTATTTTTAAGAGTAAATTGTAACAAGAGTATGTATATATAGTTGATGTTAATTTTATTTGTTTTTCTTTCGTAATATAATGTTATTTATTCCGGTAACTGTTATTAAATATTAGCATAAAGCGTTAATTTACCGTCCTTGCATTTTAGTGTTACAAAATGTAAAATTATGTAGTAGCTATAATGACATAAATTTGCATATGTCATAACATATGTAACTAACCATAATCGACATAATGCGGTAATTAAGTTGAATTTGACAATTCGTTAAATTTTCGTTAAACATAGAATTTTTATGTCAAATTCCGGCCAAACTCAATTTGACACATATAATTTTTTTATTGCTGTTTTTTAAGATTTTAAAGTGGAAAAAGAATATTTCGAAATTAATTTATATGCAAAATATCCGAAAACTATTATGAAATAGAGATAAGAATTAATTCTCAACTAACGCATATACCAGTCATCTCAAATGTTGAAATTTTCTTTATTAATTTCTCTATTGAATGACATTATTTAATTGGTCATTGAACGTTAAATTAAAAGGTTAAGTGTACGGTGTAAATTTTTAGTCGAAAACATAAATTTTTTGGGTGACTAAATTTTGATTTGTAAGTAAGTTTTCAGTTAATTTTCTATCCAATCTATATTTACCTACTCTATTATTTTAATTAAGTTTTATGTTTAGTGGACGGTGTAAATTTTTAGTCGAAAACATAAATTTTTTGGGTGACTAAATTTTGATTTGTAAGTAAGTTTTCAGTTAATTTTCTATCCAATCTATATTTACCTACTCTATTATTTTAATTAAGTTTTATGTTTTTTTTTACTCATTTTAAATAATAAAAAAAATTAATTCGTGACGGCAAACAATAATTATAAAGAAATTATAATATAAAATAATGTATAATGTGTTAATATATGTGTTATAATAATGTATTAAAATATTTACAGGCAAATTATCTTAATACTTACTCCATGTTATGTTTTTGAGAAAAATTAAATTTTTATTATTAAAGAATTTTTTTAGAATGTGAAATTATAAAAGAAAGGAAACCCGTAGTGGGACCAAGAGCTTAGAAATTTACGAGCTAGCACCAGAGGAAGTTCTGGAAAAGAAAAATAGTTTGAGTAAAGTAGCAAAACATTTCGTGTCCCTTCCCTTTCGTGTGCTGTCCCTTTGTACAAATTAATAAAAAATAGAAAATTTGTGTGGGTTATAAACAAACAAAAAAGGTGTTTTCTGTACAACAAGAACGAAATATAATTGAATAAATATTAAAATGTTCCAATATCTATTTCGGTTTGCTACCTGTAGAAGTGAGAAAACTATCTTATCAATGAGTTACATTATTAAAAATTGATAACATTCAATCTTCTTGGTTTACAAACGAGATGTCTGCACTTGATTTGTTTTCTACATTTATTTAAAAGAAATTCTATATTGGCTATTAAAACAGCTAGAACAGCAAAGCTACGTCATTTAACAAAACTAATGTGGAGTAGTTCTTTGAAACGTATAAATTAATTTCAAATTACCAGTTTTCTGCATCTAACATATGGAATGTAGACGAAACTGGTACAACTACAGTACAAAAACCCCAGAAAATTGTAGCTTAACGTAGATTTTGTTAATACCTAAATACCTTATAAGTTAATATTTATTTCAGAACAGTTAATATTAACCCCAAACACAGGGTAAAAAGTAACTAGAGGTGCTTTTTTCTGCCTATTAACCTATTAACAACTAAAAGGAAAATCTTTCAATTTACTTTTTAATAATATATAGATACTTTTGATGACAAAATTATACTATTACTTTTAAAGAAGAAGGGTATATCAAAACTATCATTTTATCAGAAACTATAATTCATTTTTAAAAAAATGTTAATTTTAGTCTCTGTCTCCCCTACACAATGTAAATCTCTATATAAATTAATATTACAATAAAAATAATGTAAATACTGAGAACAGAATGAAAGTTTATATCTTAAGAAGTTAATTTCAATTTTATTTCAATTTTTTTTCTAATTAGAAAACAATATTTTCTTATGTTCATTATAATCATTATGAGTCGACACTCGACATATGCTTTGACCAGCCAATCTATGTCAGCTTTGTATATCATGTTCAATAATTTGTTATCATTTTTCCCGCAAACAGCATAAAAGTTATTTTCTGTAAACTATAACATTGTACAATGAATAAAATAAAGTTTAATATAAAAAAAAAGTCTGAAGGTTTTGAATTTCAATAATATATTTCATCAATGACAAAGTGTTTACGCAATGTCTGCTAAATTGCTCAATTACAAATGTACAAGCAGGTGTTCCTTACTTTTACTTAAATTTTTTATTCTATAATTAAACTCAATTAAAAAATGATTATATTTTATCACTAATAAAATTATTATACTAGAGATATAATTGCTCAATTACAGCTACACAAGTATGTAATTCTTTTTCAAGGATATTTTTTTGTTTTTCATTTTGTTGCTTCAGACAACTTCAAACTCAACACTGAGGATTGAAGAATAATTAAAAACATGAACTCAACTCCATATTTTATATTCAATATTCAATTTACTTCATTGATGTAAAATAACAAAATTAGATTGTACTTTTGACAGATATTAGACAGACAGATAATTAAAATAAAAAAAAATAAGGTCAAGAATTAATAATCATATAAAAATAGTAATTGTAGTACCAAATCATGATTATGATGACAATAAATCCATATAATATTATAAGAATGTATATGATGCGTGCTTTTGATACACGTCTTTAAATCAATATAAAAGCAAACCACTTAAAAATATAATATATTAAACCAACATCTGGTCTACTACGTTCAGAAAACGTAAAAAAAAGGATTATCAATAAAGGATTGATTCACAGCTATATAATATCAATCCTCTAATTAAATTTGTGAAATCAATACATAAAATCCATTAAAACAAAAAATTAAAAAAAATTAAAAAAAAGAAAAAACAATTTTAATAAAGTCATTTTAAAAGTATTTTCATTAAATGAAAATTACATACATATCTCTCTTAAACTCAATTAATATTCGATTAAAGCAATAATTATCTTTCATTTTTATATTTCAATACATATAAACATCACGACACGACGAGTTGTTTATATTATATTTTACGAGTATCCTGTGTGAACATTAAATAAACTTTATAAATACATACATTGAAATTTTCAGTTTATAAAAACTTATATAGGTATAGGTAGATAGATATAATATAGAGAGGTACTTGAATTTGAATGCAATTTTCAGAATTTAATCATTTGATTGCTATTTTAACACGTAAATTTGTGGTTAAAGCTCAAAAGTGTATAACTGTTCATATACTTTATTATATTATAATATAAAATTATATATCTAGGTTTGATATTAAATTTTTAAAATCAGTACAAGTTGATGCTGATGATGCGTGTTTTTATTTTTATTTTATTTTTCATCTATATAATTATTATTTTATTTCTATATATACAATAATACATAACAATATGTGAATGATGCAATTGCCTTTTAGCCCTGTAGTAATGTTTATTGCAATATAAACAATATTTTTTTTATATATAGAAAATGGTTTCCGCTTTTAAAATCAAATCAAATTTCAATAAATAAAGTACCTATACATAAAAAAAAGTTCGATAACTGGTATATATCTAGATACAATATACAATTATAATAATATAGAACAGATAGAAAAAAAATAGCATCACACTTACACATCATACTGACATATATCCATTTACAATAATAAGTCCATACAATATTTACAATAGGTAGAGGGATAATATTGCATTACGAAAAAAATTTCAATACAAATATTTTCACATAACCAAAACAAAAACAAAAACAAAAATAAAATAAACATAAAACCAATTGTGCGGAAAAAGGTTTTTGCACCTTTTATTATCAGCTATACATCAACACCACCTACCTTTTCCATTCCCCTCACTTAAGTTTTCCTTTTAATTCAATTCTACTCTACCTCACACATAATAATATCTAGTATAATGATAGGATTTGAATTGTTCTGCTTTTGTTTATATTTTTGCAATATGATATTCTGTTTATTATAAACACCTATCCACCCACTCAACTACCTATTATTATTCAGTCTTAATTTTAAACCAATTGCAATTGATATTAGGTTTTTATTGTCAGGTTTGTTGATTTTTTTGTCTTTTGTTTTTGTTTTTTTTTTTTTAGTATCTCCTATATATACTCGGTTTCTATTAATATTATAATCAAATAACTGAGGCTAGTGAGGAGAACTTGTTATGTAAAAACAGAAAAAAAACTAAATTAAAGTAACAACAAAAAAATAAAAAATAAAAAAAAATTGTTGTTGTAGTTATTTTATTTTTTATTTTGTTTGTATTATATTTATTTTCTGCATTGTTTAATTAAAAGATATCAACATCCCAACATCTTTTTTTGTTTTTTTTTTTTGTAAAATGATGTGATACCAGTAAAACAAAAGCTTTAATGTATTTTTGCGTCTGGAAAAGGATTAAATTAACTTTTCATTTGTAACAAAAATTTATACAAAAAAAAAAAAACAAAAGGATAACCAAAAAAAAAAAAAAGTGGACAGGATGATTTTAGAGTTTAAATTAAGGAGTAAAAAATATTTTTTATATTAATTTAATAAAAAAAAGCACAGTTTCTTAATATAATACGTTAATAAAAAGTATAAAATCCGACTTCGTACAAGTCCCTGATCCCATACAAATTGTTCTGAAAATTTGTGATTATGGATTTTCAATAACAGTTAAATTACTTGTGAGATTTAAAACGAATAACGTGAGGAGCGTATAATAGATAATTCATTTAAGTCACTTAGAGTCAGTAAAGAATATTTTATTTCGCTAGATCATACACTGGTTCTAATATTAGAAATAAGTAACACAATCTTTCACTGATGTACAATTTTCGATTCTGTTTACATTATATCAGATTTATTAATACACCAAATAATATGCCAAACATGCTAAATAGATAATAGTAGCTAAACTCATACGCTTAATAAAATTATAATATAAGTCATTTAGTCATTTGTCAAAAATAAGTCACACAGACAAGTTATGTATTCATTGTCATACACATTGTCGCAATTGATACTGTATGTAGAACAAAGAAAGAGATTATTGACTACTGCATATTAAAATGTTCAACCTGACCTAGAATCTGACTCTACAATCAAACTTCAGGCTCTATGCAAAAAATTTTAAACAGTATATATATCTAAATTTAGTAAATTTAAGTATATAAATAATAAATAGTAAATAGTGTATCTCTAAAGCTTGTCACTAAAATATATTTCATTACTTAAAACAGAATAAATTTAAAAAAAATATTAGTAGAAAATTCCCTAGTTCCCTACAATCAAAAATTTCTTAAAAAGAAAATTTATAAACTTTTCAATAAAGTTAATAAAAACTAAACCACCCGTTACGATCCTGATCAGTCCTCATATTTACAGTAAATTCGAATAAAAATATCTAAGTCGGGAAAATTTTTGATTTTATGAAATAGGCAAACTATTGTCATCTTGTCAGATAATTTCAATTAAATATACAAAACTTCAGTTAGATCTAGGTCGAATACTCAATCAGAAGCCTAATATCAAGCATGAAAAAAACTATAGAATTTCTTATAAAAAACACTTGTCAAAGTGTTCAAAGAAAAAAAATCACATTGTTTGAAATCTCGATTTTTAGTTTTAAAAAATTTTAAAAATTACGGTATGATTTAGAGCAACGAAATTTTCAAAGGCGAGATTTCGTTCCTAAATTTCCAAGAACATTAAATGGGTTACAGACATTATGAAACAAAGAAATCAAATCCAAATCATATCCAGATTATAATACTATCTGATTCGATTCTCTCTAATTTTAAACATCAATTGATGTAACCTTCTAATTTTCATAAAAGATTTACAATTTACAGTGTTACCATTCGAGGCACAAGAAACAGCTTATTTGAAATTTAAAATATGAGAATGAATCGAAAAGCTCTGTAGATGTCAATATTTAATCTTGATGTTTTCAATTTCAACGTCATGGTAGATTTAAATAGACACTATTATTACTTAACACAATTAACTTTGACATTTGAATAGTGCTGAAGTGGATCTAAGTCAAGTATTAAATTTGAATGTTTTATTATTTGTATATGAAATGAAGCATTTGTAAATGAATTGTATTTGTATATGAATTATCTGTTAATTTATGTCGAAGAGTTTCAAGTCTATTACCTTCTTTTCGTAGTAAAAATGCAAAACAAAACTATTATGCATTATAATTTAAAAATATTTATTGACTTACCGCTTTATAAATTAAAAATTAAATTAATTTCATTGAATTTAAATTATGAAGCGATTAAATATGTAATTAATTATATTTGTATTAAATTGTAATTTTAGTTATATTGTAAATCAGATATCTGTAAATAAGCTACAATTAAATAAAGCTGTTTTAAGCTATAGCTGAGTTATATCCAAATAAAAATATATTTAAAAAATCATACTAACAGCAAAAGTAGTTATAAAGAAAACCAAATTTCATTCAATTTCGAAAAAGTAATACATTACTAATTCCAAACCTATTTCATTATATTTGTTTTTAACTAAAGCTAAATTATAGCTAAATATATATATATATATGTATATAGTAAAAAATCTAAAGATTTTTTGTTTCGCACTTGGTGAAACATAATTTTTAGAAATTAATAAAATATTTAAAAAAAAATTTATAATTAATTTTGCTAGGTAATTTCTTAATTAGTGAAATAGCAACAAGTGTTTTATTTAATTTAATTAATCACCTGATTTTTATATAATATTAAATTATCAGGCACGAAGCGTCCATATATTGAGTTGAATGAGTGCTTTCCCAAATGAAATAATTATTTATTATTTTTTACAACTTAATATAAAATTTATATTTAATTTAATATAAAAATTACTTAACTACAAAAATTCAAATCGAATGAAAAAAAAATTTCAAGCAAAAATGATATGCATAGATATTAATTACATTATGTATGTTTAGAAAATAATGCATATATAAGCATCATTATTTTCTATTATTCTTCAAATCATACATGCCAACAAGAGATATTCAACAACCACAAATTTAAAATATTTGAAAATAATGCCTATTAAAAATCATTATTCTATTACCAAATAGCTATAATCTATAATTATAATTGACAAGCATTTAGGGTCCTGCGCAGTAGACACCTTTTCATTTTATTTCGATTCTCCTACTCCTTAATGAACTTCTGATATAATATATAAGATTTATATATAAAACAAAAATGCGCACACAGTTGAAAATTTTGTACTCATATGATTTTATTATTCAGCAAATACATTATGCATATGTGAGAACTTATTAAAATAATAAACAAAAGTAAACAATTCAGTTTTTATAATTTACATTATATACTTGCAAATGAATCTATGTACATATGCAAATAAAAAAACAAAAAAACAAATTCATCTAAAATAAAAAATATAAAAACAACAAAAAAACAAATCACTTGAATTCTCCATTTTTATCTTTTTAAGTAACTGTTTCTAAATTTTGGTTATTTGTAGTAATAACATAGTTTTTATTAAAATTATGTATTATGTATGTATATATATACACACCTCTTTAATGACAAAATTTTTTATTTTTAGGAATTTTATCCACTAAATGCCATTTACTATAGGGAATATATCGGAAACGAAGCAGTATATGAGGGACATGTATTTATATGTGTCCTAAATAAAACTTACTAACCACAAAGCTTTTTATTAAACACGAGTGGTTTCTGCTATATCGTGCGAAGTCTATGTCAGTACGTAAATTACTGTTTTTTAAAAACTTTAAATTTGACTTCAACTTGAAATATAATTACTCAACAGGGGCCCCTAGTATATATATATTGTATAAAAATATAATGATAAATTAAATATCATTTTCCCTGCTCAGTTCTCTTCTCATTTACAATATGCATACACTTAAACACACTGTCTTTATTTAGTTTCCTAGCAACAACAACAAAATAATAAATGAAACGACAATAAAATAAAGTCTTAGAAGTAAAAAAAAATTGAATGAGTCGCTGATATTCCTTCCAGATCTACCTGATATAATTAGAAAATATATGATAGAAAATAGATTATCTAGGGAAACAACAACAAAATATCGCATGACAGAAAATGAAGTTACAAATAAAAAAAGTAGCAAGGAATGAATCAATTTTGTGCATTATTGTGGTTGTTGACTTAAATGAGATTTAATATTTATATAAACAAAGTATGTAGTTTTGGATTTTTTTAGAGAGTAGTATTGATTTATGTTAATTAATTTTGTATTTTTTTGTTATTGAATGTTACATTGTTTATTTTCAGCCATAATTTTGTTTTATGCAGTTTTCAAACAATTTGCTAACAAATGTAAAAATCTAAAACATTTTTCTTTTTATTATTTATAAATAATTAAAATAGATAATTGTGATTTGGGTTATTGAAAGCTTAAGAAAAAATCATTTTCGGTTAGAAATTTTGAGGAAAAATTATTAATTGTAGATGGTAAACCAGTGCTTGCTCTACTAATAACAACAACAACAACAATAAAACGATGTAATCAGAATTTTTCAGTAAAATCTTTTAATTCGTATACGTGGTATTTTCCAACATAAATATAGAAAATTCATATTCACACTTTTTTACATTGCTTTCTTAAAGTCAGAGCTTAAATTAAGGTTATATTTTCAGATGAAAATTTTAATGACAAAAACCGTATTTGCGAAATATTAACATTTTTAATTGAAACTGGATTAAAGAATTCTTTTAATAAATATTCCCAACTTTGTAAATTTATAATAACACTTCATAATAACTATTTCAGTTGAGCGATCGTTTTTCTGCCTAAACAGAATTACAACTACTTTGAGAAGTAGATGTGAACAATTTTGACTGTCGAAATTAGCAAAAATTACTATAGAAAAAGAAAAGCCAAAGCAAACTAATACTTCCTTTTATAGTGCTTCCCCAGTTGAAAATTCCACGCCCCGTCACTGATATATATATATAAATATATATAATATATATATATATATATATATATATATAATCAATCATTAGTTCATCATTAAGCAATTCAAATTAATTTTAATTACAACAATATTTAAAAAAAAGTAATTATGATAAAAATCATATTTCATTTAAATCAGAAAAAGTAATACATTACAAAACTGAACTTGTTTAATTTTTACATAATTTTAGATTAAATCAAAACCTATTTCGGTAGCAGATTATTTCCAGATCTGATTAAAACAAATTAATTATTTTATTAATTATTTTAATTGTGAATTAATTATTTAAAAATGTTTTAACAAAACAATTTTTAAAAAAAAATTCAATATATTTTTATACATTCTAAATCACCCTGTTACAAAAATTATTATTCGATATTCCATAGTAACAATCATTCTATATATACTTATTATGTAAAACTTGATTAAATTTCATTCGATTTCAATTTCCATTAATAAAGTGTAATGTTTCTAAAATAATTTTACTCATTTTGTTCAACTCTTCTAAAAAGAATTCCAGTTGATTGGTCTGAAGATGCAATCAAGAAATGAAGAAAAAAATAAAAACAAAAGTTTTTGTGTTGCTGGTTATTTTTTTTTTGTTTCTGTTTTTTTTTTGTATTCTTATACTTTAGAAAATAAATTGTATTGAAATTGTATTGAACTATACAATACCTCTAATATCATATCAAATATCTAAATTGCTTATACTTTTCGCATAATGTGTTTACATAGCAACATAGACAAGATAGACCCTTTAAATATTGAAACAAACAAAAACAACAAAATATTATAAAGAAATTATTATGACCAATCTGGTACTATGCAATTGATATGAACACTATTTTCTATTATTTGCTTGAAATCTAATATTTCTAGGCTATTGACCTTTTCTTAAAGAAAACAATATGAAAACAATGAATTCAACAATTTTGCACCAACATTGATATAAAATAAATGAAATAGTAAATTAAGTAATAAATTTGAAATTATCAAAGTTTTTCAATGCTTTTTTTTTGATAATGTTATAGCAGACCGTTAGATACAAAAGAACGTTAAATATAATAATATCATAATAATAAAGTGAGCATATAGATAGAGCTAACCAGTAATTGCAAATTAAATTAAAATAAAATTTCAAAATAATGCATACAAACGTAGACGTGTATTAAGTGTTTCGCAGTGAATTTCTTGTATGGAAGTTGGATTTAGAATTTTGTAGTTTTAGTGTTTTTTTTTTATAAATTTTTCTCAATATTTCTAACGAAAACTATTATAAAAGCAGAAACGAAAAAGTTTATGAATTATTTGTGAATAATATTTTGGCATCAGAACGATTTAACAATCAAAAAGAGGGTTTAATCATCAAAATCAAAAATCAACAAAGACACACACCGGTGGTGTTCTATATTGAGGTCTTAATTCGTTTCCTCCATGTACTCTTATTAATAATAAGTTAATATTTTATGTGTCACTTGATGGGTGTGTTTATGATGATATTCAATATGATACACGCTGGAAGTCACAATAGGCAGCGCTTGCCCTTCAAGTGAAAGGTCCCAAGTTCGATTCCCGATGAAGCCAAAATAAATACTTTATGGATTTTTCAAATTGGTCCAGTACCCTTTGTCACTGGGTTAAAATAAATTATACAAAATAGTTGCGAATTTTAAAAATTTTAAAAAACTATTGTATGTAATTGTGTATGCCAAATGTCTGTGTAAAAGCAGTTAGGGGGTTTATTCCATAGGCTTGGTTATATAAAAAAATAAATATATACAAAAGAAGATTGTTGTTTATATCTAATTTTATTTGTTGATAATATGAGTCGTTTATCTATTTCGTATGTCAAATTAATATCATAGACTTGAGTCAAGCTTTGGCCTGAGTACAAGTGAATAATGTGATCGAAATGATACGAGAAAAAAAATCAATTACAGTTAGAACTGATACAAGACCAATATAAAAAAAGTAAAACAAAAATCCAATCAAATAATGTGTGTGTTTTTTTATTTAGCTCTTTGCAAATATCATTAATTTACTTAATTTTGAAATTATTAAGTTTTTTACTTTTTTTTTTCAAATCTAAATTAATAAATTTAAGCAATATTTACGCAACAAAATTTCGATATTTTTTTATACTTCTAAGACTATGAACACCCGAAGCTTTATATAGATAACACCATAAGAGGATTGACATATTTAGAATATCTAGATTTTTATGTTTAATATACCAACTATTTTTAAATTTGGAATAAAACTAAATCTATTGTACTTCGCCTGGATAATAGTTCATTTTGTCTTTCTATTTGAAATGATTTTAATTATTGTATATTTCAAATTTATATCAAAAAATAATTGCACCCAACATTTTAAACCAGATATGTACCCTGACCTGGATTCAAACCCGGTTATATTCATTTTATATTTTTTGATTATATTCAGATAACATAACCACTACATCATATTGATCAGTAAGTTATAAAAAATAACACCAAAACAAGCTAAAAACAATTTACGTAGATCTCAAATTTTGAAAGAAAGAAAATTTACTTCAATACTAAATTATTACCATACAAATACCACTTATATTGAAAATTCTGGATTTATTTATTCCATGGTAAAAATTTTGAAAACATTTGTTCAATCATTTCAACAACCTCAATTCTATGTACATCAATTCCTATTATGAAATCATATCATATGACACTAACACCAAAACAACGAGAATAATACGCCCATTACGAATTTAATAAAAATTTCTAACTGGACGAAAACAAGAACATTCGAGTTTAACACCTCCTAACCTCAAAGCTATCCAGTTACACAAAAACGTACGTAATTTGAATCTATTCTTAGATTTAAATATAAGGGCTTATAACCATCGAAAAACTTAAATATTCTTGGAATGCAGGTAAATCTAAATATATTCTGGAATGCCAAGATTTTCGACATTGTGAAAAGCGCCACCAAATTTTTGGAGTATTGGAGTATTTAAGGCATATTTTTCATCTAAAGATATGCTAATATCTACAAAGCGTAATACATACGACCCAAGATGGAGTATTATTATATGTGCAAAGATTGCTTTAATATTCCTTGACAGAACCTCATAGATGACGTAAATCTTATCAATATTTACTCCATTTGACCATTAACGTACATAGCTGGAGCACTTTGTTTTATAAATTAGGGATTAGAACATGTTCGAAAGAACTAAAATCAATATTTCCATCTCTAAAGTAGTTGTTCCGCCGAGGAACGTAAGAGGCTGAAAATGCCCACACTACACCGTGGAAATACCAATCGCATTCCACTATAAATATTTTCAAATCAGGATAGTTTTTACGTATTGGACTTACGAAATTCATATTTCGCAACTGCGTGCTGAACCTACTTCTTTCTCTTTTCCACACAACTATCTCTTTAACTATTCCTTGCTATCGATATGAAAGTATAAAGGTCACCTAAGTTTTGGCTGTTAGTATAAAAAAAAATTCAATGAAATAAACTGTGTTAAATCTTCGTATTGCAAAATATTAGAAACTATGTATACCGGGCGTGTCAGAGCAGGCGTATTGGCTTTTTCAGAGGGGAAGAAGCCGTTAGGATAAGATTTGAATAAAAGTTATTAACTAAATCCAGGGTGCTCTATCGATTGGTGATATTTTTAACTTCCGGGAAAACTGGAAAAGGGTTTTTAAGCTCAAAGTTCGCCGAAATTGAAATTTTTAAATCGGAAGAAGTACTTTTTTATGCAATTTCGGATTCTACGTAAACAAATAAAAAACTTTTGTCAAGTAAATTTTGTTTTTTTTGTTTTTTTTTTGTTTAGCTTAAACTACGTAGTAGGTACCCAAAACTGAGATGAAAAAATATGCTAATAACAAAAAAAAAATATTTATAAAAATGCTTTACCAAAGGAAAATATAAAGGATTTTTGTTTTATTTTTATTAATTTTAAAGAATAATACTGAGAAAAAAAAATATTTAACATAAGTGTCTTATTTTTTAACGTAAAATCAAAATTTGCATAAAAAAATACCTCTTCCCATTTGAAAATCTCGATATAGGCCAATTTCGGCGAATTTTGAGCTTAAAAAACCCTTTTCCGGTTTTGCCGGAAGTTAAAAATATTACCAATCAATAGAACACCCTCGATTTAGTAAATATTTTTTTTTTTTTTGTAATTTTAAAACAAAGGCTCCTTCCCTATTTAAAAGCCGATACGCCTGCTCTGGAACACTTGGTATATAACCTCTTATATAATTATTTTTTACTCTTCAAAAGCTTCCATTTAAAAAAAGAAAATAAATAAATACAATCAACCCTATATTATTTTGTTAATATGTATATACTGAAACCAGAAGATTCAACAAGTTAACTTATTTAAACACAATTCCAAATTTTTCCATTGTAGACGTTTTGGTTTGAAATTTTTAAATTTCCAAACAATTTAATTTTTTGCTCTTGAGAATCATCAGATTCATTAGTCTTTAAATGGAAAAATCAAAATTCTTATAAACTGTACTTTTCATCTTCAACTCTAATCAATACCAAAAATCTTAATTACCTACATAATATTCTTAAATTAACAATTACTTTTGTTTCCCTCAACCTAAAAAAATTTCATAGTGTTAATAGATCAATAAATTGCCTACATACAAATTGAACAAAGACTATTATAAAAACGAATAATTTCAATAAATGAAAATTTTGAGAGCTGTGAGAATTACCTTAAGGCAAAATATTTATAAATTAGTAGTATTAATTATTAAAAATATTCACCTTCTATGAAACCCAGAGTCGAGCCATTTCTTAAATTCAAAAAACTACAGTAAAAATAATAAAAAAAATAACAAGAGAAGAAATTTAATTGGAGGGAAGAAATTTGGCCCGGAGAAAAAATCGCTTAACTAATAACAATTATTATATATGTATATATAAATATATATACACCCGAGTACATACCTAATTATGTATAGATAAAATTATTTATCTATAAATATAATATAATATGATCTAATTCATTCATATATACACTGATACACATATAATATGTACATATTATGTACATCCTTTTTGGCAAATAATTATCCTTTATTATCAAGAACAAAAATAAATTAAAACAACAAAAAAATTGAAAAGTGAGAAATTTTCTAACCTGAGAGAAAATTAATTGATCATTATTTAAAATTTATAACTTGACAGCATTTAAAATGGAAAATGTATGCATAATAAGCTCCTTTACTGTTACTTTTTTGTACATAATTTTTTTTATAATTTATATATATAACTCAATATTAACAAATACATATATACATATTATAAGCAGAAAAATTTATAAATTTTTATTTTGTAAAGTTTTCCATAACAGTTGTTCTCAAAAAATACTGTTTTTGTTTTTATCAGTTATTAAAGTCTAATTTCACAGTAAAAGTTTCAACTTTTCGCTTTGGTAGGCGAAAGTCACGATTGCAGTTACTTCTGGAAAATTAATTAGCACTATTAAATGTGCATTTTTGTTGCCACAAACTCGAGTGATCTATTTATTGGTTACTTAAAGTGATATGGTCTTATTAGACGATGTCAGCAATCATCACCAACACAGGTCAATATTACATCAGCTTGCTATTACACCATCGTTGGATGTTAACAATTAATAGTTATCTATGTGTAAGTGAATATTTCTCATTTCGATTTTAGTTTTAGCTTGTTTTGCTATCGCAATTTTATTTTTACGAGATTAAAAAAAAGTTCTGAAGCTAACAAAATGTTTTATTGCTCTTGTCTATGTGCTTATGAATTTGTGAAATACATACCACACGGCACATTAATTTTTGTCTGCAAATTCTCTTTCGGTCTCGGCACAAATATCCCAATCGCAAATTTAGTTAGTTGACAAGACAGTTAAAGACAAAGAAAAAAAAAATGCGTCAGTTGACATCATCTAATAATGACCATATATCGTTCATGCGAGATTCACAGCTTCAGCACATTTATTCAGAACACATCCCCGTGCATGTTTTCTATATAAGATTCGGAACATCTACAATTACAATAAAGTTCGCAACATTTTTTTCTCTATTTTTGTTCGGAAATTTTTTAATTTGCTCTCATTTTTTCAATTTTTTTTACATTCTCACATCAACATTTTTTTATTGCAATATAGACAGAGTGAATTTATAAAAAAAAAATAAAAAAGTCACCAGCTTCAAATAAACAAAAGTTTCAAAATTTTATGAATTTATGAGAAATGCTTGGCTGCAAAAAACTAAAGTGTTGAAATTCCAATATCGTTATTTCTTGATGATTCATTTCGCATCTCACTTTACACTTGAGTCCACTTTGCAATAGTGTTTTATTTTATTTTTGTCTTGGATGCTATTATGAATTATTAAAAAATAAAAAAACTACTAAAAATTCAAAAAAAAAGCTTAACTTTGTACTTTTATTTTGATTATTCAATTTGAAGACTGCGTATAATTTATATTAGCTATACAGTCAGTATACACCTACATATATATCGATATTTAGTGACATATATTTTTCATTATATTGATATTACGGATATTATGATCCTGATACTTTAAACTGCTACTCAATTATTTATTAAAGCTTGATAATAATCCTAGTCCTGGTACTGACGGCATCCCTAACCTATTCTTAAATAAATGTTCTTCTTCACTATGTGGTCCTCTTTCTGTATTATTCAATTCTTCTTTAACTTCTGGTATCTTTCCTTCAATCTGGAAAACTGCCCTAATTAGACCAGTTCACAAAAAAAATCTAAAAAATAATGTAAGTAATTATCAATTGCTAAACTTTCTTCTATACCTAAACTATTTGAACTTATTGTATTTGATTCTATTTATGATCATTGTACTTGTTTCTTATCATCTTTTCAACATGGCTTTGTAAAGCTTAAGTCTACTGTTACTAATCTTGTTGAGTCAACATCACCCTTTATTAATAACATGGAAGATGGGTTTCAAACGGATGTAATATATACAGATTTTAGCAAAGCTTTTGATTTGCTTCCACATAACATTATCATCTTTAAGTTAAATAAATTAGGATTTCCTAGTTACTTTATTAATTGGGTTCATTCTTACCTTTCTGGTCGTAGTTATAGTGTTTCGTTTAGATCGTCAATTTCCACTGAGTTCGAAGCTCCCACAGGTGTGCCTCAAGGTGGTCATCTCGGTCCTTTACTCTTCATTATTTCTATTAATAATGTTTCATCTTTATTAATTAATAGTCATATTAAAAATTACGCCAATGACATGAAAATTTATAAAAAAAATTGCTAATTTAGAGGATGCATTAGCGTTACAAGCTGATCTGAATCGTTTCTATAATTGGTGTTCCTATAACAATCTACAGCTTAATGTCAATAAATGTGCTTATATTACTTTTACACGACGATTATGCCCAATTTATTATGTATATTCTTTTAATAGCCAAAGTATTCCAAAGGTTACATCAATCAAAGATCTAGGAATACTCTTCGATACTAAGCTTTCATTCCATCTCCATTATTCAAATATTTTAAACAAAGCCAATTCTATGCTCGGTTTTATAAAACGTTGGGCTAAAGAATTTGAAGATCCGTATGTATTAAAATCCCTCTATACCTGCTTGGTTAGACCTAATTTAGAATATGTTAGTCAGGTTTGGTGTCCATTTTATGGTGTTCACATAGATAGAATTGAATCGGTTCAAAGAAAATTCCTTAGATATGCTTATATGCTTGTATAAGATTACCTCCTTATGAACATAATTTATGATAAAATTTAATTCATCTTAATACCCTTGAAAAACGGCGTAAAGTTGCTGATATTGTATTTCTAATTGAGTTAAGTAAAGGCCAATTAATAGGATGATGTCTCTTTGTAATGCATACAAACCCCATATTAACTTTTCCCTAACTAAACAATCATTAAAAAATAACCTGTATTTGTGTAACTGATTTTTTTGATGAATCTTTGAGCTGTCTTCTTAATTGAAGTTTTTTTCATTTTTATTTTTTAATTATTGTTAAATATAAGATCTTGTTTTCTTTTTTAATTTTGTTATAATATAAAAATTTTGTTAGTTTTTTTTTTTATTAATTCTTTTTATTTAATTAATTTTTGAATGTTTAATTTTTAGTTTATAAATTTAATTTAAGTATGATTTATTGTAACTTGCTTGAATTAAGCTCGAAATAAATAAATAAATAAATAATTGCAGAAATATTATTCCAAATAATAATTTTAAAGTTGTATTTTATTGAAAAATGTCTACATTTTCTATGTTGGGCATTTTTAAAAACGCGCTTTTGCAAGCACAACATCTGAGAGAAATAGAATAATAAACATTTTGAGATGACAAAATGAATCAAATACTTCCCCAGTTGTGGAATCACTTTAACATATTTATGAATAAATATACTCAGTACAGTGTCAAAATAAGAAAAGTGAAGAAAAAAATTAGAAAAACAGAAAAAAATCAAAAAAAACTCACTCTTGTGAATGCTGAAGACGTTAATCTAATGATAAATTGTTATTGTGTAATAAAAACCATCTAGACGGTAAAAGAAAAAAAAATTTAAAAAAAGAAAACTTTAAATTGTTAAGATGAAGAAAGAGAGAGAGAGAAAGAGAAAGATAAAAAGAATTTTTTTTTCCATTGTGATTATCCTAAGTGCTTGTTCTACTTTGGTTTATTTTTTATTTTTCGTTTGTTGTTTCGTGTTTGTTTTTCTTATTTTTTACTATTTTATTTCACTCGAGCTCATAACAGTTTTGCTATGTTTTTTATTTTTATTATTATTTTTTTTTTTTTTATAACAATGCAATAATATTATAGATGGCGTATTGTAACAAAGTATTCCTATCTAGCACTGAAAAAAAAAATACTTTTCTGATTTTCAGATGCTGTGAAAATAATTCCTTAACTGAAATGATTTTTAAATTTTTGTTTTTCTTCAAAACATTTAATTTTTTAAACAGCTTCGTTTGAATTGAATTTAAATTTTACTTTTTAAATTATGATCGATTTGATAATTCAAAATGTCATCAATGAAAAATAACTGATCAAAAAGTAAAATTCTACGACATCTCTCTATTTTACAATATTTGGTGACATCGAAAATGAAGTATTTAAGTTTTAAGTACAATCTAGTATGTTCCATGACAAATCATATACAATGTAAATAAATTCACAATACTTGCACAGTACTTTAACTACGCAGAAAGAAATATAAATATTGTAGATGTTGTATATAGTATATTATGGAATATACTACATTGCAGTTAAAACTCTAATACTGAATTTTCGAAGTCAACCATTGTTACAATTTTGGTGATTGTTAAGTTTGCGAATTTATATGCAATTATTAAATTGATTAGATGAGACCACACAAGGCTTTTGACCTTATTGGCTCGAATGTGTTGAAAATTGATTTGAAGTTTTATTCAAATATTTCGGATAAGATGTCTCAAGAGTGCTTTATTTTGTTATCTACATTTAATTTGTAAACTGAAAAAAGTACGGTATAGTTTCAAATATCTGAACCATTTCACAACCGGTTTTCATTATTCTTTTAAATGGCAGATATTTAAAAGAAGACGTAGCGAAAGAAACACTTTTCAAATTTTTTTTTCATTTTTAATTTAAATTTTAAATTTCACCCCACGTATAAGTAGCTTATCATACAAAAAAAAATGTTTTTATTTAAGTAAATTATTACGTATGTGGTTGTTGTCTAAGATAAATCAATAAAAAAACAATTAGTTATAGTGTAAACAGTTATTTGAAATGATGTAAAACAATTTTTATTCAAATGGAATTCGATTTTTTTTATCAAACTTCTTCTCCAGTAGTTTCCAATTTTGAATATCGTGGAGCGGGCAAATACTACCTACTTTTTTTGTTTGCCTTTTTTATACCAAATATCACAGTAAAACTAGACACCACAAGGTATCTAGTTACAGAAATAAAAACGGAATACTTCGAGCTAAAGTATTAATGCTGATTTTGAATTTTAACAGGTCATAAGTGAATGCCGAATTTTCCACTATTTGATGTGTCCAATGCTCTCAAAATTTTGTATTTTTTGTAACACACGAAAATTCATAACCTAATTTTTGTCTTCTACAGGCATTGCTTTGCAATATGTACTGAACAAAATTAATAATTGAATGAACATCCAAAGTGAAAAGATAATCACCCAGAATCTTTATAATGAGTAAACAATAATACAGATTAATATTTGTAAGCATAGTATAGATTAGCATGTCATAGTATAGATTAATATGAGTTAGTAAGGTATTTGTTTCTTGTAAAATGATAATTAAACGTTTAAGCAAAAGTTATATTACTTTACGTAACCTCCACAAAAATAAAAGTTGCAGGTATGTATAAGAGATAATAAGTAAGAAAAAGAATAAATAGCGAAAATTAACGCGATGACTATGACTACGTTTAAAAGGAGTACGAATAGCATCTACACTAAGATTTTCCATTTAATTGAATTTTCATCAAATTTCTTAACTATCTTGAGTCACACAAATGATGTACAAATTGAAATGTAATTACAGAAAAATAGTTTGAGCTTCCAACGACAACAAATTATTTTTTAACTATTCTAAAGCAGTAATTAGTTTTGGATAAATCATATTATGTTTAATAATCCTAGATAATTGTTCAATTAATATAGTAGGTCTATATGGATCAAATTTTCAACTTCCAAAAATTTTAAATGTTAACAGAACTTTTGAAAATTAAACCTTTTCGTTACAATATTTAGCATCGGTTTTGGTTATTTTTCATTTAAATTTTATTACTTGAATTATTTGGTGTTATATTTAAGATGCTGTTAAAAAGCCATATGTGGTCTCAATGATATCTCAAAGTATTCTAAATTAAAGTCTGGATATATTTCACTAAATTTAACTAACATTTTGATCCATTTCGGTTGTTACAGTCAAAAAACTCAAACTCAGTATTTTAATATGATAGTGTAGAAGACACTTTGTCACCCCAGTATTTGAGTGGCTGATACGAATATTTGTCATTTTTGGCAAATTAAGTTTAAAGTTAAAATGCGTCATGTATAGCGTCAATGATACCAATATTTTAACGAGACAGTGTTTAAACGGAGTGTGTTCACGAAAAATTTTCTTTACATTATGGTGTGGCTCCCCAGTTTGCGTAGGATAATAAATTTTTAAATTGAAAAATTCTTAAATTTGTCGTATATGCAAAAATACTTAACGATCGCTAATTTATGGTGCACATACGGCAAAAAAGCATTAAAAATATGTATGACTACATTAATTATCATACGTCAAAAAAAAACTAAAAAAATATTGAAATAAAAATCGAATATTATTTTTTTGCGAAGACTAATATTTAGTCTTTAGATACCTTTTTTTGAAACTTGTATTCCGCTCATTTTTACGTTAGTAACTTTTAATAAAGTTTCTGGTCCAATTTTCTTTAAAACTCTAAAAAGTCTGAAAATCTTAGTTTTTAATCTTTAAAGTCTGAAAAATCAACAAAAGAAGTTTTATATTTTAACTTCAATAAATGTTGCTTCTCATACAATATACTTTTTACTTTATTTAATGGCCCCTAGTTATAGTTTGTCGAAGCAATATTATAATTAAAGAAATTTTGTGCTTTGCATTTGCAATATTACTAGACTAACTTTCTTATTATTCATTTTTAGCATTTGCTTTATTAAGGAACCAGATCCGTATATGACTATATAATATTCCTTTTAAATTATGTAAAATGACGCAATGCCACTTCTTAAATAAGTGAATGTCTTTTTTCGGAGTACTTGTGGTCAATATAGTTTATTAAATCATCATGGAAATCATTCTATTTTTATTTTGTGGCACACATGAATCGAACCAAATAACAATTTTTTTTATATTAGGCTTGTTTTCAAATACTTTTTCTAAAATCATTTTTAAAGCACTGCCTATATTGTTGCCTCACCTTCCACTTTATGCTACAGTTCATATACCGTGCAGTATCCTTTGATATCAAGCCATCTAGATCTTCAGTATTGCTAATGAAATTTAACATTTTCTCTAAAATTTATTTTGGGTCAGTATTATTAATCAACTATAGCTTAGAACAGTTAACTCTTGACTTATATACGAAAAGTGATCATTTTCTAAACATTAAATGGTACTTCAGCAAACTTCACATTAATATAGTTTATACATATTTACTTTTCTTCATTTATATCAATATTTAATTATTTTTTATGGCTACGCTTCTACAATAACACTGAACAATCATCACAACTACAGTTTATTGTATTGTAATAGCTATTTACTAGAAAATGATTCTCTCCTTATTATGTTAAATACTTTATTTATGTATGGTATACGATAAACAAGAAATAAAATACAATTGACAAAATATAATGGAATAACATGCAAATTTTTCGTTCATGGAGGAAAAATAAATGTAATGCATATACGACAAATATGGTTTAAGCAAGTAGTTGTAATTTTGAATATACGACAAGCTCGCAACTGGTACCTTTGGAATGAAGATAGGTAGCGGAATTCTGGCTGTACCATTCGAAAGATCGTATTTTGTTTAGTATGAATAAAGTCTTTAGACAGAAAGTGCCAAAATGCGTATACGACAATCAAGTGCTAAGGTGATGACTTGTCTTCTGCTGTGATCAATCAATGTAACAATCGATCATCAGAATCGCATAAGTCAATAATAACATTTTAAAAAACATTTTTTGAGTTTCTAAGTTTATTATTTTAAAAATTCTATACGTTTTTTTATTATTTAAAACTGTATTAAAAATATACCAATTTTTCAGATTCGAAAATAGAAATATTTTGTGAATATTTTTTTGGACCATATTAAATACTGCCTTGCAATTGAAAACCTGTATAAAACAAGTTGAAACAGACAGATTTGTCTCTAAAATTTATTTTTAAAACAAATGGCTTGCTCGAATTGTAACATCAAAAAGTGGCTAATTATCATTTCATAAATGACTGAAATATTTACTTACATGCATCTATCACTGTCACATATTCGAGTCTGTTAGTAATCCACTATTTCCATACCTTGGTAAAAATTAAACTTTCCATATGACTCACAGTATTCCCCTGATATTTTAAACTTTTTAATCTAATATTAAGATGTCAAATGAATTTATTGCTAATTCCACCTATGGTGTTATTGCCCGCAACTATAAATCAACTACCTCTTATATACCTATATAAATGGCTGTGCAAAATATTAACATAAAAATAAATAAAAACAACAAAATTTCAACAAAAAAAAAATAAAATAAAAATAAAAGCCAGAGACGAGAGTATAAAGAATAATAAAAAAAGACAAAATTTGCATAAAGAAAATGATGTGCACATCATTTTCTTTAAGAGATCTTATTTCAATCTCTTGTTTGTTTCTGTTTTTTTGTTTTGGTCTTTTATTATGTTACTTTCTATTCCTATTTTTCATTTTTGTCATATCCTCATATATAGCTGCCCCATTAAAATGTTTTCATCCAATTTGATAGGAGTAACAAAAAGAAACGAAGGGATAGTTTTTCTTTTCTGTTGGTTTTTTTTGTTTTTGTTATGCTCTTTTTTTTATAATTTATTTTCAAGAAGCATTCCATAAAGTCCTTGTAGTCAATGGCAAGTAGTGCACTTATGTGCCATTTTATTCACGACTACTGATGAACAGTAGTGTACTGTATTCAAAAAACCAAAAAAAACAAAAAAAAAATCTAGTACATGGATATTATAATGAAAAAAATTATTTTGAAAAAAAAGGAAAAAAAAAATAAAACAAACAAAAAAAAAATAGAAATAAAAAAAACGGATGCACATTAAAGTTTCAAATGAAATGAGCTTTTCATTAACCATCTAAATAAAAAAAAAAAAAACTGATAGCCATTTTTTGTAATTTCTGAATTGTTTCTTATTGTTTTTATTTTTTTGTTGTTGTTATGTTTTAAGGATTATATAATGGTTTTTGTTTTTTGTTATCTTTATATTACATTATAAAGAGATACAGGTATTGAGTTTTGAGTTCTAAACAAAAGAAAATTTCATGTTAGTGAAATAATTGAAGTACCTAACATATGATAAAATATATTTATGGATTTCCTTTTAATCAAATTAATATACATGTAGCTATATCATTATTTTATATATTTGAATTTAAAAAGGATATTTTTGATTTTCGAATGAAAAATAAAATCATTTTTTTTAATAGAAAATTAAAAGTGATTTTAAATTAATTGAAGCCAAAAAAGAAACAAATAATTAAATAACGAATTTACGGTGTTAAATTGAGAAACTAGGGGTCCCTGTTGGATAATTGTAATAATTCATGTAGAAACAAATTTAAAGTTTTGAAAAGAAAAAGGATTTTGACTTCCCACTACAAAGCAAGACCCCTCATTTGAAAAGCTTTGAAATCTGAAATTATTGTGATTTAATAATAGAAGCCATGGCAAGGTATATAATCATATAAATCGTAAATGTCTACCCAAAGTTGAATACAACGTCCACACATAATCTTAAATATATATAAAACCTCACAAAAGCTTGAGACATTGACCCATGATCATAATTGTTGTTTGTAATGTTTTCGCAACCGGTTTGACAGATATTTGGGTTTATAAAATTTTTTAAAAGCCCAATGTTGTACAGTGTTAATAAAAACTTTCTGTTCATTTTGATTGATCACAAATGAATTGAAACAAAATGTCTGAGGAAGCTTTCATTACACAATGTTGCCAACTTATTTTACGGATAGAATTGGCAATTTTCCTACATTTTATCAGGTTGAAGTTTTTTTTAAGACATTTACGCTGTCACCGATACCTTTTCCTTTTTACCTACACGCATTTCTTGAAAAAACTTGTTGCATTTCCATTAGTATGATATACGTAAATAGCAAATATTAATAGTAAGTAAACGAAAACGTATAACCTTAAAGAACACAAAAAACAATAAAATTTGATATGCGATCAGTAAACAAGATGCTGATGTCACATATTTCCCTTTTATTTTTACAAAAAAAAAACTCAGTATTCTAGCAGATTTCTTATAAAAGTTACATAAGTTTTCGTAAGTTTTTAAAACAGCCATTACAAGCTAGTAGAAAGTTATCAAACTGTCTTTGAGTTCCATCCAATCATTGTAGTGCATTCAATATTCCAGTAAAAACATATTAACTACTAATGAAGTTTTAACTAATATCATAGCAACAGTACGCTCATAATATTAAAATTTTCTGTTATACACAAATATTTCGGCAAAAAATTTAATTCTAGTTAAAAACGTGAAGGAAATTTTGATCAGTAGATAGTAATTAAATATTTTCCGATTTTAAACCAAATTACATTGTATTTTAAATCCTACTAATATAAAATATTTTAAATATACCATCACTGGGTAGTAGACCGTCGCAGGAAGAAGCTTAGTAACTCACCACCGGAGTTATAACCTTCGGGAAAGCAACTGGATGAACATTAAGATAACCATAATCCAGGCCAACCTGCATAGGAGTAGCGTTGCAACATAATGAAAATAGATCTGTTATCATCATATCTAATGTATGATGACACGTAAAACCCACCAATAACCAAACTTTAAAACACGATCGAGTATGCTGAAAGGAACAGCTTTGAACTGTGTTGGAACATGCTGGAGCTGTTGATCGGTTGTGTTGCGAACTCACATATAAACAGAATAACGGGACAGTACAAAGGATAACAATTGAGGTAACTTGATTTTACTAGATTACAACATTTATTATCAAAAATTTAAGTCATAGATATTAGCTTTGATAGCATCAGACTTGCACAAAAAGTAAGTAAATGGTATGAATCGGAAAAGCTGTCCTTTTCTACAACATTATTATCAATATTTTACAACATTTATTATCAAAAATTTAAGTCATAGATATTAGCTTTGATAGCATCAGACTTGCACAAAAAGTAAGTAAATGGTATGAATCGGAAAAGCTGTCCTTTTCTGATCACCGCCATATAGTTATTCAGATTAAAATGCCATAAAGAAAAGCCAGTAGAAAAAAAATTAGGAACTCAAGAGATCTGGCCAGAAAAAAACTAAGCTAAATGAAGCAGGATGTCTATAGGTAACTCTCATCCAGCACAGAAATGCATAAAGATGCAAAACTTGGCAATATGTTATAACTATGCTTATGAAGAAAATAAGAAATCCCAGTAGAATAACCATAAAGCAGTTCTTAGACACTTTAAATTAGAAAGCAGAAAGGCAAAACAAAATTTTTGGAAAGAATACGCAGAGCAAATAGAAAACAGAAGGGTGATGTCAAAATTAAAACAAATCCTAGTAAAGACACATTCCCAACCGGAGCTTGAACGCCAAGATGCCTCAATAACAACAGATATGAAAGAGGCCTTAAGAAATGTAACTTCTCAGACAGACCCTTAATAACGCTACCCAACACCATGAATTATGGTATCCAAATACATCTTAAATAGATAATGGGAGAATAGGACTGGTGATTACACACAAAAGAATAAAATTGGCAACAATTAGTCCAAACAAATCCCCGCGAACGATTGAGGTTTACCCGAATTTGTTTCAGAAAAGTAATAATCTATATATATAAGACATGGTTTAGACATGACTATACACCAAAGATATACAGAGAAGCAAAAGTGGTACCAAAAAAAAATAACATCAATTATGGCAAAGCAAACGCGTACAAACCGATAGGTCTAACATCATTCCTACTTAAAAGTTTGGAAAGAATAATAGAATACGAAATGAGATTGAAGATTGCCAAAACTTAAATTCTTGTCAACATGCATATATTAAAGTCAAATCAGTAGATCCTGCCCTAGACAATGTAGTGAATTAAACTATAGAAAATGCCTTTATGTTAAAGAAATACGCCCTGCGCATCTTTATAAATACCGAGGGTGCTTTCGATAACATAAAAACGGAAAACATAATAAGACATGGCTTAAAGCATTGAACATTGACTTTTAGCAAACTGTAAAAGAATGCTAAATTCTCTAGGGGAATCCAATGAAGTACTACTTCAATGGATTCCCCTAGAGAATTTAGCATTCTTTTACAGTTTGCTAAAAGTCAATGTTCAATGCTTTAAGCCATGTCTTATTATGTTTTCCGTTTTTATGTTATCGAAAGCACCCTCGGTATTTATAAAGATGCGCAGGGCGTATTTCTTTAACATAAAGGCATTTTCTATAGTTTAATTCACTACATTGTCTAGGGCAGGATCTACTGATTTGACTTTAATATATGCATGTTGACAAGAATTTAAGTTTTGGCAATCTTCAATCTCATTTCGTATTCTATTATTCTTTCCAAACTTTTAAGTAGGAATGATGTTAGACCTATCGGTTTGTACGCGTTTGCTTTGCCATAATTGATGTTATTTTTTTTTGGTACCACTTTTGCTTCTCTGTATATCTTTGGTGTATAGTCATGTCTAAACCATGTCTTATATATATAGATTATTACTTTTCTGAAACAAATTCGGGTAAACCTCAATCGTTCGCGGGGATTTGTTTGGACTAATTGTTGCCAATTTTATTCTTTTGTGTGTAATCACCAGTCCTATTCTCCCATTATCTATTTAAGATGTATTTGGATACCATAATTCATGGTGTTGGGTAGCGTTATTAAGGGTCTGTCTGAGAAGTTACATTTCTTAAGGCCTCTTTCATATCTGTTGTTATTGAGGCATCTTGGCGTTCAAGCTCCGGTTGGGAATGTGTCTTTACTAGGATTTGTTTTAATTTTGACATCACCCTTCTGTTTTCTATTTGCTCTGCGTATTCTTTCCAAAAATTTTGTTTTGCCTTTCTGCTTTCTAATTTAAAGTGTCTAAGAACTGCTTTATGGTTATTCTACTGGGATTTCTTATTTTCTTCATAAGCATAGTTATAACATATTGCCAAGTTTTGCATCTTTATGCATTTCTGTGCTGGATGAGAGTTACCTATAGACATCCTGCTTCATTTAGCTTAGTTTTTTTCTGGCCAGATCTCTTGAGTTCCTAATTTTTTTTCTACTGGCTTTTCTTTATGGCATTTTAATCTGAATAACTATATGGCGGTGATCAGAAAAGGACAGCTTTTCCGATTCATACCATTTACTTACTTTTTGTGCAAGTCTGATGCTATCAAAGCTAATATCTATGACTTAAATTTTTGATAATAAATGTTGTAAAATATTGATAATAATGTTGTAGAAAAGGACAGCTTTTCCGATTCATACCATTTACTTACTTTTTGTGCAAGTCTGATGCTATCAAAGCTAATATCTATGACTTAAATTTTTGATAATAAATGTTGTAATCTAGTAAAATCAAGTTACCTCAATTGTTATCCTTTGTACTGTCCCGTTATTCTGTTTATATGTGAGTTCGCAACACAACCGATCAACAGCTCCAGCATGTTCCAACACAGTTCAAAGCTGTTCCTTTCAGCATACTCGATCGTGTTTTAAAGTTTGGTTATTGGTGGGTTTTACGTGTCATCATACATTAGATATGATGATAACAGATCTATTTTCATTATGTTGCAACGCTACTCCTATGCAGGTTGGCCTGGATTATGGTTATCTTAATGTTCATCCAGTTGCTTTCCCGAAGGTTATAACTCCGGTGGTGAGTTACTAAGCTTCTTCCTGCGACGGTCTACTACCCAGTGATGGTATATTTAAAATATTTTATATTAGTAGGATTTAAAATACAATGTAATTTGGTTTAAAATCGGAAAATATTTAATTACTATCTACTGATCAAAATTTCCTTCACGTTTTTAACTAGAATTAAATTTTTTGCCGAAATATTTGTGTATAACAGAAAATTTTAATATTATGAGCGTACTGTTGCTATGATATTAGTTAAAACTTCATTAGTAGTTAATATGTTTTTACTGGAATATTGAATGCACTACAATGATTGGATGGAACTCAAAGACAGTTTGATAACTTTCTACTAGCTTGTAATGGCTGTTTAAAAACTTACGAAAACTTATGTAACTTTTATAAGAAATCTGCTAGAATACTGAGTTTTTTTTTTTGTAAAAATAAAAGGGAAATATGTGACATCAGCATCTTGTTTACTGATCGCATATCAAATTTTATTGTTTTTTGTGTTCTTTAAGGTTATACGTTTTCGTTTACTTACTATTAATATTTGCTATTTACGTATATCATACTAATGGAAATGCAACAAGTTTTTTCAAGAAATGCGTGTAGGTAAAAAGGAAAAGGTATCGGTGACAGCGTAAATGTCTTAAAAAAAACTTCAACCTGATAAAATGTAGGAAAATTGCCAATTCTATCCGTAAAATAAGTTGGCAACATTGTGTAATGAAAGCTTCCTCAGACATTTTGTTTCAATTCATTTGTGATCAATCAAAATGAACAGAAAGTTTTTATTAACACTGTACAACATTGGGCTTTTAAAAAATTTTATAAACCCAAATATCTGTCAAACCGGTTGCGAAAACATTACAAACAACAATTATGATCATGGGTCAATGTCTCAAGCTTTTGTGAGGTTTTATATATATTTAAGATTATGTGTGGACGTTGTATTCAACTTTGGGTAGACATTTACGATTTATATGATTATATACCTTGCCATGGCTTCTATTATTAAATCACAATAATTTCAGATTTCAAAGCTTTTCAAATGAGGGGTCTTGCTTTGTAGTGGGAAGTCAAAATCCTTTTTCTTATACTATACTATACACCAAAGATATACAGAGAAGCAAAAGTGGTACCAAAAAAAAATAACATCAATTATGGCAAAGCAAACGCGTACAAACCGATAGGTCTAACATCATTCCTACTTAAAAGTTTGGAAAGAATAATAGAATACGAAATGAGATTGAAGATTGCCAAAACTTAAATTCTTGTCAACATGCATATATTAAAGTCAAATCAGTAGATCCTGCCCTAGACAATGTAGTGAATTAAACTATAGAAAATGCCTTTATGTTAAAGAAATACGCCCTGCGCATCTTTATAAATACCGAGGGTGCTTTCGATAACATAAAAACGGAAAACATAATAAGACATGGCTTAAAGCATTGAACATTGACTTTTAGCAAACTGTAAAAGAATGCTAAATTCTCTAGGGGAATCCAATGAAGTACTACTTCAATGGATGCCAGGTCATGCAGGCATACAGGGTAATAACAGAGCATATTAACTTGCAAAGAGTATGCAACGAAATGAAGACCAAGATATGGTTATCCGTAGGCATGACATTTCAGGCGTGAGCTCCGCTATCCATACAAAAAAAAATTGGGGAAATTGGGGAAATGTGAAAAAAACGAGAAATATAATGCGACTCTACACAGGGATGGGATATACACAGGGCACATACTACTGTACATGGGAGATATGCTGCAAGACTAGCAATTTTTAGAAAATTATTTTAATGCGTGAACGTGATAGAACAAAGCTAAGAAGTAGTTATTAATATCCTATTCATATTACGAGCGTATTTGATCGAGTGATATTGAAATTGGTATTCACATTTTAAAAATATTAAAAAAAAAAATGAATTTATAGCTCTTTATGTAAATAAGAGAAATTGTTTAACTATTTTCAAAATAACTTTTTGCTTTATAGTTAATAAAAAATGAAAATTGAAAATTTTCCTACATTTTATCAGGTTGAAGTTTTTTTTAAGACATTTACGCCTTTTTTGTTTATAAAAAATAAATAATATATAATACAACACTATTTGCATAACTTAATCGTTATAGAGCGTAATGTGAATAGTATAAAAACACATTTTTATAGTATTTTTTATTTGACTAAATTTTTTTCTATTATCTATAGCTATAATTCAATGCAATTGAGTTACTGCTCAACCTAAATACAAAACCAACTATCAAAAAATTAATAGAACTAATAAAGCGAATTATTTGGGTATTACAATTTTCGCCAAATTCATTTTTATTTTTGGATCAGAAGTTAGATCACTAAAAATAAATCATAGTACCAACTGTAACTCACAAATAATTTTGAAGTAATAAAATTAATTTTGAACCTGTTGAAAGAAAATGCGATAGGTACCAGAGTACTTATTTATTTTATATTAAAAAAAATTAAATGAGCCTTGAGATTAGAAAAATGGGAAATAACTGTGTCTCTATGTAAACACGGAAAATTAATAATTGATTATTAATAATAGACCAACCACATCTATACTATATAATTTACGAAAATAATAAGATATTTTATTCTGATGAATTTAACATTATTCTCTATTTGAAACATTTAATTTTAAATTTTTAATAATATTCTTCGTGCATAATTAAATTAAATTATATCTCAAGTTACTAATTTAATTTTTGTTTTTTTTTTAATTTTTATTTTATTTTTATTATTTAAACAAAATAATTGTGAGCACAATATATTGAATGAAGTCCATCATACACATATCACACACACTACACAACTAGAAATAAATAATTTCACAAGAAGCAATTGCTTTGACTTAACGATTTATTGTTTTTATTTTATTCTTCCTTTATTTTTGTCTTTCTTTTGTCTATCATATTATATACTAAGTTTTTCTTTTGGAAATCTAATAAATCTCTTTACCTCACTTAATGGAGTTAAGTTTAGTAAATAAAATCCAATAAAATGAACTTAACTTAAATTTATATAAAAACAAAAATGAAAATTAGAAAGAAATATATAAATTATATTTTTAGGAGTTTTATAAAAATAAAAAAGGACAATAAAAAAAACAACAATAACAAGAAAATAAAAACCTAAAAATATTAGCAATATATCATTCAATATGCGAACATTATTCATGAATTGTCCTAGGATCAACAATAGTTCTATCTTTTTCTTTCTTTTTCTGTCTCTCTCATAACAATACACTTCATCATAATACATAAATAAATAAAATATACACTTTAAAGTTATAAAACTTTATGACATGCAATAAAGTTTTCTAATTTGCTTTAAATCAGGCTGAGAGGAGCTATCATAAATATATCCTTAAATTGCACCCATATACAAACATACATTTTTTTTAAAATTCAACTTACGTATGTACATGCACTGCATAACTTGGTTCTGAAAAAAATATTAAAATTGCATTAAGCCATATTATATGTATATGTTCATATAAAAATTGTATTTATATATGAGTATACATATATTCTTTTTATTTACTATACATTTTTCTTTCAAAAAAAGTATGGGCAAAAAAAGTTAAGATAACTGAAAACTTTCTTTGGGGTTATAAATGGTATAAATTTCAAACCCAAACTATTAAAACAACAGCAATAATAAACACATATTATGCATATATGTATATTATTTAGTATTTATACTAGTATCTAGTATATTTATTCTTTGTATACGACCAAAAAAAAAAAAATAACAAAATAACAACTACAAAAAATTTGCAAAAAAAAAAAATAATAAAAAGAACTGCGGAAATTGCTATTTTATAAAACAATATTTTATTATCCTTTATACTTCTTGAAGCTTTTTATTATAAGTGTTTTATTTGTTCGGGTTTGCCCGTTACTCTTTTTTTCATTTGATTTTTTTTTTTTTTGTTGTCTTTATTATTTTTTTTTTCAAAAAAAGTTTTCTTTTCCTGATTTTTCTTTTATAGCAGTTTCAATTTTTTTCATATTAGTTTTTAAAGAAAATTTTCATTGTTTTTGTATTATTTTTACTTTTATTTTTTCTTCTTTGTTGTTGCTTACTCTTTGATTGTATGTCCTTCCGTCTTTTACAAAAATATTATATCAATATTTTTTAAACCAGAAATTGTTTTTATTTTTGCAATTATTATGTAAATTTTAATTAACATAATATTTTATTGTTCCGGATTGAAGGAATTTGAGAAAATATATTTTTAAGTTTTAATATTTTAGTTTTGTTTATGACTGTGTGTTTAACAAAATAAAAATTGATTGGCATTAGAACCTAATAGTTAGAAATATATCATTGCAAAATCAATTATCACATTGATTATTCATTTGATTTACTTTTAACAAATGAATTATAATTACTTCATTGCGAATCGAATCAATTTTGAATACTAAACTGACTCAGGTATTGTTAATTATAATTGAATAATAATTTATATTAAAAAAATAGTACATATCTCAACACAATTTACTCTACAAACTTGTAAAAGATAATACCATATCCTAAAGATTTTTTATGTAGTAACCAATGTACATTGTAAACTAAAATACTTATTAGTTAGCTTATTTTTAAAGAATAGCTATGAAAAAAATATAACATATTCTTTAATCCTTTCACTTTTAAAATTTGGTTAAACACAAATGCAAACACATTAAAAATATGTTGGCTATACAAGTGAATGTCAATACAATAGATATGGTGAATTTTACTCAAGTAATAAAAATTCAGAATATTAGGATCATTCAAACTCCAATTATCTGGCCATGTACCAAGTAAAAACTTTACATCGCGTAAAATCTATCAAATACAATAAAATTATTTAATAATATAACAAAAAGTGTATTAATGAACATGGGCGAAAAAGCAAAGGAAAAAAAACGTACTATTTACTGACAGTAGCCATAAGAAAGAAAACAAAATTGAAGTGGCTCTCTGGAAAATAAAGTGAATACAAAATGTAGTGAAATTACTCATATTGATTCAAATATTTCAAAATTAGAAAATGCGCTAACATCATCATCTGATTTCCTACCACCACGAAACAATCAGTTTATTTTTAAAACCTGCTAGTCTTCTCGATTTTACTCACTTTTTAATAGAGCTGTTAATCGTATGCACTTTTTTAAAAAATCACGTTCCCATACCCCGATACGACTTTTGAATTGTTCGTTTCCTTCTCCTTCAAGATCGATTCAACATAATCAACATCAGGTGCAACAATCACTTCAAGGTCAATTTCAATATCATATTTACCATAATGAAAATTATTGTAAAATATTATGGTTTTTTTTCTATGTAATAAAACCTTTTATTGTTTTCAAATTGGATTAAGAAGGCAGACTTAGGAATAATATAAATATTAATATAATTTATATCTTGATAGAGAAATAAAAAATAAATGAATATAAATAAGACCTGTCTAATGAAGAAATATTTCTTTGCACTTTGTGATTCACTCTTTATTATTTTAAGTTAGAGGTTGAATGCATATTGTAGATGTTTTAAGAAATTAGAAATCAGCTACTTCACCGCGTATTGCTACTTCCGCAAAATTATTTTCGCATCTTAACATTTCATACTCTGTATTGCTAAATTAACATTGATGTAATGCTAAAATCATTTAAAAACTGTGTTGCGTATTTCTTCATATTCGCATAAACAAAAATTTAAATTGAAATATTTTTCAACAAAAAAATAATTTAAATGTGATAAGTAACATCTTTATTCTAAAAATAATTACATACTAGCTTTTCCCGGCGTAACATTCGTCGGTCTAGCATTAGCATTATAAATGAAACAATTTATTTTATTTATTTATTTTCTTTATTTTCTTAAAAAAAATCAATGTTTTACAATTATAGTTTTAAGTTTTTCAATTTAACTTATTTATTATGTAATAATTTTTATTTCGGTATTTATTTATTTATTATAAATTAATTTTGACTGCTAATAGTTTGAAGAAAATTTTTATAATAAGGTTGCGTTTATACGTTTTTGAATTTTGTTTATAACGTATAAATTATATTCATTAAAGTTTGACATCCGACTTTGTTATAGAATATCCTTAATTTTTTTTTTTTTAAATAATAGTGCTCGACACGCATTTTTGTATTTCGCAAGTTGAAAAAGTGAATTTTGCGAGAAAAGGTATTTATAAGCTTCTAATTGTGTTATGCCAATATATTGAAAGATATACATTAAAAAATACAAAAAATGTGTATTAAATATTATTATTATTATTTATCAATACAAATACTTAGAATAATTGATTTACTATTTAAATATTTATATTTCACAAATCTTCTGAAATTACACAGTACATTTATATTTGTTCATAAGTATTTATTATTAGTACTCGTAACGCATATTCGTATCTTCGTATTTTGCAATTTTAGAAAGTGGATTTTGCATGAAGAAATATAGTATACTTTGCAACTATTTTTGTTTAACTTTGAGATATGTAATTAAAACTTTTGAAATAAAATTTGATGTAATTGCGATAAAATTTGTAAATGTAATAAAAATAAGTAAAACAAAACCTTCATGAAACAAAATTTGATGTCTAAACGCTGCCTAACAAATACTATTAATAAGTACGTCTCTACATTTGAACAAAATGTGGCGAACAGATGTCGCTGGCAGTATAGATATGAAATTAAATGCATTTAAAAAAAAAAATACCACACCCACATTAAAATTGCCATAGATACGTTTTTTGTGTTTTTTTTTATTATCATAATAGCCCTAACTATTTCAAAACTCAAAATAAAAAAACAAAACATAATAAAGCCAATAATTATGCTTTTTCTCTTATTCTTAAGTTTTTATTGTTATATTGTTATCCCGATAGGATCTCTGATGTAGGTAAGGGTAGTCTGTGATTTTTCTTTTTAAAGTTTTTTTAATTTTTATGTGTACTAAATTTGCCGTGTATTGGAATTGATAATAATGTCATAATATATTTTGTTTTTCTTGTTCTTAGCAGATCGTAAATTTCGGTTTATGATTATCCATATAATATTTACAATATTCACAATATAATATTTACTCAATGCTACTGCGCATTTGAATTCATACTTTTGAGTTGTTTGTTAATAAAATAAATAAATTTAAATTATTGGAATTTCTGAACATAAGGTAAAAAATATATTGTCTAAATTTACTCTTTGTTTTACCGCTAAGTTTTTTTGCTGTAATATCGTAATATCGTAATATTTTAACAAAGCTATTTTATCAATATAAATAATTATATTCTGATAATTCGGTTTTTGTCTTTGCTACTTTGTTTTTTTTTTTTAAAATTAATTCATATAATCAGATAGTCAATGCTATTGCTTAATAGGTGAATTGTTTTTATGTTAATTTTAATTTTTTTTTGGTTTTATTTGGTTTTATTGTTTTGTGGTTTATGTCTTTAAATTCAATTTTGCACACTATCGTAATTCGTAATAGTTCTAATAAAGTTGTCTAATCTAGTTGAAAAAAGCTTTGTGTTGTAAAAGCTTTGTGAAAAGTTTAACAGACGTTTAAGCGTATTAATATATAAGATAATTAAAACTAAATTTAATAAATAAAACTAGACAACACCAGGAAAAGAAAATAATTTTTTGATAAATTATTTTATTTATAAATAAAAATTCCAAATCAAACTAATGTCAAAGTAGAATAAGCCAAACTATAATTTTGAAAATGTTTTTAGGTTATATTTTGCTCATGAGCATAAAATGAGGGTTCCTTTAATAATCTATTCACGGGTAGTTTACACAGCTTAATGAAACGCTATTATTGCATCCAAATTAAATGTAGATATGACAGCATAGTTGTCACAATCAGAACCAATTTCCTTTATATTATGTTTTTTATCTTTGTTAAATAAGAAGTTTAAAAATTTTAGCTGCATCCTCTATTTCATATACAACTTTTAATCCCTTTCTTTCTCTTCATCCTTTCACAAAAAAATATTATTAATATTATTATTCTTCAGAAATATTATTGTGGTGAGTTGGGATCTTCGTAATTGAAAAAAACAAATAAAGTTCGAAGTAGGATCGAAAACAATGTTAACAGCTGCCTGTGTTTGACCACTTAACCCTTTGAGACCTAACTTAAGCAATTTTAAGATGTAATGAGTTGCTTCTGTAATTAATATTTCGGTTTAAGATCCAAAACCATTAATCTATAGGTCTTGTTTAGTTGTGTTAATATTAATAAATTCATGGGTCACGTACTAAATTTTAATTGTATAAAACAAATTTAAGTGAAAGTCTTAATTGACAGCCTCATTCTGTATCGCACTTTAACTCACTTAGTGTAAAAAAAAGTGAAGAAATAGTTTTTAGAGTACAGTCAAAGTCGTATTTTGAATTGGGGAGAGTACAGTCAAAGTCGTATGTTGAATTGTTTGAATACACATACATTGACTCTATTCTATTCAATATTCATATACAAACTTTTTTTTAAATTTCTTTCCAATCACATTTTCACTCACACTCCCTGAATTATTTCGAGATACAGAATATAAAATAATTCCAAGGGTGAGTGAAGAATTTTACGTGAAAATGAAAGTGAGAAAGATCCAGAATGGGGCTATGAGTCTATTGTTTCTATTAATTATTAAGTCTTGGATCTCAAAGAGTTAAACCAAAGTTAAGCATTATTGTTTACAAAGAATTATAAATAAAATCTAACGCATGCGAATTCAATGTTCTAGTTTACTCAAACATTTGTTTGCATTATATTGGCAAATTATTTTATTTATGCTTTAATTGTATTATATTTTGACGTTATTTTGATGCGACTGAACAGCATCAACACAATATTATATAACCTATTATCTTCAATAGTTATTGTAGTCGAACCCAATACAAATTCTATAATTATGCCTAATCGTAAAATTAGGTAATATACCAATTCTTGTAAATTTCACAAATTCTTTTCTTGGTGGTACTTCTAATACAACACGTACAGCACTAATTCAATGTTTTTATGCTGCATCACATTTCGGATCAGTAGAACATCAATGAGTACCAAATATCCCATAATCAATAACGCCATCGTAACATTCAATCTCAACAGTCGCTGCTGTTACAGAAAGTGTACAAAGTCTTGAGCATCACTGATAAATTTACTGATGCGTCGCGCCGAGCCTTAAATAGTTTTGTCATTTAATTGCAATTCATCAAGAATTTTTTAAGAATTGTATAAAATATAAGATGTATAGCAATATCTTATTCCAATTGATAAGATGTTCATATAATATCAGAATATTTTTTTTGTAAACACTAATATAATTATAATGTAATAAATAATTCGTAAAATTCAACAAATTATAAAAATCTTAAACATTAACATGGGCGTTTTAAAAATAAAGCTTATTTTATTATGAATATTAGTTTAGTTTAAATTAAATTCAAAATAAAAAAATTCATTTTTCAATCTTTTTACATAACTAATTAATTAATTTAAATTCAATATTCAATTAAATCAATTTTATATTATATGAATTAAATTAAAAAATTATATCAAATTTTATATTTATAGTCATTAGAATTTGTTATTATAAAATTTTTTATTTCACTAACCTTTTGATTTGTTGATCACCAATCCAGTTAAATTCATATTGGCAATTCTCAAATTTTGCCATTTTAATAATATTTTTAGAATTTTTCCTAAAAATATAAAAAAAAAAAACAAATATTTATTAATATAATACTATAAAAAAAAAACTAATATTTTCATTAAATAGTAGTTGTAAAATAAAACCGATAGGAATATTTTAAAAATTTCAATTATTTATAATATTTCTAAATATTAACATGGTCCTTTTCCATGGAAAAAATTAATTTTCATTATAAAATCAGAGTTTAGTTTTAAGGCGATAATTTTATATAGAAAATCATTAAATCTAAATATAATACTTATATTTAAATTTAATGATTTTCTATAAAAATATGGCCTTAAAATTTTTTATTTTTGTTTAATAGTTTTAAATTACATATTACTAAAATTCTACAAGGTCCAATGAAAAATTATTCTGTTTATTTCTCGAAAGAACAATATTTTATATCCAGCCTTATCCATATCAAAATTGCAGAGATGTATTAAAAATTTTTAAATTTCGTTCTACCACTCTGTTAGTGCTCGTGCAAATATTGAGATAGAAAATATCCTAGTTTTATCGTTTTATAACGCAACATATTATGTAATTCTCTATTTTATAATACATACATACATACATATTTGATATTAGTTTTTAATTTCTGTGTTTTTTTTTTAAAATAATTAAACATTTTAATATCAATTAACTTAATTATTTTATTTAGTTTTATATTTCAATATCAAGTAAACAACAAAGGGATAAAATAGCCAATGTATGTTATTAAAAAAAAAATGCAAATACAAAAATTAAAATATATGTATAAGCTAATTGTATTAGTTATTACTCTTATTAATTATCCTTATCATTAATATTAATAAAACTATCTATATTTCGTTGCTTGATTATTATTTTTTCCCATACGCCAAACTAATAATGACTGTTTTGGGTTTTGGGAACCGCTCTATTAAATGCGCTTACTCCGGTAGTTCTATCTGCCACGAGTGCCATGGCTTAGTTTTTACCTATCATCAATTTTGTTTCATACCAATTTTTTTTTTTAAATTTATAGAATTTCAAAATTAGTCAAAATTTTTGTTATTATTATTTTGTTCCATATTTACATAGCATAAAATAATGACCAACAAAATAGTTATTGTGATAAGCCATTATTCACGGTCAATATCAAAATTGGCGTTAGACACACAATCATAATCAAGCGCTAACATAATCATATACATATTTGCAAATTAGTGTACATACAAAATTTTCTCGTAAGAACGGTTGTTATGTTACTTAATTTAGTTTTATCGTTTTAATTGTTACTTGAAGTTTTATAGTGGAAGCAGTTGTGAAAATGTCATCGTCTGCGTCAGTTATTTATGATGCGGTTTTGTTACGGTAAAATTAAAAATTAAATAATTATAAAGTAAATATAAAAATGAAATTAAAATGAATTCTGAAAATAAAAAATGTTTCACACAAAGCTGAATATACAAGGTTTGTTTAATTAAAGTAACGAAATAAACTTAAATATTTAATTTCATCAAATTAGTGGATATGAAAATATGACAAGGTAAATGGGAACAATATTTTATATATTTATAAAAATCGATTATGGAATTAAGTAAAAAAGTAACAAGTAACGTTATAGCTTCCTTAATTATTAGTAAAACTCCTTGAAATTTTTAATATAAAAAATGTTAATAATGTGAAATAAAAAGGAACACATCCCGTAAGGGAAAAGGACCTGAAGTAGGCCGGCAAATTTATCTTATTTTATTATATTATCACTGATTATAATAAAATGTTTATGTATATGTACGAAGTAAAATGAAATAAATAATTATGTGTGGAAGAATCCAAAACCAAAATATCAAGTAATGTTTATATTCAATAATCAAGGTATTTAATGGTAGGTGCAATTGACCCTAATGATTCAGCAATAGTTATTTATATCCTTACTTTGTCTTATATGCATACTTCAATTCAAATATATTTTTAAGAACAAATATTTATTTTACATATATTACATATTTCAATATTTAACAATAATTGAAATAAAAAATTAATTTCACAATATTTTTTTTAACTAATTAAGTTTAATCGCCATATTCAATCAAATCAATTAATATTAAAGATTATGTATGAATGTATATCAAATGTATGTATGCCATTAGAGTTTTTTAGTATAAAAAAATTGATTCACTAACCTTTTGATTTATTGATCATCGCTCCAGTTATCATAATATCAGAGCTCATATTCTAATTTAGCAATTCCTTAAATTTTAAAAATTACCTAAAAATATAAAAGATAAATATATTTATGAATATAGTTTATAAAAACAATTATATTTTAATTAAATGTTAAAATAAAATCACCAACTGTAAAATTTCAAATAATTTTTTAAGTTAAAATTTTTCATCCCTATTAATAGAATATTTTTATTTTATTTTATTGACAACTCAGTTGTATTTCTAATTAGTTTCAAATATTCAAAATATATTTTACATCGGTGTTCGCACTACGTTTTTAACCTAGGACCTAGTTGTCAAATGACATAACTACAAACAACTACACCATATCGGTCGGGTCATATTTAATACTGGGTCAATATTTTGTTAATAGTATTGGTTGTTTGTCTTACTGCCAACCAATGTCTCAATACGACACAGCTCGTATTTAATATTTAATTTCATTTTTGTATTAGACACAATTTCTTTCATTGATATGACCATCCTCATTTACTGAATTATTATTCCAAAACAAATCCAAATTGTATGATAATTCAATATTCTGATCTATATATATGTACTTATCACATTTTCTATTAATAGCCAACAACCCTTCTAAATATTTTATGACAGCTAATTTTTATTTACATATTCGACCCATAGACTTCTGATTGCAGTCTATGTTCGACCTATCTTTTTTACACATATCTGCACTTACACATATGTGCTACGAATTTCTAATAAATATAAATCATTATTAAAAACATTAAGAGACAACATTTAAAGTAATAACTATATCTATATGAATTTTTTGATTTATTTTATAGCTACAAAAAACAACTATACAACAAAAAATAAGCCTTTAAGGGTCATCCTTAATTACCATAAACCACTTTTAAAAACCATTTTTTAAATTTTTACTGGTTTTCTATATTTTTTTTTTTAAATAATAATTATATTAATAAAATTTTATTTCAGTCAATTTCGAAGTAAACATAATACAACATAGGTATATATAGGATGCATATACCAATAGAAGTTTAAAACTTTTTAAATAATTTCAACACCTCAAATAATTTTCATATGTGGTATATATAAATAACTCTCTAACTATAATTTTTTTTTTTTTAATTTATTTATGTTCTTTATACATTTGTAAAGGTATATTTATAATATATATAATATTTTTAAAATAAACTAACCAATTTAGTAACTTTAGATAAGAATCTAGATATAAAATCTAAAAGTAAACACTATTATGTATCGAAAACTAACATGGAGAAAAAAAAGGACTAAACTTTCATCAACTAAATTTAATATTTTCTCTACTTTATATTGTCCTTAAATCATTCATATATTATTATTATTTTGTGTACATGTGTTTATGTATACTAGTTAGATATTTTTTTCTGTCTATTATTTTTATTAAGATTTTCAAAATTGCCTATCTATATTTACAACAACAACAACAGCAAAACAAAAAAAAAAAATACAATTTACAATGGAATTCATGTCTAAGCATACAGGACCTCTCCTATAATTTATATACATACCACACTACACAATGGATTAAATTAAATAATATAAGAAAAAGGATATAAATAAACTATATAGGTATGTAATAGTAAATGTATTTATGTAGGATGTGAAATATTTCTTTTTTTTCTAAAATATATTTTTTAGGTACAATATTTTGTTTTAGTAGAATAGTCTACAAATTTGTTTTCCATCATACGTGCATCCTTTGTAAAAAAAATATTTATACACATATACATATAAATGTACGTATGTACATATATTATATCAAAATTACATTTTAGCAGAATAAGCTTGAAATGAAGGATTGTAAAGGAATTCGGGTTGATTATATTTGGGCTGTCGGCTTTTTTTTGTATTAAAATTTTTTGATATATGTTTGAAATTCACACACACCCAAACACTACTGTATCATAGTGTTGATAAAAAAATATATTAAAAAGGATATAAAAAATAATGTTAAATTTTTCTATGCTCTTCTTTATTTGTTTTTTTTTATTTTTCAATGTAAAATATATAAATTTATTGTATCGTATAACGTACAGTGCTAAACAAAAAGTTTAGTCCCGTAAGCTGAAAATCTTAGATGCCAGTGCTAACATTAGTTTTTTTTAGAAGGAATGTAAATTAATTTTCCACTTCTTCTTTTTCAATAAATAAAATAAATAAATAAGACCTTGTTGCGAATGTCGATTATGAACAGACTTTTGTTTTAACTTAAACCGACTAGTTGGTTTTGTGAACGTCGATTGCAATCGATTTTTTTCGATTGAAAAATCAAAGCAATTTTTGTACGCGACTTTTAAATTTTTTTATGAACCTCATTATTTATGTTTTGTTGGTAAAAATGTGAGTAAATATAATAAAAAAAATAATAAAAATAATTGTTTTTTAATAATTTATATAAAAACACTTCAGCAATAAGGGGCATTCGGAGAAATTGGTCTCAATTATGAGGAACAATCCAACAATTGCAAAAGGGATCGTAAAGAAAAATCAAGCTCTATAACATTTGCAAAAGTTCGCTGCAGAGCTAAACAGCTGAGTTCCTCCAATTGAAGATGCTGAGAAATGGATAAAGCTGGCCAAAACTTATGAATCATATTCAATGTCTTTCATCGGAGCTTCGATCGACTTGAAATTCAAAGTGAAGAAAAATTTGCTGCAAAATAAACAAGAAATAACGAAGTTCATTGGAAGATATAGCAGTATACTATTTAGATTGATTTAACTGGTAATGAATTTGGAGAAATTTCAGATGATGAAAATTGCAATGTGTTACCCGAGGTTAAAGTAATATGCAATATCCCACGTAAGATTTTATTGTTACAAAAACAAAATTAGTGCTATGAACCCTATATAATATGAATATATATCCGATAAGCACTAAAGGTGTTATAATGATGTTTTTATGTAAATAATATGATTAATATTGCTATAAGAATGTTCTTATAGCTATTTTCGGAGTTGTTATAATGGGATTTTCACCAAGTGCTCTAGCAATGTTGTTATAAGTCTAAAAGTGCGTAATCCGATAACAAGAGTTAATGTGTTGTTACAAGAATAGAATTGCTAGATTAGCATTAGTAGTATTCTTATTTTACTGTATTCCTATAATGTTATTAATAAACTTACTGTAGCTTTAGAATAAATATTTTGCGACGGCCATTATTTTATACAAACATGGTAAACAAAACAATTTTTTTTTAAGTAATCAAAAATTGAAAAGCTAATTTTGCATTCTTTTCGCAAAACTATCATTTTTACTTAAAAGAATAATTATCGAAATATCATATCTGATATTAGGCATAAATTAACGTACATTACTTAACATTTTAAAGATGCAATTTAAAAATATATTTTATTTATTTATTTTAACAGTTGATCCTACAAATAAATCTGTAGGTCAACTTTATAGGTCCTTTTCCCTTTCGAAATGTGGGCCTTTTTTAATTAAACTATATTAATTATTTGGTATATATTTTGTATATTATATATTTATATTATTTTTTTTTTTTTATTAGTTATATTATATCTTTATTAATTATTAAATTATATTTGAACCGATGTGGTTGTATAGAAAATTACATTTTTCAGTAATTTTCACCATTTGAAAAATTTTTCGGTTCTCACGGGGTTTGAACCCGTGCTCCTTCGGTCGTTACATTACTACACTCGAGTGCTTTACCACTCGGCTACCGTTAAAAATATATTTTCTTTTATTTATTTAAAAATTGGTTATTTTTGAAGGGTATGAATATATTTTTTCGAATTATTATTATAATAAATGTCAATGAAGTTTCTTTCACAGCCAAATTTTGCATTTTGGTCACAATAATTATAAATATTAATACAATTAGCCGAAAAATATTATTTATTAGTAAAACATTTTTTATATTGTAAATCTATATATTATAATTAATATCTACCTCTCTTTCTCATGAAATAAAAATAAACTCCGTAAAATTATTATTTTAAAATAAAAAATAATACCTACCTCACTCTCGCATAACATAAATTATTTTAAATTAATTTAATTTCAAAATGAAAACATATACATACACTAATACAGGTATACTAATCCTATAAAATTATTACAGCAATTGCCTCGGTTCCTTATATGATTCTCCATTTTAGTGCCATAACGTATTTATATGGTTTTCGCAATAATTACGGAGCACTCAAAGTAACACTAATACTTCTATAAGAGTGCACTAGAGTATTATAGCAATAAAATTGTTACGTGGGATCAAACAGTAATACTGATGGTAAACGACCCAACATTCTTATAGCAATATTTTTTATTTTTGTTTTTTTTTTTATTTATTTATTTCTCTACTCAATGAGCTTATAAAGCTCGTACAGAGTTTAGTAATTCATAGTACTTTAAATCATAATTCAGTTAATAATTCAATCAAATATGCAACAAAACAATTTAATCTTACTAACTAATATTCCACAAAAGAAAATAAAATCATGTAATTTTTAAAATTAATTCTATCAGCTTAATTTATCATATCAAAATACAACTAATTCATAAACACAAAATTGAATATCAATAAACAATTTTTTTTTTATTATTGATTCAATATTATTATTTTATATTATTATTTAACTTAATTAACAACTAGTTCAGTAAAAACATCTGGATGAAATAATCATTAATTTTACTCATATTCGTCTCATAAAAAAATCATTATAACACCATTTAGTGCTTATCGGGATTGATATAGGATTCTTATAGCACTAATTTTGTTTTTATAACAATAAAATGTTACGTGGGCAGCAATACTGAGCGTAATATCAATTTAGCGTAATATTAATACAAAGCGTAAACATCGTGGAACAAAGGATTAATGTTTAAGAAAATAAAGATTGCAAGAAAATGAGGAGTGATATCCAAAACATGAAAACCGATATTACCGAGATGCAGCCAATAATAAAAAAAATTTGTCAATACTAAAAAAAAACATACTACATTAAAAAAGATAAATTTAAAATTAGCATTGTGATGAAATAGAAAGAAAGCAAATAGATAGAACTCTGAATTAAAACTTTAAATTGAATTGTTAGAGTTAGAGTCCAGAAAAAAACTGGAAAGAAGAATTGTTGACTCGTAATCAGTTAATCACAAATAATATTTTATGTTTTTTATTCATGATTTTTTTTTAATTTTTGTTCTAAATAGTTGGTTAGAGTTATTTTTAAGAATTAAAGAAATGAAATATCTTCCTAATATTTTTCAGAACAGAGACTGAAATATTTTTTGTTAATTTTTTTTTATTTTAATTTAAAGTACCTATAAATAACTTAATTTTTTTTTTATTTGAATGTATATAATGTACCAAATTTATAATTGTTTTATTTTAATATTAAATTTAATATCCCGAATTATTTCAATTATCAATTGCAAATTAGTTTCAAATACATTATTTTTGTTTTTTTAATTTGTTTAACAAAGTTTTTTAATTTAATTTTCAATTTAGAATTTCACCTCATTATAACACATACATCTTAACATACAAAAATTTTACTTTATCAAATTTCTCAGTAAATTTAAATCAATTATAACATATGCGGTTGTTGTCTAAGATAAATTAATTAAAATCAGTATCAGTATCAATTTAAATGCTGGAAAACAATTTAAAATGAAATTGAGTACGATTTTTTATCAAACTTTTTCGAATTTCGAGGAGCGGCCAAATATAATAGTACGCGCGTCCACGTCTAAATAAATTTATTTGCCTAAAACTTGTGGAAAATTTCGTTATAGTGACTGATGGCTACGAACATATTTTTATTATACACTGTCGTGTGTGCATATGCATTATATGTATTATATATGTATTTGATTAACTATATTTTGTATTAATTCCAATTTGGACTACTTCAGTATATAGTTTTAACTAAATTGTGGGTGGATGAATTTTAAGTATATAATATGAATATATAATATATATATACCTATATAACTTTTATATATATAATATATACGTATACGACTATAGGTATGTATTTATATGTAGAATACAGAATGAGAAAAATTTCAAGAGTTATAATTTTCTTACAAAAAAAAAAGTAAAAAATAAAAAAATAAGAAAATTACAAAAGAGTTTATCAACTTTTGAACCTTAAAGTTAAGCTCTAGTAATAAATTAGTTTAAGGGTGTATAAAATTGAATTATTAGCTTAAGATTAATGTTAAACAAGAATGACGTTTATTAAGGGATTTTTCATTAAATATATCTCCACTTTCATCTCAGTATATACCTACATTACATATATATATATAGTAATAAAATTGTTTAATTTCAGTAGAATATTACTAAGGGTAACAAACATTTTTATTAAGAAGACATTAATTTTAAGGGATTTCTTCTATTAAATTCTCTGTCTATTTTTAATTTTTTTTCATTATAATTGTTTTTTATTTTTTTTTTGTTTCTATTTTAAAGATGCTCTTTTATTAAAATACAAAGTTATAATAATAGAATTAATAAAAAAAATAATAGTAGGTACTAGCTTTTTATAGGTCTTTTCTATATCAAATATCATTAGAATGTGTTTCAAGGACAAACTAATTTCCGCTCTATTCAATTAATACATATTTTGTAGAAAACATAAATTGGTCTCTTTTACTGGAATAACAATAGTAGAGTAATCATCAACTTTCTAAAAAACTTATATTCACGAAATACCCTATGGAATACAGAGTAAACGCAAAGCAAAAATAAGTCAAGTAATGACAATTATGGTGACTACCGATTCAGTTATCTAAATTAAGTTTGTCTTTCTTATAATTTCTAAGTCCTATAAGCAAATAACCAAGAAAGGACGATGGATTCATAATTCAGAACAATAGAAATTTTGAAATTAGTGATCACAAGAAGTTGTAAAATGATTAAACGTAGGAAATAGAATTGTATATTGCTCGCACACACCTCTTGAGTGGAATCCATATCAAAATCCCATCAAAAAAAGTGGTCAAACAAAAACAATGTGACCGACGCCGAACAGTAACAACTGAGTAAAGCAAACGCATCTGAAAAAAAATTGTTGTGAACTTAAATTGCTGGTCCTAAATGCCTAAATTAAGTTTGGTGTAAGAAATTCGTTGATGCCTCATGTATCCACAACGAGCAACACGATTGATGTTTTATCTATGCTCAGATATGGCAAAAGCTTCAAACAGATTATTGTGTTGTGTTATATTATATTCGATGGTTCTTGACATCGTAAATGTCTCAACACAAAGTTCAATACAACGTCCTCATGATCTTAAATGTCTACAAAAGCTCACAAAAGCCTCAGGCATTGTCTACTTGATCACAACACAATTATTGTTGTTGACGATATCCACGTGACCGGTTTGACATGAAATATTGTACAGTGTTAATAAAAACTGTCTGTTCATTGTGCTTGAACACAAATGAGTTAAAACACAATGTCTCAGAAAGCTTTCATTACAACTTGTTGCCAACTTATTTTACGGATAAAATTGACAATTTTTTTTACATTTTATCTGGTTAAAGCTTTTTTTTAATGTCACCGTGTATTAGAGGACATTTTATTCGACAGTTATATTAGATATATAATATATAATGTATGTCATAGCTTAGAAGTTTTTATTTATTTATTTATTTATTATGCTCCATAAATTGTACAATTAATTCTTTTAAAACTATTTACTTAGATACAGATATATAATTATCTTTACTACAGTTGATTTGTATTTTTTTATTTTTATTTAGAAATTTTCGAATTTACTAGTATAAATTTAAAGGAAAATTGGAGATGAAAAACCTTAGCTTAGAAGTGAAGCGAAGTTTACAAGAAAATTTTTCACTCCAGATTTAGTGGTGTATCGTTCATAAATAACTATTTGATTTAAAAATTAACCTTTACCACATACGATACAAATTTTACTTCCAGCTATAATGTACTTGTTACTTTTCTCTAAGCTGTAATAAATTGAAATATTAGGCCGTTTTATAAGCAAGCAGTACTGCTAATATTACTAAAGCATTTTGTTCATAAACAAAATTTGCTAATTCAGTTTTTTCATAAACGTTTCTAACTTTACAAAAAAACTGCAAAATTGAGAGCGCAGTACAATCAGCTGCACCACTTTTACAAATTTGTACCCAATTGTAAATCCAATGAAATAAAAATGACAATACTGTAATGTTGTTCTCTGCAAATTTTGCTTTTGCAGTGCTGCATTTATGAAAACTGATATTTAGTAACATATAAGTATGATGTAAATAACAATTTTATTTTATAATACGTTCTATAATACGATACTAAATTTTAATTGCTATACAATCTTCTTGTAAATAAAAATCATTGTGTTAATAATAAAATAAAAATAGATTAACACTGTCATATTGAACTGATTTGAGTTCTGGTTTTAACATTTATATTAAAATTTTGTAAACTAAATTTTTGTTATTCTGTTTAAATAAATTATTTTAAACAATTTGTCTTATGCAGCCATGTCAAAGAGTTCTTGACTTAGCAAGCTGCTTTTAAATGTTGAGCTTTGCAAAATAACACCATATATAATTTGCTCATACCTAAACGTTAAAAAAAAAAAATCACTACTAGACCCCATATAACGTGCTCATTTCGGTTTTTTATACCCAGAAGGTTTCATACCTGCATACTTTCTTTGGTACCTATCAGTAAGTTCATATCATAAAAATACAGTATAAAAATTAACTGTTAGTCAATTTTGAAAAAAATCAATATTTTTAAATGAGAGAGACCATCAAAAATTAATGTTTTTAGTATATACTTCCTCATTGGATGCCTTATTAATGACATTCTTTGTCTCATGATGATTTTCACATTCCATTAACAAAACAAAAAAAAAAATTTAGAAATGTTTTTCCAGTCTATCATTATACAGTCCGTACCACTTCATTCTTTAATAATAATCTTTAGAGAAATATTTGTAGTTTTAAATTTCAATCAGTTTCAATCAGCTAACTTAGTTGGCTACAAGCTCTCTAATTATAGTTGGTTACAAGCTGGCTAATTAGCTTACATAGTTGGCTACTAACACCTAGTCGATGGAATAAATCTACCAACCTACATTTTGCAACAAAACTTTCACTTTCAAACACGTATTTGTTGAATGTACAGTAACACATCGATATTTGGTTAGTTTAAGGATTTTCCCTATTAAGCCGTTCCCTAACAATTGTCCTGACAGCCTCGATATGTTGAGAAATAAATCCAATATGGAACAAAGCTCTTCAATATACACTGGCCAGGTTAAATTTTTCGCATAAAAAAGCCTTAAAGGTTATAAACAAATATAACAATGTATTTCCGAGCGATAAAATAAACAACGAACAATATATGAGTTTTAATGATATTTTTTTAAAAATAACTGTATATGACCTTTAATAGTTAATAACCTCATCGAACACAATTTTATCTTGAATAGAGTATTAGAATTTCGTAACTATAATATTAAAACCAAATTTTTATCTAGCATGAAATTAATGTATTATTAGTTATTTTTAGCACATAAATAATGTATTATTTTGAATTTCGAAACATTATTACTTTTAAGAACACCACAACTTAGGCTAAGATCCGTTAAAAAATGTATTTTGTTCATGAAATCAAGTTTTTACTTTAATTTAAATGAATTTATTTAGTTTTTATTTTGAATTAATAAATAAAAAACACAAACTAGCAAAAAATTAGCAAAATGTACCTCATGGCCGAAGAGATGAAAGTCAATCTATTTATCAACATAATAATTGGGCAGAAATAATAATAAAATAAAAATAACCAAAAAAATAAAAACATATAAAATAGTTAAAACGATAAATAGAACTAGAATTAAAAAATACATCAACTAAATTAAGCTAATAGATAAAAATAATAAAATAATTTAATCAAATCAAATTAGAAGCAACATTTAACAACCAAGCTGATCCACATACCATACGTCCCGGAATTTTTAGTATTAACGTATTAAGGTTTTAACATTTTATGTAATAATTTAATAAATTGAATCAAATCAATCTTAAAAACTATGCTATGATTGCAGGAGTGTTTTGTTCATCCAACACTACAAAAATACCTGGTTGTAGACTTTTACAATTTATTTCATAACTTATATCGAGTTGATATGTAACGATGTGTGAGTTATAAGAACCAATCAAAATTCCGCTTGCCTGAATTTACTTGTTGTTACAAAAGAGAAATTAGATTGTCTTCGAAATTATTTTTAGAAAATTTTCCAAATATCTTTAACTCATCTTAAACCTATGTAGACCTATATGTCATATTACAAACAGTTGTATAATTAATATAAATATTTTTAGGCATTACAAACCTATAATCAAATTCATTTAACGTCTCATTTTAAATTTATCTTCCATTAGTTAAAATCATTGTAGAAACATGAATTTTAATTTAATGATTCCATTGACTGTTACAAGCAATGCATATATTATGTTTGTATATGCCTATAGTTTATTTTTTTGGCAATAGTAAAATGCGATGTAGGGAATTTAGATTCTATTCGATTTAACCTAGGAATATAATAAAATTTATTTTTTTTTTGTTTATTTTGTATAGGTACTACTTGAGACACTAGTGTAGTATTCACTATCCGTTTTTTCGGAATTGCATCTAAAATGTATCGGATACATCGTCTTATGCTCTGATATGTTAAAACAAATTTAGCAATTTTAGGAAATTTTAGAGGGAACAGACGGTCGATTTAATTCTAATTAGAGTTGTTATGTAAAACAATTTAAAATTTTATTTTTTTATTTATTTTAATTAACTAAATTTTGATTTTAAAACTGTGAAATGAGGTTATCAACAATTATATTTTGCTCGGAAATATCAAATGATAATTTCCGTTTTCAATATGAAATGGATGCAAAATATTGAAAATTTAAATTAAGAATAAAGTTTTCGACTTTTGACGAAATCAAATAACTTTTTTACTTTTTCGAAGAGATAGTATATGTATAAATTTTCTTTTGGATATACAATTTAACAACTTTAAATTAATGCCAATAAATTAACGATCATAAGACAATGTAAAAAAATTTGTTTTGACATTTCAGATCATGCGATAATGTGTTGTTGACGTTGTCAATAAATTTCCGATGTCACGGATCTTTTAGGATTAAATTCCAAATAACAACTTACAAAGAGTACCCTCTATTACACTTCGTAAAACTAGTATCCCTCGTTAAACTAGTATTCTTCGGTATCATTGACCATTTAACTAAACTTAATCTGAATTTGTATTTTATTCCATCGAAAAATTTATAAAATTTTTGAATCTAAATATCTAGAATCAAGATTCACTTCATCCTAAAACATATATACAAAAAAAAATAATTTGAAAATAAATCAAGAACATTCTATTTACGTAGTAGTAGTGCCTCACCTATACACATTTATATTATTTTACTATGCTATATATAGATATTCTTATATTAGATTATGTTCCTTCTAAAATTAATTCTTTGGGAAATGGGTTAGATTGAATCCCAAAATTTTAATATGGGTAATGTTAATTGACTGAAAAATTGGATGATAAAGAAATAATTGAAAAAAAAGGAAAAAAATATAAAATAAAATGTTGGACAACTCTTGAAAATACTTTTCAAAAACATTAAGCTTATAATAATTAATGAAGCTTTTATGTATATACCAAATGGACATAGATATTCATCACATATTATATTTTCATTCTAGTTTGAGTTTATTAAATGGAATTAATTTTACGTAGTGACAGTTATTTACAGTAGAAGAATATGAAAAACAATTTTTTTTTTGCTACACCGATATTAAATGAATACGGGGAGACAGTTGAATGGTTATATAATAGTGTTTGCAAATCAATTAAATGCCATATCATCTTGTTGGTAATTTAATTATTCAGTTCGATCGAGTAATATTAAATTATTCGTAAAGACAGTATAATGATAGTATATTAAGTTTTGAAATACCGAAAAAATATTCTAAGTAAATAGGAGACAATTGACGAGTTTCGACGTCGTATATAATACCCTTGTTAATTGGCCTTCATGACTGCAATGAAGATGATAGTAAAATTTGGTTTAGTATTATTTTAGGATGTTCCAGTTCTAAGTGAAGTCTGGAAGTACACCAATTAATCATATTTTAGTGCAACTGAATAAATTACAGTAAATAACACAACAGATCCTAAGGCGTTATACTAATTAAATTATGTTAATGATTTGAATTTGTTTGTAATCCAAAACATAGGTAGTTAATTAAATAAGTAGAGTGTGTAAATATACAGTACCATTACACGAGATTTATTGTGCAAAAAAACAAACAATTAACATTAAATTATGCAATTTTTAATACCCGAAATCAAATTGTACCATTGGTGGTTGTTCTTCTTTTTCCCTTTTCTCTTTGCTGGACTTAAGCCTGTTTGTAATTACACAATTACATTGCACATTTTGTAATGCAAGGGTCCAACTGAGGTTCTCGAACTTAATGATGATCTGCCTGATTAACGGTTATTTTGTGGTCTGCTATTTTATACTATGTTTCCAGCTTTTTTAGTTGTTTTATTATTTATTATTTCGAAATTTTATATTTGAGAAATACAATTAGTTGACATATATTCAATGCCAGATATAGATATAAAATATAATTGAACATTGAGCTTACAAAATGATGGCAAAATTATACAAATGATGAATCATACTATACTAAATCCGTCTAAAATTTAGACCATATAAAAATTATTTATTGAAATTTGTTCCTTGTTAGAATAACGCAAATTAACCTCGTTTATAATTTTCTTTCATTGTGCTTCATTCCATTCATCTTATGCAACTGTCTTCCGTCCGATTTTATCCGTCTAATTTTTTGACAGTTATTCCCGATTTCGTTCAGCCATCTTAATCTTGATCTACGTCTTGTTCTAGTATTGTACGGGACTGTGTTTCATATTCTTTTTGGCATACTTTATTCTTACCACATGTCCTGCCCATCTTAGTTTTTGTGTGTTAATTAATTTTATAATATTGCGTTCATCAATTATTAGCTTCTAGCTAATTTTTGCTCTTTGTTAGCATAGAAGCACTTTTGTACTGCTTGGATTCTATTATTAATTGTCAAATGCATGTAATTTTTATTATTTATTAAGGCAGCTAGATAGATAAAGCTATTTTTCTCCTTTAAAATTGTAGTAATTTATTGATATATTTTCAATCGTGGATCGGATCGTCTTGTTTCTGTGCGCGTCATTCTCATACATTTGATTTTATTCTCATCAATATTTAGTCCTACAGTTTAGCAACCTTTTTTTCCAGAGTCAGAAATATTTCTTTGCCAAAGGATATATGGGCTACAGTTGCAATATCGTCATCAGCATACGTGCTTATTATGGATATCTATATAAATATGTGTTCTCCTCTATCTAAATGTTTATTGCGTGGTAAAGATTTAAAATTGTTGTTGCTAGAGCATCACCATGTCTGACTGTCTGTTTTTATTTCTAACTCGTCTGTTCATTTTGTTTTTCAGTACTACCTTGCATTTGGTGTATCTTAATGTTAGCAAAAGAAAATTTGTCAATTTGCGTGGGGGCTCTCATTATATGAAAAATAGTTTCCACTATATTTTTCTTTTTATTGAGTCGAAAGTCTGTCGGAAGTTAATCATTAATAGTTTTTTAGAACATTTTTCAATGCTATGCCTTAGTAGAAATATTTGATCGATGCTAGATCTATTTTTTGTTGATCTCGGCTATATTTCTATTATTTATGATATTGGAGAGAGTATTGTACGCTTTAGTAAGTGAACATCCTTCTCAAGAAATCATAAAATTTAATTTGAATATTAAACCTTGCTTAGGTAATCCTCTACGTTATTATTACCAATAAATCAGAGTAGAATGAACAAGTTATATTTTCAAATTCGTTTCGATATTGTCAGATCAACTTGGAAATGAAACAGAATTAATGAAATACTTAAATCATATGAACCATATACGAAAAAAATTAACAAAATACCATTTTTGGACATAAAAAGAAATATAACAAAAAGATAGCTACACTACTACCCAACGAAGACTGTCTATTAATTCAAATCACCCACATCGACACAAGATGGCATAGCGGCCTGACTATTCATGAAAATGATAACTTTTGTTTTAGTTTCCTGAAGAGGAAATACTAACGATTTTGTTCGTTATTATAATAATTATAAATAACTACTACATTAAAAAGTAGAATCCTATAAGGGAATTAAGCAATTGCTGTAATATTGTTATAGTATTAGTATACATTATGTATTATATGTTTTTAAATGTATTAGCGTATATGTTTTTATTCCTTTGAAATAATTTATGTTATGCAAGAGTGAGATAGGTATTATTTTATATTTTAAAATAATAATTTAACGGAGTTTAAATTTATTTCATGAGAAAAGGATATAGAAACTAATCCCTATTTGTATAATAATTAATATAATCCTTATTTGTATGTAAATTATTTATAATTATAAAAAATGTCTTACTAATAAATATATTTATATTATATTTTCCGGTTAAGAATACCTGTTTTAATATTTATAATTATTGTGACCAAAATGCAAAATGTGGCTGGGAAAGAAATATCATTAAAATTTGACATTTATTATAATTATAATTGGAAAAAATACCCTTCAAAAATAACCAATTTTTAAATAACTAAAAGAAAATATCTTTTTAAAGTGCATCTTATGTTAAATAATGTACGTTAATTAATGCCTAACATCAAATTTGATATTTCAACAATTATTCTTGTAAAAATGATACTTTTGCGAAAAGAATTCAAAATGAAGCTTTTCAGTTTTTGTTTACTTAAAAAAAATTATTTTGTTTACCATATTTGTATAAAATAAATGGCCGTCAAAAATATTTATTCTAAATATTTATTCAAAAGTTACCGTAAGTTTATTAGTCACATTATAGGAATACAGTGCAATAAAATAATAATACTACTACTGCTATTACAGTAATTCTATTCCTATAACAACACTTTAACTCTTGTTATAGGAATATCCACTTTTAGACTTATAACAACCATGCTGTAGCACTTGAAAATCCCATTATAACAACTCCCGCAATTGCTGTAAGAACATTCTTATGGCAATATTAATCATTTTATTCCCATAAAAATATCATTATAATACTTTTAGTGCTTATCGGGCGTCATATAGGAGTCTCATAGCATTAATTTTGTTTATATAACAATAAAATATTACTTGGGATTGTACTACGGTCACCAAGTAATTGTTTTTTGTTAATTACTCCAAACTTAAAAATTTACATACACGCCATTTGCTTATGACGTCAGTGTACATGAATTTAAAAATAATTTCAAATTTCAACTTCTGTTACAGTTACACTAAAGGTTGAAAGGTTGAAAAAGCATAAAAAAGCAAACAGTTACTAATTTAATTAAAATCTATTGAAATTTTAAAATGAACCCCCAGGTTTAAAGAATATAATAAAAAAAAAAAAAAATAAATAAAACAACTTTTGTTAATCCAATACACTTTAATTTACGTTTATTCGCTCATATCCTGTAAATTTTTTATAATTTTTTTTTTTTATTCTAAAATTTATCTAAGATAATTATCAACTAAATTAACCTAATTTTCTTTTATTTTATTTTTGTTGTGAATTTTACATGAACTCACCTATTAAACTAACACACTTACAAGACAATAACAAAACAATAATAATTATTTTTTGCAATTTTAAATTTACTAAAACTTACAGTTATTTTTATTTTTATATACAATTATATACCATTTATGAATATTGAAATTTTTAAAAATAAGAAAAGAAAAGTTTGTATCATGTTTTGTTTTGTTTTTAAGTACATACCTAGGTAGGTAGGTACTTATAAATATTCTTTATATGAATATGAAATTGCATATGCCAACTCAGTAAAACTTTAATTTTCTTTTCTGGTTTAGTATTTTTAATAGGAAAAATTTCCGATAAATTTGTTTTGTTATTTTTTATTTTTGCTTTTTTTTTTGTAATTTTCATTTTTGAAATTACACAAAACAGTTAACTTAAATAGTATTAAAAAAAATAGAAAGGAATATTCGAATTAAAATTATAAAATAATCTTGGTATATTCTAGGATATAAAGGATGTTTTTAAATGATAGAACTTTAAATGAAAATAAGATATATTTTGAAATTCAGATTGAAGCAAAATTTTTTTATTTCATTGCAGTAAGCATTGACAAATTACTATATGGAAAGACTCAAGCAACAACAACGTTTATAAATTTTTGATTCAAAATCAATGTTCTATTCGAACTTAGGGCATATCGTGACATTTATGGTTTAGTTAACCATTCATCATAGCAAATACACATCGAACTATCGATAGATTTTCTCTGCCCGATGCAACAACAACGAAAAGACATAGAATTGTACGTACAGAAGAAAATATCGGTGCTGCAGGAGCTAGTGTGTTGTTGGAGATCCAAATTTGTCTATTCGTCGAAGTTTACAAAAAGTTGGACTGCGTATAACCATCACATGGAAAATTTTGAGTAAAGATCTTGATCTACACTCATACAAGATTCAACTGGTTAAAAAACAAAAGCCACTTGACCATAATAAGCATCGTTTGTTTTGCGGATTGAGCCCTCTAGAACCCCTTGAAGTTGATCCAGTTTTTTATCGAAAAAATGTGTTTATTAATGAAACTCATTTTTGGTTGAACGGCAATATAAACAAGCAATTCTTATATCAATTCATTAATAAATTCATTAATAAATTCAGCAAGTTGTATTGCATGCTGAGAAATACACCGTGTATGGTGCGATTTACACACTGGAGGCATCATCGGTTCACATTTCTGTGAAAACTTCCAAAACGATGCTGGAGATAATGTTGCAGTGAGTGGTGCTCGTTACAGATCCATGATCAATTTTATTTAAGAATTTTAATGATATTGACCCTTAAGTATTTTTTTCCAACAAGATGGTGCTACATCTCATACAGCTACCACAATAATTCCTTTATTTCATATTTATTGAATATTAATCATTAAAATCAAATTTTTAATCTTGATCTACAATTTCGGGATGTGGTCACAACCGATATCATACATAACAACCCAGACCACTAAATATTGAAGGAAAGATTTGGTAATAACATTATTACGAGAATTGGTCTAATTAATTGGCCTCTGAAGGATTATTTTATTTGAAGTTATGTGAATTAATTTGGTTCACTCTGATAAACCAGAAACAATAGACGCTTGAATTACTCAAAAAAGTACTCTTAAATTAATCTGCTCGAATGCTGTTCCTCAGAGCTAGTTGTGGTGAAATTATTTTTAAAACCTTAATGTATTAAAATATCTATCACCTAAAAAAAATTGCCTTCAATCTTAATTTAAATATGTATTATTTCAATTTAACATTCTATCATTCTAAAAAAAACCCCGTTACAAATATTTATGAAAAGATTAATAAAACTAAGTACAAGTGGTACTATTTCTGTTATAATTTTCAATCGAATGCTACTATTTCAATCAAGTCCTATTTTTCCAATTCCCCATATAACAACTCTGTATAATTTCGATAATTTTTGGTTTGTTTTTGTAAATACAAATCTTGGTAAGGAAAACAGCATTCTATCCATATCATTTGATATTAGTGGTATAATATATTATGATTCAATCCAAGCATGTAGCGAAATTATAAAATATTATATCTAGCAATGTAAATTTATGTGGATTACCCTGATTATCTGATCATCCTTTATTTTAACTTGATTCGAGAAAGGGTAAAAAAATATTGCACTCAAATGAGGTTGAATGCAAGTTCAGGTTCAAAACTCACTTGAGGTAAAATCGTATAGATCATCTGATAACCCTCTATTTGAGCCAGAAAAGGCAGCATACTAATGCACTCGAATGAGGTTGAATGCAAGTTCAGGTTCAAAGCTCACTTGAGGTAAAACCCCACAGATCATCTGATAACTTTCTACTTCATTCTGATTGGAGAAAAGGCAGAAAAATAATGTACTCGAATGAGATTGAATACATGTCCAGGTTCAAAATCACGTATGAGTACATAATACTAAATATAGATTGGCAGAAAAACAGTGTACTTCAATGAGACTAAATGAAAATTCAGATTCAAATATTTTTGTTAATTCCATATTGTTGTTATAAGGTTTCCTTAGAGTATGCCCGAATCGATGTCATTTTCTTTGCTGCAAAACTAATAGAATTTTTAACAAAACTGAAACCGAAGCATAATTTTTAAATTATTACGAATTTCAGCTACGGTGATTCTTTATTTTGTAAAAGAACGTTTTCGAACATTGTCGAACAATGAGAGACTTCACTTTGATTTTTAATATGGTTAAATTGTTATTGTATGCAGGGTGGTCCGGTTTAGAGCAAAAAAAATTTAAGGAGGGATTCATTGGAGTACTTTAGGCAAACCATCGATCTTTTCATACACAACTTTCATATCAGGCTTGCCGTTTTTCAGGTAAGGTCATATAAAATTTCAGTACTTTTAACTAATTTTGACTAAAAAATAAAATTGTTATTAACAGTTATTATTTTTCTTACTAAAACACAGGTTACCCAAATATTAAAAATAACTTTACCTGAAAAACGGCAAGTCTGATATGAAAGTTGTGTATGAAAAAGTTGTACAGGATGATTTAAGGCATCCAAGCAAAAAATTATTAAGGAGTTTTTTTTGAGATAATCAACGGTTTTTATAAAATTTTCAAAAAAAATTTGAAAGCAAAATTTTAAGTTTGTGCAGCTATTATTCAAAAACGGTAAATCTGATACTCCTCCAACACATACCGTTAATTAGGTGTATTAATTTTAAAAGTAAAAAAGTTATGAAGAAAATGTTGATTTAGTTTCAATTCCTTCTGAGCCTTATTTTTATAATCCGATCAATTCCTTATTTTTATAATCCGATTTATTTAACTCTCTGTAGCCTAGCCTACATTAAATTTAAAGATAGAACCCTCGTCTAGAACAATTTTTTTTCTTAAAATACTCCAAGCAATCACCCCTTAAAATATTTTTGCTTTAAACCGGACCACCATGTACATTAAACAAAAATAAAAATCAAACTAAAGCACCTTCACTGCCTAGAGTATGTAGAGCGAATAGAAGAAAAAGCTCAAGCTAAAAAACTATATGAATTCAAAGCCTGGGGAATGTATCAAATAGAGAGAGGACACACATTCGTTGTCGAGGAGATGGAGTTTTGACGGATATGAAAAAACTGCATATTTCTAGCTGGAAGAGAATCTGCTCATGATTGCAGTCAGTTGAGCAAAATATTACGCCAGGCCCTTCAAGTTTTGTAGCACCAAGAAAGTAAGTATAAGTAAATAAATGAATTGTTATTATTATCTTATGAACAATATACACCTACAATTTTTTCACTCGGTAAATTTATTTTAATATATGTCTTATCCTATTTAAGCCTTGATATGATGCCTGGAGACATTTACTGTTTTTATTAATAATTTTGTTTTTTTTTCAATATTATACGAGTATGTAAAACTTCTACTTAAACTTAATAAATATAAAATAATATACTGAATATATAATAATATTACTTAATTTTTATAATTCTACATTCTAAATTTTGTTATTTTGCTAAGCTTAAAAATTAATACGTATTAATTTGGTTAAAAAAAGGCGTAGTTGAAGTCACAGTTGAAGTTGAAATCACATTTGAAAAATTAGCTCGAGAGTTGAAGCTGGTTTTAAATTAATGTTACTTTGATTCACCAGCCCTGCTAGTTATTTAAGTAATCTAATCTTAACAATTTAACAAAAATGTGGCATACCTTATTTAAATATTTTACAGCATGGTAAAATTTAAAAAATTTCGAACATTAAAAACGAAACGTAATTGAAAAATAAATTCGCACATGTTATCGAAATAATAAAAAAATACAATTTAACATTTTTAAAGTTAGTAAAAATCGAATTTAAACTATTAGTTTGCAATAAGATAAAATTACAGTAATTTAAAAACAAAAAAAGCTATATTTAAAATTTTTGTTTTTCATTTCTTACTTCATTATTATGCAATATGTTGTACTATTAAATAACTTTAATTTCTAAATACAAAAGTATTCTAAAGTCTTAACTCTTTATTTTGAAATTCTTAATATTCTATTTTCATAAATAGATACATATTTACATGCATACAAATACAAATAGGAATATAAATAATAATATGTATGATATTTACCGGTCGGTTACCTTATAAAACGGATATAAAAGTAAACATTTATACAACATGGAATCTAAAATCGATTATCTATTTTTCAAAAACTTTTATATAACTGTATATAAGTATGTATGGCAAGGTATGTATATAGAAAGCATGTGTATTCAGACATATAAAAAAATAAGTGTTCAAAAAGTGATCGCAATATGAATAAAACATTAAAAAAAAATGTCCAGCGTAGGTAGCGACTCCCATAGTAGGTAGAACGCCTGATTTTCACCCGAGAAGTTCCACTTTCAATTGCCAATGAAAGAAAAATATTTTATTTTGATTCTTCAACCTGGTTCAGCAAGAAAAAAAATAGGACCACATCCAGAAAGGGCGAAAAGGGCCTGAAAATTTGATTGCATGATATTACTAGTAAATATATATATAGTAAAACAATATAGTATAAGTATAGCAGACAGTAACAGCATCTAACAAATGACTAACAAATAACCTGAAATATAAAAAATCAGGACACAGAATGATCCGGCAGAAAATCAAACTATAAGCAATTTCAATGTCGGGCTATATGACAAAAGCAATTGATTACCGCAGGAACATAACTGTACTAATAGTACTTCTTAATAACCTCAGAAGGTAGAAGTCAAGGGATTAATAAAAGTGTAATTACCTCCAGAAACTTCGATATGGTATACTAATCAATCGAATGCGAAAATCGGTATTTGAATCAAAGCTGCATGGACGCAGTCTAAAACCTTTTTCAAACTTAGTATATTCACCGATTAAATCAGGTAATCAATGATACTAGATCCAACGTCAGAACACTGACATAGTTTATCACAGGGCATAGCCATTTAACAAATATTTGTTCAAGATTGGTGAATCGAACACAGACATTAAATGGAGATTTTGCTTAGATCGCTTCTCATCACGTTCTATTTGTTTGCGCAAAATTCATAAATATTTCCTGGAATACAAATCGTCTAATTTTGAAATTGATACCAATGCAATAATAGTGAAATATTTAAATAAATAAATAAATAGTGTTCATCAAGAACACAGACTTGCAATTCTAAGATAACAAACGAGAAAGTACAATAGACTTGAAGAGAACCCATCACAAAAAAAGATGCAACATAGAGTAAGGCAAGTACAAAACACTTAAAAAGTCGGCAAGTATAATAGACGAAATATGCGTATTATATATATATATATATTTAGTAAAATTAAAAGGAAAATATTCGGTTATTTTCATCAATTTTCATCAATGGATTTTGGTATATTTATTATTTACGTAGCTATATGAGTTAGTAGTATAGTATTACAGAATGTTTTGATTAAATAATCCTTTTCGTAACACTAAACTCAATATATTCAAAATTGAAACATGATTATTTTACACTAATTATTGCCTATGTTTTTCTTCAAATTTATAACCCACCCTCCGTATAACATGCTTATATTTATTTATCAAATTTTGAATCATATATTCTGTCCTCTCTACTCCTCTATAAGTTCAATTTAAAAACTTTGAATATATAAAAATATTTTATAATATATAAGAAAGAAATTTACTTGAAAATTTCAAAGGAAAAATTCTATGAATGCAATAGAAAAAGAATAACAACAAAAACAGAAATACAAAAAGAAAACAAATTCTAAAAGTTTTCTTTTTGGTAAACAGTGGTAAAATAGGTAAGAAAACATTAAAAAGAAAAAAATAAAATTCTGTCTATGAAACGCCGGATGTGCACCATATCCAGGATGTTTATGTATACATATACATATTATATATATATATAATGTATATTACATTTTCTTCATTTTTTTTATATATATATATATATATATATATATATACTTATAAATATATATTAAATTTATATATAATATTATATATAAATTAGCAAAATGCATAGAAACATATAATATAAATATGCGAGTGTGTGTATGTGTGTTACAAGAATTTTATGTGTTAAAATTTATTGTGCAATTCTTCGATGTAAAAAGGAAATTTTGTTTACGTTGCGTTGTTGAAAAACAAAATTTTCATTCGAAAATCCAGTTGAAGTTTCCACCTACATATCAAAATGACGTGCTTATATTTATTATTAGTAAATTTATTTTATTTTTTTTTGCGAGTTTACAAACAGATGCATAAAGAAAAGGATGAGTTTTCTTTTTTTAAGAAGTTTAAAAAGGAAACAAGTCTCGTTCAAAAGTTTTCAAAAAATATAAAAAAGGAAATGGAGGTTTTTTAGTTGAAAGAATAAAATTGAATTTATTCTTTTTTTTGTTTTTGTTTTTTTTTTTTCATTTTGATGTTAGTAAGTTCCTTATTAGTATTAATGACACACAATAAAAGCCAATAAAAAAATACAAAAATATGCTAGTAGCTGGTTGATTTAAAATTGTACGCACTTTAAAATTTATATAAATTATATCAATATATATATATTGTCTGAAAGTCATTCACCATAATTTCAATACTAACTAGGACGTGTTATATTGATATGATTTAAATAATGTACTATAATCGATTAACTTTATAGAGCTATAATGTTCTATCTCCCTCTCATGATGATCCAAGATAACTTTACGCTGTGTAAGATAATATAATGTAATCGATAAACTTTATGGAGATACGATAGAAGATCGACAACCGATACCATATTCGTTAGTAAGATAATTCCTTAAACTTTTATTAAAAAATTTATCGATATCGAATAGTTATTTATCGTCTATGATTTATTCAAATTATATTAGAATCAATATAATTATCTTATTATGATACTTTTAAGGCTATTTATATTTTAGATTTTAACTGTTCCTGCTAATGGGGATTGCTAAAATCACTTTGAAATGTAAAATAATACGTCCTGTAATTCAATTGTCATTTAAGTTTCCAGTTTGTGAAGTAAGTGTATCTGACTGCTTCATTATTTTTTTCAAATTAAGTGTGTAAAGTGAAGATTTCCGCTAGCTCAATTTTCTATAATTAAATTAGGTATTCCACAGCGATCAGTTTAGAGCGTTATAATGTTCCTGTTTTTATATCAATGACATTGGACGAATTCTTAAATTTTGCCGTATGTTAATGTCCGCTGATGATTGTTTAGTATATATTCGTGGCAGTAATATTGAAAATTTAGTTCGAAACTTAAACACAGACCTGCAAAATATACAGAATAGGCTTTGTATGAACAAATTAAAGCTCAATGTCACTAAAATAAATTAATGCATATCAATATTAGGTCTATAGTTTCTAATATTCCTGATGTTCATATTAATAATGAGACCATTGAACCTATAATGAGTATTAAATATTTAAGTGTTGTTAAAGATAATAAATTGAGTTTTCGTAAACACTTAGACTATACATAATTCGGAAAAATTAATTTGAAAAAAAATGACTTTCTACTCCGCATTCGAAACAGTATTTCATTTGCGACAGTAAAAATGATGTATAATACGCTTATATTGCCTCACTTTGATTACTGTGCAAAAATGTTATTTTCAGGGTCATAAGGGGATTAGAATATTACTAAAACGTAATAATAGAACAAAATTTGAAGAGATGCTTCTAGAAATAAAATGGATGAGCATACAACGAAGAATACACTTTAAGGTCTTGATTTTTGTTTTTAAGTTGATATACAACTTACTTCCATTATATCTGAAACCTACAGCTTGTTAGTGAATATCAACTTGCTGGTGAATTATAATCTGGGAGGAGAAGAAAGCTTTAGAGTTACACGCTCCAGCAGGTCAAAACCAATTACTGTACAAAGGATTACAGTTGCTTAATTCACTACCGAATGAGATGAAGTGTATAAGGGATATCAATGGATTTAAAAAGGCTGCTTCAAAGTATATTATTGAAAATTCTATTTGATAGTCCTTAAATATTTTGTTTTTATTTTAATAACTTTCATTTTGCAAAAAAAAAAAATATTTTTTTTCTTTTGTTGAATTTTTGTTAATTGTTTTTTTGAATATAAAGAATTAAATTAATTGAATTAACTTAAATTAGTAGTGAACTATTAATAATGTTAATTATATAAATTTTTATACAAAACTAATAAATTAAAAAAAGAGTACATTTTTTTAAAATTTTTGCCACAGTAAGTGATATTTTCTATAAAAATCATATACATAGTCAATATATCATATTGTCCATTAACTTTTTCTATTGTATTTCTATTGTATTATTAGTCCCCAATAAACAAGCAAATTATTTTAATTTGATGATTAGTAAATTAATAGAGAAAGCGGCAAGTATAGACTATTACAGACTTTGAATCCATAAACCAGTTGAAAAAAATTATCCTGTCATATAATATCATAATCCGCCATATGCCCCATGGATGGGATTGCAGGACATTCATGATGTTGATGATAAGATCATATTAAAATTTTAATGTGATTTTTATAAACTATTTAGGTCCCTTTGAAAGTTTTATGTCTGAAATTTTTGACAATTATAACGGAATAAAAGAAATTTTATTTTATCAATGTGATGTATGTATGTGCTAGTAGAAGAGTACCACATCTACCTATTACAAATACTCTCTTAGTCGTTCATTGCCATTTATGCTACACGATACTAATTCACATTTCAAGTGCTCCAATAATTTTGGTGTCCCTTAACCTGAAAATACAATGTGTCATCTGAAATTTTCAAAAAATTCGACATTGTCTCATGATCGAAAACTCATTTGAAAATGTATTTGCGACATATTTTTACGCGGGTTGTTAAATTGTGTATCCAAAATATTCTAGATACACAATACACAGTATATCGAAGAATAAAAGAACACACGCACATAAAAATGTTATTAGAAAATTTTGTTATGAAGTTCGTTCTTCAGTTTGACGTGTTGTTGTTTTATAAATAAGGAATATGGTGCAGTTTACGTAAGTTTTAAAAATAAACATTTTTACTTATATATAATTTTAGTTTTAAAGTATTTTTTAAAATAATTTTAAATTTAAAGTGATAAGAAATGGACACATGCGAGAAAATCCTGCTCCTCACGGTGAGTCAAAAAACATACGATTTGATAAATTGTGTTAGAAGTGATCAGAATTGTATAGGCAAAACACTTTGCGTTTTCGATACAATGTGGTTGAACTCATAAATTTTACATTTGTGTTATTTTTATACTGTATCGGGTTGAAAAATTTTTTACGACATTTCCCATATCATGGTTACTTAACTAGCAGTACTGACAAATTTCTGGAATCGTTACACTAAACCGTATATATGAAGGAATACAATTTGGGTAACATATTATCTAACATAATTCTAACAGATAATACCAGTTTTTTGTATTCGGTATTAGAGAATCGTTGTGTATGATAATAGAACAGCGAAGAGAAATTCATGGTAACTGAAATTGGTAGTTTTATTTCTAGCATATAGTCTTTTTCTCCTTCAACTACTTTTTTCACTTCTGAAAGCTAACTGGATCACTTTAATTTTTTTTTCTATACACGTCATCGGATATTGCAATTTGTATATAAAATTGCTCACTGTATCTAAAATTGTGTGGACCTACATATTCTTAAATTATTTTTAATCCGGTTCAGATTCTGATTCATATTAGCTAAAATATCTACCTGTTCTTCTGAATTTTGGCTAACTTTAAATTTTTCTTTTGACTATTAAATTTGTCACACAGCAATAACATCAATAATTTACCTTAGAAAAAAAAAATTAATTGAAACAGTTTGTACTTGTCCTTTCTGTTTATGTGGCCACGTTTGGGATTCTGTTTATGCAAAATTTGTTAACAAGCACTGGTCATCATCATCTTATAGCGCTACAGCCCTGGGTGAGCTTTGGTCTTCATCACTATGCTCCTTCAAAAAGGTCGATATTGTGCCGCTTTTCTCTAATTTGGGCTTTGGCGTTTCTTGATTATATTTTTGATTATAGTAACTTTCTGTTTGCATTGTAGTATCTATTTCCGGCCTGAATTCTGTTATGAATACAGTATTGCATACTATTACCACTTCTTATTGTTGCTGCGAGGTATGTAAAGCTTGTAACTCCTTCAAAAGTGTAGTCTCCGATTGTTATATTCTGTATATTTCTTATTGCTCATTTCTTGACCTGCCAAATGATTGCTTAAAATCAATGACAAGCATGTGAAGGTCTTTGTCGTGTTCATAACATTTCTCCTTGCTTTGTTTTATGACGAATATTCGGTCAGTTGATCTTTTTCTTCGAAATCCGTACAACAAGCACTGGTAGCACCTAAATTTCAAATGTCTTTAGTTTAATAATCCAAGGTTCTACAGTCTACACTACACCAAACAAAAATGCTAACCACATATTAGATACACTTTAACGAGCTATATGCAAAGCTAGCTCTCCTTTATTTTTATTTGCTACTATAATACTGTTGAAAATAATTAATATGATCATTTCAAAAGATGAGTATTTCGTTGTATTTCAAATGTTATATTGTATAGTCTTTAATTCATGATTCGTTCTCATCATTTGTTGATATACTATAACTCGGCATAAGCCATAACCTCGCTTGCAATTTTTCTGCACCCTGCTCTATCTTGGGGAACTATTTTCAAAGACAATAGTTTCAATTGTTTGACAGTAGCCTCCACCTTTGTCCATTGATCTTGATCTAGTATTGTACATTCGATTCAATTAAAATAAGTTCAAAAGACCGATAGTGTATTGGTTTACATATTAAGAAGACTCTATTTTTGGTAGGTCTGAATTCCAGAGTTGAATTTTTCTATAATAAATTGTATAAATGCCAACTACAGATGAAATATAAGAAATTAACTAATTAAAAAATAAAAAAAATATTGTGTGCTTCACTGACTTCTTAAATTATATTAACTTCTTGTGTGACTTTTAGAAATAATTAAATTTTTTAATATTTTATCAAATAAAATGATTTTCCAAATTGTCACGACAAGCCAATATACCAAGGGGTTCTTTGATTTTTGATATAACTTCAAGTCCTTTAATTTTCAATTGAATTTCTTTGCAAATTAAAAAAAAATGCAATTTCAAAAAAATATATTATGAAAGAATAAAAAAAAAAACAACAAAAAAAATATAATCATAACGATTTGAAATTTTGTACGGCCAATTTGATTTAATGCCATGAGTGAATTATTATATACGAAGCACTTAAGTATTTTGTTATTTATTTTCACAAAAAAAAAAAAAAAAAAAAACAATAAAAACTAAATCCTTGAAAATAGTGAAATAATTCCTGAAGAGATTTTGTATATGTGTATTTTATTGAAGAATGAAACCAAAATTCCCAATGTAGTTTTGTGTAACAGAATATTGATAAATTTCACAATTCTTATATGTATATAGAAGGATTGAAGAAAGTGTACTACTACTAAAAAAAAATTTTTATTGTTAATAAATAACTGTTTAAAAATTTAAAGAAAAATTTTTATTGAAGTTTTAACTACTTTAAAATATGAGTTTCATAATTTTAGAAAATATGAAACAAATTTAGATGTGAAAAACTGAGATCTCAAATGATTGGAATTGTTCTTAGCATTTGAATTATTATTTAATAAGTTAATTAAGCCTAAAATATTCCGGATTTTCATTAACAATACTTAAGTTGATTTTATATATCTTATTACATGTAAAACATCTAAAAATTTAAAACGCGTCATAAGTTGGAATAACAATTCACATATATTCGATCGGTCGGTCGATCACGCACTGGGTTAAATTTTCTTGACAATAACATCAAAACCGGTACAACTTATCAACTATCCCAATATGATGTGCTAACTTGCACCATTTGGAAACTCTTGGAGTAGATTCCATATTTTATAAATATCTCGTAAGCATACAACTGGGACAAAAAAAAATTTTAACTACTACCTCTCAAAATTTTACGGCGAAGAACAAAAGAAGCATTAAGTAACCACCAATTCACAATGGAATTTCCCAGGAGTCCTAAAGTCAGTTATAGAATTTACATGTAGTAAAATTCTTTTTTCTCAAATGTAGAACCGTTTTCAACTCCGTGATAATTTAACAATGCAAAAATATATAAACTTCCAACCTTCAAAAGCCCAAGAAAAATATCAACAGTGTCTTCACTGTTCATAAGAACATTTTCACGTCCCCAATTTCCACTAATCCAAGCTGTACATTTGTGTATAAAGATATCGTTTGAGACCAACTATTTGGCCAAACTTAAAAAAACAAACTTAATAGACGCTCATAGATCTTGATACCAAGCATTTTAGTTCTTCTCTTTTAATTGGCTGGTTTTGTTTCGATAAAAATATTTAATAAAACAAATCTTTTCTACACATTATTTTAGTTAACAAGTACTTAATAAGAGCGCTTGTTTTAAGTTTAACAAAAGCGCTTTAATTAAATCTGACAAAGACGGTGAAGAATTTTGTAAAAAGGACCACATTTCAAACACCAAGTGCCCACGACTGATTCAAATCCCTGAATCGTATAACAAAAAAATGTTTGGGCCTTTTACATCTCACGAGCTCTTGTCCCAGAGGAAGGAAAGTAAAAATATTTTTTTATATAGTTAAAAACTTAATATGTATCAATAGTACGAGATAATACAGTTATCTAACCGCGTATTGCTACTTTCGCATATGTATATAGCCAAATAAGGTTTGATGTAACACGAAAATCTTTTAAAAACTATATATTAAAGCATTTTTTGTACTACGTATTGCAGTTTGTGTTGCATATTTTAACATTTATAGAGATTTCATATCCTCATATGAAATTCGTACATTATGCGTATTTGAATTTTTTATACGGTTAGACCCAGGTGAGGTGATGATTTATTTAATAATCAATTTGACAATCATACTTATAGATATTCCTATAAAATTCTATAAAGCTTGGTCTCTCCTTCTATAAATATTACTTGGAAAAATATCACATGTTTCGGTACCAACCCCAAACTGTATCATTGGGGTAAAATAAGAATTGTAAATAATTTCACCCTTACTTTGTAATTGCTTTGTAGTGTACTGATCTCCATACATTAAAGTTGTTCTAGACATTAAAGTTGTTCTAAAATATATTTTAAAATGTTTATTTAAACCAAATGACAAATTTTGGTATGAATACCGATACCTATGAATAATAAGATAAATCGTAACCAATGATCAAAACTCATAAATATTACTAAGTACCGAAAAAAAAAATATAGCCAAGCCTTAGGAATATCCAAAAGATTTTTCACTCATTGCCATGTGTTGATTTCCGGGTTATCACAATAAGCTCATTTTATGCTACGATGATACAGGGGACAGATTCCCTCCCGAAATTCATAATCTTTTTATCTATCTATATGTTGATTTAGAATAACGTTTTCAATATAGTCAAAATGAAGTATAATTGAATATTGTTTACGAATACTGCCAAATCGACACATCGACACATGTGACATTCACTCTTCGAAAGGAAACCTTGATAAAGTGCAAATTCCACAAGCCAATAAAAAAATACCTTATCACAAATTTGAAGGGCATATTTAGTGAAAACATATAGAAAAAAACAACTTGCCATAAAATTGAGATTTATATACTACTAGCTTATGAGACCCAAATCGCATCTCGCACTGCATGGCAAGTTTGTTTTTCATAAAGCCGTTATCACCCCGATTAGAAAATATTTAATTTTTGAGGTCAGTCATAAGAAATGTGGCATTGGATGAATATTTTTTTTTCCTTACTCCGCTTGGAGCATAGGGCTTTCACTTGACATTCCCATCGTACTCGATTTTTAGCTGCTAATTTAACTTGTTCCCATATTATGTTTGTTTTTACAAGCTCTTGTTTTATGGTCCCCACTGGTGTTCTTTGGGCAACCGTCTTCTTGTGTCTTGTGGGTTGCATTCTAATTGGATGAATATGTGGTATACTAATTAATTGATTTTCTTTATACAATGCGTAATTGAAATATTTTCTTTTGTAGGTTTTGCATAAAAGTAAAACAATATTATTTGACGGAAAGTTGGTTTCAAAATAAATGAAAGTAAAATCAACGAAAAATTTAAGATATACAAAATAAAGTGTTTATTGCACTTGGACACAGGTATCAAAATATATAGAGAGCAAATAACTCTTTTGAAATCGTCATCTCTAGCCTCAATTAAATCTAGGGCTTTTAGTTCAAAGCTTTATGAATAGTAATGCATGCTTCTTGCTATGTTACCAACAATATTATTCAAAATAAACTTAGGGTGGTTACAGTAAAAGTGAAAATTAAACTTTTTCATATTAAAGCGAGGTTGCAAAAACATACAAAGATTTATTTATTTATTTATTTATTAAACAGTGGACCTGCAGATGAATCTGTAGGCCAACTACAGACCCTTTTCCCCTACGGGATGTGGGCCTTTAAAATATAAAAGTAAATTTACAAAATAAAATATATAACATCTAAGAAATACAATAAATGGTATAAAAGAAAAGACTCAACAAATTAACAAAATAGAAATTACAATTTAAAACAAAATTATTAGTAAATTAACAATTCAGAAATAAAAATTTAAAATTCAAAATTTTAGCAAATTAACAAATTATCAATTTAGTAAAATAGAAACAAAGTTAATTGCACACTTATAAAAAATAAAGTAAAGGTATTTAAGTGTAGAGTCTTAAATATTGAAAAATGTAAAGTAATGTAAAAATTAGGTGTATATACAGGTGTAAATAGTAGGTAATCAAAGTGTAAATTTATTAAACATAAAGTATATTTAAGTGTAAAATCTTAAATAAAAAAAAATTTAAAATACTTACTATTCGCTAGAATAAAAAGTAATTTTAGCAAATAGTAGATAAACAAAATTATAAGAAAAGATAAAAAGGTTGATAGGACTTATTCCTACCAAGTAACATTAGTAATATTGTTGTGATAGTAGTATAACAATGAAAATGGCATTGATAAATTATATTTCATCCCAGATGTTGTGATGTAGCAGAAGGTTTTTTATAAGTGTTAAGTGTGTATTGGTATGGAATCGCAGAGCTTGTAGTGGGGTGAATGTGAATTGAGATGTAATTGTGTTATTTGAAGGGCACTCTGTTAGGATGTGTTTTATGGTTAGGGGTTCTGAACAGTGAATACATGTCGGAGGATCTGTGGATCTGTCAAATAAGTGTTTATGTGTAGGAAGGGTATACCCTAGGCGTACTCTAGTAAGTTTGACACCTAGGGCTCGTGATCTAGTTTTAATTGGTCCTGGAACGTTAGCATTGGGATTGTGTAATTTAGCAAAACCATTGGAAGAATTCCAGGATGTTTGGCGGATGTGCGCCGCGTGTATTGCAATCAACCTTTTAGCATGAGCATAGGACAATACTGAGCCTCTGGTAAGAGGGCTTTTTGCCGCTATTTTTGCTTCAAGGTCAGCTCTGGTGTTGCCATCTATGCCAACGTGGCCTGGAATCCATGCCAATCGTAACTTGCCATTGTTATGTGCTATGGTGTTTCTAATGTATGAAGACATGTACTCACTGTTGAAAGAGTTTTTAATTGACATAATTGAGCTGAGGCTATCCGTAAATATAATGGTATTCTCATGCAGGGTTTCAGCAGCTTGAATTGCTCTGTATATGGCAGTAAGCTCAGCTATCAGAATAGAGCATTCCTCCGGCATGATTTCCGCCTTCCAAAGAGAGCCATTCCTGACTATCGCCCAGGCTACGCCATGGGGTCCTTTTGATCCATCTGTATATATTTCTGAGTGTGATGAGAGTGTTTGTTTGAATTGAATGTACAATTGCATGTACTTTTCAGAAGGTGCTATGTTTTTAGGATGTAGAGACAAATGATCATGTATGTACGATTTCCAGTTGTTCCAAAGGTGTGCTTGCCTATATGACTCTGGGGAGGCATACAGGTCAAGCTCCAAAGGTTCAACCAGAGGGATCATTTTATCTATTGAAGATGTTTTATTCGTGATGGTTTTATTTTGTAAAAAGTTGGAATATATTTTGTGAAGGGGGTGTTTCGGATCAAAGTTTGCCCTGGCTATTAGCCTTGCCGATAGAACATTTCTTCTCTCCTCTAAGGAGGGGAAATTTGCCTCTATTCTCAAAACTTCCAAGGCTGTATTTGGTAAAGCTCCCAAAGCAATCCTAACCGCCTGGTTAATGGCAGCCTGTAGTCTCCGGATATTCCCCTGTGTAGTGTAGCCGTACAAGGTGAGTCCGTAATCGACTTTACCAAATTGAATAGCTTTCGCTATTCTTATAGCTACATCGACCGGTGGACCCACCTTTTTTCTGCAGATAAACTTAAGTAAGTGATTTGAACGTTTAATTTGGGAAGTTAAGTTTTTAACATGTAAATTGAATTTCAAATTTCGGCTGAAATGGATGCCAAGGATTTTAATATTATCTAATGGGACTATGGTTACATTATTGTGGGAAATTGAAAATTTGGAACAAATATGTTTTCTGCAGAAATGTACCGCTTCGGTTTTATCCGGAGCCAAGTTACCACCATTGGCCTCAGTCCAACGGTCAATACACTGTAAGGAATTTTCCAAGGTGTTTGACGGAGTGTCTGAGATTCTTGTAGTGTAAAGTATGATGTTGTCTGCATATATAAGGTGTTTTAGGTTAGTGATTGTGGATAATTTAGTACTGAGGCTATTTATGTATATGTTGAATATGTGTACTGATAGTGGTGATCCTTGAGGGATACCTAGTGTAAGAGGTTTACAGGCCGAGTGTTGACCACTGACTTGCACTAGGTATTTTCTGTCTTTGAGAAAATTATTAATATAACGAGTGACAGATTGGCCTGTTTGCCAGTCAATCAGCTGTATAATGACCGTCTCTCTTGGTACTCTGCCGAAAGCTTTCTCTAGGTCACAAGAAAGAAGATCACAATGCTGCTTATTGTCCAATGCTTTTCCAACATCGAAATCTAGCTTATGAAGGAGTGAGGTCGTACTATGTAGTTTTCTAAAACCTTGAACTTCCGGCGTAAGTTTGTTTTCAATGTGCCAGTAGAGCCTTTTGGCTACAATCTTTTCAAGGATTTTAGATAGTACAGGGAGCAAAGAGATGAACCTGTAGCTCTCCCAGTTTTGTGGATCCTTTTGAGGCTTTCTCAACGGTATCAGCTCCGCCATCTTCCAGACTTGCGGAAGTTGGCCCAAACTGAAAACGCTGTTATAAAGCCCTCTTAGTCTTGAAATGAAGTCCACCGAGGCATGTTTAATCATGCCATAAGTGACTCCATCCAAGCCCGGTGAAGTTCCAGAAAAGTGAACAAGAGTCTCAAGGATTTCATCTGTGGTAATTTTTGCATCTAGTCTTGAGTTTTTGTTTATTGAAGCAGGGAGGTCAAACTCTTGAGGGAGCGCTGTCCTGTTTGTATTATATTTAGAGGCAAGGAATTCCGCATTCAGCGCAGGGTCTGCCACTAAGTCATCCCCTTGCTGGATGATGATGTTACTTGAATTCTTTCTTCCTTTAAGTATAAAATTGGCTTTACGCCAAGTTTCAGAGATATTTTCGCCGTTCAGGCTGTTGTCAAATTTCACCCAGTTTTGCCTTTTTTGTTTTTTTATGGTTTGGCGGAGAATTGAGTTCGTCCTTTTCAAATTTAAAAGTTTGTCCGTCGTGGGGAATCTTTTGTAAGATCTCCAGAGACTATCTCTGTCCTTAGACAGCTTCTGGATCTCTGAATTATACCAGGCCGGTTTTCTACTATTATTATATTGAAATTTAATAGGAATAGCTCTGGAGGCTGCTATTCTTACCGACTTGGTTAGTATTGCTACTTCCTTGTTGATATTTTGTGATATTGGTTTTGTATTAAGGAAATTGGTCATGGTTAATTGGAAAACGGTCCAATCTGCCTTTGTCTCGTTATATCTAGGTTTAGTTTTTGTGTAAGATTGTGTGACTGTAGTAGGTAACGTTATTAAAATTGGATGATGGTCATAACCTTTTGGGTTATAACCTACCTCCCAATCGAATTTATAGGCTATTGTGGTGTGTGATATTGTAAGGTTAGGTGCTGTGTGTGTGCCTCTGGTACTAAAGTGTGTGGATACCGGATTATTGAGTATACAGAGATCAGGATTATCATCCGTCCAATCGTCCAGCAGTTGCCCCCGTACGGTTGTTAGATGATCTCCCCAGGTCTCACTCCTCGCATTGAAGTCACCCAGAATGACATATGGCGCTGTCAGTTGATTTTTAAGGTCATCCAAGTGACTTCTACGCAATACCAAGTTATGTTCAAGGTGTAAGCTCACAAGCGTGACTTGTTCCGATCCCAGGGAGCCCAACCGCAATGGCAACCGCCTGGAGTGACGTGTTCAAACTGATCTCCGTATATTTCAAACCTCTGTCAATAAGAAAACCTACACCACCTATTCTATTCAGGATGGGTGGTAGCAGGCAATCATATTGGCGGAGTCTTGTTTGTTGATGTGGATTGTGTATATTGGTTTCTTGTATGGCTATTATGAGTGGATTGTATTTATTTATTAGCAAGTGTATGTAATGTTTGTTTGTGTGGAATCCTTGGATATTCCACTGAAGAATGGAATGTGGGGGGGTGTTTGTATATATGTTTGAATTAGTGTAATTGGTGGATTGTGGATTAAGTGTTCTGGGATGCATATACTTATCTTTAGATAGCTTGGTCTACTATCTCCATTTCACCATCTTCTAACTTTGTGGTGTTGATTTTTTTGTATAACGTTGTGAGGTGAGAATTAATTATTCCTGTTTTGTTGGTTTCAATACTAGTTGAGTTGTTTGCAATATTCATAACAGGAACAATTTGTCCTGCAGATAATTGCTGAGGTTGTTGTGGGTGTGGTTGATGTGTTTTGTTTATTGTTTGTTGTTGTGGTTGTGTTTGTTGCGCTTTGATTTGAGTTGGTTGTTGTATTTTCATTTGTGGTTGTTGTTGAATTTGTTGTGATTGTACTTGTGTTAGTTGAATTTGTGTTGATTTCTGTGGTGTTTGTGATACTGTTTCTGTTGGTTGTGGTTTAGTGTTTATTTTATTTTGTAGTGCTAGACTGTAAGTGTTGAAAGGAGTAATTGTGGGTGTGATTATTTGATTGTTTTGCTTGTTTGTTTGTGTGATTGTTCTATTGCTTTGGTAATATGCAAGAACAGCTTCTCTGCGGGTGCATCTTCGGTCCGTTTTGATTTTCAGTATTTCTTTCTCTTTTTGAAATGTTGGACAATTTCTGTCACTAGAAGCATGTTCTGCGGGTAACTTTTCCTCCTCACAATTTACACATTTTACAGTGACGCAAATTGTGATGTGTTCTTCGTCTTTTTCATTTGTGACAGGGACAGCACATTTAGAACATATCCCTTGCTTTTCCTTGCAGTACTTGGCAATGTGTTTGAGTGACTGGCAGTTTAAACATCTTCTAGGTGACGGGTAGCTTTTCCTCACCTCCAATACCAAATAGCCTATTTTCACCTCTTTAGGAGGTTCAAGGCAGTCGAACGTTATAGATACAGCTCCAGAATATTTGGGACTGTTTGAGTTGATTGGGTTCCTATTTGGGAACCTATAAATTTTCAGAACGTTTTTGTTGTGATCCTGCATGTCCTTCAAAATCTCTTCGTCCGTTAACGAAATAATATCCCTTGAAAAAATTATTCCTTGGGACGAATTTAAAGAGGCGTAATACTCACAGCTAATTTCGACATTACCTAATTTTTTCTTCTGGGTGAACATATCACCAATCCTACGATTAGGCACCTCAAGGATGAGGTTACCATCTCTATTGGGTTGCACTTTAAATTGAGTGGAAGTCTGCTGAAGGTATTTATTTACTAAAATGCAGTTCAAGCTACGAGGTGTAATATTTGGATCTTTACATTTTATAATCAGGTATTTCTTTTCCAAGTCAGAGGGCTTAGCCCCAAGGCTTGGAAAGTTGTTCGATGCTACTTCTGAAGGTACTTGTATTTTACCTCCTCTTTTTCTTTTTACCCTGGTCTCCTCCTCCAGGAGGGCCAGCTCTGAAAACATATTTTTACTCCCCATGGGAGTTTAGTTTAATAGAGTTCACCACTAATAACTTATTTATATAAAATTAAGTCTCAAATTAACAATTAATATAGAATCAGTTATTTTAATTTATATTGAGGAAAACACCTCGTGGAGAAATCCACTTAACACACTATTGATTCTATTGATATGAAGTCTAATTCTACTAAATGTCTTATAAAACTAATTAAATCTAAGAATTTAACTAACCTAATTTAAATTAAAATAGGTAGAAAGAAAATAAAAAGTTAGAGCAAATACTGAATTTTTAATTTCAGTATGCCTTTTGATTATTGTTTTCACTTATTTTTTATTTAGTTTAAAATTAATGTTGATTTTCAAATTTTATATTAAAGTTTTATATATTTATTATTTTAATTTTATTAAATCTAATTTTATCAATTATTATTTACACTGTAATTATATATTAAACAAAAAGAATTATATTATATATTCACATACAAAGATTTTTGCCAAACAATTGCTTGATACAAATCAGATTTAGTGAAGGCTCAAGGAGCCCACCACTGTAGAAGATTCAAAATTAAGTTTTGTTTAACCAACAAAATCTCTTTGTATACAATTATATTAAAATATAATGGTTTTATTTATTATAACTCTTCTAATTATTTATTTTTAGTTATCCACTAAGTTACATAAATTACTAATTTTCAGTATCAGTCAATACTTATCTTTTAGAAGGTTATGAAGGAAGAGAGCTATACATGGCCTAGTGCTATATGAATCAAGTAAGTTCCACGTAGAACTACATGCCAAACGTAGTGACTGTTCCTACCATTGACTGCCTTACATCCATGTGTTGTTTCAAGCGCTAACATAACTATATCAATAAATTAATGACATTCCAACTCACTTTATGGATCAACCACTTTCAAACAAATTCTTTGTATCTCTCCTTATGAATGGCAAATCACGAATCTCTTCTAACGAATCCTAACACAAAAATAGACGATTCAGATCTTCATAATCGAATTCATCAAATAATTTTGTTTATTTGTTTTATTTGTTTTTTCTCTAAACAATTCTGACATTTGTAGTCATTGAAATCAATTTTTTCTTTTGCATTAAAAAATAATCCCAAATTTGAATTCATCACTATATAAAATGGGTAAACAAATTTGGAAAAATTTCTCCTGAAAAGAAATTATTTATGCTCAGATTAAAATACAGAATATTATAAGCACAGCACCAATTCAACCAAATAAGTTTTTTGACACATCATTAAAATTAAAAAAATAAATAAATTAATTTAGCTAGCATGGAAATTCTAATAATGTTGTACAATTAAAGAAAATTTCAGTATTAAAATATCCTTAAAAAAATTACAATCCTATTTTAATAATCCATTTTACTTTTCATTTACTCATCAACATGTCTCTATGAATAAAATTTCATAATACGTATATGAAATAGGTAAATTATAATGACAGTTAGACAATTATCTATGCAAATTAGTGTGTGTATTCTCTCGATTTGTTTTTGTAGCTTCTGGTAATATCAAGAAACGTCCTCCTTCCTCCCCTTTTTTTCACTCCATTCATAATGACAAAACTTTTTCTAAATAGCTACTAAAAGTCAAATCATGAAAGGTGTAGGTGTGTTTGTGTATGCTGTGTATTCATTCAACTCTTTCTATTTCATTATCGTAAATTAACTTAGAGCCAATATTTAAGTATACAGTGAATTTGAAAAATATTCATACAGTTTAATGTGTTTTATTAAAATTAGTTAAAAGTAAAAATAATTAATGCTTATATATATGTATATATAATATGGATAACGTTGTTATGTTGGTATTGGTAAAAATTAAAACAGTTTTGTCAAATAAATCTGTTGCTGTGATTTTTAAGTAAAAATACCGTTTACAGTACTGTTACTGTAAGTGTACAATTAGAAAATAGTTTAGTTTAGTTTAGTTTAAAAGGACATAGATATCCGCCGTCGCCATGACATTAGATAATTTAAATACCACTTAAATTGGCACCTAGCGAACTTGACCATTACCTATTGTGAGACCCATTACTGTGACAATTCTGTAGATATCGTTAAGAAGAACTTCTTAATATTTTTGTCAGGTTATCAAAACCATCTAAGTTCTCATCAAAACTGGGTAGGTAGAGATAAGATGCATGATGTCTTTCTTAGTCTCAAGACCTTAGCAGATTGAACAGTTATCACTAACGGGGAAGTAAGTTAAAAAGGTCAGTGAAACAACTCAATTACAACTTTCAAATGCAAATAACAGTTTGAAATGGGTTTGTAATTGATTTTCTACTTTCTTCAAATTTCTAAGCTCCAAAGAAGTCTCTGCATAGTTGAAAGATCACACTTTTTTAAAAATATATGCTAATTTTATTCATATCTGTAATCAATGTAGAAGAAACATGTTTTTATTCTTTTGGTTGTAAAATTTTCAAATATTCATTCAACAATTTGGAATAATGAAGAACTTCTGAAGTCAACTTCAAACTAAAAAAATTCAGGATTATGTCGTCTTCACTCCTAAAATTCAACATAATATTTTTTTACTAACGCACTAACCATATTCAGGACCTTGTACAATTTTCTTGTGCTGGTCTTGCGAATTTTGGATACAAGTCGATTTGCTGATTTATATTCAATATAATAAAACATATGGTTTAGTTAATTTGATATATTATTAAAACAAAAACATAATATCATAAATGATATTATAAAAGGTGTGCAGTGCCAACGTCGTCAATCAATTGCACCATGTAAAAAAAAGTTCTTTAGGACTTAAAAATTTGTTTGAAATAGCAGTAAGTGTTGCAACTGAATCTGTAGTGCGTATTCGATTATTTGGTAATGACCCCGCCAAAGTAACAAACTCAACAGCAAATTTACTGGATCCGGACTAAATATTTACCCCCTAAAGGGACAAGATCCACAATATGAGAAAATTCCCAAAAATTAAATCGTGAGCGTCTTTTTACGTAGTCTTTGTTAGATACAAAATAGGAAATACTCTTTTTTCAGAGCTGGCATAAAATATTTTGTTTGAGTAGCCACTGTTTGATAAAAAAAAAAAATCTTTCCACTGGGGATTTTACTTTCGGAGGTTGAAATTTTATAGCTTTCCTTGTAATTGGTTTTAATTGGTTGGTTTTGGTCTTTGGGGACTTTATCTTTGAAGATTTTGTATTTTTTCTACGAAGATTTTATCTTGAGGATATTGAGATGAAAATTTCATACCAGACCCCAATTTTACTTTACAAAAAAATTAGATGCGGAATAACTAATAAAATAAAACTATAGATAAACGGTTTTCTGAGAGCATATTTTCTAAATACTGAATAAATGTGTTGTTACAATGAGTTATGTATATATACATATATTTATATTTTACAATATATATGTATGGTATTACAATTCCTAACCGGTAGTAATGTTTTATACCATAATACTGTTATTGGGTAATACTTGTCCTACCGAATTGAGTTCCCTATTTTATATACAAGCTTTGAAAAAACGAAATACAATTTTTGTACTAAAAAGAAGTACTTATAGATCCTGCTAAATATGTGCGTTACATTTCTGCGACTTCCGGGCAATATTACTAAATGTAAAAACAATTGTTACCAGTTAAGCAATTAATTTCTTATACCGGTTGCATCTACATTAATATTTAAGTCACTACTATGAAAAAAATCCTAATAACATATTGTTTAAATCTCATAACTTCACTGAGAAATTTGTTTTTCGTTAGGGTAAAATTGATTAAATTGACCTAAATTTTAGTAAAATAAAATAGTGGTTTAAGTACTTTTGCGTTAAAACTAAGATTTGTTAGTGTACTGACATGTTGTTAATGAAATCTAGGTACTGAACCTGATACTGAATACCGCTCATAATATATAAAATTTGCATAATATTAAGTTAGTAAATTTAATTATATTATAATAATATAATATGACATTAAATAGTTACTTTTATTTTATTTTATTTAAAAAATTTTATAAATAACCTAATATTTTTGTACTAGACTGTACATTCAACAATAATTATACATAATTATTTTTCAAGCAGATTTTACTTTATATTGTACTATCTATACATACACAAGGTATATGTAATATTTATTATAGTTAGATAAATATAATATAATTTAGTACTATTATAGTTTGTTGTAATTGTAGTTATAGTAAAAGTAGTTGCGAGCAGTACTATCGCAGTGGTTAATGACGTACAGAGTGAACTTGTTATCTCATTACATGAATTAAATTATACAATTTACCTTCATTGCATCTTCATGAATAATATTAACTGTATCTATATTATATACTGAAGCGAAATATAATTAATTCTATTTTAATAACATGTTATATACATTATATAATGTATATTTATTATATAATGAAAAGCTATAACACTATTTTATTATAATATCTCATTAATTAAAGGTAATATAGTTTTAGAGTATTTTGATTTAATTTAATTTTGGAAAAAATTTAATTTAATAGGAAGTGATAAAATATAATTTTTTTTTTTTTAATTTAAGTACTTTGTTTTACGTTTGTTCTTTATGATTATTGTAATGTACATAATTTAATCACCTTAGTATTGATAACTATAATATAATATTGAATATTTGATTTTGAATTTGAATTTGAATATGTTTATTACTAGTAGATAATGAGTTTATTTGAATAATTGCATCGGAATGAGACAATCCATGAATTTTGTTTTTTTAAACCAAAGAATTGGCAAGCGATAATGATAATTATATAAAATTGTATTTGTTAATCTAAATGAAGAATGTTCCTATATTTATCTCGTTAAGTATAAAATTTTGAAATTCCGTGAAATATTTTTATTGTAAAGAGTGAATGAAATATATGAAATATATGTAAAGATATGAAATGAATTGAAATATTTTAACTAAAATGGTTAAATGGTTTAAAAAATGGAGAATTATAGCAACTATAGGATGAAATTATATTTTTACACCCCAATTTCATTACTAGGAGAGAAATTTTCCACCAATTACAATGAACACGATACAAAGGCGGATTTGGTCAAATATCTGGGGTATCACTTGGACCAAAGATTAATATAGATGGAAAGCTATTTAAATCAAAAGCAAGCAAATATGTACAAAGCCAGATGAGGCCAGGCCAACCTGAACTGAATTTTACGAAATAAATTTTGTAACTAAGATCTACTGCATTTTTTATTACATACATATATCATAATTAACATATAATTTATACAAATGAAGTTCTTTATAAATTATTATGTAGTATATGAAGTAAAAAAAATATCAAATATTAAAAATTCATTAATGGGAAACTTGTTTCTCCATTTGCTTGGATAAATCGTTCATATCAATTTCTATTTTGGATGTGGCAATTCGAATTGCAACATTCATTGCATGATCCATTTTTAATGTTTAACTAAACAAGTTTTCTTGATGTATGATTCAATGAAATGTCCAATTGATGTATGATGCCTGTCCAATATCTATACCAGCTTCTGACAGTTTCGCTAGCAACAGGCTCATAAGACCCTTATTCTTTTCTATCATATTAGGAGCACAATTCGTAGCAGTTCCAGGTAAAGCGGTTATAACTAAATTATAATTAGTGAAACTCTCCCAAAACGCATTGAATATATCTATACCTTTGGCTGTATCGTTGAGGTTTGGTTGTATCCCGGGTTCTTAGGTCTAAGAGTTCTTCACAAAAGCAAAAATTCCTATCTATTCCACGTATAAATATTGCAAGCTGAGCAGTATCGGAGGTGTTAGTACTTTCATTAAGGCAAACTGAGCCATATCAGAAATACGGCGAGGAATTATTTGACAAGATAAACTCAAATTTTCAATTAAGTAACCTTGCCTTCTGGGGTTATACAGTTTTTATAACAGAAGTCATACATTCTTTTACAAATTCACCATCAGAATAAGGTTTAATTTTGTTTGCTATTAAATTAGAAACTAAGAAGCTTGCCTTTACAGTATTACGGATAACTTGAGTTCATAATTTGAGAACTTTTTGCTGGGAAGTTAGTTATTTTTTTTAAATTCAATATTTTTATTCTTATTTCATCACTAAATTTTTCGTATTCCAAAAGCAGCTCGGGCCGCTTTTATATCTATTCTGCACTGCCAGATAGTAGGCAAATACTAACATCCATATTTGCAGATGATACGGTTCTCTTGAGCTCACACATAAACGCTTATGTTGCTTCCAAAACTCTCCAGGACCATATTAAACTTATTGAAAATTAACTTAGTAAATGGAAAATAATAATAAATGAAAATAAAAGTGTTCATGTCAACTTTACTCTAAATAAAGACACATGTCTCCCAGTAAAAATAAATGAAATCACCATCCCACAGGCAAAAGAAGTAAAGTATCTAGGAGTCCATCTTGATAGAAGGCTCACTTGGAAAAAGCATATAGGAACGAAACGTGAACAAATGAAGCTAAAAATAAATAGTATGTACTGACTAATTGGTAAAAACTCTCCACTTGATATTAACTATAAAGTACTTTTATACAATTCAATCTTGAAACCAATCTGGTCATATGGCTGTCATTTATGGCAAAGTACCTCTAAAAGTAAAGTGGAAATTATACAAAAACTACAATCAAAAATACTAAGAATCATTACCAAAGTTCCTTGGTACGTTAAAAATTGTAACATACACAACGATCTAAGCATACCTATAGTCCGGGATGAACTCTAAAGACTAACAAGGAACTATTCTAGCAGATTTTCAAACCATCCAAACTATCTAGCGCGGAATCTTTAATGCATACCTTTAACGAGCAGAGTGAAAAGGAGCACCTTAGCAGTGTAGGTGTGGTTAACCTGAATTGATGTCTAATCACTGAATTATACTACTTCAACTTTTGAATGTAGGATTTGAATAAACTTTTCTTACTGAATAAGTCAAAATGCTAAATGATTGTCAATTTCTAAGGGAAAGATTCAATAAATATTTAAACCGTTTAAAAAAAAAAAAAAAAATTCTGAAAGCTGCATGAGATAATGCCTTTTAACGTTAAACCCTTTTATTGTTTTGCTTGAATTTTTACAAATTGAATATGATATTATCATTGTGCATGATGTGCATATATTGTTCATATATTGTCTATTTTCGTTGATTAACTTTCTTTTGGAAGTCAGTTTTGTGTAAAAATTTATATTTTACTAAAAGCACAAAATTCAAAATAAATTTAAAGCCGTGTTTAAATTTGGTATATTTTACAAATATTTGTAAATTATTTTGTGAGCCCAAAATTATCTCTCAATTAGCCGCTGGTTGTTCAGGCCCAGTTAAAGAATAAAAGTTGCTAAAAGTAAAAGATATTAGGTCGGGTTAAGTAGCCACCTAAATACAGTACTGGAAAATCTGCAAGGCAGCAAAATACTTTTCCTATGAGACTAAAACGTTTCGGGAGTGGATCTTTCGTCAAGATTTACAATTTATTGTTTTCAAATAAAATTTACGTATTGTTTTCAAATTAAATAAATTTCAATATTTAATTAGTTGCTATAATAGAAAATTGACAAATTTTTTGAGCACCAACACAATATGTACAAATAATTATTTATTAAATGTTACTAATTAATTATTTTTATTGTTTTTTTTATTAATATTTCAATTTATTGTGACGCTTTTTATTATACAAAATTTCTGATTTTATTATTTGGAGTGTAAAAATATATAAATTATCTGGATTTCCAACTGTCGAAAGTGAAACATATTATAGATAATTTCCAAATTCAATCCAACTGCACTCAATGAGTCAATGATTGATCTTGTCATTTATTTATTGTGCCAGCAGAATCCGAACTTAATAAAAAATTCAGCCTTTTGAGTTGAAATGGCATATCAATTGCAATTATTACTATACGTGGAATAAAAGAGTAAGAAAGAGAACCTGAATTCTAATTTTCAGTTTTATAACATTTTTCTATTTTGAAATATTTCTTATGGGTGCTGGGAACTGTGTGACAACTACTCGAACCAGCCAAAATTTTGAAAAACGGTATTTGAGTGGAAATTTTTTGCTCTGTAACATGTTTGGTTTTTGAAATATTTTTGGCGGATGCTAGGAGTTGTAAAAGTTTGATAAACGGTATGATAAACATATTTGATTATTTTTGAGACAGTACCTAAGAACAAGTTTCCAGTTCTACAACACCTTTGATTCTCGAAGTATTTGTTATATGTCTAGAGAATTGTATGTCAGCTGCCCGAAGCAATCAGAATTTAAAAAAAAAACGGTTAACTCTATAAACTTTCCCTCTATTCTAGTAATTTATAATGAAAATTTCATCCAAGTCGATTGAATAGTTTTCGAGTCTATAAATATCAGATAGATAGACAAACGACATAAAATATTATATTTTATATATAATTTTTTTTTTCTTGGAATATTGGAACAATCTGTGTTAATCTATGTTAATTGTGTACATTTTAAACATATAATTGTATATACAATTATTGTAGAGACTAATCGTCTCATGTTTATTGTTTATTTGTTATTTAATAAATTGAATTGAATATATTTAATTGTTTGTCATCATATGTTTATATGATTTAAGAATTCCAAAAATTGACATTGAAATACATAAAAATATTGAAAACTATATCGTGTAAATTTTGTTTTAATCAAAAATATAAAGTATTTATAGAATATATTATTTTATTATTTAAGACCTTGTTTATTTTTTTATGTCTTACAATATTTAATTTTATTTTTTATTATAAAAAACAACAATGTTCTACTGGTCTCAGCCTTTTATGACGTCATCTGGTGAAATATCATTCTTGTATCATAATAATCTTACCTTTACATTCAAGTTAAATTTCTAGAACTAATATATAAGTAAACTCACACAAAATATATTCTAAACAGCAAGTGAAGCTGCAATACAAGAACAGTAACCATGCTAGCATTTAACAAATAATCGCAAATATAAAAGATTAGGATACACCATGATTCTACAGACTTGTGATGTCTAAGTACATGGGAAAAACAATATGTGCCTGTGTATTTGGGCCAAGGTTTCGCTTGCCACCCACCTAATTGTATTTTAAACTGACACCTATACCCTTAAGCACTCCAATACATTAAAAAAGGACAAAAGATGGACCGACTATACCTAGTTGCATATATTCAAAATATATTTAATATCCTGACTTATGTATAAATATAAATCATATGCTAAATATGATTTATAAATCGACATTATCGCAATAATAGTGTTCGCTATAAACACAAACCTGTAATTTTAATGAATCAAACTGGAAGGTATAAAAGATTTGAAAATGTCGCATAAAGCACTACAAAAAAAAAAGATAAAAAAATCATGTCCCATCAGGGTAATTTATAATTCTGTATGAAATTCATAACTAATAATTATGGTTATTTAGATTATAGAGAGATGAAAAAAAAACAAAAAAATATATTGTTACTAAAATTACAAAACTCAAATCATTAGTAATACCTTAATAGATTAGTTATAATTATAATAAAGGTAATTATAGACTACTATATTACTACTACTCTATTGAGTAATGTAAATCTAGTGATTTTTATATTACTCATATCTGTACATTACTCAATGATAGTAAAAAATTATATAATAATTAAATTTTTCTTTCTTAAAAAACAAACAGTTGCCATATTAAAAAAAAAAATTAAAATAATTCAATTACTAATATAATTTTTGTATTTTTCTCTTAATTCTCTTTATGACTTACTTAATTTTGTATATTTCTTTTTTATTTTTTTACATTTCTACTTAAAATTTTCCACAGTGAAGTTTTTCATTTCTGAATGGTTGTTTTCATTCCTTTGATGTTAGCACTTAATTGAATTTCTACTTACCCATAATCCCAATTTAAAATTATTTTTTTATAACATATATAAAGAAAACAAAGTTATCCTTAAACACTTTTTATGTTCCTTGAAGGCAGTTAAAACAAAAAAAAAATAAAAACAGAAATAAAAGAAAAATTAAAAGTAACAGAAAAGCTGTTAAAATTTTTTTTTTTCTTTTGTAGACATGGATTTGCATTTTTCTTTTATATTTTGAAAAAAACTTTTCTTACTTTCAAATGTCTATTTTTGTTGTTGTTGTTTTTTTTTGTTTTCGTAAATTAAGTGAGATTTCTAGAAGAAATAAATGAATAAATAAAGAAAAATATTACATATGTATATATATATATATAAATATGTATATAATATATTTACTACACTAATGTACAAAATAATGAATAGAAGTGATTATAAATATTTTATGATGCAAATATTACTCAGGTTCAACAGGTAAGCAAGTAACTTTTATAGTATCACAAAAAGAATGTAAATAAAAAATTATATTACAAGCAATAATATATTCGTTATGAGTGGCTGATTCACTTCCTTTGGGATGTATTTTACCTTCTATTTTTCATGTAAATTGTTCTTTTAACAGTCTAGTAAAATTTTTTTATTAAACTAGTAATCAGCGTAAAAGGGAGTGACGGTCACAATAATCCGTCACCACTACGAAAGTAGGCTACGTTTTGGTCCATAAATACTATCTACTATCTATCTATCTACGACTATGAGACGAGCACAAGCTAGACCATTATTTATTCTTTGAACAACAGTTGCAGGTAATAATCTGAAAATATGGATAACCTGAATTATTATAATAGCTGTTATATATCTTGATTGAACTTATATTTCATATTTATATACGCAGAACTTTACATATGACCGTTACACTTATTTATAACTAGTACATGTTATTAATCATTATAAATTTGATGATTATGAATACTCTGCACCTTTACTAATTATTTACATTTTATATATATTTCATAAATTAGGAAAAAAATCTACAAAGCTGGTCGTTATATTTATATTTGAATGACCAAAATAATCATTGGGCAATCACCCAGGGATATAAATTTATTAATATCATTTCATACTAATTGACTCAGGGATTTTTCTTTTTTATCAAGCCTTCAGTATTTTGACATAATATGTTGACGAATGTCATTAGGTCTGCACATTTCCCATTGTAAACTTATTGAATTTTGTTACAAACATTTTAGGTAAAATTTTTAGTAATTTAATTTTATTTTATTTATGATTAATTTATTTGTTTTTATTTATTTAATTTTATAAATTTTTATTTATTTTTTTATGCCACAGAGAATAAATGGTTTTTGAGGTAGAAAATTGATTTATAATTATTGTTTGTCATATGCTTGTTAACATTCATTTTTTAATTTTGTTAAATTTTCAATTTTGTTAATCTTGAATTTTGTTAATTTTTTAAGTTTAATTTTTTTTTTCGTATATAAGTAAAATATATTTAAATTCACAAAAACAGTTTACCAATTAACTTTTTTCAGTTACTTTTTTTTGTCGGGTTCTCGATGGCAAAAATATTTTGAATCAATGTCTACGAAATACGTCTAATTGACAAGTTGTTCGTCTATTGTAACATAAGAACTAGATCGGTAACTTCTATCATCATCAAATTAGAATTTTTTCCAGACCAGTATCATACTATAAATAAAAAAGCAATACCAAAAACTATTCAAAAATAAACCGAATACTACATACAAAGTCTACATACCATTAAATACAAATGGAATTCCATAAGCAAGGTAACTGAATTCCATAAGCAAGGTAATTGAGTATATGAGCCAAAGTTATAAGAGAAGAAGATTCCAAATTTGCACCGGCTTCCTTAGTAAGCTCTCTCATGTGCTACCTCAAAATTCTAACAGTGACTGTAATTCAGGATCAACTGGCTGTACGCAAAACCTAATAGTTTTTATATGAACTCCGGAACATACAAATATCACCGGTAAGAAAGAAGCATAGACTGGCAAAGGAAGCTCTTTTAAAACCACTTTACGAACCACAAAGCCGGCACTACAGGGATTATAAAGATATATATGATCGCACTTTATGAAATATACACAAGCGCAAGTTGGGAAAACGAAGCCTTGATGGGTAGGGTACTAAGAGATATTAAAGGTACTAAGGTACTAAGGGCCATCGACTAGGCCAGCAGCAAATTAGCTGACTTTACGAATAGGACCTTTATATGCTGATGTAAGAGTCAGACTTGGAATCACCGGGATAAATACGCTCACACAGCATATTAAAGAAGCGCTATAATTACTAAAATCAAAATTATAAATTTGAAGATAGATTTTAATTTTAAATTGAATGCACTGATTAAGATCTTAATTTGAAATTGAAAATAAAAAAAAATATAAAATAAATCAAAAATCTATATATTTAAGACGAAATTATATGTTAAAAAAAAATAATAAAAACAAAACTAAAAATATGGTTATGTAAGAAACTTTAAAGAATGAGATCTTTATAAAACCCAGGTGGTTGATAAAGCCACAATAAAGGGCTTATAAATAATTGAAATACAAATACCGAATATATATATACATCTCATATATCAACAGTCATAACGATTTACATACGAAAACATTAAACCAACAATAATGGTTTGAAATGTCCTTTTCGTCCTTAGAGAATAAGATACACCATTAAATATATATATTTTTGGAAAGCTACAAACACCAGGTATCTTTGGAATATAGTCATTTGGTTCTGCACGAGCAAAACATTTACTTCAAAATCCACCCAAAAATTTGCAATCAGTTAAACCGTGGTCAAAGCTTTGAAATTAAAAAATCAAAGTTATACTTCAAACCAACACAATGATCTACTGATTTATATGCGTGCGATTAAAGTCCATTCAAAGATTAGATATAAGAAAATTGTAAAATCGGAGAAAATGAAATTGTTAATTTTTTTTTTCTTTTTTTTCTGACATTTCAAATTCCGGAAAATGCGATAACTGATGATAATCGAAAAATCTAAAATTTGCAAATATAATTAAATTCGGAAATACAACATTGGGTGGGCATTAATCGGTAGCATTAACCGGTAGATCTGGAATCCATTTTGGATCCATGTACCATATATCTGGCCACTGAACGCAATTCACCACAAAAATTTACCGCATTACTAGCGCCATCATCGGAAAATATAATGAGTACTTTTAAAAATAAACTAAATTTGAATGAAATAATATTTATTATCATACAAATAATTTAGTTTTTATAAATCTTAATTTAAATTTTATGTATATAAATCTTCCAAGAATTTAAATTTTCACACTAATTCAAAAAATAATGGCGATTTAAATTTAACAACTTTCATAAAATATAAAAATTTAATTTTTGTTAGAGTAGATGTCACAACACTCAACATAAAAATTCTTGTGGTTGTTTTTACATATAAAAAGTTAGATCCATGAAATGTATCTAGAATTTTTTCAGATGCATTTTCCTTAACCGCGATACCATAACCGGTACATTTACCACACCGTTAAGTGAACAAATCCATGGATCTGTGGATTTCAGACCCATCGGTTAATTTCACTGAACGCTACCATTGCCAATCATGATGAGGTATCACTATTGTATCAGTACAAAATTCATGATGCAATTTGACAATGATGCTTTGTGTTGTTGCTAAATTAATACATTTAAAACTATCAGAATTTGACAAAGTGATGTTTTGAACATCTAATTAAAATTAATAAAATAATATTTAATATCGCTTTTGAACGTATTTTTGAAAAATGGTGAACCATCAGAATATGATGATATATATACTACTAGATTACTAGAATATAAAAATTTGTTAAGAAAGAAAAAAAATTGTACTTTTGTTATAAAATTAATGGAAAAAATTAAGCAGTATACTTACCTAAAACAAAAAATTATTTTAAAATAATTAGCACAATAAAGTACTTCAATCAAGTGAAAGAATTAAACGAACCAAATGACAAATAAAATTTGAAATGTGAGCCAGCCTGTTTATGAAATTAGCAAATAAAGTATAAACAATGGTTTAAGTAAGTTTTATATATTATAAAAATAAAAATTAAGAAGGTTTTGTCCTTAAAACTAAATACTTAAAACAAAAAATAAAAGTATCGCATTTATGATAAACAAAAAGAATCTTAGGTGTAAATACATAGTATAAGCTCTAACTAAAATTAAACTCTGCAAAAAAAAATAACATATTATAACTAAGGCGAAATAAATAAATAAATAAAGTATAAAAAAATTGTATGTTTCGAAGTTTGCTCAAGTTTGCGCATTTTAAACAGTAATGTTGTAAAAAAGAAGATGATGCTTTCATCAACATTTTACAATATATAACTTTTACGATGCGCGATGCTGATGCATTTCCAAATTTATTATATATTACGATATTAACTCCACAAGGCCTTATAAAAAGTATATAAGTACATGGATATAACGGGATAAGTAATAAAAATTGTTTTTAATTTAAAGTAAAAATAATTTTATCAAGCACTGTTAATACTACAATATTTCTACAAATATTTACAAATTACTACCTGAAGACGGTTAAAAGGTGTACCTTTAAATCTTATTTTTATTTTCTACGTCTTTTTACTGCCAACCAGAATTCTGATGTTTTCATTCAAAAAAATTCTTGGTGCTTAAAACTTAACTACTGTCATATCTCTGTAATATTTAAATAACAAAATAAAATAAAAACAATAGAAAATAAAATAAAATACAAGAAAAACTGGGATTATTTTTAGAGAAAAATTTGCAAATTTTTAATGACAAAGCCGTTCTAAAAAACTAGAAATGAAAATTCATTTCATACATTTCAAAACTTTCAAAACTTTTCATAGCAGTACATTTTAAATACATATATCTGTACATATTTGTATAGAATTTTCCGGATGAAAATTTCAAAAATTTTTACCTCCACAAATAAAAGTTTAAGAATTACAAGTTTTTATTGTTATTTTTCGTTTTTTTTTTTTTTGTAAATTCTTCCAAATTTTTAAAATTTTAGTTGAAATTAGTTTCAGAAAACAGATGAATTACAAATGAAAATAAAATAAAATTTTACTTCATATAATTTAATCCAATCGGCAAGTACATGAATAACACTTACTGTAACATTCAATATATCCTTTTTAAAATATACAAAAAAAAATTGTTTGAAGGATTACAAAGTAAAAAAGGGATATTTTTTTAAAACAAAACGAAAAAGAATAATAAATTAATAAATTTCAGTTTAAAAATTTGAATTTCAAATGGAAAATAAAGAATATTTGATTTTATGAAGATATAATTTACTGTCATGATAATGTCATGACAGTTACTTAATTGAATATCTACTGTGAAAGTTGTAAAATATATAAAATGGTTTTTTTATTTTGTACTTATTTTGTTTGACAGGATACAACTTAGTTGGTTTAAGTAACTCAGATTATGTTGCTTAAATAAATGTTACAAAAACCGCTATATTGCAGCTTTCAATATAACTTCCATTTCGGTTTTGTTTGAAGGTAAAAAAAAATTTTTCTGCATATCATTAAAATTATATCAAATGATTAGTAAGTTATTCATCAGTTAAATTAATACTTCCCTTTACTAATTGATCATAAATTTGTTTTTTATATTCCTGATGATAAAATTTAGGTCGAATTAGTCTTTCGTGCTTATTATGTACGGCACTGCAATTTTTATTATGTTTTACGGTATTTATATATTAAACTTCTAACATAACAACTCATTAAAAGTGGAAAACTACTGCTATTATCAGAAACTAAGGCTACTTAAATAACGTAGTTATATTTTATTTATGTTGTTATCAAATTATAATCTGATTATCATTATCGATGATACTGTCCTGGACTATAAGTAAGTGTTAATTTAATGTGGCTTTCTTCTGAAATAAAACCTATATCATATAGTGTTTCAGAATTTCATATTATAGTTCTAATTTGTTTTATGATGAACTCTAAATTTGCTCTATTTTAATGTCACAATGCTAGAATTTCTTATTTTTAGCTTTTGAATTAATTTGAGTATACCTACAATATTAATTAAGAGGAGAAATTTTCAGTAAAACTTAAATATAATAATTATGACTAAATTTTATAAAATGGAAACAAAGAAAAATGTTTTATTTACGTTGATTAATATCACAGATCTTGATAAATTTTAATTGAAGATATTCAGCATAAGTCTATTGCTAATTTTTCCTTGTTTTTGTTTTTTATTTTTTTTGTTATGGTTGACAAATAGATGTGGTCGAAGAGTAGCATTGCCGGATTATGTATTTTTATTTGGGGATTTTATCTTAATAAGGGGAAATTATTATGCAGTTTTTATCATGTATTAAGACTTTCAAAACCCATATTTTATTGTAGCAGTTTGTTTATGTCAATAATTTTTTTTACAACTTCCAAGACTATTGGATGAGTACCGTAACTGCTTTACGCAAAATTTTGGCATATTCATTTTTTTTTATTTATTTATTTATCTATATATTATATTTGAGATCTTATCCTATTTTTTTCGTTTGTCATTTATTTTATTCTAATGACAAAATGTACTGTATCTGAATAACATTTTGCGTTTAACAGTAATCCGTCTAGGGATCTTACTTTTTCAAATATTTGTTTTTGTGTATTGGCAATTTTAAATATATAATACAGTTCAATTTGATTGTAGTGATAAGATTTAGTTGTATTGCGTAATTAATTATAAAGAAAAATTGAAAAAAAATCTTTATAACATCCATTTCTTGAATGGAATTCAAGTACATGGCCAAGTACATTGGGCCAGTTAGATTACATAACGACATAATAAGTATTAATTATCAAACATAATCAGATTACATAATCATTCCAATTAGGCAACTGGAATAGGTTTAATTTGAATAAGATTTTAAAATTTTATAATAACTGCAGATATATACTATATTCGATCTTAAAATTACAACCTGTAATGGTTGCTGATTTGTAAAATGTGGGGGAAGTTGGGAAGGGGTTGGTTTAATATGATTGATTCGTTTTTAAATTGTGAATTGAATTTTGAAAATTTATTTGAATTCGTATTTCGTTTATTTTTTTAATGGCAGAAAGCTATATCATCCCTTATTTCATCATCAGTAGCAGTATAAGTTTATTTAAACAATATAAAGTAGTAATACAAAAAATTAATCTAACGATGAATAAATAGTCTAACTATAATAACAATGTAACAATGAACAAAATTTTGAAATCGGTAGAAGATAAAATTCCTGTTTTTGTAGATCAAAAATGCCACGGTTGATACTAGACTGAATTGGAACAACAGAATAATACGGTCTATGCTTTCAAAGAGAGACAAAAATTACAGGCAAGTTTATTGTAATATCCTCATGCTTAATAGATATTGAATTCATTAACAGAGAGAGAAAATATAATACGGGTGGTTACATAGCATTATTTTTAGTTTTGTTACTTACTAACTTCAACTTCTATTTTAAAGTATTTCAGCTCAATTGTGTTATTCCTAACAAAAACACTTATTTATAATTTCTACATACAAATAGGACGTACCTGGTTTAGTTATGTTCATAAATGTGAACTTAACCAAAATTTTAATTAACCAATAGGGGCCCCTAGTAATAATGAATTTGAAATTCACTTGCAATTGAATTCATTTTATTTCTATATGAATCCTAAGTACCTAATTTTCTTTTGAAAATTTTCAAATTAATATCGTACAGAATCAAAAACACTTCGTTCTACTTGTACAATTACTACTTGTATTCTATTCATAAATAAATAATCATAACAATAATGCAAAAACTAAATTTCCACTTCTAACTAGGCGTAAATTTGCAAGTCTCATTATAATAAAACAAAAAAAAAAAAAACCAAAAATCAGAACAAACAAACAAAAAAACTTTCCAAAAAATTTTTTTTTGGAACAATTCATTTAAAGTTATCTTTAAATAAATCAACCACAAAGCCAAGAAACCAATAATATTCTAACTACAACTTCCTATATTTCTATATCATACCACATTTATTATTCCATCTTTAAGTCTAAAATAGTTTTGAATTTCTTTTAAAAACTTTTCCACCATTATAACCACTATACTTTTGTATATAGCATAATTATTATAAAACAGCATCACCTCAAGAAGTTTATTCCCCCGAATTTTTATACATATTTACGATGTGTTAATTATCATCTAATGGTGTTTCAATGAAATAAAAAATCATAAAAAATAAAAGTTTGTTTCTCAAAAAAAAAAAAAAAAATTAAAACTTTTTTTTGGAAGAAATTTATTTTAGTTAAGTTTTTAGAATGTTAAAATACATGGATGAAATTATTTAGACTTTATTATTATGTTTTTTTTTGGCATCTCAAAGAAGCTGAAACTCATCTTAACTTTAATAAATAAATATTATTTTAAATTAAATTGTTATGGTATATATTATATACTCTCAATTTGTTGTATGAAACTAAAATGAACAACTTTCTTATTTAATATACAGGGTGTTTTTAAATGTGCAAATAGGTAGGTATGTACAGGTGGAATTGATTTAATTATTTAAAGAGGGAGGGTTTTCCAAAAACTATTAGATACCACTAGTTTTATAAACAATTCGCAATTGACTATAGGTATCCTTTTATATCAATTTAAGGAATTTTTAAAGGTGGCGAAGTAAAATTTACAACCATATGGCGACAATAGGAATATTGTTTTTCTGCTTCTCAATATTTTGCTTTACAAAACAATCATTCATTTGAACTTGAAAATGAAAATGTATTGGTCAATGAGAAACATTTCGATGAGGCTAATTCAAAGACACAAACTACAGAAATTGAAAAAATTTTAATGGGTACTTTATTTTTTGGATAATTTTAATTACTGTAAAAAATACTTATAATTTAAAAAAACTTATATTTTATTGATTTTATGATGTTTTGCAATTATTCAATAATGATCTTATTTGGTTCTTGTATTAAATATATAGTTTTTTTATATGGATTTATAACTGGATTTAGATACTGTAGATACCATCTTTAGATATATGGATTTAGAACTGGACCTATATGGAATGGATATGTTTCTCTACAAATGGCTTATTTGAAAGACAGTACTAACTACTCAATTCGTACAAACACAATTAGTACTTTAAAAAAAATTTCAAAAGTAGAAAAAAACGTTGAAAAATCATGGGACGCTCAAGTGAAAATATTACTTTTCTGTTCTGAAATCGGTACTATTTACTCAATTGTGGTACTCAACTAATATTATTCTATTTTCGAATAGATGGCAGAAATAGTATCGAAATTATAGGAAATATAATGATGAATTCGTGTCTTAAAAACCGCGTTCTGTATTTTTTTATTTTGCGCGGCCGTTTCTTGATTTAATATATAACAAACAAATATGTATATATATATATTTATGTATATAGATATATATCAGCTGTAAAACATTTAAAGCTCGTGTAGGGCATGATCAAAATGACGACCATAGAATAGAAATTGTCAATCTTTAGCTATTCATATATTTTGTTTATCTTTAAGTTTATCTGAATAGAAAAGTAGGTACAGTTTATAGATAGGTTAGTTGGGTAAATAGATAGGTTAAATGTTTAGTTTCGTCTAGCAATAGTCATATTTGTCTACCTTCTAATACAGTTCACAACAACATTTCCTTTACTTTCGCCTTTAGGGATGTTTATATATGATGACGTGTTTTGTGGTATTAATAGTATCAAATCTGATACCATTGGCCCAGATTTGATTCCTCTTAAGTTTCTTATGCTGATTGCTTTGTTTGTTATATAACAAAAAGACTAATTGTCTTATGTACAATTTATATAAATTAAATAAATAAATATAAATAAATTTTAAATTTGAGTTGTATGTAATTTGAAATTACATACAACATTGAAATTTACACTGGAAAAATGGATGCCACTAAGCCATTAGAAAACAAAAGCAATTTGGGAAGTTCAGCAAATACAGTAATTAGGATTACTCGAATCATACTGTAACAACCAGGCATAAAATATTTCTAACAAATCTTATACTACAATTTCTCTAGTGGTAGAATTGGTTAAAACAGGAATTTTTTCTTTAGGCACCATATACAGGGGAGTAGATGGTCAAATTGTAAATTACCAAAAGATAATCAACTTAAAGTACATTAAAGAGATGACAGCTTTCAAGTTTTTGCAAATATTATTGCCGTGGACATTTGTGCGGTAACCTAGAAATTTTGGGCAGTATTCATAAGTCTGATTCATAGAGCAGAACCGGGAGTATGAACGTTTTGGAGATTTGAACCTTGGTGCTTTGAGTAGTACTCTCAGTAGTACTAAATATAGTTTTTTAGTTTTATAGTTTTTATTAATTTTTTATTTTTTGAATTGTTACTATATAATACTTATAATTTAGATTTAAGATTTATACTATATATTATATCAGATTAAATTTTATTTTATTTTATTTTATATTATAATTGCCAGAATCATTAAGTTCCTATAATGCCAAATAGGCGAGGGAACATATTATTGTTATTATTAAAACCATATTATTATCTGAAAAAAATAAAAAAAATAAAAAAAATAAAAAAAAAAAAATAGAAAATTGACAAAACAAGTTTGCAATAGTTATTTCTTCTTCTGAACTACATCGAAATTATATGTTATAAAAAAAAGCCATCATTAATATAATTGTTTATATTTATATATATATATATATAATATATATATTTTTTTTACTAACGGCATATTTAAGTATTCCTATAATCCTATATCATAGTTCAACAATATAATTCACTCGAATAGATATTACATGATACAATAGCAACGCCTGTTGAGCTCTGACTACTTCCTTATTTAATTTTACTGGATAATTATTGGAAAATAAACTAATAAATCAAGCTTTCTGCTATACTAAGACTGCGATTATAGCGGTCAGGAAAATGAATCGCACAATAGTGAAGTTTGTGATGTTCTTGTTCTAAGCATAAATCTTATAGTGTTAAAAAAATAACTCACTATAAAAACTGTTCAAATATTATACGAAATCGTTATGGTTTGATTAGGTACTATGGATTTTTCTAACAAACTTATAGATATTTATAAATTGTAAAAATTTTATTCAGTTGATATATTTTTGTAGGTACTTACAATAATTTTGTTTGAATTTCGTAACTGCATCATAAAATATCTGAAAAATTAAAAAAAAAAATTATTAGAAATCATATTAACATAATAGAGTTGTTCTAGTTGTCAACATTTTACCTCAAAATCAATCTATTCACCAAAGATGATAGAAAATAAAAGGATTAAAAAAAAAACTTTTGAAAAGTAAATTGGAATCAATTCACCACACCACATTATCAAAACAAAAAACATTTTTCGTTTCCTTTTTGTATTTATTTTCTTTGTATATTATATTCTTTCTCTCTCAGTAATTTTTTTTAACCAAATATCAAGTAAAATTTCAAAGAACAATCAGTTGCTTTTGCTTCTTATAATATATTTGATGTAAGTGGGCGTGGTCTGTGATGGCTCAAGCATTAAGCAACGATTGAAATGTTTTTTTTTTATGAGTATGTACCTTTTGTTCAAATAAGTAAAACCTTGAAATAAATAAAAATTTATTTCAATGATGAAAGATTTATTTTCGCTGATTTTTTTTTTTTGTACTTATTTATTTCATGATAGTGATTTAGATTTTAGAATAAAGTTTTACTAGAACTAAGTAAATAGTATTGTCTCTAAAAGTAAAATCTAGCGGTGTGTTAACAAAATATTTCCATAAACAAGTAAAAACTACTACACCTTCTTTAAGATTGCCGTATATGAGAATTAAAATGAAAAAGAAAGAGAACACAGCATTATGTTTATCTAAATTACCACAGCACGAAAACACTCCTGACCTACAACATCCTGTTTACAAATTTCAAGAGAGTGCACAGCATATGAGTTTTATTTTCATCATTAAATGTAAGTAGGTACTTAGTTAAAGATACATAATGGTGTATCGCAACGTAAGTTGTAAACAAAAATATATTTTTTTTTTTTTTGTTAATGTTCATGTTTTTTGTTTTGTAAATGTGTGAATTGAATTCCAATAATTTTTCAATAAATTCCAAAAGGTTTTTATTTTGCGTAATGCAACATATTATTATTATTTATATGCACTACATATAAGTGGAAGGAAATTTAAATTTTTATAAAAAAAGGCTCTCCGTCGAACAGTTTTTTAAAAATCATTTACTAAATTATTATTACACCTTCTTTAAATTATCTAAATAAAAATACTCGAAAAAATTTTTAGTAAAAATTTACAGTACCGTACTAAACACGAAAAAGTAATTCTAGCTAAGTTACGGTCAACATTAAAAAAAATAAATGAAAAAAATATTATTTATCTAAATGCAACGGTGTTCTTAATATAAGTTAAAAAGAAAAAATGAAAAACAACAGTGAATTCACTGAAATTTATACAGGCTCTAATTTTTTATCATATTTTTATAATACACAACAAGTTTAATTTAGGATTTCAACAGTTTCTTTCTTGCTGCTTCTCCCTTTGCTGAAATGATGGACTTAAAAATAAGATCTGATTTGTAGAAATTAGCGCTGGCCTTCACAGTTGTAAGATACTTTCTAAACAACTACATTATTTTGACTTAATAGAAGGAAAGGTAGAAAAGACATGGGTTTTTTCAAACCACATCAAACCATAGCTTCTTATTAAAACATGAATATTTACTGGTTGATAGTTTTGTTTTTTTTTTTTTTTTTTTTTTTTGCGTGGATTGGTGAGAATCTTCATAGACACAATGAGCCCCGTAGCTTCCATTGTGTGCCAGATTTTTACTGACTAAACCACACCCCTCCCATTAATACTAGTCCAACGGACTAACCATTAATTTATTGCTCTTTTGATTTTCTTAAAGAAAAAGTTTACGAAATTCTATCGTATTGAATCTAGTGGCTTAATTCTTTTAAGCCTTCTGATATCATTTTGATTATCTAGCAGTTGAGTGGCCTCAACGTTAACATGTCCCTCCAGACGAGCTATATGCTTTGTTGCATATCTTTTTATTTCATTTTCTATGCAAGGAATTTTTAGATCTCTGTGCAAATCACTGTTGCGAACATACCAGGGGGCATTTACCATGTTGCGCAAGACTTTATTTTGGAATTTTTGTATACAAAGTACATGTGTTTGTTTGGCACATCCCCATATTTGTATGCCGTACAACCATATCGGTTTGAGTATCTGATTATATAACAAAATCTTGTTATGTATAGGTAATTTAGAATTACGACCTAAGAGCCAGTACATTTCTCTATACTTATTTTCAAGCTCAAATTTTTTCTTTTTAACGTGCTCTTTCCATCTAAGTTTGACATATAATGTCATTCCTAGGTATTTAGCATTGTTTTCTTTGGGTATATTGACCCCATTCAGATTTACCAATGGTGGTTGATTTTCTAATTTTTTATTTGTAAAATTTACATGTACTGATTTTAACTCATTGAGTTTAATTTTCCATATCTTTGTCCAGAGGTATAGCTTATCGCTTGCTCTTTGCAATTTAATTGTAGCCTCGTCAATATTTGATCCTACTGCCATCAACGCAGTATCGTCAGCAAATGTAGCTACAGTTATATTTTCCATTTCTGGTAAATCATTGGTGTAGAGCAAATACAGTATGGGACCCAGAATACTACCTTGAGGCACACCCGTTTTAATATCTCTAATAGTAGAATACTCTTCGTCTTGTTTTATTCTGAATAGTCTGTTTTCTAGATATGATGAGAGTATATCTACGTATTGTTTAGTTTATTTATTAAGCCTCGATGCCATACTTTATCAAAAGCTTGGGCTACATCTAGAAATATGGTAGAGCATACTTTCTTTTCCTCTAAAGCTTTTTCTATTATGTCTGTTATTCTATGAATTTGATCGATTGTCGAGTGCTTAGATCTAAAGCCAAATTGATAATTTGGAATCAGATTACTATTTTCTATGATCGGTCTCATTCGAATCAATAATAGTTTTTCAAATAATTTTGATACTATTGGTAGTAATGATATTGGTCTGTAGGATTTGACCTCATTTATGGGCTTACCTGGCTTTGGTATCATAATTATCTCTGCTATTTTCCACATATTCGGCACATACCTTATTCTTATAACAGCGTTTATAATGCGTGTTAGCATTGTTATAGCTTTTTTCGGAAGTTCTTTCAGGACTTCCGATGTAATTAGATCAAAACCTGGAGCTTATTTATTTCTGAGTTTTTTAATTTGTTCCACTATTTCACTCTCTGAAAATGGTGATATAACATTTTCTTGCCAATTATTATTTTCTTCAGTGAGATCATCCGAATCTGTTTCGTCTGGACAAAAAATTTCTTCAAAATGATCTGCGAATGTTTCAGCTTTATTTTTATTATCTCTCGCCCATTCACCGCTTTTCATTCTGATTGGCGGGATTTGAGAGATCGAGGTTTTTGTACTCTTTGTTGCTTTCCACAACGAGTAGTTATTTTCTCTTTTAGCTGATAAATTTTTTATATATTTTTCAAAATTTTCATTTTTAAGATCTTTAATTTTTCTTTTAAGATTCTGAGTTAACCTATTTAGCACAGTTTTGTCTGCCGGATCATGAGATTGTTGCCATCTGCGTCTAGCTCTTTTTTTTTATTTTTATCATATTTAATATTTCTCTAGGGTTGTTGAATCCTACCGATTTATATTCACAATATTTTGTATTATTCCATCCAGCATTTTGAATAATTTTAATAAAATTTTCTACTTCAGAATCTATATCACATTTGGATCTTAGTTTTGTTTTTATGTTTATTTTGTTTTCTATTTCTTGTTCAAAGCTAGCCCAGTCAGTTGTCTTGTTCGTTAGCAGAGGTTTCGACTGTTTCTTAATAACCTTTTCATATAGACTTAGTATGACTGCAGAGTGATCTGAGTCCAAATCATGGTTATCTTCTAGCTTAATATAATTGCGTGAAATTTTTTTTGTTATATAAAAATCAAGCAGATCAGGAGTTTTATTTCTATCAGTTGGCCAATAGGTTGGCTTACCTGTAGATTGGTAAATGCAGCCTTTTTCTTTTATAGCTAGACCCCCAATCTATGTGCTTGGCGTTGTAGTCACCTCCCAGGATAAATCGCCAAGTAGTTTAAGAATTTCTTCAAACATGTTATTCTTTACGTTGTATTTGGGTGGACAGTATAATGCACCGACACAAAGGCTTTGTTTAACAGACATAATTCGTAGCACGATTAGTTGGAATTCATCTATTTCTAGACTACTTCCTCGTGGTGCTTAATATCTTTCTTTATTAAAATTGAGCTACCACCTCTGGGTGTATTACTCGGATGGTTTGCGCTGTAGCATGTATAGTCATTTATTTTAAGCGATGACTTATCTGTCATATGTGTTTCTGTCAAGAGACATACATCAATATTTTGTGTTCTCAATAGAATTTACAAATTATTTTTCTTGTTCAGAATACCATTGGCATTCCATCCATATTTTTTGGTGTATACATATATATTTCATTATGTTTGTTTTCTAATGTGCATAGTCTTGTTGAGATTTCATTCATTGTTTTTATCATATTTTGCAGCATCTGCATAATGGTATTTTCAGTCAACTTTTGTGTAGAAACTTTATTTTGTTCTTTCGGGTTTCTTTTTTGACTTAGGTTATTTTGTGTTACCTGTGAATATGATAAGCCTTCTACGACTTTTTTCGACGTAAAAGTTTTAGGTATCTCTGAAGTTTCAATGCAATTCTGTTTCTGTGCACTAGGTTGCCTAGGTTTTGTCTTTTGTTTTTCTTGTCTATGTTGCATTTGTTTTGGGGCATTTTTTTGTAGCTTCTTCCTTTTTTGCAACTCTCTAGCCACCTGGCAACCACGATAACTCGCTGGGTGTGCCTCAAGGCAATTAGTACATTTAGGCTTAATATTTTTTTTTTCTTTACAAGAAATTGTTAAGTGGGGACCAGCACATTTAACACACTGAGCTAGACGCTGGCAAAACTTTTGTGTATGGCCAAATCTTTGGCATCTCTTACATTGAGGAATGGTAGTCGTTTTACGAATAGCCTCCATTTTAACCCTCATGTGCTGGATAAATTCAATTTTGAATATTTTGTTTATATCTTCCGAGTTTTCGAATGTTAGCATAAAGAGTGGAAGACGTACCGTAGATTCTTTGTTATATTCCTTTTTCTTTATTATTTTATTTGTGACTTCTAGAATTTTGAAGCCTCTATCTTTCAATTCATTTTTTATATCTTCAGGTTGGCATGACGGATGTAAATACCTAACCATTACTTTAATAGGCCTGGTGCTCTTATTTTCATAAGTGTGCCATTCAATATTGGCTTCATTTATTGCCTTAGTCAACTCTCTATATTCTTTTTCTTCATCAACATTAATTTTTAGTTGTTTATTATTAAGCATATTAACTTTATATTTAATATTGCTTTCTTTTAATTTTTTGTTTATTTGAAAGTATTCCACTACATTACTAAGTATAACTGGAGGAGGTTTACCTGTTCTTTTACTTTTCGCAACTTCATTTATTTGCACATTTTTCTCTACTTTGTCCGCAACATTTTCTGGGCTTAAAGTAGGTGATTTTTCTGCTTTTCTTTTTTTACAGATTCTTTTTGTTTTAAAGATCCAGTCGGTTTCTCGAGCTAGTTCTTCATCATCTGTATGAAATTCTTCAGCAGTTTTTAGTACTACTCTTTTAGTAGACATGTTTTGTGAATTTTTTAGTTTCATATTTTCTTCTTTAATTATGCAGAGTTCATTTTTCAATTCCCTGCATAAGATTTCTAATTCTGTAACTCTGGCATTAAGTTGATTATTTTTTGCCTCAAGTGCCTTTTCGTTATTATTACCCGGGTTTTCTATAGCTGTCTTTTTGGGACATGTTTTCGTAGATATTTTGAGACCCTGCTGGAGGTATTCTCTGGACCCCAGATTTTCTTCTGAATGGGTTAATTAAAGCAGCTCTGCTTTCGTGGTTTTGCAATAAGTGGTCTCCCCCAGAATCCGTGAGACCTGCCTCGAAAGAGGGTGGATTTTCCAGAAGATCTGGATTACCACCTGGGGTATACAATCTTTGAGTTTTATTCATTGCATACTTTTTTTTTGTTTTAATTCGGAGTTCCATCTCCTAGCCTAAGGATAATATTTCCCTTGTACAAGGCGGTACCTTTTATTCCTGCCGTCCCTCTGGGATCAGTCGCAGACCAGAAAGCCGCCCATTCTGGGTCAGTTGCTTCTGGAATTTTCTAGGATTTTAGTGGACTTTTACCACAAGCATGCCTTACTGCGGATATTTCGTACCCCAACCCGCCGGGGTTTAAATAGTGAAATAGAGGTTGATAGTGAAAAATATCAGTTTATTTAAATCCCTGTTCTGTTAAAAATATTAAATTTAACTTGAAATATAAAATTAATAAAAAGGGTCTCTAGTATTTATATAGTATAGTTAGATAGTCATATCTAATAGTATATAAGTAGGATATAATAGTAGTTAGCTCATAAGAAGACAATTAATTAATTATTAAGCATTATTGGCACACAAAATTAGACTGCCCATTGCCCAATAGTGAATACAATCCACGAACAATTATGAACTTTTTCCATACAGAACCAAAATGATGATTAAAATGTGGTTCCAAGAATGGGAACTCAAGACATTTTCTATATACACCATAACTTTATAAATCAATATTAGCTGGTAGTGCTGGTACTACACATCTGAAATATTCATCATATTTATTTTATTTATTATCTCAAACAATATGGATGTTTTTAAATGTTCTTTTCATCCTAGGTTTGGAAAGCTGGTAACACCAGGTACCCTTCAGATATAATCATTTTGTCCTACGCATATACAATATTTGCTTCAGAAGAGTCGGTTCAATTTATAGAATGTCATCCCAGAATGATAATAAGAATAAGAAATCAGTTTTATCATTAGTGTAATCTACACGTATATTAATAAATTTATAACCGAATTGAATCGAGTCTAATATTGTATTTGCAAAATTTGAAGAAAATGTTAAAACTTAAAATTCACTGAGGAAGCTTAATTTTGTAGTAATTTGTAAAACATTTTGAAGCAATTGAAAAATACTAATTCATCACACTTATGTTACCGATTTTGGAGTTATTAAAATCAACATGCATATTAAAATTATCATTAATTCCTTGAATCAACATCTAATAAAATATGAACTATTTCATTATGTCAAAATAAAAGTAAATTAAATTATAAGTTTAATTCCTCTACACTTTTTAATAATTCAATTAATATCTCTTATGGATGTTGAATGAAAAATAATTGCTTATAATTGCTTATATGTTAAGAGTACTACTCCAAAAACTAATAAAATTTTTGTTTTTCAAATTTATACAAAAGAAAAAAAAAATTTGTCGCGTTAATTGGTAATTCACTTTTAATTTAAATTTAATATCACAAATGTATACTTAAAAAGACGATATAATTAGTTTTGAACTACAGTGCTTTTGAAAAATTTTTTTGTTCAGTATTGTGCAGAAAAACTAATTTAAACAACAGAGAGATCAAATATTAAAAAATTATTAGTGAACGGAAACCTGACAACAATTTAATTATTTAATAGAGAGAACTTTGATAAGAAAATTATCTTTACTCTAAGAGAACTTAAAAAAAAACAAAGTTTAACTAAACAATTGTAGTAAAATGGAGTATAATTAAAAAAGAAAAATTAAATTTAAATTATTTATTTAAATTTGAATTAAATTCAAAGAAGGCAACATTCCGAAAGCGCTTAATTTAATTTTATTTTATTATTCCGACTGCACATAAATGTACAGTTGCCAAAATTGAAGATCATTTTTCGTGTAGGATGTGGGCCAACTCTCTATTACAAATATTATATCTATTTATTTTACAATTTAATACTAGTCATTTCGAAAGAGCTGCGCACCGGCTGCTATATAGATAAAATACTAAAAAATGGTCCTTAAAAAAATAATTTAGTAGATAGAGTATATACAGGCTAGTCCAGTGTGCCCCAAAATCCTTTAACGGTGTATTCCTTCGAGTATATTAGGAAAAAAATGTCTTAACAAGTTCGGGATGAAAATTATGAATGACAAAGTTTTAAAGAATGGTTCAATGCATCAAAGCTATTAATAAAAAAAAGGTTAGTTTTTCCGATATAAACAACGTTTTTCACAATTCTTAAAAACAAAATTTAGGCAAATATCACTTTAAAACGGTAAGTCTGAAACACACTCACCAGGTATCGTTTGTTAGGTATATTAATTTTGACAATTATCACTTGAAAACGGTAAGTCTGAAACACACTCAAACGCACTCAACAGTATTATACAATATTAATTTAGGCAAACATAATTTGAAAACGGTAATTATATAATCAATGTTTTTTACAAAAATATCAGTTCTTAAAAATAAAATTTAAATATCACTCAACAAATATCATTTTCATCCGAAACACACTAAACAAATATCGTTTTTTAGATACATTAATTTAAAAAAAAGACTCTAAAGAATATATTGCTCTAGATTGCCCATCTTCGGAACTATGGATATTTATTAGACTATTAGCTATTTTTCTAATTCGATTTTCTTTAACCTTTTCAAGCCCAGCAGTTAAGATTAAAAATATACGGTTATAATCTAAAACAATTTTTACCCTAAAAAACTCCAAGGAACACTTCTTAAAGAACTTTTATTTCGAACTGGGTATAATATAAGATTTGCCGGCCACTGTGGCATTGAAACTAAACCAACAACTCTCAATATTTCAATTACGAATCTAAACCCAGAGTATATTAAGAGTAAAGACATATTACAACATTCAAATACTGGTTCATATGAGTGGATAATAACAGTTAAATTTCATGAAACTATGGATATGATACATTCCTGTGAAATTTAGCTTTAAATCAATAAAATTAATTATAATGTGGCTCACACTCTGTCAGACTTTAACAATTAACAAAAAAAATTGATAAATTTGGGAATCATTAACTATATCTCAATACTAAATTCTATCAAAAGCCAAATATTTAATAAATATGTAATTAGGAATAATATTGACAATGCTTTCAAAGCAACAGAAAATATTTTCAAAGTTTCCTAGAATCCTTTTTATTTTTTTTAACAAATTAATAAACATAAAAATACATACCATTAAACTATATACATACATACATATATTAACACAATGACTTTATAATGCTTATAATAACATCAATTAGTTCCACTCTCTTGAGGAAATTTCATAACTACTAATTTTCCAATAAATTTTTGATATTATAACAAAACATTTTCTTTTTGTTTCTTTTTCTATCTTTTCTCCATCTCTTTCTAACATAATTTTTCGAAATATCATTTAAATAAGATATTAACAACAAATAATAGTCAATGGTAACTGAATATAGACATTAGACACAGTATACCTATGTAAAGAGTTGATCTGGTCAACTGTGGGATGTTTATTTTGTAAAAATGTATATTGAAAGTAGTACTCAAAGTTAAACCGAGGTAAAAATGTGTGTAAATCAAAAAACATACTTAATTACAAGATTATGGCGTCTATTGCATGATTTATTAAATCTAGAAACTACATTCACCTAACTAAAAATTTTAGCTAGATGAGTAGACTTTATGGCTTTGATTTCAAGAATGCTATTTTATTGACTTAAATTTGCTAATCTTAAACTCATTATACTTTTTACAGAATTCGGCACTAGATTCTCCTTCAAATGTCATCGATGTTTTCAAGATTCATCTATCTGACAAAGAATATGCAATAATATGTATGTCCGATAATGATTTTCACTTTTACCTTTTCTCACTTTATCTTTATTAGTCTTCATAATTCTGATCTGTAGAGTGTAGAGCAGAACCGGTATATAAACGTTTTATATATTTGTTAGGAATTTCATTCCGAGATATAATATTAATCATTATCATAATTGTAACAGCTCTGATAAATTTAGGAGTACCTCAGAAATTAGCAACCTAGCCATAATGACAATGAACGAATCAAAAGGTAAAGTCACAACACAAGATCAAAGAACACGTGAATTTATAACAGGATCGGCAGTACGACAAGTAGATAATCTATCCATATTATTATTCAAATTAATGCTAAAAACTCATTCCTCAATAGGAAACTTAGAAAAGAAGGGCAGTATCTTCAACATGACAACCCAAATAGAAGAATATTATACGGATGATATAGTAATAATGGCTAAAAACTACAATATATGGCTATAAACTACGGTACATTTTTAATTTAAAATTGCTTTTATTTTTATTATTATTAATATGAAATAATTTTTTAATATGTGATATCAGCTAATTTCAATCATAATTACCGAGTCAGATAACCCAGACTATCTCTAATAAGATGTTTTTGGAAGGATGTACAGTAACTGAAATTTTAAACATGGAGAAGTATGTACATATATACGAGTACAACATACTTTTTATACCAAATTTTTTTTGTTTGCATTACAAAATAATTTTAAAATTCATTATACCAATCAAATAAAACTTGTATTATATTGTGTGTTATAACATAATTTCAATTTTGTAGTCTTTATTGTTGACAAGAGTAACAACAACACATCAGCAGGCACCTCTTTAAAATATTTTCATATTAAAAGAAAAACAGGATATGAATCGAATATAATTCATAAAATTTATACATGTACATTATATATATATACGTGTGTGTGTGTGTGTAAATGATTCTTTATGTACGTGCATAAGAATTAGTAAAGTAATGCAAATAGTTAGGTAGGCATCAGAATTTTATTTATGTGGTGCATTTATTTCTGTAATCGAATAACTTTTGATATTTTACTACACAGAGAGTATGTATTAATAAAATTGCATGAAACATAAATAATTGTATTACAGTGATTATAAACAAAAGTAACATAATAAAAACTACATGATATTATCTTAAAACTTGTTACAAATTCAAATTTATACTGTTTAAGGTTATTGCAACAAAAACAAACTTATAGTCCACTGAAGCCTTATTCATGTCTATTGAAGAAGAAATCATTTTATTTTAATTGTGACATACACATTTTGACTAAATAAGTTTTATTAACTCTGCTATTCCAGTCTTTCTGATCATTTCAATGTTTTTAAAAATGGGAAGCTCAGGGTTTTAATCTTCATTAAAAGTGTATTTTAGATGTTATTTTGTTAGTTATTTTTAGAAAGGGTGGAAACATCAGATATACTAATTCCTACAACACAAACTGACCAACTAAGTACTTTCCGAGCAAACCTGTATCCATGGAAAATGTGTATATATCAAAAATAGTACTTTTGAGATGTCTCGCAACTAATCAAACATAATGCACAACTTATCGGTTTTATGGTACTACTATCATTATAGTAATACATTTTTCTTAAGAGGTAAATGGCATGAGTTAGGGCCGATATTGACCCGATCTTGTCGCTTGGTTATTTTTATGAATGGTAAAATTCGTAGCTAGGAATTGGTTTTATGACAATACTAATTCCGCCCAGGCACGTTGATAGTACTTCCAATTCGAAAATAATGCCCCTATAGCTACTTTAAATAATACAATTACTAAAGATTTTATTACTACAAAAAATCAGTTTTGTAAATGGCGTCAGTTAGATTGAGGCCGATATTGACCGAATCTTCAAGCAGGCCATCCAATACATAATTTGTCTATATAGGCTTAAATCTAGGTCTTTTTATAATATGCGACATTAATCTACCAAAAACGACTTATTGGTATTTAACAACTGCATGTCGCTTGGTTGTTTCTATGTATGGTAAAATTCGTAGCTAGGAACTGCTTTTATGACAATTAGTATAGTACCGCCCAGACATGTTGATAGTACTTCCAATTCGAAAATAATGCGACTTATAGCTATTATAGTGCTATAGCTACTTTAAATAATACAATTACTAAAGATTTTATTACTACAAAAAATCGATTTTAAATGGATTACTTTTGTTTGTGGATGAATTTCAATGTATCATATCTATGCTTTTAATATAAATATCTTTGATTTATAACGATTTAAATGATCCTTTGTGCCAAAAGAACATATTTTTCAGATCCACATTTTAATTGACTTCCAAAAAACAATAGTTCTATGTGACAAAAATGCTGTTATCCTGCAATAGTTGCATTTTTTGCATTTATAACATTACATTTTTTTGTCCTGCTTCACTCCTGCTTTGGGAGCATAGGCCTTCCACAAAGCTCGTTCATATGCTTCCGTTCTGCGCTAGGTATTTAATTTCACTCCATGTGGTGTTGTTTTTTTCTATTTCCTTGTGGAATGATCTGCGCCATGTTTCCCGCTGCCTACCTATAATTTTTTTGCCAGGCGGATTCCAATCTAATGCTATATTTTAGGCAGGCCTTCTGAGGGTGTGGTCTATCCACCTTCATTTCCTTTTCTTTATTTTAGTGCCTATTTCTTTTTGTTTTTAGGCCGTTTCTTAGAGTTCATTGATTATAATTATTTTGGGCCAGAATATTTTACTTATTAATCGCAAGCATTTGTTGACGAAGGCCTGTATTAATTTATGCCATACTCATAATCATTTACAAACTCATGTGTTTAGCTCTAAATAAAATATTAAGATTTATTCAATATGCATCTGCTAAGCAAAAATTCTATTTCAACTTCTAATTTTGGAAATGATCCAGGCAGGTCATGCTAACATTCTAAATTATTGTTAAACATGTCAAATGCCAAATCTATGAACCAAAAACATTTAATTTACAAAAAACTAAGCAAATGACACTGTTATCATATTATAGACCACATTTTATTGTTGTTGCGAAAACTACAGATATCGTCATTTATACTGGTTGAATCTCGTAAGCAGAATGATAAATGTTTAAAAATGATAATAGTTTATATTAAAATTATTGAATAATTCAAAATTTGCTCTAATTTTAGAAAACAAAAGAAACTGATTTTTTTTTTATTCAATTTGACACGTATCCAGCAAAAATGATAGCTAACTAACATAAAAAATGATAGATAAAATGACAATTCATGTCAACTAATAATTTTTTTTCTTTTTTTTTTTAAAAGTTAGCAGCGCATAATTCTAAAAGTTGGTATGTAAAATTCAAATCCAATCAATTATTATTTTAATTAATTATATTAATTACAGAAACTGGGCCGGTCTGAAGACAATTAGAAAATTTATTCACAATGCCAGAAAACGTGAACAATTTTCCAGAATAGTCGCAAATTTATGACGTGTTAAAAAAAATAAAAATAATCTAATTTGATCGCTCAGCTTTCAACCATGGAAATAACAGCAGAAAAAGAAGAATTATTTGTTAAATTTTTCATAAAAAAACAATTTGACTAACCAAAATCATAATACTAAATAGAGACCTTGTTTACCAATTTTTTATTTTTATTAAGAAACACACACACACATTTATTTATTTTTTAAAATTTGTTTATATAGCAACATACTGCGAGGGCTGGTTATTTGCCAAAACAAATGTCGTGCCTCTCTGGACATTATCAGCACCTCTGCATCGGTGAAAAGATGGTTTTAATTTAAGAATTTGTCACAGACGTATACAAATCACCAAAAACCATAGTTAATATTCACCTCAATTGCTTTACTTAAATAAGTAAACAATATGTACATCAATTTTTCATACTTACTGTATATACAATAATACATCCTTAAATTTTGAACATGTTGTGTTGTTCTTAAAATTATTTATTAATTTTTCCCTAAACTCATATCATCTCTTTCATTATTTCATTATAATGCACAATATAACATTATAATGTAAAATATTAGATTTTTAAGAGTACCTTTTTTGGGACCACAAACTAGAATATTTTATGCAGTATCAAATTTTAGAGACTGAATGAATACCTATACGATATACCTATACTGTCATGTAGTTTTAAAATTTAAATTTTAAAATATTTTATAATAATATGTGAATATGATAAATGATATTCGGATATACCATATCTGTAGATATTGTAAGCAAGCTCTATTGTATTTTATTAGTGATAAAATAATATATAATATACACGCATTAATTTTGAGTTTAAAGTTCTGAAAATAATATTATTATCTTTGGTTTGGCAATGCATTTTCATAAATTAAGTATATGTAAAAAACTGTTAGATATGAATTCATAAATAATAAACAATGTAAGTGGAACATTTAGTAAATTACGAAATTTTAATGGAATACATTTTAGAAACTTAATAAAAGAAGTATAAAAACAAAACAAATCGAAGTACCTACTTACTTTAGAGCTACTCTTTGAATTTGGAACATTATTTCAAGGTGCAAACTTCTCATAGGATTTAAATAAATTTTAGTGAACTTAAGAAGTAATTAGGGTAATTAAGTATGTAGTTGCACCATTGGGTGTACTACTGTAAGACAAACTCTACACAACAAAACTATTTGCTTATTGTATTTTAGTATATAGATATAGATTGTAAATAAAGTGAAGATGTTTAAGCCGGATAGCCCAAGCAACTAGAGCTTAATAAAAAAGTAATTTATTAGAATTTAAATTGTAATAAATGTTAATATAAATAAATAAATAAATAAAATAACGAGTAGTTTTGTAACAATTTATATTCAAAAAAAAAAAAATGAGACAAACACCTTTTAAGTTGGAATACCAAACAGAAAATCTTAACATTTAACTCTAAATCAACCGGGGTAGATGGAATTAGTTCTGACATTATTAAATTTTGCAAGACAGAGCTATGTATACCGCTAACTAACATTGAAAGAAGGTGAATTACCATGTACACTTAAAATATACAAAGTAGTACAAATACATAAAAATATTGGAGAAACACAACATATAAATAATTTTAAACCAATATCAATATGCCAACCTTTAATAAAGCAATTGAAACATATATGTAAACATGCTATTTACGAAGCACTTTGAAAAAATAACAAATAAAATACAATATGGATATATCAGAAAAATTTGAACACGAACTATTTATGATGTTTTAGTCAATATTGAAAATAGACTAAGGAATAATAAAATGGTGGCTGTGATGTATTTTGATCTCGCGAAAGCATTCGATATAGTAAATAGTTATATGAATTATGCAAGCAAAGCAAATTATATTAATATGGAATAAGTGGTGTTGAATAAAAATGATTCAGTAACTACCTAATTTAAAAGAAACAATTCACAATCATCAGAACATTACATATTAAGTACAATAAAAAAAAACGAAATGTGGCATGGTACAGGGTAGTTCGCTAGGTCCTATACTCTTTAATACCTATATAAACAATTTTACCGAACTAAATCTACAGAGACAACGGTTTCTATATGCTGATGATTTTGTAGTTGTTTATGACGCTAATAGTAGAATAAATATGAATAAGTATGAATAAATATGAATTATAACCTAACCACAATATATAAATGGATGAGCAAATACAAATTGGCTATAAACATTAATAAAACAATAAATATTATGATATTTTAAGTCTAAACATTTTAAATCCTGAAATCAACTATGCAATAACATGAAAATTCCAAAAGCTGATAAGACCAATTGGAAAAGACAAATAAATTTTCAAAATGAAAAAAGTAGCCCACAAGATACTATTGCAATGGAGGAGAACTCTGTTTTTTAGCCTATTCCATAGTTAAATTGTATAATATTTCATTGTGAGATGGGGAAATATGAACAAAACCAAATTACGAGAATTACAAATAATACAAAACTTAAAATTAAAAAAATAAATAAAAAAAAATAAAAAATATTATAGTATAAATAAATAGTATAAATAAATTAAAAAAATAAATAAAAATGAAGATGTTAACAAAAAAAAAATTAATACAAATAAAATTGAACTGGAAGTATTGAAAACTAGGATTGATAATTGTATACAATTTGATTATATTGAAGCTGAAAATCAATTAAAAATAATGTGAAACTGTTTTTTTTTCGAAATACCATAAACGAGTCAAATTTCAATATATTAAAATAAAAATGGAGAAATTTTTGCATAAAAACTTCATAAGCTTCAACAATTAAAAATTCTAGCAATTTGAAATATTATGATATACAATTTAATTACCTGCATAACTATATATCATTATTATTTAATCTGTAAATTTAAAAAGTACGGTACAAATATCTGAACTGATAGATATCTGAAATGATAGATATTTAAAAGGAGACGTAGCGCAATCAAATATTTTTTCAATTGCTTTCAATTTAAAATTTCACTCACATAAAAGTCATTTTCACATACAAGCATTTTAATTTAACAAACTCTGCCGTTGCGAGTTAAATTGAAAATAATTTTTTTTTTAATAAATTATTACGTATGTGGTTGTTGCTTAAGATAAATCAATAAAAAAATTTATTTAAAGCACCAAGGATAAATTGAAATGATAATAGCAATTCATAATTACATTTGTTTTGGTTTATTTTTGTATTTTTCTTATTATTACTTCTATTACGTATGGCTACAAACTGTCATAATATTTTAGAAATTTTAATAAAAACTTTAAAAAACATTCAGTAAATTATTATATAATGAAATTAAATAAAATTTTTTTATTAATCAAACTTCCTTGAATTTCCAGGAGCGGACGAATACTAGTATTACATTAAACATGAAATTAAGAAGGCCGATCTAGTATAAATTATATATACATATTGGTTTCTGATTGCAAGACTATTTTTTTGCACCTGCTAACCGAAATTTTTAGCACCTGCTGAATTTTTTTTTTTTTAATATTATAATGAAAGTAGTTCTTGTATGGAATCCATTCAAACAATTTCGATCTATGTACTTATCGTTGAGCTAGGGGCTTGAAAATTTAAGACAGCTGAAGTTCTGGCGATAATACTTTCCGTGCCAAAATTTGGTAACCAGTTTCTGTTCAGACTAAAATCTAAATTTAAGAATTTATTGTGCCGATACAGTTTTCCAGCTTGTATTCCAATGATAACACATTCTGTCTAAATAGAATTTTGAAAATGGATTTTTTTGTTTTTTAATTCCATACTCAACCCTCAGAAATTACTTATACAAACCAAAATTAAATATCCACTCTACACAGTTTACTTAAGATTTAAATTAATTTTGAAATTCATATTTATTTTTCGTAGCTTTGAATTTTTAAAATATTGCAAATTTTGTTATAATTTCATTTTTTTTTATTTACTCAATTATTTTCCAGAAAGCTCTCTCGTTCGTATAGATAGAGTGTATATAAAAACCAAATAACTGGATATAGTTGGAATAGTTGGAAAAAAACAAATTCAATTATTTCACTTTTTACAAATCGTACTCAACTCATTAGAGATCTTCTAATATTTCATCTGTCCTGAATCTTGTACTCTAGTGTTAGTCATGCGATAGTTTCTGCATTTTCATGCAATTTGAAGGGGGGTCGCACCTAATTCTATTCACATTTTTTTATTTGTTCGGCTATTGACTTCTTGGTTCTTAAGCGATTAAAATTGTTCATAATTCGTATTTGCCAGAAATTTACATATTTCTCTAAGCTCTAAGCTTGTTTATACGAAGATTTAAATTTGGTTGGTTGGTGATTGTTTTACTGAAAACTATGTTAGGAAAATTAAACAGTGAACAAAAATCAAACCATGTACATCAAATCTACTATTTCATAAATTATTAATTTTTATAAAGTTTCAAATTAATTTTTGGGCCCATAATTACTAAATTTCCCATTAAAAAGTTGTCTTAACGTTTTTAAACCTCTAGTCAAATATGCTATACTATTTTTTTTTTTTTATTTTATTGATTACAAAATATTATTTTTTGATTATCTTCAGGTTGGTAGTTATTACCTACTAAATGAAATGCTATACTAGCTAATTTAATTCTAATTTTCATATCTTGACTGCACCTCCATTGGTAGCTCCATTATACTACCATATGGCAAATGAAATTTATTAATTGTTCTATACCGACATAATATGAATGTATATTTAATTGTTCTCTACTCACTATATTTTGTCTCTTTGACATGGTTTTCTGTTCAAGCGAACAAATTAATTTTGAGGTCAATTCATCCTTCAATGTGACTAGCCTACGAAACATACTTTTTTTATTATATGGACCCATAAGAAATAAAATCGCGTCAAAATAGAAATAAATTGTCAATATTCGAAATTAAAAAAATTACATTTGTAGCACATGCTTATCAGAATATAGTACTTTTCTTACAAAACTTTTACTTTGTATTATTAAAAACACTTCTACTATTATTAATTTCATAAAAATAAGCTTTTTAAAGTTTATACAATGCATTCATATAATTTGAAAATAATTTTAAAAATGTTTTCGCTAAACTGGAATCTCTGCAACATGAATGGTAACAAAAAAATTTAAATTTTTTACTATTATTTTATTATTTTTTTTTTTTGTAATGTCTATTATAATTTATTCGGGCTGGTAATTTTAACACTAAAATTATTTTATTAATTATAGTTTAGAAGATAAATAGTAAAAAGAACATGCAATATAGGGAAATTTCAGCACACAGATAGTAGTATTGATATGGATTTTTATAATATACATAAGTAGTAGTCTAGCTGTAATGTAATACACAATTGTAGTCGAAAATAAATGTACATTTTTCAGATATACACTGTTCTTAAATGACGAAATCTATTACGAGTCTAATAATAATAATTACTCTTCAGTTTTTCACAAATAAACGATGAAAACCATCAATACAAATTAATATCAAACTGATTAATGAATTCTGTTCCTATTATGTCAAAATTGGTGGAAAAGACTATAAAGACATGCAAATAAAAAAAATGTACTTTAATATATTCATGTTAACGGTTATTAAGATTGTTGGCAATAATGACGATAAAAGCCAATAGGAATTGACATTAAAATAATCTATAAATTCTGTTACTCTTATATCAAGATTGATCAAAAAAGCTATACACTAAGCCACGCAAATAAAAAAAATTACTTTAATGTATTCATGCTAATGGCCATTAAAATTGCTGACAATATTATAAAGTTTTATCTTGATTTGTACTGAAACCAGAAAATTGTAATATTTTTACTACAAGAAAGGCAATAAATATTTGTATTGAAACTAGAAAATTCTAACATATACAAGAAAGGCAAAAATATCCCACTTTTTGCAGTAGCGTTAAGTGCATCAACAACTTGTTATTTATTATATGGACTATTTACTCTAATGTCGTTGCATCACATCTTAAACATTTACAAAATTAATAATTTTATTTCTGAATCTATTTAATTGAGGATTTGACGTTAAAACTAAATTCATTAACAAAATTTAGTAATAAAACTCAATTAGATTACAACTGGTACAACATGATGGTTTTGCAAATATTACCGTAAAAATGTAAGCCTAATAATAAATAATCAGATAATTTCGATAATTATTCTTCTAGATCAAATTAAATATTACAAACCGTGAATTATGAAAAATCATTAAGTATATTTAATCTGTAAATTTAAAAAAGTACGGTACAAATATCTGAATCTTTTCACAACCGATTTTCATTATTATTCTTTTAAATGACAGATATTTGAAAGGAGACGTAGCGAAATTAAATATTTTCCAATTAAAAATTTCAATTTAAAATTTTACCTTCCATGTAAGTCTATTTAATATACAGAAATTTTAATTTATCAAAGTGCCACAACGCACCCATCGCTGAAATTAATTTTGAAATTAATTTTTTTTAAATAAATTATTACGTATGCGGTTGTTGTCTAAGATAAATCAATATAAAAATAAAATATATTATCAAGTATAAATTGAATACGATTTTTTTTATCGAACTTGGACTGGTGAATACTGGTACTAAATTAAGATATAAATACAACCAATTAACAGTTAAAAAGCCATATTACACGCTCATGTAGTTGTATGCTATTATACTTCCACTTTGCCTTGCATCCTCTTTTTTTCAACCATAAATTTAATTTGAAGAAAAGAGGATGAAAAACAAAGTCGAATTCAAATTAAATTTTTATGGTTGAAAAAAAAAGGATGCAAGGCAAAGTGGATACAATTTTGAAAGAAAATGCAACTACAACAGCATGTAATATGGCCGAAAAAAGTACTAACAATAAAAATTCGGAAACTTTCTATTCTCAATTAACTTTTATTCACAAAATAATTCACAACATTTTAACTTATTCACGTATCCATATTTTTATGGTTGTGACTTTATAATAACATTATTAAAAATAAATTGCTTTAAATAGTATGGTAATTATAGTATTAATGCTTCATAAAATTTTAATAAATCTAGGGATAAAACTAATTTTATTAGGATACTACTTACTCTACAATGTACATATATACATTAGGTACACACACACAAATTGTAGTAATATGTGGTACTTATTATAAAATCTACCAATTATTGATTATCCTTTTTAATAATTATAGATAACTCATTTAATTGTCACTACTAATTCTTGTTTGTTTATTTTTATTCTTTTTTTCTTTTTTTTTCTTTTTTGTTTCATTAAAAACTCCCTATTAATTTATGTATTTGTATATAGAGAGTTGATAGTTGTACATAAAGTTTTTTTTTAACATTAAAACAATTATTAATCACTTCCGAAATAATAAAAGTTTTAACAGGATTTTGGAGATTGGTGTATCTATTATTGGAATGCACTTTATATTATTAAATATAATATAATTAATATCCTAAAAATTTGTTATTATATAGATAAGCCTAATATTATGTTCAAAGTATTATTAAATTTAGTTTAACATTAACTCGTTCACGTACACAGTAGACATGTCCATATAGATAAGTATATACAAATGTGTATGTGTATTTTGTATACATTTAATTATTTATGTAAATTATGGCAATTAATTTCGATTGAAAATTTCTTCAATTACAAAACACAAAAAAAAAACAATATATAAGTAGGTAAGTACATAAATGAAAATTTAACAATTATTTTATTTGAATTTAAAAATTTAATATTAATTTTTTGTTTCATTAAAATTTAAAACATTTTCAATACTTTAATTATTGTTGCTGCATTTGATTAAATATATTTTTTAATTCCTTTATATTGATAATATATTTCTCTAGATTTGAGATATATCTAGAAAATTCTATTCTACTTAATAAATTTGTTTTCGGGTCATAAACACGATAGAACCTACTATATAGAACCGTCACTTTACTTCAAGTGTAGTAGATCTCCTACATTTTATTTATTTTAAAAATCTGCTACGTAGTGAGCCCAACCTACTACAGTTTACACAAAATTTAAAACCCCTAATTCATTTGTTAAAAAAAACTATTTTAATTAATTTCTGATAGAATATTTAAAAAAATTTTGTAACAATATTTCAAAATAGCACCACACCACGATTATGTTATTAACAAACCCTACATTCCATATATAATAATAAACGCAACCTTTAAGTGAATTGATGTATGAAGATATGTATAAGTGAATGTTCTCTACCTTCCACATAGCCTGCACCGGCGGAAAGACAATTTGCTAGAATTAATCTGATTAAAACTAAACTAAGAAGTAGTCTTAGCATAAAACTATTGAAAATTTAATGTATGCAAGAGAGCTATTGAAACCTAATTACATTTGTTGGGAACCTTCACAATGAGAGAGATTACTAACTTTTGCACAAAAATTTTATTTTGTCGGTGTGACGTATATACTAACGTGTTAGGGCCTCATTTGATATTTGATGTATGATCATCTACTAAAATAACTGTAAATTTATTTTCTACCATTTCTCAAGTAATTTCAATATAGTTTTGAACATCGTCATTTTGTTTTCGAACAATATAATTTTAATTTTTGTAATTGTTATTTCAATACTTTTGTGTTATGTTAGGTTTTTATATATTTTATTTATAGTCGTTTGAAAACATTAGTATATGGATTAGGGGTGTCTTGTAATAAGAGAATGATCCCCTATAACAATCAATAACAACAAATAGGTTACTCGAGTCGTGGTATCAAAAAAGCACAATTAAGTGCTAATTAGTTTTCCAGAAACAACTGGAATAACCTCTAACTACCTACCTAAGGCTGTATGTCTTATGTGAGAGAAATCGTTTAATAACGATTCGGGAACTACAATATTTAAGCACAATCAATCAATCCATTTTGCAGACTTTTTTTTTAATTGTTTGCTTTTGTTTATTATATTAGAGGCAACTGTTGCCACTGACAAAGTCAATTAGAACACTAATTTGTTTCATTGAAATAAACCGTATATTGTTTAGGAAGCCTCTGTCCAAACTTCAAAGCCTCCGAAAACTAAACAACTGATGCAAAGGAAGTATTCAATAGTTTTTGTTTTGCCTACATTTTTCATTATAGCTATGACAATGGAAGTTAATCAGAATGTCTGAAATGTCAGCTGCATGACCTTACAAAATTTGTTCGTTTTTAAAATAATTATATAACCTAAATTTATAAATAAATAGAAGTACTACTAATTGTTATCACTCTTGATATACCAATATGGGGGCAATCTTTTCTCCAGTAGAGGTTTGTTACAGAATGTACCTCCCCAACAGCTTATTCCATATTGCAATTTGGACTTAAATAAACCACAATGAAATGGCTTTAGATAAACTTGAATTGGTTAATCATTTCAATTTTGAAACAGTTCATAATACAGTCATTACTACAACTACGAATATTAGTTAAATAGTGAAGAACAATTGGGATTACACAATTTTAGTTTGATACATTCTGGAGCTTAAAATGTAATATTAATAATTGAAGGATGTTGATGCGAGCTTAAACTATAAAACATATTTTTTAGTTTTATTACGAATTATCTTCAGATAACTATTTTCTTAAAATGTTCAGATCAGAATTAGTATATAATAATAATATTGATTGAAGCATAAGAGAAAGCTAGATCATCTTCAAGATTTGTTAAATGGCTACAATGATCTTGAACAAATAAGGAATTTATGTAAAATTATTTAAAAAAAATAAAATTCGACTTAAGACAGAGTCTTGAGGCACACTAAGATTAATACAAGTATTAATTTTATCACCGATTTTGACTGTCTGGCTTCTCTTTTTCAGATATGAATCAATCCATTTAATTGTAAAATCGCTAAAGCCAGCATTAAATATTTTTTTCGAATATAATATCGTGATTAACCATAAGTTAAGGTATAGTAATGAAAGTTGTTGAAGAAGATTACTGTATTGAAAATGTAATTGATTAATTTAGTCCTATAAGAACAGCAATCAAGTAACATACATATCAGTAATATCTATACAAAGAAATATATATCTATCTATCTAACTGCACATAATTTTCTGTTGCCTACACTTTTAAATACATTCGAACAAAAATTTAACAAGGCACCTTCAGTAGATACACCTTTCTTAAAACCGACCTTTTGAGGACTAAAAAAGTTGTTTTTTTTCTTACTAGTCTGCCATTCTATACTTAATTGTTTTTCAAAAGAGTAAAATACAGGAATATGCCCATAATTTACTATGTCTCTAGGATTGTTTTTTTTAAGAAGTAATAGTACATTTGTTTATTTGCTTTATAATGGTGCCCAAATCAAAATTTCAAAGTAAATGGAGCGATTTGGGCACACCTCTAGCTATAAGTCATCTCCTACTTAACGGAGAAGCAATCAGAGCTGCCACTGAAAATTGTTCAATAGACCTGACTACAAAGTAGCAGAAGCTTATATGGCCCACACTGGAGCATAAACATTCCTTTAACATACTAACAATAACAAGATTAAGTATCTTGTATCTGTAATATTTATTAGCGGTTATTAGAATACTACTTTATAGTACATGGGTACTATATTGACAAGGCTTTTTCTTTTGTGAATTATTGCGGGCAGGCGTTAAGAAGTTCTAGGATTATTCCGTTATTTTGTTTATCTTTGAATACTCTGCAAAAACCGTCTGAGTCTACAAAGATGAAGAAGAAAACAAAATAATCCTTCATCTTCCCTGCACTTTATCCGCAATAATTCATAAAAACTTAAACTTATCTAGAAGCCTACATTCTAGGGTAACTGGATTTTATTCAGGTACATCGCTTCGTAAATGGCTCGAATTGGTTTTAGCAAGTGGGATCCACGCGGAAGACCAGATGGGAATTCTGAGGGAGATGTTGTATCGGCGTAGGACCTAATGACCACATCCCACAGATAGCTGGAATTCCTAGCTTTCCAAAAATATATGTCTTTAGTGGCGCATCTAATCCTTTAAGGACGAAAAAGACATTTGAAAGTATCCTTGTTGTTTTTATGTTTTTGCATAAAAACCGTTATATATGTTAATCTATTAAATACATATATATATTTAATTATACATTCTAGAAATATAACCTACCGCGATATAACATCTCCCTCGGAAGAGCCGACCGATTCTACTGTAAAATAATCAACCTCTTTGGTTTATGTCTGCCGACATAGACACCCATTCATACCTACGTAAACACCTACGTTTTTAATTGTTATAGAAAACCTATTTCTAATATTTAATTAATAAATAAATATGAAAATTTTTCTACCAATAGTGTATTTATTACCATGGAATCAATAAATTTCATAATATAATATATGTACATGTCTATATGTATATACGAGTATCAGTGTATAACTTATTTTAATATTTTGAAGTACTACTAGTATATCTTCATAAATTGTAAAAATCAACGATATTTTTTTATAATGCAATATCCATCTTTTATTAATAAATTACAGAACTGATATGTATGTAATACCACTAAATTATTATCTAATTTTGAAAAGAAAAAAATTAACTTCAAATAATTTTACCAAATGAATATTTATTTTTCAGCAATAAATGAAATTAATTTTTGCGAAAAATTTTTCAATTCAAATACCTAGTTATGCACACAGCAAAATGAAAATTTTATTTATTCTCTTTGCTTTTCATATATTATACACAAAGCAAATAGTTATATTGTTATTTGTATGAGCCAATAAACATTATGTGAGTACTACTATATATTTTTTTTTAATAAACTAAATTATTACTTTCATTATTATCAAATATTCTAACGCGTTATCTTTTATCATATCCAATTATATTTATCTTTCATTTCACAATATTACATCTCTAATTCATATTATATTATATTATATAATAATATGTATAAATTATTATATAGCATCGTATAATATAAAATTTTATTTTCTAATAATCTATTTATGCATCATTCAAAACAAAATAAAAACAAAAAAAAACATAATATACCCAATTCAGACACGTTATTGAATACATTATAATATTCGGGTCCATCGTCTACATCTATACATCTACAATATTAACTAATTTTCATATATTTATAAATCAATAGACAGACATTCGATAATTTGATTTTTCATTTAATTTTTCAAATAAGTATATTATATACTATTATATCTACAAATATATGTTATACATATATAAATCTGTATTCATTATTTATATATATATATAAAATATTTAAAATAAAATTTCCATTCTTTTACGTTCACACCATAGAACAAATCCAAAAACAAAAAAATACAAAATACAAAATAGATTTTAACATTCTCTTACAATTTTATTTTTCATGCAAATCTTTAATGCAAAACTACAGTGACACAAAAAAGTAAATGAACATTTTAATCCATTTAATAATATCAACCCATTATTCATTGCTTTTGATAATTATCATATTGTTAGCCTATTTTTACCTTAATATGATAATTCCAAATTTTTATGAACATGTTGTAGGTTGTCGGTTCCAAATCAATGTACTGGTAGCCAAGTTAAGCCAAACATTAGGTTTCAAACGATAACTTTATACGCAAATGAACAGTTTGGACTAATTGAGGATTGTAGAATGAAAAATGTCCCTTTGATCAGTAGGGACATTTTGAACAAATTTGTTAATATTAAAGTTTACTGAACTTTTGAAGATTGTATGAAGGTATATTTTTCATTCGAATTGCCAGGTTCATTTTTCAATAAAATGCACTTTTATTTCTACATTTTGGTGTATTTTCACTTAATGGTGTTTTTAAGCTAGATGGTGGTGGTGGACCATTCAAACATGAGACAATTTACAATAGATGCGGAAATTTAAATTGTGACCGAGTTTTAATTTACTTCTTCTCTTTTAATAACAATCTTAGTGCGAAACGTAAAACATTTCTTAAACACATTTCGATCATTAATATTAGTCAAGTAATGAGGGGACCATATTATGTAAATATATATTTATTTGTATGGACTTGTATTTTGTATGTATGTATGTATATCTATATTATATTGTACAAAGTCTCATTTACTCATCACCCTTTTAAACAATAAAAATTCTGTTCACCAACGAATGATACTCACCAAACTAAATTTTCCACTGACTTATTATTTAGAAAAGATACGCTAAAATTCCATTCCATCACAATACACATCAATTATTCGACATCAAAATAACTATGTGACAATGAATCGTTTGACACTAACAGAATCCGACTTCAATATACTTAAAATTATATAAAAATTCTTAATAAATAAAACGAAAAAACAATGAATAAACAAATGAATACATATTATAAATGAGGGACGATATCTAATTGTATAATTGTTCATCATATTTGTATAATAGACAGCAAATTTACTTTTGAATTACATCATTTACAACTTTGTCGTTATCTACTTGGCAGAAATTTACAATAAGTGAGTACATAACTATGCTATGAGTACACCTATTATATATGAGTAACCCATATATATGAGTCTACCTAATTAGTAACTGTTAGTGATGGATTTCACAGTGAAAACAAATTAGCTTTTATAAAACCAAATTATTTATGATCAATAAGCATAAATGCTTTCTGCTTGTAGTAAGAAGTGTATATTAGTTCATGCGAGTCCCTGTTCTTTTAAAAACTTTAAATTTTACTTTAACTTGAATTGCATTTACCCAATGGGGGCCCCTAGTAAATTTTTTTTAGTTTTGTAAAACTTAACGTTACTTATAGCTAACTTCATTAAATAATATTCACTCATATTTTCAATCCTGAAAAGGAGTGCAACATTTTTTTTCTACAGTCTTTATTAGATTCAGAACTGTAGGTATAACTTTCCCAAACAATATAGAGTGTATTGTGGGAATCAAAATTGGGAATGTAATCGATTTCATCAATCGCTCTGGGTTGCTGTATTACTGAAAGCAGACGAGTAATTCCCCTAAACCACCAAAATCAAAATATGAATCATTAAAGTCGTCGCTTGAAAGAGGCATACTTTTTTTCTACACTAACTTACTAACGATAGTATTTGACTTAATTAAGTACGGTACTGCAATTTTACACTTCAATATCTACAATATTTCGAGTATTAGTTTAACAAATTACTAGCTTATCAACTCACTAAATGTGGAAAACTACTACTATTGTCAAGAACTAAACCTTCTTAAATAGGTTAGTTTAAATTTATTTAATTTGTTACTAGATTATATTCTCAATTATTTTTTGCCATTTATTATATCCCAATGACAAAGGGTTCTAGACCAGGTCGAAAAACCAAATAAGCATATTTTTTTTGCTTCATCGGGAATCAAACCTGGAACATTTCGGTTGAAAGGCAGGTGCTCTACCTACTGCGCCACTCAGCGTGTGTTTATTTATTTTTCAAAAACAACTAAATCATTCCCACCATTCTACTTACCTATTTCTCATAATTCCAAAAGGGTTCATTCCCATCCTCTTACAATTTTTAATTGACATCCCACAAATTACACCTGAGGTTATTAAAACAAATTCTTAAAACATTGGTTTTTAATATAAAAAGTAATTTATAAAATTTTTGTATACGTACAGTGTACAAAATGGTTTTGATTTTGACAAACCTTTATGGATCGAATATTTTCAATAAATTCAAAATAAGAAGAATAATAATTTTTAGTATTAGCTTAAATTAGATTCTTAAATATAAATTTATCAAAATCTGAATGAAAAATATTTGTTGGAGCTTCATATCGCCGCCTGAAGTCTCGTATGCTCCATACGCCAATATTTGACTTTTTGACTTATGGGTTGTTCTATAATATAGGACATACAAAATTCTCTTTCTAATGCTGTTATCAGAATTTTCTTATCTGTTTGAGTTTTCGAGATATACATCAGTATGCATTACCATGCGCTATGAGGTATACATAATTAGAATTATATTGAGTACTTATTTGCTCCATAAATATTTAAGAATACTATTATTACCATTAAATTTTTTATACTTATGAAGCAAACATTGAAAATTATTTTATAATGCTTGTTTGCTCCACGTGAACACAAATATCACTTTTATTTGACTTTGAATGAAGAAATTTGTTGAGTATGTCGAATGTTCTTTGTAAATACTCTCGGAATAAACCAAACAATAGTTTTAGCAATTTATGTCTACCTGTCACCTATCGCCCGTAAAAAGGGAAAACATAAGAAACATTTACCCATGAAGAAAAGCTGAATGAAATTCGGGGCACATAAAAATTTTCCTGTAATGGATTTTGACTACTGCCAGGCTACAAGTGAAACAAAATATCTAGGACCAGATTAATCGTTGGCCAAAATATACAATTATTATCTGGAGGTAACATCTATGCCATAAAAAACTAATATATATCGCAAAATTTTTAATGAAGAGTCGTTTTGCGTACCAAAAAAAAATTATTGAAATAAATGTGTTTTGTTCAAAATAAATTTCAATCCTACGGCTGGTGAGATTCATTCTAATGATTTACACAAAGCAGAAAAAACTATGGCTCAAGCCGATAGAGATTTAGATCGTACAAATATGGATCCAAGGCACTGTATTATTTGCAGTATCATCGATTTACAGAATGTTATTACTGTACCAAAAGTTAATTCCTCCATATATTTTTGCAAACGCAAATTAAATGTATGTAACTTAACTTCAACGTCAATTATACCTGGAAAAGAACATATTGTGCCATGTGGACGGCGGCACAAAGTGAAAAAGGAGTAAACTAATAAAATTTTTGAATAAAATTTGACTCGATAATTCAAATTTGAGAAAAATTAGTTGTGTGCATTCAGTGATTGGAAATATTTAAAAAAATCTTGATATACATAGTCCAGTTAATTTATTAAAATTATTATTAAATTTAAATTCTCCTAAAACTAAACTAAAAAATTTTCAAATGGTACAAAAAGATATCGCATACACTGCTCCTGCAACAAAATTAAATTATATGAAATTTTCGTTTTCAAAAACTACAATTATTCGATATCAAAAATCCGAACCTCTTTTAATCCTCCTAATTTATTGTTAATTGACCTAAACTAGATCTAAATCATATAAAAATCTACAATTTGGGAGTAAACTATTGCCTTACAACTAAAATTTTAAATCAATAAAGTCATAAAAACGTTTCAGGAAGATTTTGGTTATTATGTTAACGATGGTTATAATGATCGGTCCAAAAATTTTACACTATATTTATTTTAAATGGAAAATAATAAGTAAAGGTCATCCATCCGTTACGTAGCGTCGTTTATTTTTATTTCCATTTCCATTTTTATTTTATTCTATTCAATTACATCCATTTAATTCATTACTTTATTTACCGCTTTTATGACATCATCTCAACAAGTCACTGCTTAAATGCTAATTCAGAGATGTTGTGGCTCATTCTAAATGTATTGGAACACTGGCTTCTAGCATGTTCTTTTGCAAATCGGTTAGTCTACTACCGCTTTCTACTCAATGTGTAGATCACTGTGTACGTATATTGCTTTTTTTGCTACAACCAGGAGCCTTAACTATAATATATTTCTTAAAAATTTCTTTCGGTTGGGGTCGTTGAACAAATTTAATATTAGTTTTTATAAAAACTTGTTTTCTAGGATTAGAGTAAAATTTTTGTATAATTTTCGAAAATAGTCGAATATAATTATACTGTTATGCTTATCATACAGATACTCGTATTTCGTCTACTACTTGCAGATTTTTTTAATTGTGTTGTACTCGACTGAGGAGAAAAATCTAAAATCGTCTTATTTATTCTTTTTGCACAGGTAGCAATTTGGCGCAATTTAACGCAGCTGGATAGTTGTTTATTATTAAATCGAATAGCATAGGTATTGGATTGAGTATTAATATTATTACTTATTCATTGTTGGTATTTTATCCAATATTTTCGACGTTATAGTGACAGGTAGGGGTGATGTTATTCGTTCCATTATATTTAACTAAAAATTTAAATAAAGGCGAATATCGTCTTTATTTAGGAGTGAGTCATTTTTAGTTTTGTAGATTTCTATGTTTTCATCTGATTCTAGTTTCCTAGAATATCTAACGTAATTTACCATTACAATATGTCTTCTTTCGAAATATTCTGATCCTCTTGGATGATGTGTTCTGCTACTTTGGATCTGAATTCTGTTGAATTGTTCTTCTTAGCTAGTTCTGCTTTTTTCAGCTTTTCATTGAGTCGTGTTTCTCATAGTTTTCCCAATATAAACTTTGTTGCAATGATTGCAAGTGATCTTATATGTACCTGATTTTTCTATTTGTTCAATTGGATCTTTAGTTGAACCTAGAATAGACTTGAGTTAGTTGGTTCTGCTACGTTGGTACGATATCTAACCCGTGTTTTTTTTAATTTCGCTCTGAGTGAGAAAGAAATATTGCTAAATTCCGATTCTACTCTTCTTTTGGGTTGTTGATCAGATGAACAGGTTAGTGAGGAATTCCGTTGTAAGCTTCTTTTCCGTTTACTAAAATTTAATATGGATTTTACCTGCGTATTTCCTTATTTGAATAATAACTAATCCTGATTTAGATTTAATTTTAAATCAATATTTTATTTTGTATAGCCAAACCCAGTTTTCTTCCAATAGTTCATATTCATGTAGATAAAGATGATAGTTATATTAAAATTTTAGATTTGGTTTAAAATACCCTATCAAAAGGTAAAACTAAATTACAAAAAATATGACTTAATTTTATATTAACAGACCAATTATAAAATTAATAATATTACTCGTCTCTCACTATAGGCTTTATATAGCTTCTGCAGAAACTCAAGGATTATTCATATTAGTAAATTGTTTATATAAAGAGTAATTAACCGAATTGTGTGATTTTCAACAGTGTGATTTTCAGAATAGCCAATTTTAAACATAGTATAAAAAAAATTAACATAATCAAATTTTTGATACACACTGTACACAATATTGTATATTACACTCCTTTTCATACAATATACTCTTTACTTATCAATATTATCTGTTTGTAAATACATTTTTTAGTTATACATAATAGATATTGGAAATCTATATTAGTATACATTATTACATACATCTATATTGTAGATACCATTAGAGAAATATTCAACTAATCGTGAATAAAAGTCGCCATAATTCCCGAAGGACTATTAAATAAAACGATGAAACACATCCCAAGCTTAACATTTTCTATAATTTTTTTTTTTATTGTGAAGGGGCCTGTGGGAAAAATATATTTTTATTTTTTTGCTTTTTATTTCCTTGTTGAAAAGTTTATCAGTGAAATGTGATTGTAGGTATAATTTTTGTTGCTGTTGTGTTGGATAACTCTTTTACAATCAAATTGAGAAATAGTTTAAATAGGTACAATATATTTTGTGAAAGGTTTATAATATCTCGAAATAATATTTAAATATATATATTTTTTTTTATTTATTATTTACTTGTAAAGCCATCTATAAATATCAATAGAAATTGATTATTAAATTTATTCTCGTAACATTCACTAATCCCTTACTTATAAGAATTTAAGATATATAAAAAAAAAGCTTATTTGCTATTATGCTATGTCAAAGTAGTATTTTCGTCTCAAATAGTTTTTTGGTCCTATTTTTTTTTATTTGCACTATCAATCTCAATGAATTTCAGAAAACACTTTTACGACTTTACGTCATCCTTTCCTTATGTATACTCATAAAATAAGTAGACATTAGCAGTTCAGAAAACAGCAATACAAATATAACCATAGAAAAGATTAAAATAGGGTAATTAGATCTCTAACTGCATCAGTTTACTTTTTTTTTTTTTATGATCTTGACAGTAACTTAGGTAGAATCACCTTTTCGTGCTTAATTAAGTACGGTACTGCAATTTTAGACTACAATATCTACAATATTTCGAGTATTTATTTATCAAATTACTGGCTTATCAACTCATTAAATGTGGAAAACTACTACTATTGTCAGGAACTAAGCCTTCTTAAATAGAATAGTTTCATTTTATTTAATTTGTTACCAGATTATATACTCTCAATTATTTTTTTTTGTCATTTATTATATCCCAATGAAAAAGGGTACTAGACCAGCTCGAAAAACCAATGAAGCATTTTTTTTTTGCTTCATCGGGAATCAAACCCGGGACCTTTCGGTTGAAAGGCAGGCGCTCTACCTACTGCACCACCCAGCTTGTACAAGAGTACTTGTAACAATAGTTTGAATAGCTCCTAGAAAACCAAGTAACGTTTAGTTGGTAGCCTTTTTTATACTACGTTTTCAGACTCTCCAAATTAACAAAACAAAGTTCAACATGTATTACTAATTCAAGAAATCTTTAAATTATACCATCTAAGACTTATAAAATATTTCCTTATAAATTAAAAAAAGAAACCCTACTCACAATTAACTCCTGAGAAATTATGAAAAAAAGGAATAGCATTCAAAAAAATTATAACTCAGATAATTCACGCACATATACATTATGTTGGTTTGCATTCTTAGCATTTAGCACCAGAAATGTCATCACTAGGATGTAGCTAGTATAAAAAATTTTAAGCACAAAAAAATAAGACTCATTATACCTATTACAGACCGCTAAACATAGCTCTTGCAATTTTTTTTAATTCTAAATTAGTCTGAATTGTTAATAAATAACTTTTTTTCTTCCCCGTACACATTTTAGAAGCATACGATTTTCCTTGAACAATTAATTGGTATTATAATAATGTAAGGTATTGTAATTCTGCGTAGTACCTGTACCACTCGTAACATAATTTTACAAAATATACAAATATTGCAACACCTTTCGACCATAACTTATCAACATTCATAGCAAATGCTTTTTTTCCTCTCTGTGCCCCTCTTGAAAGCATACAATTTTCTTTGAATCATTAATTGTTATTACATGCATTTATTGCTGTATAATAGAAAATACTGGGTTTATGCCACACTAGATTTGAAACAGGGTTAGTTGTTCAATTGCATTTTTTTGTTCTGCCATTTTACCAAAAAGCTATGCCTAACTGATTGGAGAGATTATGAAGAGATTATTTGTCTTGCCGGTGTTAATAACCGGCTAGGCTATGCAGACATATTATGTCTAACCGTTTGGTTTTCGCGCTTGTAAAACATTAAAATTGATTAGTTTTACTCTACTTTTTTCATATTGATATTATCGGTGATATCGGAAATGTAAGCAAAAAATTTCAACCGATACAATGTACATACAAATACAATATGTCAAATTTTCTGAAGTGACAATATTGTGTTGGCGACACAATGTACTTTACTTACAATTCCGATCACTCTAAACATATTGTCTCAGAAATAAACGTCAAATCAAATGTGAAAATATTATACTCTTGTGGATACTTATTTTGTGTATAAATTTTTAAAATATTTGAATTGAATATAATTGTGAAATATTATATGTACATGTATGGAGATTTAATATAGACAATTTCGTAAAAACATTTTATTTTTGTTTTTTTGAAGAAAAATCCTCTTTGCGCTTTAGCCTTATTGTTAATAAAAGCATCTTTCTTTCGTGAGTCCATTTCCTATTAAAATTAAAGTCAATTAAAATAAAAAAAAACCATTTTTAAATTTATTTTTGAAACACAAAGTAAAATTTATACTTATATTTTCTTTAATTTTTAAACTTATTGCTTGATTAATAAAAAAAACTCAACATAACTGTACCAAACTTTTCTGTGTATCAACAAATTTTCGGATACATAATTTAACAACCCGTGTCGTGAAAATGAGTCGCGGATTAACTGTAAAATTTAATTACCCATCATGAGACAATGTAAACAATTTTTTTTTTGACACTTAAGATCATGCGTCAATATGTTGGCGACGTTGTCGATACCTTGACTGTACCTAATATTGCAAAACTCCTGTTATATTTCTTTTCTTCTATTTTTTTTTTTTATTTTTTTACTTTTCAAAATAATTTTTCACCTTTTATCTCATTTTGTTTCTTCTTCATTAGACAGACTTTGAAAACAAACGAAAAATATTGTACAAAAATTTAGAACTATGTAACGAAATGAACGAAATACTTGTAACAATGTTGTATCATAAGTGATACAGATATTTAGTGTAATAGAAGGGTGGCAGGCAAAAAAAAAAAAACTAAATTTTCTATTTCCATTCTTTTTTTTTTATAATCAAGATTTTTACTTGTAACATTTATAAAACATTCATATTATAGCACAAATAATTGGAATCGGATGATTATGTTAGATAAATAGATAGGTTAAAAATTTTTTTTTTTTTTTAAATAGAAATGGGACCGATTTTGTATAACAATATAAGAGTTATACATAATAATATACATACATCGATTATTATTTATTCAAAAGTAAAATTATCCCAAAAATAACTTTAATCATTAGCACCACACTGATTTTATTTTATGTAATGATGCTTATATGTTGTTACATTATGTTACGTTAACATTTTTATTTATTTTTTATTTTTATTTTTGTTCTTTCTTTTCTTTTACGACGTGCTAAATTGTTAAACGCACAAAAATGTATATATATGCAACATAAATATAATAATGTATTTATGTATATGGTGTATATATATGTATATGGTGTATAAATATAATAAAATAATTTAAGTTACCATTATTAGGTTGAACGATATTATTATATTTTCTTAACTGTTATAAATAATTTTGTACGTATACAAAAAATATTAATATTAAATGTATCTTTATGTACATAAAAGTATGTACAAGAATGTTACATGACAAATAAGAGCAATGAAAAGAAAATTAGAGTTTGGCTGTGTAAAGAATTTTTGTCAAAACAAAAAAAAAACAGCAAGAAGCAAAAAAAAAATAATAAGAAAAAAAATTGTTTTACTTACAACATTAAAGTTCAAGGATTCAAATAAATGTAGATTTTTATAAACAGGGTGTTTTTTATGCCATTGGATATATGTTTGTTCCTATCCGTATGTATAACATATTTCCAGTTCAAATTTCAATTTATTAAATTTCAATAGACATGAGACGATTAGTCTTTACAATTGTATATACAAGCATATGTTTAAGATGTACACAAAGTGGACATGTAAATTTAAAATTTTGTAAAATTCGGCTTTGTATCATAATGAAGAGAAAAATAAGAAATTTGGAAAAAGTGGAAAGAGTTCATTATAATCTTCATTTGACAAAATTACATTACTGTGGGCTTGTGTGTTTCTATTTATTATGTGATGGCTTAATCTATCCCGACATATTACTTTAGAGTCTTAATTAGAATTCAAGCAAGAAGTTTTGATCATAAATTTTTCCATCCATATTACAAAAAAACAAAACAGTGCATCAGTATTATTATCCGCGGCTTTTAACATTGATGTCATATGTGGAATTAAGGCTAGTTCCATGATTTATATAACTTTTCTTATTTTTTTTATTTTGTCACGATTATGATATTAGGCAGAAAAATTACATAATATTCGCCAGTCCAGTATTACAAAATTTATTTACTCTTAAGTTAAATGTTTGACAAGGTTTTACTTTCTTTCTTAGGATATCGTAAACTTAAATTTTTTTAATATGTACTTTATTTTGTGGTTAATTTTCATTTTGACTTTAAAAACATACTTCTAATTTATAAAAACTTCATTATTTTATTGATTTAATGATGTTTTGCTATTATTCTGATGATCTTATTTTGTCCTAGATTTAAATATTTAGTTTTCATATATGGGTTTAGAACTTGGATATGTTTTTCTATGTAAATGATATATTTTTTTAAAAGACCAGCTCGAAAAACCAATGAAGCTTTTTTTTTTTTTTTTTGCTTCATCGGGAATCGAACTCGGGACCTTTCGGTTGAAAGGCAGGCGCTCTACCTACTGCGCCACCCAGCGTATAATGGCAAAAGATGCAGATTTTAAAGATTATTAAGCGCTCATAAGTTCATTTATATAAAACCCAATAGTTTAGGTGATATTTAAAAAAAAAAAACAATATACTAGAACGGACTTTTTTTCAAAGATCGATGTTGTAAGTCTGCATACAATAGATATCAACAGATATTTTGAAAAAATCTCCCAAAAAAAATGTGGTAAGTCTATTTACGATATACCAGATCGTATTTTTTTCTATATTTAATTTTGAAAGTATACTTACCATATAAACGTTTGGAACAAAATTTTATTTGTTAAAAAAGATTCAAGATTTGTCAAAATCCTTAATTAGAATTACCTGCATTATATGACCAAATAATAAAACCAAAAACGAATTCTAAATAAAAAAAACTAAGAGTGCTTTTATTAATTCATTTTTAAAACAAAAACAAAAACGGTACTTCAATATTATTTCCTATATTATCTAGGTTCACTTTAATGAACGTCCTCCAAAACCTCAACTTCTTCCGGATTTTCCTATTTATTTTGATAGTTCTAAAAAATCTTTATATTTTTTAGTATAAAATCTTATTTTTCGCCCAATTTTTTGGATTAGATATCCTTGTTTTTACAAGAGGTGACACATTCAACCGTGATTTTTTTGCTCGAGGAGTGAAAGGACTTCCTGTTGGGTTACTGATGCTGCTCAGTAAAATCTATAAGTTCTTTTTAAAAAATTTAAATTAGTACCTAAGTATGTACCTAATTTCCAAACTTTACAGTATAGATTATTGTTAGATATATTTTGTGATAAAAATACGAATACCATGGTTAACTTTTTATTGAATTTGGAATTATTTTTTTATACATACCTGCATTTAGTTAGTATAAAGTTGGTGAATTAAATGTTCTATCAAACTCTAACCTTTTTCTTGAAGAAGTTTCTAAAAAAAAAAAATCACTCAGAAATAAACGAAAAATTATCTTCCAATATAAAATTCAAAACTGGCGATTTTTATTTTTTAATACTTCATTGACCATTAATTTTTCGCGAAACATTATTTTTTTAACACATAAAACTTTAAAATATATTTGAATTTATCAAATAATGTCAGCACAATTTATAAACTTCTAAACTTTATGACAAAATACAAAACCTTATCAAAAACGGTTATCAACAAAATTACTCAACTGTCAAAATTCTCCAAACTTATTTATCGTGAGAATACATACAAATTATACATTTGACATTTTGTGACAAGATAAAATACTGTAAGTATACGTACAAAACCCATTTAGAAGATAGGTTTTGAAGTACATCCGAGCATACAAATTGTATGTCGATATCTGATTTAAAATGTACGTTCTATTATATTGTATGTCGACTTACAATGCACTAGAACGGAGAGTCAACGAAACTGACCGGAATATCGTAAGTCTTCAATCTGTAATAAATTTCGAGGGAGGAAACGTATCGCTATGAAACTACAGTAGATGCGTCCTGTTATTATCTTCAAAATAAACCAATCATTCTAGTATATCGTCAGTCGACTTACGATCAGTCGACTTATGATATACTAGAATGAGGTGTGCGACTTCTATTTCTTAATCGGTAGTTTTTAGCGGTAATTATTTGGAAAAGCTTCAGATTTAAATTTTTGGGTTCCTGTTACTGCTTTTTACTTACACTTACCGAGATGGAAAGTTTTACAATCATTATTACCGTATTAATATATTAAATATGTATTATATAATGATATAAATTGACATAATATTAATATTTTTTAAATAAAAATCTTTAGGGACCACTTCAGCCAGGAAGGTGAATTAAAAAGTTATGAGAATTGAATCCGCTGCTAAAAGCGCCGTTCAAACTCAAATAAACCATAGCCAAAATAGATTTTTTTATTATTCTTAAGCCATATTAAGAGCCACTCATATATCCACTTCTATAAACTTCATGAAATTCCAAGGCAGAGATGTAAATGATAGAAATTGCCCAGTAAATTTTAAGACTTCTAGCGCTTTACGGCTGAGATATAGAATGAGTATTTCAATACCCGATCGCCGTTAATAATGTTACATTTTATATAAATTTTCATCTAAATTAAAATTTATAATATCTAACTGAATATAGCGAAATCTGCAGATATTCATAAAGTACTGTTCATATAGTGTTATTTAAAAGAATATCGTATATTCACATTTTTATAGATCTGCGTTCTGTCTAAATTTCCGTGTGTCTGTCTAAAATATCTTAATTGAGTGTGATAATGAGCAAATTACAATATTTCATTATATGGACGAATTATAGGTTAAACTATCAAAACCTAATATTTGGCCTTAAGTATTTTTGCTTGATCTCATCAAATGGGTTTACATCTACAACAGTTTACACCATATTAACTTCCCAAGATGTTTTTGACCAATGCCATTCCAACTATTTATTATACATATATGTTGTGAAAAATAATTCCAGATAATTAAAACACACCCTGTGTTTTTGAAATTAAAAAAATAAATTGCCTAGTAAAGTGTACGAAAAAGTTTAAAACGTGCGGAAATTTTAGGTTTGGTTGATTTTACGTTATAAACATGTTTAAATAATATTTTACCATATTAAAAAATATTCCTTATACACCCGCACCTCTAATATTATTATTTTTTTGTTCTTGTTTTTTTTATATATATAATTATATTAGGACTTGATTAAATTCAAAAGATTTTCCAAATTTGTTAAATATTTAAAAGATTCGTAAAATAATCTGTGAGAGAGTAATATGGGAAAAAGGTTGGTATAAATTCACCACCATTCAAAGATAAATTATTCAACTTCAAAAATAATTAAGAAGATGAATGGCTATTACGATTGCTGTCAAAATTCCAAAAATATATTATAATAAACAATAATCACTATTTCAATGGCAAAAATAAAAAATGTCGAATGTTAAAAATAACTCGAAATTCAAAAGATTATAAAAAACAGTTGACAGTACACAGCCAGTGATAAAACATAACGAGAGAAAATGTAAACGAAATAGTATCTTATTAGAGGAGATACTAGACTTAGATGTGGAAAATTACTTTGAAGTGGTAAAATAACAAACCTTGTTAGAGGAATGATGTGATTGAGGCAACGATTCGAAATATAAATCATACCACCATTTACTTAATTTTGGTTTAAATATCTGTATTTATAGAGCATGTTGAATGACATTGGATTTTTGTCGTAAATTTATGATAATTTCAAGACTTTTAATTTTAACAATACACAGTTACTTATTAAGTATATTTTTATCATGCACACTATTTGTATTAACTTAATTTTATAAATTAAAATTAAAAACTATAGGTATATTTAATGAATTTTAATTTTAATCAATATCTTCAGAACACCAACATCAGAGGACTAATGACGGTTAGAAACATACAGTTAGAGCTTTTAATCTTAATTATTAAACATGTTTCTCCTTGAGCATACATGCTATAGACTATATAATTATATATGTTGATCTTAAATTATCATAGACAGTTTATATTATTCGCTAGAAAAAATTTTCGAATAGTAATATGTATACTGATAGGTGAATGTAGTAGTCAAAGCATTTACGGCTTGTTGTTTTAAAAATCGTACCGGGTTGAAAATTATACAGGCTTTTCGCGTAGAAACATATACAACCAAATAAACCGGACATATTATATTTAACTATACCCGGCGTAACATTCCCCAAATCAATCGGTTACATTCCGCGGTCAAGCATTGAAAAAATATTTTTTCCTCTTGATTTAAATATTTAAGTCAAAACAAAGTTTTCTATTTCTGCAAAACAATTAAATTTTCTTAGCATATCGTCCAATTTAAACTGAACAGTTTTGTTACATAACATAGGATATTTTTTCTTTTCTCTAACCTCCTTGTTGTTACCTTCGTGAAGTCAGCGGTTTATAACTGCCTTAAATTCTGACATTCTGATTTAAAAATTTCTTTATTTTACAACAGACACACCATGTGGAGATGAAGAAGAAGTTAGTTTTGTAATTTCAGCACCAAGTGAAGAGTTAGTCGTTGCCCTTGATATGTTCTCTATAATTTCTTACTTCTGTGGTTTTTCCTATAAGAAGAATCTAGTGAATTTTTAAATGTGGCAAAGCACGATTTACCACCATCGCAACAATAGAAATATTTTTTTTTGCAAAATTAGCATTTATTTGAACTTGAAGATGTGCCGGCATTATTAAATTAGAAATATTTCGCGGTGGCCAATTCTAAGACACAAACACAGGGAAATCTAAAAAATTTTAATAGGTATTTTTTTTTTGTAGTAATTTGAATTGTGGTGTTGTCTTTAAAAAATACTTATAATTTGAAAAAGCTTCATATATTTTATTGATTTTAGGATGCTCTGCTATTATTCAGATAATCTTATTTGGTTCTTGTATTAAATATATAGTTTTCTTATGTGCGTTCAGAACTCGGATATGTTTTTCTATAAGTGATTTATTTAAAAGATGGACCAAAAATTAGTACTCTTAATTTTTTTGTTTCTTAATCGGTAATTTTTTGCGGTAATATTTTGAAATTTTTGGGTTCCTGTCACTGCTTTTTGTTTGAATTTAGCAAGGTGGAAAGTTTTACACACATTATTAGCGTATTAAGAATCTCCCGTATACATACAATATAATACATATCATAACCACTTATTAGTACTGATAATAATTGATTAATGTAACAAACAGTAAAACACTGAACATACTCTTTGCGATTGCTTCAACATATTGTGAATTAAGTTAACGTAGTTGCAAGAGTATATAATTTTGTAACCTGGGAAATGTCTCTTAAATTTTTTGAACTTTCAAAATGAACACAAACTTTATCCTCTGCGATGTATATTTTACAATATACACATTGCGACATTTCTTTGTATTTGAATTTCTTGATTATTAACTCTTTAACAAATAATAAAAAATATATTTATAAAATTTCTTTTAAAATTTATAAAAATTATATTTATTTTCAGGCTTAATTTTTTAAAAACATTATCAAGAAATCACTCTTTTTTTTTTTTTTTTTTAATTAAACTTTATTTTACCCATTGTACAATCTTATAATTACTTAGCCTAGATAAAGTTTACAAAAAACAGCTTTTGTGATAATATTATTAACATGTAAAGTAATAGTTTGCTTTTTATGTTAATTTATGTTATATAATTATTCTTATTATTATTCTTATTATTTAGTTTTAATTTACTTAAGTTCTTATATAAATCTGTTGGAAAAAACCTGGGATGTAAAAACCAATATATTCTCGTATTATTTAAGATAAAACTTAACCTAACTAATCCTACTAACCTAACTAAACCTAACTAAAACTGCTTAAACCTAGTTAAAACGATAAAAAAAATATGTATTTGTGCTAATTATACGTGTTTTCCAACCACCAATAGTCTCTTTTTATAAATTTATCTTTGTTCGGTATAGACATGTCATATCTCAAATTTTCTCCATTAATGTTGCCCGGGTTATACTCTATAGTTTTACATGTGGCCCGTCTACTATAGTGATATAGTGTAGGGACATGATTTTGGTTCTGAATATAACCATTTTTATCCAAAAAGATAAAGTGCTCAGGGGCTATAAAGCCTGTGAGCATTGTCTTTTTAATGTACTCCTCGTTGTGGTAGAATATATGCGATATTAAACCATTTTCTGGAGTTTTTTGTGCTCTGTCATAATGTTTTCGAATCAATTTTATTAGAAAATTGTCGATTCTAATTATGTTTGCTTCCTTGTACAAGTATTTATTGGAATAGTAATGCTTGTAGTCGGAATTAGGCTTTCTATAAATATTAGTACATACTCTTATACACTTTCTTTCAAATTTTCGAAGTGTTTCCATTAAGCTTGCACTGACGTTGTACCATATGGGTACACCATATGCAAGTGTTGGCCTTATTAATGTCTGATAACATATTATTTTTACTCTAGTGCTTACGTTTTTGTTGTAAAATAGTTTTTTTGCCATCATGAAGGACTTATTGCCTTTAGATATAGTGTATTTTATATGCTCGGAATAATTCAGATTACGGTGAAGAAAAATTCCGAGATATTTCACAACTTTTTTGTTTGCCAGCGGTGAGTTATTTGGAGATTTTATAGAAAAAGATTTCCAATTTTTTTTTATGTCTGAACTTGTTTTGTCCACCGTGTTACGGAATAGCACGGTTTCGCATTTTTTAAAGTTCACTTTTAATATCCATATCTTGCAGTAGTCCAAAATAGTATTAAACATTTTTTGGACTTTGTATTGTATATTACTAACTTTGCTATCCGCAGAATAAACTATTATATCATCCGCAAAGGCTAATGCAAAATTATTACCTTTTACTCTATCTAATAAGTGGAGCAGATCTGTTATATAGATTGAAAAAAGGATTGGTGCGTTAACAATTCCTTGCTGTAAACCGTTTTCGATAGGGAATACGTTATCCGATGAATTTTGTTGATAGTGGATCTGAAATTTATTTCCATATACCATGCTTTGAATAAGCGCAATCAAATGTAATGGGAATTCATATTTTATTAGCTTAAATATTAAGCCGTCCAACCATACCGAGTTGAAAGCCTTTTCCAAATCGACCAAACAGGCACCTACGCCATATTTTTTATTTATGAACCAGCAGATATCTGATGTTAGTTTGGTTATTGTATGAATGGTTCCGTGCTTGTGCCTGAACCCAAACTGATTTTCGGTTATAATATTTTTTGACTCTAGGAAATTTGAAATTTTGTCGTTAATGAGTGTTTCGAATACTTTACTGATGTTAGGCATTAAACTTATTGGCCTGTAATTGCTAGGATCAGTTGGATCTTTGCCTGGTTTTTTTAGCAATATAGTTTTCGACACTTTCCATATTTTCGGAAAATACGAATTATTAATTGCGTTGTTGAATAAAATAACATATTTTGAAATTATTAAACTACTTAAATTTTTTAGGACTACATTAGGTATATTATCGACACCAGAAGAAGTTTTATTTTTTAAAGTATTAAATTTCAGCGAAAGCTCTTCTTGGTTCGTGTACTGGCTATTTTCCCCTCTTGGTTGTGATGCTTTATTTGTGTGGGAGAAATTGCAGAGAGCAATGTTATTTCTTTGTTTTTGTTCGATATTTAATTTGAATTGACTAACTGTATTTCTAATGTTGGTGTGGAATCTATTGTTTATTGGTATATGTATTTTATGAGATTTTTCTAGATAAGATCCTAATACATTGTGAATTTGTGTTTGGTCTTTTATAATAAATTTATTAGTATTGGTTTTTTCTAAGCTTGAAATGTCAACATTGTTTACGTTAAGTAATGCAATGTCAACTTGGTCTATGTGTAGGTTATTAATTTGGTTTGATTTTTTTCTTCGAAATATTTTATTTAATTCAGGAAACATGTTTTTACTATTTTTTGGTGTGATTTGTTTAAGTCTGCGTTGCCAGTAGCTGTTGATTTCCACCTGGATTTGTTGTTTAATAAGGGATTTTACGTTGTTTAGAAGGCTTTTGAGTAATCGTACGTTGTGCGTAGAAAATTGAAGTCTTTGTTTATTAATTATGTGTATATCTTTCATTAAGCTATTTTTTTTATTGAGCAGTATTTTTAGTTTTGTAGAATAAAATTTGTTTAGATGATTAGTATTTTTATTTTTTGGTATTACTTCGTTCATTGTTTTCAGTATTATTTCATTTAATTGTGACAAGTGATAGTCAATGTTTTGGTTAGTTATATTGGCGTTATCAACAATATTGTTATCGTTAGTTGCATAATATCTTGTATAGTTGTAGTCTAGTTTTTTTTTGAATGAACTCCACTTGGCTTTGGCGAAGTTTAAGCCGTTGTTGATTGGAAGCTCTTCAAGTGAAAGCTCGTCGTTTCTAAACTTGATCTCTGTACAAATGGCATTATGGTCACTATCATATGGAATTGTCGTTAGTTTATTATTATGTTGCGGGAAATTTATATTAATTCTAATGTCTGTAAATACGAGATCTATATAGGACTTTGCACGTGGTAGTGTTGGTGCTTCAGTCAATAAGAGATTGATTTTGTATCGTATTTTATTTTTTTGAAACCACCTGTGCAATTGTATTCCTCTAGCATTATTAGTAATATTTAACCACAAAGTGTGTTTGGCATTAAAATCGCCAGTTAATATATAGTAGTTATTCAAATTTTTTAAATTTAAAATTTCGAATATTTTATCTAGTTCTGTTAGAAACATATGTGAATTTCTATCTGATGCGTAAATAGAAATTATAAATAGTTTCTTTTGTTTTAATTGTAATGATATAACACATGGTTCGATACATAAAAATTCATCGAAAATGGTATAATTTACAATTTGAAAAAAAAAATGTTTTTTAATACATATGGCCACCCCTCCGCCACTGATTTCGAGTTTGCGGTCTCTTCTAATTATATTATAATTATCAACCACCATGCGGTTAGCTGGCTTAAGTTTTGTTTCACTCATGCAAATTATGTCAGGCTTATTGTTTTCCAGAAAGTGTATAAAAGCTAATTTCTTATTGTAGGAGATAAGAGAATTTACATTTACCGAAATAATTTTATACGTATGTGAGGAATTACACATATTGTTGGTTGGATTCGATAGACATTATGTCGTATAATATATTAATTCTTTTAGTGTTAGTATTAATATTTTTTTCTATGTTGCTAATTTTTTTGTTTAATTCTACTATACTATTACGTATTTCTAATAAAATGTCAATGTTAATATTATTGCCATTGCTTGTATTGTTAGTATTGGTATTACTAGTATTATTAATGTTATTATTATTATTTCCACTTACTACATTTGCGAATGATCTGTTTGGCTGTATGAAATTCGTTGGAATGTGTCTAGTTTCTATTCGTCTTCTGAGCAGTGTTCTATTTTCCTCGCGTTTTTTTAATTTTTCCTGGTATTCAGGACAATTTCTATAAGATGCTGGATGACCATATTTTTTGCACAGAGTACAAAACAGCTTTTCTCTCGGATCTTCTGGTTTAATGGAGCATTGTCCAGGTATGTGGTTATCTCCACATTTTACACATCTGAAATCCATTCTACAATTTGATGCAGAGTGTCCAAAACGTTGACAACGTGTACATTGCATAATATCGGGCTTGTGAATACGTTCCCAGCGTATTATTTGATGATCAATAGCTTTTATTTTAAATATATCGTTTACTGAGCTGTTTGGCGATGCCTGCACTATAAAATGAGGCAGTGTTACTCCTTTTGTTGATGAAAATTTGGTGGTAAGTCTGGATACTCTTTCAAAATTAATTGCATCATTATCGAAATCTTTTAGGCATGCCAAGACTTCCTCACATGTGTAACTATTACTCAACCCTTTCAGTACGAGTGAAATTTTTTTATCCTCCTTTGGTGTGAAGGTATAATAATTGATGGCGGATTTTTCCAGTAAACCACGTGCTTTTCTATAGTCTTCAATGTTAAATGTGAATAACACGTTTCTATTTTCATCCGATTGTTTAATTAGGAAATCTTTAATTTTTAGGTTTTTCGTGAGAAGTTCTTTCATCAATTTTACATCTGTTTTGCCGAAATTAATAGGTGGCATTCGTTTCTTTGTCTGGTCTTGTTGATCGGTTTCTTTTGATGTGGCCTGGTCATGTGAGCCATTCGCAGCAGTATGTATATTTTTAGTATTATTATTACTTAGCTCAACTTTTTTTTCTTTTGTTTTTTTAGCCAACTCCAGGATACCCTGTTCGAGAGCTTGATCATCACGATCATCGTTGTCTTCTTCCATAAGAGGAGCAAAGTAATTTTCAGAAGAAGTACCTTCTCCAGTCAGGTTCATCAATTTACGATTATTTTCCATTAACGTGGTTATTTGCTTTTTGAGATCGTCAATTTCATGCAGATGCTTGCTTTTGGTCTGCTTCTTGTTTCCATTCATAGTCTTCTTGTTTATGGTGAATAAAGTGCTCTTCTTAGCTGTGTTAGTTTTAATGTTGCTCCTGTTAACAAGATCAACCAACTTTAGGTTGATGGCTTCCTTTAATGGCATCGTTTTATTCTCCGCGGCTTTTGGGTCAACTTTCATGATTGCTCTCCTTTTGGTGAAAGGATGCAATCACTAGAGTTGGTAATTTTGGTGTTTTATAGCAGTTCAATATTAGTTGGATTTTTTTTATTGAATTTCAGGTTGGAAAAGTGAACTCCGTTACGGTGTTTTTTATTCCTTTTTCTTATATTTTTTTTTTTTATTTAATTTATTCAATAGTAAACTGTTTACTGTCCTTGCGACTATCCTCTATCAAAGTCAAAATCACAATCCCACAAGTACAAAACACTGAAGAATTCTGCAAGTAGTAGACGAAATACGCGTATCTGTATGATAAGCATATCAGTAAAATTAAAAGGAAAATATTCGACTATTTTCACTGTTATAAACAAATTTTATTCTAAATTCTATTTGTATTATCCTATAGTTATCCGGTATACATTTTGTTTTTTTTTTATCTTTATTTTTATTGTATTTATTTTGTTCCTTTTTTTTGGAAATTTTCCGCAGTTAACACAAGTTAAAATTTTCACTTGAAAAGAATTTAATTTAAATGTCATAACCTAAAAAAAAAAATTGTAATATATGAGATTACCTGGAAGGAGCATAATATCCTTGAAATACTCACATATGAATTAAATAATGATTAATCATTCTTCCATAAACGAAATTTACTTATATATATAATATACAATATACAATATTATGTATGTCTAAATAGATGATGATAATTTAATGGGAATATAAGTGAAAATTTTTGTTTGTAATTTTATACAGTAAAATTATTTTAGAATTTTTAATATAACATAATAATAAATACAAATTCGATAATATTGAAGTGATTGTTTTCTCACTAAAAAATAATTTAATTGAGTGGGATGAGAAAAAAAAGATCTTCGAATTTGAATTTTATAATTAGACTTCCTGTGTAAGTCGTGGTACCGCCTACAAAATAAAATAATAATTATCTAAAATCTCCAGAACTATATATATATATGTGAATAATATATATCGACCGACAAATGTATAAAACTATATAATATTTGTCTAAAACCTCCAGGACTATAATGTGGAAAATGTATATTGACCATTATTGTTTATATTACAAAAACTACTACAAAAGAAAAACATCTAGTACAAAATTACTTAAACCAAATAAAATAATTTTGGGATGGTGGTCCTGGCTTTATTTTCTGTTCTATGGCTGGATCGACGCGGACGTGGACATGGAATTTACTGTCATCAATAAATTTAATTTTTGTAACTTTTGTAACATTTGTCAACTTTAAGATCTGTGATGTCATTAAATAAATAAAAGAGAAATTCATTAAACAAATTTAATTTTTTTAATACATATACATATATAGCTACGTATATAAGTAAAGTAATCGTTTAACAAAACTAAACAATTACTACAAAAACAAAAACAAAAACAAGGTAAGTGAACAAAAACAAGACAACAAATTTCCACAACAAATTCAATTTATTTCTCTGATTCAAACAATTTTATATACTGATAGTATAACATGCTTCAGATGCATATACTTATATTAGATTATAGTAACGCAAACTTACATAGTATAAATGTTTTTGATAACATTTTATAGTTTTTTCAAAATATCAAAAACCTGAAAATATCACTAATCATAATGAAGAAAGTAAATTTATTTCCTTGAATTACAGTACAACATTGCAATACGTTAATATTTTCTAAGATCATGTTATAACCAACAATTCGCAAGTTGATATGAACATTACTTACCTAAATACAGATATATCCGATCACTATACAATTATAGTAGAAATAAATAATTATAAAACCCACCAAATCAATTAAAACAAATTTTATAAAAGTAAACACACAAATGTCAATTTAGTAAAACAAAAATTGAGAGAACAACCAATAGTATTTACAGTAGAGGACGTCAACAAAAATTGTATTCAGCTGATGAAAAAACTGCAAATATTAATTCGTGATGCCACATATCAAAAAAATCATCTTCAAAATGACAAGTGCTTGCCACAATGGTTTGATTCAGAATGTATTAGAAAAAATATTAAAAATTACTGGCATAAACAAGTACACTGGAATTAAACGAAAAAAACGAATAACTTATGATAAAACAAAATTTCAAAATGCTGATGGTAATCCAAAAAAAAAATGCAATTAATAAAAAATGGCAATTAATTAAAAATCAATAATAAATCAGAATGCCAAAATGAATTCATCTCAGATCCAAATCTTAACTATAAGGAAAAAAAAAAAAAATTAATTCATTTAACGAATATTATGCTAACATTGGCAAGGATTTGGCAAAAAATTATCACACTATATATCTACCAAAAATAAGAACCACTTCAAAATTTAAATTTAAAAATATAACTCTGCTAGAAACAACAAGATAATAGATAAACTACCGAACTCTAATGCAGCAGGCTATGATAATATTCAAACAAAAATTATAAAAACATGCAAAAATGAATTAGCAGAAAATATACGTGAAATTATCAATGCATCTATGAATCAAGGTGTAATGCTACAGGCGCTACAGACCTTGAAAGTCCTGGCTATTTTTACTAATTCAGTTTAATTTTTAAATCCATCATTGGTACTCATCTATGTTAAATTGTAGCAAAGGAAGAAGAGAAAAAATAATTGAAATGATGAAATCCTAATACAATACTAAAACACATTGTTTTTAAATAAAGATTTTCTTAGTTTTTGATCTCTTTACCAAACAAACATAGTTAAATGTATTGAAGTGTAAACAAACATAGTTAAATGTATTGATTTTTGAATTCAATACTTTGATTAACAATAATTATTGCTAGACATTTTTTACCGACAAGTAAAATATTGAAAATCATATAAAACCTAATATGCCAAAGTGCTAGTTTTTTATCACCAATAATAAGGACGAGTAGAAAATATCAACAATGTACAAAATGAGTGCAAAATGAGTATTTAGCGTATTACACAATGTAAAAAGCTGACATTGATGATGTAGCATGTAGCAAAAAGGTATGGGGGTCATTCAATTTTAAAGAACGCTATTAAAACTGCAACAATGAGCTACGCAATCAACACTGTTTGTAATAAAATGCATCAATGCATTTATTGTAAAATTATCCCTTTCCAAACAAAGCAACCGAGTAGATTCAAAATACTTTATTGGAAACTCTGAAATTATTTAATTAGATCAATCAAAAAAGTAATTGAATAAATTGGAAAACAATATAGTTAAAGACCGAATTATTTATAAATGAGATTAATTCTGAATACTAAACTGTGTTAGTACTATTTAGTTGAACTCTAAATTGAAAAATTATTCCCTAGTGATGTATTTGGCAGTTCAAGATAAACTATAATTTCTTCACTTTAGACCCAAGAATTCGTTGTCTTTCCATAATATATCAGCATAAAATTTTCCATATAAATGTTTACGTAAACATATTCCTCTACATCCATCGAATGACCACCAGGCAATGAATTTTGTACATTATCTGAACTATCTGAAACTAGCTGACTATACTCTATATACTGACTATATCTCCTGTACTTTGCAAATAAAACTCCTAATACTAATTAAATAATAACAAGATATCGCATTATGCTGAACAAAAGAAAATATGAACTATCATCTAACTCACTGTATCAATTGGGTCGAACAAAGCCTTGACAAAACTTGCTCAATCCACTCATTTGTTAAATCCTAATAATTTAGATCCATCAAAATAATAAGAATACAATAATTAACATTCAATCTTATTTTTTCTTAGAAATATTCTTCAATTACCCAAAATCAGTTAACCGTATTTAATCTCGTTTTGTTAAAATTTAATGGAATATTCATACAAAACAAAAAAAAATAAAAATAAAAAAAAATAAAAACAAAATGAAAATCTAATACGAAAATCTTTTTATTTCTACCATTTTATAAAATATAGATCCTTAAAGTAAAATTATATAGCTGCATTAAGTAGCTCATTATTTCGAATTCAATTTCTATCTAAAATACAATTTTAAGAGGATTTATTGTACATTTCATTGCTTCAACAACAAAAACAACAAAAATAACAAGATTTTTGGTTTTTCTTTATTTTATTTTTATTCTCTTTGAATTTTTAATACATATATCTTAACTTTCTTATATATATTATATATGTGTATATTGTATAACCAATTGTTTATCACAATTCGTATATTTAAATCTTATTTTTTTTCACCAAACACACCTACATATATATAAACATAAACTAAATATACAAAATGTATAGATATATATAGTTGTTATAATATAATATAAGGTAAGCAAATAATAATATTAGCATATTCTCTCAATAAATTTTGCGTAAGACACCCAACAACATACACCCATACAAATAAGTTTATTATATTTTTGTTATTATTTATAAAATAGAAATAAATTCAAAATGTAGGCATAGTAAAAGCAAAAAAAAAAAATACAAAAAAACAAACCTTAAGAAAATGTCAGATATAATGCCATAACTAACCTATCTATAAAATGTACCTACTTTTCTATTCAGATCAGCTTAAAGATAAACAAAATGTAGCAATAGCTAAAGATTGGCAATTTCTATTCTATATGGTCGTCATTTTTATCATGCCCTACATGAGCTTTAAATGTTTTATAATGGATATATATCTATATACATAAATATACATATATACATATTTATATAGAACAGTTATATATTACATATTTATATGGAAAAATAAAAAAAATTCTATGCATTCAATAATATTGTAACACCTATACATCACCAGCATTTATTACATATTTTATATCTACAAATTTATAAATAAAATAAAAGAAAATATGTGATTAGAGTTACCAGATGTTCGACTTAGTAATATTATGTAAATCAATTCTATTCGAAAATTATAAAATTTATCAAAAAATTCAAGAAATTCCATTAATGCTATCCTGCGATATTTATGCGATATATCAACGATTTTAATTCCATAACAATTATGTTAATTATATATTAATTTTAGTAGTAGGTGTCAATTTCCTACAAATATAAAAAGAAAAATGCCACACTTTTTTTCACTTTATCATTGTTATAATTGTGTTCTACTCTTTTATATATACTTAATTAGATAATTATGAATGAATTATAAATTACTTTATAATATTTAGAAAAATAATAAATTTACTAAACCTTGTATATAGAAGATATACGGTTCTGATGCTTTTTTCTTTAAAATATGCAATGCTTTCTTTTATAAGTCATTTATAAGTTTTCCTTTCAAAAAGTCTATAGAAATTAAATCTGAAATTGATAAGAGCAAGTCCTAGACATTATTTAAGTAATTGTTTTTTTGATAGTCATTGTTGTAGTAGAGAAAGAAGAACAATATGTTTAAAAATAAAGTATAACAAATATTTAACCGATCCTTGAAATTCGAGGAAGTTTGACAAAAAACCGTACTCAATTTCATCATGTTTTCCATCATTTCAATTATAATATTGGCACTATTATATATTTTTTTTATTATTGATTTATCATAGACAACAACCGCATATGTAATAATTATTGATTTAAGAAAAAAAATTTGATTTAAATCTGGCGAGAAAAATTAGAAACTGTGTATTTTGGTGAATGTATTTGATGAACTCTGTACTTTGGTCAATTTTGATAAAATATATTTGTACACCTACACATGAGGTAAAATTTCAAATTTTAATTTTAATTTCAAATTAAAAAGATTTGAAAAAATAATTAGTTTCGCTACGTCTCCTTCTAAATATCCTATCATTTAAAAAATAATAACAAAAATCGTTTGTGCAACCGTACCGTACATTTTTAATTTTTACAGTATGTATATGAATGATGGTACAGTACGTATATAAATTATTTATCATACATAATTAGTACCACGACGAGTCAAAGCTTTGTTTAACTCAGAAAAATACTCCAATCCAATTCAATTAAAAATTTCTCCAGAGTAATAAACAGACGATATAGTAGATTTATATATTGTATTTTCATTATACTAAGATTTTAGAGGAATAAAATGAATTATGTAGTCATAATATTACAGTATACAAAATACTATATCTTTAACTTGACTAATATATGCTAAAATTTTGAGGATTCAGTAAAGAGTTCTTATTAAGTTATATTTTGGTATCAAAATAAATCAACACTATTTTAAAGCTTTTTTATTTAATTGTTACAGATAAATTTATTATTTTTTATTTTTACACTCTTGAGAGTCTTTTAGATAGAATCACCTTTTTGGTGCTTAATTAAGTACGGTACTGCATTTTTATACTACAATGTCTACAATATTTCGAGTATTTACTTAACAAATTACTGGCGCATCTACTCAAAAAATGTGGAAAACTACTGTTATTGTCAGCAACTAAGCTAATTTTACACATTCATGACATTGAACTTTCAAGAATGCACACTACTATGAGCCTATCTAAACGAAAAGATCATCATTCAGTCAATACGAGGAACCAACACTTAATTCATATAAATAGTAAAAGAACAACATAGTTTGAGACATCAACAACAATACATGTTGCTTCCACACTGTACAATAAACTAGATAATAGCTTGACACAATTAAACAGCTCAAAATTAAAACAAGAACTGAAAAAATCATTAATAAGCAAATACAGCAGTATAAAGTTGTCTTAATTTAAAAAAAAAAAAATTTTCTCTTTAAACAGTATACATTTTGATTATTTAACTTTACATTTTACATTTTCCTTTAAATTTAAATCGAAACTCATCTTTATCTTTTTTTTCTGTTTTGTTCTTTACTTCCTGTCATTTAATATACTATTAATGAATAATTCAAAATTCTATAATAATTTAAAATCACACTGGTTTTGTTTTCCTTTGTTATTTTTGTTTTTTTTTTTCAATCTTGATTTAGTGTACTATAGTCATACATTTTTTTCTTATTGCTCTTACACACTTACTTTCACTTTATTGCTATGAATATTTTTATTAACTTTAAATAAATTTAATTAAAATTGTATAAAGCATAAAAATGAGAAACATCTCTAAAGGCATTTTATGGTTGAAATGAATAAATGAATAAATAAAAACTAGGTCTTCTTAAATAGCGTAGTTCCATTTTATTTAAGTCGTTACCAGATTATACTCTCAATTCATTTATTTTATCCCAATGACAAAGGGTACTAGACCAGGTCGAAAAACCAATCAAACATTATTTTTGCTTCATCGGGAATCGAACCTGGACCTTTCGGTTTCAAAAACACGCGCTCAAACTACTGCGACACACAGTGTGTCAAAAAGGTTAAAACAAAAACAGGATGAATTTTTTTCTGAAGATTTAGAATTGTTAAAAAATGAGAAATTAAGACAATATAAAATTTCGATTCTTAATAACCTTCAACAAGAGTGGAATAAATACAAAATAATAAGAAATATATAAAAACATAAATTAAATGTCGAGATCAATAAAAACACTCGTTTTAACGAAATCAAAAATAAAATAAAAGAAGTAATATTTGAATATTTAAAATACAAAACTGAATACACTAAAAAATTGAATGAGTACTTTGTGGAAAGTGTAGAGGAAGTAAGAATAGTGAAACTGCGGTAACTCAATATGAAAATCTAATACAGAATACAAATACAAAATTTAGATTTAAACAGTTAACATTAGATAATTTAATTCTTGAAAAAACCACAGTATTGAAACTTTACTAAATCTGTTGCTAACTAATTGGATGATAGCCGTTAATCATGAAAAAATTATTTTACCATTTTTTTGAACTCACAACGCATTTGAAACTGTAACTCGTAATATTTTATTTAATGAATTGAAAAAATATGGTGTTAAGCAAAATGAAATTAAATGGTTTCGCTTTTATCTAAATTTGAGAAGACAAACAGCTAAAATTATAATAGATATAGAACGAAATTAAATATTTAAGTTTTAATGAAAATAATTACTACAAAATCACATTTTAATTTTGTAACAAATCATTTGTTGTGCTCCGAATTGAATATATTAATAGTAAGAAATTGCTAAATAAATGGATAAATAAAAAAAAATAAAACTACTGAACGCTGTTTGATTTTGAATTTAGAGCCAATCCTTACCTTAAATCAAATCTTATTTAATCTGAACCTAATTTTTTTTTTAAGTTATCAAATATAAGTTGGTAACTTTCGAATTAACGGTATATTGTTGTTATATATACAACAACAATAACAGCAATATACCGTTATAATATACCTAATATCGGTTAAGTTCTATGCTACTTAATTTTCTCTCTTCTTATGATGCTGTTTTGTTTTTTTTTTTTCATTATTATATTTTATTTTACAAGGTTTTTCCTGCCTGACATTGTCAGTAGTAATTTATCATACAAGACATTTTTTTTCTTCTCTCATTTTCCTTTTACTGCTTTTTTCTTATTTTCTTTTCTAAACAAGTTACAAGGAGGTAAAGAAAATATAAAAGATATCAATATAATATATTATACATTACAGACTGGGGGGTGAGGGTATACAAGGTATATAATAAAAAAGGCGTATATTGTAGTAGGCATTGTTATATTACACACTTATAAGCTCACTTCTCTTTATTCTCATCTCTTCTATTTCTCCATTATTTTATTTTTACGGCCTCACATACATTTTATTATTGTTCTTATTTTTTTTTTTTTTTTTTTTGGTTTAAGGATAACCAAGTAGGTATAGGAATTATTTTTTATTTTGTTATTGAAAGTCAAAAAGTTCAGAAACTGAAAATTACATTGACAAAATCAGGATAAATTTTCAGAAGAAAATAAAAGAACAATAAAATGAGAAAAACAAGAACAATAACAAAAAAAAAATATCAATAAAATATAACATAAAATAAAAAAAAAACTAATTTTTTAAGGACAATAGGATATTAGGTGCACAAAGAATATAAGACCCAATTATTAAATTATAAGCCTTTTGTAATAATTTAAATGAATTTTAAAATGGTAATTTTAAATATAAGAAAAAAGAACAAAAAAACTCTTATTTCAAGTCATTCATTTAAATTGATTGAATGATTTGGAATTGGTTTGATTCGATTGAAGAGTATTACAATTCAAGAAATTAATTTGTATAATTAAAAAAGAAAATTATATAATGAATGTAACAAATTCTTAGAAAACATAATTGAATCTTATAAAGTTACACCGTCTTAGATAGAATGAATGAAAAATAAACTCCCACTTACAAAGTGTACTTAATATATGCGATTTAAATTTTTATAGATTTATACAATTATTTTATTGTAAAGCAAATTATTCTTAATGAGAGAAATTATTACTGAAGCAAATTAATTCAAATTTTTTGTGTAGGTTTTGAATATTGAATTTAATTTTTTTACATTATTTTCGAAGAAGCATTAGTAACAACTCTTATAATAATTAATATGTCATTAAGTATATTATTTTCAAATTGTGATTTTTAAATTCAATATCAATACCTACATATGTTGAAAAAACATTTTTTTTTTATTTAAATGAATCAAGTTCTCACAAAATTCTTATATTGTAATTATCAAAGATTTGGATATCACATTCATTTTGCTAATATTTATGTTCCACCTTGAATTATTCCTTACTATCTTCCAGAAAGGCTTACTGCAACAAATTAAACATAACAAATATATGAGTTTGTTAGAATTAACCTATATTCAGGAAAAATCATTACTAACTTAACTCTCACCAACCTACTCACTATAATCAACAGCCACAAATCCCAACTCCTCCAATACAGAATAGAACTGAAAAAACCTAAGTTAGGCGTAGTGTAACTAGACGTATAATAGCAGAATCAATCAACTTAAGACTTCTACTTCTGCAACTATAATATAGTAGCAGAATCAATCAACTCTAAGCTCTTCTAAGACCACCCAAGGACCCCATAGATCAAATGACAAAATAGGGAAAATACAAAATTAGTTTCAGTCATTGCAACAAAATCTATAACTTAGTATATATATGGAAACACAACTCAAGAATCACCTAAAAGAAATATAACTAGTCTGGAAGCAGATACTAACAGAGTTCATATTCCAAAGTATCAGAAGACATTATGGAAGAGAGTCATAGTAATTCCAAAGAAGACATAGTAAATAGTAAATCGCTGTTAGCAGCAGCTAAATGGAGATTAACAAGAGCAAGAAGAGCTAGCAATGCCAGCACCAGTCATTACAACAATCTATCACCACCTACTTTAGAGGTCGTTGACCAAACTATCAGTAAGCTGAAAAACAACAAACTGCTCGGCGTGATGAAAGCTCAACTATTCAAAGCTGGAGGTGATGTTTTGGTTAACTGCATGCAGAAAACCATTGGCAATATCTAGATGAAAAAAAGCATGCCTCATGATTAGAGTATCAGCTCTATATGCCCCATTTACAAAAACTTCGGCATGACATGTAAAAGTTATAGAGGAATATCCCTGTTAAACTAATTCGCATATAAGATTGTATCCAATGTTTTGTGCGAATGCCTGAAGCCCTATTGTGTGACACTGTTATTGTAAGTTATCAATGTGGCTTTTTCCCTGGAAAATCAACAAGCGACCAGATTTTAAGTCTGCATACGATATCCTATACCACAGCAAGCTATGGAATTCGGTGTAGAAAGCAAGTTCATCCGACTGTCAAAAATGACACTGAAAAACTCAAGATGTATAACGAAGCGTAGATGTATGACGAAGAATAACTCTTGCAGAACGTAGGCCTAAAACACTACTCCTGATGTAATACTCACATAATATCATAAATTTAGAAACAAAAAATTAATAAAATTAATTGTGATCAAGATTTTTTTTATTGTAATTTCAGAACGAATGAGCTCCCTCTTCTTAAAGTTTTATGTCTTACATTAAATTCTCTATTGGATCGTCAATAACTCATTAGTCATTACCAATATATTTATTAAATATTTATTATGTACAATAGTCTCTTCGGTTTCTATTCAGAATAAACTGCCCTATGTCCCAAATTTTAAATATGTATGTTCAGAATAATCTGCCCTATGCCCCATCAATAGTTGACAATTTAATGTAATTAAGAAAATTCATGACTAATAACATTTCCGGTATTTATTTTTTTTTTTTATTGAATTATAAACATGGTTGTTATTCTTTTCCCCATTTTAGGTCATTATAATGAAAATAATAAATTTAACGATTTTAAAACAATATTTATTAAATTTACTAAAATTAAATTTATGTCTTTAATTCTTGTATTTTTTTCTAATCATTTTACATTATATACTTACAGTTACAAATTACATTTTTTAAAATAAACAAAACTAGATTCTGATTTATTCCAAAACAAATTACGTAAACATCCTGAAAATGTAATTTTTTTTTCCTACTTTTTCCAATTTAAATTTCCTTTTCAATTCAACTCATACAAAACAAAAATAAACTAATACTACTCGTATAAGAACCATTATCAGAATTGAGATTAATTTATGTTAACAATATTCAATTTTTCTATTGATTACCTCCGTAAATAGCTCGTCATAAAATCAGAGAAAAAAAATACCTAACATTCTTGATGATGAAAATCTAAAAATGATAATCAGTACTTAACCTAGTTACATAAAAATAAAAACAAAAAAATTAAATCTAATATCCTTAAAATCTGTCACATTAATCCTTCAATAAATACGAAAAATTTTATATTCACTAGAGAAAAAAAGGACATTTGTTTTTTTTTAGTATAAGTGAAAAGACCCAACATAAGTAAACTCCCCCTTCATATTTCATTCTTTTTATTGCCTATCCCAGTATGGGGGGAAGTAATAAAGTAAAAATTTTGCAAATATGCATTAACGCATATAAATTAAAAGTCTATACAGACAAAAAAAAAAGTAATAAAAAGATATCTCTTGACATCATCATCCCTCAAATCTTATATCATCAACCAGTCAACTTCAATCGATCCTATTAAAATTGTTTTCATCCTTATAATTATAAAATAGATGACGATGATGACGTCCTCATGTCTCTTGATTATTTCTCCTAAAGTTAAGAAAAAAAATGTTTGCTCATCAGAAACTATGTATATGTACCACATAACCGCCTTACCATTTTAAATTGACATTTAGCCTTGGCATCAGCATACTATACCAATATTCATTTAACTCATACATGAATTTGTAGTATAAAAGAACAAAATAGAAATAAATACAGACTATATATACTCTTCTATTATGCATCTAGATAGCAATATTCATAAAAATGTGGTTCTATCTATTGTATTTCTGGGCTGATGATGACTCGCCCTATCTCATTGTCAACTAAAAAAATATCACAAAAAAAAAACGAAACATAACAGTAAATTTTATTTCTCTTTTTAACCTATATTATATATATACCCATGTAACATTATTTAAATAAAAAACACGCTACAACATACATTTATATATATATATATATATATGTACAAACATACGGCTTGTAAAAAAAAAATTAAACAAAAAACGCATATACATACATACACACAATATGTGCATGTCGTTACAAGTTACAATTTAATGTTCTCAACTTTCACGAATAATGTCAGTACTTGAATAATGTTAATCTGAACGAAAAAAAAACGGAAAAAAAAAAAAAAAAAAAATAACAAAATGGCTTTAGAATTATGCAGAAAAAAAAATCCCGAGAAAATTGAATAGAAAAGAAAGAGAAAGAAGATGATAATATGTTTTATTTACAAAAATGAGCATTAAAAACTTAATATTAAAATTTGCACAGAATAACATAAGGTGTCAGTATGTAATGCCACATTATATTACATTGCTTTTTCCAACAGTTTTAATTTGAATGCCCAAATCAAGTTAATTCGGTATAGTTTTTAATAATATTTTAGGTTACATGACCTTGGAATTATGTAATTTACTCTATTTTATCAATAATATTGCTTTTAAATGCACCAACAATTCATACAACTTCATCGCACTTTTTTTCATCAGTCGAAAATGATGTTTCTATTATTCTAATTATTTGACTAATTACATATTAGAAGAACTGAGGACATATTAGAAGGACTTAATAATTTAATTATTGTTGCCAGGTTTCCGTTCACTAATCCATATTTTAATATTTTATTGCAAAAATCGATATTTCGGAAGCAACATACTTCCTTCATCTATACTTTTGACTAACCTTACAACAGATTAAGATATTAGTCTTGCAATTACGATATTATTCTTGATTGTAATTTTGATGTAAATTTTAATTACTTGCCATTAGTCGGAAGCAATAACGAAGGAAGGAAATTGCTTCCAAAGTATAAATTTTTGTAAGAAGTAAAAATTAATTTGTGAGAGAAAAGAAGTTCGACTTTTAATAATTGCAATATTGAGGATTTTTTTTCTACAACAATTAGTTGATTACAAAATCAAGGTTTTAAGGTTTTATACACGTATGCTGCTAAGTGAGTTATATAGCCATTTTGTACATAGTGTCTCAATATATATTTGAATATCATGTTAAGATGAAATATTTGTATGTGATTTTTTATGGGTCTTTAAACAGTCTTCCGAAACAAAATAACATTAAACTTTTTTGTTTGTTATGGGGTTCTATGTAGGCGCGAACTCTTCAGATTTATTTTACTTTAGACTTTATTATCTTAGAATTGCAGGTCTATATGTCCTTGCTTGTCTATATTATTGCATTGATATCAATTTAGGAATTGGGAAATATGTATTTCTGGATATATGTATGTCTTTTGCAAGCTATGGCATCGCAAAAAAAATAGCATATATGAGAGGACGATTCGTCTTCTTCTAAACAGAATCCACAATCCACAGACATAATGAGTTCGACTTACCTATCTTGAATAGATGTGTATTAAATGGATAATAATCTGTAATAAACCATGTAATTGAATCTAGTCTCCCTGATTACCTGATTCAGTCTTTCGATACTTATTTTTAACAAAAAAGCTTTAGACTGCGCAAGTCCCTGGTAATTACCACATATGTTTTGGGTTTTGTAGTTTTCCACCTGAAAAGAATTCTTTGTAGGTAGTCGTTCAAATGAGCAATACTTGGGTCTGATCCTAAAAATTTACTGTTCGCGACGGTTTTACAAGGACATCTTGCTTCATCATTCTATCTCTTCATGCCCAGAGGTTATAAGAGTAACTCTGTTTGCTTACGTAAGCTTAAAAAAGCTTTTGTAACAGCTATAGATAAGCTTTGGTTTAAAATTTCCCTTTTAATAAAGCTTTGCTATCTGAAATTATGTTCATGTTGGCACTACTGCCTGTACCCTGTTTTACTAAATTGTAATGCCGACAATGCGATGGCATAGGTTTCAGCTTGAAAAACCGTGGAATATTTACCAAGTGTTAAGCGATAAACTTAAGTCTTGGTCCGAAAACGTGGAAGCTGGTTATGAAGCTGGTTGTTAATAATGACTTGTTAATGATTAGCTTAATTTTCAATTGAAATATAAATAAGTCTGAGATTTAATTGAATCAATCCGATTTTGGAATCAGTAGTAGTTTGCTTCATCTCTTTTTACAAGACAGCATATGTAACTCCAACATCATTTGAATGCTAAAGATGTTCAGGAAAATCATCAACAATATCTTGTAAAACTATAAGTAAAGCATAGAACGGATACGAATCTCTTCAGCCCATGTAAAATAAAAATATAACCAATGTGACAGTGTAATAAAAACTTAAAAGAAAAAGTTAATCGGTGTCAGTCGGATGTAATCTAAACTCAAAATTAAATCAAACCAAGAATAAATGTGCTTATCAACCCTATTGGGCTCAATTGTAATAGAGGAGGAGTGCCATTTACAGAGTTGGAAACACCTATGCAATGCCAAACTATAAAAAGTTGATAGGAATTGTTTTTGCGAATTGTTACTTGCCTAAAAAAAAAATCTACTTCAGTATTGAATTTAGTAAACTAAGAACTTAAGAGATCTTCTATCTGCAAACCAAATCAAATTACTGGAACCGAAATGAAAATTTTTTAATCGGACACTATTCAATTTGATATGTTTTTATAATCTCAAAAATCATATAAAATCCAACAATAAATGGTAACATGGATTTAAAAGGATAATATTTGATTTAACTAAAAGTTGAGACACATATGAAGGTCTATTCAAATAGTAATAAAAAAAATAATAATAATAATTTTTTATTCATTCACATATATACACACACACACCAGTGACGGGGCGTGGAATTTTCAATAGGGGAAGCACTATAAAAGGAAGCATCAGTTTGCTTTGGCTTTTCTTTTTCTATTGAAATTTTTGCTAATTTCGACAGTCAAAGTTTTTACTCACATCTACTTCTCAAAGTAGTTTTAATTATGTTTAGGCAGAAAAACGATAGCTCAACTGAAGCAGTTATTATGAAGTGTTATTATAAATTTACAAAGTTGGGAATATTTATTAAAAGAACTGTTTAATCCAGTTTGAATTAAAAATGTTAATATTTGCATATACTTTTTTTGTTATTTAAATTTTCATCTGAAAATATAACTTTAATTTAAGCTCTGACTTTAAGAAAGGAATGTAAAAAAGTGTGAATACGAATTTTCTATATTTATGTTGGAAAATACCACGTATACGAATTAAAAGATTTTACTGAAAAATGCTGATTACATCGTTTTATTGTTGTTGTTGTTATTAGTAGAGCAAGCACTGGTTTACCATCTTTAACAATTAATAATTTTTCCTCAAAACTTCTAACCGAAAATGATTTTTTCTTAAAATTTCAATAACACAATTACAATTATCTATTTTAATTATTTATAAATAATAAAAAAAAAAACATTTTAAATTTTTACATTTGTTAAAAAATTGTTTCAAAACTGCATAAAACAAAATTATGCCTGAAAATAAACAATGTAGCATTCAATAACAAAAAACTACAGAATTACTTAACACAAATCAATACTACTCTCTAAAAAAAACCCAAAACTACATACATTATTTATATAAATATTAATTCTCATTTAAGTCAACAACCACAATAATGCATAAAATTAATTCATTCCCTGATACTTTTTTTATTTGTAAATTCATTTTGTGTCATGCAATATTTTGTTGTTGTTTCCCTAGATAATCTATTTTCTATCAGATATTTTCTAATTATATCAGGTAAATTTGGAATGAATATCAGCCACTCATTCAAATTCAATTTTTTTTCCTTCTAAGATTTTATTTTATTGTCGCTTCGTTTATTATTTTGTTGTTGTTGCTACGAAACTAAATAGAGACAGTGTGTTTGAGTGTATGTATATTTTAAATGCGAAGAGAACTGAGGAGAATGATATTTAAGTTGTCATTATATTTTTTTACAATGTATAATTATTATAGCATATTGGTAAGAGAATAATGATTTTTAATAGGCATTATTTTCAAATATTATAAATTTGTGGTTGTTGAATATCTCTTGTTGGCTTGTATGATTGAAAGAATAATAGAAAATAATGATGTTTATATAGGCATTATTTTCTAAACATACATAATGTAATTAATATCTAAGCATATAATTTTTGCTTGAAATTTTTTTTCATTTGATTTGAATTTTTGTAGTTAAGTAATTTTTATATTAAATTAAATATAAATTTTATATTAAGCTGTAAAATATAATAAATAATATTTCATTTGGGGAAGCACTCATTCAACTCAATATATGGACGCTTCGTGCCTGACACACACACACACCCAAAACAAAATATAAGTTTAGTTGATTTGTTTTTTTTTACCCCCATCTCTCTCTCTTCTACTTACAATTTTTTATATTAAAATCTTTAGAAATTTACTATAATGACATTAGAAATGTCTGGATTTGATGGTTTCAATAGTTGACAATATTGTTACAGTACAGTACTAATAAAGGGGTTAAAATTTTTTTTTAAATTTCTATTATCATCATGACTATCATCATTGTCATCATCATCATCATCATCGTCATCATCTGTTATTATTTCATCGACTTTTGCAAATAAGAGCATCATCAACACCATTACAACAGAGATTTTGAGGCTATGATATGAGCGGAAGTGATGATTTTTTTTTTGTATTACGAAGGAAATTCCTTCAAAATGAAATTAATTACCCATTTCCTGCTAACATAGAAAAAAAAAGGTCATTATTCTTTTGTTCTGTGCAACCCTCCTGAAATTAAGTCATTAAAAGTATTTCAAAATTTTTTGATGGAAGATAAAATTGAAAGTGACAAAAAAAAATAGAGAACCGCATAAAATTTTTTAGGAATTTATTTTTTTTATTTTTGCTTTTAGCTTACTTTTATTAAATGGAGTTAGAAGTATTTAAAATGACAATTTTTAAACAATTGAATTTAAGCTAATCGTGAATAATATTAGGAATCATGTACAGTAAGCACAAAATTTCTTTTATAAGTTTTTATTTTTAGCAATTAAATTAAGGTTTTTTCATAAACCCAGTATGACTTGACAATTGCATTATACATGACTGAATTATAATCGTACTAGCTATTCCCGGCATAACATTCGCCGGTCTAGCATTAGCAATATAAATGAAACAATTTATTTTATTTGTTTATTTTCTTTATTTTCTTAAACAAATCAATGTTTTGAATATTTTTTTATTACATAATAAATAAGTTAAATTGAAAAACTTAAAACTATAATTCACTTTATTTAATACCTTAAAAATAGTTTAACATTTTAATACTTATTCAAACATTTCATAATATTTTATACTACACTAACTCTATCAAAAGATCGTACTCTAGACAAAGCAACATACAACTGTGAAATAGAGAATTGTGTTTTTAGGGAAATATTTGAATAAGTACAGCCGACTTTGTTATAGAATGTCATAATTTTTTTTTTTAAATAATAATGGTCGACACGCATTTTCGTATTTCGCTAGTTGAAAAAGTGAATTTTGCTAGAAAAGGTATTTATATACTTCTAATTGTGTTATGCCTATATATTGAAAGATATATATTTAAAAAAAATATAAAAAATGTGTATTAAATATTATTATTACTAATCAATACAAATACTTAGAACAATTGATTAACTATTTAAAAATTTATATTTTATAAAAGTTGTGAAATTACACTGAATATTTATATTTGTTTATAAGTATTTATTATTAGTACTCGTAATGCATATTCGTATCTTCGTATTTGGCAAGTTTAGAAAGTGGATTTTGCGTGAAGAAATATAGTATACTTTGCAACAATATTTGTTTATCTTTGAGATATGTAATTAAAATGTTTGAAATAAAATTTGATGTGATTGCAATAAAATTTGTAAATGTAATAAAAATAAGTAAAACAAAACTTTCATGAAACAAAATCTGATGTCTAAACGCTACCTAACAAATACTGTTAATAGAGACGTACATTTCAACATAAATGTGGTGAACAAAGATGTCACTGGCAGTATAGATATGAAATTAAATGCATTTAAACTAAATACATACCACACCCACATTAAAAACACATTAAAATAGCCATAGATAATTTTTTTGTGTTGTTTTTTATTATCATAATAGCCCTAACTATTTCAAAACTGAAAATAAATAAAATAAGGAAAAAAAAAATTTTTTTTTAGAAATATTTGCCTTCAATTTAAGCGTACTAAAACTACAAAAATAAACTTTAGAATCGCAGCTTGATATAATGTTTTCATAGTAAGTTATGATTGTAATTACGGAAAAAGCAAATTAGCCGAAATTCTAGGAAGTCTTGAGATGAGATTAAGAGATTTGGTAAAAAGTTCGGCTAATTTGCCTAAGCATAAATTGGCATATAAAAGTATAATATATACATGCATAAATCGAAATTGAACTTTTTTTACATGCGAGAAGAGTAATTTGTAACTGAGTGATAGATAACTGATACTTGATTGGTTCAAATTTTGTTTTCTTCCATAAATAATGTTTGCATTTTATTTTCAATTAAACTAAGCCATATGATTATGTATGTAACAAATGCAAGCCCTATATGACACATTTACGTACATTTGCATATACTTAGTCAGAGAAAGAGAAATAATAAAAGAAAGAGATTAATAAAAGAAACCAAATTAAAAACACAAAAAAATATAATGAAAATATAATTGAATAGTAATAGAAAATGATTGAAATATAATGATAATGATTTGTATTGCACACATTTATTTTGTATTCCTTTTTTGTTTTTTTTTTGCTTCTTTACACCATAGAAATGTCAATAAATATAGTGAATTTAAAGAGAAACCAAATTTTAACTTTATCAAATATCCATATTCCATTATTAGTACACACACATATGTAAATTTCACCTTAGTTGAATGCAAAGAATATCTATAATCTATATTAACAAGAATATACACTCCCATTTTACGTAAACCTAATTTTTAAGAAATACCAAACCGAGCAAAATATCATTAGTTAAAAGAGGTAAAATTTACATTTACTTATCGTATACCAAATTTATTATGAGAGAGAAAAGGTACAAAACAGATGTTTGCCTTTTGCTTTATACTGTAAAATAATTTTGCGTTCTCATTATTCTCCTTTGGATTTGCTTACGTTTCCTCCCATTATTTATATGAGGCAGGCTGGCAAAAAATGTTAGTTCTAATTTAGTTTGTTCCCTTATACGATGATTAATTCTGATCTTTTATAATTTTAATATTTTCGTTTTAAACATTATTATTTTCGTATATACCTATTAAAAATATTAAATTATAATTACATTACAATAATATAAAATATTATTAATATTTTTGTCAGTAATAATTTGGAGTTACAAACATTATTATTTTTTATTAATTATATTAGTAAACCTAAATATTTATTATATTGGTATACGATTATAAAATAATACTGAGGACAACATCTATTTATAAATCACAGAATTTAAAGAATATGATAACGCTGTTTTAGTTAGGTCTCCTAAAAATCTTATGCATAGTTGATACAATTTAGAAAATAATATTGTTAAATATTTCAACGAAAATTTTTGTCGAAAATATTTTTCAAAATTATAAACTTTATTTATTTAATTTCAGCCAACTTTTTTTGTTACTCTCTTTTGTTTACTATATTTTTTCTTTTTCTTACACGTAAAATTCTTATTATATCTATTTCTGACAATGTTTATCAAATTTGTATATGAATTTCTGTGCAAACAAATGAATACATACATGAGTTCTTACTCTTTTTATGGATATACTTTGGTTAAATGGTTATTGAAATGGGTATTTTGTTGAATTGAAGCAAATTGAAACAAACATATAAAGTCCAAGGCAAGTTAATTAAGGCAAATATAAAAAAGAAAAATATTTATTTATAGAATTTATATTTTTATTTCACTTCTTTTAAATTTTGGTTTTGACGTTTTGGTATGATTAGGTATGACCATTATAGTAAAGGTTATGATTGGTTATGGCTTTGTTAAATCATATCGAATCATATATGCCATTTAACGAAGTATCATATAACATCGTATGACGCCTTATGACTATTATAGTTAGGGGTAAAGCCAATAATTATGCTTTTTCTCTTATTGTTCAGTTTTCATTGACGCCTTATGACTATTATAGTTAGGGGTAAAGCCAATATTTATGCTTTTTCTCTTATTCTTCAGATTTTATTGTTATATTATTATCCTGCTAGGGTCTCTGATGTAGGGAGATTTTTCTTTTGTGAAGTTTTTTTAATTTTTATGTGTACTAAATTTGCCGTGTATTGAATGGGAACTTGATAATAATGTCACAACATATTTTGTTTTTCTTGTTCTTAGCAGATCGTAAATTTCGGTTTATGATTATCCATGTACAATATTATATTTATTCAATGCTAATGCGCATTTGAATTTATACTTTTGAATTATTTGTTAATAAAATAAAAAAATTTCAATTTGTTAAATTTGTGAACATTGTCTGGGTGAATATATTTTCTAAATTTACTATTTGTTTTACCGGTAAGTTTTTTTGCTGTAATATCGTAATATTTTAACAAAGCTATTTAATTATATTCTTAAAATTCGGTTTTTGTCTTTACTACTTTGTTTGTTTTTTTTTAAATTAATTCATATAATCAGATATAATCAATGCTATTGCTCAATAGGTGAATTGTTTTTAGGTTAATTTTAATTTCTTTTTGTTTTTATTTGGTTTTATTGTTTTGTGGTTTATGTCTTTAAATTAAATTTATCGTTATTCGTAATAGTTCTAATAAAGTTGTCTGATCTAGTTGAAAAAAGCTTTGTGTTGTAAAAGCTTTGTGAAAAGTTTAACGGACGTTTAAGCGTATTAATATATAAGATGATCTAGTTGAAAAAAGCTTTGTGTTGTAAAAGCTTTGTGAAAAGTTTAACAGACGTTTAAGCGTATTAATATATAAGATGATTTTAGTCTATGATGGTCACACTATACAATAATTTATCGACGTTTATGAACACTCATTTTAAAATTTAGTTTTCATTGGTTTTAATTTTGTTTACGATTTCAAATTTATTTTGTTGCAATTTTAAAATGAATAAATAAAATACGTGCAATAAAAGTGAAGGAATTTATTTTGATAATACCTTGTCCTTCAACCTCAGCCATTTTAAAAATTTAAACAAATCTATCTCTAAAAAACAAAACTGACAAGAGAAAAGTTTTTGTGAAGTATAAAATTTCATAATGCGTAGCTGACTTTATTTTTCTAATGAATTTTGTGTCATATGATTGTTGCAATGTAGTTTATGAGCTACAAACTTCTTTTTCTTCTTCTTTAAATAGGCATTTAGTCCCTGTTTTTTCAATATGAATATCTCTTCAATTTTGTAATGACGACGTCCAGTATTTATACCGTCTTTTGGGAAGTCTTCCTGGTAGACCTTTGAGTGTAACATTAATTTGGCCATTCATTATTCTTTCGCAAGTCGATCTTCTACCATTCTATTTACATGGTCTCTCCAGTTTCTTCGTCTATTTAGACTACAACAGACAATATCCTGTATGTTGCATGCGTTTCTGATCTCGTTGGTAAGTTTCTTATCTCTTAATGTGTATCCACATATTTGCCTCAGAGTTCGAATTTCTGTTGTTCGCATTTTCTGTTTTGATTTAGATGTCTCCGCGGTTGTTTCAATAGCGTATGGGACGAATACAGCTTTTGTATGTGTTTTGTTTTCTATCAGCATTTATTTGTTTCTTCATATAACATCTCAGAGATAACCTAAAATGACTGCGGCTTTTCCTGCTTAGATTCTTGTTTCTGCTTCTGTGTTGCGAAAGCTAGTGATATTTATGCCAAAATATTTAAAATGCTATTCCAATAATATGACAAAATACTAATAATAGAAAAATACATTAATTTTTTACACTTCATTTTGAAATTACTTTTTTAAAGCTTTTAATCAATTTTAATTTTAATTTATTTTAACTAGAGACCCCTATTTATTAATTATAATTCAAGTTAAATCCAAATTTAACGTTTTTAACAGAACAGAGATTTATATATACTGATATTTTTCACTAACAATAATTAGGTATAAAAAAACAATAATTTTGTCTACAACTTATTACATTGTCTATACCTAAGTATATTAAGATAAAACTCATATGCTACATTGCTACCTATGCTATGCACTCTCTTGAAATTTCTATATATAGGATGGTGTACTGGCGTAGGAGTGGTCGTGGTGATTTATTTTCTCTCATTTTTGGTGAATAGATTGAATAATTTTCAGGTGAAATGTTGGCAATTAACTCTATTATAATATATGATAGTTTACAAAAAAAAATTCTTTTTTCTGATAGTAAGAATTCATTAGTCGATCTATCATGGATGTGTTATGTATGAAAGATAAAAAAACAGGTGGTTTTAGTGAGTTTAAAGCCTTTACTAAAAAAAAAAAAAAATAAGATTTATATAGCTTGATATGAATCAATGATGATGTTGTTATCCAGGATTTTTTAAATAAAGTTACTACTGTGTAACTGCACAAGGGTCCACTAGTAAAATTATATAAAAATGCATATAAAATGTGATATGATTAAACCAATCAAAGATCATATTCATATTGATATTTGGTAGGTTTTTTTCTATTAAATTTTTTCCAACCTATCCCAGTGGCAAGATTTTAAAATTAAGTGAATTCTAAGATATTGGTTTTGGAAGAAATTCACGAATGATATGGATTTTAATTTGTAGGGAAAGCAAAAAAAAAAATTGGAATCAGTGCCGGGAAAATTTAAAGGGATGTCTATTAGACAAAGATTAAACTTTAATACATTGATTTTCATAATAAGATGACACATAATATGCTTCCTGATTATTTATCGAGACTTTTAAATTTATGTGGATAAATCAAATAATCATAATTTAAGATCAGCACATTTATACAGAAGAATTCCGCCTTTTAGAAGAAACAATACCAAAAATAATTTGTTCCACAAAGATCTTCATCTGTGTAACTCTTTGCCTGATGTTGTTCATATCGTTTACAATATTAATCTTTTCAAAAGTAGTTTAATAATTCATAATGTATTTTAATTAATTTTGAATTGTTTTTATTCTTTAGTTTTTATTTTTTATATAATTGTGATGTTGTATCTTTGAATAGTATTTATACTAATAAATTTAATAAAACAAAAAAAATCAAAAAATCAAATATTAATTAGTAAAAATTTAAATATGATGTAATATTGAAGTACCTACTCGGTAAAACAACAAACATCGAAAATTGTCTTAAGTTTTCAACAATTTCATGTAAAAAATTCTAAAACAAAATCTAAATACATATTCGTACATAAATAATCTCAATCCAATTTATAACTTTCATTTGGAATAGTGTTAATTTTAATTTTTAAGCATTTCTCAACAAAAATTGCAATTTAATCAATTATGAAAAGTTAAGCTGAAAACTATTTTTTTCTAAAAGGCATTCTCATAATCTCCGAAACAATTAAATTAATTTGTTCTTAGAAATGATTATACTAATTAAATCATTGCTGACAAACAAAATACTTTAAAAATGCATATAATTTATGATTAATAATGAAAAATCTAATTATCAATCATCATCATCATCTCATCATTATCAAAAAATTTCATAATAATCTATAACACAAAATTCTAAATATTGTTATTGTTATTGTAGAAATACCTAAGAGAACAGAATTATAGTTTGTCTTTATAACAGAGATAAAAAATAAATTTTAATAAAAAACACTTTTTCTTTTTAATGTTGATATTAAAATAGAGAAAAGCTGTTGTCATGAAAAATATTCTATGCAGTGCAAATGTTATTAGATTAATTGAAAAAAAAAATTAATACAAAATTAAGAACATAAGCTACAGCTACAATACAAATAAGTTTATGTATATCAGAAAATAAAATTAACTAATAATACATCCCTGTTTAATGGTGCAACTGATGAAAATAGGCCACAAAATATATATTTTATAAATCAATGTAAATTAGTATCTGAAAACAAAATTAATTATAGATACATACATGAAGACTTACGACAACAGCAATATATTTAAAATATTTCAAATCGAACCGATATGCCTAAATGTTATTAAACATAATTTTAAAATATGTATTTAAAATGAATCATGCAAGGTAAGGTGTTCAATCGGAAATTTGAAAATAAAAAATAATTATAGTACTCGCCGAAGTTGATTTATTTGACTTCTATTTTTTGTAAACAGCTAAAATGACTTCTATTTTTTGTAAACAGCTTTTCAAAAATTTTATTCGTACTGAGTTGCACTGAGATTAGACACCATTCTCCTATATGAAATTTTAATGCAATTGAAAAAAAAACCCATTTATGGTCATTTTTGAGTTCTATTCAGAGCCATTTTTGAGGTTCATTTGTAGCCATTTTTGAGACCTACTTCGTATAAGAATAACGTCCCTTGAACACGAATATACTTAACACCAATCAACAAAGCGATATAAATTCTGCAATCATAAACTGTAAATAACTATTCATCTAATAACCCAGAACGATGTTGGCAGTGAGATAGTGTCAATGATATCAAATAAATTTCATTGCAATAAGTAAATGTAATATAAGAAAAATTGCTTTGATTACAAGAAATGGTAAAATTCGAATATTTTATAAAATCGCCAACACGATCGGCATTGTGCGCTTAGGCTACTTGCAAATACCTCAAATGACAACTGCCATAGATAATTATGACCCATTACTTTAAGTTAAAAGTCCCAGAGTCATAATTCAGTTAGGGAATTGTAGCTCATTACCAATAATCAAAAGTCTTTTAGGGACTTATGACCCACAAATTGACTAAAGGACTATTGATCCTGGGACTTATGACATGTCACCTGATAATCTTATAAAAAATATAAAATATAAAATAATAGATTATAAATTAATTTATCTGAATTAATACCACTGTATTAATTCTAGAAAAAAGTATTGTTTCTATTGCTAGAGTACCATCAAAACTCTGATATAAATACTAGTACACCAAGAGCAGAGATGAAACTTATATTTCCCTGCTGTTATCGTTCATCAGATTTAAGACCAATATTCACGCACCCTAAGAGTAATATACTCATACATACATACATATTTATATAAAACTTTGAAATTATCATTTGATTTCTTCAAAATTATAAAAAACAAAAATAAACAAATTTTTCAAGAATAAATTCCTTTTCAACTTCCTTCATTTTGTTTTTTTTTTCCTTCCAATTATAATCAAAAAACAACAAAAATATCCAATTACAGGCCAATAAATTCGAGCTACAAACACATTCACACTATATATTATTTTCTATTTTCATAGCATATATATATATATATACATATATATTATTTTCATAACAGTACATTCCTCCATTTCTTTATTTGTTTTCTCTCATTTTTTATTATTATCCTATTCGATTGAACACTGCAGTAAAAAAATTCAATTTTCTTAAAAATTTAAAACTTTTTTAATTATTTAAAATGTCAATAACTACACAAACTTAGGAAAAAATACAAAAAAAAATAAAAAATAACAAAATTTATAAATCTGTCATAATATAATAATTCTACTTGAATATTATTCAACCTATCCATTAATTATCCGATTAAATCAAATTACATCCTTTAAATTCAAAAACTTAACATAATATACACATAGCTAAATACAAAAACATGGCTGGCTCCAAAAAAATCAATATAAAAAAAAAATTAAATAAAATAAAAATAAAAAAAAATTTAAAAAAAAAAACCTAAAATACGGTAAAAAAATAAAAATTAAGAAAACGTATAGAACATGGGTATTTTACAAAATTAAAAAAAAAAAAATTGAATTGGCAATAAAAAATTACACCTTATTTTTGCTATATAGAGTAAATTGTCTTCTTGGTAATTTTCCAAAAACACACACACATCCGTATATACATATAAGATAGAAAAGAAAACGAAAAATAAACACAAAACTCCCGAAAAATATTTTTCAAATCTTATTTAATCAATTGCAAAACTTTTCAGAATTTAAAAGATAAAAATAAGAAAAACAAAAAAAAATAATACAGGAAAAGAAAAAAAAACAATCCATAAATTACCCATCCATTTAAGATTATAGAGTAACAACAAAAACGAAAAAGTAGAAAACATCACAACTTTGTTGAATCATCGAATTATCAAGGCTCAGAAAAATAAAAATTCCAATTTTTTTTATTATTTTTTTGTGTGTTTTTTTCTTTTTCAAATTTTTGAAATATTTTTTATCTTTATCAAATGATTAAAATTATGTATACAGTTCGTTACAAATTTCTGATGATACCTCTTCCAAAAGTCAACACTGTCTAATGTTACATACAGTAAAGAAAATGTTAAAAAATAGTTCACCATCATGTTAGTCTTAACTTTAGTTCTAATCGCTTTTTGCTTACAACGTATTTTCACTGAATTTGGAAACATTACATATGGTACAGCCCGGACCATTATCTTTGTTGTGTTATATCGCCTTGTATAGCTACGTTCACAATAAATAGCGCTAAAACTAAAGTACATATTCTAAATTATACGTCAAGAATATTTAACGTTGAATCTGGAGTTAGACAAGGATATATTCGGCCATCAACATTATTTTAACATAATTCTGCGATTGGAAAAATAGATGGGAAGAGAAACTTTTTCACAAAGGCATGTAATTTTATTCCACCCCATGACTCACGGATGGGGTTGCAGGACATTGATGATGTAAATTCATAAAGCCACATAATTTCTTATGCTGATGACGTAGTAATTAATTATCTCGAGAAATTTTAGATCAATAATAGAATCATTAGAACAATAATTAGACGACGAAGCAGTGAAAGTAAATTTGGCAAAAAACCAACAAAAAAAGCATTCTTTAAAAACGTCCCGCAATGAAGGAAAAAAAGTCAATCACAAAATATAGCAATAAAAAGCCATAATTTTGAAGAAGCAGATTGTTCTACCTACCTGAAATGATAAAAAAACAATAAAAGTATACATTTCTGCGTACAAAATAGGGTCCAAGCCGGCAATAATTGTTTCTTCGCAAACCAAAGCCTTATCAAATCAAAATTGCAATACAGAGAAACAAAACTCACAATATATAAAGAGAAACACAATAAGAATTTTCGAGAGAAAATTATTACGGATAATATTTGGCGCCAGAAGATTTGATAATGGAGAGTTTTGAGTGAGAAGAAAGAACGACGAGCTCACAAAAAAATTAAGACATAGCTCTTTTTGTTAAGGCTAACAAAAAATGAAGGCATAGCTCTTTTTGTTAAGGCTCGGTTTTGTCTGCGGTGAACCGGCTATTTAATAGGATTGGACAAAAATAGAGCTCATCATAAATATTTAATGTGATACCCTATCACAATAGAATAAGAGTTCAAGTTGGGCTCATCATATAGTTCAAGACTTTGGAAATACAAAATTGGAAAGCAGTTGCATCAAATCGGCAATTTGGAGGAAAAATGTCAAAGCACACATCGAGCTTTAGTGTGTATTAATTATTATGTGTACATTTAGTTTCATTTAATTTAATTTATTTATTCAATTAAAAATTATTTAATACATTTATCTGGGGCCAATTGTACGTTATATACGGACAATATATTATCAAGTTTATTGGAACAGTGAAAATATATTGACAGGTATTTTTACAACAAGATTATGCAAGTCAACAAGTAAAATTAATAATGAGCTTGATGTTGGTGCTTCTTAGTCTTGAACCAAGCTAAGTTACAGATCATGATTCTGATATAAGTTACAAATATTTACTGCAAGGAAAAGTTGTTACTTGATAGAAAATCAGCTAGAGTTGTAAATTTAATAGTTTTGAACAACAAAATTTAGTGAAATAAACATTTAGTTGGGTAGTTAGTTGAAAACGGGACGGGCAGCTACAGCAATCTTCTCGCCGCGCTAACAATGACTAATGGACGGACCATAGCAGCTGCTTTCACGCTCAGCATGAATTGGACCTAATCTCCGAGCAGAACTGTGGCAAATATGTAAATATAAAGCCACAGACCTGAATAGCAACAGTTGAGAATATGTCGAATGATCTTCTGCAGGTCAAGACCATCGCAGATTCGAAATTTATAATAATTATTGACAAGTCTTAATCACATGTTGCGTACACTTGTTCAGCCAACCGTGATCTGTCAATATATCGATTATTTTCCTAATCTCTCTTTTATTACGCTGAACTAATGTTCCAAATTTTCGTTTTTTCAACTTCCGGACATAATTGTTTAGAAGTTTTACAGTTTGTTTACCTAATTTTATGCCATTTAGAGTTCACATGCCTTCTAGTGATCCTGTAAATTTTACAATAAACATAAGGACTTGCATCTATTGACGTGAAATCAATTTAACCCCCGTTCATGCGCTACTTTTTTAGTCTTTTCATTAGAATTTTCAAAAACTAAACACAGCTTTAGTCTGTATATTCTACTGACATTCAGATCTGAGATCAAGTATAGCATTATACAATTTCCTAACAAGAGCGATATGGCGTAAAAAAATTTAGTGCTTTAGTTGCCACTTGACTGTCACTTTGTCCTTAGATGGGTCTTGGCTTAAAGACTTCAGCTTAAAAGGCGCTATTATTGTTCGACAGTCTGATAGATTTCCTTATATTTAACATTTGAATAAAAATACTCGAACCAGCTCTGGCATGCTTTATTTGATAGTTAGTATGATAAAGTTCTGCACAAAGCAATTAGGATGAAGCAATTAGAGTTTGCAAATTGTATTATTAGGTCTTGGGAATTACATTATATTACAGACTTTTTCCAGACTATTAGCGGTTGGAAAAAACAACCACTAAAAAAATTGCCTAAAGGACATATACATAAGTATGTGTTTTTTTTGTTATTAAAATATTTGACAATACTGAAGACTTATGGATAAAATATATATCCCTAATAAAACAGTTTCAACTAAAATTGGTATACTTACATCTAAAATATAATAAAACTTAATGGAATGTGGTGTGATGGACTTTTACTCATAAAAGAAATTTCATTTTGCACCCTCTATTAAACCTAGCTTTGACTAACAATTTTATTTTTTCTATAGCTGCTTATTTTGAATGTAATGTTTGATAGAACCCATAATTAATCACAAATGTTTAGCTTAAATATTTTAGTTTTTAGAGCAAGACCTAATTATAACTAACGGAACCGGGGAATACAAATCCATGTCAAATTAGAATTGTCAATAAATTCAAATAAACCACCTATTCTCAATTATTGCTCTCACTGTACTCTTATAATTCAGACTTCTTTTAACTAAGTATATATATTTTTTATTTACTCTTTACATAAAGAGTACAGCCGGATTTTAAAACCATATCAGGTTAAGGAAACAATTGTTAAAATTTTTGATTGTAATTTTTATGATTCTAACAAAATTTTTATTTTATTTTAATTTTTTTTTTTTATTTAGTTTTATATATTCTTGTTGGCCTCAACCGCTGATCAAATTACGTGAAAATTCTTTAAAAATTTTTTTCTTATTTTCCAACAACAGCAACATAATAATCAAAAAACAACAAATACAAAATCTAAATTTTGCTGAAGTTTTCATAACTTCAAAAAGGATAAAAGAAAATATTGTAAAATTTTGATGTTGAAGTTAAAAAAAATTGTGAAGAAAACACAAACAAAAATATCAGACCAACAACAACAATCAATATAAATGAATTCGAATAAATTCGGTATAATTTTTATCCATTTTTCTTCATTTTATCTTATTTTTCTTAAAATATTCAACTGCTATTATTAAAAGATATGAGGCGCCAGGTGAAATATTTTTATTGAATTGATAAAATTAAAAAAAAAAAACAAAAGAATAAAGAAAATATTTTATTCTCTTTCTTACAATAGTTTTCCATCAAAAATTATTTTTCCTCAACTAAAAAGAAAAAAACGAAGAAAAACGAAAACACTCTAATCGAAATAAAATATTCCAATAGGAAAATTTTATTGAAAGAAAGAAAAAAATAAAAAATTATGATTCAGAACAACGTTTTAAGATCATTAGTATAAATTTTTAAATCCAGTTTTTGTTGGAAGGTATTAGTATGATTATATTGCTATGACCTATATTGGCAGCGACGGATTGCACTGAATGTCACTTCTTTTAAAACTAACTAGCTTATAACAAGCCATCGCTGCATTATAGGTGATAGCAATATAATGGTAGTACCACATCCCTTCCAATACAAACTGGACTGCTTGTGCAAATCCGAGCTGTCCCAAGTTTGTAGACCTCTAAAATGGTGTCTTAGGGTATCAAAGCTAAAATGTTGCAATAACAACATACAATTTTGAATTTTTTCGATCTAAGAAATTTATTTGCCGCCTTAAAGAAAGCTTTCAGATGAAAAAATTTTTCTAAAAATAAATGGAAATAAATAAAAATCAGCAATTATAATATTGTGTGTGATCCCACAAAATACCATCATCATGAAATTAAATTAACTATTTTAAACGATCGTGACTATATGAACATAAAATAAATATATTTTGGTACAGAGAGTGTAGCGCATTAAATATTAAAAATAATTGAAAATAAATAAGGAGAAGCAAGTAAAATATTGTGAATCTAGAAGATTAGATACCAACCATTATCGATCCGAATAACACAACAGGATATAGTCAAACGTAAAATCCACACGATAGATTTAGTATTTTGTTCATTTAGTTGAAAATAGCCGAATACTTGTTAAACTTGTCACATTTTGTGTTTTCAAAAGCAATCCAGTTTTGGGATTGTTCAAGGGATTAGGTACTACGATTATATTGCTATCACCTGTCATGACAGTAACAAATTGTGTGGCTGATACTAGTACCTTGCAACACAAACTTGATCGCTTTTACAAATCCGAGCTGTGATAAGTTTGTAAACCTCTAAGATCTTAGGGTATCTTAAGGTATCAAAAGATTACAGTATCAGATTTTAAAAAAATTGTATTTAGAAATTTACTAGCAAAGTTACCAGACGTTGTCCGGTTCCGAACACAAAATGTATAGAATTTGCTTCAATGAAGTCAATTGAAAAAAAAATTGGTTTATCAAAAATTTTCTAATATTTTTTCTTCACTAGGATAACACAACCAACAACACTAAAACTTAAACTATAGTTATATGACAATTATTTTAGAGGTTTTTTTGATATTTCTGAAATGAGTTAGTCCAAATTTTCGACATTGGTAACAGTCATATTTCTTTATTTGTGCAAGAGTATCTAAGTGTAAGTTTTCATGTCGGTAACACCTGAAATGATTTTTGAAATATTTCTGAGAAGTGGTAGTATGTATGGCACCGACCCAACCCAGTTCAAATTTTCGAAATCGGTGACTATCGTTTGTCTTTATTTTTGAAAGAGTATCCAAGTGTAAATTTTCAGATCTGTAGCATCTTTGGTTTTTGAAACATTCCTAATAGGTGTTAGGAGTTGTATGGCAGCTAGCCGAACCTGTTATTTGATAGCTTTGTAAATTACTGCGTCCGGTTCGTTTTTTGATCATGAATAACTGTTTCAAATTCCAGAACTATATTTTTATAACTGTGGCTGTGTATAGCGAACAAACAAACAAACTTTCCCTTTTATAAATATAGATTTGCCGGTTTAAAGAAGGCAACCAAGAAGACTCCATCTTATTTTATACAGTAATTGTTGTACTGATATTCGAACGATAGGTAAATACATTTATACCACTAAAAATAATGTAGAACAAGATTAGCATAAACATCAGTAATACACTATCACACAATCATGGGTAAACATTCAAATAAAAATAAAATTTCTACTATAGATAAGGATGCGGCTAATCTAATCAGTATAGTAAGTACAAAGTAATCGATTAGGATAGAAATTATATAATGTTATTTTTAAGGAATATTCCTCTTACTTCGTTTCAAGCACTATTTTTTTTTTGTTTAATGTGTGAAGTGTTGACGAAACCTTGTCAGAGCTACTTTACTTCCCCGTTCAGCCGTTTGAAGATCCAAGAACCTGGTAAATGCAATTATTGCGCTAATATCAATTTCAAGCACTATAAATACGATTACACCATTCGCAAGAAAGATTTATTTTAAGTCAACAGAGATATGGCAATAATCATATTTTGGCAAACACAATTATTTAACGGATAAATTGAGAATGAAGTTTAATTCGGATATCAATATTGTCCGGTATTACGATATCAAATTATAACTAAAAATTATCCAACCGCTCATAGAAAATAGCAATATAATACAAAAACACCAATTTCTGTTGTTTAGAGAAAAATATTCAACTATAGAAAAGTTCATTGAAATACCGATATTATAGAAAGACCTGTGAAAAATACATAAATTTGGGCCTTAGTGTTTCTTGATGTAGCCTGAGCTTTTAAAGTTTAGCATAAAAGACTCATTTCGCTAAGACATTTGCAATTTAAAATGTATGTTGAAATCTTTTCATCATAATCTCTCAAATAGAGTTCAACTGAGAAGACTACACCGCCTACATCTCTTAGGCTGAAGTGCCCCAATGAAATATACTGAATCCAATTTTATATTTGACATACATTTAATATACACCGGTATAAAATAATTCGTACATGTAGCAAATATAAAAACAGAAACCTTTTCAGCCGACGCACCGCTAGTGGTGATTGATTCTACCATAAAAGAAGATAGAAACAAATTAGAAAAAACTAATAAAGTGATTTCTAACTGTTGCAAAAAATAGAAACTTAGATTAAATGAAGCTAAATTCAGTCATATTAACTTCACTTATATAGAATAATCACAATAACTCTATTTACAGTGATATAGTAATATTGAACGACTTTACGCAAAACAAATTTTATTAAAATCAATGAAGTATTAATTATACCTCTTTGATTTATCGTAAATCAGTGATCCCATACCAGAATAAAGTTAAGTATCTTGCATAACATTGGATTCAAAATTCAAACAGAAACAGCAAGTTAAAATTCAAACTCTAATTCAAATATAGAGAAAACCATATTTATTAATTGAACGGAATTCTAACTCGAACAAAGTTTCAATGTATAATCAAGTATTGAAGGAAATCTGAGCACACGGAGTTCAAATATGGGGATGACTACAAACGTTTCCATATGATGGTATGTTCACAATACCAATATATATCTAGATTTGATGAACTCATTTATAAAAGACTAAACAAGGAAATGTTCTGAACGGCATAAAACTAACCTGATCTAACATAAATAATAAAACCGAAGTTTCTAGCTCAATTGATAATCAAAATTTGGTTAAACGATTAAAACTAACAAGAAAACTTAGGCGGTCATAATTGTCGGTGTTGTATCAGCGTCGTGCAGATGAAGCATGTATTTTATTGCGCCTGTATTAATAGTTATTATAGTACGCTTGTTTTGAAATAGAAAATGGCTTTAGAAAACAAGTAAGAATTTTAAAGTTTTAGTTTAAATTAAATTGAAATAAAAAATAAGTATAATTATTTCAAAATAAACATTTTTAAGAAATAACTTTATGTATGAAGTAAATAAAATTTATATTCCAGAGAAATGTATATATATCGCTTTGCTTAGCTGTAATAAAATTCGCAAACCAGAATTCATTTTTGTTTTGAAATTAATTATCAATTTTTTTTCAATTAAAACCGCGTGTGGGTTCTAATTTCATCAAAATTTTAAACTGAATAAAAACTGACAAAACCAATTTTGCATGCTTCTATAAACAAAAGTTATACTTCAGAATAAATATGTAGTCTCCTGCGCAAGTTTTTTGTTCATAGTTGTTAGGTAGAAATATGTGCACAACGTGATATGTTAAAACCTTTAATCTATCAAAATCTTATTGCATTGTAATAGACTGAAAGGTATTTTAGTTTTTTTCTGTCAACAAAAAAGTAACCAGTACCTATATGTTAACCTTTAGACTTACTATTCTCAGTTCTGTTATTTTAATACATTTCATTTATGTCATCATCTTCCAGACGAATCTACCATTCATAAAAATCGTTTAATATTTACAATGGATATAGTTTTATAAATAATTTATAAATTTTTCCAAGAACTTAAACTACTCTTCATCTTCAAAATCTGTTAAAAATTTGACAACTTAAATATTAAAAATTATTATTAAGAGTTCAAAAGTTAAATAATTCAAATTGAAAACTATTATGCCATGATAAATTCTATATTCCAAAAATTGAATTAGAAATTTAATTGAAATGCTGACTTCATATAGTCTCTCATGGTAATTAACTTCCTCCTTTGATAAAATATCATAGACTCCTGAAATTTTATAATAATTTTCATTTTTTTTATTTTCTATTTTTGTTTTGTAAAATTTTGTTTCCTTAATGTATCTTTTTTGTGATTTTATAATTCCGGGCAAATAGATACATGTCTACTTATAAATATTGATATATACTTGAAAATTGGTGTACCTATTTACACAATTCTATCCATATATGCTTACTCCATTGATATTTTCTTACATTTGTCATACTCGAAAACTAGTTGAAAATCTAAAATAAAAAAAAAATGTTTTTTTTCTATCCCATTTTCACTATATCTCATCTACCTATGTGAGAATACTACAATTTTTTATGATTTTTTGTTGTTTTTTTTATAGAAAATTTTACGTCTTTTTTACATCCTTTCTACAAAAATTTTGTTGGCGAGATTTATCTACTTTTTTTTTTTTTAACTATCATGTTAGTCTTTTTCTCATTTTTTTTTATTTGTAGTTATTTTCTTTAAAAAAGAAAAAACAAAAAATTTAAAATTATATGGCGGGCGGCGACACCAAAAAATCACATGGCTGCAATTTAAAAGTAGTTCAATGGCCGTGATATATTTGATAGTTTACTTGTGATATAGCAGAAGAGAATAGCCTGAGAATTTTCATATTGCAGAATTAACAATTTTTGTTTTTGTTTTTCAAATCTCTGAAAAACTTCCAAAATTAGTTTTTCGTTGCCCAAATTTTATCTAAACGAGAAAATTTTGTACATCATCAAAAATAGTTTTTTGTTTTTGTTTTCTTTGTATTTTTTTTTTTTTGTTATTATATTATAGAGGGAGAGCATATTTTTCATATTAAATTTTCTTTAACAAGCATCACTACTAATAATATAGAAAGGAGTTGAAATAAAAAAAAAAATAAAAAATAAATCAAATTCTTACCGTTAACAGGATATAAGTTTTATTTTTTAGTTCTAAGACTATGGAGTGAATACCACAACTGATTTTACCTATAGTTTTAGCATACTGTAACAATCTCTCATTCCGCCTTATTCCGCACGGATAACGATGAACAATCTCTTATACAATAAGTTTCTATTTTTAATTTGAATGTCTGTTAAGTCTACTAATTTGAGTGGGGAACAATACATCAAATGTAGGGGATAACTGTCCCTTCATAATACCGTAGCTTCATTACTATTTGGCTGATAAGTAATTTATACTTATATCTCGTTAAATAAACAAAAAATATGTTCAACACAAATCCACTTCCGGATTTTCTGATCAGGAGTCAGATGCCATATCCACTGCGCCGTATCAGTCGGCAATAAAATTATTATTATGCTACATACAACATACGTTGATTTTTAGTTTCGTTTTAGGTCGGTTACGAGGACTAGTATTTATTATTCTAAAAAGTTGTTAGAAACGAAGAAGCTTCATGGTTAGTTTTAATTAAAACAACATCAATCAACTTCACGTTGAGTTGGATTCAAGGTCAAGAATTAGCACTCAGACGTTATAACCACTGCACCGCATCAGTAGGCAGTAAATTTATTATGCTACATACAGAATAAGGTTACATTACCGGGATCGGTATTTGGTATTCTAAGAAGTTATTGGAAACGAAAAAGCTTCAGCGTTAATTTTAAATAACTGAGCTGGATTTAATGTTGGGATTTTCTGATTAGCACTGAGATCAGATTAGCACTGAGATTAGCACTCTGATTAGCACTGAGATGTCATAACGATTGCCCCGCATCAGTCGGAAGTAAAATTATAATGCTACATACAACATAAGTTTACGTTACGGGGAACGGTATTTGGTATTCTAAGAAGTTATTGGAAACGAAGAAGATTCAACGTCAATTTTGATTGGAATTTTCTGATTAGCAGCAAGATGTCAAAAGTACTACCCCTTATCAGCCGGCAGTAAAATTATTATTATGCTACATATAAAACATTGTAAAAATTTCTTGGACAGCTTCTCGGTTAATGTTAACTTTACACTGAGCTGCATTTAATACCGGAACTTTCTGGTTACCAGTTAAATGTCATAACCACTGTCCCGCATCATGCAGCAGTAAAAATTGTTATGATACATAGACCAGAGGGTAATGTTACGGGGACTGGTGTTTATTATTCTTAAAAGTTGTTGGAAACGAAGAATCTTTAGGGTTAACTTTAAATAAAACAAAATAATAACTCAATAAATTGAGGAGATCATAAAGACATCAGATAGTGAGTTCATTATAAAAATTGCTGTGCAGAAATTTGTGTATTTTTTTCTGCTGAACAAATTAGGATTATAAATTTTTCTATATCCAAATGGTGGGATCTCGGAAATAAAACTGCACTTCAAAAATTTCCAGATTAAAACCGATAGCTCCAACTCAAATATTGTGTAAGACAAAGTGGTTTATTATAATAATTTTTCTTCAAGGCAAGAAGTGTGGCACGATCAGTACGAATTATATTCTGTGAAACAACAGTTCAAACATTTACAGTACAAATAGCGAAACATCTCAGGAAAAAAATCTAACAACCTCAAGGTGAGTATGTGTTTAACAAAAACTAAAATAAATTAAGACGATCACAGTTAATTGCAACCTCTAAGCTTTTTGGATTTAATATAAAATAATTTATTAATTGTAGGTCCGTTTTATTGGATATCGCATGCATAAATCTAATATCAGTGAAATGAGATGACTAAAGTATTACTAATTTTTTTTCAATCAACACACCAAGCACTAGGAAAGAATTGCTTTATACAAAATTATTGTAGGTTCAAGTATGGAGAAAAGGGTTAGGAGGGAAATAAGATGATAAAGAAGAATTGGTAGATAAGTTAGAGACGAACCTGAAGAGGCCAAAGTTGAAAATTGTACAAAATAGCATTTCTATCGGAGAGCGAATCACATGAGATAGAAGCATGTTCTACAATTTAGTACAACAACAAAAATCGATCGCAGCCAAACTAATAATCTGTCTAGTTTAAATAGATATGAGTTGTAGATGTTCTTTGGTAGTTAGAATATGAAATTTTATCAATATGTGATACAGAATGATCTTATCTTTCAAAAAACAGATATATAGAAAAACATAAATAAAATCAATGGTAAAATTTTCTAATCAATACTTACTGAGTCAATGCGAGAAGATGAAGATTACTACAACAGCCAACAGTTAAATTTCTATTCACCTAGACCATTTGACTTCGACATAATCTATAAGTCCTAATTTAGCTTATCCTAAATTAACAATTACAGTAACTACTTTAATTTTATTTTTTCTATTTGATCTCCAACTAAATTTGGCAAAACTACTACAACTTCTTCTATTACTATACTTACTACTATATAACAATAGATTTTTATTAAATGACAAATAAACAAACATTCCAAGGGATTGAAGCGCAAATTTATAAACTCACAGTTGAATGAAAATTAATTTCTTTTTTCTTATATAAAATATAAATGTAGATACTACATCCGAAAAAGGATATGTACACGGTTGACTAGAAATTAGGTAAAAATATTCAGTTTAATGAAAAAATATGAACTGAATAAAAAACATATAATACACAGAACACTATATACTACCCCAATAGATAGATAGGTAGGTAGGATAGATAGGTATATCGAAATACTTTTTAAAATTAAAAACTTTGGGATTTCTTTGGATGTCTATAACTTGTTTTTCAATACAAAGGTAAAATATACTTTTATAGATATTCATGTATATTAATACATATGAACAAACAAGAAGCACATTATAGTAATTTTTGTTATAGGATTAAAGCAAAAAAAAAACTGAAAATTCAATTGCATAACAATTTAATGAAAATTTCTATAACAAGCATAGATCGGCAGGTTCAGCTTTTTTTTTTTTTTAATCATTAAGCAAAAAGTTTTCTGATTTTTCTCAGTTATGCGACATTGATGAAAATTTAATTTAATGAGCTGTTATAGTTAGTTGGTTAGTTTTAAAGGAGGTGATAGTCACAGTTATCTATTAACAGACAGAGCTATCAGAAGCAAAAATGATTTATTTGAGATGTATCTTAGGGTTGGTAACAGTAACGACTCTAAGGTAGCGTTAACATAATATACATTTTTTTTCTGTTGTGGATTTTGTTTGATGAAAGTTTTATTTGATGTTTAAACAACAAACATTACCATTACATTACATTAACTTTTGTTTCAAAAATTGAACATTATGTCAAATGGATCAATCCGCTCTTCATTTGCATCACCAATCATAGCAAACTCTGGCGTAGTTCCACAGGGTAGCCATTTAAGACAACTGTTATTCATTATTGTCATCAATGATGTGGCTTCTTAAGTGTGTAACAGAATTTGAAAATTTGTGCTAATGATATGAAGGCATTCATATACTTCAAGATGATCTAAAAAAAATCTATACATAGTGCATTAATAAAAATTTCTTACTAAGTATTAGTAAATGTACACTCATGTGTTACACAAATCGAAACCCAACTATTTTAATTTAGAAACACTCTAAGCGGCGAACCTTTGGATAAGGTTAGTTCAATTTAAGATCTAGGAGTTTATTTTGATGACAAATACACATTCAAGCTCAAGTTGGAAAATATAGTTAATAAAACCGGTTCCCTGTTGGGCTTTACAAGACGTTGATTAAAGGAGTTTGAAGATATCCTTATATTTTTGAATCTATTTACACTTACCTCGTTACACCTCATCTTGAATATGTATGTCAGGTCTGGTCTCCATTTTATAATTCAAACATACAAAGATTAGAAGCGGTTAAAAAAAAAATGCACTATACAGTCTCCCTTCGGATGATCATACAAAACTGCTCTCCGTATGATGAGAGCTTGATTCTAATTGAAAAACATATAAATTAAAGATTAAAATTGTCCTTTTACTGTCTAGGAAATTAAAATTTTAATTAGTCTTTTATTAGCCAAATACACCCTTCGTAAGTAATCGAAAACCGAAAATAGAAAGAAACAAATGTAAATAGGCTGAGAAAGTTTTCTATTTCCGCCAGACAATTAATTTTTCTTAGCATACCGTTCAATTTGAACGTAACATTTTTGCTACATAGGTTATTTTTTTTCCTTCTCTTGTTGCTACCTTTGTGGAACCACCGATGTACGTAACTGTCCATTCTGGTTTAAAATTTTCTTTCACATACAACGGAAAAGCCATGTGGAGATGAAGAGCATAGTGTAGTTTTGTAATTTCTGCACCAATTGATGATATAGTCTCCTTAATATGTTATTTTCTATTATCTTGCTTTATGGTGTTTGTTTTTCCTGTAAGAAAAGATTTTAGCAAATCTAGTGAATTTTTAAGGTGGCAAAGCAAGATTTACCACCATTCCAATAATAGGCTTTTTCTGCTTGGCAATATTTTGCTTTACAAAATAAACATTAATTTGAATATGTGCACTGATCTATTAGAAACATTTCGAGGTGGCTAATTCAAAGACACAAATCAGGGAAATTTAAAAATTGTTAACAGGTACTTTATTTTTGGGTAATTTTTATTGCTTTGGTGACTTTAAAAATAATTCTAATATAAGAAAGCTTCAGATTATATTGATTTTATAACGTTTTGCATATTTGATTCTTGTATTAAATAAATAGTTTTCCTATATGGCTTTAGAATTTGGATATGTTTTTCCATAAGTGATTTATTTGAAATATGGGCACAAAAATTAATACTTTTTAATCGGTCATTTTTGCGGTAATATTTTAAAAACCCTTCACATGTTTCACGACTGAGTCGTTTTAATTTTTAAAAATCTTGGTCATATTTGATTTGCGATAAAAAGACAAGTTTTCAATATACCAATATTCATTAGTTAAATTAACATAACACTCTTTTTTTAATAAAAAATATAATAACTAGGTTAGAGAATAAAATATCTCTACTCGCAACAGTAAGCCAATTAACTACTTTGGTAAAAACAAAAAAATTAAACAATTTTATGAAGAGGAACTTACAAACTTACAACTTCAATTGATATGCTAGGCCAAAAAGGCCAAAAGTAGTATAGAAAACGAAAAAATAAAAAAGAAGAAAGAAAATGTTGTGAACTCATACGCTCCAATAACAAAACTAACCCTAGTCTACTTTAAGAATCAAAATCGTGAACAATGCCGAATTTTAAGCTTTGTGTCGAATGCGGTCCAAAACAGAGTAACGATTATTCCGGAATTCAAGCATTTTAAAAACAATCGGATGGCACGAATGAAAGTTATTTTATAAAATGATTAGCAAAATTATCAGACATTGTGTGGGCCCAACAAAAAATATATAGAATTTACTTCAATAAAGTTTAATTTATGAACTGAATTAAAAATAAATAATTTAATAAAAATGTTCTGTTAAAAGTTGCAAATTTCCACCGGCTCGGAAAACAGTTAAAGATTTGATTGTTTATTTTTCAGAAAGTATACTTAAGCTTCAACTCTGTAATACCTTTGGCTTTCGAAATATTCGTTATTATTTTAGCAGCTGTATGTGCGGCACATACTTGAACCAGCCAAAACTTTAGAAAATTATAAAATACGTGTTTGTTTATCTTTGATGGATTACCTATGTACACATTTTTATGTCTGTAGCAGAATTTTTTTGGAAACATTGCTGATGACTTGGAGCTGAATGTCACCTACCCGAACTTACCTACTGCGCCACCCAGCGTGTCAACCTTGAGTTGTTCGCCGTATTTATCCTCTGATAGGAATAACAAATTTTATCTCTTATGAGATTTGAACTGTGCTTATCCAATATATGGATTATGCATTTTTCTGCACTTATATACCGATTAAACTGTATATAAGTTTTATTTATGAAAATTAGGAAAGAACTAAGTAAATAAACAAACTATAAATACATTCATTGTCACAAAAGTCTAAAATTTATACATCACTTTTAATATTTAAAGATAATTAAAGTTTAAAAAAATTTAAAAAAAACTTACCGTGAACAAAATTTAAGATTTGTTGTATTATCTGAAAATAAAAGAATAAAAATAAAATAAATGAAATAATTTTATTTCGATTTACAAAATAGTTATAGTTTAAAAATAAATTATAAAATTTGTTTCAATATTAAAGTGTTTTTTTCTAAAATTTTTTAAAGAAGGTGTCGGACTTTATAGATTTGTTTGCGATATTTTTTTGAACTAATTTAACATATCAACAATTTAATTATCACTTGAAACAAAATAGAACTACATTATTATGAAGACGGGATTATTTTTTCAATAGATGTAGCTTTCCTCATTTAAATTATTTAATGTAGCAGAAATTCATAAGAAAAATTTATTGTATACGCAATCCTACCAACTGATAGAGACAGGTAGCTACCCTTGTCCGTAATTCTAAATTTATCAGTTATATATCCAGTGAAACGAAAAGCAATTAAAATCATGCATATCTTCTTATTGGACAACATTTAAATTGTATTTTATTCATATTTTCATATATTTTTTTTATTTTTTTTATATAGCTTTATTAATACTAATGTAGTTTATTCTAAAAGCGCTTGTTGCCTTCTTTTATAGTATGTATGTTTTTACAATGCCACTTAGGTGAAGCAACTACTTAATGAACTATTGTATTAAATTAAAAGAAAAAAACAATTTAAAGCTTAATGTCATAGTCACTGTCCTATAATCCCAGTCGTAGGGCATAGAAATGTGCGAGCAGGAATTTGTAGTGAATTTAAATCTCATCGGTTAGCTCTGAAAATTTTAAAGTTTTTTGGAAGAAGAATTTCTGATAAATTAAATGATATTTAATTAAATATAGCGACGATAAAGTCACCAATGAAAATAAAAAAGTTAAGTATACCTAACCAAATTTCTAAATTAATTGAATTTGACGGCCATTTGAAATTTATTTTTCACAACCTTAAGATCCTCAATAAGAGCTTCTACGAAATTTCAATTAGTCAAAACTATTCAATCCTACCAGATGAGTAATAAAGCATTCACGTATATTATTGAATCAAAAATTCACACTTACTATAAATTTTGAACTGAACCCATCAAATCTGTTGTTAAACTTTTGAAATATTTTTAGAATTCAAGCAAACAGAAACAACAATAATTGAATATTGTTAGAATAGAAACACCATTTTGTTTTTACTCGATTCATAAATAAAATTTAAATACATTTCGACAGACGATTCATAAATAAAATTTGAGAGTAAGGGACGAATCAGACATATTCAGAGGATTACATACAACAGATATATGCCAACACAAAAACAATACTAGCGACAAGAACAAGAAAACTGGATATGAAGGTGATCAGGGACCGATTGGGGTACACAAAAGCTACCCACCATTACCAGCTGAACAGAATACCTCCTAGACCAACATGTAGTTATTTGCTGAAAACTTAACAACACAACATACCCCTCGCTTTCCAATATTCACATTACCACCAAATGACCACAGAAACACTTAAACTAATGAACGAAGAAGACAAAAATATAATATCAAAAACCTTCCTAAAACGCATGGCATGCGGATCGATAACTAGCAATATAAACACTGTAGAAAAATAATATATGCGAAGAGAAAAACGCAATGCCTTCTTCCGGTTTAAAAATAAAAAAATAAATAAAGTAAAGTAAAAGAAGGAAAGAATTCTAAATAAAAACTAATAATTTAGTAGATGTACATTATGTAAATAATTAGATTTAGATTGAAATTGTATGTATTTAATTTCTATTGGTATTAAATTATAAAATAAATAGATATAAGATTTGTAATCGAGAGCTGTACATTTATGTGCAGTCTAAATAATAAAATAAAATTAAATTAAATTAAATTAGATAAAACTTCATTCAAATAAATTTTATACATTTTGCGATGGACCAGGACAACGTTTACAAAATACATGTATATCTGTGTAATAAGGTTTTTTTAGTAATATTTATTTTTTAATTTATTAATCAGATTTTTATTCTATATAGTGATAATTTAAATTAAATAATTTAATTGCTGCAAGGTTTCCGCCCAGATTGATCAATATTTGCAATCAAATATTAAAATTATTAGTGAACGAAAACCTGGCAACAATAAATTATAAATTATTTAATTTTCAGTAAAATTTAAAGGAATATATTTGAATATTTACAAATAACTAAGCAAATTTTATTCTAACAAAAAAAAACTAAATTTTTCTAAGAGTCCAGATTTTTTGTTTCTCGTTTGTTTCACCTTAATATGATCCTATCGAAATTATTCCCACTTTCTTGTTTTGATTTATTTAGAGTGTTTGTTTTTCTAAATTTTTACAACATTATATTAATACAATTTAAACATTATTTTAATCCTATAATTTGAAGAAATATTTAAATTAGTCCCACACAATACTTCTCAGTACTTCTAAGCTGAATTTCACTTCACTTGAAATATAATTATTATTGGATTGAAATCCCCATTTTGAAATTTTCTACTTAAATATAAAATTATTTCAAAAAACAAAAAAAAATATCTTGAGAAAATTTAATTAAAAATTTCTTTGAAATTAATATTTAAACCAAAGTTTGGATAAATGTTTAATTCTTTTAAAAATTACATTTAAAATATTCTTATGTAACCATAATTTCTAGAAGAGTTGGTTACAAATTTGAATTCTAATTAGAAATTTTAATAAGAGTCGTTCATTTTATTTTTATTTTATTTTTTATTATTAAATACAAATAAATACGAAAAATGTGGTAAAAATAAGGAAATTTAATAACATAAATAATATAAATATGTATATATGGAATGTATAAATATATGTATCTATATATATTTATGTTAACATATTTAAATTAGAATTTTTGAAATATGTAAGTAAGAGTATATCAAAAGATATTTGATTATCATTTTCTATGAATCATATTTTGATATAAATAATAGTGTGAAAATCAATTAATTTTATGTTAAACATTAAAGATATTCTTTACTTAAGGTACATACATATATACATAAATTAATATCATTCTTTAGGTAATAAAATATTTCTTAAGTATTTCAATAGCATATCTATGCACTATTCATTTGCATTAGTTTCCTTTAAATAAATAGATAATATATATAAATATTTTGAAATGCACTGAGAAAAAATTTGCAGGAAAGGCTAATAATTTTAATGGAAAATTCAATAACACGAAATTTCCCTTATTTAAATTTTGTGTATTTTTTATATACTAATTTTGATCTTGTCTGAAGCCGTTTATAACAATAACAATAATAATGAAAAACAGTTCATTATGAATGAAAAAATGAGAATTGAGAGAATAAATCAATTTTTTTAATGTATTATAGAAGTAGGTGTAGGTAGACGTAGAAGTACTTTTACTTTCAATTTACTTTACATTGGTGTTGGTGTTTTGAACTGCAATGTGCATACTTTTTTAAATTGCATCCAAACTTTAATCGATTAGCCATGGCATTATACTAGTGATACAGTGTTTTCTTTTTTCAATTTTAACTGTTATGAAATCCGTTATGTGATGTTGAATAATCTTATACAAAAAAATTGTATAAGATTAACTGTAGTTAGTGCATATTTAGTAATAACGTAGAATATTTTTCTTTCAATTTTATTAAAACTGATTATTATATAGATGCACATACTTCATCTACTATTTGAATACTTCTTCAATGTTTTGTTCTCGGCTGCGGAAATAAATATCAAATTTAAATATATCAATTAAACTTAACTAAAAGCTAACTATTATTATTGTCCTGTAATCCGAAAAAAAACTTACTATTGTAAACCTTGAGTTGAACCCTATTTCCCTATAAAACTTATCAAAAAAATAATTTGGTATCCCCGGGTGGTGGTAGAAGACCACCAGAAAACCAGATTGTCCATATAATCGTACAACAGAATTGCAGTAAATCATCCTTCAATGTTAGAAACAAAAGGAGGTTAAATGTCGGCAGTGGCCAAAATTTAGTCTACGCGTATGTGCAGTTAAGGTAGTATAATCGGATCGGAAAGAAGAGCTCAATCAATGTAGATGCATTAAAAAATCCCACCATATGTGCAACAACAATAAAATAACAACATGGTTGATGGTTGAAAACCAGAAAAAATGTATCTATAACTTTCGCTATCGACCTAAAGAGATCCTGGGAATATCGCAAACCTCATGGGATAAAATTTCTTAACGTAGTTTCTTAACGAGGAAAATAAATGACGAATCTTATAAAAAAAAAGAATTACGTTTGCAATATAGATTAGCAAAGAAGGTTTCACAGCGAGATGTAAGCCGTGGCAAACAAAAAAAATATCTTTCAGATATCACAGAGAAGAGTAAAGACTTTTCACAACATTACAAAGCCAAATTGTGAAACGTAATACTAAAGTATATCAAATAATCTTGGACGTGAGTGGAATAATGAACTGTTGAGCATTTCTGCAGATTATTGAACGAACAATTCATGGAACAAAATGTATCCACAAGTTACTCTATACCAACAAAGCGCAAATTATTTAAAGTTTTCAATGTGGGGGCTACTAGTAAAAATTAGATAAGATCAGAAATTCCTCCTTTCAAAGCAACAAAGCAGTAAGAGTAGATAGGAAGTTCCCGTGGAACTCCTAAAATCGGGATTTATTGGCCGATATTTTGTTATTTTTATTTCAAGCTTCATGAGGAACAAGAAAAATAACGAAATGAATGTAAGGAAGGAGTTATTGGTATGAAATCGGGATTTATTGGCCGATATTTTGTTACTTTTATTTCAAGCTTCTTGAGGAAGAAGTAAAATACACAAATGAATGTAAGGAAGGAATTATTGGTAAAATATCAAATAAAGGTCTCTTAAACAACAACAAAGCATAAAGAATATAAATATATTACTCGTCGAATTGCCAAAAGTTAAAATACTTATTTCGGTAGATGTATTATTTTCATTATTTGCGGCTATATGGAACAGTCAAAACATCTGAATGAATAAAAGAACGAATTTATTGTTCAATTTCGAGCTACCCTATATTACACTGAAAAACTTCTTGAGTGTAATTATCAAATTAGTCATCCTTATAAATTCAAATGCTTCCAAATTGCTTACAAACCCCAAACAAAAATGCATTAATAAGTCTAATAAGCCTGTTTTCGTACATTAAAAAAGTAATAAATTGCATTCTTGTGTGTCAGTTTGTTAGACAGGTTTACATTTTATGTGTTTTAAGTTATTTTACACGATAAAAATATTCTACCAGAGGTATCTGTTATTGAATAAATAAACAAAATTACTTAAAATAATAAATTATTACTACCTGAATATCCCCTATGTGTAAAGTTAAATGAAATAACAATTTAAAAAAGTGTGAAATTATTAAAAATTTTACGCGTCACCATAGCCAAGGCTAATTTTTTCTTAGTCATATTCCAACTTAAACACTTGTTCTAGGTAACTCTGTAGCATTTTCGGCATCTTTTTATCAAAAATTGGATTATTTTAGAACATTATAATATCTATTTTCATTCCCAGAGCACTTAAGTTGTCGACCAATTGAATATTTTGACGTTAAAACTTCAATGAAAATTATTAAAAAAGCATTAGCTTATATTATAAGCGATAGATGATATTTGAATGAATATTTTTTTTTAATCAATAACCATTCATGAAGAAATCAAGTTAAATTTCAACTACTTATTCTACAGTACCACAATTACTTTTTCACTAGTAAATAAAATTTTTTAATTATTTTAAAATCAAATTTCTTTCATTTCAACCACCAGAATGATAAAATAACATTTCCTAATTGGAATATTTCTTTGCGTGTAAAATTAAATAGATAAATGATTTTTGTTATGCAATTTGAAATTTTCAAAATAGAAATAATATATTTGTAACAAAATAATTCAGTAAAAAAACAAAAACAAAAACAAAAAATATTCATACATAAAATGTAAATCTCTTTTTGATTGTTATGCAATTAAAATTTAATTTCTGAAATAACATTTACTACACTCCAATATACAGTTAGTATAAATAGATGTATGTATTTGAGTATGTATGTACATACATAATATTAAATACATTTCTAATATCAAAATAATATAATATAAAAACTGACCATATCAAGAGATTTATTTTGAATCCTTGTACATATTATAAAATGTTCAAATTTAAAGTACTTTTGTATTATTATTTGAAACAAATAACAATTAATTTAAAGATTTTAAGAATTTTTTATAATTTATAAAATTATAGAATTCTTCATTTTGTATACAATTTTAATGCATTGTGTACAGTTAAGCTAGTACAGTATGGAACAAAAGTAAAAAAAACAATTTTTAAAAATATTTAATTAGGAATTTGAACTGCATATAAAGAATAATTTTTCCAGGAAAAGTAACAATTCAATAAATATGCATACACAAAAATATTAGTGTGGGTGTGAGTGGTTTTGTAGAAAAAGAAAATGTCGAATCAAAAATGTTTTTTTTTTAAATAGAAGAAAATCCTCAGAAGAGCCTCACGCTTCTGTTATATATGCCAGCGAAGAACACAATGAAGAACTGTGTCGACTTTAATGCATTAAAAACTCTCAACCGTTTCTTAAAATTTAAAGTAGTCTTTAAAAAACTTACCACTAATACAATTTTGGCTCTATTACTTCAGATATCTTTGATCAAAGCTTTAATTGTCAGCTAAACGTGAAACTTCAACACTGACATGTTGAGGAAGACCATTTTTATAACGTACAGCCAATTTTTTTATTTTGTCTTTTATGAAATGGATCTTGAGATCTCTATGAATATCAGCATTGCGAACAAACCAGGGGACATTAACAATTTTTCGCAATACTTTTGTTTTGTTTAACATAACTTCACATTTGAATATGGTATGCCCAAACTGGCTTCAATATTTGCTTGTAGGTCAAAAATTTGTTATACGTCGAAAGCTTAAATGTTCCCCCAATTAACGAATACAACTGTTTTTTCATTGACTTGTTCTTTCCGTGTAGAATTTTGATATGATAATGTAATATAATGATATTGTTTATTCCTACTGGAATGTGAGAATACTTTTTTTATTTGTAAAGTTCACGTGCGTTGGATTTGGCTTCATTCAATTTTATTCTCCACCCTTTGCACCAAATGGAGATTTTGTGATTGACTTTTTCAAGTTCTATTTGTAGCTTCATTTATATTTTTATCAACTGATAATTCTACTTTTGCCGTATTATCTGAAAAAGTAGGTGTTGTCGTCGCATCTTCTATCTCTGGAATATCACTAGTGGATAGTAAATATAGAATGGGGTCCAGTATACACCCTTCTGATACTCCTGCGTGTATATTGAGTAGAGCAGAGTAATCCTCTCCTTGCTTACTTTGAACTACTCGATTCGATAAATATGATGAGATCAGTTCTACATATTCAATATGTTTCGGGGAGCAAGCGACATAGGTTGTGCATAAGCCCTTCATGTCATACTATGTCGAAAGCTTGCGGAACTTCAAGAAACACTGAAGAGCAAATGCATTTTTCTCCCAATGTTTTTTCGATGACATCAGCTATTCTATGTACTTGTTCGACAGTTGAATGTTGTTTTCTAAATCTAAATTGATGATTTGGTATAATGTTTCTGTTTTCAATCAGAAGTTGTATCGTTTTAAGGAAGGAGTTTGTCAAACAACTTAGAGCTTACTTGTAACAATGAAATAGATCTATACGGCTTGCCTTTGTTTGGGTGTTTTCCTGGCTTATGAATCAAAAATGTTGAAAAATAAAATGTCGACTGGTGAAAAATATTGAAAAAACTGACGAATATGGAAAAGTGCTAAAAAATAAAATGCCACAAAAAGAGCGTTGAAAAATTGGTTGAGTTATTACAATGCAAAGTTATGTCTAAGTGTTATTATTTTATTTTCAACGTATTTTTTTCAATATTTTTTTTTATAAGAAACAACCGGCTCCCCAAATATTAATAAACCTCAAATTAAATAAAAAAATTGGGAAGGTATTGAAATAAATCTCACATCAGCTGATGCAAGCCATCATATACCCATAAGAGTAGTTTATTTTATAATTATGTTAGTAAACAGATATAAAATAGAATTCCTGACTGTCGTATGATTAGGTCTTGTAAAACTTCGGAAGAGTTATGGTTAGAAGTTGACAAAGAGAAACTAAGAAATCGTTTCAGTCTAATTGAAATTTAATTATGGAGACATTTACAGGTCACAGTTTACTGAATAAGCACGCAATGCTACTGGGATTTGTCAATAATGAAAACTGTTAAATGTATGTTTCTTGATTAAATAAACATACAAAAATTGGGCTTAAGTTAGAAGGGAAGAATATGTTTGACTACTTGAGAAATATTACAAAAGTTCTTATTCAGGATATCTACAGATTTGTCAAAGCTACAAGTTTGGTCAAGAATAGGTAAAGATGTAGTGTATGTGTTTAGTCTCTTTGTTAATAAACCTTTCATGGGAAATAGGAAAGGTTAGCATTGGATGGATCATGTGATTGAAACTCTTGTTCATATGAGTGGTTCAAGGTGTTCGGGATGACTCTGTCAGTACCCGTAGACTTCCTGTGTTTCTAGGAAAATTCCTGTTTTGGTTAATAATAAATTTAAGAGCGGTAGTTTACCTTTCTACTTTGACGGTAAACTGTATATTCCGCTGAAGTCGGTTAAGAGTGGTCATTGTTGATTCTAAGTCTCTTCCTCTTATTATAACAAAAATATATCAAAATCTGACTCTAATTTCTACCAAACTACCAAATCTGACTCTAATTTCATCATGAAAATTTCACTGGTAAATGGAGAGAGGGAGTTTTCCATTGGTACTCCCTTCCATTACTTGTAAAAACCCTCTCTAAAAGTGAAATAATTTTCTTACTTAATTATCTTTATCCTCCAATGTGATCCTACTTTCTGTTGTAGTAACCATTCTGTTACTCTGAAAACTAATATTTATGACTTAAATTTTATCCAACACTGTATGAAATATTTTTTAATAAATTTTTCTTCAATAGGATATAAAAACGAATGCATTGTAAAAATTAAAGTATCAGCAAGCAAGCGACCGACCATGCAAGCAAGTATCAATTTTAAGTATCAGTAAAATAAAACAGAAAAAAAAAATATATAAACTTAGTCATCATAAAACTAACAATAACAATATTACATAAAGAACTAATACAAAAAAACAGAGTATAAAAAAAAAATATCCTGAAAGATTATGAACATTATCCTTGTACAGTAATAAATTTTATTTCTTATCCTTTAATAAATTTTAAATTCATATAAAGAGTTTTCAAATAATCTAAATTTAAAATTGTTTTAGAAATTGGATAATCCAGCGAAAATAAAATAAGTTAGTGGCTGCAGAACGAATCAACGAAAAATGAGAAGTGCATTTACATTTTTTGTAAATTCTATAGAAATGCTGGGTTCTTCAAAGATAATGAATAAGTTGGATGTATTAAAATTAAATAAGTTGTATGTAAAATACTATTTATTTTTTCAAATAAATTATTGTACCGCATTCAATAAGACACGAAAAGGCGTTTTATCGGGTAAATACAATCTGTTATGAAGTCGGGGGAAAAAAGGGGCTCATGATTGATCTCCTTCACAGCCTTTCTGTTTCATCGTAAATCCTTAAGATAAATTTTTATATATCGTAAATTGTACAATTATTACAAATAATAACAACGTGCTATAATTACGAATTAGTTTATCGTTGCGATGATAACTATATATATCGTGGGTATCAACACTAGAACACGTCAAGCAATCCTCTACAACAAAAAATTAACCATTAATTATTGTTCAACCAAGAAACTTATAGCTGTCATTGAATATATAATGTGTATCTTTAAAACATCTCCTAGATTATCAGAAATAAGCTGTCACAACCATCTGAACCTAATTTTCGTCAGCTATGCGTATGCACAAAAGAGAATATGTTCGATTTATTTTTGTCTATCAAAAATATTACAGATTCGATAATAAATATATATCAGTACTGATAAGTCCTCCAGAAAACCCCTACCTAAAAAGAATTGTTTCCAAGTGGAAAACTACAGAAACTCAAAACATATGGGTTAGTTGCCAAGAACCTATGTAGTCTAAGGCCTTTTTTAAAGTCAGTAATTCGCCGATTAAATCAGGTAATAAAGTAGACTAGTTCGAATATCAGAAACCGGACATGAATTATCGCAGGTCATGCATTTAACAAACATCTATTTAAGATTGGTAAATCGAAAACAGACAGATACAGATTCTGTTTAGAAACAAAAAAATCACCATCTCAAACTCTATTTGTTTGCGACGCCATTGCTCGCAAAAGACATAAATATTCCCAGGGACACAAATCGGCTAGTTCAAAAATTGACATCAAAGCCATAAAGCTGCAATTCTAAAATAATAATTAGCAAGTTAGTATAATAGATCTGAAGAGGTCGCATCTTCATAGAACTCTCCATCAAAAAAAAAATAGTCCCTTAGAATATTTGTATGCCATTTAACAAACAATAACGTGTCAGTGTTATTTACTTTTTCTTATTGAACAAAATCAGTTTTCTTCTGTTTTCCTTATCCATTTCAAATTATAATTCCTACCTAATGCTAGTCGTCCGCCATCATTTTTTTCAATATCACTGACGTAAACCTTTCTAATTTGTATATGGATTTGTTTAATTTATATAAGCTATGCTGATTTGAATATCGGTCTCATTCGTAGATACATTATCCGCTACCGCGTTTTGTTATGCACGTAAATTAAACATCAAGAGATTCCTACATCCATATAATTCCATCATAAATTCTCAGGTAATATCCGGTATTTAAGTAAGATAGTATAGAAAAAATGTTCAAAATGCTCATACTCCCAATTTTTTGCTCTACGGATCAAAATCATGTCTTCAAGAAGAAAATTCTTCGCCGGATATATGGTCCTGAAAACGATGATGAGGTCTGAAGAGGAGAAGATATAATGGCCTTTAGAACATTATTGTGTTTGAAGCGGACATAGTTATGAAAGTTAAAGTCAATACACAGTAGCTCGGACACCGAAAACGGATGAAGGAAAATTCTTCAGCCATAAAGAATCTTCGAATCCAGACCCGAACGTACAAGACGACGTGGCAAACCAATCCTTCTATAGAGAGGCGAAATATCGTTTGTATCTTCAACTGAAAAGAAGCCGACTGTGACCGTCAAAACTGAATGACGTACATGAGTCAGGCCCAAAACGTTTATGATCTGTTGCCCACCTAAGTACGTAGTAAGTATAGCAAATTACAATTACTTAACAAATACTGGAGAAAATTGGCACAATTGTTATAAAGTGACAAATTTGAAAATTATTCTGTAGAAAAAAGTCTTCTTCGCTCTAAAATGTTTTCCAACACTTTATAATTCAAATTTAAAGAAATTCGTCTTTTCACTTTGAAAATTTAAACCTACAAATAACTCGTTGATCTCATGCTACACATGCATTTCATATAATACAAATTGCCCTTTAATTTTTTTTTTAATTTTTTGTGCAATTTTTACTGCTTTACAGAAATCTACAATTTCTGATATTGAATCGCAACTAAAACAAATTGAATTGCATTGAATGAACCAAATCTCAATATTTTTTAATAAAATTTCAAAATTCAATCGTTTCAGATATCTGGTTTCTATTTAAAAAAAAAAAAAAGAAATTTGTTAAATTCTCATGGTTGCTTTTTTTGTAATTTTATTTTTATTTTCGTTTTTTTTTACAGGATAGGGTAATTTACATAAAATTCTAGCAATTCAAGAACGAAAAAAAGCAACAAAAAAATAGATATTTAAGTTTCAATAACTAATATAGAAAACGCACAAGTTGCACACAAAGATCGATTTATATATATATATTTATATATATATATATGGATATTTATATGTATATAGATGTAAATTTATAATATGTAGATGTATATGTATGGACTTGTGTATTTTACAAGTTTAAAAGTAAATGTAAAATTACAATTCTGTATTTATGTTACAAATGAATTTTTATAGTCTTTTTTTACATTGATTCAGTAAACTACATTAAAGATTTCGTAGTTCTTTTGTAGGTTTTTTCTACTTTTTCGAAAGGAAAAGTTTAAGAGATTCCATCTCATAAGATCAAAAGATGTCTTCTTTAATATTGTATAATAATGATAAGAAACCCGTAGTTTACTTTATACTAGTTAGATTCAAATTCTAATACTAAGTAACTACTATTATACTATTGTTGTAACTATTAGTATGGTAGGTATAAGTGACCTATGCAGTTGCATCTGGATAACCAATTAGTACTTAATTGTGCCTTTTTAATACCACGAGCCGAGTGACCTATTTATTGCTATTAGTTTTTATAGGCTCGTAACCGAAAAAAGTGGAAGGCAATTTTGCGTCAGGCCCAGGACCTTCAAGGTCTGTAGCGCCCAGCAAGTAAATAAGCAATTGTTATAGGGGATCACTCTCCTATTCCCACTTACCCTTGGAACTCAGTACTAGGACCACTTTATATGATTAGGAAGGTTGATTAGAGGCTACCCTCGATATCCACAATTAACAAAATTCCCAAATTAAATGACTCAAATTCAAAATACCCAATGATAAAATTCCCAAATTCGAAATCCCCAATCACAAAATCCTCATGTTACATTAGGTTAGATTTCCAAAATCTCGAAATAGCAAAGTCCTTTTGTCCAAAAGCACTTTTGTTATCATTCGTAAGCAAACAATAAGAGCTCCAAAATATCTTCTAATTCACATTTTGAATATACATTTTGCCAATGACACAGCTGTTCCGGCGTCACATTTCAATCCACGTTTGCCTTCCGAGAAACTTCAGAATAACCTACTAGTGATACTAAACTGGCTGAAAACTTCAAATCAAAGCTAATGAATCCAAATTACTCCATATTACTTTAACCAACGGTAAAGGAAATTGTCTTTTCGTTCAATTCAACAGCAGAGAGTTGGTTGAGTTGGAGTCGATAACGTACTTTGGTATGCACATTTTTTTTATATAATTCCAAGTCTATGCGATGAACAGCCTAACTGCTTTTACACAGAGATTTGGAATACAAAATCACATACAATAGCTTTTTCTGAATTTTTGTGGTATAGATAAAACTCTCAACTATTTATCAGTTATTTTATCACAATGATAAAGGGTACTGGCGCAGGTCGAAAAATCCAGAAAGCATGTTGTGCCTTCGTCGGGTATCGAACCTTGGCAGACAAACAGACGCTCTGCCTACTGCGTTATCCAGCGTGTAAATAGACTCACATTATCAGCAAAAACAAGCAGTTAAGAACTAAGTTGAATTAACTTTACTGACTTATTACGGACGCTATTCCAAGATGTCTTTAGAGTGTTAATTTGTAGTATATAAAGCAATATCATCAGGCCAATCTGGAGTTATGGGGTGGAGCTTTGGGGAACATCTAGTAACTTCATTAACATCGAAATAATTGAACGTTTCCAGCCCAAGGTACTAAAATCATTATCAATGCTCCCTGGTATAAACGCCATCCCAGAATATTGTTGGATTTAAATACATCATCTGTTAATAACATAATAAAAAAGAAATCTGTAATATTTAAATCGCCTAGAGATTCACCCAAATTGATTTGCGCACACAAGCATCAAGAAAACGTAGACTGAAATGTGTCAGACCACTGAATTTAAAAACCAGAACTACTTGAGGCTCCATAAATAACCAAAATTTTAATTTAGGCTAGAATCCTTGGACTGTTTCTTTATGTCAACTACTTTTAAAAATTGTACTCAATATTTTTGTTTATGGTTAGGATGGTTCCATAACATAAAGATACAAAAAATTATACATATGTATTACGTAAAAGGCCAGATTTTGTTAGAAAACCCCAGATTGTGTAACAAATCAAATATCCCTCCACTTCAGAATCTCGCATTTACATAGACATAAAAACACAAGCAACAGGAAATAGACAGCCAAAAAAATGTTTATAAACTTGATAACTTGATGAACTTAATAAACTTGATGGGCTTTTGTCCCGAAAACTGTACCAAACAATTCCCTCATTTTATAGGTACTTCTTAACCTACCAATCTGATTCTTTCAGATTTGATAATTTTAAATTTCATGGCACTCTCATATTACACGTTTTTTGTAACTTTGAATTTTAAATTTAATCGAAGATCCTCCCATTTTTGGGGATTTTGTATTAGAGGATTTCGTGCTCTGGGTATATTATGTTCCGGATTTTGTATTTGAAGACATTGTATTAGGAAAATTGAAGATTTTCTATTTGGGGATTTTGTATTTCTTAAATGATTATTCATTTGATTAATAGTACGTTTTCAAGCTCATGTTTATGGCTAAATAACTAGCTCATAAACCAGTCAAATGTCAAGTGTTAACAAGCTTTTTTGGAAAACAACCAGCTGTTAATTTCACATACTTATTATTTATATAAAATGATTTTTTTTTTGTATTATCTTTGAGTAGAACTTAAGCTATTATAATTGGTCATACGATAAATAAATAGAATAAAAAAAATATAGAGGATTTAAAAAACATAATAATATCAGAGAAACAAATTTAATATCTTTAAGTCTTTACTTAAGGTATTATTAATAAAAAGAAAATTATTTCAACTAATAATAGCAAATCATATAGTGTTAATCAATAGACCTGTTGGAGACTTTACACAAGATAAGACGACTTGAAAAAAGGTAAATGTCTATTTCTAAAATTAAATTAATTAAATTTAATTGAGTAAATTAAATTTTTGACTAGAAAAAGTATTGAAAAAATCTATTATTGATATTTCTTGAACTTCTTCTTTTTGATTTATTTTTGTTTTTGTTATTTTGACAAATGACAAAATGAACTTATGACAAAAAAATCAAGGGTCATGGAAAAAAAAATTTAAAATCGACAAAACAATCGAAATTTCATGGATGGGTTGCATGTGTTTGAAGAGGTTTATGATATAAACACCTAGATAGTTGTTTATGATTTTCAGCAAACTTGTATGAGAAAACAACTACGTAATCATCTAGTTTATCGTAAACACCATGTTTTGCCATAAACATGAGCTTGAAAATGTACTATAAGCTAATTCCTCTAATACGAGGATTTGATTTTATGTGAGAAGGAGCAAGAACACCTCGAAAAAGTAAACGCTTGAGTTTTATTTATTTTAATGTTGGTTTGCTTGGTATTTTTATCTGCTGTTGTGATTAAATATAATACGATATTTACGGAACAGAGATTTTGTCACTGTTATTTTAAGATTACAGCCTCTTACTAAAGATTTTTCAATAACATTTATTTTATTTATTATTTTCGAAGAACAATTTTCAAATCAAGACGAATTTCTTTGCAAAATTAGAAAATCATGAAAAATAGAAATACAAATAAGAAGGATATTGATAATGAATTTCGTTTTTGCTATCCACAGAATCACACATAGTATGTATCTATAAAATAATATAGACATGTATTCTACAATCTACATCTTCTTAGTTACTCTTTTAAAAATTACATTTCTCTTGCCTATCCAAAGAAGCGCACTCTTAAAATGGAAATTTGAGAGTATAACAAAGTCATTTTTATTTCAAAATCAATTACATTTTCAGAGAGGAACAACAAAGACTGAAATGAAATTAAATGGAATAAGAGTTTAAACATGAAATGATCATAGAATTTTTTGACATCTTCTAATAAGTTATAAAATTAATCAAAATGAAAATAGGAGTTGTATAGGTAGTGTAACACTAAAAATACCTACTGATGAGTTCTAATAGTGTTATGATGAACGAAACGATTTCCTAAACAAAATTTAATTATTGATAATATTTAGGAGCAGTGAAAAAATAACACCTAGTGCTCGTTTTGCACAGTGAGTTTTGTGTAACAATGAAAAAAAAACAGCTGTTGATTTTTTAAGATACAACTTGTTATATCAGATCTTAATATCACAGCCTGTTCTTTTTAGGAACATTGAATACTATTTGTTCTTTTTAATGTATATTTGAAATATTACAAAATTGTGACACTGTACTTTCCACGTAGCAGTAACATATCAATGTTAGGTACAGATAGTATCAACGTTGGTTTAAAAATAACGGTATTTTCCTTCTCTTTTTGCATCACATATTACGTAACACAATTTAAAATAATTATGCCTAGTGGATATCAGCATTTAATTAAAGACAAAATAAATACCTTTTATCAACTATAATCTAAACCTAACTTATATCAATTATAATCATTCTCATAATTAACAAGACCAACTCAAATTGAAATATCTGTACATAGACAAAAATCATATAACTTAAAAAAATAAAATTATTTTACAAAGAATACATTTTTTAGCAATCATAGTTAAAATTTATTTCGCTACCATCGTAAAACTTATCCCTAAAAATGATAAGAATGATTTTATTATTATTATTTTTTTTTTATTGAATTTCATAGTATTCCAGTACATTTCAATAAATTTAATTTTAAAGGGTAATTTTTTTTTTATTATTTTTTGTTCTAAAGCAATTTTCTTCAACAATTTCGTTTCTTTTTAATATTTTAATATGGAAATTTATTGGTCATAGTTCAGAAAATGACAGTTGTTAAGATGATATCAATTGAATAACAAAAATGAAAAAAAATTTAAATGCTAATTTTATTTTCAAGAAAATGGAAAATGTATATTATATATATATATATATATATAATTATATACATATATATATACCGTAGTAAATTTTGATTAATTATTAAAAACTCTTGAAAACTCAAAATTATTTTAAAAACAACCAAACAATCTCAAAGGAAATTTAAATGGTAGATTTAAACTGCAACACATAAATGCAATCACTTTTAGAGGATATTTTAAATACAATTCTAGCCAAAGCTCTAATTCTAACTCTTTTACACCAAACAAAGTTAGAAAAATGTGAAATTGTACAACCATATTAATGTTATAAATCGGTGTTGAAGAAGTTCTTATTTTGATTAAAGTTATTCAACTCGTTATTTTTAAACTCAAACTAATGCAAGCAATTAATGGTAGGGGTCTAGCAAGAAAATAGAATAGAATAATAACAGATAGGTAGGTACAAACAATCATTCCACTTGCTTCCGGAAAACCAATTAGCACTTATTGTGCCTTTTTGATACCACGACTCGAATCGACACATACCTGACCTATTTATTGTAGTTGGTTGTTTTAGGTGATCACTCTCCCATTATCACGAAATCAGTACTGGAGGTACCCTGTGCGTTTGAGCAGGTTCATAAAACCTCAGACTGGCAATAATATTGACAATATAAAAGATCCTACAATAAAACTTTAATTATTCGATATACTATAATTCAACTATTCGAGTTAATAACAGTAAATGGTACGTTTTGCTAACTCATTGGTTTCATAAAACATCACCCTAATGCAATTTTATGAGATTGGCTGCTTACCAGAGATGTCCCCGCCGCTAAAAAAATATAACATTAAGAGAACTTGAATGCAATATCATGGGATTGGGTACTTGACACCGGCTTTCAGCGACTAAGAAAAATAAGATTAACAGCACTTGAATGCAATGTCATGGGATTCGGTACTTGACAGTGGGATTCCAACGGGTAAAACAAATATTATATAATAAATTAGACAAAGAAACACTTAATAAAATTGCTCGAGTTATAGGCAAAAGACATTTTTTTATGTTATATTATAACCAACAATTAAGTAATGAATCTCGTGTTATGCGATGAAATTGCTTGAGAGGAAGAAGAAATGATTTTAGTTCTTCGGAAGGGTGCCGACATCAAGTAAATCTAAAATACATACTTTAGACATTACACATTATTTGTTCCTTTTAATTTATTAAAATTCAATATTAGAATTAATAACAAAAAAAAACATGAAATAATATTGGTAAATTGGTAAGATCCAAATTGCGAAAAAAGAGATATTTATAAAGACATTGTTATAACATAAAAAATGAATTTGTATAAGTACATCGTACTAACGAAATAAACACTATATAGTGATGTATAGACAGATTCGGACTAACTAAAATTTCAATATCTATTCTTACTTTCTACACTTCCATAATCCACTTCTGGATTTTAGTCATGTCGAGCCAGCTCACTTTTTTTTATGACAAATTTCTTGCTCCTGAATAATAAATTAATTGAAGATTTTCGTATTTTTTGTTATGCATTATCGAAAACTGAAATAATAAATTTTTTGCCTTTGGCTGTTTGTAAGATTGTCTTTAGTTTGTATTCTACTCGGAGTATGCCACATTTGATCTGTTCAACCTATGGAATTTATTTTTCATTTATATGTAATATTTTCATTGTTTTTTCTTCCATATCATTATATTTGAACAGCCTAAAAATATCAACATTCAGGCTATCGCACTCAGAGCCTTGTTTTCTTTTGTTTTGTTTTGCAGACTCCCGAAAACAGTAAGAAAAGATTCCTTTACATACAATTATTGTTAGTTTGGGAAAGAAAAAATTATAAGGACTGAAATATGATGAAAAGGAAAAATTGATAAGTAAGTTGGACACGATCTTACGCTAATATTCCGATTATATTGTATATGTTTCTACATTTTCAAAAGTGCTGTGAGCAATTTCAAAATTACATTATTAATTTCTGTGTTAATATTCAAGCTTTCCTTTAACCAACAATATAGATATTTGAAACTGAATACTTGCTCTATTGGACTATCATTGACCAAAATTATTTTGTCGGATATAATGGTGTTTTTTTCTGCTCACAATCATTAATTTTTTATTTTAGATATGATCAATTGGAGCAATATAGATACTTCGAGTTGAGTTAAAACGGTTATTGCTCTTAAAGCTCTTCCAAACTACACCTAATGCAGTTGCGTCGTATGTCTTCTCTATATCTATCTAATTAGTAGCTGCTTCTTCCAAAACCATTTCAGCATAGATATTAAAATGTAAAGACGATAAGTCTGCCGTACTTCCTTCTAATCTTAAAACTTGCTCGTTTATTTTGTTTAAAATGAGAATATTGTTGTTTGAATAGTCTTATTTTTTTCATATGAAACTGTTCTTGTCATAGTAAGTTTATCAGTTTCTAATGGTGCACCCAAAGTTTGGTCAGAATTAACAAAACATAGAAATCAGTCTCAGTTTTTTTAAAGTTCAAATAAATTTTAAAAGTACAATGAAAATTGATACCAAATACCAAACTAACCGAATCTTAAATATCAAAACTAACATTTAACATAATTCCTCTTAATAATAACGAATACAACACAATCATTTAACTTATGTTGCTACTACAAACATCTCATATACCCACATAATAATTATTATTCATAAAAAGAACAAAAATTATTCTTAAATCAAAATGTTGTGTACCGAAAATTATATCGGGCAGAGAACTATAATATTTATACATAATGTATGCATAGTAAAAATAGAAACAAAAATATTTTCTTTTCTATTGTTATTCTTGTTACTAGAATATTAAATAGGAAGAAGCTATCTTACTATACAATACTTTTAATTTTATTGCACACACTCTCTTTTAAGTGATTGTTTTGTTAACTCGCATTCTAAAAATAAGCATCGATTCAGTGATGACTTTTGACAAACAATGTTTTTGCAAAAAAAAAAATATATGTATATATATATATATACATATTTTAACAGTAGAATGCAATAGTTTTGTAGATTAATATCAAAGAATAAATTTATTTTTTTGTTAGGGTGGACCGTTATTATTTGTTTTTAATTTTTTCATTGACATTAGTTCTAAAACACAATCATCATGAGACTGATGGTAATGATAATAACTAAAAAAAAATTGCACATGGTTTGCTAGTAGCAATGGACATACTTGCTGACTTGATGGCAATATATGTTCCTGTTTGTTTTTCATAAATTACTACTGGAGAAAGATATTAGTTTCGGGTTTAGTAAGAAAAAAGTTTGATAATTAATTTCGTTTTATATCAATTCCATGGATTTAGACTTTGACCATTGTGGTACAAAAAGCTTCTCTTAAATGGAATTTTTTATAAAGCTGTGGATATTCTGAAAACTCATTATTCAGTACCTGAAAATGAGTAGAGTAAGTCCAAGAAGAAGGCTCCCAGCTCTTATAGCAAAATGGTGCTCTGGACCTTAATCAACCTTTTCAAAATCGATTGAAATTTTTCTTTTAAATCGATCTATCATAGTTTCAGATGATCGTTCTTTTTTTGACCAACTTCAAATCAATGCTGGTGTTCCACAAAGCTCTGACCTTTCAATCACTTTATTTCTCATTTTCATTAATGACCTTCTCAAACTTTCAATCCAATCCTTAGTTTTTCTGTTGACAGCCGTCTAGTAGTGTCATATGATTTTCGATAGAAAAAACTAGTGCTACAGCTTTCATAGTCAACTCCAAAAGAACAACAATGGATGGCGGGGTTCGGTCGTGAACCTAGCCAAATGTTTGAGATTTCTGACTCGTTGCAAAGCTCATTTTTCATCTTGAGATCTATTAAAACATATATACGAACCAAACTCGAGTATAACTCACATGATTCGGTAACTACTTTAAGTTTTTAGGCAAAGCTCAAAACCACACGCCATTCGTTTTATTGGCGACATCAAGTAGCCAAGGGTATGCAAGTACTCAAATGTTAATAACCTAAAGTTTGGCTATAATATTATATAAAAGAGTGGGATTTCTTTTAATAAAATAGGGCATGGCAGATACAAAAAATTTTCCGAACTATTAAATCCTCTTCATTGTTCCTACAGCCTTCGCAAAAGTAATTTGCGAGAATTTCAAGCTTTCTGGCATGCTTAAAGGCAATATGCTGTTTATAAGCAACAAGTCAATATCCAACAAATTAAAAACTAATTAGCAATATCCCGTTATAACCCGTACCATAGTACAAATAACATACAGAATTTTTAACGATATTATAGATTGAGAATGCTTTTTCTTCTTCAGTACAGACCAAATTTTGTTATACAGTAGTCTGCTCAGATCCCCCTATCTGTTATTTGAAGCATTTATTGCTTCATTGTGAAGCAAAAGATTGCAAGTGACCATACCTATAATACAAAAGGCTAACTAATACTGTACTTCTGAGATAAAATGAATATTAACGTACTATCTGGGCGCAATATTATTCTGTACTTACTGGGGGTTACAAACAGAACCTCTCTCTCTCTCGAACAGAAATAACATGTATTATATTTGGTTTTAAAATAAACTACGATGGTGAATACAAATTATATGAAAAAAAAGTACGAGAAACACTTACTGAAAGACATAAGCTTGCAAAATGATAGTGGACAAGGTGGACGCAATACAATAAACACTAGAGCAAGAACTAAACCGAAATCAAGATGACTGAACGAAATTTTGGATAACAGTCGAAAATATAAATTAACGAATGGAAGACGGTTACCCAAAATAGAGTAGAATGAATGAACATTGTAAACGAGATTAAAACTTATCACAAGATCTAGAAAAAATAGATGATGACAATGATTAAATAATAGAAAATTTAAATCTTGCATATTTTATCACTTTTTCAACGGTTAAACTAATTTTGAAAACTCTCCATTGTTTAATTTTATGAAATATTCAATCTTAAATCGACTGTGACCCACACTAAATGAAATAATTTACAAAGTAACAATTTAAATAATTTCTAACATATTTTTGCATACAAAAAACGTAAAACTCATTCATATTAAAAAAAAAAAAAAAATCAATATAATTTCCATCAACGAGACATCTGTTTCAAGGGAAACAATAATAGCATCTTTTTTATTTTGTTTTTTACAAAGATCAAATCAGACTTTGTCATACTCTTATTATACAAAAACAACAATAATAATTAAAACAACAACAATAAAATAATAATACTTGACTAATTACAATTCTGATGAATCGTTTTGCTTGTCATTCTAGTCTCTGGTCTCACTTTTAAAAGAAAACATTTATTTTTGTTATCGGTGTTGCTGTTGTTGTTGTTTCTATTTAGTAATAATTTAGGAGACAATGAAAATTTCGTCTTATTAAGACACGATTTGTGTTCGTGTGGAATTCATTTAGTTGAAAAGCAGATAAGGCAAGCTTAATAGCTTAATAATTGCTGTGGTACATTTTAGTTCATCGAGATTACTAGAATAATGGTGCATATTTGAAAAAAAATGTTATTTGATAAAGCGTAGGGACTGAAAATCATTTTCTATATTAAGCTATTTATTTACTTGCTTGGTAAAAAAATTTATTGACATACATTAAAAACTGTCGATCGATTCGAAAATCGAAAATCGATTATCAAACCACAAATGAAAATAGGCCTCATAAATTTGGAGTTTAAAAAAATTATAAAAGTTATATAGCTAAATTAATGCTTACATTTAAAGAAAAAATATTATTAGAGAAAACCAACCATGCAAATATTACGCAATTGAGACCGTGCAATACGCCTCTATTTCTTTTGGCTGTATGTCTTGCAATTTGGATGTATGTTCATTTCCCTGTATTTCACTTGCCTGTCTTCATTTAATTGGATTTTATTTGACTGGATATGCTGTATACTGAAATATTCTGAGTAAGGAGAGATTTTAGAGTTGTATTCGAAATCCAAGTTCTACGTTTTCTACGTAATATATATGTATATATATATATTTTTATGCGGAGCTTCTGTTGAATACAAATGATTAAATTCAAAAGTCAGATTTAAAGTCAGATTTTTGAACCTTAGGATTTTGCGATTTTGGGATTTTGAATTTGGGATTTTGAATATGAGATTTTGAATTTGGGATTTCGTGGTCAACTCATAAATTTTACGGATGTACTCTTTTTCCTATTTTTAAAAAGCCAAATGCGACAAAATCCCAACTGTTTTAAAAATCCCAAATCGACAAAATCCAAACCGTATGAAATCCAAATTTTTAAAATCCTAATTTAAAAAAAAATCCAAATGTAAATTTTTTATACTAAAGAGAATAAACACCACAAGCGGCAGCTCTAATTTAAAGAAAAAAACAAAAAACCGCAGTAAAATTTGGTTTTTCCCCTTTTATTATGTAAAAAAATTAATGCTTAATATCAGAGCTAGAACGTTTAGTTAACATGAAAATGTCATTATTGTCTCGCTTTGAGTAATATTGTACTTTCTAAATATTTAATTAATGTGGAGACGGCAGGCCCCGACTTTAAAAATAAATTTTGTTTATTTTTATGTTTTACTAACTTGCGGTCTGCGTTTACCTGCCATCTTTAAAAACAGGGTTTCAATAAAAAGTAGCGGGAGTTTGACTTTAAAAATAAATGGGAATTATTAGCAGTGAATATTGAAAATCCAAACATAAAAAACTATTCTATTATTATGGGGCCGGTAATAGTAGAATATTTTTTTATGTTTGGATTTTGTCGGTTTGGTATTTTGAAAATTTGGCTTTTGTCGATATGGATTTTGTGATTTGGATTTTTAAATTAGGGATTTCGTTATAGATCCATATAATGTTACATATAAATTCAGGATATGATAATGCCTGAAATACAGGCATGTGATAATAACTATACTAGTTGTTGAACGACATGGACATAGTCAAAAAAGTCAGAATAAGACGTCTTCATTGGCTAGGCCATGTTAGAGCGTATGTATGAAAATGCTACAGCTAAGAAAATCTTCGAATCCAAGCCACAGGGAACGCGTCGTCGACGGAGATCACACCTTCGCTGGAGAGGGGAAGTATCGGCAGATATGGAAAAACTTCAAATCACCAACTGGATTGCACTCGTGACCGAAGTCAGTGGAGAACAATTTTGTGTCAGGCCCAGTACCTTCAAAACGTCTGCAGCGTCCAACAGGTAAGTAAATAGGATTATTACCCTTGCGAAATTAATTCTACAGTAAAAATAAAGAAAATAGAATCAGTTAACCGAAAATGTCTAATTTCATTTAATATTCTGTTTGTACTGTCTAAATAGGGGATTGGCCTACTGTAGAAAAAAAAAAAACTCATTAAATGTGAAAGACTACTACTAAGATCAGGGGAATTAAGCTTTCTAACATAACCCGTTCCATAGGCCGTTTTATTTAAGTATAATTACCAAATTATACTCTTATTATATAACATAAATCTCAATGACAAAGAGTAGTGGACCAGGTCGAAAAACCCATAAAACATTCATTTTTTTCATCGAATCTAGTACCTTTTGTTTGAAAAGTAGGCGCTCTAACTACTGCGTCACCCAGAATGTAATATGTATAGGTTTTTTCATATCCGCACACACCAAAATGTTCTGGTATCCACAACAGTGCAATCATTAACCCTTTTATCTATGTACATTATAAACGACAAAGGTATGATCTCAGCACCTAGAATTTTATTTATTTGTTGCTGCATATTGTAAAAGAAAATAATGAAAGTAAAAAATATTTTTATTACATTCAGTAGTGAAAGAGTTAAAAAAAAAAATCACATACTTGAAACGAAATTCATAACACCACTTTTCAAACCAACTTTTCATCATTCAAATAAAACAGAACCCGATATTATGTATTTCAAAATAAACTAAATAGACGTTTGAATATTCACTGAAAATTCTTTTTTAACTCTTCAAAATATTCAATTTTTATTTATTCTCTTTTGAAAAAATCTTCTATTTTCAAAATAAATTTCTTCTCACACTTGAATAGAGTTTCAAATTAGATAAGTTTCAAATCATATATTTTGTTATCCTTTTTTTTTATTCTTAATTTTCAATTTTTATAATACACTACTAAACTACAGTTATAATTACAGAAAAATGTCACAAGTGTTATACAAAATCCTAATATAATATGGCAGTTACAGTTGAACATGAAAATATCTTGCTTAGGTATATTAAGTAAATATATTTTCAAATATTGTTTTAGTAATTTTAATCCTTTAGCAAATTAATAGAGACATTTTAGTTTCTTTTTTTGTTTCATTTTTGTTCGATTTCTTTAAATTTCACAAAATTAAGAAAATGTATATAGTAGCTACCTAACCATATATAAAAAAAGGACATTCGAAAAATAATTTCTATAAAAACATTTACATCTCAGCATATACATACATTCTAATATATAGAGTAGATAGATATAATTCAAAATATATAATATAATTATATATTTCAGTTGACAATTTTATTATATCCTCAATTCTAAACTTTTCCATATAAACATACTTACAAAATATTATAAACTCATATACTAATCTACTCCTATACACACAGAATAATATAAATTTTCATAAATGGTAATAAAAACGACCATAAAGGACAAAACAGGATAAATTAAACTTTTCAAAATTGAATTTAGGATTAACACAGTCTACATAACTCTGATAATTGATATGCTAATATTTGTGTGGACATTCAATTATTATAGAACTATATATAAACAGTTATAATATAATGTATATCTGTGTTATGTTGAATCCTTTAAATGACAAGTTTTGTAAAAAATAAAACAAAAAACAAAAATGATAAAAAAGAATATTCTTAGTTTAAAAAATTACATTTCATATACATATATACTTAGTAGTCTTAGTACATATTATGTATATCGATAGGATTAAAGTAATGGAAAACAATTTTGTCATTCAATTTTTCAAAATAAGAAAATTTTATATTAGATATGAAATTTAAAGACACTAATACACATTATGAATGTATATGATGAATTTAAAATATTTTCAGGAATTAAGGATATCAAATAATACTATATAACTTTAAAATTTATAAATTATTTACATCTTATGAATGAATTTGGAATAACATTTTTATTTAAAGTTTATTTTTGATAATTAATAAAATTTGCAGTGTTTTAAATTATAAATATTTTTTTGGTTAAAAATACTTTAAATTACATTTGATACATGATATTTTTTTTCGTTTCTGTCCTAATGTAGTACTCGCGTCGATTTTTTTTTTTTTTGTTGTATTTATTTAGTTTTCATGTCTTAGAGATCATTACAAGTTCCAAAAATAAACTTAAAAATAATTTATAATAATACTAAGCTATGTTATTAATAATATTGTTTTAATGATGACTGTAGGATATTCAAAAACTTACTTCTAATATTGTAATAATATTTAATTAAATGTTTCATTATTTTTATTCAAATGCACTGCTGTGTAAAAAATGAGGTAGTTTAAATTTCTGTATGCAGTTCATATAATGAATGCAATTATTGCGAAATTTATAAACGGATTGACTTTTTCGTTCTACAGGTTTATTTACAAAATTTTTTAATATTGATTAGTTGTGAATATAAAGTGTGAAGTGTAATAATAATTAGAATAATAACGGGAAAAATAAGTAACGAGTTAAAGAGCAATATGATTGTACTATCACGGAAAAATTTGTCAACAAGATAAATTGCTGAAAGATTGTGTTGCTCAAATGGCAGAGTGGAATATATTTTGAAAAAATATCGTGAAATCGGGGAGTTTTTACAAGACTAAAGGATCAGGACTACCTTGTAAGACAAAGCAGGTAGAGAACCACATTCACGAATATTTACAGTTTGAGAAATTGTTTCAAAACGTTTACAGATTGTCGGAACGCTCTGTATAGAGCAAACAGAATCACATTTTTGCACGATATAGTCTATTGAACGGAAGATTAAATGTACATCATCCCAGTTAAGAAGCCCGAGTTGAGGCCAATATATAGGTAGCTACAAAATGCTTGCATGGGTAAAAGAACACGTTTCTTGGACAGAGAATATGTGGGAGCAAATAATATTTTCAAACCAAAGACAATTCAAAGGGTACGACAGTAATGGCAGAGAATTGATTCGGCGAAGAGTAGAAGAACGATTAAGCAATTAATGCATGCAAATTTTGCCACCAAAATCTGAAGCTGTAATAGCGTGGGGACATTTTGTTTCTTCAAACATTAATGCGGAAAATGAATTGGAGCCTTCTGTTCATATGCTCTTTGCTGACACTTGTGAATTTATTTTTCAACAAGTTAATGTCACACGGCCAAAAAGGTAAGAATAATTTTTTGTTTATGTTTCTTAAGCAGGTTAGATATTGTGCTTTTATCTCGGAATATTTTTTTTGTTTGTTATAACGTAGCTGATTTTGTTCAAATTTTATTTTAAGTCTCAAGATTACATAGAAAAACAAAATCATTTCAATAGACTTTTGCGATACCAAAAAACACATTTTTGATAGACTTTTATAAATTCGATTCTATTGATAGTCAATAGCAGTGACGGTAGAGTGGTAGTATAAAATTCTAGTTGGCCTAACTTGAGATTTCGTGAAGAATTTTTTGCAGGTTACCAGCTCACACTGATGTACTGCACTCTAAGCGTTAAATGGAATGAAGTGTCCAGTTTCCCTAACGTTAAGCATGTTTGACTGATATAAAATTATTTGTACACCTTCTTCGCTACCACTCATTACAGCAGCTCCATCATAGGTTTGTACAATAAGTTTGTTTTTTAGATTTTATGTTGCTGTTGCAGTTTTTTATCGCACCACTTAGATCTTTTCTAGCCTAATCAAAAGTACATAATTGCGATTTGTGGGATCCGTAAGTTCAGTTGCATTTTCGTCAGCAGCACAACAGTTATATTTTCCGACGGCACGATAGTTGCAAAAAATCATCAAAACCGAGTCGAGTTATTTAGTATAGGAAACTAGTTCAAGAAGAAATCCAGAATTAAATGCCTTTTTCATTATGCATTATGAAGGCCAAATTATGTGTTCCACAAGATTTAAAAATATTAATAATTATGTTAAGAAACATCCGATTATATTGAACTGTTTCATTAAGCTTACAATTTGGCGCAACACAACCACTGTCTTCATAATTTTTCTATTACATATATTTTAATTACTGACTACTGGTTTCATTTTTTATAAACAATCTCTGTAACTCTCACGAGTCCATCAAACATTTTCGTTTCCACATAAATCGCAATAAAAACAAAATAATGAGTGTTTTATTATACTCAAGGTCAACCATGGTTTTTTAGTAAACTTTAAGTAAAACTTTTATTTAAAATTCCTGTTTTATTTTCTATTCTAAAATCTAGTGATGGCTGGTGTGTTCCGGAGGCCTTAATATTAGTTTTTTCAACTAATCTAAATAATCTATAATATGATTCATTATTACTTATTTCAGCTTGAACAGACAATATATTTATTGTAAATAGTAAATATAGAATAATAAAAATAAAAAATATAGTTTTATGAAAATAATGAAACAAATCAAACCAATTCCTCCAACTTCATTTGAACTTTAGCAGTTAATTTTTGATGGATTTAAAAATAAGACCTAGTTAGTAAAAGCTAGCGGTGAACTTCACAGTTGAAAAATTGTTTTAAAAAAACTAAATTATTTTGAAATAATATAGGGAAAAGGTAGAACATAGTAATTGAAAAGTATTTATGTTTTTTTCAAACCATACCAATTTCAAAGATTTTTATTAAAACATGAGTTTTTATTGGTTGATGGTTAAAAATCTATATCAGTCCATGCAAGTCTCTGTTCTGTTAAAAATTTTAAATTTGGCTTTAACTTGAATTCTAATTAATCAATAGGGGTTCTATTTTTTTAACCTAATTCAATTTAATCTAATTTAATTAATCTTATTTAACTGTCCAACCAGATAGTTATGCCCTTTTTAAACTGAGATACTAAATACATAAAATGATTTCTTCTTAAGACATACTATTAAGTAAACTTGAGATTGAGCTATTCTTTTTTGTTTAAAATTAATGTAGTTGGAAATTTTATCTCATTCTGTATACTTTATCATTTTAAATATTGTCTATTTTCATTGTTGGAAAATAGTTATTATCAACTTCAAGGAAACTAGTGGCACAAAGATTTTACTTTGAGATATCTTATAAATTCGTTGAATTTACTAGATTAAAATATAATAAGAAAGTCTACCGTTGTTTTTTTTTCTCTAAATTTCTATTTACACAATTTTTAAAAAATCTAATTTTATTATTACCTATAAATAAAATATTTCAATTTTATTCATTTATTCAATCTAACCCGAATTGAAAACGTTTTTATATATACAAGAAAAAAATCTGTTTTGATATAATGTTTGAAGGAGGAAATTCAAATATTCATTTCACGTCATATTTTTTGAAACGATTTAAATTGCCTAGAGATATATATGTACAATAATATATAATACATATGTATTACTTAAAAAAATTTTTAATTCACCAGAGACTGTTATACAACGGAATATTAAAAATTTTCCTCCTATGAAAGAAAACTTAGAACAATTTTTTTTTTCGTAAGATTTTGCCAAACATTCTTTTGATTGCTTACTCAATACATAAGCCCATTTTCATTTATTTCCATGCGTTTTACAATTATTTTATTTTAATACGAAAACAAAACTCTTTATTTTAACTTCAATTTCAATCATTTTATTATACGACATGATAACTTCTATCAAATTTTTGTAAAATTTTATTTAGTCACTTAAGGCTTAAAACTTTAAATTTGAAAATTTCAAATTTAATCAAAAACTGACTTGTTTCTTGTGTTATTATTTCAATTCGATGTATCTACATTTTGACATTATTTTTAATTTAAAAATATACTTTTAACATCTTAAAGAGATGAATCTATCTACATTTTGATAGAGGAAAGTATTAAGCCGAAATTTTGATGACTTACTAATAAAACGCATCCGTCCATCCGTCAATTTCTTTATACGAATATATTTAAAAAAAAATTTTAAATATTTTTATTTATTAATTTTATCAGATGACTATTGGGAAATTAACCCATACAGATATTGTTTAAAAACTAAAGCTAATGAAATATACACAATTATTAAAACTAAGTATTACTTAATAATAAAGTATGGTAAAAATATTAATGGATATTAAAAATAAATAATACCAGAAATAGAATTGATCACAAACTGATCCCAATCCACCGTAGTCATAAATGGGCTATTGTGATTAATATTGCTAATGTAAATTAAAATTATGAGTCTCCAAGGATGCCTGATTTGGTAAATACTAACTTTCAGAACGTTCTTCAATGGTATATATAGAGTAGATCAAATTGCTTGGAGTAAGACGAAGTCCGTTTATAGATATAGTTATAAATACTAAATAAATCACAAATTAATTTGAAAAAAAAATATGCAATGTTATATTAACATTTTTAAAGAAACAAATATATTTCGGCTATAGAAATCATATTATAGCTATTTTACAAATATTTGTAGGAATAGTAATCGTATCTTAAACGATGTAATCATATTATAAATGACTTAGGATTAACCTAATCATAATATGGTTAAAATAATAATATAATATAAAAAATATGTATTGTTGAAATCATATATTGTAGTTATCTTATGATTCAAGTTTTTGATTATTTTCTAATAATTACATATTATCTAATAAAATCTATATACATATCATTAAAAAAAGTATTATCTAATAATTACAGTTTCTGTAATTATATTATTGTTGAAGTAATCATAATAGGATTAAAGTACTTTATTTATGGATGAAGTAATCACATTAAGTTGAAGTAATCATATATAATATAAAAGTTATTATATTATGGTCAAGGTAATTATATTATCCTTGAATTAATCAATATTATGGTGTAATATTATGGTATTGTCAAGGTAATTATATAATGATTAAAGTAATCATATTATGGTGTAAGTATGATATTATGTTTGAAGTAATCATAATAGTCTTTAAGTACTTTATTTATGGATGAAGTAATCACATTATAGTTGAAGTAGTCATGTATAATATCAAAGTAATTACATTATGGTCAAGATAATTATATTATGATTGAAGTAATCCTATTTCAGTTTCAGTTGAAGTGGTTATAGATATTATGTGTGAAGTAATCATATTAGGCTTAAAGTACTTTATTTATCGATGAAGTAATCACATTATAGTAGAAGTAATCATATACAATATCAAAGTAATTATATTATATTTCAAGTAATTATATTATGCTTAAAGTACTATATTTATGAATGAATTAATAAAATTATGGTTGAAGTAATCATACATAATGTCAAAGTAATTATATTATGGTTAAAGTAATCATTATATGATTGAATTAATCAATCATATTACAGTTTCGTAATTATACTATTGTTGAAGTGATTATAGTTATTATGTTTGAAGTAATCATATTAGGCTTAAAGTACTTATTTATGGATAAAGTAATCACATTATAGTTGAAGTAATCATAATATAATGTCAAATAGAAGTAATTATATCTTGCCTATTTACAGTCCATACCTGAAAATGATAAATTTAAAAGTAAAGTTGTCTATTCTGATTTAAAGAACAAAATATCAATTTTATCAAATTTATTATTTCTTAGAATTCATGGGAATTTATTCGTTGCAACAATGTATATTTGAATATTTAAAATAATCATATTATAATTGATAGAAAAATATCAATTATCAAGAAAATAGCTATATTATTTTTTATATAAAAAAAAAACTTATTCTTTTTTATAACTTAATAAAATAATTCAATAGTTCAAATTTTCTTATACATATTAATTTATTGTATGAAGTTATTATAATTAAATATTTTCTATTTTATTCCATTTCTTTTTTTTAACATTTAATATTTTTTTATTTAATATATTTTATTGATTTTGTTTCATCTTTTGTTTTAAATTGTTTTGTATATAGTTCAATAGTTTTTAGAAAATTGATTATATTTCTATAATTGGTTTCATTATCACTCTTTAAAGTATCTAGACTATTAGTTTTTAAATATCTATACCTATCTCTTGAATATTAAATACAATTTTCGAACTGATACCTAATAATTTATGTATTAAATTAGTGTGCCCTATCCTTATTCTAGTAATCACGGTCGACTCTGTTCTATTAAGTAAACTAAAAATTTTCCAAGGTCTCGTATTTAGCTTGATATTTTTTAGTTTGTTCCTATCGTCCGTTTCTATCCATTCTTGTTCTACACTTTGATATATTTTTTTATTTATTATATTTTTAACATCGGTATAATATAAAAGGTGATGGTGGTTATCGTATGGTTGGCTTAAAGAGCTTTTTGCTAGACTGTCAACTATCTTCTGGTTATCAACGATGCAGATATGACTTGGAATCCACATAAATTGTATATATTTTCAATTTTTACTTATCATTGCTTGTATTTTTTGTATTAAATGATGTACTGGATATAGTTTGGGAATAGCTTTGAAAGAACTCAAGCAATCAGTAAAAAAGGGACGAATAAAAAGTTTTTTCGTCCCTTTTCATTATATACTCGAGTGCTTTAAATATTGCGTATAGTTCAGTCGTAAATATGGTTGTATGCCTTTGAAGATGAAATTTGTGTTCTTCTTGTTTGTGTTTGAATGCCCCTCCTGCCTCTTGATCTTTGAAAGGCCCATCAGTAAATATATGTTCATATTCAAAATATCTTGTCTTTGTTTTCTCTATGACTAATATGTCGAAACTGATTTTTCTTGTACTATCTTAAGAACTTATTATTACCAAATATTTACTTCAATCATATTTATTTTTGCTTCAATTATAAAAATTTTTTTTAAAACACAATTAATGTTTGTGAGAATAATACTATCATATTGGACATACTATTTAATTAGTTTTGGTGTATCCATATTATTTTTCTTTTAACCCATATAAGATATATGGTATAATAATGGTTGATGTAACTAATTTTCAAAAGCATTATTGTTCTTTAATTTGATATTTGATCTCAACATTTTATTTTTTTGCTCAGTGTACTTCGAATATATTAAAAAAAAAAACATTTAATGGTTTGAGTATAAAGAAAAATAAAAATTGAATTTTCCTTTTATTACGCTTTTACAATAGTCAGATTGTATAACATTTTTGATTTTGTTGAAACATTGACAATTTATTTATTTTTTTGTTTGTAAAATATATTTAAAATGTAAAAATATGTTGCGACTTATATCCTTTATAAGCAAAGTAGTATTATACTAAATTAACATAAAGTCTTGCAAGTAATATTATATCCCTTTCAGACCTTAATCAATTGTGTGATGTGATGAAGTGATTTTATATACTTCGTAATAACTGATATTTCGGTTTAAAATCCACAAGCATTGATTCATAACACTTATTTAGTTGTGTTGTACTCTTCCCAATCAAATTGAAATATTTTTCTTGTTTCTGAATTGAATATTAGGGTGTAAGCGAAAATAGTTTATATTATTATTATCTACCCGAAATATTGTAAATAAACATTACTGATAAAATAATTAAAATTATACTATGCTAATAAGAAGCCTACATTACAACCTAACTCTAAGTATACCCAATATCTAGTAACCAAATTAATTTAAAATAAATTAGGTATTAAAAATCGAAAAATAAGTTTATAATATCATATTGAATTTTTTTAATTAAATCTCACCTTTTTGATAAGGATTGATTTGATGTATAATATTATTTCTACATTTTAATACATAGTAACCTGTCATAAACACGTAGATCAGACCAAGTAAAACAATTTTATTTTTTTATTTAAACATTTTTCTTTAAGTTCTTTTTTTGTGTTTTTATTTTTTTTTTTTTTTTTTTGTTGTTAATATTAAGGGTAAAGGCATTTACTAAATCTTTTTTTTTTATTATTATTATTTATTCAACTTAGCTCTGTAACCTCTCTATGCTATAATGGTACATATCGCATACAATATTAACAAAGTGAAAACTTTTTTGTTTTTTTTTTTGCTACTTTAATAAAATCCTAAATCCTAACACTTTTGTTTTTATTTTCTTTTTTTGTTTTTTTTTTAGCCTAGGATCATTAATTATTAATAAAGGCAAAAAGGAAGAAACCGTAATGATTCAAGTTTTCTTTTTATTCCATGGCATCCTTCGTTTTTTTTTTTTGTTATACTTTTTTTTTTTGGTTCTTGTTCACTTGAGAAGTTGAGAAATCTCAGTAAAGCTTCAACACATATTCTCATTTAGTTCCATGTTTATGCCTTCTTTATTTTCATGAGATGTGAAGATGTTTTTAATAAAAAGATACGACGTGGTTGGCATCCTTTCTTAATTTTTTTTTTTTTTATACTTGAAATTCTGGTGTATGGAATTAAATGAAAAAGGCAAACAGGTTTTTTTGTTTCATAAAAAATGATTTTTTTTTGTTTTTTGAGTAAAGTAAAATACAAAATGAAATAAACGTAGAAGTTAACATTAAAGTAAATGAGAAAGTTAGTTAAACTTATGTACACTTAACTCATACTTCCGCATCTGTTGATTTATATGTCGTGAAAGTTTGTTGAAAGTTCAAAATATTTGTGGTATTTTGTTTTGGATTTTTGTTTTTAGTGTGGAAAGAATTTTATTAATTTAATGGGGAAAAAAATACAAGATGACTTAGAGAATCTACAGAAAAATAAAATTTTGTAGTTGAATAAAATATTGAAATTTTGAATGGTATTTATTTATTTACACCTTCGGATATGTATATTAATACACTGATCAGCCATAAGTCCTTTTCCCTCAGGAAAAGGTATACTTCTTTGTGATGAATATTAATTTAGGTCTTCAAATCTGAATTATAAATCTACAATATATACAAAAAGCAAAATATTCAGAACAAAATTCATTATAAAAATTGATAACAAAAATTACATATGTGAATTTATTAGTTAATTTATGTCGTTTAGTTAAAAAAAAATGTTTACAACAACAATATTTAATACAAAAAAAATTTAAAGGACTAAAAATCGTTAAAGTTTTTACTTTAAAAATTCAAATTCAAAACTTTAATTTTGAACAAAAATTAAATAAAATTTAAATGCTTTATCTTATATCTTAATAATGTCTGTAAAATGCGTCACCTCGGCAAATAAAACAAGTAGCAGCGACACAAACCATTTAATATAATTTAATACGCTAATAATGTTAGTAAAACTTTTCACCTCGGTAAATATAACTTACCATGAAATAAATCAAATGGTGAATAATAATCTTAAAACAAATTTTAATCACCTTTGATCGTTAAGTATCGCATTGCATTTGCTGTAATCTGTCAGGAACAAGAACAAAATAAATAAAATGGTGAATAGTAAAACAACAAAAAATATTAATATCAAACTTTTTTGAAATTAAAAGATTTAAAATTAAAACAATTAGAAATTTGGAGAATAAATATTTTGCATCTAGTACCAAAATAATAAACGGATTCAGTCAAAAATATCGAAATATGTGAAGAGCCCACCATTACTAGTCTGCTATGGCAAAGACAGAGTGCGAAAATTATGATCACTACAAAAAATTTAACTATCATTAAGTTTTAGCACGTCTGACAGACTACATTTTTAAATCATTATTAATTGTTTTAATTGTTGTTGTTGCTTTTTTTAAATGTCTTACAATATAACTACTCAATTTTTTCAAATATTTTTTCCAAATTAAATTTGTTATTTTGGGTCATAGGAAGAAGTTATAAACATGTGTGAGTATTGATAATGGAAGAAGAACGAATATATTAAATTAAATTATTATATTAGCAAAAATTAAAATAAAAGTATTACAAAAATTACAACAACTAAGTCTTTTGAAATCGAAAATATTGTTGATGTGAAAGACGTCAAATTTTGAATGATGTCAATTGGTTAAACTGGGTCAAACTTGAATACGATATTTAAAAATCTTTTTTTTAGCAATAGTTTAAACAGAAGACAAATCACAAGCACGTCACGGGTACGCATCAAGACCAAGCAGCAAATATCAAAATAGATATTCTATTTAGTACAGAATACAAGTTGTACGATGAAATCCCTATAGTGAGATAACAAAAATTAGTAGTTTAAAAAAATTCAAAAGAGTGGAAATAAATGAGTTATATCTTTTCAAAATTTAGTACATTATGAAATATTAATTTGATTATACATATTTAACTATTTAATAAGTATGTATATAGTAGGTTTAGTTTATTGATACATCCTATCTTTGTTCTATTAAGATTTGAAACTGAATGATTTTGTAAGTGAATCTTTGTTGACTGGTACTGCTATAGTTTTGTACTTTTATTATCCTACACTGCTTAAATTGAATTATATTAATTTATATTTTTTGAATATTAATTTATACTGGCTATATTAGATTATGTATACATACTATGTCCGAGCAATTAGGCTTATTTGAGAAGAGTCAAGTAAATAAGTAAAGTAAAATTTCGAATTTTAAAAGAAAATTACAGATTATTACAAACTAATCTAGAATTTTCACTACAATTGAAATGTATTGACGTTTTAATAACAAGTTTATAAATAAGTATGATATGGTAGGAAACCATCATAAATACAGTCATACACCTTTTTCTTGAACTCTTCCCTATATTAATCCCCAAATTGATTTAGTTCTTTTATTTAATTTTTGTTACGCTATGAAAGTAATCGCTTATATTTTACTATCTAATTAGGTTTGATTTTTAAATCTATATTTGCTACTCATATATCTTTACGTTTTAGGACAAAGATTGAAACGAGGAAACTGTTGTAATGATGAAATACTTTTGAAGTTTTTAAAGAGCTCCTGGTATACTAAAACTGAAATTCAAGCCATATATAAAGTTTTTTAACGTAACAAACCGGATTATCATTATTAGTTGTTATAAATTTCCAACTATAGTTCAGAATACATTCACCAAACAAACCGAATTATCATCATCAGCTGTTATAGATTTCCAACTATAGTTTCTTAATACATTCATGATTTAATAAAATATTTTAA